>OY728145.1:451610899-453085899 GCA_963277665.1 Viscum album
CATTTGGGTGTGCGACGAGCATCTACCACTGATGGTGAGCGGTTTGGGTTCGTGCCGTTTCACCTGCACTGGGGTTCTGGTGAGGTATGTGATGTCTTTTTTTTATCATTTTAAATTAATTTTTTTGTTTTTTAGTTTTTTTTTGTGTTTAATTATCGGGTTATTTATGGTATGTGTTTCTGTGTTTTAAATTATTTTACTTTTGTTTCAGTGATTTTGAGAGGTATTTATGTGATATTGTGGTCGTCAGCAGGTTGTGCCTACTTGTACACAGGTGTGAGACATTTTGGGTCATCGTAATTAAGCTGCAAGTTGAATTTGTTCCCCCACAACACTCGCCTTTATATTCAGAATTTATTAATTGCTTGATGTTTTATAAATTTTAATAAATGGGAAATAATATAAGATAATTTATATTTAAATGGTTATTTTGTGTAAAAATAGACATTTATTTTATACATGAAACTTGAAATATTTTCATGATTAACGAACACCCAGTAGTGAATGAATTCCAGTTTGGCCATTAAAAATAATTCACATAATTTCAAATGTAGTTCTGGTATAATTATAAATGATTTATTTTGAAGCGTGAACAAGTGTTTTGGTTCTCTTTAGAAATGATGATTTTCTTTAAAATTGGTGAAGGACTGTTTGGCACATTAAAAAAATAAATTAATTTGGAAAACACTCTTTGGGGTGACTCAAGGGTGATATTTGGTGTACGTTGACTGTATGATTTGTCTGTGATGTCTGTGCTACATGATTGACTTTGTTGACTCACACCTTTCTTGTTTATTAGATGTGTTGACATGGGAACCTAGAATAGTAAGTAAATCTTCTGAGAACCATTGCTGCATTAGTTTAGATTAAGCACAGACTAGTGGCCCTTACTACAGATTATACTTTGCAAGGGATTGGGCCCCTTGTTTAGGTCATGTAGGGAAACACCGGGAGGTAGGGTGTTATGGAATCCTAGAGAGTCGGCATGCCTTTAGGATGAGTCACATGTATAGTATGTTCTGGATTTTTCACGAGCTCCTTGGTTTGACCCATGATATATTTAATGTTTATTTGTATTTGACCGATGATTGGGAGGTCTAGTTTGGTTGCTGGACCCGGTGTGCCACTTTTCCATTTCCCTTAGTGTCTGTTGTGTGCTTTTTGTGGCTTTCCTTTTGACCGACAACAAAAATTTGGATTTCTAAATTGTTCGCAAAAATTTTTTAAAACGCAATGCACATGTTTCTTTCAAAAACTAATTATTTTTTAAAATTATGAAGGGAAATGGATTGTTACATGTATTAGAAATGAATGTGTTTGTGTGGAAACCAATATTTTATATAATTTAGTTAAAACCTGAAATTGGAAAATATTTTATTTAAGGGTAGTGCATTGGAAATAGTTTTTTTGGGCGTTCCTACTGAGTTTTAATACTCGCGCCTATATTGTTTTCCTATTATTGTTTTTTTGAATGTTAGACTCGAGATTGTTTGTTGTAGGCGAGACGTAATTGTGTTTTGGAGAGTGACACTCGAGGTCACGATGATTTTTTTGGTTGTGGTTAGGCTAGAATGTGTTGTTGGCCGTTGTTCTTCTTTAGTGATGTTTCTTTACTTTGCGTTGTTTTATTTTCTTCCCTCTTATTTATTTATTTACATTGAGAAAAATCATTCCCATTTGTACTTTGTTGATTCCCTGGAGCTGGTCTCCATCTCGGGATGATCAGGAACGTCTCTCGGGCCATGTCGTGGACCGACTTGGGTGACCAGTTCAGGGTCATCCCAGGCTGGTTCGTGATAACTATGTTGGTACACTGATATTTTAAATAACTATTGGGATTACATTTTATTGTATTTTTTTAACATTCATAATATTTATGATTGGGTGTTTATTTTTTATGTTCATGAATAGTCTAAATAGAAAATCATCACCCAAGTTATTTGATGCTCATATAATTTATTTCCAATCTTCAGTGTCTTGGGGTTATAACCTAAAGACATTATCACCCTAATCACTTAATAGAAAATGAGTGATAGGTGTAATGTTACAAATGATATTAATTTTTTGTCCCTTGATTGGGAAATTTTATCATTTTTCATCGATTCATCTATCTCTTGGGACGATATCAAGTGTATATGACCATGAGATCATTAAATTTATACCAGTAAAATATGTAAATGAATGTTTTCTGATGAACATTTAATTTTAATTATTATTTAGTAAAAATGTGTTCTAGACCCATCAATGTCAGTTTCCAACGCAATTCATGTGATTATCTGATGATGTTTTCATATCATGCGTTGATCGTATGACTTCCCTCTATGATTCCATTGTACATTTTATGTTGAATTATTTATGGAAAGTGGGGAAAAATATTTCAATGGTTTTATTTTGAAAATAATTGTTACGCTATATGTTTAATTAGTGATTTTAAATATATAGATCATTTAGCTTCATGTAATAATTCACAAATTGATGTTTTGTAATGGCAATAAAATTGGATCCCAATAGATTGAACAGAACTCAAAAATAAAAGGTTATGGAAAATATGGTCTCACTAGAGAGAATTGTGGAACAACAGTAGGTTCATATCAACATTGACACCTTTCATTAAATGGATATACGATCTTATAATGAAGAAACATGATATATGAAACAATCGGTCCTATTTCAATAGAAGAATCCATAGACCATTTTTGGGTGGGTGTATTTAGAACCTCAAAATGTAGTGATTACGCTAAATCAGAAGAATATAATATTTTAATTCTTGTAATCAATATCCATGATTATTTTTAATATAGAAATTTATATTTTATATGATCTGGAATTCTAATTGAGCGATATTTCTGTTTAGGTTAAATATAACCAAGGCATAACATTGGAGGATTTATAAGAATTAATATGATGAAATTATATCCCAACATATACTAAAATAATAAATTTATTCATCTTAATGGAATATATTTTTTTGTAACAAATAATGTGAATAAATATATGGATTTAACTACATTTCATAAGTTGTTTCATTAGGTCCATACTTAAATACATGCATTTTGAGTACGAATTAGGGATGGAAATTCACTCAAATATTCAAATTATTTGTATTATTGATAACATAGAGATATTTATCAGAGAGAATATGGAATTAATATATAAATATGTGTGTGTGTGTGTGTGTTCTTATAAAGAGTTTTCATATCCCCGTAATAATAGGTTGGATCTCCAATGTTGTTTATAATAAGAATAGGGAAACATAATTCTTGGGTTGTGGTATATCTCAAAATATTACCACAGCATTAATCAACATACTTACACCAACTAACATAAAACCAACATGTTTTATATGTTTTCCATTTATAATATCATGTGGTATTTTTTGACACCATCGATGGAATGTCACAATTGTTCCTTGATGGTAAACCTTCATCACTACTTTCATAGTTCTCTAATGTCCAGTGTTGGGAATGTAATATATGTTTTTCATAATACCTATGCTTCAATAGGGTGATCTTGTCTGAAAAACCCAGTCCTGAAAGCATAATATGTTAGGGTAATTCTATGAATATAATGGATTCTTATAAGGGTGAATCTCAATATGGGAAATTAATATAATGGGACAATTCATAAGAAATTGTATGGTACCTAGTTGGTGGTCAAAGAAGAACAATATGGACCCTTGATAGTGTGGGGTAAATTGTTTTAAATTCAACCATTACATATGAATTTTTTGATATGGCTATGCCCCACACTTTTATTTCATAATGTTTTATCGACCTTATGGTTTTCTGTGATGATATGATTATTCTATTTCAAAATTTCAAAATCAACATGGCCAATATAAGTGAAAAAAATTCTGTGTGATGATGTATAATGACTATCCATGGTGTGGAATTTATATAATACTTTTATATCCTAATATAAAATTCTATGACATTATTTTTTATTGGTTTTTATAACATCAATAAATATTCACATCGAATTTTATTCTTGGAATGTGTGTTTCATATACTTAATTGGTTTGAAAAAATCATTATAGGTGACTAGGTAGGGAATGCAATTACAGAATATAATTTTGTACCAATGATGGTAACAATCAATATTTATATTCCTATAGATACTTTGGAAGCAAAATATGAGATAAAAATTTGATATTTTCTAAACATCATTGACCAATTACCATAAATATTTTCGAATTATATCCTAGGGCTTCCATTAATAAGACAAATAGAGTTTAGGATTGATCACTTACTCGGGATGAATACTATTTCACATACATATTATGGGATAAAATCAATAGAATTGAGTGAATTTAATGTTTCATTAATGAATTTTAGTAAAAATGATTCACTTGATTGATCAAATCTCCCAAGGTTGAACAAGTTCATTATTGTGATGAATTAGGATGGAACCCCTTTTATTTGGGGGGGGGTTATTGTAACCTCACCCAAGGTCTGATAACAAATTTGTATCATCTTCAAATGATTGATGATCTATTTGATCATTTTAAGGGATATTAGTGATCTATAAAATTTAATTTTAATCAAGTTATCACTATCTATGATTTCAAATGGTGGCTACTCAAAAAAAATGCTTCAAGTAACATTAATATGGTTATTAGTATGTGGTTATGCCTTTTGGAATTATGAATTCACCAATAGTGTCCATGGAAATAATGATCAAAATATATTTGTGGTATGTTGATTAATTTTTAGTTTTTTGGAATGATAATATTAGAGTGTATTCCAAAATGAATTAATAGCATGCACATCACTAGGCTTTCATTTTGGTTATATTGTTGGAGCATCACCGTTTTTAGATACATTTATAATGTGTTTTCCAAAAATGGGAGGGACATGTTGTTTTTCATGTAATCTCTTAAAAATTACATTCTATAGATCTTAATAATATATAATATATTATATAATAGAATTATTGATTAATTTCTCTAAGATACATAGTTATCTTTTCATGTCATGATAATATAGATTCATTTTTCTATATATTTCCAAACATATTTCACCAGTGATATCTTTGTAAGGTAAAATAACTCATTTCCAATGAAATGAGGTGTTCAAAAATAATTCCAAATTATTATGATTCACTATATATAAGAACATATCATGATAATTCCATAATCATGGTAGGGGAATGAATATACTATTATGTATACAGATCTATATTGGGTTGTGTTCTCATTTAGGGTGATCGAGTTGTATCTTATGGGTCAATATGTTTATAGGATCATGAAAAATTTACATTACATATGATTTGGAATTTTCTATAGTATTCCATTAAATGATGATGTGGTGCCATTATCTTTTTGGTTCAAAATATATGGTTTATACAGATCAAAAGAGTTTGAGAGACATTTTCTCACAAACATATTTGAATATAATGTAATGAACATGGATGAAAAATAAACAAGTGTTGGATGTTAAAATGATTTATACACAATAGAAGAGATACTATATGGGCGATGTGTTATGTAGGAATTCATGTACATTTCTATCAAAATAGGATTCATATCAATTAAAGATAATGTTGTTTATAACATAGATTCAAATAGATTTTGTTGAGTATATTTATGATGTATTAGTCTTTCCAGTGTTTTTATTATTTAATTCTATTACATAGATAGGGGATGTTCATTTATATGATCCATAATTCTTTTACACGGTGTCAGAACTCAATGGAGTTGTGACAATTGAGGGAGATTTTCTAGATAAAGGATCAGTGATTTTTTTAGAGAATATATTTTAATTTAACCATTTTATCTAGGAAAAAATATAAATATATACTACCACACGAGATGAGTTCAATCACCCTATAATCAAGATGTTTTATAAGTAATTGAGGTACAATTTTAGTGGTATAGAATTAATAAGATATGGGATGTGTTTTGTATGATATTTATCACTTACCAGAAATTCAAGGCATTGCACCAACTATAAGAGATTATGTCACATTGCATACAAATTTATTTGTGAAAGTTTCAACAAATAGCTACAAATTTTGAGAATTATATTCCCAAGAACGTTTTAGAAAAATTATTCCATGTTTTTTATGATGGATAAAATTCCAATTTCATTAGACATTATACTTTTTCATGAATCCAATATGGATGATGATATAATCAAAATCTATATACAATAAATAGAAATGTTTCATGGTTCTTCAATATTAATTGTATCAGACTGAGACACATTATTATTTTTTCTTTTTATTAAATCCTTACAAAATTCTTGTGAAAGATATATGAAATTGATTACTATTTATCATCCATAAATGGTTATAAAAAATGAATGGAATATCTAAACATTTGAACAATTTATTGTCTATTGTATAATGGTTTTTGGTGTCACAAGGAAATATTATATACCATTTGCAGAATTATTATACAAAATAATACTGTAATACACCATACAAATGGTATATTTTAAATAATTTTATGTCCACTCAAGACATTATTCTCATTTATGTGATAAAATATAGGGGAATTATCTTAATTATCCCTTCATTATGAATGATACAATATATAGGATTTACCCTGAATAAAAATAAAACAAAGATGTCTCAATTTCATCCGAAATCCATATATAGACCATAATTGACGACTATTATTAAATTGGGAAGTTGATCATGTTCTCTTGAGAACCTATCTATGGACAGGGAATCATTTTTTCGGTAAATATTTATAGCTGAATTCAAGGAATATTTTCAATTTTTAGACATGAACATATGGGTTGTGTATCATATTTGTTCATTTTTCAATCAATTATCTATTATTGGAATAATTTCATTCATGAATATCAACCAAAGAAATATCAACATAATCCTAAACTTGTGATTCGATAAGAAAATATTAATCCATAAATATATGTTATGTTTATTCATGAGGCAGTTTAGATTTATGATATTCATTAGATGGCCTTTTGTGGTAATATCATCATTTTATCAATGTTTTTATGGAAAAATGGTCAGATAAAGTAAGGGATTTGAGAGGGTGAGATAGGGAATCTAGAGTAGTGGAATGGGAACATCTAGATTTTTCCCTTATTTCTAGTTATGTAAAGACCAATGGTGGAGAATAGTTGACTAACTTGCTTTCAGGAACACAATCTATTTTCATTTTGATCATCTATAATTTAGGGGTTTTGTTTTGGGATGTTCAAGGAGGATTTAATTTGTTTTCATTTTTTTCATAGAGGTTCATATTTTTTGAATAGTTAGTATATATTTAGGGAAACCTCTAGGATAAAATGCAACATTTTTTAGGGTCACATGGTAGTGCACAGTTCGAGCAATGTTTTGATGAACAATGAGATTGCCTAAGGGGAATAATGCCATCTAAAAATAGAGGGTAAAAAACATTTAACTCAAGGGATGTCTAAGAGTGTGAGATATCTTTATTGGTATTGGATTAATATAGTTTAATTTCAAAATTGGAACATGGTTTTCCAAACCATACTACCTTGATCATCCACCTAAATATTCTTTCCAATAGAACATGAATAGATGATACACCGTTTGAGAAACCGTGTGACCTAACCATTTGATGAGAATAGAAGTCACTAAAAAATTTGATTTTAATATAAATTATGTCCTAAAATGTATATTTTCCATTATTCATCGAGGATCCTGAATTCCATTTTATCCCGGTGATCCTTTAAGGATTCCCCTTGATCTAGAGACGTCATATGTCGAATCTATGCTGCATGGTGATCTGGATTCATTATTATTTCATTATTCCATTCCATTAATCCATGATATACTCTTATATATTCTCTCAAAACCATAGATCTATTCTGTTACAGATAAATCACTAATTTATGATAGAAGTATTGATGATATGAGATTTAACATATTAATGAAAATATGATTCAAATTGGATCTATATTTAATTTGGTCCATTACTCATTTCCATAATCCATCGATAAGTATTTGGATTCTCTCTTGTTTTTACATGATCTTGATCATGAAAGGTTAGTAATGATTAAATTTTTCATTTTGTAGTATTTTTAGTATCAACGTGTTATTATTATTGGAAATATATTATTAGTTATAGATTTAAAAATTTTGTTACAATTGCTATATTTTGAGATAACATTTTGTTTATAATTTTATTATGATTATTTTAAAATCATGGTTTTGATTTTAACCATGATTTTTTTTTATTAACGTTTTTCATAATTTTATAGTAAATTTTTATTTAGGAACTTTTTGGACAAGGATGACATGAGATTATTTATTTTAATTTGACACTAAATAAGCATAATGTACCAATTTTAGACCAGGACATGACCTAGAATATGGGGTGTGTTCAGTTGGGATTGGATCAGATTGGACACCCTATGATGACATAACTGATTGATAAGGGATTAATAAAAAGTATAGAACATTCGAATAACATGAATGTGTGTGTGTGTGTGGTTGTGTTAAAATAAGAGAATGAGTATTCCCAATAATGAAAAATATTTTATTTTTAAGTTATTAAATTCTATGTAAATTGATATTGGTTTTCATATAAACATAGTTAAATATTTTAAATATTTTTTTAAATAAATGTGCTAAACAAATCCTTCCTTAATGGAATGAGATGAGAATCAATTGGGTGAAATCCTAATGATATTATATTTGACCTATATATTGGCACATTCCATTGTTTTCAAATTTTAAATATTATGACACGGGAAAGGGAATGGTTTACTACTTATCTAGTTATGCATCATGATACCCTAGTCATGGTATGTGGTGTTGGATCATGGAGAATGAAAATTAGGTGATTTATATAGTTTTCTTAGCGGTATGTCATTTTCTTTTCAGTACTATGATATTTTTTTTTACTTTTTGGTATGATTTTTTTGTATTGTTTATACATCCATCATATAGAAGGTTGTTTATTTATTATTATTGATCATATGGTTATTTATCTAAAAAAATAGTAAAACATCACATGCATTCAATGAATCCTCGGTAATTTATTTCTAGCCCTTACTGTATTGGGGATGTCACATAATGCTAGTAACACCCGTCTCACTTCCTATAAAGATGGGTGAGGGTGGTGATGATACAAATCTCTTTTGAGAGAACATGTTTAGTGGATTCGATATAATTTATAATTTTTACACAAAGCATCGATAATATCCTTCCAAACTATGAAATCAATAGATCCTATGTGCTATGGTTGGTCAGAAACGATGATTAAGAAGTTCTGTTTTGATGGATCCACAGATATACCCCTTCATTATAATATATGACCAAAATAAGTAAACATTGGTTGCCACAATTCATTATTTTTAGGAAATTTTTATAGTTTATCATTATGTAAGGTATTCTGTACAGCTCTGATCTAATCATCATACTCTTTGAATAAATAATTAAAATTTCTATAAATACTAAAAAAATAGATTAAGGTAATCTCTAATGTTCTATGAATAAAATATATAATGATAGAGTGAGATTAATAAGATGACAATGAATCACTACAAATTTCTAGTTTTTATACCATGTATGGAATTCTATTTCAGTGTATCTTACATAACCCTTAATTGATGATTTACTGAATTATGATAAACCACTGGAGTGTATTGTGGCCTATGAAGTTTATAAAACATGTCATCAATATAAGGTATATGATACCAATTTTTTATATTGATCTTATTATGTTCCTGATACAAAATACAACGAAACAATGGACAATACTTCTTCTTAACGAAATAAACTACTACACCCCTTCACTAATACAAAACACTCATGTAATAGCCCTTGAATTTTTCAGTGCTAGAAAAATGCACTGATAAAGTCTATCATTACCAGGGATAAAATAAGAAAAAATAAAGGGATATAATTTTCAATGGTAAAAAAGAACTAATAAATGACACATGTTATCATCACTTTTTTTGCAGAGATAAAAGGAAAAGTTTATCTGCAACTTATTTTAGGGTAGATAAAGTATTACCTTTATCTACACACTATTTTTAGCATTGATAAGTGATAGCATTTATCAGCACTTTATTATTAGAACTAATAATGGTCCAAAAAAATGAAAAACTAAACAAATAAACAAATTATCAATTTCATTAATTAAATAATTGTTGTTAAAAATGAATAAATATAAAAAACCCACATATATGTATGTATATATAAATGAAGAAAAATACTATATATAAAATATATATATGTAAAATTAATAAAATGAAATAATTAAACAAATAAAAATTTAAAATTAATATATTTAGAAAAAATTATACACATTATTTATTAAATAAATATTCATAAAGATAAATAAATTTAATATACATATATATTTATTATGAATCCTAATAAATAATATATATTAAATATTGATATATAAAATGATAAAATATAATAATTAAACAAAAAATTATTAAATTATTAAATTAAAAAATTATTTAAAAATTTATTAATGAAATAATTATTAACTAGAATGAATAAGTATAGTATATATATATATTTTATAAATAGTAGTAAATAATATATATTAAATTTAAATATATATTAAAGGAATGTAATGTTATTTAAAAACATTTTAATCTCGTATTCATTTTTAATGTTGTTTCATTTTCCAATTTAACATATTTCAAACATCACGTGTTACAGTGATTTCATATGCATGTATATATTTAATTAATACTATTATATACATGTTCCCACAAAAATATATTTATGTTATCTATATAAACACATAAACCAAATATTTATGTAATTTATTCAAGTTTTAGTATATTTTAGAATTTCATTATATCATGATATATTAAATATATTGTGTTTTTAATTGGTCAGTTTTATTTATTTTTTTAATACAATCGTTTTGGTATTTATTTGTAAATTTTTTTTCATTTTTTATATTATTTTTTAATTTGATCATTTTCTATTTTTAATTTATATATATTTATTTATTATTTTTTAGTATTTTCAATATGTATTCATCAAATTTGTTTTATAGGTTGGGGTTGAAGCCTCAATTTATTGTTAATGAAAAAGATCTCTTTAGACTAGGTAGAGGGAGACCCATTACATAGCTCGAAGGCCCATGGCCATGTGGCCTGAATACAAGGCTTGAAAGCCTAATTTTTTGGCCCAAATGACACCTTGGTGAACAGTACTGCTATAGTACATGTGCTACTACAGTACCATCTACTGTTCCGCATCCGCTACAGTCCCTCCACCAATACAGTTCCACCACTAATAAAGTTCCACCGCTGCTACTTTACTGCTACAGTAATGCTACAGTAACCCCTATAAATTCACCCCTACCCGGATTTTATCCTGGGTCTTTTGGATGGAAAGCAGGAGCCTGTACCACTAGGGTACATGCTCGTTGGCGTATTCATCAACATAAATATATATATATATATCCATATTTTTTAATAATTAATATTTCATTAATAAAACTTATACATTTAATGAATATTTTTAAAGTGTACTATTTTTGAATTATTCAATTTAAAAAAAATTTAAAATGCATTTATTTATGATTGTATATCTACTAAAAATGTTCAAAATATATTTGTAATAAATATATCCATACATGTATAATTACTAAATTTATAAATGTATATATTTTTAATTATTATAAATAAATAATATTTATATATTAATGTGGAATTTATAAAATTATAACTAATTATTAATACTTATTTAAATAATTCTTAAATAGTATTAAATTAATTTAAATAACTATAAATATAAAACCATTGTTAGTGATAATGTGTTAGTGCTGATAAAAGGCATATTTTTTTGTTTCATTTATAGAACTGATAATGATTGATCTTTATTAGCGCTAAAATAGAATTGTTAAAAGAAATATTTATTAGTGTTAAACCATTAACGATGATAAATATGTATATTATTAGCTCACTTTTAGTGTTAACAAATATCCATTTTAGAAGTGCCAATTAATTTAGTGATGATAAAACGAATCATTATGAACACTTTTCTAAAATTTTATTTAAAATTATAATTGATCTATTTTAAAAAACCCTAACTATGAATCGGTCACTTGCGATTCTCAATTGCTCACAGAACTCCTACTATAGGCATGTCTCCTCTATATTCCCTAAAATTAATAAAGGATTGAATCAAAGTTTTTTTGTTTGATACTTTTCCACATTCATTGTTTGATGTTTTGTGTTCCACATTTTGTGTTTTTATAATATTCTTTTCCATAATGAACACCACATCTCATCACCTTTCTACAAAAATACAACGGGTAGTTATATTTCATTTTTTTCCTCCAGAGACAATGGTTACAAAAAAACATGAAGGATGTTTTCATATGGTAAGTCTAGTAAACATATGTGTGTGGAACAATATGGATAAGTAAAATATATTTTTTCACCATAGGCTACTACAAAGCTAATGTTTCATTTATAGCATGATCAAATTGCATTTAAATATATATTAATGTTCTTTATCCATTTCCCAAACATGTTATCTATATACTCAATAATTAACACAATATCTTAGTGGTTTAGATGTGTGTTTAAGATGAGGTAATAACCTAAATTGGAAACCATTTGGGCATAAAAAATCAAAAATGATAAGAAAAAGTAATCAGGGTTATACTTGGAATATTTTTTATGCTTATATTCATGAATGAAATACATTCCAGAGAAAAAAGTAATCCATAAATATTTCTGAATTCCATAATTATGTTAGATACTTGTGTTACTATATGAATCCTTTATTTTTCTCCCTTGGCCATTCTTCTCAAATTTCATTCCTCTTATTTTGGAGTTGATAGGTACGAATCAGAAAGATTATATGAAATGTCATGTTATAATGTAACATTGATTATATTTTTTATAGAAGAAATTATAACTTTATATTAGTAGAAACATGAATAATAAATAAATAATTCATTTTTATTTACATATTAGTGATGATTATGTTTGTATATAATATTAATTGTTTGATTTTATTCAGTAACCCCCTTTATTAATACAATTTGTTATTTTTTTCATAGATAAATTTAAAATAATTCAACTAACATATTATATATTATATAAAAGCTATGAAAAGTGATATTAAAAAGTAAATTAATTGAATATAGTGGTAGGTTTCACATTTAATATATATTATATTGTGCCTATGTTTGAAAGATTATTGTTTTTTTAGAGGGGGAGTTATGTGAATCTCTACCTTTTTTTAGAATATTTCATCACTCTGACCCCTATATCTCCATAGTAATGAGCCAATGAAAATACTCTACATGATAAAACATATATTTATCTTCATTTCCTTGAGTTAATTGTAGATATACTAAAAGCTACGTGGTATACTTTTCAACAATGGGAAGTATATGTGGATCCTATTAGATTTTATTGTAATATAAGAAAATATTAAATTCAGGATTTGATTTAATAAATTCATTTCAATTATAAGAGTAATACATTTCTTGATCCTTACAAATCATAACTTAAAAAATTACCCCTTTAAAGGGATTTATTTTATTGGGGGGCCTTTATCGTGGATTTAAAAAAAAATCCAACATTAGAACATGATGAATCCTTCATTTTAAAAAAGTGATTTAAAATTTAGGTGGGGTGAGATTGATTTCATCAAGATCATTAGAGAGGAGGTATTATGATTTCTCTTCCATTGGGGGTACTTTATGAGTGATTCCATAAGTGTACTTTCCTAGGACACTATAATCCTCATTTCCTATTTGATGTGTAACATTCCTATCAATGCAGTCAGATAGAGAACCTACAATGGCCTATAGAGATATTAATTCTAGTTGGGGTCATTAGATATGAATGATTGATTATTTATGGATGATTAGTCTATGGATAATTCTAAATTGGTTTCTTCTATAGTGATAGGTACAACCCCAGCAAATTATACGCTTTTTGATGGTCTTAGGACACAAAATATTCCTTTTATTTATTTATCAGTATCATATATTTATTCTAAAATTGGTATTTGAACTTATTCAAAATTTTATTTATATCATTTTCACTATATGTAAACATATTGGAAAGAGTAATCGGTGTAAATTTTAGACATCAGTGGTAGGCACAAGGGGGTATATCTTCCTGAATTGAAGGTGAATGTTTCATCAATTTTGATGATTATTGATAAACATAGACAATATAGATGGAATACATTGTAGATTAGTAAATTTAAATATTATAATGGGTATATATAGTCATTTTAAATATTTTTATATAATTATTGTGACATTTTTTGATTTTATTTTTATATAACAATTTTAATGTAGTATTCCTCCCATCATTGTGGTTCAACAGTTCCATGATGACATACCCCTTGCTCGGATTTTATTAATTAATTTTTGCCAAATATGCAACCGTGGATTTGAATACCACATATCCAAACTCAATCTTCAACTCTTTCTTCCTTTCATCCTCCTCCATTACAAATTGCTAACAACACTAAAAAATGACACTAAAAAATTAATCAATACATAACGAATGAATCTTTCCGGTTTCTTGATGTGAATATTATTATAAGACTCAATCAGTAACTTTTGACAACACATCATCCCCTTAATTTTCATAATAAGTCATAAATAATATATTAAATGGTACATAAGTTATTTTTAAACAATAATGGAAACATGAATTTCATCTCAAGAAAAGTTATTATTGAATTTGGTTTCTTAAGACTCACCCCCAAATAGAATATGAATTTTGAACTAATATGAGTAGTATTCATCCAAAATTATCACCAGTAGAAAATATTAGATGACTTTTGGATAGATTAGTTCAAGAAACATAGTTGGATTTCCACAAAATATGGGAGATAAATATCAGACAACAAAATTTAATAATAACACTTTTGGAGGTATGTCAATTGAGTACCCTTTGTTTCTAGTATGTAACCCTTAAAATGTGATTTTTATGGTTATAATGTGAATGAGTGTTGTTCCAAATAGTTTGTAGAACGTTCAAAAATAATTTTGGGCCAAAGGAGAGGAACATGATATCTACACAATTTGTCCACATTTTGTGCAAATCCCAAGAGAAACTATGCACACAAGCAAATTTTCGTTAAAAGCTTCAGCACTATATATGAATAATTAGGGATACCGTGATAGGACATCATGTAGGATTTTCTTTAATAAATTTATTAGTTTATGGTTAGCGAACCTTTATTCTTACAACGCGGTCCAACTGTTAGCATAGTCAAAATTAGATACTTAAACATATAATGTCACCCATTTTTTAGATATCTCCCTCGTTTTTTTCTTTTATGTTCCCCTAAATCTATATTTATCTCCATTTAAGGTTGGGGATCCTCTCCTATGTGTTTTAGGACAAATCTGTTTCCCATTATTATCATTTTCAAGGCCGATTCTCTCAGTATGTGACATTATTCATCATTATTGTCATGATTATTTAGATCTACTAAGAAATACTTATACCATATTCTCTGTTTCCCATATATATTTTTTCTATGTGTAGATCTAAGTTTATATATTCCAAAATAGTTGTGATTTGGATATTTTATAGGAGAAGTAATCTATGTCCTTTTTGTGCAGAATCAATCAATATGGTGTGATCGTTCTTCATCCGTTGTTATGATTCAACAAAACCATCATGTTATGTGGCTTCATTCATGACTCCACTTAGTAGAAATTATTGGATTACATTAAAAATAGTTTTTCTCTAATAAATTTATTGTAAATTATACATTTATGAATTATTGTAATCCTTCTTTAGTTACATTTTGAAAAATAGAGGAAATATCGAAATGTAGGGTTCTTGAAAAGTTCTTCGATTCATGATTTTAAAATGAAGATTTTAAAATATGGGGTTTTTCAAGAAATGGGGGTCATGAATTTTATTAAGGTTTTTTTAATAAAAGGAATGGTTATATTGAAATTTATGGTTGATCACGACTATTTTAGTTAATTTTTTTCAATAGAAGAACGATTTTATTGAAAATGTTTTAAGTTATTTGAATGGTTTGGAATATTTGGGTTGTATGAGATAATGTTTGAAGAGGCCCTGAATATGGGATGTATACCATTTGTGTACAATGTACGTGAACTTGGATCTAGGGAGTGCATCATTGGGACATAAGGTAATTGGATGAGAGACCGGTCATGAGTATGGAACTATCTAATGAATCACCCAAGGGTGTGTGTGTTGTGAACCACAGAATGGTTATGATGAAATTATATTGAGAAATGTTTTTAAGACTTTTTTTGTAAATTTTCTAGAAGTATGACATTCTAGATAATTATATGAAAATAGAAAATGTTTTTATTTGGGTCCAAATGGTTTGGTAACTTGTTATATTTAGTTATAATCTATTTCAGGAAATGTGTTTAAATAAAGTATTTTATATAAATGTTGTTAACCTTTTTATCCTAGTTACAACTGTAGTGATTTCATTGGGGAAAGCCTAATGAGTTTTTTACACCCATATGATTTGGAAATTTTGTTCTTTTGGAGATGGTGTCTTCCAGGACCTGTGAAATGGTAAAGTATCACATGTTTTCCCCCACCTCATGATACATGGGATGTTTGGTGGCTGTGGAGAACAGTGCATGTGGAGAATGTTGTATTATGGGTTACATTGAGTCTTAGGTTTATTTCTATTGTTTTCATTGATAGTATAATTTCTTTTATTGTGGTAAAATTGGAAGGGTTCGAAATAAATGATTTGGTTGTGTTGTCAATCCTTTATTCATGCATCATATAAAGAGTTTGTTTCTTATGGTTTTCTTAGTTAATTGTTTTATTTCATAATATAAATTCATCCCCATCTTGTATTTGAAACCCTTTGAAATTTACTTCAAGCCTTTGGCATCTTGGGTATGTCTCTTAAGACATAGTAATGATTTGTTTTATTATCATGCCAATTGGAATAAGTGGTTCATTGTCAATAGTATAATCTTGTTTGGTTATTATGTAACAAGTAGTTTCTAGTTTCATGGTTATGGTGATGAATTCATCAGAGTTTATTCCGTTGGGTGTGATCTTAAAAAGGAGTATGATTGTCAAAACATGAAATGTATAACATTAGAGGTTGAACATAAACTATTTATGCATAACCAAATGTTACATGGGAGTCATGTACATAATTTTTTTCTGAAACACATATATGATCTTAGAATCCCATTATAATGGGTTTAGACAATGAGAGGAGCATGAAATGCATTTTAGAGGAATGAGATACCACTGGGATTGAATATTTTATTGTGAATAATGATTTATTATTTTGTAAAATGATGGAAATTTTAAAAAAAAAATACTGTAATTTATTTTCCAATTAATGAATTTGAAAAGGGAATGGTTTGTGTATTTTGAAAATTGTTTTATTTATAAAAGAAAGAATGAGATTTTTCAAATATGGTTGAATGTGGAAATGTTTGTTTATAGAGAAAAATACAATGTTCTGATAGTTGATATGATGGAATTTTAAATGCTTAGCCATAATTTTCTAGGCACTGATACTTATAGATTTTGCTATTTTTTTAGAAAATGGAACATGTTACACATCCTAGAAACCAACCAGAACAAGCTAAGGAGAATGTGGTTTCACCTAAACCACAGGTGAATGAAGAGATATTTCGGAGTATCATCCAAGAGTTTAAAGCTAAGGATACAAGATATTAAAAGGATTATACAAGGCATGTGAATCATTCCATCCAGTTCATGAAGCATAATCCACCCCTTTTACTGAGGAATTATGATCTTGAAAGAGGAAAGGTGTGGCTAAACAAGATGAATCTTATCTTAGAATTCATCCACACACCAACGAAGCTTAATGTCAAGATGACCACATCAAATATTTATTATCTCACATTCTATGGGTGGGATTTAGTTTTTTAGGGTAAAATGGCTCATGGTCTTCGATGGGTGGATATTGAGGAATTTTTTAATAAATAATTTTATCCTCGCACATTCAGGATCAAGAGAATGAAAGAATTATTTAACCTAAAGAAGGATAAATTATCTATCAACAAATATGGGGATAAATTATTAAATTTTGTGTCTTCTTCACTATAATATAAGGCATGTGTGGCCTTGAAATAATGAATCATTGAGTCAAGGCTTTTTCAAATGATTCACTCAAATATTAGGGTGCTCTTTATTAAAAATTATAAATATATTGTGAACATAGAAACAGTGGATGAGCCAAATAACACATGAGCTATCGGAGGATTAAGTATTAGGATGCAAACCTGAAATGTTGGGAACAAAAATTCTAGGAACAATTGAATGTGGGATGTCTATTTCGAATGTGGTAGAGGGAATCATAACTAGAAGGATAGATCAATAAATATTCATAATGACCCAAGATCAAAGTAGGCTATTTCCAATTTTTTCACTTGATGACATAAATCAAGTGTGTACACCACAACCTAGAGCATGCCATAACTACAAGAATTTTGGGTATCCTAAATGATTTTTTCATAGTGATGTACGGTCAGTTTCTCGAGATACTTCTCAGGTGTCGCAGGCATCGTATGATATGATTGGTTGAGGACAACAAAATTTGTTACACCATCATAGTAGGGATATACATTGTGATGCTAGGAACATCATGACTCATTATCAAGGCCCATCTCAATAGGGAAACAATGATCAAAATGAAGCTATGAAGCACTTATATAGAAAAGAGAATATTAATTTAGATGATCTGACCAGACTATCCATGGTGAGAGGTATGATTCTATTGAATTATAAACTTATGCATGTTTTTTTGATAATGGTGCATCAAATTCCTTTATTTCTTCTCCAATTTCATATTTTCTATGTCTATAAGTTTATATGATGACTTCATTGTTTATATTTCGAACTACTCTTGGATAAAGAGAATATCAATCTATCATCTGTAAATCATGTTTTATTATTGTCGATGGAGATGATCAATTATAGGAATTCTCAGTATTGGATATTTTTTTCTATGATGTAATACAAGGTATGGATTGGTTCATGATGTACAAGGCTCACATAGAATATTATACCAGAACTGTTATTTTCACAGCTGAGGATGGCATTAAGCATCTATTTAATTGAGATAGGATTGTTAAAATAGGTGAAATGGGATTTCTGGCAATATCACTGAGAATTATCTCTTGGAATTTGGTGGTGTTAACTTTGTCATTGATGGAAGATATCGAGGAAAAAAATTTTATAGTAGTTGTAGATCAGTTTCTAGATGCATTTCCCAAGAAAATCTCAAGCTTACCAACTGTAAGGGAAGTATATTTTTCAATTGATCTCTTCCTGGGGACCATTCCTATTTCCCTTAATCATATAGGAAGAAACCAATAGTGTTTATGGAAATTAATGTTAAGTTAGAGGAGCTTTAAAGAAAAGTCTTCATTATTCCAAGCACGTATCTATGGTATCCTTGGTCTGGTATATAGAGAATGCATATGGAACTCAAAGGCTTTATGTGGGTTATCAAAAGCATAATCAATTATTTGAAATTAAATTTCTATCTGGATTTCATCAATTGTGAGATTACAAAGAATATACTCCAAAGAGATCGTTCAAAAGAAGAGATGGACACAATGAATATATAGTTATTCATTTCGGTCTTATGAATGAACCATTGGTATGTATAGAAATGATACATCAGTTATTTCATTTATATCTAGATTATTTTATTTTGGTGTTTTTAGTTGTTATGTTTGCTTTACTTAAGGAAAAGGGATGAGTATAAGAAACGCAAATCAATAGTTTTGGGAATCCTGTAACATCACCGTTTGTATGAAAAAATATCAATATGTGATTTCTAGATACAAGATGTACTATTTCCCGGCCTTCTAATTTTTGAAAATGGTGTTTTTAGTGGACCATAAAATGATAGAAGTTGTGATCTCATGGAATCTATGGAATAATGTCATTGAGATATGAAGTTTTTTTGTTGTATATGGTAATTACTAATTATTTTTGCATGAATTCAAATGGATATCTTCACTAATCACTACCTTGACAATGAATAATTTTCTATTCCAATTAAATAAGGAATTATAGATGTCCTTCCAAGAGTTTCATGTTCGTCTCACATCGACATGCATAATGATTTTACTATAATCATGACAGAGGTATGAGGTTCACTGTGATTCTTTAGGATATATAAGAGGTTGTATTCCCATGGAAGTATACCATGTGGTCGATTATGGTTAATGGTAGTTTAGATTTAATGAGAAGAAAACCCAAAACATTATTTGCAGTTAGTGGTATTTGTTCATTCTTTGATGACATGGCATCACTGTCTCTTTTGAGATAATTTTTTGGTGTTCTCAAATCACAAGATCTTGAAAAGAATTTTCTCAAAATGAGATTTGAATCTGATGAAACAGAGATATATGGATTACTTCTAGATGTTTGACAATTACATGATGTATACACATAAAAAAGGTATTTAATTGTCTGATACCTTTAGTAGAAATTCATTCACTCAGTTGGAAAAGAAAATTCAGAAGAGTGGTTGTTGATGGTAGTCTTAGCCGACAAGCATGTGGAATGTGATGATTAGGGTGATGTTTCTGTTTTATTTTCAATCGTAGTGGATCCTAATTTGGTAAGGATGGTTAATGAGGATAAAAAATTTGATGAAAAATTCCTTGTTACGAGTTCAAAACTTAATTTCGGGGATACTATTTATGGTTTTGAACATGATTGGATAATGGTTTTGTGGTTCATAGAATAGATGGTTCTACATATAGATTTTCCAGACCAGCTTCTTCATGATTTCAACCATTCGAGATGGGATGTACATTTGAGTATAAATAATTTTTATAAGGCATTTAAGGCACAATTTTGGTGGACCGGAATGAAAGGGAAAGTGGATGTGTACGTTTTAATGTTCTTAACTTGACTGTATGTCAAGGAATTACATACAGGACCATTGGGTATATTGTATTATTTACCTATCCTAGTATGGAAATGGGAGCAGGTAGAAATGTATTTAGTTATAGGTCTCCAAATAATAGTTTGGAAACACAATCCCATATGGGTTATAGTGGATCAAATCACCAATTCGGAACATTTAATTCAAATTCATGAAACTCATAGTGTGGAGGATCTATCAAAAATCTATATCTAAGATTTGGTAACTTGATATGGCATACCAGTCTCGATCATTCCAAATAGTGATCCGAGGTTCACATCTCATTTCTGAAAATCCTGACAGAAAACCCTTAGATCTTAGTTGAATATGAGTATAGAATATCATTCTTAGATGGATGGAGTAATTGAACATATGATATAGACATTGGATGACATTTTTGGGGATTCTTTAATGGATTCAGTGGCTTGTGGGAGGAACATATACCCTTATTGTAGTTATATTATATTAATAGCTACCAAGACTCGATAAACATGGCTCCTTTTGAAGAATTGCAGGGAAATATGGGTCATTTTCCACTTTTTGGGTATAAATAGGTTAGAATTCACAAGTCGGGCGAAATCTTTACCAATAAAAAACAAATAAGATTTAGTGGATCAAAAAGATGAAGTAGATGAATCAGATTTTTCAAAAATATTATTTGTATCATCACTAAAGACTGTTGTATTTCGTGATGAGTGATCTTGTGTTCGTGGGGATATCTATAAGGATTGGAAATTATCATTTTGAGAAGATTTTCATGTTATCTCCATGATAAATTTCCCATTTTCGATTGACTGGAATGAGTTGGAAAGGTGGTATATTAGTTGGAACTTCCGCCATAGTTCAGTTTGGTGCATAATGTGTTCCACTTATCTTAGTTGAAAAAGTATCACCCTAATCCAAGCCATGTGATCAGATACGATCACATTGAAGTAGTGTCGGATGATTAATGGGTACATATCATGGTGTGTGTTCTTGATAGGTAAGATAAGGTCTTGCGTGAAAAGATAACCATTCTAGTGTGGGGTTTAGGGAAACCTTTTTAGATTCAAGAAGAGACATAGGGGAAAGATATAGAAATGAAAGTGAAATGTCTAGAACCCTTTCAAGGAAATGATGGTATTTTGCTTCTTGAGGATTGATAGAATAGTGGTGGGGATAAAGAAGAACCCAAACACCTGGTCTATAACCCTTAGCCTTGTGATTTTTAGGGTTATAATGTGTAAGAGTGAAATTTGGAAGAGCTGGGAAAACATTCTATATGTTTTTAGGACTAATGGAGAGGTCCAAATTCTTTGTACGGTTTGTCCAAACCATGATGAAATCCTAAGAGAAACCATGCACAATAGAATATTTTGGATAATACCATAGGTATGGTGTATGAACTGTTATAGAGACCATGCAAGGATGTTGTCAGGGGTTTCTATAATGTGGTATCTAATGCACAATGAGTGCATGGTTTGACAAACCATGTTGCCTAACTATTCTCATAGTCAACATTACATCCTTAAAAATATGGGTCTCACATTTTTTTGAGATATATCCTTTATTTTTGATCATATGTTTTCCTAATTCAATACTTTGATCCATTTAAGTGTACATATCATATCTCAAGTTATTTGGAATAGATCTGGAGCCCACCCTTTTCATTGTCAAGCCTAATTGTTTCATCATGTGACGTTCATAATTATTCATGGTAGGATTCATTTGATACACATAAATATAATTATACTTTATTCTTGGATTCTCATATATACACCCATTATGGGTTGATCATAGGTTATGGATGCCAAATACATTGACATTTTTCTTAGTTTTTTATAGGAGAAGAGATCTGAGGCCATTTTTGTGGAGAATCAACTTGGTATGTGTGGGCATTCTTCGTCTATTGTTTCTTTTCATCAAATCCTTCAGGGAAGGTGGATTCACTATTGAATCCATGTAGTAGTTCTCATTAGCATGATTTAAAATTATTTTCCTTGTGATTAGTTTATCCTGAATTCTGTATTTATGAATAGGTGGAAACATTCTTTAGTGATGGTTTGAAAGATTCCAAAAATCATGAAATTTAATGTTCTTTAAAGGTTATTAGATTCTTTATTTTAAAATGTATGTATAAAAATATGTTTTTTTCAAAAAATGGATTTTTATGGAGTTAGTTGAAGTGTTTTCCACAAAAGGACTGGTTATATTGAATTAAAATAGTTTATCAAAATTGTTTTGTTTAATGGGTTTCAATAAAATAAAGGTTTTATTGATATGGTTTGAATTAAGATATTTGAATTGTTTTAAATATATGGTTTTTTTGATTCCATGATAGATGTGACCATAAATAAGGGACATCTACCATTGGGTTGCAAGGCGTGTTAACCTAGATCAGATGCATGCTTTATTAGGACAAAAGGTAATTGGATGAGAGATCGCTCATTAGTATGGAACAGTAAAAAGAAGCATGAATGGGTGTGTGAACTATAAACCATGGAATGGTAATGTCAAAATGATAATGAAAAATGTTTATATGCCATTTTGGATAATTTTTTGGAATTACGACTTTTTCAAAAATTGTTGAATATAACCCTTATTTTTATTTAGTTACTAATGGTTTTGGTACTTGTTATATTTAGATATAAACTAATTTTGGAAATTGTTCTATATAAACTATCTTATATAAATTATCCTAACATTTATATCCTATTATCTTGATTAGGGAATTAATTGGTAAAATCATACTAAGTTTTATATTCAACCCTGCTTGGGCACATTGTTTCTTTTGCAGAAGCTATCTTCTGAGACATGGGAAAATGTAAATGATCACATGTTGTTACTACAAACTCGTGATACATGGGATGTTTGCTGGTTTTGAATCACATATATTATGTATCAAGGAGCCTTTTAGTAGACATTGATCCTTTGGTTGTCTTTTTGGTGTTTTATTTGATAGTAGTTTGTCATCTGCTATAGTAATGTTGGTCTGTTTTGAAATAAATTAAGAGGTTGTGTTTCCTTTCATTTATTCATGCATCATATGGTGAGTTTTTTTGTTATGGTTTTCTAGGTAAACAATTTTATTTCTTATAGGTTAAATTGTACCCCACATGAAATTGAAACCGTTCAACATTTATTTCCATCTGTTAGCATCTTGGGGTCATTGATTAAGACCAACTAATGATTCATTGTATTCTCAAGCCAATGGAAATATGTGGTTCATTAAATGAATTCAATGAACATTAGAATCACTATCATGGGAGGAAGGATAGTTATAAAGATGGAGTCCAATCCATAATTAAGAGTTGGAGGATAATAAATCATTTAAAGATAAATTAAATAATGATATAGAAGGATAGTTATAATATAGTATTGAATTATATAATATATGTTCATTAAAAAAAATTTCAAGCATGATAAATGGAATTGTGGAAATTTATGTATGAACATTTTTTTATTCATTTTATTCAGAAAAAAACTATATTTTTGACAGATCATGTAGAACATTTCTTCCAAACATGGTGATGTTACCAGTCATGAGAAGGAAATGTTGGTAAATGATGAAACTCTAGAATTAACACACGATCAACAACATGTTGTTGAAAAAAACCACAATGATGTGGTATTATATTTATGAATAAAATTACAATATCATGAAGACAAGGTATAAAATTTTAGGTTTTTCGGAATCAATACGGAAAATATATTGACATCAACAAGTGATCTTTAATTAGTAATATTGGGGTAACAACAGTGATTAATGTTATGATTGATATTGAATCATGGCACCACATCCTTCCAATAATAAATTAAATCCTTTATAAATATATAATGATAATGTTAATATATAATTTCCCAATTTTTCTGAAAAATTATATAATGGATCATTGATTTGATTTTCATTATTCTTTATAGACGTCATTTAATTTAGAATATTTTTCTATGATATTTTTCTATCAAGATACTGGGAAATACCATAGAGGCTTCTAGGAATTTTTAATGAAGATTCATATTAGGGATACTGAGGGTAAA
Source organism: Viscum album (assembly GCA_963277665.1). Classification (NCBI taxonomy): domain Eukaryota; kingdom Viridiplantae; phylum Streptophyta; class Magnoliopsida; order Santalales; family Viscaceae; genus Viscum; species Viscum album. The sequence goes on from OY728145.1 coordinate 451,635,761, forward strand.
ATAAAACCCTACCCACCACTAAATTATAAACATATTATAGAGAAGAAAACATAGACTTCTTTTATGAGTCATCGTAATGATAAATCATTTCATGTGAAATGCACTTGATAATATACTAGTTGACCTTATTAATTTTATCCAAATTTATTCAAAATTGTTAATTTATTAAAAAAAATTAGTTTTTATAATAAGTAACATGCATCAAAACCAATGAACCCCTATCAAAATGGAAGGATGAGATACACATCAATAAAGAAAAAATTGATATGTGTTTTAAATCATCAAAAAATGATTAATTATGTGATATGAATCAACATATTAACCTTTTTATATAATAATATTCATGAATCAAAATTTGAATCCATTTCCATCCCATATCAACTTCAATGGAAGGTGGATTGTGTTAATACTGGGGTACATTAGTTAACAAAAATACAAAATATGTATTTGAAGAATGTGTTATTATGAAATAAATGTAATATTTTTGTCTTTGAAACAATATTTCATAAAAATATATTTTTTTTCGTTTTCTATATTGTTTAGACATAAAAATAAACAATTAATTTATGAAAAGAGAAGATGAGTTTACTATATTTAAACTGGCCTAGACAATTTGCTCATGTTAGATGATTTGGTTTTGGTTTTTCTCCTTGAAACTAACTTGCGAAGGAAAAACCACATGATGATACATATAATATGATGAGATGATTATAGACACAAATAGGCCCATTTTAAGTTATTTTTCTAATCAGTTTTGGTAGACCAGGGTATTATAAAGGATCAAAGAGAACTGTAAGTAGAGTAAAGATCCAAACATTAACCAAATGATCCCACTAGCTTTTAGGATAGATATTCCCAAAAACCTCATACCTTACCTGAGGTAATTAATTTTTTCATTACTCATTCAACACCAGTGTACCACCAGCTTTCGATGGGTTCAAGGTATAATATCAGGGGAGACCACTAACATAATCAACCCATCATAATATACCAAAATATATAAGGGATGAGGTAGCTTGTGATTCAAGAAATGAGTTTTATATTCCACCTGATTTTCGAGCTATTACAATGGTCGAAGATGACATTAGATCATTCATATCAATGTCATAAAATCTTATAATGATACATGAGGTACATATTTAAAGAATTTTTTCATCTAAAAAATGTAACTATTGATGATAAAATGTAATAAGCGAGTTATGAAATTTCAGATTAATAGGGTGGTGGATAAAGAAAAGGAAAAATCTAGTAATTCTAAAAAATCCATAATGAAAACATAAAGACCTTATGAGACTACCTTATCCACTCCAGTTCGTGATAATCATTTATTATCATTAAAACATCATGTAGAGACCACATTTAAAGATAAAAAATTGTCTTAAATTTATTATGAAGAAGAAATATTTGTAGTTTCATTGACAAACATAATTTTTCTCGACAGTCTAAATGGGATTCTAATGCATGAATGGTTGGGTATCTCAGTTGTCAATACATACATTAGGTGAATTTTCATAATAAATTTTTAAAAAATTTGAGCATATAACACCCTAGAATTATAAATAGTTAAATGATAAAATAATATAACTAATGTCAACAAGGTGACCATCATTTTCAGGAGCATACCTGATTAGAACTCCTTAGATAAAAATTCTTGGTTTGGAGTAGAGTTCAGGATGGGTGGCCTTCTCAGATGCTTACCAGGAAGTGTGTGTTTGAGGAAAAATCACACTAGAATGGACATGTGAGTGGGATCCAGAGTGGGGACAACATGTCTATTGGGAAACTAGTTGTTCCTGACAGGCTAGGACCCGATTTCCATGGTTAGGTGGGGTGCATGTGCAATCACCAGGACCCAGTTGTTACATTTGGTATAAAAGGTGGTACCTAACCTTTAGTGCATCACATTTCCTAGGTTAAGATGTAGGCCCCACATCGAGGACATTTTGATTGGGGGGGGTTAATGTAGCATTCTAGAATGATAGTGGGTTAAATGAATGAATGATATAACTCATGTCAAGAAGGTGACATTCCTTTTTGGTAGGCTACCTGATTAGAACTCCATATTTAATAATGCTTGTCTTGGAGTGGAGGTCAGGATGGGTGACCTTTTGGGATGAATCCCAGGCTATGTGTGAGTGAGGAAAAAGTATACTAGAAAGGACATGTGCTGGCCTATGGGAACTATCATTAGTCAGATGACCTGTTTCTACATGTGAGTGGGCTCTATGGTTGGGACCACATATCTATGGGGAAACTAGTGGTTCCTGGCGGTCCAAGACCTGAATACAACGTTAAGGCGAGGTGTGTGTGGTGTCACCGAGACCTAGGTTTTATATAGCTAATATGTTTATTAATGTTATGAATAATTCTTATTTTTTGTAGTATTTTATATCAAAACTAAATAAAAGGATTGTAGTTTGATGTAAAATTTGGATTCATTAATCCCTATATCATATCAACACCTGAACATACTTTGGAGAACAATAAAATGGATAATAAAAAATATCAGTTATTCATAGACATTAATCACAAGGAATCAGACGAAATAATATTTTATATTCCTACAATTCAATGTTAAAACACAACAATTTAATAACATAAAATATATTTTTTACTTTTTATTTACTAATATTTTTTTGATGCACTGGGTACTGATAGTATTAAATCTAGAAACCCCAAATATTTAGTTTTTTGATACAATTCTTTTACATGAAACCAAACTACCAAACACAATGTGTATGGTGAATATGCAATACACTTTAATCAAATTTTTATAGATAATATTCTTATTATATGTTCATTATATGTTTTAACAATAATTTTGATAAGATAGAGTGGTCTCTCAATACAGTCTAGATCATGAAATAAAGTCAATTTCTTAAGGGATAAAGCATGTCAGTTAATAAAATTAGAAAACATTAGTGTATATATAGAAATACTTAACTCTCAAAACATTTCAAAATAATTAAAAAAATTTAAAAGTTTATATAGTCTCTCAAATAAGATAATGACAACGATTATCATTATAATGTTTGTATATTTTTGATATAAATCATAAATCATGAAATGACCATAATCCACTAATAATTAATTTCTTAAGTTAATTGAAATTTCATTAAATACATTTCATAATAATGCGTGATTTTAAATTTTCTCAGTACTATAAAGACTATAGATAACCTAGTAACTCGTCATAAGAAATAAATTTGTTTGAGATAGTGGGTAGAAAAATGTTTGTTATAATATATGCTAAAAACAAATTTAGGTGAATACCTATAATTTTTATGACATAGTATGATTTTTTACCTTAAGAAGATATTTGTGGTGTAAATCATTATTGTTGGAAGGAATATATATAATTTTTTATCTATTAATCAGGGAAATTAATAATGGAGGAAATAAATTAGTTTAGAACTACTAATCATTAAACAATAAAATTATTGTTACATCATGTATGTGGAGGTGGAGGTGGTGGTGGAGGTGAAGGAATGGGAGGAGGAGAAGGATTAGGTAAAGAAAGAGGCAAATTCGATGATGGAGATCAACCTGGTGGAGGAAGTAGAGGTTAAGACCCATGTGGGGACTGAGGCAGAGGAGGATAAGAAGTGATGGATTGAAAGCAATAAACTTATTGTGAAATGATGTAGAATGAGGATCATACCATTATGGTATTTGACAACAACTATTTGAAAGTTAACACAACACATGTAACAAAAGATAAGATCCATTATGAATGTGTTCTTGGTGACTTATTGAGAAAGTATTATTCAACACTTGTTTAAGTGATATTATAAAATGTATTAATTCCCCCGTATGATCATTTTGTGCAGGAAGATTCAATTTCACCAATAGTATTATTCAAATAATATTTTTACATATCCCAATCATTAAAGAGGAATATAATCCAACATAATGTTGAAATAAATAATTAATTAATTAACCCCCAACATAAGTATGTGTATGAAATATATTTTTGAGGAAAAAGTGAGTTTATATATCATGGTCATCAATGAGGGATGGTTTCAATGTGTCTGTTATCAGTATAAAATAGACATTTTAAAACAAAATAGTGTTACACACATATAAGAGAGAGAAAATTCACATATTTTCATGATAATTTGAGAGAAAGATTTGTTTTTTCATTTTTATAGTGGATGAATCATTATCATGTCAAACCCACACATTATTCCACCTGTATGCCTCAATGTTTCTGTTTCTATTTTAAAATGAAATTTTAGTATGAAAACAGATGTTGTATACTCAATACTATGGGAAATTTTTTTTACTGTTCTGATTCATTAGGAAAATGATCCATGAGTCATTTGGGACATTTAGTAATCATCCTCACCACAATATGATGCATGTTCTGACATGTATGAATCTGATTGTGTATTTTTATTCAAAATTGATATTTATTTTACAGAAAAAACAACTAACATACTCAAAAAAGAGAAACATTTTCATATTTTTTGAACTTTAGGCGAATAATCCATATTTCATTTGTGACATGTTGGAATCCAACAAACATCAATATGATGAACTATGTGACCTATATAAATTCGAGTGTATGTTTTTATTTAATGTTTACACATCAATAAAATTAGTGTCACTCAATAAAAAATTAGAAAACACACTTGAATTTTCATCATAATATGGGACAATGATTCATAATTCATGTGTGACCTGTATGAATTAGGCTCATGTAAAACACCTACATAATTCCCCAAGTATGTCTGAAATTTCATTTTTCCATTTTAAAGTTACATTTTAGTGAAAGAAAGAAGTTCATTAATAAAAAACGAGTAAATTCTTTCTGATTGTTTTGATAATTTAGTATAATGAAACAAGAGTCATTTGAGATGCGTAGCAATCAGCTGCACCTCAATTCGACTCAAATTATGATCATTATGACTCTATGTGCACATTTATATTCAAAATTTAAATTATTTTTATTAAAAAACATCTTATATACTCTATTATATTGTCTTATTTTACTTTCCTTGTATTTTAAATTTTATTTCATTTAGATTCAGTATTTGTATCTTGTTTTGGACATTTTTGTTTCTATTTTTGGTGATGCAGTGTGTTGTTACAACACAGTGCACCTATTTCTAGAGATGTAGTGTATTGTATAATCACATTGTAGTTTTCAACATTATCAAAACTATTAAATGCACTGATAATGATAACTTTTATTAGTGAATTTTAAAGCATCAAAAAAGGTTTTGTTATCCTTTCATATAAAATAGCGGATAAAGGTTATCATATTCATTTAATTTGAATGTGACGTTAAATTTTCCATTATAGGCACTTTTTAAAGTTCCCATAATGAAACCTATATCGATCCTTTTTTTGTGTTATTGAAGCATAGATTTGTATGTTCTTTTGGAAGCACTGATAAGTCCAAATTTTATTAGCTATTTTTAAAGCACTGATAAAATAATTTTTATCTGCACTTTTAAAAGCACTAATAAGGGGTATCCTTATAGTGTTAAATGATATCAGTAATAAATGGGGTCCTTTATCAGTGATTTTAAAAGTTCTCATAAAATCATTTTTTATCTACACTTTTATTTCCACTAATAATGTGTCCCTTAATTAGTGATTTTCTAGTACTGATAAATTCCATGTCCTTTTAACCAAATAGTGGTGGTCAGTGCATTTATAGAACAGATAAAGGACGACTCAAGCACTATTAAAGTCATGTTTTGATGTAGTGACTTCTAACATACTTATCTAAATGAATCCATTTTAAATATTCTCCATTGATTTATTCTTATATTCCTACAACCCAATATGTTATAAATTATAAGTGGTCCTCCATATAGGTGTTACATAATGTATGAGTTCCATTTAAAAATAATCTTCATGATTTGGAGGAATACTATTAATATATTCAATAAATATATCAACAAAATCTGGAATAATATTAATATAATTGATATTGAGTTTCTCCCCAACCATATAAAATGGTCACCACTTTTTAATCAGAATAAAAAATCAAATTAGATATTTCATTTCCATCAGAATTTAATTTCTATCATCTCACATATAGATGATCAGGGGATGGTTTGACATATCAATAGTGAACTCCTATCCTTGGAAATTAATGTGGAATTTATATATAGATTGTTAATCCATGACTATGATAACATTAAATTAAATAATAGGGAGATTTAAGATATTTATTGAAATCATATTCCACTAATAATCTATTGAAGAAGAATCCTAGAATTGGGATTTGACCGTCTCGACATTCGGGATTTTGATTGATAATTCAACATCATCAGGCCTATTTGATTATAGTGATCCCTCATTCATAAGATTCCTAAATCGGGATAATTAATTTCTAATCAATGAACCTTGTGAAATAATTAGGTTATTCATGATCATTATTCAAATTATTCATGATGGTTCTTAAAGGGTTCACGATTTTGCCAAATATATCCCTTGTGAATTTCATATACAATCCAAAACATGGCCTAATTTTTTGAATTATTTATTGATTGATTCAATGCACAATGTTCCTTTAATGAGTTATTAACCACAAAAATATTTCTATATAACCACTTCCAATTGTTGTATCCAAATATGTATTAAAAATCCTAAAAACCACTCACCAAACCCTCCACCAGTATTGTAGGACTTGTTCCCATTTGATTAAAAAAATTTTGAAACTAGTACTACGCCCGTGCAATGGACAAAAATATAAAATAATTATTATTATTAACTATAGATTACTATTTATAAAACATAATAGTTTATATTAATATTGAATATATTTAAAAAGAAAATGACATACATAATGAGGAATAAAAGTTACAGAAATTGAGGAACAAATTTTAGATCTTGAGCAGCCTTCTATATAAAATAAAAAATGAAGGAACTAAAGTTACAGAAAGAATTAATGCCTAGGAACAAGAATTAAAAAAACTGAGGAATAAATAGTGCTATCTAAAGAGAGATGAGCTTCTGAATTCTATAGTATATGAGCTTCTGAATCATCCATGGCATTCAAGGACGTCATATCAGCTTGGCATAGATGGCAGGCCACTAGGCATTGATAATGGGATTTGTCCATGGTATGGTGTTGGAAGGAATGAATCTCTAACCTTCTCTGCACACATATCACTTTATATTAGCATTGAAATATCGCTTTCTCATCTCTTCAATAAAATATTTACAAAAAATTCTCCTAAAATTTAAGAACATTAGTATTGTTTGCTATGGGAAACAGTAAAACAAATCTTATACCTCCGCTCCTAAATATGATAAATCTTCTCCTAGTTCTTCAAATTTGAATCCTTAACTCCCATAAATGGTTATAATGATCAATTTGATTACATGGGATATGATAGTAATCCCTCCCCCCTAGCCCTCATCCTCCCCTCCGCTCCCCTACAACCTGCTCAACCCCTCCCCCCTGCCCTCATCCTCCCCTCCCCTCCCTCCCCTATGTCATGCCCATCCCCCTTCCCCTTGCCCCCATCATCCCCTCCCCTCCCCTAATCCTCCCCTCCCCTCCCCTCCCTTCCCCTCCCCCTTGACCAACCTCTTCCCCCAGTAGCCCCTCCCCCCTTCCCTCATCCTCTTTTTCCCTCCCTTCTGCTCCCCTCCATCCTCCCTAGCCCCTCCACTCCCCTCCCCTACCCACTAACAAAAAGAGGAATGTGTAAACCATAAACTACATTGAAATCAAACTAAAAACAAGAACCTGGATGTTTGTTTCAGCTTCTAACAGTATGAATCGATCTTCAAAAGCTGCGTGAGGTGTTGTCCAGTTTTTTTTCAGCCCATAAAAGTGGAAAAACTGTTATTAAGTAGAAAATTAACTAACGGAAATAATATTAAATGAAATGGAGAAGTATTTTTAGGATTATAACCCCAAACAGGTGTTGTAGTTAAATTTTCAGTAGCTGAACAGTTTTTGTAGGTCAACCCTAGTCCATTAGTGGGTGTGGTCTTCAGAGTATGAACCACCACATCCAGGTATGCACCCCTTTAACATGCTCTGAAATAATGAGAAACTGATAAATATTAGTTCCAAAAACAAATATATCCTATAAAAAAATTTCACATGATCAAATCAGAACTAAAGAAAATAAACACATTACTACGTATTCCTATATGTAGTTCCTATTTTACATATTAACAACTAATAAAGGACATATTTACCTATATAGTCTCTCAAAGGTCCATTGCAGAGATGAGTAATCTGGTACCAGAACATTTATGTAGAAATAGGTTACAAATGTGAAAAACATTTGTAGATATCATACATACACAATAGCACCACTTTCTACCTCTACTTTGCATAAAAAATCCAACGACCATGAAAACATGGATAAGGGAAATTATCTTGAAAATTAAACAAACCAAACCATCCAGCTTCTCCTCCCTCCTTTCCCAGCACCTCCCCCTACCCATCTTATCCTCACTCTTTTCCCAGCACCTCCCCCTCCTTTTCACCCATACCCAGCTCTTCCCCTCCCCTCCCCCCTACCCACCTTGTCCTCCCACCCCTTCTAAGCACCCCCCTTCCACCTCCTCCTCCCTACTGCCCAGCCCCTTCACCACCAGCCCCTTCCCCCTACCCAGCCCTATCCCCCCTGCCTAGCCCATCCCCCACCAACCCCCTCCCCCTACCCAGTTCTTCCCCTGCGCAGCCCCTCCCCTCCCCTCCCCCCTAACCAGCTTCAGGGCTACAAACCCATTATTCTAGTTATTTTAAGATAAGGACAGTATGTAACTGAGAAGTATCACATCATTTGAAAGAAACTATACTCATATTATTGATTATGGAGTTTGTTTCATTTTACAGAATCTAAATGAGAATAAATATCAGAAATTGAAAATAAATGAAACACTATAATGTTCATCCCACAAAAGACAAGAAGTGATGACATTAATAGAATAGAATTGAATAATATGTAATGAAACATTCTCAGGTTCCTTTAATACCAAGGCATATTTTGCTACTCTTTTCCATGGAATATCAAGTCATATATGGGAAAGGGATATAGTGAGATCATTTGGGATTGATATAACCCATTTTATTTTTTGTTGTGGTCATTGACTTGGTTGGCAGGACTGGTTTCTTGAACTACAGCTTAACATCTTTGAACCTTTGGGAAAATTGAGAAACCTTAGACAGCCATAAGAATCCAGAAATTCCTTTTTATTCTGATATGACAGGCTGGTCTCAGTATATTTTGAAATATGCATGGAATCTAATCTAAATTAAAAAGCAGCAAGACCAATCTGGGACGAAATATAACTCAATAACATTATAAAAACTAGTATCCCCAAAAAAATTAAATATATTTATTTCCAGAAGAATTATAGTGGAATTAATTCTTGTAGAAACATATATATATTATATTAAGAAGTATATTGAATCATTCATCTTCTTAACTATTTTGAATTTAGTTTCAAATGAGAAACTAAATGTTTCGTAATGTTTCACAATCTCTGTATTTGAAGCTGCAATTGGTTCATCCAAAAAAATGGTGAATTATATTTCTATTGAAGAAGCAATGAAATCATTAAATGCTATTTCATCCCTAATTACAAATAGTTTAGATGGTCAGTAGTTATTATATGCATAATCTGGGCACTTACTCCTTCAGTGCCTGATATTCAACTCATGCTTTGAAGTGAAATATAAACTATAGTGTTCCCCTGAAGAATGTATGGAAATCCAAAAAGGAAAAGAAAATCATAATTACACAAATAAAATTTTAGAATTAATTGTTTAATGAATTTAAAAAATGACTAAAATGTCATAAAATATATAAATATATATACCTTTCCCCTCCACCAACTAGAATATCCTTTTTGTAACATCTTGTGGGTGTGTCAGGAATGGAATAGTTTTGAAGATATCCAGGTGAATAAGACTTCATATTCTGCATAAGAGTATCCATCATAATGAAAATCAAGTAAAAGAATGAATATAAAGCAGGTTATAAATACAGACAACATATTTAGATATAAAAAATATATAGCAGAACCAATTTCAGCCTCCTTTATTATTGAAAAAGATCACCACCATGCAAATAGACACTGCCAAAATGTTCTTGAAAATTAAAAAAACAAACCATTCGACCATTTTAAGGTTACCTTAATTTCATTTCATGCTTTGAGGAACAATATAAACTGAACTGTTCCCCTGAAGAGAGATTGGAAATCAAAACAGGAAATGAAAATCACATTTAAACAAGTTAAATTTTAGAATTTATTGTTTAATGAATTTAAAAAATGACTACAATTCCATAAATGTATAAAGATACATACCTTGTCCCTCCACCAACTCGAATACCCTTTTGGTAACATCCTGTGGGTGTTTCAATAATGGAATAATTGTGAATATATCCAGGTGAATGAGCCTTCATCTCCTGAAAAAGCATATTCATCATAATGAATTTCAAGTTAAATAATGAATATAAAGTATGTTATAAATACAAACATAATTTTTAGATATAAAACATACACAATAGCACTAATTTCAGCCTCTTTTATTCTTGAAAATGCTCACCACCATGCAAATAGAGACAACCCAAATGTTCCTGATAATTAAATAAAACAACCCATTCATCCATTTTAATGTTACCTTAATTTCAATCAGGCTCATTTCGAACATAACCTATAAACATATATATATATTGAATAAAAAATTATATTTTTCCATAATATAAAATTTAAAACAATGTTTCAAGAGCCTACGAAATCATGGGCAGTGATCAAAATGAAATAGTAGACCCAGATCATTTCTTATTTCTTGAAGAAAAAATCCATTGTCAGCAATCATGCGAATAATTAAGGAGCACTATCTTTTCATCAAGATGATAAAATAAGAACAAACTCATACCTCACATCTGACAAAAACAAAGTCAATGAACATTGATGGTGCAGATGATGAACGGCTTTAGGGAAGAGAATAAAATCATTAAAAATGGAAATGAAGGAAAATTAAAATCAATGGAAGTTGATTGGTAAAGTTGATTGTAGAAATAGTAAAAAATGTGACACATGTCAAGCAAGGTTACGCATGATTAGTATAGTCAGTAGAGTATATGTACAGTTGATAATATAAGAAATATGCATATCATACCTTAAATTATCTACAACATTACCTGATTATTTCATTTCCTGATATGCATCATCATATGGTCCTATAAGGTGGAACCATTAGTTTGTAGTAGTCCACCTATACCTTGTGTTGACGACTCACATGTTGCTTGTTTAGTCAAAACATATGTGTAATCAAGACATCAAACACAATGGTAAAATGGGAAATCCAATCTGTTTGGGATTGTAATCCTAAGACTCATTGAAAAAAGAATAAAAAAGTGATTGAAATTGATAATTCGAATTCTGGAAATGATGAATTAAAAGGGTTGAATATGGATACCATGTATGTTTGTGACAAGGTTACATATACACCCATGAACTTCCTTAGAACTGGAAGTATGTTCATTTAAGAATGACAACCCGAATATTTATTGTTTAGAAACCTAAAACCCAAAACATATTCTCTCATAGATAAACATATTTATCTATTACAAGAAATAATAAATCGATGCAACAGAAACGTAAAAAACTAAATTAACAAAAAACATAGCAATTTAACTATTAATAAAAAATTTAAATGGAATATATAGTGGAAAATAATGAAACACAGATGAAAATGGCTTCATTAAAAAAATTAACTGAATTTTCAGTTTGAAACAACAAAATCAATACAGAATGCACGTTTGGTATATCATCAAAACTAAAACAGAAAAAATTTGATATCTAAACAATGTATCAACTATAATCAGAATAGTGTTGTAGATGTGCATATATAGAGAATATGTTGTATAAAAAACACATGAAAAAAAATACACAAACATATAATTAAATTGCATACATCATTTGATAACTATACAAATAAATGATAAACAAATTTAGTTTTATTTTAAACAAATAAATTATTTTTTCATACATGAAACAATATAGAAGAAGAATCACTATTGAACACCCCTCATTTATTTATATTTTAAGCAAAAAAATGACAAAAAAATAAAATAAAAAATAAATTGAAGAATTTATATGACCTTCAATTTTGTCATAAAACGCTGGCATGACAAAATTGAAATCAGATACCTTCATTTTAAATAAACAAATAAATATATTAAATGAAAAGAACAAATAAAATTACACAAAAAAAACTAACCAAACAAATTATTATATGATGTGATCTTAGAGAATATCAATGGAAAGAAATGTGATTAGTGTTTATAATCAATGTAATTAAAATTAGAAAAAATAATTATCCAGGGAAGTTGGTTTTTCATGCGTGATACAAAAAAGAAGAATAATCACTTCTTGAGACCACATATCATAGCCTGTGGATCATAAAATATTTAAATTGGGAAAGAATAAATATATTTAGGGTAGGAAGATATATTTTGGGCAGGAAACATACATTATGAATACAAAAAGGAATATGTTTTGTAAGATGTTTTTGGAATGTTTTCTCAAATAGACCCTTACCTAGTTCATCCATACATGACATTGACATATTGTTCAAATTCAATACAATGATATCCCTGGTTTTATAGAGCCTCTTGAACCAGATCCTGAAATTATGAAAAACTAAATTATGAAATGTGAACTTTTGAGAAGTGTAATTTTACAAAATACCTCTGTATTTATGTACCACATAATAATAAGGTGCATGTGCAATTTCATCCATGAGGTTATATTGAACGGTCCCTAGTAGGCCCCAAATGCACGCTCACTTGCAAGATGGCAGGTAGTGTCCCCTGACATCGACAAACAATGATCGGAACACAAATCAATGATAAAACATAAACAATTATTCCATGAAATTAATAATCATTGTTAAGAATTATATTTTTATTATAATAAAGTAATATGTTCTAGGAATAAATAATTAAAGTTCAAAAACCATTAGCCGAAAAAAATAGGTTCAAAAAGATAATCAAGTGGACACTGGAATGTGTCTGAAGCCTCTTATAGAACAGTTTGTTTCCCCTAAGAAGTGGAAGAAACAACATTTCCAAGGAGTAAAAGTTTGATATTATCATAAAACAATGTAAAAATGATGACTATAAGTTGACCGATTACATGAAATGAATAAATAAATTATTAAACCAATATGATGCATAGAACAATCCAATAACTCCAAAGATATCAAGGTTCTTAATTTCTTAACTAACTGCTATTCTTAAATTGTTTAAACAAATGTTCATTATAATCCAGAAATATGGAGTAAAATGGAGTCATGTAGAATGATTTTATTTTGGTAGAGATGACTGAACTTGGAATTATATCCAAACACCAAAGATTCAATATAAAAACAATATAAACAACCTACTATTTTGCAGCATTTCATAATCCATGAATAATAATTTGTATATAATGTCTGATATTAATTCACCATTATTCATAGAGGAGAAGTAATGGAAATATATTAGCGGATTTATCTGATGCCAAGAGAGAAAATGAGTCATAAAAAAAATAAGTTGTTAATAATCTAATATTACTACATTTATGTGCAGACTGCATCAATGTAGGAGGAGTTACCAGTTTCAATACTTTGGAATGGATAGTGCGGCATGATTTCTAAAAAACAATCAATTTCCCAGATATTCAAGGGATGTCATGTATACTAACCTGGCTCGAGGATCAACCTAAATCTCAATTTTCCAAAGATTCATCTGTATTACAGATCCCAATGCCATCGTACCTAAAAATAGAAGATGTTTATCTTCAAAATAGTACAAAAAATATGGCTTTGTATGTTTGAAAGATGTTTATACCTGGCCTTACTCGCTGCATGCTTGAGTCAGTGGGAACCCTATGTCGATCGGAGGACCCGGTTGTGAAAGAGCTGAAGGCAGAGTGACCAGTTGCGGAGAAGGAATAGGAGGAGGATCCGAAGACATACTTTCGAGTAGCAGCAGTAACCGTAGATTTGGGTGCTAGATCTTGGTGAAATTGTTGGACGATGACAAAGCATAATTGGACAAGATGAATTAAGAGGATCCTAAGTTGTATCATGCGCAGGTGGAGTCGTGACTGAAGCGGGGATTCAGTGAGGGGAGGAAGCAGCAGACGATATGTGGGGGGTGATTAGAGGAATCAAACAGCGGTGTATTGAACTGAGATTCCTGGATACCGTAACCGCCGCTAGAATTTGAGTGTAATGGAAGGCATCGAGATCGTAGAGATGATTGAGGATGATGTCCGTGAATGAATGCAGTTGAGTCGAAACCCTAACCCTGGACGGAGGAGGAGGTAAACAGAGCGACGCGGGAGGTCGGCATGGAGGTAGGAAGAATCATCTCGCAAGATCAGCCCGATATGATCGGGGAAATTGCGGGAGAGTTTTTTTTGGTATCGTGGCTGCTTGTGGAGGCGACACGTCAGTACTGAGGAACCCAGCTTTAGTATATATAGTGGATATCCCTAGGGTTCTAAATTTTTTTCTTATATTATATATATTTTTTAACTAATCACACCCTATTATAGTAACTATAATGACTCAAAATTTTCATAAATTGATATTTTATCTAAATATGTTAATATTATTTTCTTTTTACCTTACGAATTATGAGAACCGTAAATGTTTATTATCATTGGAAACATCTATACACGAAAAAAACCTTCATTAGTGAAATACATCATCTCACACTATTTTTTTCATATATAAAACCCTTCATATAAAAACATATGTGATACCATTCATCAAAACCAAGGTGGAGGAGAGCTAAAAATTTGTAGATCATATAAAAGGATTGGGTAAAAAAATGAGATATCAGTATTCAAATAAGAATAAAATGTCTATTATAATTTGATAATTTTTACATAATATTTAAATTAAATATCTTAAATAACATAGATCATAATATTTAGTAATTTTATAATTCCTGGTAGTTCGTACGAAATAAAAAATAATCAAATGCAAGAACATGATCCATGAGATAACATCATTGGAAAAAAAAATCATTTTAGGTCATACATATAAGCATATAAAATCATTTCCATACTATCAAGGATAATTTCCAAGGCTATCATAGTTAATTAGGTTCACACCCCAAATATAAAATTTTATACTGGGTCACTCTGAATAAAAACATGGTTAACATAGTCTTTTAGTGAATTGGATTCACTCTGCCTTCCATCCCTTGTTATCTAATGAGATTTCAATATTTACCCAATTCATTGGGGGTTATAAAATTTCAGGCCCACCAATCACATAATGAAAATAATAAAATAAATTACAAAATATCATAAGAAATTCTTCATATCATATATTATGAAAATAAAATATCTTTTATAAATATTCCATCATAACAAAATTTGTGGGGATAAAATATGTATCTTAATGATTTCATCAATTAATTTTTGTATAACTAATGGAAAAGGATTAAGGTGAATGGAAATCCTTTAACCATAATAATAAAAGAATAATAGAATGAATAATGATGGTGTCCTCAGATAATTACTCTTATAAATCATAATTAATAGAAAATGAAGTCATCTTTTGTCACGAAAACCCATATTCAAGAGGGGGAAAGGATAACAAAATATCGAGACCTTCCCCCTTCAAGATGGAGGAGATATAATGACCCCTAATTCCCACCTCCAATAGGCCTCGATGTGGATACCGACACCAAGGGTATAGAAAACTCACAAAAAATGTGATGAATTAACCTTTTTATAGTAACCATGATTCAGAAATTAGATTTATAAACCTCAAAAATCTCTTTGAAAGATATGTATAACGAATCCAAAAACCATACCTCATGCATGATTAGAGTAATACTACTAAAAATACATAGAAGGATACAATTTAAATTCCAAAAATAAATCTTACAAGAGACACATCAAATGTCCCCAACGTCTGAACTAGTAAAGTCTAGCACGACTCACTTAATATTGCTGGAAACTACAAAATAGTTTAATATACATTGGTTGACCATAAAATTATACATAGGAGGGAAAAACCAAAGTCACTTATGAATAAGTTTGAAAATAATAATAATTCCCCTGTGAGAAAAAAATAGAAAATCGAAAGAACATAACAAGTTAAACTATCCACCCAACCACACCAAGGGGTTCTCACTGAATAATGAAAGTCAAGTAATTTAAATAAATAAGAACATCCAAATTTGTGTACCCCACACCACTGGCCAATCATTAACTACTCATCCCTAACATTGAACATCCTAACACAACCACGCACTTCCACAAGACCCACTATCACACCCATCCTACTAACAACTTAGCTATAAACCACACACATTTCTGTCTGTCTAAAAATTTTCCACAACCACCACACGTCTTTCTGAAAACATCTGGGTCTCATCCCAATGAAACATATAAAACAAACCACCTCTAACACAACCAATACCATAAATCTAGAATTAATCCTAAATACATTTTAACCTACCTAAATTGTCACTGGAGATATATTCCTAGAAGAGGGTGCATCGTAAATTTAGTAACCAACCATTGGTCATCCCACCGAGAGGCTCGGATAGATACCCTCCCCCATAATAATGGGGGTGTTGGGAACATATTCCTCAACACGGGTGGGGTGCGTATGGAAAACACAAGTAAATAAAATTTTGTACATATATGTAAACAAACACACAGTGAAAACTATGGATATATAGGGAAACAAGCATCACACATATAAACATATACCCTTGAATCTAACACTACATGAATAGCCACATAACAGCCACAACCAAAACACCAACCCACCACATTCATTTAACTAGTTATCGTTCTGTATTATAATTTCACTTAATTATTTATTCCCATCCCGGCCTGGGAGACTACCAATCACTAAAAATGTTATAAGCATAAGAAACCATACCTACCCTTTCTAAATCCAAACATATAATGAAAGAAAATTTTTAAAGGATTTCATTCTAACACTCATTCAACAAAACAAACAGGAATTAACCAGCTTGTAGTCCCACTGTATAAAAAAACAACACCTTGCACACCGATGAAAATGAAATAAATACACATACCAGTCCTAAAACCCCACTACCCAAAAAATTAATATATTTAGTCCCACTTCATAAAAATTGCATCTAGCTTTTAGTAAACCAAATTCATAGCCTTAGATTCAATCAGACCCCCGCACTACCGTATAGATAATGACAATAAAAAACAACAGCACAAAAATAGCCCCACTACAGACACACACCTTGCCCTTCTCACCAAACCAAACCCTTTGTTTACCCATGTCTTCATGGCCATGCTACCAAAAACACAACCACATTACCCTTATAATGAAAAAACCTAAAAACCCCCACAGTACACATAGCCACATCAAAACAAGATGATATTATTTAAATGTATCTAAAAAAATTAACTTTAATTACACATTAAAAAACATGGGTGATCACAAATCATGTTTTATCATGAGGAATCCTTTTCATTTTATTGGGTACACATGATTAATCATATTTCATGTCTATGGTCATTTAAATAGAGAATCAATAACATCTATAGATAATTATGGGATCATAAGAAAAGAACACTGATGACCACAATTTTCAAAGGGATAAATCCCATAAAATTCACAAGAAGGAGCATGGATAACATATAAAACAAAGTGATCATCATCATCTTCCCAAACTCAAATTTATTACTTCTTATTATCTTATATAATTTTTATTTATCCATTCTCACATGGAGGTAACATTATACCCACCTCGCATGATACACAATTAAAATAAAGACGAAGGAAATCCTAAAATGGAATAATACGTGGCCAAAAATATTCCATCCACCAAAAATAGAGGGTCATGCGTGCATGAGACTCCAATGAAGAAACAAATAGGTGTCCTACAACATAAGTGCATGGACTGTTTTGGGAATAAAGGGTCTGGGTGCACCAAGAGAAAATGAAAGGGTTTAAAGAAAGATAATATTCGTCTTTATTAAGGCTACATACTAAATCTATAAGGAAACAATTTCAAAGGAAATTAAAGTCGGATCACGACCATGACCATGCATTTTAGGAGACAATGGATGCTTCAGGTTTGCAGAAAGTAAATACCATTCAAAATGTACCACAAACTCATTAAAAATAGAATTTAAATAATTTAATGTCAATGGGAGTGTCAAGGTGGAGGAACAGGAAAAAGTGGAAATGAGCTCTGATTGTAAATTCACTGATAGAAAGCCCCTAATAGCAAACCACTAACAGTGAGTAACCGACACTCAACTATCGGTGATGATATGCTGCTACTAAACAAATAATGTTGAGATACTAATTTGGAGCCACTGACGTGACTTACCAATTCCTGGCTCACCGACACCCTGACTCACTAATGTCCAGACTCACCCACACCCTGACTCACCGAAGGCCTAACTGACCAATGCCTTGACTCGCGGACACCTCGACCTAACGATTCTCCTGACCTACAAACTTCATGACCATATTAACCCTCTACCAACCAATTCCTTGACCTACTAATTCCATTGACATACCAATTCCACGACCTACCGATGTCGAAAACTTACTGGTGCCATGATCTACCAACACATCGACCTACCAACCCCCAACATACCGAGACCCTGGGCTTCTGATGCCTTGACCTACCAAATCTCTTGAACTATCGATGGCCTACCCTACCGACACCCTTGACCTACTAACTCATTCAACTTACCGCCACCCTGACCCACTAATAAAAAAACTAGAAATTTGGAAAGCTTTTTAATTGAGATACTATTGCATCACAAAACACCCTAATCATTGGATTTTGGCAATGTATTGAACCCGAGAGCTCTATAAAATTACATCAAATACCTATCAAACTATTTTCAGCTTGATAATTCAAAACCATACCCATTAGATAGAGTGGTCCATAGAACCACCCTATTAGATAACTTTGAAGGATAAACCACCTCATTGGAGTGATACCTCAACATATATGAACACATCATATGGGATTTTACAACCCAAAAGAATACAAGACATACCACACCAGTACAAAAAATCCACACACCCCAATCATATGATTAATTTAATTCTTTCACCCATGTGAGGATACTATCCTCTTTGGGAGCACTAACTCACCCTCATTGGATTAATCAAAAACGCATTAATTTATCTTGTTTAGGGGTTAGTTCATCCCCTCATAATATGTCTGGAATTTATCACATACCATTACTTTATCATATTTAACATAACTTGTAAATAACTCATCTCAAGGAAAATAATGTTAAAAAAGAATATCACAAATAAAAACACATGAGAAAAATGAAAAAAACACACACTAGGTATTAGGAACTCATCTTCATATCCCACGCCCAATTACTCTCCTACAGGATATTGTGTCTCCACAACACGCAAACCAATGGAATGGTCTATCCACACAACACCTTCTCCTAGTGATCCAATATCTCCTCTTATCACTCCACACTCATTTCATCATCAATGTTAACCAACTATCCCCAATGAAGGACCTAAGAGACATTGGGAGAAAACCTGAAGAAGCTAGGAAATCTGAAAGACGTAATGGATCCTCCCCATCTAATGTAGAAATTCTAACTGATATTCCACCTCACCAACACACCCTAACAAATCAAAAATCCTGATGCTCCTTTGAGAAAACAGACATCCTCTACTGATCCTCATCTACCCAAGTCGAGGGGAAACCATCAAGAATTCGTGGTACCCAACCCTGAACTACAAAGGCATTCTCTAAAAATTGGAATAAAAATAATTCCAGTCCTGTGTTGCCTTCATACTCTCACAAACAAGCTTAAACTTTTCTTTCGTACTCTGTATCATGCCCAGACCAAGAACAACTACCTCCACAACTTCAATCTAGCACAGGGGTGAATGAAACATCTCCCCATATAGAGTGTCAAACAGAACCATACCAGTGGAAGCGTGATAGATATTATTGTAAGAAAACAGTAAAAATATAAAATATAATAGTCAAAACCCATAATTGACTTGAACACTTACCCGTAGAAATCCCTCCAATTTATGGATTGTCCCCTATAGTTCTTCATCTATCTAAGGGTGGAATGTAGTGATGAGTTGTAAGTGAGTTCCAAAGTCATGTTGCATTCCACTCTAGAATTGTGATGTAAAATGTGTATCCTGATATGAGCTGATGGATCGTGGAACCCCATGAAGCCACACCACCTCATCACCTTACCTCCATGATAAGGCATCCAATGTGCTCAACTCTCTGATCCCTAATATGTGTTCCAATTTCATCAACTGGTCCACTACAACCCAAATAACAAATCATCCTCCCTGAGCGATGGCTAATCATATGAAAAAAATCAATCAATATGTCATCCCTTTTCCACTCAAGGAAATCTAGGGCCTCCTCCAAACCACTGGGAACATGGTTCTCACACTTCACTTGCTGGCACACTAAGAACATTGGCACACACTCTTCCACCCCCCACTTCATCCCAGGTCTCCAGAACAATTCCCTAATGTACTTGTACTTATTGGAATCTCTTTGGTGTGCCTGTCGGAGTGAGATATGAATCTCAACGAGAGATGACTTGGGAATTTGTACAATAAAAAACAACATTACATGGAACAACATCTGATTTAGACCATCCTCTAACAATCCCTCTAGATCATCTCCTTGGTCAATGCGATCATGCAACACCTTTACTGATGATTATCCCTACAAATATTGCTCCACCATCTTCCCTAGATATAATTGTACCTTCATTAGAAATAGACATCCTCTAGCACCCAACATTCCTACATCAATGTTCAAGGCTGAAAACTCCTCCATCGCCTTTCAAGCGTCTGCAGATTCTCGTACAACTTCCTTCTGCAACATCCTACTTAATGAATCATCTTAAACATTCCCCTCTCATGCGTTGTAGGAGATATAATAATTGTAATCCTGGATAAAATATTTTCACCTCCATTTTTTTGTATCTTTCTACGAAAATAAATACCCCTAGATCTTTTGATCTGTGAAGACAAAAAAGAACTCCCCAATGAGGTAATGTAGCCATAACTTTACTAAAAACAAGACCATTAATAATTCCGGAGTAGGGGAGGGATTGCAAATTTCTTGGGAATGTAACTACCTAGATCCATTGGAGGTCACTCCCCATTGCTGCATCAACACACACCCCAATACTAGAAGAGAAGCATCACAAAATACCACTAATATCACCCATTTATCTAAAGCCTGATAAAAAGCAAAACACTACCTAGAAATTCTCACTCCACACAAAATATTTGGATTTTCTTGTCCATGTCCTCAATGGAGAAGCTACTAGAGAGAAATCATATGTGAATATCTGTTAGTGGCCTTCCATATTGAGAAAACTGCAAACCTCTACAACATCCTTGTGTGAAACCCAAGAAAAGGCTGCATCAACTTTCTATGGATCCACTACTATACCCTATTGGAGAACCACATGTCCTAGGATGTGGACCACTCGTATCAAAAAAAGGAACTTTTATAGCCTTCTTTAGAGCTGGTGGTGCCGATGTACCACAAGGATAGTCCCGTGATGCCCAATATTATCCTCCAATGACATTGAGAAAATAAGGGTTTAATTGATGACTATGACAATCAATAGGTCTAGAAACTCATGAATGACAGAGTTTATATGACCCAAGAATGTGGCAGGGGTATTCGTGATATCAGATGTCATAACCACGAAATCATAGTGCCCATAACTGCACCTGAAAGCAGTCTTCGAGATGTCACCCTCCTTCACCCATAACTGGTGATTCTGAAAATGAAAATAAATCTAAGATAACCAACCTTATGCACTCAGTTGGTCAAAAATATCATATATTCTCGAGATAGGGTAACGGTTCCGGACCGTTACCTAATACATTCTATGGTAGTCTATGAAGAGCCTCATACCACCATCTTCCTTCTTCAAAAACAAGACAGTAACACCCCACAATGACACATTGGGTCATATCCATCCAACATTAAATTTTTTATTCATATAAAGAGGAGGTCTAGAAGGACCATACAAGGGATGGGCAACCCATATTATGTGGTCCTGAAGTAATGCAGTCCAAGAGTATCACCCAGGATAAGATTCACCCCCTCTGGCATAAGCTGAGACACATTAGTAATCCACAACATCTGAGAGCCAGGTACCGTGATTGAGGCTATATAGTCCGCCACTTTGTTCCCCTCACGCCACATATGCGATATTCTAACATTTTCCATGATGAGAGCCCTGCATTGTCTAATCGTGTAGATGATAGACCATGGGATGGTGCCTTTATTCTGGAGGGCATCATGGATGGACATTGAGTCTGTTTCAATGTGGTCAATGGAAATACCCCTACTATTGCTTAAGGAGAGTGTGGACAGGCCAACCATTTCTTCCACTCGAATCGAGGAACCGCTGTCATAATGCGCTGTGAAGGAATGTGCCAAGCTTCCTTTGGAGTCCCGAATGACTCCTCCTCCACGCATGTCACCCAACACACAGGATCCATCGGAATTGAGTTTAAGACCAGCTTGCGGGGGAGACCACTGAACCCACCTACCTTGCACCTCATCACTGTTCCGAATACCCATCATGTGGGTATCCTGCACCACCCCAAGGGAGAACGCCCCCCTCCCAAAGCCCGTGGTGCCAATCAGGTCGATCAGCAAGCAACGAGTATTCGCCACCACAGATCGACTAGTGAAACTGCTCCCCTCGTATTTGGCCCAGTTCCTAGCTTGCCAAAGTCACCAACAGGCCGCGTTGAAAATGACGGCTCGCACCTTCATCTCCTCCTCTGTCCCGCTATCCTCCTGAAACCAGTGTTCCATAACCATCTCTGTATTTCCCTCCCGAGGAAGGAAACCTGTAAAGGATCCGAATAAACACCACACGTGTTGAGACCATTCTGTCTCAAAAATGATATGGTTTATGCTCTCCTCGCATCTATTCCCGCAGCACTGGCAACATGATGCCAGACTGATACCAATTTTCTTTTATGTGGTCATCGGAGGGAATTGCTTTCTTCCAAATCCTCCAAGTAAGGAAATTGAGTTTTGTAGGTATCTTTTTACACCAGGTCATACTATGCCACAATTCACATTCCCCTGAGGTGCGCTCCTCCTACATAAATCTATTGCGTTGATCCTCCCCGAGGTAGACGGGGTGAATACACATCTATCACGCTCTATATTCAAAACCACAGAGTCAAAAAATTCTTGTTGTGGGGTGTCAAGAACCGATCTAAAGAACAGGGGGTACATACTTGCCTCCCTAAAAGATATGGTCGGGGCCGAGCATCCTGGGTATCCCAGCACTTCGCCCACCATGTTGTGTTACTAGAAGTGGATGTTGCCTTCCCCGGTAATCCATTGCGATAGCGGTAAAAGATCTGGCATAATGTTAAACACTGAGGACCATAAAACCGAGCCCCTTGTAGTTCCATGAACTTTATCGGCCTTACATCTCTGAGACATCTGCGTCCCCCACAATGTTCGATCCTCAATGATCTCCCATGCAAGCTTCGCATGCATGCAGTGCATCGTGTCCGCCAAACTCTTAACATTGATTCCCCCTTCACTCGTGGGTCAGGCCATCTTGTCCCACGACACCCACTACCTCTTTCCCTCTCCTGCAGCATCCCAGATGAAGCGTGCAAGCATCCTATCAATGACCCTGATAACCCCCTTCTTCACGCACAATGATGCCAGAGCGTGCACTGGTAGCACAGAAAGTACACTATTCACCAGGGTGATCCGACCTCCGAAGGATAGAAAATGGGTTTTCCAGTTCAAAATGCTATCCGAGATCCTGTTCACCACCCTGTCAAAGTCCCTAAACCTCAGACGTACTACTGAGATAGGGGTACCGAGGTACTCCATGGGAAAGGAACCTCTCCCCATTCCCAGCACGCTGCCCATCTTGGCCGCCCTGTTTGAGTTGCAAGAAGAAGGAATAAAAAAGCTACTCTTCTCTCTATTAATTATTTGTCCACTCCAGAAGAAGTATTCCTCGAGAATTCTGTTCAGCTTTCGAAGGGACTTCCACCCACCGTTCATGAAGACAATCGTGTCGTCAGCGAACATCAAATGTGATACAGGGGCGAAGCAGAGCTTCATACGGTAAGGCAGAATGGCCCCTTCGCAGACTCCCTTATTGATCATCCTACTCAGTGTATCTTGCATGATTATGAATAAGCTCGGGGAAAGTGGGTCTCCTTGGTGAAGGCCACAAACGGTTTTGAAAAAGCCATAGGTTCTCCCCATAAACGACACAGACATCCACGACGAACTCACGCACCTGAAGATGATGTCGCAGGCCCATCGAGAGACTCCAATCTTCGCAAATACTCTGTTCATGAAACCAAATTCCATCCTGTCGAAAGCTTTGTTCATGTCAAGCTTTATAACCATGTTAGAACTACGAGAAGAGTTGTTCATGTCTCTCAGCAACTCTTGTGACATAACCACAACTCCCTAGATCGATCAGTCCTTGACAAAGCCATGTTGCTCTAGAGCAATCCATCGGGGAAGGAAGCTGGACATCCTCCTATTGATAATACTCGCCAGGACCTTATAGGGGAAGCTGCACATGCTCACGGGACGGTAGTGGGAACATGGGAAAGAAGGATCTTTTCTCTTCGGCAGAAGAACCATTGTGGTCGCGAAAGCAATACGAGGAAGGCCACCCCATCGGAAGAAGTCCTGGATGGCAGTAATAATATCGCCTTTCACCACCTCCCAAGAGCCCCTGTAGAAGGAGCCTGGAAATCCATCTGGCCCTACAACGCTATCCAGGTTCAGGTTCCACATCGCCGCGTGCACCTCCCCTTCATCTGGAATGCTTTCCAACAAGGAATTATCCTTTGGAGAGACCATATTCGGGATGCCCTCCCAAAGGCCAGCCGTCCCAGACAGGTATCCTCCCTGTATGTTCGCACTTGTGCCTGCAAGGAGGTATTTAAAGAACTCGCACACCCTTCCCCCGAACACCTCCACATCATCTGAAAAAGATCCATCCTCAATCGCAAGATTGGGTTTCACAACCCGCCTCCTCTCTCTAATGCATGCGTGAAAAAATCTAGTGTTCTTATCCCCTTCCTTCAACCATTTGACCCTGGACTGATCCCTCGCCTATCTCTCCAGAGAAAGCACCAACTCCTGCATGGAGCTCTTTAACTCTGCAAGTATAGCATAAAGCCCATCATCCCAACTAACCTCAAGCCTGGCCTCAAGGCTATGGATGTCCTGTTGCATATCTGCTAACTCCTGGACTCGGGAGGGATGGGACCTTGCCCACGCTAGAAGTTCATGCTTTAAGCGCCTCAACTTTTAGTGGATAACCACCCATGCATGGTCCCATGGAGGCTCGTTCCAGACCCTCCCAACCACGCGATGATATTCTGGATCAAACGCCCACTGGCTGGTGAACTTGAAACACCCCTTCGCTGCATCTGTTTTGCAGAGAGAAAGCAGGAGCGGCGAATGGTCCGAAATACTTCGAGTTAGGTGATTTACCTTCGCATTCGGATACTTGGCAATGGCGTGAACGTTGGCAAAGAAACGGTCCAACCTACTCCAAAATTGGCTTCCGACCCTTCTATTGTTGCACCAGGTGAAAGGATCACCTGAATACCCCAGGTCGGAAAACCCTTTCCCTGCCATACACTGCACAAAGGGTGACCTTGCCCTCCTCGTGAATTCCCCCTGCCCCTTCCTCCCGTCTGGTTGCATGATGATGTTTAAGTCCCTTCTCACCACCCAGGGTTGGGCCCCTGGATCGAACCCGTTAAGTTCCGCCCACAACACCTCCCTCCTATGAGCGTTGCAGCTACCATAGATAAAGGAAAAATACAACTCTTCTTCATCACTTGACACCTTCGCCGTGATATGCTGATTTCCGGCCTGCATCATCTCCACAGAAACTTCCCTCTTCCGGAATATCCATATTTGGTTGTTATTCGGGTCCGCATGCATGGACGCATACATTCTTAACTTGTGGGTAAAGTCTTGAATTTTGGAAATATTCTTCTTATGCTCGATAATCGCTACCACCTTGATTATGTGGTTCCTGACATCCGAAGAGATAATGTCGGTCTTCACCCTGGAACCTATACATCGGGCATTCTAGATCATAATGGGAAACATTAAAACATCCCTTTCATGGCTTTGACCCCGGGTACTTTGGTCGGTTCAGTTGGGAATAATGGGTTCTCCCTTCCCTGTAGTTTATTCTTCATCTTCCGGTTGCATACTCCTGGGCTCGAGGCCGGACTAACTGGGGGTGGAACGGGAGGAGAGGGATTGTTCACAGGAAGGAACTCACTCACCACCTCAATAGCCCCCTTGTCCGGGGACACATCCCTCACAAGGCACTTCTCCTCATGTGAGTTCTCAGCCCCATGACCTTTGATACTAAACGTAGGTCCTGCCCCCGGGGAAGGACGTACACCGAAAGAGATTGCACGCATACCTGGAAGGAAAGGTGGCAGCAACCTAGGGTCTTCCATCCACTCCACCATGATAGGGCAGTCACCTCGAACTCTGGACTTCTTGGCTTGAAAGACAACACTTTCCCTGGAAGCCATGGTTGAAACCGGCAGCCGCCAATCAGGGATGATGCTCTTGGGCACCCTCAGAAGGAAGTCCAGGAAACCACATGTCTTCTGCTTCCCCAGATAGTACATCTCATCATGGTCCCTTAAGGGTTCCTGAGGGGAGCTTGACGAAGAGCATGGGGCTGCAGCCCAGCTAAAAGGACCTATAATGCCCCCCTCAAAAGATCCTGGCGACAAGCAAGTCTGTTCTACCGCGAATCCGCTAGACAGACCAGAGTGCTTGATCAAGCTTGAAGGAGCGAGCACACCATTTTGAGATGGAGATGGTATAGTGGGGAACTTGGAACCAACATCATCCCGATGGCGCCCTCCGGGGTATCTTCTCCGGCACATCAGAAGAGAGTGACCCTGCAAGAGACAAGATAAACAGAACATGGGGAACACCTGGTACACTACATCCTGGTCCCAGACCACTAACTCCGGCACTTGAATAGAAATATTCTCCGGAACCGGCAATGCAAGGTCCATTTCCACGCAGATCCGTGCCACTAGGGACTCATGGTCGCATCGAGTACGCTCATCCGAGCAAAGAAAGCCTCCCAGAGCATCCCCTATGACCTTCAAGAAAGAGCCATTCTGAAAAGGGAGAGGAAGACCTGGTAGACTTACCCAAACCGCAGCATGAGAGTTTTCCTTTCCCTTGTGAGCCTCCATCGACCACCTCGAAAGGATGAAACGCCAACGAACCATGGACCATGGAGAATGTCGCCCGGCCTGGATGAAATCCGCCTCCGAAGACAGCATTAAACAGAAAGAGCATCTGTGCAACACCGAGACGCAAGCCTCCCCCTGCAACCCTCGGGAATCCACAAAACGCTTAAAGACATTAAGAGAGGGTTTCTCCGTGCCAATCCGAGCCACAAGAGTCCATTTCAAGCCTGTAGAAGCGTCGAAAAAAGCCGAAAAAGGCGCCCAAATTTCACCCGCGATCCTTCCCTTGCCACCGAGTGCGAGAAAGCTCCAATCTCCGGTATCAAAGGATGTGAAATTCCCAGATCATGCCTGCAAAGAATGTCTTTGAAGGATCGCACCGCATGACCCACCCTATGGGACGCAGTCTGGGGGTCCCAATTAGGGGCGGAACCTGCCACCGAGTAATCGCGAGCTGCAATGATCTCCGGTGGAGCAGACAGCGTCGAGGGATGGCAGAGCTCAGAGGAAGTAACAGTCGGGAAAAGTTGAAATGCGTGAGGCGCGTTCTCCGAAACGTTTTCCCCACCCATCCACTGGGTCATATGAAACCCTTATTTATCATATTCTCAATTTGAATCCACAACTCCTACAACTCTAAAGGTTCCATCTGATAATGATCCAACGAAATGCCATGAGCACTAGGCTATAAGTCTATCATTAACTCAAGGTCACATCTAGCGGTAAAGTCACAACCTACTCAAGGAATACATACTAAAATACTATTAAATCACCTCGAAAAACCACCACATCAGCATACATAGATCCCACTGGAAACATGGATAACCAGAATAAAATAGTCTCCACCTACTGGTTGCACACATGACAGCGCATCTCGCCAAAAAAAGCAACAATATGACCGTTCAAGTCTGAAAACATTACTCTTCTGCAGAATAAATAAATAACAACACACATAGAATAACACTAGTCGATGAAAAGGATATAACTGTATGGATTCATCTTTAGAAGATATATATCCCCAAAGGATAGATGCAGCCCAACATCAGTCTATATCCCCAAAAATCACAAAAAAAAGATGGTCTAACCCTTGAATGGTGTACTAAAAAAAAGGGAATGCAATGTATGTCTATTTATATTCATAAGGAATGAGCTAGACATGGTGAAACGAAGGATTTTGAATCTCACAAATAAAAAAAGGTGCAAGAGAGAATACTAAAAAAACTGATCATACCTCAAATGATCTTCGACCCAACTGGGACTACTGCCTCTATGGCATGAGACTTCCCACACCCACCTCCTTTTCCCCTAGACTATTGGCCTCCACCCCAACCACACCCTCGATGAGGTCCTTGATGAGAACCCAATGTTCAGACTCCCCCTTAAATGTCTATCCTTTGTTGAGAAGGGGTTTATTGTCCATGTTTCTAGAAAGGCCTAATTGGAAACTGCAGCTGAGGTAGGTGCTAAACCCCCCAACATCCACCATACAGATCTTGAGTTGTGCACTGACACAGAAGGTTATCATGGACACCACAAGTGAATGAACTGATCCATATGCGATTGGGAAAAGAGATAATACTAGATGGTCATAACAAAAAGTTATGGGGTCAGCTCCTCACTTGGAAAAACCTTTATGGCCCAGAAAATGGAGATGTGATGCTGACAACCTTCCCCAATGAATTAATCGGTTTAATTCCCTATCACCTAAGTCCTCCATGACTGTGCATCCTTTACACTACCTCATCCTTCTTCTTAACATCTGTGTAAATTATTAGTGTGAAGAGAGAAACTATATACTGATGAGAAAGTAGGAGTGCCTCTTCTATGCACCTTGCCCGAGACTCCTCATCTTGAATGTGATCCAGATAAAATTAGTGGATATCCTTGATATTAATCCCCAATTCTCTCCCTGAAACTCTCCTACTAGAGGGACATTAGCAGTAACCAATTATTTGAATTTATCCAAGAATAAAGGAATTATTACCATAACTTCTTAACGATGTCATTCCACAAAACATCAGTCTCCTTCATTTGAATGAGGTATATCGTTCACCACTGACATGTTTCTCCCCTCATCTTGCTCACCACTAGAGGATCCCAGTACTCTCTCAGATCTCTGATAATGCCGAATGTTATCATAAGATGCTCGAGCCAACTCTCGGTTTCCATGTAAAATACACATGCATCATACAATCCCAATGTATTCTACTAGAAAACACGGAGAATATTCTACCAATTATCATCTCTTATACTGGGTTGACCCTTTTCGGTTTAACCAATTCATCATATAGACCGTCCACCACTCATACCATATATGGGAAATGTCATAGAGTCATAGCCGAATAGAATTCCTAGAACTCCTAAGCCTGAGTAGCATGGAATTAATTTTTGAATCATTTTAACTCAATGTTTATTTTAATTTTCATAAAACACCTAAAACAAAAAATAAAACAAGTCGTCATGATGAATGTACATTTCCTAGGGTGTCTACCTTATAAACGATGTAGCCCCACTAGGTTGTTTGGAAAGCTCATAGTTCTAGTATCATATCTTGGTGGCCCTAAAATCTGGTTTCCTGGTCATTCTTCCCAAGCCTATGTCATGCACAAAGATCACCCCCATCCTCACTAAGTCACTATCACCAAATAATGAAATCTGAGTAATGTAAATTCGTAAGAACATTTATATTTGGGTACCCCACGTCGCTTACCACTTGTAAACTACTCATCCCTAATGGCTAATATCCTGACGGTACCACGCTCTTCCACAAGTCCCACAATCAAAACCTACCCACACACACATAGGCCACAAACCAGACACATTAATGCCCGCAGACCCCCTGGCCACAACCACAACATGTCTCACCCAAAACCCCATGGGCCTCATCCTGAAGAATGCTGTGAAAAAATACCACTTCTCACCCAAACAATACCATAATTCTATTATTAATCCTAAACCCATTACAGCCTGCCCATAGTTTCATGGGATATAAATGAATAGAAGTGAGAGGGGGTAAAGTTAGTAGACGACCGTCCATCCCCCCACCTGGATGATGGGAAAGGCACCCCTGCCCCCATAATAATGTGGATGTTCGGTAGATAGTTCTCAACATGGGTGGGGTGTGTATAGAAATAATAAGAACTAAAAATTTATATATATATATAGTTAAATAAATATAGATCCCATCATATGGGTTTCTAAATAAACAACCATCCCACAAATAAAAAACATCCCATGATTTTAACCCAACATGCACATCCACACAACAGCCAAAACCAAAACATCAACCCACCCCTTTAATATAACCAGTTCCCTAAATTATAATTTTATTTATTTATCTATTTCCATCCCAACCAATGAAAATGAAAAAATAACAAACATTATTAGGAGAAGAAAACATACAAATATCATCCAATACTAAACAAATAAAGAAGGGACAACATTAAAGGATTCCATTCTAAAACTCATTCAATAAAACAAACATGAATCAACTAGAATACAGTCCCACTACAGAACAACACAACACCTAGAACACACATAAACATGAAATCAGTACCCCACCCAGTCCTCCAGCCTCGCTACCCAACTACTACCTAGATGTGGTACCACTTCATAACAAGTCCATTCATTCCACAATAAACCAAACTCTTAGACTGATATTTCATCACACCTCCAGCACCACATCATCCACAAATCCCACAATAGCAACCACAAAAACCACAACCCCGGTACATACATATACCATACCCTTCTCAATAACAAACCACTCGGACCACCACAATGCCCCCATCATGGATACCAACACCACGACCATATAACCCTCATAATGAAAAAAACCCCATAAAACCCAACACAGTACACAACCACACCAAAAAAATCATAGCATATTTATATTTAGACAAAAACTGTTCTTTAATTCCATTGTGATAAATTGTGGGGATCACAAATCATGTTTCATCATATGGATCCTTTTAATTTAAATGAGTGTACATGATTAATCATATTTCATGTCTATAGTCATTTCAATAGAGAATAATCATTATGTACAATGCATCTTCTCTGTGCAAACGAAGACCACCAACGCCCAGGATTTTCAGAGGGATACAACCCATACAATTCACGACATGGATAAACAATAAATTTTAATTCAAATAGATCATCCCTGTATTCCTATTCCATCATTAATTATTTATTCTTATATTTGTTAATTTTTTATCCAGCTATTCTGAAAAGGAAGCATCATTATACCAACCCCACAAGATAAAAAATTAATGAAGATATGAAGGAAATATCCGCATGGAACAATATTTGACCAAAACTCATCCTCTCGACAAAAATGGGGGTCGCACGACTAAGAAACTCCATTGAATAACCAAATTGGGGGGGGATACCACACATACGCAAAACTCATCAATAGAAGAAGGGGTCTCGGAGCAGAAAGAAAAAATGAAACAGTTCAAAGGAAGAGAATATTCTTCTTTTGAAAATCCATATCTTAAATCTATGGTGAAACAGTTTCAATGGACATTAAAGGTGAATCACAAGCATGACCACACATTTTATCAGACAAAGTTTGATTTAGGTTTTTATAAGGAAAATAAAATTTGAAATGACCTGAAGGACCCATTATATATGAAATTTAACTAATTTAACTATAAAGAATGTATCAATTGGGTGGAATTGGAAAACCTGGTAAATACTGTAAATGATTCACTGATGGGTAATAACAAGCCACTGAAAACGAGCGACAAACAACAAGCTACCGATGTTGAGCTACCTACATTGAGATAATGACCCTGATCCACTGATGTTATGATACTAATGATGAGCCACCTACATGACCTACTGATGTATAGCTCACCAATGCCCAGACTCACCAATGACCTGAATAACTGAAGCCCTGAATCACCAACACTCAGACTCACCAACGCCCTGGCTCACCGACACCTTGAATCTCTGAGGCCCTGACTCACTGACCCCCCGACCGACCGATTCCCTCGACCTACCAATGCCCAAAACTACCGATTCATCAACCTACCCAAGACTTGACCTACTAATTCCCTCAACCTATAGATGTCTTTATCTACTGATTTCCTCAAACTACTGACACCCTCGACCTACATATGCATTGACATACTGATGCACTCGACCTAATGAATCCCCCACCTACCAATTCCCACACCCGTCGACATGTCATCCTACCAATGCCTCGACCTACCGACTCCTTCATCTTTCTGATGGCATGACCTACCGACTTTGTGGATCTATCAATGAATTTGACCTACAAACACCCTAACATACCTATAGAAAGACCATGAATATGTAAAACTCCTGTAATGAGCTAAAATTTTCTACAAAAACACCCCAAAATCTAGATTTTGAAAAATTTCTAGACCATGGAGGTCTAAGGAAATACATCTTTCATTGAAAAAGATTTTAAAATAACAGATGGATCATTTTTTAAGGAAAATATCATTTACACTGTATTCATTTATTTTAAACCCAATAATTTATATATATTAATGAAATAATTTTTCATATAAATATATTATGAAAAATGTAATTTTGAATTAAATAATTGAAAATTCATGATAGTGGAATAAACCATTCATTCCAAAAGCACTTTTAAAAAATGATTCATTTCACATTTTCTATAAGAAGTCAAAATTTCTTTATTCAGAAAAAGGAATGAATATTCCTTTTAGTATTTTGCATAAAATGAATATAAAGGATAAAATTTAAATTCATCTATCTCTATATAATATAGAAAAAGTTTTCAAAACATATTTGAAAAAAAAATAAATGGAAGAAAAATTGTTTTCTACTAATGAGAGAAATAAAGTCTATATTCTATAAAAACATTATATTGGTCCGTTTATCACTTATAGTTATAAAAGTAACAAGAAAACGTGTATTCCAATGAAATAACAATTGTAGAATTAAATTAATCATTTCATAGAGAGTTGTATCCTAATATATCGTTATAAAAAATTTCATCATAAATAGTCATAATAAAAATTAAATTACAACATAAAACATGAACCAATGTGGTAACGTTTTAATTGTATACCCTATGAATGAACAAACAATATAAAGATATAAATATCCCCACAATTGTAGTGATAATTATCATAAAATAAAATCATGGGAAGTATACAGAGTACCAATAATAAAAAAATTATGGAATATGTCATGTGACCAAAAGAAATTAAATTTAGGGGAATATGAATTAGATAATGTCTTAACTTCCTTCACAATTTTTTGAATTACTTTGATAATATAAAATTTTTTACAATAAATATATTATAAAAAAATAATCATATTTTTTGTACCATATTTTATTTAATTG
Source organism: Viscum album (assembly GCA_963277665.1). Lineage (NCBI taxonomy): Eukaryota > Viridiplantae > Streptophyta > Magnoliopsida > Santalales > Viscaceae > Viscum > Viscum album. The sequence goes on from OY728145.1 coordinate 451,669,372, forward strand.
TAACCATTGAAAAAAAGTATTAAAAATTATTTATTAACCCTATATAATGTGAATTATAATATAATGAATATATATTATAATTCAAAAAATTATGTAGTGAATATATATTATAATGAAATATTTATTAAGAATTCATTAGTAACCCTAATATATCACTATACGATAGATAATAGTGTTTTTATTTAAAAAAATTATTTTAATATTTTAAGTAGGTGGAAAAATATGGAAAATAAAAATCCCACTTCAGAAAAATATATATTTTTCAGATAACCTCCATAGGTTAGCATCAAAATAATTATATGGAAGGATTCTTAATCAAAATAACCTTTATATAAGGTTTGGATGGTTGTTATAAAGGTATATTATAAGGTCTATCTGATCCAAAGGGGTCTTAGGGTTTGATTAGGATAGGAGTGGGGATGTCCATTTAAAAGTTAGTGTGAAGGAACACATGAAATATTCCTATAGGATAAAGATATACTCACATTTTACACACCCCAAAGGATCCAAATTGTTAATTATTGAATTTAAGTTATATATAATAAATTTTTCCCCATTATATGGAAATTGGACAATTTTTTATGTCATTTTACCCATATCATTTTTGTTTAACCCTAGTTAAATTCATTTTAACTCTGAGCATGATAATTAATTTTTACAAAATTTTAAATTCAGTATGTTTAAAAATTAAGATTTACTTACTATATAATATTTATTATAATGATTCCATGTATGATGTCAATTTTAACAATATTCATTCATATTTGTAGAAGAATGTAATTCAAAATTAAACAAACACATGAAGTGAAAAAGTGGCTTTCCAATGAAATATAATTCATAAGTAAATAATTATTAACTTTAACAATTCATAATGAAATTTATTCCAATTATCAAAGTAGGATTATTAATAATTTAAATGAACTATTTTTCCTTTAAAATAATTTTAAATCAAAACATATCTCTGAAAGATATTTAAATGAAAAAGAAGTTTTCAATAATACTAGTGTTTTTCAATAATTAAAAAAATTAATATTTTTAGAAAATCAAAAATAATTCCCTCTATGATAAATTGAATATGTTTTTTATTCAAAAAACGGGTTATTTGTTTATTTAAAACAAATTATATTAGTTATTTGTTCAAAAAATTAAATGAAAATAATTATTATGATAAATGTATTTTAACAGCATGTAATATTTTCTAAAAAATATTTACTTATTTATAAATAATTAATCATTATTAAAACCTTCTTTAGTAATTTTTAAAATATTTTTATATTATTCATACCATTAAAATAAATAGTATGGTTAGAAAATTAATGTTTATGGAATAATATTCTCAATAGTATATTATGTTTCTCAAAAAACCAATGAATCGTGTAACATAAGAAATATACAAAATTATTATTTTTTGAATAAAAACTATTTCATAAATTCTCATATTGTAACACATGCTAAAACAACCCCACCAAAACCCTAAAAATATTTATATTTCATATTATGGATTTTTCTGTCCCAAAATGAATGATTTTATAACTACTATAGAAGTAATATATTTCTCTGAGGATTTATCCTCATTGGAACACTTATCTATTCATTTAAATCCTTTATTTTTTCTTCATGGTCTAACTATTTATTCCTTTCTATTATCATCATTACTTTTATAAATAATCAATTTACAATGGAAATAATTTGGTATGGATTTTTCTTCCATACTCGATCACCTAATGAAACAAGATTTAAATCATTAACCCATATTCTATATAAATTTGTATTAGTCTTGCATAAAATTCATTATCTTAGTTGAATCCACAATAAAATCGGATTATATTTAGCCATATCCTCATACTTTAAAACAAGAATCTCTATATGATATATTAACATTTTCGCTTTCTCAACCCTCATGTCATTGAATTTATTTATTTCAATAAAGTTACTATCTTCATTAATAATTAACAATTAATTATCATTATTAATATTACTAATCTCTTTTAAAAACATTTTATTTTCTTATAGAGTTATAAAATCTCCTCATGATATTATTCTAACTAACCTTCAAACTACCATTGTATATCTATCATTTATCCTCTATCATCATCACCGATTTATTTATCTAAATTTATCTTATCATAAGCAAAGAAATTGATTTAAAATTCAAAGATTTGTGTGATGAATTAAGTGTCTAAATTTTTCTCATTAATTATATTATCTCACATAATTTTTTTCATTATTTAAGCATTTATCGGTATTCAATACTCTTCACCCACCATAAAAAATTTATTCTCAATATAATTTTCATTTGGAAAATTATTTTTATTGTTTCCACATTAATCACAATTCCATTAAATTTGTAATTGTTTTTTTCTTTAATTTTAATTTTTATAATCTCCATGAACTAACAGATAAGAATATATTAAAATATTCTTTATCTTCTTTATATTATGAACCAAATAATTTACCAGCATCCACTTTCAATGAATCATTATTTTTTTCATTTCCATAAAATAAAATTCATTTATGTAATTATTTTTAAAAGTTGTTCCATTTCCATTCATATTGCATTATAAAATTTTGAATTTTATCAAGGAATTTATCTTCCATATCCTTGAAATCTATAACCATAGGAACAAACATGTCTAAGAAATATCTCTTAATATTATGAAAGATAAATGAATATTTAATATTATCAATAAAAAATAAAACATTACTCACAATCACATTGACTCTATTTATTTGTAATAAATTTTCTCACAATTAATTATTCTAATATCATTAAACATTTCAATGTAAATTTATCCATTGATTACAAAATATTATTTGTTCTTTTAAAACATTCATATAATATCTCTAAAATCAATATTACTGTTATATGTCACATAATGACTATGTAGTAATTTTTTGAAAGAGTTAGAAGTATTTAAATGTGGTCTTTTATATCATTATATTTGTGTCTCATATTAAAAATATTTAATTTATTTCTTGAAAAAATGGATGGATAAAATGGTGGTACTTTATCTCACTTACAGTTCAAGAGATATATAGTAGCTTGCTGTCCAATTCATTCAGATATTGTAGTTATTTCCATTGAATGTATGATAATTAAGACTATTTATCTGGTTTTTAATATTTATACTCACGGTAACATCGAATTATCTTCAAATAAAACTATGTTTGATAGAGTATACAATGTAAAAAATTGAGCGTAAAAAAACCAAAAAATATTATTATATTGTCTATCATGTCAAATACATTGAATTGGATGGTATGAAATGATTTTATGGAATTTAAACATATATAAAAAACCACTCCTTATTAAATAAATTTATAATAAATTCTTATAAAATAATCATATAATTTATAGTAATTTTATTTTATTTATTAAAATTAACGTTCTTCAAAAAAAGGTTTTATTAATTTTTTGAGTGAATATTTTAATAAAAATATTGATATTTTAGAAATTTTAGTTGATAAAATTAATACAAATCTAGAAATTAACATGAGAAAATTTTCATTGAGGGGTTTTTGAAAAATTTTCAATAAGTATTTTGTTTCAATTAATACTAAAAAATAGATATTTTTATTGGAAAACTAATTTTTTATTTCAAGAATTTTTAAATTAGAATGTTTAAATATAGATTCAAAATATAACTAGTTATCATATATTATGATTAATACAATGTATATAATTGGAATGAATATTATGGTTGAATTTGGAATAAAAATTATTTATATACTAATAATTTCATTTTTCTAAAAAAAAAATTTCATTTATTTTTCAATTTATCTATAAAATTAATTTATACAATATATTGAAAGAGAATATTTTAAAATAGACTCCATATTTTGAATCAGGATGTCAATGTTTTGGTAAGTTGACCTCTTTTATTTTGTTTCAATATGAATTGAACCATAGTAATTTGTTTTGTTATAATGGTAAAGTTAAAAATTAATAATTAGGAATAAAAGTAAATTTATATGTTTTTAACGTCATTATAATTTTGATTATATTTTCAGGTTTTTATTTATTTTTCCATAATCATCATATATTCATAAATTTTAAATATTCCTTCCACATAATTTTTAGTCATGGAATTATACTATTTATGTAAAATATAAAGTAAAAAATATCAATTTATTTCATTCCTTATCTATAATTTTTTTGATATGGATAAAAACTACTAATGATCACTTATAAATTCGAATTTAAAAGGAATAATGTTTTTTTGGTATTTTTTTTAAAACAATTTATGTTTTTATTGCGGAAATAGTTACCTTATATTCATACTCAACAATAATACAGTGATTGTGCAAGTAGAAGAGACAAATAAATTAATTTAAATACTAAAAAAATGACTGATTTACATTTTCTTATAATTTTTCATGATATAAATAACATATTATAGATTACTGAAAGCTTTGGATTCCAATTCTGTTACATGCATATTATTTTAAATGACCAATTAAATAACTTGTTCTAATAATGGGACTAATTATATTTTATCAATTGTTATTTTATTTTATGATTTGAAATTCATAAAATTAAAATTTTCATTGGAGTGAATGGGATACATAAGAAGTTATAAAATATTTTTAATTTATAAGGAACTTATCCTTTTATGGAAACATTTATAAATAATAAAAAGATAAAATTTTCCATTTTATTAATTTTCATAATATTTAATGAATAATTAATTTTATGCTATAAGGGTGAAAATATATCTAAAACATTTACATTTATTTTTTGAATTAGTTGATTTTTAGTAATAAAAAGGAACTTCTTAATAAATTTTTTTCTATATTGCGATTAATTTTTATTCATATTAATTTAATATTTTATGTAATTTTATGAGTACCCCTCCCATCACATAATATTGGGAATGTCATCTCCCCTTTTCCTAATACATTGTGTGATTTTATCTAATCCACTCACTAACACAATACCTTCATTCATTCCCCACCTCCAATACATTATGGTAATTCCATAAGAACAAACTATCATGGATAAATCTATATTCCAAAAGATGGTTCTTAATAAATTCGTATATCTCTTAACCAATTGATTTGACTGTTATTTTTTCTTAAACCTAATCAAAAAATATTGTATACATTATAAAAAAAGGTATTCATTATACTAATAATACTACATTTTAATGATTATGATGGAGAAAAAATTGTCAATATTTTTTCTTTCCATTTGAATATAATAACATCGCTAGTGAGTATATTTGGTCTACTACCTCCATAAAGTGGTGTAATTCTATTTTAGGTACCACATTACATGGATTGTAATAATGATATTATATGATATATTTAATATATATGAAACAATCATCATTGTAGAATGGTAAATTTTTATTTACCATTATTTTATTCCAATTTTCTAAAAGATAAAACATTGTTCGTGTGTACGTACGACCAACTGTCTCCATGGACAATGTGATTTATAATTCAATTTCTACGTATAATATATGGATATATATATATACATATAATGTAAATATATGATTATTTTAATAGTTTTTAAGATTTTACAACGAATTAAACCATGATACAGGTATAAATATGAGGACTTTTGTGATGTAATATACATATAAAATAAATCAAGTATCATGAAAAATAGTGAATTAAATAATTAATTTTCAACAAAATGATAAGAAATAATATCGGTAAATAATATTTGGTATGATATAATTAGGAATATATCTATAATATATTAATTATAAATACCTATTTATTATAGAGGAGATTGAAATGGATAAAATTTGAAATAAGTCATCTGGCAAGTGGTGCTGGTTTTAATCCCACATTTATCATGACTTTTTATTTTAATTTCCCATAGATAAATTGATATTGAACTTATTGGATAACAAAATTCCATTTTCTTATACAGTTATTTCTATAATTTTTATGGTTCATTATTATTTTCTTCATTATAGTACGGAAAGATTTTAGGAAACATTATTATGAAAGTATGACATTATTTCTCTTATTTGGGTTGGAAATCCACTTCTTCCATGCCCATGATTTCATTAAAATATTTTAATATTCTCATATAATTTTTTAATTTTATTTCTAAACTTGTTTTCCTTTTGAAAATTATAAAAAAATGATATTATTGTTTTTTTATGTGGATATATTATAGGGACAACCGATTTTTATAAATAGATATTTCATATTTTTAGATTAATATTCAATAAATTACACAAAAAAACATGAGGACTATAATTATATTTTTTATTAGAGACTTGTTACATAATAATTTATTTTGTTGAATGATATTAAAAATCTCCAATAAGTATCATACCCTTTATTAGTCTTTAGAAACTTACCCTATATAAAAACATACATAATGAATTTGGGTTTAGAAACATAAAAATGGTGAGAAAAAATTCTTAGAATGGGAAAAATGGAGATACATAATAATTACATGACCATATAGGTTTGAGAAAATTATAATAAACATTGAAACCATAAAATTCATATCAATGATCATAATCCCGAGTAATTGAATATATATTGGTAATTATGAAGTCATAAATCATAAGGAAATCAAATAACAAGATATGTGAGAGCATAATTTTGTAATAAGACATGGAATTTTTTCATACACATAATAATATAAAATCATTTACATATTAGTCAAGGAGAATATCCAAGTAAAGCATTGTGTAATGGGGTTACTCCCCAAACAATCCTAGTTGTCAAGGGTCAATTCCAAGACCTATATAGTGGGAAATATCCCATACTGAAATGAGATCACTCCTCATTCGAGTGTGGTTTATCTCATGAGACACAAATATCTATGAAAATAATTTGAGGGATATATAGTTCTCACCAACAAAATAATTAAAATAATACGTATGTGCTACATAATATAATTAAACATTGATCATTTCATAAAAAAAAAATAAAAAATTTCCAAATCATTTTATAATTCCATCATATAATAATCCATTGAAAAATAAGAGGGTTTAATTATAATTATAACATTATATAACCCTTGTAAATATAAATGTCTTTAATAAAACTCATGTAATCAAAAAAACAACTCGTAGAAAAAATAGAATGGTATCATTGTAACATTTCCCCAGTAAGGTATAAGTAACACCAAATTATTTCATCTTATATAGATAATTATATTGAAATAATAATCAATTAGAACATTTAATTATATATGTAATAATTTATTAAAAAACACATTTTAAAAATAAAAATAATAAAATATATTTAGAAATCAATTTATTGAATGATAATCTTTGAAGACTTATAAATCTATCTTTAAAAATAATTTATAGCATTTCTTGAGTAAAACTACCTTTCTACTGTGAAAACAACTTTTTAAAACATAAATCATTTTCAAAATAATCTTAATTTTGACATAATTTACGTTAATTCTTTTTTTGTCCAAATATTAAGGAAATCATTTTCATTGAAAAAAAAATTAAAAATTGTAATAGAATCATGATATCATTGATCAGTCATAAAACTGGGAAATACATTTCATTGACTCCATGTTAAAAAATGATTACCTTCCTATTTCTTTGGAAATTCAAAAGAGACATTTTTTTAATATGACATGAATGTTAATATTGAAATTGTTTAAAAAAATTATATTATGTGTAAAAATAAATTTAATAAATATATGAAAAAAAGTCAACAAAAGTGTTTAATACATTTTTATAAAACATTATTTTTGATGAAAAATATTTTCAAACCTAATCGAGAAATAGAGATAACATTCTAAAAAAATTATATTGAAATCATATGTACTTAGATATTTTAAAATAATGGGAAAATAAATATTCTCAAAAAATAAATGTAACACCATGACCCCTGAAGCCTGAAGATGGTGCATTTAATTATTAAATTGGCATGATTATAAGGAATCAAATCTGAACGGATGAATCGGTTTTCCATTTTTGGAAAGAAAAACACTCAGATGATAACCATCATAAAATAGGAAATAAAATTAAAACATGGCTCATAATAAATTAAAATTAACAACATCCATGAAAAATTATTCAATATTCCCTTCTTAAAAAAATGGATGAAAACATAATAATGGTGAGACCAAATAATTGACAAAGGTAAAGAAATATTGGGAAACAATGAATTAATTAAAAAAAATCAACATGAAAAGGTAAATAATTGACAACACATTCCATTAAAATAACTAGGTTATTAAAATTTAATATATAATTTTAAGAAACTTATGTACAATACATTTAATCAATTAATTGAAAATTAAATGTATATATTGATATGTCTACGCAAAATCTCATGGATGAATAATAACTAAAACTAAAGGATGGAAATGATAATTATTGGAAATTATGTTTCATAGTTACATGGAACCAATATCATCCATACCAATTACATGAAATTTTAGCTATAGGAAAAAAAACATACCTATTAGGAAAAATATTTTGTCTCTTGATTCTACTGATGCATCTAGGAGAGTTCAATAACCAATCGCTAACCAATATGACATACAATAAATGATTAAAATTTGTGTATTTTTTATGAAAATAATTACTGATATATAAAATAAATAATTTTCAATATTACAAATCCATATTTAAAAAAGTAATTTATTTTATCAATAATACCTCAGAGGATGATATGTAACAACAATGGTAGTTGACAATAAAACATTCTTAGGGGGAAATAATATCTTAACATTCCAATGTGTCCCATACCAAATTGAATTTTTTTAATCATAATTCCCCCCGAATTAAATGAAACTTATAATATCCTGATAATAATTATATCCCTAATATAATCTTTATAATGGTATTATATAAGTAAAATGAATGTCAATAGGTGTATAACAATATTAAGCCTAATTGGAATGTAAATTGAGATGAAATCCCTTACCTTATCCTTGATTTTGTTGTGTGGTATTTATCATCATGTACTGTGGTTTAAAATAAGTTACTAAATTATAAAATAACTTAAAATACTTTTATAATTTAATATTTTAATTCCTTATAATATTTCATTTCCAGTTTCTTAAAAAATAATCTTTAATCTCACCATTTTAGAGGTTAATTTCCAAGTTTTCTTGAGTATGTTTTATATTGTTACATGTTGTTATCACTAATTAGGTAACAGTTTCATCATCTCTTGAATATAATCCTGATTTAAAAATCATATATAATAATTATGTATATGTATTTTGTATAATATATAAGGATAGGAGATAATAAGTGGAATGCATCGTTCATAGAGACGGTAGTCCATATGTACGTATGCATGCTACCTTCATTTCATTATAATATTTCAAAAGAACAAAAAGTAAATGATGGTATATACATATTTATTCTAATTATGTTACTCTATTTATGTAATATATTTCTTATATTTTTATTAACATTTTCATTAATAAGTTCCATGTATAGTGTGAACGAATCAAATCGCTTCGCAGGGGTTGTGGTGCACACTTCTCTTAACCATGTTATCATATTAATGTAAATTGTAAAGTATTACCGAAATGTTTTATAAAAGGATAATCAAATAATAAAGATATATTATATATCATATATATCAAATATAAATAGATTTTTTATAATAATGGATTCCATGTATAGGGAAAATGAACAATCATTGTATTGTGAGGTAGTAGTTCTCCGTGAAGAGAAATTATATCACAGTTATCCATTATATATAAGTTTGTGTATGTGTAGGTATGTTTCATTTTGGTTTTCGGCCACGAAACACCCAACGTCTCCGTATCCAATGATTGATGGACCTGCTTTCCAAAGGCAGGCGTTCGCCGAATGGTTTGACCAGCGACTCTTAAGAACTCACATTGGTCGAGAGGATGGGAAGTCGGGCTCATCACACCCTTTTGGGGGGAATTATTTCCTGTTCTGGGACTCTCTTATAGATTTAAGACGTATTCATATGTTCGCGAATCTTTGGTTTATACCCAAACATAGTATCCACAGATTTAACCTTGGTGGGAAACGTTCAACTGGACGCAGGGGTTCAGAATCATTTATGCCCTGAGGATTGCCATCCCTTGTTAGATTAATGACCCCGAAGGGTTGGAACTCACTTAATGCAGCAGTAGGAGTGGCGCGGTGAACCGATGTGGAGATGATCGGATCGACTGATTGTTGGGATTGAACCTCAGGGAGGCTTCCTACGTACCCTACTTAGGAAGCAGAGATCAAAGTCCATGTAGTTCGGATAGGTGTTGGGGAACTGATGTGAAGAGAGACCAGGTGGTCCAATGGGTGGTGGGATTGAACCTCATGGAGGCATCCTACATACGCTGTCTAGGAGGCAGGGATCAAAGTCCACGTAGTTCGTACATACAGTTTAACGTCATGTTGGACGAGGGTGGAACTTGACGTGAAGAAACGACCGAGTGGTGGGCGTGATCCTCATGGAGGCTTCCTACGTACCATGATTTGGCATGGATCAAAGTCCTCGTAGTTCTCTAAGTTGGGCTTACACTCTAAGGAGGCCCATATGAGGATGTCATGGTCGATGCATACTCTAAGCCCACGGGAGTCATGCTCGGTGTGAGAAACAAGAGGCAGCAGGGACCAGAGGATCACGTCGCGAAAGGTGCCTCCGTGAGAAGTGGAGTGAGGCTTACGCGTAGAGCAGCCCAAGGTGATGAATTGGGGCTTACAATCTAGGGAGTCCCAGAAGATTGGGGCTTACTCCGAGATGGATGCCCGGGGCAACAAAGCCTAGCGGGAGAGGGAAAGGGGGGTTCTCCTGGGCCCATCTCCTCTCTTGCAGTGCATGAAGGATTCATTCGAATGGCTATTTTACCATCTTTGAGGACCCTTCATGAAGTGGAGGGGTAGAAAGGGGATTACCAAGCTTATACACCACATTACCGTGGGAATGTGAACCCAGGAATGCTTCGGGAATCTGGTCAAGGGTTGGGGAAACCCCTTTGCCCTTGTTTACAGTGGGTATGTGAACTCAAAATGGCGCGCTAATGCACCTAAAAGTTACAACACGTGGGTCCAGTGGCTCTAGCGGAGACCTCGGCTTAGGGATGATGAATAGGCCAATGAGGGAGTCACAGAGGAATTGGCTGGATCGAAAGGATTTTACCTGGGTCTAAAAATGAGAACACCAGAGTATTTGACGAGCCACTGAGAGGTATGGGTGGTGGTGCCCTTCGTGTGGGAAAGTGCCACACGGTAGGAGAGGCTGTCCACGAACCAGGGTGGTCGGCGGACAGATTGGCGTCCCACGAACCAGGGTGGTTCGCGGCTTCGGGCTCAATCCGCGAACCGGGGTGGTTCGCGACTTCACGGTTAAAAGTGAATAGGGTAATTAAGGGTAAAAATGATATTAATATTACCCAAACACATGTCCTAATTTGATTGGACAAGTGTATCTCGACCATAAACAACCTTATGAGTAAAATGTTATCATTTAGGTCCACTTGTGTTAGATTAAGACATTTATTATTATTTAATTCAAAGAAGAGTTAAAAGAGTTAAAATCAAAGTTTATTTACTAAAACATTTTCAATATAGGGTTATACATAAGATAAATTAGATTGTAAATATTAATTTAAAAGATAAAAATATTTCCTACATAATGCTATTTTATTTATAATTTTTAGACATTAAATAATTTAATTTATTTATGACACAATGGTGATGCAGTAATTACCTAATTAATAAAAAATTAGAATAATTGATATTATAAATACCCAAATAAATGTAATTTGAGACATTTTATAAATAAAACTAATTTTATAGGTTAATATGACATGTTAGGATTTATTTAATTAACTTTTTTTGAAGTAATAATTCTTTTATGATTTTTTAAAAAATCAATTATTCAATAGTGTCAAAATTGACATAAAAGAGTTTTTAAAACAAATATTATATTATTAATTGATATTGAATTCATAAAAATCTAAGGATCATCCAAGAGACTTATATCATTATAGGTGTATCATTAATGGACCACTTGGGGGTCTCTTGGATGTATATTGTATGTTTATTAACCATATAATATAAAAATACAAATAGACATTCTATAAGTGAAACTAATTAACTAAGAGTTAATACTTAAAGATATGGTTAATGTAATAACTCAAACCTATATAAATTCTATTGGTTAAGTGGTTATCAACCCATCCCCACCTTAACCTTTAAATAACCCACTTTTGAGCCTTTAGAAACCGAATATGAATTTATTATAAAATAATATTTCTAACTTTTCCAATGGTGCCCCTCACCCCTCTTACAAAAAGGCACTCTTCCTTCTCATTAATTCACACCTTCAAAGCCTTTTGGATCCACAAAAACCTTCCCAAATACTCTCTCAACTTCCCTCACTACAACCAAGAAGTCTTAGTTTGTCAGAAATCCAACCTAAGGAGCCATTTTGATCAAATCAAAAGGAAGAACCCAAAGAAGAGGTAATGTTTTCACCACCCTTTTTCAAATTCATTTCTTCTTCAACTTATTCTTTATTTGTTATTATCATTCTAAAATAATGAATCCAGTATCTCCTATATACTATAATATTATTATAAATATGGTACAACCATATTCAGTATTCTATCTATCCTTTGAATGACATGTCACCATACGTGCGTACGTACGACTTACCGTCTCCACATCGTGGTGTAATTGTTATTCAATATATTATTATTTGGATGGGTATAATAATGATGTGTAATTCATGTAAATATTAAATATAACATGATAATGATTATGTATATAAGATATAAAATCTAATTAAATATTATTTTAATATTAAAATAATGATATTGTCGCTCGTGCGTACGTACGGACTGCCGTCTCCACGAACGCGATGAGATTAATTCTCCATCGTATCCATTAATGTATAATTATAATTTCATGATTTAAAAATAATGTTTAAGGACTTAATATAATTTAGTATTTGAATAAGATACATCCTATCCCTGACAAACATGGCTTACTTAACAATACATATAAAAGAAAACGAGTAAGTTATCACCCGAAACGACGATAATACTAAGATAATATTAACAATGCAATGTTAAAAGATCATATATGATAACATAATAATGCATATGATTATTTTATAATTTAATAACAATTATTTCACCATTATACAGGTGGTTAACCTACCCACAACCAAGGAAAAGTACAAGTTAAGGTCTATTTTACAATCTCTTCATTATCCGAGGTTGTTAATACATAATTATCTACTGGGACCTCTTTATCATCCACATCCATGTTTCTTGAAAGTGTATTTCAAAACATTCTTACTATTTTACAGAATATGGGTTAAATTCATTTATACCCTTGTTTGACTTTTTATAAGAAGTTTATAAAGGAATCTTTCTGTCGTTTTCCAAACAAGGTGCTTTTTAACCTTTTCAACAAAATTAAGATAAGAATGTTTTTTTAACTTATATGGCGGGTGCAGCTATTTTCCACCGTTATAAAATTTTCATAGATTCCCATACAAGCTTATAAAGATATTTTCAAACTAAATGTTTTATTTTATAATTATGTGACTTTTAAATGATTTCAAAACGAATATTTTAAGAATTTATGAAAGGTACTCTTTATCATTATCAGAAATTTAAATGATTTAATGATTTATCTTTCTAAATCTTTTTAATTAAAGTCCATGTTTTAAAAATGATTTTAAGTATTTATTTATATGGAAATGAATTTTTTGAAATGATATTTCTTATCAAATGTTTTGAAGTGGTATGGGACACTTTGATCCAAAAATCTCTTTTAAATTACTTCCTTAATAAATGTGTGACTTTTAAATGATTTCAAAAAAGAGATATTTCAATCAAATAGTTTAGATTTCATCTATGTCAACATCCTTTAATGGATTTTAAGTTTATTTGAAGTTGATTTATTATGATACAAAACTTCTATATTGTATTGAAGGTGTTGTGATTTGTTTGACTATGGATGTGTTATTTTTATACCATTCGTGGTTTATAGATGAAGTATTTACATTTAGTATGCTAGTTTTAATAAAAATGTTTATGTTATGTTTAAACTATTTCATATGGGAATGCATTGGACTTAATGTGTGACAGGTGGAGCCTGCTATAGCTCCTCGATGCGTCAGTAGGTCTCATGGGACAAACTAGTGTCTTGGCACAAGGCCTTGGAAAAATCTTATTTCTAGTCTTGGCACTAGGCCTTGGCTATGTGGTTATGATAGTCTGTAATTATGCATTCCATCATTTTGAAAGGGGTTATTGATATTTCATGTGATTATTCGATTCGTATAATATCCATGTGAATAAGTATATGGCATTATTTCATCTTATTTTTTCCATACTATGTTGAAGTTAAAGTTTAAAAGGCTTTTGTTTTAGTTATACATTTCCTTAAATGTTTATTCTTATTTATGAAATTTTCCGCTATATTGTTATCTTTACTGGGCATTTGAGCTCACCCCTTTTTCTATGTTCTATTTTTCCCAGGATGTGAAGAAGTATTTTATGAAAGACATGCAGGGATAGTATGAGTGGATATGAAGACAATATATTGTTGTAGTTTTTCACTTACTAATGTAATGTAAACTTTATGAATATATCTATTGTTTCCATGGCTACTAAACTAATCTATCTTTTGAGACTTGATCTTTTGTGATCATGCCAATGTTTTGTAATAATGCACTAACTCTGGGTAACTGGGGTCGGGGCATTACAAAATAAAAATAAAATAAAATTATTTTTTATATATTGAATATATTAGTTTGTGGGTAAAATATATAGAAATTATTAATTTATATTTTGGTCATTATGATGTCATAATATACATCGTATATTTATACTATATTTAATTTTTACCCAAAAATTTTATTTTCTCTGAAAATTATGAAATATTCAACAATGGATAACATAGAAATCAAAATTCCAAACAAAATTCATTTTATCAAAAATTATTTTCTATATATGTTAATTTTCCCTACTAAAATAATATTCTACATTCATGTAGAAATTATTGTTATTTTACAATAATAGTTTTTAAAAACATATAAAAATTATATTTTACTTCAAAAAAGTATATTGTCATTTTTAAATAACATAGATGATAAGAATATTTTATTGAAATATTATTTACTAATGAAATAAATTAATCCATCAAAATAAACAATGTAATTGAAAATTAATAGTAATTAAAAATTGAATTTCTGTTTTATTTTATTAACTAAAAATCATTTATAATGCGACGATAAGATGAGAATATGAAAATTATTTTATTTTAAATGTAATATACCTATTCATATTAATAAAAAAATTACAAATATACCTTTAATACACTAGAAAAACCCTTTAGGATAAGGTGCATAATGGAGATACTTTGTTTTGGTGGTTCAGAATACAATATTTTGACAATGATCTTGATGACCATGAGCTTCTACAGTTTATAGTTTCCCTCAATAAAAAGTTGATATATCTCATTTTGGGTTTGGTCGATGGAAACTCCCAGTGTTATTATCACCCTTGGAAGCTCTTATAAATGGTCTTCATGGGGTACAATCATATTTCTTAAGGTCATCACATCCTTTTCTGGGAGAATTGAATTTTTTTAAAACCATATATTTATACTAATCATATGATCAAAAATATATTAATATATTTTCAATGGATATAATGTTTAATGGTATTTTAAATTTGATAATATATTATAAAACGAAATAAGTGGATGTTTTTTCTATTATAATAATACTTAATAAGACACTTAATTTAAAACACAAATTGATTTTTCTTGTTAATTTCTTGGGTCAGTACAATATTTCCCCCTTCAAAAAATTCACAAATTAAATTTCCATTTACCATAGTGAAAAAAATTAGGGTTGTTTTTCATCATCACCTATTATAGTTCCCATATACATTATTCAATATTTTGGTTTCTCCATAGCCATTTGACAAGTTTCCTTACATTATGACATAAAATATCATCTCTATGATCTAATTTCATCCATGAATTCTCCTCATAGGAACGATTATTATCAAATAGTAACAAATATGGATTGAGTATGTGTGTGGGTTATAATATGGATGTAATCAAGTGGTACCCAGAGAATTCATCATGTACTCCAGATTGGTTAGTTTCAAGTTCTATTCGATAGGCCAAACTCCAATGAGATGAAGGACCTTAATGGGACCGACATATATTTGACTAATATTTCCCTTATTCCAAATCTCATGAATTTATTCCTTGAAGATATGAAGAAGAATACCATATATATAACCTCAAACTCTATGTCTCTTTGAGGATTGTTATCATATCCATTTTCTCTACTTTGAGTATCATTGATGTGATGTTAAATGGTATTATCTATTTCCACCATTACATTATCCATTTTAAGACATACCATGTTGTTTTACCCATCTTGATCACAACATGTATTGGTTTTTCACCTCCTCCCATAAAGTGCCTCATAGGGAGTCATTTTGATGCCCAAGTGGAAACTTTTATTCTAATAGAACTCAACCATAGGAAGATGTTTATCACATCCTCCTATTATTTCAATTTTGCATTCTCTCAAAATTTCCTCAATTGTTTGGATAGTCCACATAGATTTTCCATCAGTTCGAAGGTGATTAGTCAGGTTGAAGTTAAACATTGTATATAGATAATGTTGGATACTATTATTGAACATAGGAGTAAATCATTGATCTTAATTAGATGCAATTCATAGTGGTGTTCCATCTATCATCACAACATCCCTAATGTATACCATTTCACTTTGACCGATTGAGAAGTTCCATTAGATCTCAATTAAATGTGAAGTCTTTTTTTACGACCTAAAACAAACAATTTAACATTACATTCTATTGATTTTATTAGAATACCAATGAACATGTACATAGTGATGTTATCCCATTTCCATGTAGGTAGGGATAATGGTTGTTCTCCCCTTGTGATTTCTACATTTCTAACTTCACTTAATAATATAGAAGACATATTATTGTATATTTTGTGATCTCATTACTCACAATTTCTAACCAATATATATATTATAGATCTCGATATATCTTTATTTCTTCTTTGATGGTTGTTGTAAGTAAAACTATGTTCATCATCCAAATAATTCTTTTTTTCTCATGATTTGATAGTGCACATAGTCATGAACCAAATATTATAACTCCTTTGTTATCATTATTCTAAGAGGATTTCCATTTTATTACAGGTTCAATATTCTTATGAATTCTTACATCATATTTTTTAGAATCCTTTTTCTTTTCCAATAATAATGGTTGAGAAATAATTTGTGAACGGATTTATGATGTTTATTATATTATGATTCTCGTGTCTATCCTTCTCAAATCTAATAAGATCATATCCTTATCCATTCTCATAAATGAAAAAATTGTAGGATCATTTTCTCATTGATAGTTATAAACATTATCCACATTCCAAGGATTGTAGTGAATTGAGTATCTATTTTTCTTGATCAAATCTAACAAAATTTGTTGGGTCCTATAAAGCTCTTTATATGGGCATATATAAATGATTATTTTTTGAAATAAATATATTTCACACTTATCCCTAAAGAGATAATGCTTCAACATTTTCAAAGTGATGATCACGACAACAATCTCCAATTCATGCATTAGGTAGTTAAATTCATGAACTTCTAACTTCCTTGAAGCATATAGAACCAATTTTCAATTATTCATCAACATATATCCCAATTACTTCATTGATGCTTTGGTAAATACCCTGGAAAATAATCCACTTGTGGGTACTGTGAGTATAGGGGATGTGTCAATAATCCTTTTCAAATCCATGAATATATATTAACATTAATATTTCCTTGAATACATGAATCCATTTGGGTTATCTTATAAATAGTGTTTAAAAATAATTATATGATTCTCAAAAAATAATGATAGTTCCCATGTAATGTAACACCCCGACTCCCGTTACCCAAAGTCGGTGCATTATTACATAACATTTGTATGATCATAAAAGATCAAGTCTCGAATGACCGATTAGTTTAGTAGCCTTCGAAATACTATATACATTTATAAGGTTTACATTACATCATAAAATGAAAAACTACACCAACATTGTTTCCATAGACAACACTCAGATCCCATTGACTATCCCTACAGGTTAGTCATAATATACTTATTTTCATCCTGGGAAAAATAAAACATTGAAATGGGTGTGCTCTGATGCTCAGTAAGGCTAACAATAAAGGGGAATCTTTCATAAATAATCATAAATTTATAAGAAAATGTATAAAACTAAAACAAAAACCTTTTAAACTCAAACTTCAGCGTAATTTTTCAAAGACAAAATCAAAATAATTCCATTTACTTACTCACATGGATATTCTACAAGTAGAATAATCACATGCAATATCAATAGACACTTTCATAATCATGGAATGAATAATTCCAGACTTTCATAACGATATAATAAAGGCCATGTGCCAAGACTACAAATAAGATTTTTTTCAGGGCCTTATTGCAAGACACTGGTTTTTCTCATGTGACCTACTGATGCATCGAGGAGTGTTAACAGGCTCTACCTGTCACCTAATAATTCCAATGCATTCCTCATATGAAAAGGATTAAACAGAAGATAAGCATTCTTATTAAAACTAGCATAAAAAATTTCAATACTTTATCCATAAACCATGAATTGTATAAATATAAAACATCCACAGTAAAACATATCACAAAACCATATATATAATATGGTTGTTTTGTATCATATCAAATCAAATTCAAGATAACCTAAAATCCATCAAAGGATTCTGACATAGATGAAATCAAAACCTTTTCTTTATAGAAATATCTCATTCTATTTTGAAATCATTTAAAATTCATATAATTATAAAACAAAACAATTATTTTTGAAATATTCTTATAATCATTTAAGGGAAGCATTGATGATGTTATAATGGAGGAAAATAGCCGCACCCACTGTATAAGTTAAAAAACAGTCATTCGTACCTTAATTTTGTCGAAAAGGTTATAAAGGACCTTGTTTTTAAAACAAAAAAATATTCCTTTATAATAATCTTATAAAAATTCAAACAAGGGCCTAAATGACATTAACCCATATTCTTTAAAATAGTAAAAATGTTTTGAAATACATTTTTAAGAAACATAGACGTGGATGATAAAGAGGTCCCAGTAGATACTTATGTAAAGACAAACTGGGATAATCAAGAGATTGTGAAATTAAACCATACATTATACTTTTCCTTGGTTGAGGGTATGTTAACCTCCTGTATAATGGTGAAATAATTGTTATTAAATTATACAATAATCATATACATTATTATGATATCTTATATGATCTTTTAACATTTCTTTGTAAATAATATCGCAGTATTATTGTTGTTTTTTGTGTAAATAGATATGTTTTCCTTTATGTTATTTGTTATGTGATTGATATTTTTTATGGATGGGATGTATCTTATTCATATCCAGAATGATATCAAGTCTTCAAATATTATTTTTAATCATCAAATGAAAATTAGTCTGTAATGGATATGATGGGGATTGAATCTCATCGCGTTCATGGAGACGGTAATCTGTATGTACGCACGAGCGATAATATCATTCTTTTAATATTAAAATAAAATAATATTGGTTGGTATATCATATATACAGAATCATTATCAGGTTTTATTTATTATTTAAATCAATTACACATCATTATTATACCCATCCAAATAATAATGTATTGAATAACAATTACATCACGATGTGGAGACGGTAAGTCGTACGTACGCACGTATGGTGACATGTCATTCAAAGATGGATAGAATAATGAATTTGGTTGTACCATATTAACAATAACTTCACTTTATATAGAATATAGTAGAGTTATTATTTTATAATGGAAACAACAAAGAAAAAGGGTGTGGATGAAGAATGTAACTTGAAAGAGGGGATGGAATAGGTACCTCTTCTTCGGTTTTTTCCTTTCAATTCGATCAAAAGGGATCTTTAGGATGGATTTTTTACTAATGGAAGTCCTCTATGATTAAGGGAGTATAGTTGAGAGGGTATTTGGGTATGGTTTGTCTGAGCCAATTGGATTTTAAGGTGTGAATTAGAGAGAAGGTGGATTGCCATTTTATATGAAGTGTGCGGGGAACCTTTGAAAAACCTAGAAATATTATTTTTTAATAAAATTATTATCGGTTTATAGTGGATCAAAAATGAATTATTTATAGTCTATGATGGGGATGGGTTGAAAAACAATAAACCAATAGGTTTTAGACAAGTTTGGATCACTATATTAACATTATCTTTAAGATTTAATTCTTAATTAAATAGTTTGACATTTACCACGTATCAATATATTGTTATATTATGTTGTAACTAAACATATTATATACTTACAACCGAACCCCAAGTGGTTCATTAATGATACAGATATTATTATATAAGTCCTTTGGCTGAACCATTGATTTTTATGAATATAATAGCAATTAATTATAAAATATTTTTAACAAAAACTCTTTTATGTCAATTTTGACACTATTTGGTATTTTGTTTTTTCTAAATTCATAAAAGAATCATTACATCGATAATAATTCATCTTACCAACCCTAACATGTCAAATAAACCAATAAAATTAGTGTAATTTATAAAAAGTCTCAAATTACATTTATTTGGATATTTATAATATCAATTATTTAAAATTTTATTAATTAGGTAATTATTGAATCATCATTGTGTCATAAATAAATTGAATTATTTAATTTTTAAAAATATAAATAAAATACCATTATTTATGAAATATTTTTAGATTTCTAATTAATATTTATAGTCGATTTTTCTTATGTGCAACCCAATATTAAAAATGGTTTTGTTATTAAACATTGAAGTTAACACATTTAACTCTTCTTTAAATTAAATAAAAATAAATGTCCTAATCTAATACAAGTAGACTAATGAGGTTCATATTTTATTCTTAAGGTATTTTTTGGTCTAATTACACTTATCCAATAGAATTATTTCATGTGTTATTGTAATAATAATATCATTTTTACCCTTAATTACCCGATTTACTTTTAACCGGGGTAAATAAAATTAAAAAATTACTAGTAATGAAAAATTATTTTTATCATACCGAACCAAATTTTACATAATAATATCAACCATGTATCTTGGATTGTTTATATTCTACTCATAGAAATGATAAAATTAAGTTTTATGTGAAATTTCAAATTCACCTAGGATGTGAGTAAAAGTTGGTGAAAAGTTCAATAAAAATTTTATATATCTAAAATTATTATAAACTAACTCCAATGATTTATTTGAAATTATATAGGTATTATGAATCTATTTTTAACTAAAATAAAATAAAATTAAATAAATAATTATTTAATCATAAATTTGGTTTGAAATTATAACTTTGTGTTTTTCACAATTCATAAGAAATTGAATGTTTTCAGAAATATACTCAATATTCACCCTAAGCTAATTTTGATATTACGAATCCAAAAATGAATACAATTATGAAAGATAAAATTTATTAAATTTAAAAAATATCGTATTAATATTCATAACGGCTATTTTGATTGGTTTTGGTGTGTTAGAACTCGAAGTTGCATACAACACACGCTATTATATTATTCAAAGAAAAGTGTACCGTGGAAACTTAGTGTGTTACATTCTCCCCTTCTTAAAATAATTTCATCCTCGAAATTTATAGAATATTACATCTTAAAAAGACTCGGGTGGTTCTTCATCATAAGTTCCTCAGATTCCCACGTTTCCTCTTCCATCTTATGATTTCTCCATAGAACATTTACCAGACGAGTCCTCTAGTTTTTTCAACACTTGTTCTCTTGTATCAAGAACCTTAACATGCTCCAAGAAATAATACAGATCGGGTTCCAGTTCAAATTCCACATAGGTAAGTACATGTTTTGGGTCAGGAATGTGTTTTATCAATAGTGATACGTGGAACACATCGTCAACTTTGTAGAGACTTGGTGGCAATGCCAAATGGTATGATACAACCCCAATTCGTTCTAGAATTTAGAAAGTTTCAATGTACCACGGACTCAATTTACCCATCGTACTGAAACGTATAACACCCTTCCATGGAGATACCGTCAACAAAACATGATCTCCTACCTGAAATTCCAAATCATTCCTTTAGTTATCTGAATAGCTCTTCTTTCTACTTTGAGCTACTTTGATGTGGGTTTCTATTACCATCACCTTTTCCATCATTTCCTCCACAGGTTCTAGGCCTATGAGTTTTCTTTCACCAACATCATCCCAACAGGTTGGTTTGCAACATCTCTTTCCACATAACGCTTCATATATTGCCATCTGTATACATGAATGGAAGCTACTATTATAGAAAAAGTCTACCAGAGGTAAATATTGATCCCACATACAGTGAAAGTCAAATGAACATTATCTCAACATGTATTCTAAGGTTTGAATTATCCATTCTGATTGTCCATCAGTTTGTTGGTGGTAGGCAGTTCTCAAACGATGATCAGTATCCAGAGCATTCTGAAAACCTTTCACTACTGGAAATGGGAGTTTTCCCAACAGTTGTTTACCAATGGTTCAAAGAAACCGTTGGTATATTCTGTCTTTTCCAACGGTTTATATAAACCGATGGGAAATACCTATTAGAAGAGACTTTTCCCAACGGTTTTTTGAAACCGTTGGGAAAAGTGGAGAAAATTCAGTTTTTCCCAACGGTTTCATAAAACCGTTGGGAAAAGGTGGGAAAAACTTATTTTTCCCAATGGTTTTACGAAACCGTTGGGAAAGACTGGTTTTTTCCCAACGGTTTTTATGAACCATTGGGAAAAAAACCCCCAAATACCCAACAGCCTCCCCACTATTCAGAAGCGGATCCAGAGCCTTCCGCTCGTCTCCAGAAGCTCTCCAGAAGCGATTGCTCAGCAGAATCACTTCCCAATCCCCACATCTTCCATCGGATCACCAGCCACCAGGTTAGATTCCTATATTTTAATTCCACCTATTATAAAGAATATACTTCTACGAATGATTTCCTAATTCCCAAATTTTAGGGTTTTTGTAAAAAAATTTGATTGTTCCACGAATTTTGTAGTCAAATCCTTATATCGGTGTATGTCCAATTAATGTTTTCATTACACATTTACATTTATAAGGGATCGATGTCTCTTTATTATGTTCTAATTTTGAAGATTCATAGTTTTGGTTGTGCGGTGGTTTTGGTTGTGCGGTGGTTTGTGATGTGCAATATTTTTGTTGTGATATTTGGTTGTTTTGGTGAGATGGTTGGTCGATGTAACATGGCGTCGATGGTTATTGTGAGATGGTGAGTTATTGTGTGGTGGTTTTATTAGTTTCCTGGTTATCTATGGAATAAATTATGCTGTTAAAACCAAAAAACAAGATATTAAATAAATGAGATGGAATACAAATGGATGTGTGGTAAATGGATTTAATTAATTTAACATTAAATGAATGGACAATGTAAGTGTGAATGAAGTGGCTTATAAATGAAAGTGAGAAATTTGATGCGTCTTGTGTGGTGGTGGTGTGGTTTATGTGTTTTATGGTAGTAGTGAAGTGTGTGATTATGTAGTTAATGTGAACCCATAGGTTGAGTATTTTGTGCTATCTATATATCATGTATTTTTATGTTATTTCTACACATTCCAAACCAGAGTTGGATAAACATACCAACGATCAGAGGTTTTGAGTTATGGGTATTTATTATAATATCTAGGATGGTGGTTATATGGTTGGATAGCTACCATTTCTTCCCTACTCTTCCTTCAAAAGTGATTGACCATGTGTTTTTAGGTAAGATGCGATGTGATTGTCCATGTGTCTTCAGGTGAGATGTGCTATGATTTCCCTAGTGTTTTCCGGTGAGGTGTGATGTGATAAGGCTATAATAAGATGTGGCATGTGGTTGGGGTCATGTAGGGTAGGAGGATGGCACAAGGTTGAGGTTATTCATGTTCATGATACCCTACTAATATGGTTATGGGATGAGGCATGCTATGATGTGATATAACACATTAATTTCTTGTTGGTTTTACATTTTTTCAATAACACATTTTTATGTTTTTTTCACATGTGTAGTTGATACCTTGACTATTTGCTTCCTTTATCGTTTACTTAAATGTATTTTCTATTAAAGTTCAATCCTATTGAATTGTTTATTACAAAATGACTTATATAAATTCTTTTTACAAAATGGACAAAAGTTGGATGTTTGAAACCGATCGGATCTTAAGCGATTTTCAAAACAATTTGGAGAGCTTTATAGATTTTTCATTTCACAATGCTTCAGATAGTGGTCGCATACACTGCCCATGTTCCAATTGTGTTGGTAGACCTTGGTTGAGCTGTGAAGAAGTCAGCTACCACATAACCAAAAATGGTTTTCAATAAAACTACTTTGTGTGGTATCACAATGGGGAGAAAATGAAATCTCAAATTGGTGATGATCGGAATGAAAGGACTGGAATGGAGAATTTGTTAGATAATCGGTTTCCGTTTATTCGTCATCATGAAAAAGAAAGGATTTCGACTCAAGAATACATCGATATGAGGACAGCTGATGCATCTAGTGAAAATGATGATATTGATAGGGTGAAAAAATTGAATGATGCTGCCACGACTCCAGTATATCGACAATATGATAAAATGAAAAAGCTGGAATTTTTAATCCGATTGTTTCATGGGAAAACTATGTATGGAATTTCTAATACAACAATCGATTACATTCTTACCCTATTGAAGGATTTACTTCCAGATGATGCAGATATTCCCTCAAACCACTATATGGCATGGAAGTTAGTTTAGGAACTTGGATTTTCAAGAATCAAAATTCATGCTTTCCCGAAAGATTGCAGTTTATTCTGGGAGGAAACCGCTGAACGAAATGATTGTATAAAATGTGGCACATCCCGCTGGAAGACAAAATTTGATGGAACACCATCCCGCATTCCACAAAAAGTAATGTGGCACATTCCATTGATCTCCAGACTTCAGAATCTTTTTATGTCTGATGACATATCAATAAAAATGAGATGGCATGATACCGAGAGAAAGATGACTAATGATGAGTTGGTTCATCCCGCAGATGGATTTTCATGGAAGAGATTTGATGCTCGACATATTGATTTTTCATCTGACGTGCGTAATGTGAGGCTGGTCTTTCATGCGATGGTTTTAATCCGTTTGGGCAGATGCATACTTCGCACAGCACATGGCCAGTTTTTATACACATTTATAATCTTCCCCCATGGTTGTGTATGAAAAAACCTTTCACTTTAATGAGTATACTCATATCTGGTCCTTCTAATCCTGACATTGATATTGATGTATACATGAAACATTTAATAAAAGAGTTGAAACTTCTTTGGGATGTGGGTGTGCGCATATACGATGCATGTTCAAAAGACATATTTCAGATGCATGTTGCGCTTATATGGACGATCAATGATTTTCCGGCTTATGCAATGATGTATGGATGGATCACGAAGGGAAAACTGTCATGTCCATTTTTTATGAAGAATACACGATCTAGAAGACTGAAACATCGCAGTAGTTTCAGTTTTATGGGACATCGATGATTCTTGCCAAAGGATCATCCATATAGAATGAATCATCGAAGATTTGATAATACCATAGAGACCGATGATCCACCTCAGCGTATGTCTGGAACTGACGTGCTTAATGAATTGAAAGATTTCAGTTTTTCATTCGGGAAGGGTCAAATGCAATCTGGAAAGAGAAAGAATGTTTCCACTGAAACCTGTTACAATTGGAGGAAGAAGAGTATCTTTTTTGATTTTCCTTATTGGTCAACCAATTTGTTACGTCATTTCATAGATATAATTCATATTGAAAAGAATATATGTGAAATGTTTCTTTCAGTTCTTCTAAATGTCAAGGGGAAGACAAAAGATGATTTATAATCTCGGTGTGACTTGGTGGATTGGGGCATCAGACCAGAATTGCATCATGCACGTATTAGTGAAAATAAATGGAAACTTCCATGTGCTTCTTATGTGATGACAACTGCGAAAAAAAAAACAATTTCTAGAAGTATTAGAGACTATTAGAGTTCCTGATGGCTATTCAAGCAACATATCTAAATGGGTCAACAAAAGAGAGTTGAGCTAAAATCTTTGAAGACTCATGATTATCACGTTCTACTGCATGAGTTGCTTCTAATAGAAATCCGTCATCTTTTTTCCAATAATGTAAGGGTGGTAGTTATTCGGTTGTGCCATTTGTTTATAGATCTTTGTGCAAAAAAGTTGTCCAAGTCTTTCTTGCAAAAAAATGTTGACAGATGCCCCATTAATTTTGTGTGAGTTGGAGAAAATATTTCCTCCATCATTTTTCACATGCATGTTGAATCTGAGTATCCATATTCCCACTGAAATACTTCTCGGAGTACCTGTTTCTTTTCGTTGGATGTATCCAACTGAAAGAAATATGTTCACATTAAAGTCTTATGTCCGAAACAGAAATCATCCCGAAGGTTCTATCATGAACGATTACTTGGCTCAAGAATGTATGGATTTCTGCTCGATGTATTTGTCTAATCTTACTACATGATTGAAAATACCAATGAGAAATGAAGAAGAATAGTATGAGAAAATTGAACCCATTTTTCCATCACTTCCTCAAACAGGAGGAATTACTAGATCATATACATTGAAGACATTAAGCCATGAAGAGCGGGAGATGACACATCGCACAGTTTTGTTCAACTGTGATTTGTTCGATGACTATATCAGGTATCTAATTTGATTATGTATATCTTACATATATATCTGTTAAACTATTAATATTTTTTATCTACAGGGAACATAAAACAATGATAAATAGGAAGCATCGTTCTTTATCTTTGAGAAGGAGAGAGACTTTGTATAGCAAAGAGTTTTCTGCTTGGTTAAAATTTAAGGTATAAAAAAATTAATGTTTAAAATAATTATATCAATATTTAATTAACTTTAATAGTAATTTATATTGCAGGTATTGAGTTTTTCTACTGACTCTCTCTCTGAGGAAATAAGAGCTTTGGCTTTTGGTCCTAATACCGTGGTTCGTGACTGTAAATCAATTGTTATCAATGGGTTCAAATTTATTGTCACTGAACGAGCAAAAAACATGAGAACACAACATGATGGTGTTATGGTTACTGCCACAATAGATTGTTATGCTAGTGCATCAGATAGTAGACCGCGATTTGAAAATGTGGGTTATTATGGAGTTGTTGAGAAAATAATAATATTGGATTATTACTCTCATGTACGAGTCACAATGATGAAATGTCATTGGTTTGATTCGATGGCGAGACATGGCACATTTATTGATGATTGTGGATTTCGAGTAATTAATATGACTCGCACTCTTGCTACCGAAGAACTATATGTGTTGGCATCAATGGCTAAACAAGTTTTTTATGTCAAAGAACAACTTCGACCTGAATTTGGTGTCATAGTTGAAGTAATTCCAAGACATATTTTTGATGATGGTGATGATGGAGTTGACACTGTCCCTAGTGCCATTGGAACCAATCCATTTATTTCTTTTGATGACTCAAATAACTCAATTGTCAGAGTTGATTGTGAACCTGAAGTTGTGGTTGAAAATATATAGAATCATTCATCCATGTTCTCAATTCTTTTGGTTTACCTCTAGTTGGGTTGTTAAGATTGGTAATATTCAAATTGATTTAGTATTGATCACAAATATGTTTTAGCTGACTTGACCGTTATGTGAATTTTCAATGTTTATTGGTTACAGTTTTATTTGAATTTCATTTTATAATTTGGAATTGAACTGTATTCAAACATAGTAAAACATATTTCTAACTTGGTGAACATTATATCTTTTATGATTTATTAAATCCATTCATGCTCTTCTAAAACAATTGATAGATGACTTGACTGTTATGTGAATTTTCAATGTTAATTGGTTGTAGTTTTATTTGAATTGCATTTTCTATTTTGTAATTGGACTGTATTCAAACATATTCAAACAATATTTCTAACTTGGTGAACATTTCAAATTGTATGATTTATTAAATCCATTCAAGCTCTTCTAAAACAATTGATAGCTTAATTGACAATTATGTGAATTTTCAATGTTTATTGGTTGCAATTTTATTTGAATTGCATTTGTTGGGTTACACATTAGTTTTATTTTTATAATTAATTACATATTTGTTTTCAAAAGAAGGAAATGAAGCCAATTGAAGAGAGACGAAGGAAAAAAATGATGGAGAAAAAATGTTGAATGACGGAGATGGGCATTCCACAATTAGTACCTACAATGAGTACTTTATTTCAAATTAATATATTTATAGAATATATAATGTCATGTGATTAATTTTTTTGTAAACATTTTTGTAGGATCCACCTATACGTCGATAGTTATTCGACGAGGAGCCTAGTACTGGTCCTAGTACTCAGGCCGGTGGTACGAGGAGGGTTCGTACCAGAGGTGGATGAGCAGCTGCGTGTACCCGACTAGACCCTGCCCCTCCCACTGACATGTCATCCTTCCCACATTCTGATCTCGGTGTGTCTTTAGAGACACACGGGATATTTAGGCCTCCCATGTTTTCACTACCTTCTGCATCTTCTGGCCCATCATTTTCACATCCCCTGATGATTCCCACTCCTCAGTCAGCATCCGGTCAGACAGCTGTCCCATCTTTTTTTTCCTTCTACTTCTATATATCCGAGCTTCTATATTCCATTGTCTTCGAATCCTGTTCCACCACAGAGTGTTCCATCAGTTTCTGTGGATCCAGCGACACTCAGCGATCAGACCGACATAGGTATATTTATAGAACCGTAACAAATTTTTATAGAAATATTTATTTTTATTATAACATGTTCTGATAAAATATATGTTTTTCATTCATGACAGATACATCTACTGATATGAGGCGTGGGAGGGGGCGTATATGCATGCGTTCGGTGTGGAACCGCCGCACACAGGTTATGGTGGATTATAATAAAGACAACCAAATGGTTGAGAAAACAGGGCAGCAATGTCGGAGTTTTTTGGCAACGCTTGCCAAATACTCCGAAATCATTCCCGTCAGCCCGCTATCATGGAGACATTTGCCACATGAGGTCAAGGATAGAGCTTGGACAGAGATATGGGTAAAAAAATCTGTTCTATTTAATGCTATGTATTATTTTTGTATTTATATGAATTAATATTTTGATTTCATCTTCGATTTAATTTTCCCGATGGTGAGGGTGCACGATCAGAACTTCTAAAGGATTTAGGCGAGCTTTAGAGAGCCTACATGCATGAGTTGTATATGGGCTGGCATGCTAGAGTTGGCACTAAGTTAGAGGCGGTACCAGTTGTGGATGATTGTCCTATAGAGCAGTATCATCAGATGATTACTCATTGGACGAGTACCCAGTTTAAGGTATTAATAAAATTTGAGGTATTTAAATAATAACTTTCATGTTTTTCATTAATACTATCTGTAGAATTTTCAAATTTTATTTAGGAATCATCTGGAAAAAATAAAAATAACATTGATGCAAAAAAATATCTCCACACACTGGGACGCACTACGATGCCTGATCATGAGAGGAAGCAGGTATAAAAATTGTTCATAAGTTTTCTTTATGACTTACACTTTCTTTTTTTTCTTCATTTATTTAATAGTTTTCTAATGTTTTCATATGACTTTAGTTTTCAATGTCATTGTAGAGTAAAATACAAAATATTGATGGACGCGTGCCTCAAGAAAAACTGTTTTGCTCGAGTAGACAAAAAAAGGATGGAAGTGCCGTCAACGAAGCGACTCAGCAGCAGATTGTAAGTTTTAATCTGTTGAATTTATTTTTTAATATCTATTTTGTAACTTAATGATATATTTATATTTGTAACAGGCTGCTTTAGAGGCCCTTGATTCCCAAGAACCAGAAAATTTTGGGCCAACAGATCACTTACATCAGGTGTTGGGAGAGGAGCATTCTGGAAGAGTACGCCGCCGACCTAGGATAGCCCTGACGAGGTATTGGCCCTCCTCGGGTACGAGCTGTAGTGCCACTGAGCTTCAGAAAGTTAGGGCACAGGAAGAACAGGCTGAGAAAAGGGCCACAAAGATGGCAGAACAGTCTGCTAGAGCAAACAGTGCGTTTATGAAATTTATTGAAGTTCTACGTCTTACACTTCCAGTAGAGGCCAGCCCAGCTTTTGATGAGTATATGTCGTCGATAAGTTCTATATACGGTGCACCAGGTGGCAGTTCTAGTGGTGGTCAGGATGATGTACAGTTTGACGATGATGATGGAAAGGAGTCTGACGCGGAAGAGGAGGGAGAGGAGGAGGGCGATGCGGGTGGCGAGGGCGAGGAGGAGGGCGAGGACGAGGACGATGATAGGGACGAGGACAAGGGTGATAATGATGATGGTGATGATGGTGGTGGAGATTTGGGACAAGTTGATCCATTACATTTTTTACTGATATTACTAAGATTTGATATTTAATCTATTCTGATTGTTGGTTTTATCTAGACTCGTAGTATAGTATTGGAGTTGAGTTATTTTTATATATTATCTATTTTTATAAATGTTGTTGTCTTTTAGTGGTTGTGCGTTTGGGAACCCCCCTCCTTCCCGGATCCTAGACAACACCCACCCTCCTCCCTGGACCCCGGACAGCCCCGCCAGACAGCCCCCCGAACAACCCCGGAGACAGCCCCCCCACCCTCCTCCCTGGACCCCAGACAGCCCCCCGAACAGCCCCCCAGACAGCCCCTAGACAGCCACCCAGACAGCCCCCCCACCCTCCGGCTTGGAACCCAGACAACCCCTCGAACACCCCCGGATAGCCCCCCGCACAGCCCCCCCACCCTTCTCCCTGGACCCCATACAGCCCCCCAGATACCCCCCGGACAACCCCTCCCACCCTCTTCCTGGGACCTCGAACAACCCCCCGCACAGAGGATTCTCATAAAATGGACAACATTTTAAGTACATACGGAAAACTGACCAAACGCATTCGGATTGTGTCGATACATTATCACAACGATCCATGTGTCATATGTGACCTGTACGAGTCAACCCCGCCTCAATCCGAGGCGCGGTGTGGCCGCCACCACTCAAAGTGTCTATCTTCTATTTCAAAAGGACGTCATTTGAAGTGAAATACATCAATTGGCATACGCAAAACTGACAAAATGCATTCAGATTGTGTCGATACTTTAGCACAACTATCCATGGGTCATATGTGACGTGTACGAGTCAACCCTGCCTCAATCCGAGGTGCGGTGTGGCCGCCACCACTCAAAGTGTCTGTCTTCTGTTTCAAAAGGACGTCATTTGAAGTGAAATACATCAACTGGCATACGGAAAACCGACCAAACGCGTTTATATTGGGTTGATACATTAGAACAATGATCCATGGGTCATATGTGATTTGTACGAGTCAACCCCGCCTCAATCCGAGGCGCGGTGTGTCCGCCACCACTCAAAGTGTCTGTCTTTGGCTTAAAATGTACAAAAATTTAAGTACATATGGAAAACCAACAAAACGCAATCGGATTGTGTCGATACTTTAGCACAACGATCCATTGGTCATATGTGACGTGTACGAGTCAACCCCGCCTCAATCCGAGGCGTGGTGTGGCCGGCACCACTCAAAGTGTCTGCCTTTTGTTTCAAAAGTACGTCATTTTAATTGAAAAACATCAACTGGCATACGGAAAACCGACCAAACACATTAGGATTGTGTCGATACATTAGAAAAACGACCCATTGGTCATATGTGACGTGTACGAGTCAACCTCTCCTCAATCCGAGGCACGGTGTGGCCGCCACCACTCAAAGTGTCTGTCTTCTTTTTCAAAAGGACGTCATTTGAAGTGAAATACATCAACTGGCATACGAAAAACCGAACAAACGCATTCGGATTGTGTCGATACTTTAGCACAACGATCCATGGGTCATATGTGACGTGTACGAGTCAACCCCGCCTCAATCCAAGGTGCTGTGTGGCCTCCACCACTCAAAGTGTCTGTCTTTTTCTTAAAATGGACAACAATTTAAGTACATACGAAAAAACAACCAAACGCATTCGGATCGTGTCGATACTTTAGAACAATGATCCATGGGTCATATGTGACGTGTACGAGTCAACCCCGCCTCAATCGGAGGCGTTGTGTGGCCGGTACCACTCAAAGTGTCTGCCTTTTGTTTCAAAAGTACGTCATTTTAATTTGAAAAACATCAACTGGCATACGGAAAACTGACCAAACGCATTTGGATTGTGACGATACATTAGCACAATGATCCATGGGTCATATGTGACGTGTACGAGTCAACCCCGCCACAATCCGAGGCGCGGTGTGGCTGCCACCACTCAAAGTGTCTGTCTTCGGTTTCAAAAGGACTTCATTTGATGTGAAATACATCAACTAGCATACGGAAAACCGACCAAACACATTCGGATTGTGTCGATACTTTAGCACAACGATCCATGGGTCATATGTGACGTGTACGAGTCAACCCCGCCTCAATCCGAGGTGCGGTGTGGCCGGCACCACTCAAAGTGTCTGTCTTTTTCTTAAAATGGACAACAATTTAAGTACATAAGGAAAACTGACCAAACGCATTCGGATTGTGTCGATACTTTAGCACAACGATCCATGGGTCATATGTGACGTGTACGAGTCAACCCCGCCTCAATCCAAGGCGCGGTGTGGCCGCCACCACTCAAAGTGTATGTCTTCTGTTTCAAAAGGACATCATTTGAAGTGAAAAACATCAACTGGCATACGAAAAACTGACCAAACGCATTCGGATTGTGTCGATACATTAGCACAATGATCCAAGTGTCATATGTGATGTGCACGAGTCAACCCCGCCTCAATACGAGGCGTTGTGTGGCAGCCACCACTAAAAGTGTATGTCTTCTGTTTCAAAAAGACGTCATTTGAAGTGAAAAACATCAACTGGCATACGGGAAACTGACCAAACGCATTCGGATTGTGTCGATACTTCAGCACAACAATCCATGGGTCATATGTGATGTTTACGATTCAACCCCGCCTCAATCCGAGGCGCGGTGTGGCCGCCACCACTCAAAGTGTCTGTCTTTTTCTTAAAATGGACAATAATTTAAGTACATATGGTAAACCAACCAAACGCATTCGGTTTCCATTGAAACTTTTGGAGAACGATCCATGGGTCATATGTGACTTGTACGAGTCAACGATGCCTCAATCCGAGTCGCGGTGTGGCCAGAACCACTCAAAGTGTCTGCCTTTTGTTTCAAAAGTACGCCATTTTAATTGAAAAACATCAACTCACATACGGAAAACCTACCAAACGCATTCAGATTGTGTCGATACATTAGCAAAACTATCCATGGGTTATATGTGACGTGTACAAGTCAACCCCGCCTCAATCCGAGGCGCGGTGTGGCCGCCACCACTCAAAGTGTCTGTCTTCTGTTTCAAAAGGACGTCATTTGAAGTGAAATACATCAACTGGCATATGGAAAACTGACCAAACGCATTCGGATTGTGTCGATACTTTAGAACAATTATCCATGGGTCATATGTGACGTGTACGAGTAAACCCCGCCTCAATATGACGTGCGGTGTGGCCGCCACCACTCAAAGTGTCTTTCTTTTTCTTAAAATGGACAACAGTTTAAGTACATACGGAAAACCGACCAAACGCATTCTATTTCCATTGAAACTTTAGGAGAACAATCCATGGGTCATATGTGACGTGTACGAGTCAACCTCGCCTCAATCCGAGGCGCGGTGTGGCTACCACCACTCAAAGTGTCTGTCTTCTGTTTCGAAAGGACAACATTTGAAGTGAAATACATCAACTGGCATACGGAAAACCGACCAAACGCATTCGGATTGTGTAGATACTTTAGCACAATGATCCATCGGTCATATGTGATGTGTAAAAGTAAACCCCTCCTCAATCCAAGGCGCATTGTGGCCGCCGCCCCTAAAAGTGTCTGTATTTTTCTTAAAATGGACAATAATTTAAGTACATATGGAAAACTGACCAAACGCATTCATATTGTGTCGATACATTAGCACAATGATCCATGGGTCATATGTGACGTGTACGAGTCAACCCAGCCTCAATCCGAGATGGGGTATGGCCGACACCACTCAAAGTGTCTGCCTTTTGTTTCAAAAGTACGTCATTTTAATTGAAAAACATCAACTGGCATACAGAAAACCGACCAAACGCATTCGGATTGTGCCGATACATTAGCACAACGATCCATGGGTCATATGTGACGTGTACGAGTCAACCCCGCCTCAAACCAAGGCACGGTGTGGCCTCCACCACTCAAAGTGTCTGTCTTCTGTTTCAAAAGGACGTCATTTGAAGTGAAATACATCAACTGGCATACAGAAAACCGACCAAACGCATTCGGATTGTGTAGATACATTAGCACAATGATCCATGGGTCATATGTGACGTGTAAGAGTCAACCCCGCCTCAATCCAAGGTGCGGTGTGGCCGCCACCACACAAAGTGTCTGTCTTTTGCCTAAAATGAACAACAATTTAAGTACATACAGAAAACCAACCAAACGCATTCGTATTGTGTCGATACTTTAGCACAATGATCCATGGGTCATATGTGACGTGTACGAGTCAACCCTGCCTCAATCCGAGGCGCGGTGTGGCCGACACAACTCAAAGTGTCTGCCATTTGTTTCAAAAGTACGCCATTTTAATTGAAAAACATCAATTGGCATACGAAAAACCGACCAAATGCATTCGGATTGTGTCGAAACATTATCACAACGATCCATGGGTCATATGTGACGTGTACGAGTCAACCCCGCCTCAGTACGAGGCGCAGTGTGGCCGCCACCACTCAAAGTGTCTGTCTTCTGTTTCAAAAGGACGTCATTTGAAGTGAAATACATCAACTAGAAGACGGAAAACTGACCAAACGCATTCGGATTGTGTCGATAAATTAGCAAAATGATCCATGGGTCATATGTGACGTGTACGAGTCAACCCCGCCTCAATCCAAGGCGTGGTGTGGCCGACACCACTCAAAGTGTCTGTCTTTTGCTTAAAATGGACAACAATATAAGTAAATAAGGAAAACCAACCAAACGCATTTTTATTGTGTCGATACATTAGCACAACGATCCATGGGTCATATGTGACGTGTACGAGTCAACCCTGCCTCAATATGAGGTGCAGTGTGGCCACCACCACTCAAAGTGTATGACTTCTGTTTCAAAAGGACGTCATTTGAAGTGAAAAACATCAACTGGCATACGGAAAACTGACCAAACACATTCAGATTGTGTCGATACATTAGAAAAATGATCCATGTGTCATATGTGGCGTGTAAGAGTCAACCCCGCCTCAATCTGAGGTGAGGTGTGGCCACCACCACTCAAAGTGTATGTCTTCTGTTTCAAAAGGACGTCATTTGAAGTGAAAAACATCAACTGGCATACAGAAAACTGACCAAACGCATTCAGATTGTGTCGATACTTTAGCAAAACGATCCATGGGTCATATGTGATGTGTACGAGTCAACCCCGCCTCAATCCGAGGCGTGGTGTGGCCACCACCACTCAAAGTGTCTGTCTTTTGCTTAAAATGGACAACAATTTAAGTACATACGGAAAACAGACCAAACGCATTCAGTTTCCATTGAAACTTTAGGAGAACGATCCATGGGTCATATGGAACGTGTACGAGTCAACACCGCCTCAATCCGAGGTGCGGTGTGGCCGGAACCACTCAAAGTGACTGCCTTTTGTTTCAAAAGTATGTCATTTTAATTGAAAAACATCAACTCACATACGGAAAACCTACCAAACGCATTCGGATTGTGTAGATACATTAGCACAACGATCCATGGGTCATATGTGATGTGTACAAGTCAACCCCGCCTCAATCTGAGGCGCGGTGGGGCCGCCACCACTCAAAGTGTCTGTCTTCTGTTTCAAAAGGACGTCATTTGAAGTGAAATACATCAAATGGCATACGGAAAATCGACCAAACGCAATCGGATTGTGTCGATACTTTAACACAACGATCCATGGGTCATATATGACATGTACGAGTCAACCCCGCCTCAATCCGAGGTGCGGTGTGGCTGCCACCACTCAATGTGTCTGTATTTTGCTTAAAATGGACAACAATTTAAGTACATACAGAAAACCAACCAAACACATTCGATTTCCATTGAAACTTTATGAGAACGATCCATGGGTCATATGTGACGTGTACGAGTCAACCCCGCCTCAATCCGAGGCATGGTGTGGCCGCCACCACTCAAAGTTTCTGTCTTCTGTTTCAAAAGGACGTCATTTGATGTGAAATACATCAACTGGCATACGAAAAACCGACCAAACGCATTCGGATTGTATCGATACTTTAGAAAAACGATCCATAGGACATATGTGATGTTTATGAGTCAACCACGCCTCAATCCGAGGCACGGTGTGGCCGCCTCCACTCAAAGTGTCTGTCTTTTTCTTAAAATGGACAACAATTTTAGTACATACGGAAAACCGACCAAACGCATTTGGATTGTGTCTATACTTTATCACAATGATCCATGGGTCATATGTGACGTGTACGAGTCAACCCCGCCCAAATCCGAGGTGCGGTGTGGCTGGAACCACTCAATGTTTTTGCCTTTTGATTCAAAAGTGCGTCATTTTAATTGAAAAACATCAATTGGCATACTGAAAACTGACCAAACACATTCGGATTGTGTCGATAAATTAGCACAACGATCCACGGGTCATATGTGACGTGTACGAGTCAACCCCTCCTCAATCCGAGGTGTGGTGTGGCCGCCACTACTCAAAGTGTCTGTCTTCTATTTCAAAAGGATGTCATTTGAAGTGAAAAACAACAACTGGCATATGGAAAACTGACC
This sequence comes from Viscum album, assembly GCA_963277665.1. NCBI lineage: Eukaryota > Viridiplantae > Streptophyta > Magnoliopsida > Santalales > Viscaceae > Viscum > Viscum album. The sequence continues at coordinate 451,706,245 of OY728145.1, forward strand.
AAACGCATTCGGATTGTGTCGATACTTTATCACAACGATCCATGGGTCATATGTGATGTGTACGAGTCAACCCCACCTCAATCCGAGGTGCGGTGTGGCCACCACCACTCAGAGTGTCTGTCTTTTGCTTAAAATGGACAACAATTTAAGTACATATGGAAAACCGACCAAACGCATTCGGTTTCTATTGAAACTTTAGGAGAACGATCCATGGGTCATATGTGACGTGTACGAGTCAACACCGCCTCAATCCGAGGCACAGTGTGGCCGGAACCACTCAAAGTGTCTGCCTTTTGTTTCAAAAGTACATCATTTTAATTGAAAAACATCAACTGACATACGGAAAACCTAACAAATGCATTCGGATTGTGTCGATACATTAGCACAACGATCCATGAGTCATATGTGACGTGTACAAGTCAACCCCGCCTCAATCCGAGGTGCGGTGTGGCCGGTACCTCTCCAGTTGTTTGTATTATGTTTAAAATGGACATTATTTCAAGTAAAAATATATGGTATACAAAAAACCGATCAAATTATGAATTGACTTCTGGATTCCACATATAATTGTCATCTAAATTATAATTATGTTATGAATTCTAATTTAATTATGGATGTGTATAGTTCCACCATTATATGTTAAATGTGTATGAATTTTTTCTCTATATGTAATTCTTAGTTGGTTATTGCAGGTACAATAATTGAATATGTATGTGTTAGTTTATTGAAGGTACAATAATTGGATTGAAAATGAGTGAGAGGGAACCCACAAAATGAGACCTGGTGGGCAAATTGGATATCTGGTGAGCAAATTGGATATCTACTGGGTAAATTGCAGAGCTTCTGTGCAATTTTCCCAACAGAGTCTATGCCAATGGTTTTGAACCGTTGGCATAGAATGTGTAGGCCTTTTCCCAATGGTTCTAAACCATTGGGAAAGAGGATATGTTTAGTTTTTGCCAACGGTTTGGTAAAACTTTGGGAAAAACATGATAAATTTGTGCACTATTTCCCAACGGTTTACAACCGTTGGGAAAAATATTTCCAAACGGTTCTTCAAAACCATTGGGATAGGGTAATTTTTCAGCACTCTATACCAATAGTTCACTGTAAACCGTTGGAAAAAACTTTTCCCAATGGATTACTTCCCTACAGGTTGTAGAACCGTTGGTATAACATATACCAATGGTTCTGCAGCCTTTCCCAATGGTCCAGACGGTTCTAAACTATTGGGAAATCCTGCATTTCCAGTAGTGTTTCTATAATATTGATGTAAAACATGGATCACGATCATAAAAAATCGATAGTGGTACACCATGAAGTCTCACAAATTCATTACTATATAGACTTGTTAAACGTTTAAGTGGTAAATCTTTTCTTATAGCAAGAAAATGTTCTGACTTGGTAAGATAATCAACAATGTCTATATTGAATTGTTCCTTCTAAGAGTCTTTGGTAGTCCCATGATAAAGTCCATCGTAATATTATCCTATTTCTACTTAGGTATGGGAAGAGGTTTCATGACTCATCTAGGTTGTTTCCTTCCAGCTTTCAATTATTGACAAACTGTATGTATTGACACAAAAACAGCAATATCCCTCTTCATTTCCCACCAAAAATGTTTCTTCAACTCTCTATACATCTCAGTGCTACCATGGTGTATAGGGAAATTGGAACTATGGGAATCATCCAACAATTACTTTTTTAGATCATGTATATTGGGAACCCAAAGTCTCTTTCCAAATTTCAAAATTCCATTTTCATACACAAATTCACTCAATATCCCATCATTCAAAGCTTTAATCTTCCTTTGAAACTCTTTATCAACAGTCTAAGAACTCTTTATCCATTCTAGTAAAGATGGTTTGGAAACCATTTTAAAAAACATTGAGGTTTCACCTTCCATGGTTATTCCCATATCGATGTTTACTAGATCCCTGAAAATAGGATCCCTTTCAACTCTCATCATGTTCAAAACTCCATGATCTATTCTACTCAATGCATCTTCCACCTTATTTTACTTCCCTCGGTGGCAATTTATAGTGCAATCATAATCCTTGAGTAGTTTAAGCCATCGCCTTTGCCTCATGTTGAGTTATTTTTGTGAGAAAATATACTTCAAACATTTTTTATCTGTATACATCTCACATTTTTCACCATATAGATAGTGTCTTAATGTCTTCAAAGAAACGATTACAGCTGCTAACTCAATATCATGAGTATGACAGTTTTTCTCATCAATATTTACTAGCCTTGATGTATAGGCAATATCCCTATCATTCTGCATAAGGACTCAACCACGTCCTTTATTTGAAGCATCACAATAAATAACAAACACATCATTCCCCGATGGTAGCGTCAATATAATATCATTTACTAATCTTATCTTCAGTTCTTCAAAATATTCTTCACACTCTTTTGTCCACACAAATTTAACCACTTTTCGTGTGAGCTTTGTTAATGGGATAGCCAACTGGGAAAAATTATGGAAGAAACATCGATAATAACCTACTAAACCAATAAAACTGTGTACCTTAGTTATACTCATCATTGCTAGCCAATCATGGATTTCTATTGTCATAGAAGAGTCAAATAAAATTAAATACATAGAGATGATATGGCCAAGAAAAGAAATCTCTTCATGCCAGAATTCACACTTGTTAAACTTCCAATATAATTCATTTCTTCTATGAGTCTTCAGGATAATGTGCAAGTGATTGTCATGATCTTCATAGATTCTGGAGTATAAAAATATATCATCAATAAATACCACTACAAAGTCATCAAGATATTCCTTGAAAACTCTATTCATTAGATCCATGAAGACAGAGGGTGCATTATTCAATCCAAAATGCATTATTGTAAACTTGTAATGCTCAGACCTGGTTTGAAACACTATTTTCGGAATGTCTTCCTTCATCACACACAACTGATGAAATCCAGATCAAATATCAACCTTTGAAATGTATTGAGAACCCTGGATTTGGTCAAATATATCATTAATGCAAGGTAGGGGTTATTTGTTCTTTATTTTTATAGCATTTATCTCCCTGTAGTCAATGCACAACCTCATATATCCATTGTTCTTCATAACAAAAAGGGTTGGGGAACCCCATGGAGAAACACTTGGGGGAATTAATCCCTTATTACTCAATTCATCAAGTTTCTTCTTTAGTTCCAATAATTCCACAATGTCAGTTCTATAAGGGGTATTCGATATGGTCCTTGAACCATGAATTAAATCAATAGAAAACTAAATTTCACATTCGGGAGGATGTTCGGTTAAATCTTCTAGAATCAAATCAAAATATTATTTCACAATATGTACATCCTCTATTTGAACATTCCTTTCCCCACCCATAGGTATATCATTCCTTTTCTCCCCAATAATTTAATTTAGTTGAGCTACTGGTGGTGGATCTAAATAAGAATTAGGTAGTGACATTTCTTCTCTAAAGATAAGGTACTCCTTATCATCATCAAAAATTGTAACCTCATTCTTCTTACAATAAATTTTCACATCATGGTCCGAAATCCAATCTATACCAAGGATTATATCAAATTAAATCATGGGTATGACAATCAGATCAATAGATAATGAACATTTATATGCCTGAATGGGGATTGATTCAAAATACATTGTGGAAATGATACTTTCCTTAAATGTTTTTACTGACAACTCCCTTGTAAAATAAAATTTGAAATATTTAATTTTTAAAGGAAACTGGGATGATATGAAACAATGTGATGATCAAGATTCAAATAAAGAATTTTTTAAACTTGATGAAACCATTAAATTACCTGCCACCATGTCTTTCGGAGCTTCAACCTCAGCAGTAGCGATAACATAAGCTTGTCCTTGATCCCTTATCATTTTCTTAGGTAAGTTCCCCTAATGATTAGGAAATTCATTTACATAATTCCCCATTTCACTAAAATTGTAGCATTCAATATTGATAGCTTATTTCTTTCCCTTTCAATAATGAGTTTGATGTCTTTTTTCCCCACACTTGTAACTGAATCCCATTCCCTTCAGGAAAGTACCACGGTGTTTCTTCCTACATTTACTACATGATGGATATTCAACATTTCCTTCTTCCCCATAAACCCATTTCCAGAGTTTTTAGCAGATATCTTCTTCTCATGCTTTTCTTTAATGTCGTAAGACTTAGAGAATTCTTTTTCTATCTTGATAGCACATGAGACTATATCTTCATACGACGAGAAGGATTGTGAGAAAAATGATCGATGTAGAAATGGATTTAACCCATAAAAGAAATGATCAATCTTACTTATTGGGTTACATATATAATCTACATCATGCCTCTCTCACCTTGTAAAGTTAGCTTCATACTTTGCGACATTCTCATCCTCCTTTTTCCTCAGACTCAGAAATTATCTTTCCCTATCCGCTCGATGGTCATGAGGAAATTATTTTTCTAAGAAAATTTCTTTAATCTCCCTCCATTACGTATTTGATACTTCATCATCTTCCTTTGTGTTTTAAATCAATGACCACCATTGATCAACATCCCCAGTGAGGCGGTAAACTGCCATGACAACTCTTTCCCTTTCACAACTCCCCAAGGCATGTAATATTTTATCTAAGGAATTTATCCATTGCTCAGCTACTACTGGATTTGTACCCCCATTGAATGTTAGTGGTTGTTTCCTCATGAAGTGATCTAAAATTGATCCTCCACACTACGGATTCGTGTGCTCCAAACAGGTAAGGTTATTATTCATAAACTGAGTGAGTTGTCCCAGTATGGTGATTAGTTGATCCGCACAAGTTTCATCACCATCTCCACAATAATTATATTGAGTAGGAGGGAAAGCCCTACATGGAGTGCGTTCATTGATACAATTTCCATTCCATCCATTGGGCGCCATTTCTAAACAATGGAATAAACTAAATTAGTTTATGAATCACAATACTTAAATCTAAACAGGTAAAACACTTAACATAAATTGAACAGTTTTTGAATATAATCAACAATCATAAAAATGTTTTCTTTAATGAAGTATATACTCTTAAACCCTTCATAAGGGTATGTAATGAAAATGAGAATTATCCTAAGCATATCCTCAAGGAGTGTCGTAACCAAGAGTGCAACAAGGCCTGTTGTCATGCACCAGTTCCCATTCAAGTCTAACTCATTGCGGAGTTTTCGGGTTTTAACCCTAGGTAAATCTGTGCCAGAACCGCCTCTACCTGCTTGTATCTAGATATGGTTGTATTTATTTGAAAACTCACAAACCCTCTAGAATACCAAAATTATAGGAAGTTCTTCTATACTAATCCTCAAATTCTATCTTAGGGCTATGTGATCTAATCAGAGTTTACCTAAATCTAGTTTCCAAGGTTTTTACTAAACTTTATCTAATACCAACTGTAACGCCCTGACCCCAGTTACCCAGAGTCTGTGCATTATTACATAACATTGGCATGAACACAAAAGTTCAAGTCTTGAAAGACCGATTAGTTTAGTATCCTTGGAAATACTAGATACATTCTTAACGTTTACGTTACCTCCTTAAATAGAAAACTAAAACAACATTATTTGCATAGACAATAATGAGATCCCAAAGACTATCCTTGTAGTTTAGTCATAATATACTTCTTCCCATCCTAGAAAAAATAAAACATAGAATGGTATGAGCTAAGATGCTCAGTAAGGATAACAATAATGCAGATACTTTCATAAATAATTATAAACATTTAAGGAAATGTATTAAACTAAAAAAATCCTTTCAAACTTTATCTTCAGCATATTATGGAAAAGATAAAATCAAAATAATGGAATTTACTTACTCACATGGATATTCTACTTGTCGTATAATCACATGCAATATCAATAGCCATTTTTAGAATGATGGAATGCATAATGCAAGAATTTCATAACCACATAGTAAAGGTCTTATGCCAAGACTAAAAATATGATTTTGTCAAAGCCTTGTGCGAAGACACTAGTTTGTCTCATGAGACCTACCGATGCATCGAGGAGCTATAGCAGGATCCACCCATCACATACTAATTCCAATACATTTCTCATATGAAAAGGTTTAAACATACCATAAAAATTAGAATTAAAAAAATCATATGAAATGTCAATAATTTATCCATAAACCATGAATGGTATAAAAATAACACATCCATAGTCAAACATATCAAAAAACCTTCAATATAATATGGATTTTTTGTATAAAAACAAATCAACTTCAAATAAACCTAAAATCCATCAATGGATGTTTACATAGATGAAATAAAATCCATTATTTAGAGAAATATATCCTTCTATTTTGAAATCATTTAAAATTCGTATAATTATAAAAAAAACATTTATTTTGGAAATATTCTGATAATCTTGTAAGGGAAGCTTTGAAGATGTTATAATGGCGGAAAATAGCCACACCCGCCAAATAAGTTAAAAAAAAGACATTCTTACCTTATTTTTGTCGAAAAGGATATAGAGGACACTGCTTTAAAAACAATGAAAATATTCCTTTATAAACGTCCTAAAAAAATTCAAACAAGGGTATAAATTAATTTAATCCATAGTATATGTAGATGGAGTAAAGGCCATAATTCCTATGGGATGTTTCTAAATTTCTAAGATAAGTCATATTCGGACCCGGAGGCCCGGTCCGGAGGGCACGGATGTGTTGCATGAAATTAAGGAGGAAGCATGGGAAAAAATGCTGGCCATGGGAAACCAGTGAAGGATTCGCAAAAAGGGTCTCGGCATGGTGGCCCTTTCGTGACGCCATCCCTGGAGTGCCTTAATTCGTGTGCCGCCTATATTCCACGATACTGGAGGCCTATAAATAGAAGTAAACCCTTTCATTTCTGGGTTGCGGAATATAAACCATCTCTCATGTGAGAAATAGGACTTCCGCGTGCGCAGTATGGCCTTCAGGGCCATTTCCTTTCACGCCCAGTCACCATGCAGTCCGCCTTTGTGCGACATCCCCTTTGGCATAGACTGAACTCTAATCCCTTCGTGGACTCCCCCTTGCGTGCAATTCCTTCCAATTATGCGGAATTAGGTCTTTGGCGCACAATTCCTTTTGTGCACCGACCCGACCTTTTTCGCGCGCGCCCCTGAATTGCGCGTCATCCCGGTGTTTTCTGGGCACATGCCCTATGTTGCGCGCACACCTACCCTATTGCACGTAGGCCTTCCATACCGTCACTGACCCCGATGAAAAATATAATGTCGCACCGTGATCTTTTCGGGCCGGGACGTCGGGATTTTCCATTGCACCCTTATGCACACCCATCATCCACCTAGGTAATATCATGATTTAAGATACTCCTCTGCACACTGTGAAACTCCTTGAGTTGACATATTCCTCTTGGTTCATTTCCTATGTCATGATTTGATATTCTCTTCATCAATTCCCTTAGTAAAATTCCCTATCATTCAATAATATGATTCCTCTTGTTCCAAACAAGAGATGCCTTATGTGACATGCATAAGATGCCTAATGCCAGGATTACAGTGGTGTAGTTTCAAGAGCATTGGAATCCATTCAAACATTCCATCACTCCAGATCACGCTTTGTGTGTCCTTCATTCAGATCTGTATCCACTTCAATGTCTGAAGGGACACCCTAACGGCCTGGTCCCATGCCGCGTCAGCCCACCTACCGTCCTGGGCCGATGCCACAGAAGACTTTTGGCAGACACTTTGAGTCAGGTCATGTGTTTCGAACACGGTCAGCATTCTAACCTCATTTGTTTGTCCCCATTTTAGGCTAACGCGATAGGATACTGGGTTGCGAACATGGTCAACAGTTTTCCTCTATCGACATGCCACTCTCATTGCATTCATAATGACAGGCATGTAATTCACACTTTTCATCACCCTTTGTTCAGGCCGATTCCAACGCCCTTGGAATTATCCGTCATATGCACTAGAGCATAGGTGCATACCTCAACCCACTGGTGAGTTGGGATGCCCTCATGACCATACAGGAGGAAGACATTACGGGATACATCCACACGTAAGCCCCATCCATCGTTGCCACTCCATAGTGGCATATGGATAGCTTCCATGCGTAAGCCCCATCTACCATAGCCACGCTAACGTAGACCCGTCGATGGTTCGCTCTGTGACCCCCCTTCATTACAGCCTTGTTGGTACCCTCCCTCCCACAAGGAGCAGAGGGTACTGGTCATGTATGTCCTAGGGGTGTGGAGTGAACCCACCTCATCAGAGCTGTAGGACGTTAAACTGCCAAGAACCTCATCCTTAACACATGACGTTAAACTAAAATCCAACCTCGTGCCTCCCAAGTAGGGTCCCCCCCGGTTCGGACATTATTTCCATTGCTAGTCTCCACGGGGATGGGATCACCCTCACATGGGATGATATAATCCCTCAAATAATGGCGTTTGTCTATGGGGGAAGGGCAGAAACCTTGGTGTAAGCCCCTAGCCTCTTGTACGGAAGGTTGCACCCATGCACCTCTGTGCTTCCCAACCTCCAGGGCCAGCTGGGAGCATGATAGGAAGTGAGACTCCTCCTTTCTTGGGTCTCAAATCCTTCCCCCTCTGTTCTTTGTCGCCGTCGGGCCTCCCTCATAGAGTAAGTCCCAAACTCCTTGGGCTGTTAACCACGCGTAAGCCCCAGTTTCCTCTTTGAGCCGCTCAACGTGTAAGCCCCGATCCACTTCTCATGGATGCACCCTTCGCGACGTGATCGTCTGGTCCCAGATGCTTCTTGTTTCTCACACCAAGCATGACTCACATGGGCATAGTGTAAGCATCGACCATGAAATCCCATTGTGTGCTGCCTCAGAGCGTAATCCCCATCACAGTGAACTACGTGGACTCTGATCCGTGCTAATGCATGGTATTTAGGAAGCCTCCACGAGGTTCAATCCCACCACCAGGTCGTTCCGACCCCCTTCGCGTCGGTTCTCTGACAACTTGGGTCGCCTCAGAGCGTAAGACCCAAATCCCCCACCCCGCATGATGTTAAATTGTATGCATGTCCCGCAAGATGTTAAAATGTATCTCGATCCCACATGATGTTAAACTGTATGACAGTCCCGCATGACGTTAAACTGTATGTTCGTCCCGCATGACGTTAAACTGCACCACCTGAACTATATGGACTTTGATCCATGCTAAAGCATGGTACGTGGGAAGCCTCCATGAGGTTAAATCCCATCACCCAGTCATTCGGACCCATTCACGTTGGTTCACCAACCATTGTGGGCCGCCTCAGAGCGTAAGCCCCATATCCACCATTGTGGGTCGCCTTTGAGCGTAATCCCTATATCAACCATTGTGGCCAGCCTCAGTGCGTAAGCCCCATATCAAACATCCATGAGCCATCCTGACCTATCCCTCGAGCCCATATGCCTTGAGAAGCTCATGCCCTAGCCCAGAGGTCTTAATCCCTCTAGGTCCCATCCATGCGTTCATTCTCATGGGTCACCTTTTCAGGTGTCCCACCATATCTTCGAACTACACAGACTTTGATTCCCTGCCACTAGGATATGTAGGAATTCTCTTTGATACACAATCCCAAATCCATCGCCCATCCTGATTCATACCTGGGCTGCCACATCCTGGTGGGATCATGCCACCTCATTCAACTCCAAAGTATCCGGGAAGCGGCCCACGCACTGGCCCAACATCGGTGTTCCCTCCATGGGGTTCCTCAATCCGATCCACTCTCAGTGTTCTGATCAGTCCGATCCATCTCTGCAAGACGTTAAACTCGTGGCCTAACTCGTGTTAAACATGAGATGCCTGAGTAAAAACTCATATGACACGACTTTGGCGTGATTGTCTCCGCAAGATGTCAAACTATCGGCATACCCAGTGTTAAACATGGGAAGCTGAGGAAAACCTCAGATACATGCCTATGGAATGCAATTCCCCATGAATGATGTGGGATGCCTTGGGACTTTGCACCCTCGAGAATCCCTATAAGAAGAGACAAAAGATAGACATGCCAATCCCCCAGCATCAAGACATGCCAACGATGCCTCAACATGACCACTCTCTTCACCAAAGGTTGCTGCCCTGACCAGTCCCCTAGGAGAGTCTCGAAGGAAGCTGCCTAATTAACTGGCATCCAAGAAGATATGGCGCTGGGAACAAGATTCAAGAATATGTATTAAATCTTTGAAGGAGACCCGGACTAGGTGATGAGAACTGAAAAGGAATCCACGAATGTAAGAACTGACATCCCGTCATCCTGGTTTTGATCAAGGAGCAAAGGTCCATGAACAAGGAATGAATGTCGCCCACCTTTGGAAAGTGGGAATGTGGGGCCACAAGCCGCGCATCCTCCCCCTGAGTGATGGATGTGTGCGCCCCCCGACGAATGCGTCGGAAACAGTATATAAAATATTAGGAATGTTTTGAAATACATTTTTAAGAATCATGGATGTGGATGATAAAGAGGACGCAGCAGATACTTACGTAAAAACAACCTTGGATAATAATGATATTGTGTAATTCACCCTTACCTTGTACTTTTCCTTAGTCGAGGGTACGTAAACTCTTGTATAATGGTGAAATAATTTTCAATAAATTATACACGTATCATATACATTAATAAGATATCATATATGATCTTTTAACATTTATTTGTTAATAATATCTTAGTATCATTGTTGTTTCGGGTGTTAACAGATTCATTTTCCTTTATATTATTTGTTATGTCGGTCATCTTTGTTATGGATGGGATGTATCTTATTCATATATATAATAATAGAAAGTCTTTAAATATTATTTTTAATCATCAAATGAAAATTATTCATGAATGGATATGATGGAGAATGAGTCTCATCGCATTCGTGAAGACGGTAATCCGTACGTACGAACGAGCGACAATATCATTCTTTTGATATTAAAATAATGTATAATTGGATGTTATATCATATATACAGAATCATTATCATGTTATATTTATTATTTACATATATTACATATCATTATTATACCCATCCAAATAATAATGTATTCAATAATAATTACACCTCGTCGTGGAGATAGTAATCTGTACATATGCACGTATAGTGACATGTCATTCAAAGGATTGATAGAATAATGAATTTGGTTGTACCATATTTATAATCATATCACAGTATATATATGATTCATGGTTAATTATTTTATAATGGAAACAACAAAGAAAACGGATGTGGAAGAAGAATGGAACTTGAAAGAGGTGATGAAATATTTACCTCTTCTTCGAGTTCTTCCTTTTGATTTGATCTAAAGCGCTTTTTAGGGGTGGATTTATGACTAAAGTAAGTACTATAGGATGAAGGGAGGATAGTTGAGAGGGTATTTGGGTGTGTCTTGGCCAAGACAAATGGGTTTGAAGGTGTGAATTAGAGAGAAGGGTGAGTTCCATTTTATAAGAGGGGTGAGGGGAACCTTAGAAAAACTAGAAATATTATTTTATAATAAAATAATTTTTGGTTTCTAGTGGCACAAAAATGAATTATTTAAAGTATAAGAAGGGGATGTTTTGGAAACCACTCACCAAATAGGTTTTAGATTGGTTTGGATCATTATATTAACTTTATCATTTAGATTTAATTCATACATAAATAGTTTGACATTTACCATGTCTCATTGTATTTTTATATTATATGGTTCATAAACATAGTATATAAATCCAAAATGACCCCAAGTTGTTCATTAATGATACAAATATCATTATATAAGTCCTTTGGTAGAACATTAGATCTTTAAGAATTGAATATAAATTAATAATATAATATTTGTTTTAAAAACTCTTTTATGTCTATTTTGACACTATTTGGTATTTTGTTTTTCCTAAATTTATAACAGCATTCTTACTTTGAAAAAAATTCATCCAAACAACCATAACATGTCATATTAACCTATAAAATTAGTGTATGTCATAAAATATCTCAAATTACATTTATTTGGATATTTAAAATTTCAATTAATTTAATATTTCATTAATTAGATAATTAGTGCATCATCATTGTGTAATAAATAAATTAAATTATTTAATGTCTAAAGAATATAAATAAAATACCATTATGTATGAAATATTTTTATCTTTCTAATGAATATTTATAGTCTAATTTGTCTTATGTGTAACACTATATTAAAAATAGTTTAATTTTTAAATTTTGAATTTAACACTTTTAACTCTTCTTTGAATTAAATAATAATAAATGTCCTAATCTAATACATGTGGACCAAATAGGTTCATATTTTATTGTTAAGATTTTTTTGGATGAATTAATCTTATCAAATAGAATTAGGACATGTTTTAGGGAAATAATAATATAATTTTTACATTTAATTTCCCTATTTACATTTAACTATGGTAAATAAAACTAAAATGTTACTATTTACCAAAAATAATTTTTACCATATTAAACAACATTTTATTTATTTATATCAACTGTGTCTCTTGGATTTTTGAAATTCCACTCACAGAAGATGTAAAATTATGTTTCATATGAATTTTAAAATTCTCCTAGGATGTGGTTAAAAGGCGGTGAAAAGTTCTGTAAATTTTTTATATATCAATAATTATTATAAACTGACCCCAATGATTTACATTGAAAATATATAGAAATTGTGAATCTATTTTGACCTAAAATAAAATAAATTAAAATAAATAATTATTTAAATAAAATTTTGGTTTTAAACTATAACATAGTGTTTTAACTATTCATAAAAAATTTATTGTTTTTAGAAAAATACCAAAAATTCACCCTAAGCTAATTTCGATATTCGGAATCAAAAAATGAAGTCCATTTTGAAAGATAAAATTTATAATATTTCAAAAAGTGGTATTACTATTCATAATTGTTAGTTTGATTGGTTGTAGTGTGTTTGAAATTGATGTTTCGTACAACACACATTATTTTTATTATTCAAAGAGAAGCACACCATGGATGCTTGCGGTGTTACAGGAAATATATGGAGACTAAAATACAAGTCATAGACGTTATCCTCAAACATTTATCAATTGCTTTGATCAGTAAATGGTTAAACGATATCCCATTTCTATTGAAAATATTCCGCAATAATTTGTATTCTTTTATCCAATACCCATATTTTTTCTACATTGAATAAATATTCTACCTTGGAAAGGTCTTTCTAACAGTGATCAGATTCTTCCAATTATCCTCCTTGATTTTTGATTTTATTAGAATATCATATATTACGACTAACATAAATATTTCAATGTAATATATAGTGAATATATTTATCAACTATATAATGATGTATTGAAATTTAATGATTCCAAAAGGAATCACTTTGAACTAATTGTCCTTGTACCATGTATGAAATATAGTATTGGGGATATCCACCTTGTTAAACATAACACAGTAATACCTCAATCGAAGATAAAATATGGAAAAGTATTACTGACAAAATTGCTAATCAAATAGGTCATTAATCTATTCCAAATGATATATGATCTTTATCTTGAAATTTTTGAGCTCAAGATATTTTGATCAATGGTTAATTAACCCTTCATTTTTCTTGACAATGATGACATTTTCACCCCAAGGTGAAACACATTGGTATATGAACCCTTTCACCAAATTATAATATTATTGTATCAATAGATCCTTAAGTTCCACAATTAATATTATAAACAAATTATGGGATAATGGTAATTCATCATGTATATGATCAATTTAAAATTCAACCACTTGAATTGTTGGAAGACCTAATAATTCAATGGGAAATGCGTCTGCATGTTCTCCCATGGTGGGCATGTCATCAGGGATAATTATTTCCTTTGAATCCATCATTTGAGTGATATATCATTCCTCATGTGGATATAATATCATGTATTTAGATGTTAGTTCAGTAGAAAATTTATCATTCTCCTTACACTTTTACAGAATCTAGGGATGATTTTAAATACAAAGAGTTACTTTCTTCTTGAGGAAATTTATGTTGTCTCTATATAGTAAAATCCAATCCATAACCAGAATTGCATTAATGTTCACTAAATTGAGTATCACAAGGTTTTATAATATAACCATTGACCATTTTCACCATCAACTCATCTTCCATGATCTATGGTGGTGTCTGAATAGTTCTACTAATCATTCATGATATTAAACTATTCATAGAACCAGAATCAAAATGAAAATTTTCTATTCATGAATTAATAACTATCATACCTATGAAAACATCAATGCCTGGATCCACCTCAATGGTAGTGTTGGAAAAAATCACTCCCATATAGTATTGGAGGTTTTTGGTTATCTCTGAGAACCCATAGCTTATTGCATTGGGTTGAAAAGTGACCCAGTTTCTTATATATGAATCAATAAACCCTGTGTTGGGAATTTAACAGATCCTTCATTTCCGCGATCACAATAGTGGAATTCTCATATTGGAAAACACTATCTAGGTGTCCCCCATTCCAGCATTTAAACAACTTCATTAGCCCCCTTAGTCAATTTCATCCTTTCTTATTTCTCCACATTTTTCTATGGGGTTATCGAACATTATATTCACCATTACATTTATACAATCAAATACTAGAATAAATATAGAATTTATATTTTTTTCATTCCTGATATACCGATGAGATTCTACAATATAAATTTTGACATTGGGAGAACATCAGACAATTTCATCATAACTATTAATGTCTCCATTCACCGAGCATTTTGTACAAATAATATTTTCCAACCAAATAAGTGTTTAACCAATCACATTAGGTTAAAAAAATTTCATAAGAATATCATGAATTTCTCATGATATCTTCCTCATATTCCATGATACATTCTTCATATTTTTTTCATGAGGGAATGTAAATCCCTTTCCATTTTAAGTCAGATAATGTGTGGAAAATATTTATCAACAAATAATTTTCAAAATTCCATCCACACCATCACATCGATCTATTCCTCAGTATTCATATTCTTGATCAATGTCCATCACTGTCTAGCTTGTCCCTCCATAAGATAAACATATAGTATAACATTCCCTTTTATAGTATTTTAAAGGATGGATAATATCAACTCAGTGGAGTTGATCTATTGTTCTGGTATTAAGGGATTAGATAATCCATTAAAAGTTGGGGTCTCTTGTTATATAAAATATCAATAATATTTTTTTATTAGGTGGAATTGGATGCTCATTAAAATCTATAATTCTATATAGAACTTGAGTCAGGAGATAGAGTATTATCTCATTTTAATTTATTAAAACACCAATCAGGTTTGGCATCTTACTGGGGTAGTCGGCACATTACCGATCAGATTGGTTATTTATCAAATTTCTAATATTTCTAGCCATTTTCTAGAATAATGGAAAAATTTCGAATGTGGATGTTTAGACTAGTAAACACATAAACATGAACACACTGAAATTAAATGGATAATATATAAATTAAATTTATTTCAATACCTTATGAATATTTTGTCGTTAATATATGTTATCCATGATCTATTTCCTATCATAGACACTTATGGTATTTTTTTCTTTACATAATAATGGTTCATAATGTTATTATTAATTTATGAATGAATAAAATGTACGTGTTTAAATGTGGTTTTATAGGAAGGCCCATTGTCATGTATCAGTTCTTGGTCGAGTCTATCTAAACACATTTTTTCGGGTTTTACCCATATGCACATCTATGTTAGAACCCCATCGACCTGTAGTTTCTAGAAATGTATTTATTTTATAGATAAAAATCTTAATAAATTAATTAAAAAAAATTATGGTTGTTTTATTATACATATTATTATCCTTAATTATTTCTATATATATTTTTCCAATGGATAATTTGAAAAACAACTTAACTTTTCCTTTAATACCAATAGTGAAAATCCTAACCTTTCTTAAACTTTAATTCATGTTTCATTGCAAAAATGTACTCATAATAAAACGCCAAAGATAGATATGTATATATTTTTTTTGAATTAAAAATATTACTCAATAACATATAATATGGAATACATCATATTTATTGAAAACATCATTAACGTGATAATATTATTCCATTGTATGTAACATTGCAGGGGACAACCAGGTGATATACATAAGAAATGGGTGATCAATAGATCCCAGTAATGTAATAAACATTCTATTACATAAAGATAGTAATAAATTTAATATGATAGGTTTATCAATGGTACATAAAATGGGTGAAAATCAGAAACATGAACAATAATACAAGATGTATCAAGATAATATAAAGGCATCATGGTACAAGATTGAACCACTTAAAAAACTGTATCATAAACATATGTTAAGAATAACTACCAATAAATAATGATGGATAAAATTCCCATGATGTATTTTGTTCACTCCCTAATCCCTTTAATATTTTCTCAAAAGAATAAAATATTACATAATGCATTTGAGCACATTATATTTATGGTATCACCCTTTACATTTATTTCATTCTAATGCTTAATTGAGCCATATATATCATACAAAATGGATTCATTCAACAACATATTTTATTCCATGACCAAGGAGTGTGGAATAAATACATGTACATACCAAATAAAGAAGTTTAATTTCAAAATGGTGAAAACCCTTTATAGGATATAGCTATGGGTATTCACTATGAAATTGTTTAGAGTGGAAAATCCCAGTAAAATTATTCAGTATAACGACATCAATAAAATTTTCATCAAATGGTTTGATTAGATAAAAAGGGGTATATCACCATTTTAACATAAAATGGATAGTAATAGGGGCAGTGATAAGAATATCCAAGAATTATAAATTGAAAATATAAAGCATGATAGATTGATGAAAATTGATTAAAGAGGATAAGAAAAAAATACCTTATATTGAGCGTGTGACTCTAAATGGTTGGGAAGATATCCTTGAGCGATTGGGTATTATTTTAGCGGAATAAATATATGGGAGGGAACTATAAGGATGTGTGCAATTATTTCTAGTGAATATAAACGGGATCATGGGTGCATTTATATAGTATATGAGTGTAGAATTCATTATCATTTTGCAACCATTAATTTTTGACTCTATATAATAAAATAACCAAAACCACAAAGCTTTGATATTTTTTCACATTGTTTTTATCTTAATGAGAACTTTTTTGAATATTTTATATGATTATGTTCGTAAAATAATTGAATAGAACCCATGATGATGTCAATATAAGTCGTGATCATAATGAAATTATTTTAATTCATTAAAAATATTAATGGTTTTGGCGAATTCCTAATGTCTTTGTAAAACTAATAAAATAAATGTAAAATCAAATTTTTTTCAATTTATAACATTGAGTTCATCTTGGTTTCCATTTATGATATTTACTATATCAATTTTGGGTCTGTATTATGTCATAATACACCCAATCTATTTATACCATTTTTATCTTGTACCTGAATATTCAATTATTTAAGAATATTATGAAATCTTCCCCATTGAATAATTTTTATGTAATGATTCTAAAAATAATATTAATTTTATCATATTAATTTCTATATATTTATCATTTCAGGTTTCAAATAAAAATTGATATTTATTGAAAAATGTGGGGTTTTTTCACAATTAATGTTTTCGGGCCTTTATAAAAATTAAAATTGACATAAAATTTTATTTATGATCATTTTTATAAAAATAATTTATTATAATATATTATTAAAATATTATTTATTTTCGAAATGCATTAATTCATCAAAATAAACAACTTAAATAAAATTGAATACAAAAAAAAAATACAACTTTTGTTTTAATGTAAAAAAATTCCTTCTTAAAAAATTATGAAGAAAATATAAAAAAAATTCAATTGAAATTAAATATTCATATGATTATTATTATGGTATTGATACATATCCCCTTAATAAATCAGCTCACTCCATAAGGGGAAGATTTTTATGGTGAGTCATATATTGGGTGGTTCAGGGTATATAGTTTGGATTGTGATCTCGATGATCTTGAACTTCTTCCATAAATGTATTCACTAAATCATAAGTAATTGGATCTCACATTTAGAATAGTTGATGTAAAATCAAAATGATGATATCACCCATTTATGCTAATGTAAATGGGATTAATAAGCAATTATCCTATAGGTTGAGGCCATGACTTCATTTTTTATTTCAATATGAATTTTTTAATCTGTTATATTTATAGTAACAATATGATCATTCAATAATGACTATATTATCAATGGATTTTATTATTAATGATATTTTAAATCATATTGGATATATTAAAACCAAGGAATTGAATGGTTTTTAAGTATCCATTGTACATAAAAAAATAATTTAAATCCAAAAAAGATTTTTTATAAATGTGTGGGTCCTTGCAAACGGTGTATGCTAATACATATTGAAAGGACTCATTGACATGAATGGTTTGATAAAACTCATCCCATTATGATCATAGTAGCCTTATATTTCCAATATTTATTGTCTCATATGACCCAAATAATCATTTCATTCATTTTACTGATACATTGTTATCCAGTGATTGGAACCCTTGCATAACAAGAAGTGGTGAAAGTAAAGTGCTTTGTGAAAAAACTGCATGAGATATCCTTCATATAGTATACATGTTTTCTAGTATGGTCATTCATTGGATGATAAGATCTACCTTAACAATTTCAATTTCAATTTATCATAATGATTCAAAAATAATCGTTGATCTCTCAAATATATAAAAGTGAGCGAATGAGATGTTTTTATATTTAATTTCTATACGATGGGGATGAATTTTTCACTAATACTATAACTCACATATGAATATATGTTATCCCTCTATATAAAAAATCACTATTAGACATTTGAATTTTCAAACATCCCCATAAAATTTATAGTTAGGTTTTGGTATTTTTACTAAGTTTCAATGAGAGTTTAAGATTCCATATAACAAACCAAGGATTATTCCCATGTAATTCCATTTTCTTTAAGGGAAATGAGTAGGATAGTAGGTGATTATAATAGAATGATTTATAAATCCTATAGATATGATATAAATCCAAATCCTACACCATATCATGTGCAACACCCTTATAAGATTTAGTAATATTCCACTCCATATTAGGATTATAGATGATATCTTTGGAAAAATAACTTTTAGGAATGAAATAATATTGTATATTAATTCCAAAATGATATTATCCCTTGATATTTCATTGCATCTTAGTAGCACATGTCACGACCCGCCCTCGGGGCTTGTTCCATGACTACCCCTAGCCTTCCTTCCATAGGCCAGGGGCTGGTTACTAGCACCAAAGGCGTAATTCCCTATATTGGGAAGGAATTGCCTTTATAAACGTAAAAAAATACACCAGAGTATGCAACTGAAGTAAGCACCATGTAAAACTGTATACAAAATTAAGTACTGAAAGAAAAGGGGTCTAGAAATACAAGCCCAACAGTAAGTACAGTACAACTAAAAAGCTAGTACAACTACAATAAAGTAAAATAGAAACTACTGAGTCATCCTCCGAGAATCCCACCTGAAGGGTGGGTACATATGGCCACCTCAGAACCTCGGGTCCGTCCATCTGCTCCGTGTACCTCTTGCCAAGTGGTCCACCTCCGGGTAAAGTCCATCACTACAAGTCTCTACCTCGATCAGTGATGTCCTTCATCTGCAACCAACACAATGTAGTGCATGCATAACACGTGTAGGGGTGAGTATACAATACTCAATAGGGACCCTGAGACCCCCGAAGGTCTCCCAGAATCCACGAAGGATAAACCATATAAGTAAGACATGATCACGAAGTATCACCAACTCTACATTGTTATATGCCCATACATATACCTAAGAAATCAATCATAGTCCGGCTCCATCTCTTGAGCACAAGAACAACCTAGTCCACACAAGAATGTAAGTCGATCACATCGATGATAATGATTGAATGTCAAGACTCATCTAAAACACGTATAAATATTTCATATAGTGATAGAGATGATCAGATGTAGTCACAGATTCATCCAAGCTGTCAGACACACATAGTATACTAGACCAGCTAAGCTGTCGCACCCACATAGGATACAAGACCAGCTACTCTGTTAGACCCACTCAAGATACAAGAACAGATGTGAAAACTGTCGGACCCACATAGGATACAAGAACAATAGTCATCGTTGTTGAACCCATGAAGATTATAGTACATCATCCATCATAGTCGAAACCAAATAGGATTCCTTTACAATAGTCGTCGTAGTAGTATCCAGCTCTAGGGTTCCTGCACACAACACACACGATTCCGGGAGGGTCTGCTCTTCGAGCAAAGGGGTCGATACATCAACTATCACGATGTCCAGAGTTGATGTATCCCGAAGTTCTGTGTCATAAAAAGGAATCCAACATGACAGATGACACGTCAATTGGACGCCCATTTTAAGAGTTATTGGCTTTTCCATTCCAGGGGCCAGGTTGGAATTATGCTCGTTCCAAACCCGAATGTTTTTGAAAGTTGTCCAAAACTCACTTAGAGTATCGAAAAAGGATCGACTCATCTCAAGGGTCCCATTACCACAGACAGTGTGTCGTTCGGGCAAGTGGTCTTGAAGATATCCACGTTTAAGAGAAACGGCCCTGGTCCGTCAGGCCTAATGGGCTAGCGGATTGGCTTGTCCTGGCTCGGTGGGTCTTACCCAGCTGAGGGGTCGGCCCGGCCCGGTGGGGCGCGGTTCAGCACGGTGGGGTACAGACCGGCCCGGTGTGGCACGGCCCGGCCCGGTGGAGTGCGGCCTGGTGGGACATGGCCTGGGCCGGTGGGCCACTTCCTGGCCCAGTGGGACACGGCCCGACCCGCAGTTGGCCGCAGCTCGGCCAGCTGGCCGAGTGGAGCAGGGGTTGTGGTCCCCCGATTTCATGTGATAATGGCGCCGAGCAGCGCCGCCTCTCCTACCCTCCCAGCCGAAGTAGGCCGGATTTTCCAGCCTGAGCGGCCCACTATGTGGGCCGCCGTCCTCCTACACGACACTTTCCGGTTCCGTGGATTCCTTAAAAATGGCCGACCAGTTCGCCCGTTAGAAGCGGCCAGCAGAACGCGGGCCGCAGTCATCCCACAACGCACCGCCAAGGAGGTGCCGCTGTCCTCTAGCCGGGTCTACTTTAGCTAGCCATTTCTTCCATCCCGGCCGGTCATGAGACCGGCCAGTTCATCTTTAGCCGAGCGGCCCATGGATGTGGGCCATGGTCATTCACCCCACGGTTGCCGTTACCTCAGGTTGTCGATGTCGTTGCCTTCCCCATCTCGTGGATCTCCTCCAGTGTGATGTGATGGAACCACACCTTCTTGACTTCGCCTCTTTCACCAACAGAAACAAGGTTCAACGGATAGACGTCGGGCTATGTTTGTTTAGGCTGAACCCTCTGCGTTTGTTGATAACAACTTGATCACCATCAACCAAAATCAAATGCCAAGGTGCGAGGGTAATTTACACACGTATGATTAAATAAATAATCCATATTTCCCCCTACCTTGATTTGACGAACATTGCACGTCGATGAGCTTCGGAAGACGGTGTCGTGGAAGTCGGTCGTCGTAGAAGTCGGGCGTAATGGAATACGGGCGTCGATTCCATTGACGTCGGGGTGTGTCTGTTGAGGAAGTGTCATTGGATATGTTCTTTGCGTTTTTTGTATGAGATATTATTTGTTGAAGAGCGACGTTCTTCATCAAGAGAATGATGTTCCACCAAGAGTTTTCTCCCAAAGCCTTCCCACAAATATTTTCCATGGAAAATATAATAATAGGCTTCCCCCAAAATTATAATCTTTCCATGCATTTCATATTATTTCAACTCCTGACACCTAAAAATAATTAATAACGGCATTAATTATTCTGGAGTTGGCAACATTATGAGGGGAAAGTGGAAAAGCTCCACTTAATGTGGGAGTTCAAAAGTTAAGAGAGGGAATTCAAGGGGAGTTGAAGGGTTAGGTTTCATGTGGGACCTACCCTTAGTTATATACTCTCAAGGGAGGTTAGGTGGTGTATAGGACCCACCTCCAAATCCTATTTGGAGAATATAACCACCACTTGAAAATAAAATTGTGTAACACAACAATTTTATTTAATTAATTATGAATCCCCAAAATATAACTTCTACTCTCCACCAAACGCAACTGTGTTAAAGGTCCACATAAAGGAATATCAGTGCTGCAAGTTCATTGGGGTCCTCAGAATTCAAATCCGAGCACCACTTCAGAAGATATAAAAACATGCACATATGTTTGCTAAACGTATGCGAACAAAACTAAAAAAATTGATTCCGGGAAAACCAGGCCTCTAAATCAGGTGCCTTCAGAAACTGCAGACTCATAAAATTCCAAAGAATTTATGAAATAAAATCTATTGAAATTTACAGGTCTTTACATTAACCCCACCATAGGGAATTACATCCCTGTAAAGCTATAACACACACTATGGAAACAAATGGGGGTTCTGAGCACGCATCTAATCCTCCCGCTCCCATGTGCTCTCTTGGAGGTTCTCGTGCTGCCAGAGAATGCACACTAGAGAAATCGACCTTCCACAAAGGACCCGCTCCTGTCGATCCTCGATCACCACTAAAACCTCTGTGAATGTCACACCGTCATCGATGTCCAGATCCCCGTGGTCGATGATGTGGGACGGGTCATTCACATATCTCCTCAGCTGAGATACATGGAAGATGTTGTGCACCTGGTACAACTAAGGTGGAAGGGGCAAGCGATAAGCCACCTCGCCTACTCTGTTTAGGACCTGGAATGGTCCGATGAATCGTGGAGATAACTTGCTGCCCCGACCAAATCTCCATAGACCTCGTCGAGGTGTGACCCATAAGAAGATGTGTTTTCTATCCTTGAACTCTAGTGGTCTCCGTATCCTGAAAACAAAGGGCTTATGTCTTCTCTCTACAGTCTTCATCTGCTCTTGGATGATCTGCACCTTATCCATCATAGCCTGCACCATCTCTGATTCTACAAGTTCTGACTCCCTAGGGTTAGTCCATTATAGAGGTGATCTGAAAGGTCAGCCTTACAATGCCTCATAAGGGGCCATCCAGATGGTGGAGTGGTAGTTTTTGTTGTAATAAAACTCCACCAAAGTTAAGTGATCCTCCTAGCTGTGACCAATGTCAAGGACACATGCATGGAGAATGTCCTTGAGAGTCTGAATGGTCCTCTCAGTCTGACAATCCGTATGAGGATGGAAAACGGTGCTCAAGCGATGATGCATCCCAAAAACCTCCTATAATCCCTTCAATATCCAATAAGTGAAATGAACATCTTGATCGGAGATGATAGTCGATCGAAAACCATGAAGTCGTACGATCTCCTGAATGTAGAAGCATCCCAAGCTCTCTATTGAGCCCTTCTCTCTGATCGGGAGGAAGTGGGCTGACATGGTGAGTCAGTATATGATCACCCAGATGGAGTCATGTCCTCTGGATGTATGTGGATGTCCCATCATGAAATCTATAGATATCTTGTCACAGTTCCATTGTGGGACCTCTAAGGTCTAAACCATGCCTGCTGGAACCTGGTGCTCTGCCTTCACTTGCTGACAAGTGAGGCATCCCAAGACAAACTCTGCTACAACCTTCTTCATACCCGGCCACCACTACTATCATCTGATGTCCTGGTACATCTTTTCTACTCCTGGATGTACTGCTAGAGGGGATGTGTGAAACTTCCTCAACACCTCCTCTTGCAATGCGACTGGTACCATGGTATGTCCTCTGAAGAGGATGACGTGCTCCCCACATTCAAAAAACCCATAATGTTCTCACCCTGATGATATCTGAGTACGTCGCTCCTCATAGTCAACATCACCACGCTGCGCCTCTTTGACTCACTAAATTAGTGGAGGAGTGACTGTGAGGGACTGCATAAAGTCTGCTCCATCTCTATCCACAAAGGATATCTACAACGCGGCCAGAAGCTCTGTCGCCTCTCCTAGAAGATGAATTCTTGATATCCTACTGAGATCATCTGTTACAACGTTCCCATTCCATGGAGTATAGACTATCTTGAATCATATTCCTGGAGGAACTCAAGCCATATCCACTATCTCAGGTTCATGTCCTTCTATGAGTATAGGCACTAGAGACTCTGGTGGTCAGAGGAGACTATATAATGCTCTCCCATCAGATAGTGTCGCCACATCTTCAATGCAAAGACCACTGATGCTAACTCCAAGACTTGGAAGAGCTATTCTGCTCTTGCTATCTCAACTTCCATGAACCATACATGATCACTGGTCACTCATGCATTAGGACATACCCGAGTCCTGTCCCTGATGCGTTGTAGTAAACTACGTACCATACTCCCTCTTTCGGTAGCTTCAAGATGGGCACACTGGTCAACCTCTGTCTCAGCTCCTGAAAGCTCTTTTGGCATCTCTCTGACCCCACGAAGGGTTTCCCCTTCTTTGTCAAAGTTGAAAGCAATGTTGCGACTCTGGAGAAGTCTGGAACAAACATACGACAGTACCTTGCCAGACCCAAGAAACTCCGCACCTCCGTCATTCTCCTGGGTGGATTCCAAGAAAGTACTACCTTGATCTTTTCTAGAACCACTACAACTCCAGCCTCCAAGATGACGTGTCCCAGAAAGAGAACCTCTCGAATCCCAAACTGGAAATAGAGAGATTAACATAAAGTTGGTGCTCTTAGAGTGTATCTAGTACAACCCAAAAGTTGTAGGATTGCTCCTCCTCATTAGTCGAGTAAATCAGTATGTCACCGATGAAGACTACGACAAATCGATCGAGGTAAGGCTGGAAGATCATGTTCATGAGACTCATGAACACTTCTGGTTTGTTGGTTATGCCAAAGGGCATAACCATGTACTCGTAGTGGCCATACCGACACCTGAAGGTCATCTTCAACACATCATCATCTCGAACTCTGAGTTGGTGATAGCCTGATATGAGGTCTATCTTAGAGAACCATCATGATCCCATGAGAAAATCAAAGAGTTCTTCAATCCTCGGTAGTGGGTACATGTTCTTCAAATTCACTTGATTCAGCCATTGGTAGTGGACACAAAGTTGTAATATCCCTTCCGCCTTCTTGGCAAAAAAAATCAAAGAAGCCCAGGGTGAAACACTGGTTTAGATGAATCCCTTCCCCTTCAAGTCCTCCAGCTGTACCCATATCTCATGAAGCACAGCGGGAGCCATCTGATTTTCTCGAGTATATATCGGTGTCGTGCAAGGTTATAGGTCTACATAGAAGTCTTCCTCTATGTGAGGAGGTAGTCCTGAAATGTCGTCAGGAAAAACATCCGCATACTGATCCACAACAATAGGAAAATTCAGACTCCACACATCAACCGCTCTGAGGATGAGACTAGCCAACTGATGTGTGATCGGCTGCCCTCTCCTCTGCATAAGTCCATCCTGCACGGAAAAGGCCCCCTTATATCCGGTGAAGGTGAACCTGGTCCCATATGTGCATACACACTTCCTTTTGCACCTAATACAGTCGATCTGAGCATGGAATGTAGATAACTAGTACATACACAAGATGAAGTCGTAAGGCCTCAACGCTGCTACAAGAAGATTGCAGTCGACGCTATCGCCTCCTAGGGTATACTCACAATGTTGGAACCAGTGGTTAATCATCGAGTCTGCTCCCGTAGGAGTTTCTAGCCATAAGGATCGATCCAACGGCTCCGTCAGAATCTCCGAGCTCCGAACGGGGCCAGCGGTAATAAATGAATGCCTCGGACATGTATCTATAAGTACTGAAGCACAGGTGGAGTAGACAGAGATATCAACTCAAATCATCTCTGGTGCGCCATGGTTATAGGCCTTGACTACCTAGAGCTAACCCCCCCCCAATCTGTCTGCCAACTCCCTATGGTCGTGGTGGACCTCCTAGTGGTGGTGGTGGTAGAGCCTCAAAACATCGTCCACCACCTGCTGCTCGGCCAACTCATATGCCCCATCCGCCTGCTCCCAGTAGACCACAACGATCGAACCTCTTCCTCTTCCTGGGAGGTCCCTCTACCCTCTGCTGCTCATCTGCATGGATGGTGAGGCAGTCTAGAGCCATGTGACCCCACCCACCGCATGCGTAGCACAACCTACTACTCGTATAGTTGGATCTGTTTTATATTCCCCGCACAACTGAACCTATATCCCAAGATCACCCACCTGATGGGCTGGTCCGGTTGGACCTATACAGAATCTATATACGGCCGCCTACAGAAGAATCTGCTACTTGTCGCCCTGTGGTGTTTCTCACTGCTAGTGATTGCTCAGCGAGAAAAATCTCCACTAGAAGGGCTCGCTTCAGCACCCCTGCTTGAGTCGGGATGCTGAGGGGAATCGCCAAAACCCTGATATCATGCCTGAGTCCCCCCTCGATGTTATGGGCCCTGAATAACGCGTCTTGCACCATATCTGTGGAGTAGCGTGAGATTTAGGTGAACCTTGCTGAGTACTGAGCTACTGCCATGCTTCCCTGCTACAGATGTAGTAACTCCTGAGTCTGCACCGCACGAAGTGTGGCTGGAATAAACTCCGAGCATAATAGACTCTCAAAGTCCGTCCAAAATAAAAATGTCTCGTCATGAACCTAGAGCATCAGGCTCCACCATCTGAATGCCACCACATGTAGGAGACTCACGAAATGGATCACTATGAGGTCGGCTGGTGTCCCTACCAATCTGAAAACTCTGACTACAACCTCCTTCCAATCCCCACCTGCATGTGGGTCCATCTCTCCATGGAACCGGGGCGGCCTCTGTCACTAGAGCTCGTCCAATGCAATCAGGCGTCATGAACTCTATGCTGCTGGGGCTGGTGGTATCGGTGGCCCAGCGAGTAGTGGTACCGCTGGTGCCTCCACTATGATGGGGCCCTGCACTGAGGCCTCATCGCTCGGTGGGCAACCATCTCGTATGTAACTGAGAACCCTAGCTAGATGTCTTTGTGAGGCCATCCTGAAAAGAAACAGGTGTGCCATAGTCAAAACAGTATACTAGGTGAGCTGACAAGAAGTAATCACAAAGAAAACTTTTGAAACACACATGAAATTAGTGTGTTCATGCACTGAGTTAGAAATTAGAGTTTAGGGTCCTGGTGTATGGATATGTCATCCGCCGCACCAACACTGGACTCCCTGGACTTAAAACCACAGTCAATACTCTTAACACTATTGCTTCATAGAAAATAATGATCATATTCTTGAGTTATGCACTACAATCGACTCCTCTGATACCAATTTGTCATGACCCGTCCTCAGGGTCAATGTCGTGACTACCACAAGCCCGTCTTCCATAGGTCAGAGGATGGAGACTAGCACTAATGGCTTAAATCCCGATACTGGGATGGAATTTACTTTATGAAAGTAAACAAACACAACAGAGTACACAACTAAAGTAAGAACCAACTAGAACTATATACAAACATATGTGATGAAAGGAAAGGGGGCTGGAAATAAAATCCCAACAGTAAGTACAGTTCAACAGAAAATCTAGTAGAACTGCAGTAATGTAAAACATCAACTACTGAGTCGTCCTCTAGGAATCCCACCTAAAGGGTGGGTACAGATGGCCTCCTCAGCACCTCAGGTTCATCCGTCTAATTCATGTACGTCATGCCAAGTGGTCCACCTATGGGTACCATCCAGCTCTACAAGTCTCTACCTCGATCAGTGATGTCTGTCGTCTACAACCAATATAATGTAGTGCGGGCATAACTCGTGCAGGGGTGAGTATACGATACTCACTAGGAAACCTGAGACCCCCGAAGGTCTCCCAGAATCCACGAAGGATAAAACACAGAAGTAAGACATGATCACAAAGTATCAACCAACTCTACTTAGGTATACGCCCATACATATACCTAAGTTATCAATCATAGTTTTGCTCCAAATCTTGAGCCCAAGCATAACCCAGTCCACACAGGAAAGTAAGTTAATCACATAGATAATAATGATTGAAAGTAAAGTCTCATATCACAAAGGTAGACATCTATCTTATAGTGATAGAGATGATTAGATGTATTCACTGATTCATCTAAGCTGTCAGACCCACATAGGATACTAGACCAGCTAAGCTATAGGACCCACATAGGATACAAGACCAGCTACTCTATTAGACCCACTCAGGATAAAAGAACAGAAGTCAATACTGTCGGACCCACATAGGATACAAGAATAGTAGTCATAACTGTCGAAACTATAGAGGATTCTAGTACATTATCCATCATCATCGAACCCACGAAGGTATCCAGTACAGTAGCCGACGCAGTCGTCGCCAGCTCTAGGGTTCCCGCACACAACACGCTCGATTCCGGGAGGTTCTTCTCCTTGAGCAAAGGGTTCTATACATCAAAATTCAATAAGTCCAATGTTAATGTATCCTAATGACCGTCTCATCATAAGAATCCTAATGTGATAGACGCCACGTCAATCGGACGCCCGGTCTGAGAGTTATTGACTTTTCCGCTCAAGAGGCCTAGTTTGAATTATGCACTTTCCAAACTCGGACGCTATCCAAAGTTATCCAAAACACACTTAGAGTATCGTAAAAATAACTCCTATTTCCAAGGGTCCCAGTTCCACATATGCAATATCATTTGGATGCGCGGTCTTGATGATATCCACGTTTAAGCGAAACGGGCCTCGTCCGCCAAGCCCAGTGGGATGGCACGTCAGCTCGTCCTGGCTCAGCGAGTCCGACCCGGCTGAGGGGTCAGCTAAGCCCGGTAGGGTAGGGCCCGTCCCAATGGGGTATAGCCCGGCCCACATAAGGGCTTCCCAACCCACGGTAGGCCGAATAGAGTGGGTGGCGCGGCCCCTGGCTTCCTTGTATCGACGGAACCTCCTCCCCTTCCCAGCCGATAGAAGCCGACCGCCTTTTCTGACGCGATCAGCTCGCTATGTGGGCTGATGTCCTCCCACGAGGCACCTTCGGGGACAACTGATTCCTTCATCCCAGCCGGCAGGCGGCCAGCTGGTTCTCCCACCGAAGTGGCACACGAAGTGTGGGTCGCGGTCTTCCCGCAGCACGACGCCATGGAGGACCACGGTCCTCCAGCCCGGCAGGATTTAGCCAGCCGATTCTTCCAGTCCGGCCGGTCATGAGACTTTCCGGTTCTTCTTTGGCCGAGCGTCCCACGGATGCGTGCTACCGTCATTCTCCACACGGCCGTCGATACCTCTGGTCGTCGACGCCACGCCCTTCCCTATCCCATGGTTCTCCTATGGCGGGGTGCGACGACACCGCGCCTTCTTGACTTCGCCTCCGTCACCAACATAAACAACGATCAATGGAGGGATGGAAGCCTGTGTTTTTTCGGCCCACACCCTCCACCTTAGTTGATAACAACATGATCACCATCAACCTAAATCAAACCCCAATGTGCGAGGGTAATTTACACATGTATGAATAAATAAATAATCCATATTTCTCCTACCTCGATTTCAAGAATGTTTCCCATCGATGAGCCGCAGAAGATGGTGTCGCGGAAGTTGGGAATTGTGGAAGTCGGGTGTCGCAGAATACGGACATCGATTCTGTTGTCACCGGGGTGCATCCGAAGAGGAAGCATCCTTGTAGAAGTTCTTCGCATTCTATGTCGGACATGTTCTTCGTTGAAGAACGGTGTTCTTCGTCGAGAGAATGATGTTCCTCCAAGTGTTTTTTCCCAAATTCTCCCCACAAATATTTTACAAGGCAAATATAATAACAAGCTTCCCCCAAAATTATAATCTTGCCTTGCATTTCCAATTAATTCAAAATAACTCATGACACCTCAAAATAATTAATAAATGCATTAATTATTCTTGAGTTGGAAAAATTATGAGGGGAAAGTGGAAAGGCTCCACATAATGTGGGTGTTCAAAAGTTAAGAGAGGGTTTTAAAGGGGAGTTGAAGTGTTAGGGTTCGTTTGGGCCCCACCCTTAGTCATATACTCTCAAGGGAGGTTGGGTGGGGTGTGTGTCCCACCTCAAACTCCTCTTTGGACAAGATAACCACCACATGAAAATAAAATTGTGTAACACAAAAATTTTATTTAATTAATTATGAATCCCTAAAATATAACTTCTACTCTTGACCAAATGCAACTACAGTAAAGGTCCCCTTAAGCGAATACCAGCGTTGCGATTTCATTGGTGTCCTCATATGTCAATTTCGAGCACTGGTTCAAATGATAGAAAAACCAGCACGTACATTTACTGAACATACCTGATCAAAACATTAGAAATTGATTACGGGAACACTGGCCATGGAATCAGGTACCGTCAGAAAATGCGGACTCGTAAAATTCCTAAGAATTTAGGAATAAAAATTCCTTTAAATTTCCAGATCTTTACAGCACAACATTCCCATATTTAAATATTCCATGAGGTTTGATAAAACATGTCATATTGATCTTCCTTATTATTTCACCATTCTCTAATATTGGGGATCAATATCCTAGAATTATTTGTTTTTAAATACAACATTCAAATAATGGAGGACAATAGACATGTTCTATTGGTAAACCAACCTACATAATTAAAATATACACCATTTCTTCCCCAGAGGAAGAGGGTGAGTAGAAATGATTTTTTATAAAATATTTGGTGAACATTAATGACTGGATGAATAAAAAAATAAACCAAACTCATGATATACTAATAGTGAAATTGAATTATCCAAATATGTCTCCAATTTATTCTTCAAGGGTACAACCATACTCATTAATGATGAAGTCCTCCAAGAATTACTCCTCCAAGAGGTGGCACAATCAGATTAGAAATATTCATGTATATGTAGATGAGATTGTATGAATTCCAAAAACCTTCACTAAAACTCTCATACATTATTTATCTATCCTTGTAGAAATGGGAAATATTATATAATAAGGAACCATAATAGTTTACCCATTAGAGACAAAACTCATTAAAAATAGAATTAATCTTTGGTTCCATTAATGTCATTCACATAATTGTTTCACACATTAATGATGAATATGTACATGGCCCTATGATCCTGAAACCTTACTAGGTAACGAGATGGACAGGATGTTATATGTAATTATAAATGGGAAGATGAAACCATGATAGAGATACATATTTATCCACATCCCTAATAGAACTGTTTATGCCAATGAAACTAATGAGATATCCCTCCAGTAGGCCTAAAAATAGTATGAATTTTCAAACAAAAATGTATGGAGTTCACCTGATGTAATATACATGGAAGATCAACCATGTGGGTTGGAATTATTTGATAGTAATTAGTGATTAGGAAGACCAATTATACCTATCCCACCAAAGACATGAGTTACTTTAATTCATGTTCCAAGGGTTAATATACCTACATCATGTACATCAGATCCTAATATACATATGAATGAGAATCCTCATAAAACGAAGAATAGTAATACATCATAGATGTGTGATATTTTAAATCAAATGGGAATAGTGTTGACCATGTTTCTGGTCTTGGAATATCTTAGAGTTTCGAAAGAACACCAAGAAGAACTTCTCGAGGATATGTTGAAATCTCAGGAGATTGAATCTGAGGGTTTTTCTATTGAAATATTTTAGGATTATATTTATAATTTCTAATTCAACATGATCATATCCTTCATAAATTACAAAAAATAGGTAATTGTATAGGGACACAAAAATCCCTTTTATTCATCTACAATGGTAAATTATATTGACATCAGAAAGTATCATAGTGATAATTTGTCTTGTGTCAACTTTATTATTGTCTAAATACTTTATCGACTATGATACAAATTGTTTAACCTATCCCCTTCCACTCTAATAGAGTATTGTGGTGAAAAATTTATTATCAAAATCTCCTTAATATGATCAATCTCATTTATTAGTTTGGGTACCTCATATCCACATCATAATTCCATGTTTTTCGGCATGATACGACCATTAATTTTCTTTTTATAGGGGCTTGGTTACATTAAAATATGAAAGTACCCTCATTATACAAAAAGTAATCATGTATTTCATTAATGGTAATATTGAGATGTTTTATATTGATAAATATCTATTTGAATCCTATGAATTGTAGTATAGTGATATATGATTCTACTAGATGGATGAAAAATAACCCATGCCTAATGGTGTTTCTCTGTTCAATGCCCCAAATGATATAGAAGTGATCTTTACCAATCATTTTAAATAGAATATTCATCAATAATTTCATTCCATAAATAATATCGACAATATAATTCAAAATATGGGTGTATATTAAAAGAAATGAAGATATCAGTCATGAAGAATGAGCCCAGAAATGTTGAAAAGTTTATAGATTCTTTGAGTAGTTGTAAACTCTAGGGTAAAAATTCCCTCATATCATCAAGTGAGCTTTAACATATCACTTCCTCATCAACTGAATCACTATAAGAATACATGTCACTGTGGCACTAGGGAGATTCTGAATCTCTATCCTTCATTTCCTCTTCATAACCTCAATGGAATACACTTTTTAGCTATGTTCGAGGAGGTTACAGGGCCTTTTAGATGTCAAAATGAGAAATCCAATACTATATATAAAAACATCATTCATCACCCTATTCCCAAAAGTATTACGAGGAAGAGGAAGAAAATAATGAAGGTAAAGATGAGTAAGAGGATAATTTCAGTAATTCCCCTCTATTATTCAAGGAAAGTGTCTCTACCACTATTGATGAACTCAGAAAATACAAATATGGGTCCATAGGTGGAACCAAAACCCATTTTTATTAACAAGTCAATGTATACTCATTAAAAATACTAATATATTCCATTTACAAGGAAAGATTAGGAAATCTGTAGTTATAGTTACATTGAAAAACGACCCTCAGTACTATTCTCGACACCCACCACTTGGGATTTCTATAAAACCACTAGGGATAGAAATAAGAATCAAGAAGCACACACTAGATTCACACTACCTAAATTTTGTATTAGGATGTAAATCACATAAAGTAAAAAATTCATTTTGAAAATCTAGTATCCAAAATGGATATCCAATATAATCCATGTAATGAATAAGAATGGAAAATTTTGAGTACATATCAACTTCATAGATATGAAACATCATTCCCCATATGATTATTTCCTTGTCTAATTCAATGAGTTTCTGATTGATTCTGTAGATAGATATTTTTCCCTATCTTTTATGGATAGATATTTAGGGTACCAAAAAATGCATAAAGCCTCTAATTATAAGATTACACCACTCCCAGATCTCCCTAATTTGTTTATTTATATCATGTAATTTATTTTGTCTTGAAGAATGTTTGGTGATACACACCAATGTTCCTGGAATAAAATCTTCAACCACTTTTTATAGAGATTTTATAGGGTTATAGCTCAGTAATATTGAGGTTAAATTTCAATGACATTATTACCACCATGATAATCTTGAGAATAAAATAAATTAATAGTCAAGACATAGCCTAAAAATGATCCCATATGAATTTGATTTTGTAATTACATCTTGATTGTTTCACTGCATCTTTTTATGAAATATTTGAATCATATTCGATCCCAATAAGATAAATAATATCCTTGGTAGGCCACCTATTAAAAACTCATATAACATTGGGGATTGAAATGACACCATTACAAAACATTGTTCTTTATAATAAAACATGTAGTAATGTTTTCCCCATTCATGATGTTAAATGTCGACTACAAACATCAATGAATATTTCTATAGTCCCTAAAAAATATATTGAATGCAGTAGTGTTGATGGAACCAATTTAGGTAAGCCTATAATTTTTTATATGATTTCCTTGGAATTACAATAGTTCCTTTCCCCACAAATATTAATGACACTTGGAACAAAAACCCCTCTATTATCTTAGTCGAACCATGATCAATTTCAATACTTGTTAATCAGGTATAAAGAATACCATTCTTGTTCTAATGATCATGTCTCCGAAGATGACGTTCCACCTTCATAAAAATGCGGCCTATTTGGTATCTCATAGATTATTTCTCAAATAAATACACAATTTTCTTATTTCTACAAGTTATTTTATAATGTAGGTGATTATTTTGTAGTTGTTTTACATTTATTTCATGACATAGAAGGAGACAAAATTCCAGAAATTAGCATACATCCTTATAGAACATCTATTGTTGGAAACAACGTCATTGAATGCAGAATTTATTGATGAATATATCTTCTTAATTAATGAAGGTCCTAAATATGGGTGTTTCATTTTTATAGGGATTCCAAAAATCCAAATATGGAATAATTAGCATAAACCTAAATCAATTAATTCTATTTGGGAGTTGTGGTCACCACCCTGTAAAAAGGAAATATTAAACTAGTCATTTCAATTTTTAAAAGGTTGTACAAACAGTGATTCAGAATATCAGAACATCACTATAGGTGTATAATATGCACATCAAATTCTAGTAGACCATATTATGGTAATATGGTATTCAGAATTTTTATTTAGGAATATCAATAAGGATTAAACCATTTAAATGGAAGAGCTATCCCCACTGCCTCACTCTGGTCAATGATAACTGGTAGAATTTCCCTCAGATCCAACATTTAATAATGACCCATAATCACATCTTTCCAATGTAGATGTATTCAGAAATACATATAGAGCTCTGGAAGAATCAACACTCAAAAAAAAAACAATCATTTGTATTGAACACCACTAAATTGTATTTCTATTTATCAATGTGAACATAGATGAAATCAAAGAAGTTAATTACATCTGTAAATCAGATGCTCTTATGACTTGTTATATGATGACCATTTTAAAATACCTTCAAAATGATGTTCTCCCATAGTAAAATGATTGAAATAATAAAACACAATGATGAGGGACCATCATTAGTATTTGTGACAACCTAAGCCACCAGAAAGTCATATACACTTGGGGTTTCAACGACTTACTTCTAAGGTCTATTGATTGAGAAGATAATATTACTTACATGAAATATTTATATACAGATACATGTGGATCCCACAAATTAGGGTTCAATATTTATCATCTAATTTAATGTGTTGGATAATTTTGGATGTAAATAACAATTGTTATGGACCAAAATTAACCAAAAGGTGCCATTCATTCCATAATCATTCATACTTCATTCATCAACGCATGGAGTTACTAAAAATATAAATTCTCCGAGAAATTTTCTATATTGGAAATGGATTTTTTAGGACCATATCATGTAGTTATGGCCAAACTATTCATTTTTTCCATTACAACCAATTCTTTTTTAACATGGGATGAAGATGTGGCCCTCCATGAAGTTGGGGTGAATAATATTTTAAGATTCATAAAATAAAATATAATTACAATATTTGGTGTTCCTTATATGATACTGTAGGAAAATGAAAGAAATTATTATAATCTAATATGGAAAATATATATAATGAGTACAATATCAAATCCAACCATTTGTCTCACTATCTTGTAGTAGCTAATTCATATATAAATGCCTTCATGAAGAATCTATCTATCATTCTACAAAATATGTTTGATAAAGGAAAAAAATTAATGATCTAAAAAGAACATTCATGCATTTTAGGCATACCAAACTATAACCCCCACCACTACACTAGAAATATTGTATTCAATGGTATAAAAGAGAGAATTAATATTTCAAATTGAGTTGTAGTTACCTCTCCACATGTTTCTATCTATGATTACATATCCATATGTTAGAAATACAAAAAATAGTTAGACTAATTAGAGTGACATGATGTGAAAACCCATCTTGAATTGTATCCCATTAAGGTCAATCAAAATTGGATAGATGTATATGTTAATTCAAATTCATTCATTCACTTGTTTCTCCACAGAAAACTAGTATCGGGTCCAAGGGACAATGATAATTCAACCTAAAAAACCTCCAAGGTTGGAACCAAGGGGGGAGGGACCTTATTCCACACACAAGTTCCAATCCATTGGATCATATTATATGATCCAAATGAATTAAGAGAATATTATTCCACAAACCAATGAAACATTTCTCACGAAATGATTTTTTTAATTATCCAATTCTCTTAATAACATGAACATAAAAGGCATGTCATGTAGACATATTAATATAACCTAAATAAAAAAAAATTCATAGTCCATGTTGTACGGCTCTAAACTAAAAATCCTGAAATCCTTGTCACAATAAATTAAAATGTATAAAAACGTTATTCATAGATTCTGAGAAACGCCATTGATTATTTCTTTGTTATATGATATATAATGACTTGATATTTTAGTTTTTTCATTAGTGGATCAAATTTCTTGGTACTGGTCTCCACCCCACCTCCCTTTTAGAATACTATGTAGATTGATTCTAATAATATAGGATGTATAGTGATATACATACATTATGTCATGGCCCCGTCAATATTTTTGTAAATGGTCCCTCTCTTGCATAATAAAAAAATATATTCAAGGAACATCCATATTCACAACTAGTGTAGGTCCATATATTTCCCATGTGTTTGGTTACATTCATTCTATATATCACACTCCTTATCTTGTGAAAATTAATATCACCAAAAACATTAATAATCCATAAATAATATATTTTTTGATATCAGAGAATACCTTTTTTACCTTGCATTGCTATATCCTAGTCTAGATTTGTATAAGTCATCCCAAATTTAATACCAACTATATAAACCTCATTCCTCATTAGAATCATGTTTTATCTTATTAATAACTTAAAATATAGTTCAAGAAAATACATTCCTAACATGGTATATTATCTCTCATTTTATGCATGTCTTGTATCACATCATCAAATACGAGAGCCCCCATGATCATGGTTTTCTATTTAACATCATCCATTCAAAGTGTGTCAAAACATCATTATAAAGATAACACTTTTTTTCTCATTATTTTTTGTATTTATTGTCCTTATTTTATGACACAAACTATAATAAGCCATTTATATTTATCACATGATTCTAAAAGAATATGTTAAAATCCCATTTATACGTTTTTTTGGATGATCCTAGAACAACACATGGCTTCATTCTCATCATATAGAGATATGTAGTGACTCCATAATCCAACATCCTTGTATATCCCCCAAATGAATAAATTGACCATGTGAATTATATTAAATAAACACTATGTGGTTAAATAAGAATGATTAATTTTTTGTTTCTCACATCGATCATAACATAGATGGGATTATGAATTTTGGTTAGGTCTCTAAACATGATCTAGATGTATCAGTTCCCATCATGGTTATCATGGTCTTGGGTGGAAAATGATAAAAGTAAATCCCAATGTATTTAGTATCTAATATTAATCAGGATGGTTAAAATCACTTTCATGGAATAAAACAAAGGACTTTTATGTACGTCACCCAAGCAGACTAATATCATAAATTAAAATTCCTCTCAATATATATGGGTTAGATCCGGGCAAGGAATATTATTTTAAAAACTACATCTAGCATGATTAAAATCCAATTTGGATATATTGTGATGCTCAAATTCTATATACATGAAAAGCCATAATTTATATACAAAATTACCCCTTCATGTGTTTTGGTTAGACATTAATGAGCAGAATTTTCCATATTATGGATTGATTTATGCCTAAATTCTTAGTCATAAAAAATGGTTTCCTTTGGTAGAAATATTTCTATTATAGATGGTTTGGAAACTCTTAAATATATTTATGCAATGATAAGTACCCCCAATGAGATATTCATAATGAAATTTTCAATTATTTAGGGTTGGTTTGTTGATGACCATCAATAGAATTAAAGGATCATCTTATACAATGATTTAGTCAGGATGATGTTTAATTTCATGCTACAGGTCTGTGAACTATGATGTTTTACATCTTACGATCAACTTGGTTCAATCATACCCACGTCAAAAATTCTTGTTTTGGATTCTAGGGTTCCCCAAGAATTGGGCCATTTAAGAAGATCATCACAATCATGTAAATAGTTAACATTACATCCCTTTCATCATTGTTTGAATTAATTGGAGTAGACTAAATTTGAGGTACATCCTTCACCAATACCCCTGGGGTATGAGAATATAATGTAATGGGAATATTATTGGGTCATATCAATATGTGAATTCTAGGAATGTAACTCAATGACCATCTATGGTAACTCTTGATCCATGAGAATACAATGTGGTCTAGACACAATTTAATGTACAAAAAATATTATGTCTATTGGAAGATGAATGTTATGATTTTGCAGACATTTGAACTAAGTAGAAAATCATTATGGTATGAACCCTCAAAAAAACGTTCACCATTGACTTGTGTATATAATTAATTGTCTTTGAAATATATCATGTATGATCTAATATCATATGTATTTAAATTATTATGTGTGACCATTCCTGTATGTGGATTTCCATACAGGATGAAATTACAGTCATTAAAAATGCTCAGAGTCTTTTTGTGTATATTATGTTTCATGAAAACACATATAATACTCGATACATCTTGGAAAATGAGATGAAATATAAAATCTAGAAAGTTTACATCACTAAACACCTCATAAGAGAAAAAATTTGTTATTATCAACCAATATGGATATTGGAATGGCCGTAAAATTATGAAGGTATCCATCCCCATTTACTTATGATAAATGAAACTATTTATATTTTCTATTGTAGGGGATTATTAGCCTGCATGTCTCCATATTCTATATTACATTAGAAAACAATTTCCCCAGAGACTCACTACCGCAAGATTCACATACTGTTATAATATAGGTTCTTACCCATATAGAATAAATCCATCAGTTTTAGTGTTATAAGAAATCAACGACCAGTTGGAATACCCCCATTTGTTGTATTCGTACTACTCTATCATGGGAAATTAGATTCAAGTGATTCCTTACTTTTTAATAGATAGACATTTATGAGACATTTATATGATGGTATATCCACCGTGGGCTCCTTGAAAAATATCACCCATGCCTTATGATGATATTTTCCACTAGAGAGTGGGTATTCCTTTTTGATTTTCAAGGATCCTATCAATAACACATGGTAAATCAAATGCATTCATTCCAGATCCCCTATATGTCCCCTTTGGTGGGATGAATTTGTTATACATTTCTTCAAGAATGGGGGCTCTTGTGATTTTTTAATCAACAAACAAAATAATAAAACTTCACCATAGATCACATCGAATTTATTAGTATGCGGGTTCCAACGACCATGAAAATATTTATCTATATACTGAATTATATAAATGATCAAGTAAATTCTGCAAGAATATTTGTAAATGCCATTATTTTTCATATCAATATTATATTCATAAAATAGTTTGTGAAGACTATATGAAAACATATATTAAATATTGACTGAAAATATATAAAAAAAGTACCACTCTTCCATGAATACCATTCATAATAATGTGGTTTTGATTTAGGTGAGTGGTGTGGAATAAAATGGACTTTGGAATTATGGAACAGTAGAAATTATTAAAGAATAGTTCCTTCATTGTGGTATAAAGACTAAACAAAAAATTGAAATAATAATATTTTGATATTCCTTGAACAAGTAAAGTGGAATGAAGTATATAATCCAAGGTATTGGTATACCTCTCAGGTTTCTGAATCTTTATGGAAGAAGGTATTCGTTCTAGAGGTACTGCATATTGTTCATCCTCAGGATTTTTGGAAATATTAATAAGTATATGGTGATATAGAATCTAATATGATGTAGAATAGATGTCTCTCATATCCTCAATATGATTAAATAAATTATTTGAAATATAAAAAAGAAAAAAGTCCATTTGGGTAACCCCCATGGAAAAATTAAGGATATCATTAAAAGTCATGGATTCAACAATTAAGAAAGGAAAACATTTTGAAGTGTAAACCTCATGCATGTCACTCATCCATGTGACCTCAAACAGGTCACCCATCCATCTGACATTGTGCATGTCATTATACCAAAAGATATGACATATGTAACTATCTCAAGTGACCTCCTGGAGTTCACCCTCTAATGTGACCTCACTCAATTAACTCTCTTATATATTGAATACACACCTAATGTGATCATCTTGGACATGTTAGGAAGATCAGTAGAAAGAATTACTTGCACGGTTGGAGTGGGTGACAAAAGAAATAAGTTGACCACTAAGATAATTAGACACCCTATATATTGACATGGATAGACTATTTGGAAGACCTAAGTAGTTGATTAGAATGGTCGACCTTCATGGTAGAACTATGTGGATTACTTTCTCAAATGAACTTTCAGATCCATAGCTATATTGTGGATGTGTAATCTATCTAATTATGAATATTTTTTACAAAGACCATATAGTTATGTTTTCTAAAATCGAAAATTGTTATTTTAAAATAAATTAATACCAATGATTAAACAATCTATCAATTACCTTGTTTTTCTATACCTCATGATTATTCACTCATATTCCGATAAAATCCAATGCTTAGGGTGGGTGATTTTTTTGATATTTCCTTTTTCATAGAAATTATGAAAAGTATTAAATGGAAAGTACCACATGAATGAAAATTTATTGAAAGGAATGAATATATCCAAGTCAACCATGTTTAGAACTTTCTTCCTCCCAAATCGTTTGTAATCTTCTATATTTTTATGTATTGTAAGTGACCTACATGCCAATAGGCCCACATAATTCATATTAGTACAACCCAGTGTAAGTGAATAGTACGTACATGAGTATCCTATAATATACACCTATATGATAGAATTGTACAAGAGGTATCTTTATGCAAAGGTCCATATATAGATACTCTAGCTTCACATTCAAGGATATTTCATAATTTTAGATGAATATTCACCACCATAAAAAAATTCTTGCTCGAGGTCTGTAATAGATTAGTGTCTATAGAAACATGAAACAAAATACTATAACTTGGGGAAAGATCATAAATGTTATAAATAATGATATTCATCTTTTCTTTATACATAAATGTTTTGTCCTATCTTGGGGAAAGAAAAAAATTTAATGTGGTGATCTTAGATTCTAATTATGTTTAAACAAAAGAGGTAAATATAAAAAATATGAGCATAAGGGTATGAGGACCGGTGAATAACATTTTAATATCCTACACTTAATATAAAAGAATTTATACATGAGTAATGGAATAAATATTAAACGTTTATAAGACATGAATAATATGAGAATCCATAGCATAATTAATGATACAATTAAATAGGAAAAAGAAATAAAATTTGTGTTAGATAGATAAACATATAGAATGATTTTCATAGTATTCATGGAATCCCTACCAAGGGAATCATAGTTGTTTGTGTTCACTCCCCATACAATCATTGTTTTCATGGATCACTCCCATGACCATCTTATTAGTCAATTTCCACCCATAGGACCGTCTTAGTAGACAATGCCCTTTACTGAATCTAGGTCACTCCCCTTTTCAGCGATGTCTATCTAATGAGATATAAATCATTACCCAATGCATTGGAGGGAGATATTGGTCCAACCCATATCATAATTAAATCCTACAAATATGTTGCAAATTATCATAAGTAATCATATCATTACCCATTTACTATAATTGGTATCATAATGATGAAATCATATCATAAAATATTGAAAATAGGGAGGTTTTATAAACATTTCATCAAAGCATAAACCATTAAATGAAGGTTATTTCATAAGAATTTATCATTTTAAAGGGAAACACGTTTCATAAACCTATAAACCATGAATGAGAAAAACGTTTCATTAACATATTACTTGTGAATGAGAAATGGGATAAATAAACATATACCCCCAAAATATAAATTAGGTTCATAATAAATTATGAAATCAAAAAATTAATAATTAAAAGAAAACTTTTAATGGAACGTTTGGATAAATAAAAAAAATAGATTATTAACATAAATATATGTGATTATATACTGAATTGTTTTTTTAAATTTATATTAATTATAATTCCTACGGAAATTATCATTTCTTCTTTGAAAATGGATTTTTAAAACATAAATCGTTTTGGGAAGCTTTTTATTGGAAAAACTATCATATATATAGAAAGAAGTCGTGTAGTAATTTTTAAAATCTTTTTCTTTGAGAAATTATAAAAGAAGAAAGAAAATATTTGAAAAACCATTTTCCTTGAAATCTTTTATAATAACAATGAAAACATTTTGAAAACCATTTTCCTTGAAAACTTATAAATAATGATTTCAAAAAATTTAAAATTGAATTCCTTGAAAAATTATATAGGAATAATAAAACAATTATTAAAACTTTTTCATTGAAAGTGCATTTAAAATTATAAAATAATCATTTAGATCATTAAAATCCATTTAATAGAAAAAAAATCATTTGAAAACAATTAATGATAGCTTTGAAAATACTTTTAAAACATTTTAAACATTTAAAATTTTGAAAACCCATTATCATTGAAATTTATATTAAAATTAATTTTTTTTTAAATATTAGGAAAACATTTAATTCCAAAATTCCCTTGTAGGCATAAAAATATGTTATCAAGGAAATTATAGTTATTATGGTGGGAAAGTCTATACATGTCAGCATTCCTTTTACAGCATAAAAGTTTAGAAAAGTACCCTCCTCATAAAATAATATGAAGATTCATTTTAAACCCATTTTAAAAAAGATAATAAATTGGAATGAATTTCCATTAAACATATTAGGATAATAGTAAACCATTTCATTATAACAGTTTTATGAAGCATTGTTTTGTTAGAACACATATTTCTATTAGAAAGAGTAATAATGTCAGATATTCATAAAAACATTTTCATAATTATATTTAGTTATAAAGTGTGGAAAAATGGTGCCATTAAAAGGATATGACATTAATATATGAAGTATAAGATAATTCATGCGATTTATTGATTTATGTACCATATTATTTCACCAATGGAAGCTTAATCACAAACAATATCGATAAACGAATATATTGTAAAAATAAACTGTTACCACATTGGTAAAATTGAATCACAATAAAATAGAAACATTAAAATTAAATGAAGCTTAACAAATAAATAACTTTTTTATATTCCTGATATAACTTGTAAAAGTTAGTATATAAACCCCATATAAAATTATAGTTGTGGAACATGGCATGTGTCTCAAACAATTAAAATTGGGACAAAATTTGTTTACCAATATGGTAACATCAGAAAAAAAAAACCCTAAACGAAATATCATAATTTTTTATTAAATATAAATATATTTAATTAATATAATCATATAATACATAAAAGGTCATTATATTCACCACATATAATAAATAGGTGATTAACATGGGTTGTGTCCCACGGAAAATAAAAGTTGGACGAAAAAACCCTTTTCTTAGGTCTGGATAATCATCATACTCATTAAGACCTCTTGTATAATAAGAATAAAAAAATTATAATTACCTAAAGGAAGTATATTAATATATATAATATCATGTATTATTTACATATGAATTCATGTCACCCTTTTATTAATAACTCCATGTAAAAGTTATGTTTTCGGTGATAAGTAACTTGATTTTCATTCATGTTTTGATATGTTATTCATGATTCTCTTAATGATATAGTGATTTCAATATTTATAATTTTCTAAAACTGATAAAAATATCATATATTTTGAATATATTTGTATTTATTATAATCAATAGAAAATATAAGTTTGAAAGGGAAAACAATAATCATGGAGACGGTATGTCGTACGTACACACGAATGTTGTTTCCGTTATATTGTCAAATTGAAAGAAATAAATTAAAGGATATATATATATATATAATATCACTATAGTATTATTATTATTATTTAATATATATCATATAGTTTACTAAACACATCATTAATACATTCTATAAAAAGGGTTAATGAATCCCATTGCTTTGTGGAGGCGGTAGTCCACATGTCCTCAAAAGAAGATATCATAATTAAACAAAATTAAGAATTGAAGGTAGGATTTATTTAATAATAAAATAAAATGAAATAATTCATATATATCATATATATCATATAAAAACAGAGTTTCTATAATAATTCCAAAAAAATGAGATGCGGTAAATGAAAAACGAAATACATCATTTCGTGAGGCGGTAGTTCGATCTACCAACGAATGTTATGTTTGATTCCAATTTGATGGAAATATTTAAATGTGTATGTACAAACCAATGAAAAAAAATTAATTATATTTATTATAATTACATTATTACATAATAATTTAATAAGAATATTTTAGGTGGTAAAAATTAAAATAAAACAAAAGAGCTTAAGGAACGATGTTAAACCTTCTTTGGGTACCTCTTTTTGGTTTCCTCCAAAGGGCTTCTATAATTGGATTTCATCCCAAATAGAGTATTCTAGGATAAATTAAGGTATGCATAGACAATAATTTTTTTGGGGGGATAAAATTGGATTTATAGGTAGAAATAAGTGTACGGGATGAGTTCCTTTTTATAGTGGATGAGGAGGGACCGTCATGTAATATTTTGAAAGATGGAATTCCGAAAATGGTTTTTTTCATATAACGTTTATCCAGAAATGTTTCTAATTAAAATAATAATATTATATGGTTGAAATTTGTGCATATAATGTATATGAAAAAGTGTATAGGAAATTTTGGGCTTTAGGTTTTTTACTTAGTCTTTTTAATGAAATTTCTCTAGTAATCTCTATTATTAATTTTAATTAATTTCACTTATCATGTTTGTATGAATATAATTTTACCATATTTGAAATTATAAATTATTTAGATTACAAATACCGAATCCAATTTTCCAAATTCCAAAAATATAATTTTTATAATTTTAATTTAATTTAACACTACTGACATAAAGCATGTTTTATAGTAAAAAGGTCCAAAAGATT
Organism: Viscum album; assembly: GCA_963277665.1. Classification (NCBI taxonomy): domain Eukaryota; kingdom Viridiplantae; phylum Streptophyta; class Magnoliopsida; order Santalales; family Viscaceae; genus Viscum; species Viscum album. The sequence continues at coordinate 451,750,970 of OY728145.1, forward strand.
GTAATTATTTTATATACAATATAAATGTGATTATTTTTCAAATTACTTATATTGGATTAATTTATATATATATATATATGATCTAATTATTCATGAACAAAAAATTAAAATATACATTTACTATATAAATAAAATAGGCAAAAATGACATTCTGAAATAAAATACTGCATTTTTTACTATTCATCCAAAAAATGATGATTCTAAAAAAAATAAAAATATTATCCCAATGTAATTTTTGATATTCATATTTAAATAATTAAGTAAAATTTTTCAAATAAAAATTATATAACATTCAAAATTTATATTTAAAATTGGTTCACTATTGAAAGGTGATAAAATTACATTTTAGAAAAATATATCCTTTTGTCTATACAATTGGATATATTCAAATCTTATTAATATTAAATCTTTTATATGAGTATAAAAAATATTTATTGGATATATAATATATACTTTTTTTTAACAAATTATTCTAATGTTTTCTGATTAATTTATTCTGAAAATAATTTGTCATAACATTGAAATATGGTATTTGTAGATAAGTAATTTCATAATTTCCAAATAGTTAAAATATTCACATATGGAAATTGATAATAAAAGGATTAATATTATATAAATGTTTAAATCATATTTTAATAATTTAGTTAATCATTATCATAACATCCTTTACAATGTATTGGTGGTAGCTATAATAATATTTTAATTATAATGTTAATAGTGTATTTTAATTTTAAAAAAACTAAGTCTTCATGTTACGTAAACTATTGAAGGAACACGTCATTGTGGATTAAAGAAGTCAAAAATTTGTTTTTCTGTCTCAGAAGATAGTATATGTTTTTATGGAATAATATTAACATCATGTTGTATATAATGGCGGGAAAATATAGTTCTTTAAAAAATTATATTAATTATTAAGTGATGTGAAAAAAAATTTAAAATAATTCAATAAATTCCCAAAATATAAGGTTGTTACATTATTCCCCCCATAAAATGTATTTCTACCCAAAATATTTTTAATTTATCAATGTTTTAATAATTTAATATTTCATTCACAAAAAAACACATTATTAGAATGAATACAAAAATTCATATTAAAAGGGGGTTTCAGGGACATAACAGCTACTAAAATTAACAAATAACTCCATTTCCATTTAGGATAACATGTGTGGATATTGAAAACCAAGACATCAATGAGAAATATAAATTTCATGTTCTGATGGAGTTTGATAGAAAACATTGTTACAAGAAACATAGAAATCCAAAAACCATAAATCTGTGATGATCTATAGGGCCATTTGATTCATTGGAAACGAATGTACTAGAATAACACTTTTTCAATATCATATTTCTGAAGTTTTTAATTTTTTCATGAAAAAAAATTCATGAGATCAAGAAATACAAACAATTTTTTCTTCTTTGATCACCTTTCACTTCATCTCTTATTCCAAGAAATGAAGGTGGAATTTACATTCTGGAAAAATTAAACGATCATGATATTGACGAATATAATGACATATCATTTCATATATTTATATCACAAATAAATGTTGGAAAAATGTATCTAATCTAAATAAATTATCCTATGGTGATATAATACTTTAATCTCTTAAACCTTATCTAAATTTTTACATAATCCATTTCATATATGGTTATCTATATAACTATTTTAGAATATTATAGTACATAACCCTAGAAAGAAGGTCACTAATTTCTTCAAAATCATCATAACCCTAGAAAGAAGGTCACTAATTTCTTCAAAATCATCATAACATTGAACCGCCACATATCAAACTATAGATCATACCTATCATATAGGAAACATCTCAATATCTTTTTCAAATATTCTCCTAGAATATGGTTGTGACCTGAATTACTAAAAATACATATTCAAAACATGCATGTTTCCTCATTACAATATATATTGGATATATTCCATGAATAAAAAATGTTATAAACTTTATTTATGATAGAATTAAACAGTTTTCAAAAATTCCATAATTAGTTCCAACGTAATTAGTACCATCTAATTTATATATTCATATGTAACATATTAATTATCCAATATAAATATCTTAATAAAAGGAATATATTAACTATTTTATTTCCCTTAATATTTTTTTCTTTGTGAATATCAAATTTCTATTAAAAAAATGTCTAGGCCATCAGAAGCATTGACCACATTCTTTTGAATACATAGTGGAAAAACAGAAAATATAAAATCGTTATATATTTTAAAATTCATATAACATAATTCATGAACCCAAATACCAAAAGAAATATATTATCCCACTTCATCCTTAACCCATAAGTAGTATACCTCATATTTTTACTTATTACCTCTTTCTATTAACATTTCATTTATAGTATCATCATCATTTTCAATATAATGATTACTCATACCACCATTCTAATTATCATTGGGAGTTTTCTACAATAATCATAGATTTTAATAATGACTATTCATTCCATACTTAAGTCATTTAATCATTGACGATGTCATTAGGAGGACAATATTCCCACCCATTTAATTAATCAAACCCTTGATTTTTTCTTCGATGACTCTGGATTTTTTCCCTTCCCTTACACATTCAGAACATCTTTTTGTTTCAATAAGACATTTAATTGGGTGATAATTTCCATATTCTTGATACAAATAAAACTGAATCTTCATTCATTTTTGGTCTATATTCCCCGAAATCATAGCGAACGTCATACTTATCTTCTTTAATGAATGGTTAACTTACATGTTTTTTCATGTTTTGTGAAAACATACATGGAATGGTGACAACTTCCTTTACTCCAGTTACCATCTCATTTGATATCTCATTAACAAATTATCCATAAAATTCAACATTAACCAATTTCCTTATGGTTCCCTCCATTGAAAAGGGTCAAATATCATTATGTCAGTTACACGTATCATTGTTTAAAAGAACATAATACAGAAAAATCAATTATAGGATGACTAAATTATGATCCTATCCATTAAATCTAAGAAAGCATATGATTATCATTAGAGTCATCCCTAGATAAAATCATAGAAATTTCCCTAGGGATCTGACTAAATATTTATCTTCCTAGTTCCCAATGGTTGAATAATCCTTTCATTTAAGACTATGTATAGTGACTTAGGATTAACATACATAGATATTAAATCATTTTATAATTTTATTCATCACACTAAAAAATAATAACTATATTACCATAATATTTTAGTGTTTATGGAAACATGTTCTAATATGTTATAACATAGTCAAATATCTTCAATGTTTCCGCCAATCATATTCCCCATTTATCACTTATACGTATAACTATTCTTTATAACCAAGTGAATGAAATCATATGATATGGGTGAGCTTAGATACTCAGAAAGGGTGATCAAAGAATATACAAAAGTATAACATAAGAATATGTGTATAAGAAGATGATAATAACATTTAATGATCATACCCTACATATAAATGATATTATACATGAGTCATGGACTACATAATTTTAGTTCATAACATATGAATAATAAAGGACATAGGAGAATAATCCATGAGACCGTAACATAATATTAAGACATATAATTTGTGGTTGAAAAAATAATTTAAATTTATTTCCATTATGGTAAAGGAATCATTATAATACCACATTAGTAGTATTTACTCAATCATAATACCATCTTGGAAGACATGGTTCACTCCCATAACCATCTTAGTAGTCATGCTTCACCTCCAAGACTTTCTTAGTGGAAAAATTCCTTTACTGAACAGATTTGTATCTCCATTCCATCCATTACAATCACATTATATATAAATCATAAAAAAATGAATCGAATGGATATATTTGTCCCACCAATCTCATAATGAAATCATACATACATGTGACACTATATCATAAAAAATCATATAATTATTGATGAAATTAAATGGTTATCGTACAAAAGTAATCATATAAAACATTTTAAAAATATATAAGTTTCATAAAAACATCATCAAATCATATCCCATGAAAAGAATAAGGTTTCGAAAAAATATAACCTCTAAAGGGGAAATGTATTTCATAAAAATATAACTTCTGAAAGTGATATGGGATTCATGAACACACATATAATGAAATTTAATAGTGCTTCATAAACACATAACTATATATAATTTTTTTTCATAAACATCATTCTATAAAAATATAAACCATTCATAGAAATAAGGTAGATGAAACCATTGAAGCATTTCATATAATGGTATGAGTAACATCAATGGTTGTAGTCATAAATAAAAAATAAATTGGAAATTTCAATTTAAATAATTTATTGTGTAAAATATCATTTCTTCTTTGAAATATGGGTTTTAAAACATAAAATACTTTTGATACAAATTATCTATGAAAATACATTAAAAACTAAGAAAGAAGGCTTAAAACATTCTTAAAAAATATTATTTTTAAAACATAAACATGAAGCTAAAAACTATTTGGAAAACTGTTTTCCTTGAAAACATATAAAAGAATCTGGAATCATTTTTTGAAAAGAACATTCCGTGAAAATCTATATAAAGAGATTGATAAATTTTAGATATTTTTCTTTTAAATTATAGTAAAATATTATCAGTGAATATTTCAGGTTTCATAAATCTATTTATTTTAAAACAACCCTCTGAAAGCATATAAATGACGATTTGAAAAAAAAATTGTAACACTTTTCAAAAATATTTTTTTAAAAAAACTTTTCTTGGAAAACCAATTTAAAATAAAAAAAATTTCAAAATATTTGAGAAAAATTTACTTAAAAAATTACCATCTTTAAATAAAAAATGGAACAATAATGAAATGACATTAATGATTGATGGTATGTTAGTAAATTTTGAACATTCCTTTTGCATCTTAAATGTTTATAAAATTTCCTTGATTAGAAAACGATGGTAATATTACTTTTATATTAATTTTTATAAAAAGTAAATACATGGGTTAATATTTCCACTACAAATTATATTATAATTATAAATTTTTATATAGAACATTGATTTGAAGGAACACTTATTTTGGACAAAATGGTGAAATAAATTCATATTTTCATTTTTATTAATTAAATTATGAATCAAATAGTATGAATATAGTACCATTACATGGATATAAAATGAATAATAAAAGGTTATGAAACATCAAGGTAATTATTTGGAGATGGATCAAAATATCTATTCAATGGAAGTATAATAATTAAAAATATCTATATATTATAATATCTTAACAGTAACCATTTACCACATTAGAATCATTTAATAATAATATAATGGAATGAATAAAATGTAATAATCCATAAAATACCATGAAAATTTTGATATTAATGATATAATATATGAAGTAATTTTGTAATCCCCATAGAACAAATTATACTCATAACATGGCTTATTCTTCAATGATGGAATATTGACACACATTTACTTTACCAATTTGGGATTTTTTGAGTCTTAAAATAAATTAAAGAAAGACAATAAAATATATGTGTAAATGGAAATAAATTTAAGTATAATAATCTTATAATACATACATATAATTTATAAAAACCACATATAAGTAATAAGACATTAACTTGACTTGTGTCTCCCACAAAATAAATGTGAGACGAGAAAACCCTTACCTTCTGTCTTGACCCTCATCGTACTCTTTCAAACATCATATTTAAATAGTATAATATTATTATACCATTATCAAAGAAAAATAAAAATATATATAATATAATTTATTGTTTAATTTTTAATTTATATTACCAATTCATTAATAACTCGAATTTAATGTTACATTTCGGGTGATAGCTGCTTTGTTTTTCGTATTTGTTTTGAATTTTTATTCTTGGTCCACTTACATATATGATGATTTCCTTTTTTCAAAAATGTAAAACATGATATAAATGTAATATATATTAATTATATTTTAATTTATAATAATTTATATAATATATAAGTTTTAAATGGAATACATCATTCAATGAGAAGGCAAGTCGTACAAATTCCAGAATATTGTTACCATTTTATTATCATATTGAAAGAATAAAATAAAATTAAATATATATATATATATATGTATATATAATATCATTATATTAATATTATTATTTCATATATATCATATAATTTTACTAATCCCATCTTTACTACAATCCATGTATTGTGTGATCAAATCACATCGCTTTGAGGAGGCCATAGTCCACACGTCCACAAATATAGTCAACGTTTTTAAAAAAATGGAAATAATGAATCATTGTTTTATAAAAAATTTAAAGAAGCCTAAATATATAATTAATATCATATATAACATATAAATTTTAGTTTCCATCATAATTAAAATTCATTAGAGGTAGAAAAGGAAAAACAAAAAAAAACATTGTTTTGTGAGGCTGTAGTTCATCGTATACATGAATGATAAGTTCATTGATCATTATAAAAAAGTGTGTGTAATTGTTGGTAAAATACATATAGTAAACACTAATTGTGATTATTATAATTTATTTATTACATAATCATGGAATATATTATGTTTAGGGGGTAAATAATGAATTTAATACAGAAGAGCACGAGAAAGGATGTTCCCTCTTCTTTGGTTATTCCAATTTGGTGGGAACTAAAGGGATTACATGGTTGGATGTCAACATAAATTCCAGATTAAAGGTTTATGTTATTTCTATTGGGATATTATTTTAGAAAATTTTCATTTATCTAAATGGATTTATAGGTGTTAATAATTGGGAGGTGTGAGTACTTTATTAAAGTGAATGAAGAGTCACATTTATCAATTGTTTTGAAAGAGGGAATTACAAAACAAATTTCACTTAATTTGGGTCAAATAATGTTATATATTATATTAAATAGATAATAGGTTATAAATATGGCTATACAATTTTATTTAGACATGTTCATAGGTCTTTTTTGGGCATTATGTTTAGGGATTTGTCATTTGTTAAGAAAATATTTCTCTACATATATGTCATTAATTTAAAATACATTCATTAATATCTATTGTAAAAACATAATGTAACCTTAATAGACATTATAAATTATGAATATCACATAAATGTATTCAATGTTTCCAACTTATCTTCACATACGAGGTAGAAAATAATTTACATTTAGTCTCATCGATTGGACGAAAAAGCAAGTTTTTAATCTAAAAATGTCCCAATGATATAAATTTTTTTATATCATCTATGAATCTTAAATTGGATATAATAATCCAAATTAGATTAGGTATTTTATATTATATATAATTAAACTTTTCAATCAAATTAAAATTTAAATTAAATATATAAATAAATTATATGGAAAAACAATTTTCAATTAAAATTATGTATTTTTCTGTATTATTCCAAAATGAATTTCTCAAAAAAATGAAAACAGTTATCCCATTGTTAATTTTGATAATGAAATTTCGAAAGTGAAATTTATTTTGAAAAATAAATATTTTTAAAGCGTCAAAAATAATATTTAATATTAGTTCTCTACAAAAAGTTTTGCAAAATTACCTTATAAAAAAATGTCTGTATTTATTCATAAAAATCGTTTTCTTTTTATATAATACCATTAAAATAAACTATATGTGTATCAAAAATATTAAATGAATTTGTAATATATATTTTTTTGATTACATTTATCAAAAGTGGTTTTTTTATATAATTGAGATAAAAATAATTGTCCGTAGAGAAATAGTTTACCTAGATAAGTAATTTATTTATTTTCAAATGTTTATTACAAGAACATATACTAGTTGATAACGAAAAGATTTATTTTTTATTCATGTATAAATCATAATTTCAAAAATTATTTAATCATATTTGTTAACTATTTTCAAATAACTATGTGTTCACTTCAATAATATTATAATAATCATGTCAAAAGTATATTTTACATCAGTAAAAACTTATCCTTGAATGGTACCCAGGATATTTAAGGAACTAGACATTGTCAATAACATAATTGAATCATTGGTTTTCCTGTAACACAATATATTGTATTTTTCTCAGGTGGTTAATGATTATTTTGTTTTTTTTCTATAACTCCATCCAAATAGAGTGATTTATAAATAAGATATTGAGTGTTGTTTGAAGCTAAAAACATCAAAAACAGTAATTTAATTAGAAGAAAATATTTAATAAAATTTCAGGATGTTACACCTAGTTATTATTATAAATAGGACACTTAGAATCCTCATTTGAGATTAATAGAAGGATAGAAAAATAATAAAATATGTCTTACCCTAATAATTAACCTATGTCCATGATACTTACATGGTAGATGTTTAATCCTTGAAAAAAGTGGAAAATAAAGTGGTAGTGGGGTTATAGTTCTTCTTCTATTTGAAGTAAAAAAAATAACATCATAATTGGCCACCTCCCCTAAGTTGTAATCCCAATGGGTGATACACACTTCTTCATCTCATTACATGAGTTTCATTTATCAAAATACACATGAAGTGAATATAGTATCCATGTGAAATGCATCACCCATGTGTTATTCCCTATGATTTACATCACACAAATGAATCTTCAACTGACCAAGGTATTCATTGTGTTAGGAATCATTTGATCTGAATGCCCCACCTATAAAATCTATCATTAGAAAACTCATAAATCACTTATATTATCCTCCATTATCTAAACTAGACCTCAACTTCACGAGCCACCATTAGCTCATCTAGGCCCCACCTATGTGAGCCACCATAAACTCACCCCTACCTCACATATGTGAGGTACCTTAATCATACCCATGCATCACATACATAAGGAATACTTTGATCCCAGCCTAATAAAAATGATGTAATGGAATATATTCCCTCTAGTATCTCATCCATGGGGAACCAAGATGATGAATTCACTATGAATCTAGATATACATTGTAAATTCTCTAGAAAAATCAATGTACACTATCTATTATACATTTGAGTTTTAATTATGGTCATGAGTTCATCAATCTAGTTGGAGGTATCCATGTAGTATTCTCCCTTATAAATGAAAAATGGAAATAAGGCTATCAACCATAGGGATAATTACGAGACACAGAGATTGATAATAAGAGAGGAGAAAATAAAACCATTGTCTTGTATCTTTCCCAAATTCTCATTAATGTCCACACACATGCCATCAATTATATGAGGTCTCTATAAAACCCTAAGAAATTCGTCATGGAGTAATCTCTTAGTTTTTTTATGGGATAATCACCCACCTTATGTACCCTAACCCTCATTCACTAGTGAAAAAAAGTAGATAATGGGGTTTTTTGGATCAACCACATTATTTTAATCTTGAATAGATGTTAATCAAGTTGTTTTAGAGGATAGTGATGATCAAAAAATCTTAATTATCAAATAATTGTCTCGATGCAGGTTCCATTTTTGAATCTTCCCCAGGACTTTACATGTGAATAATATTTTCTATGAGCCCATAAAATGTGTCACCACTGCCTTAACTTTCTATATTAACATTGAGGTATCCTAATGGTAATCATATTCTATATATTTCCCAATATTCCGAACTAGAATTTCCGAGATTCTATTGCAAACAAGATACATAAAAAAACCTTAAGGGTCATACCTATTACCCAGAATCCACCATAAATTTTTTCGGGCCATATCCATAATATGATTATATCCAACCTAGGAGGATATCATAATTACAAGTCAGAAATGACAATTTAAGATAAGTACAACACCATTCTTTGACTATTCACCATTTGAGATGAAATCCTTGACGCAATACATTAACTAGAATGCTTTTTTCCTTGTCAGATGACATTAAAATGTATTGTGTATCCCATATGGTTGCACAAAACAATGAGTGATGTGATTATTTTCACAATGGAATATAAAAAACATATCATGGCTCTGATCCTGACACCCAAACAACACCCATATTTCTAGATGAAGATAAATTATAGAGTTCCCTATTGTGTGTCTTCAAAACACCATTAAAATAGTAAATGAGAAAAATTTATCTAATCCATATTGGAAATGGTACAATCGATAGAGAACCTTGTACACATATGGATGTATCTATTATTAGAGAACCTCCAATATATAAGTTGATTAGAAATACCATACATGATAATGATTATGTTTCAGCCACTTTATATTTGGGATTTGATAAATGATTCAATAACACGTCATAAATTTATAATACAGTCCCGGAGGAGGGAATAATCACCCCTCTCAAAGGTGAGATGTGCCCAAACACCCTTTCTCTCGACCAATTTGAGTCCATAAGTGGTTTTATACAATGTACCAATGTCTACATTTCATTGGAAATTAGGTTCTTGAGATATTACATAAAATTGAACTATTGGTTGTTTTCAGTTCTAAAAATAAACCATATTTGAAACTATATCTAAATGACATGGAAATATGTTTTTGGCATGAATGATCATTCCACAATCACCACAAAACTCCATTCAAAACCCACAAAGACTTAGGGAATGAAAAATGGATTAAAATAGAAAGAAATATAATTTTTAATCAAATGCATCTCATTATGCGGATAATAACCTAATAATATTTTTTATAAATAAAATTATGTTTCATTCAATATTTTATCCAAAAAATAACCCTTTCATAATGTAAAATTCATTTTATTTGTTACGTCGTGGTTTCAGGTGCCACCCAAAGCTGCCCCATATCTGGTTGGTAACATGGCCTCAAGAACATTTCCATGAATACTAGATGACACAAACTAGTAGTGAGATACTTTGGTGTGACAGTGATGAAAATATACCTTCATTGGAAGAGTGACACATCAGAAACAAATATTAAACAATAGAGGAAGAAGTAATACCATACAATAAATGTAAACAATAGATGACTAATTGTATAAAAAACTGCAGTGAATAAAAATAAATTATTCATGTCACATGTATCAAGGGATTCTGAAAAAACAAGTCACCGTGATGGGAATACAATACCGAATCAAAAGTACATAAAATAGTAAACCCCAATAGCATCGTAAGCCTCATCTTTGTCCCATTCTATCCAGCTCCAACAACAATCATGTTCCTAGTGAAGAAGGGTACATTACCTTATCTATACTTACAACCATATAATCTGTTTGAGTCCCAAAAAATGTTCCAAATTGGGTGTGATATAAATCCCAGTAAGTAACCACCAAAAGATATATTCCAAATAGTAAGTGAATATATATAGCAGGGAATATACAGAAAAGTATCAATAAACTTAGAGGTACTCAAATGTAAAAAATCCTAATGTTTTTAATTAACATCATTTTCATTTAATAATTATTCAAACTATTGAAAAACTAATACCGAGATTTATTATAATCACTGTATCCCTCAATGTAATAGTAAAAATGAACGTCTCAAAATACCATATAAACAAACCAAGTAAGACCAAGTCCATGCTTGTGCTTTTTCGTGGAAGACTTGTAACAATAATTAATACATTAATAAACAATCCCCTGGAAAAAGATCTCATAAGATAACTTATTTGTTTTAACATACTATCAAATAATTTACAAAAAACCCCCTAGTTAGCTCTTAGGGTCTAACCCCTAGGTCATCACGAAATCAATAATTTATACACGTCCTTAGGGTAGCTCTCATAGTCAGTACCACCTAGATAAACAAATCATAAATAACCATAAACTATGTCTTGGGTAGATCTCACGATCAATACATCATGTGTCAACATATCATAATAAACTTAAAATTCCCCATGGTAGCTCTAATAGTCAATACCAAAAAGTTCAAAGTCTACACCATGTCTCTCACGTTCTTATGTAAATAAACATGAAATCCCCCACAGTTTTCTTGGTCCAGGTCCTGCACTGTCCAATGGAATTCGAGGGTGTATAAAACAGTCATTAATGGATCTACATACAATCAAAACTATTTAAATGTTCAACATTATACGAAGCACATCATCATAGACATCATATATAACAAAAAAGCTCCATCGTAACAAATCAAGGCAAGGAAACATGGTGTGCCTCATAGGGAATCTAGTCCAAATAGCCATTAATAGTCAAACAATGGAACACACCCATGCGGTGCCCCATATATAGGGGTATACAATCTTATGTATAAGAAACATCCCTTAATCAATCAGACAAACCATATCATTTGTTAAACATGGTAAAAAATCAAACACTCAATAACCAAAACATTAGTATTTTCCACATTAGTCATATATAATCCAAACACAGTCATGTAAATGCACAACCCACCTACCTCGATGTTGTATGATGAACACTGTTTAATGTTGACCTTTTAGTTGGACTACAACGATGTATAACTACCAAAAATGATAAAAGCATTAAACCTTGAAATTATCATGAGATTGGAGGATCAAGGGGAGGGGTTCCAGGGAAAGAGATAACTCATAGATGGTAATCCAATGCACCTAGAGGAATCTCAATCAGAGCGTGGATAGAGGAACGAGAGGATCTTTATGATCATCGGTTTTTCATCACTCTCATGTACGAGACACATGAAGAATAAATGTTTTCGAGAGGTGTGACGTGGCCACTATATCACTCATCTATTAAAAAAAGTACACCAGGTGTTCATTTAATATACACTCCATGTACTAGACTCAACCTTCCACCACAATAGGTGGTCTGCTGGTCACAAACATGGCCATGTACTTAGCTGTTACATGCAATGTACACAAGTTTACATGGAAACTAGGTAAAAAACATGTACCTTAAAAATTTACAAATGCATTTTCATTTAAAAAAACCCAAAATAAAAGATCTATACATGAAATTATGATCTGGGTTCTTAGAAACTTCCCCTTTAATGTAATTCATCCCGGAATTTCCCTTTCACGGGTGGTGAAGAAGAATCTTCAAACAACTCTATCCATAGTGATTGTACATTGACCTCCCCCTCCAACATTTTTTTTCTATACCCACACATGATACCATAGAACTCGTACTAGAGGAACAAACGGTAAATAGAGAACCTTTATGTTGTGATCCACAATCCATATATGGTGATCCCCAAAGGATTCATCCACCTACAACCCAACCTCTTCGGGTAGAAAAACAAGAGACTGGTATGAAAAGTAACGATGTAGCTGGGAAACATGAAAGACTTAGTCCATAACCCAATACCTATGAGAGAACTGCAACAGATAAGAAACCAAACCAACTTCCTCAAAAACATCAAACGGACCGACGTATCTTGGAAATAGCTTCCCATTTTTATTCATTCTACTCTTTCCCAACATAGGTGTGACATGTACTAAACCTTGATCTCCTCAAACTATAGAGGTCATCTCTACTGATACACATAATATATCTGGCAGGACTGTTCAGTACCCATCATCTTTTGAATCAACTCAACATGCTTAGTGGTCTCTTGGACAAGATGATGTCTTAGAATATCTACGTCTCCTTCGAAAATCTTTACCGGAAAACAGTTTTGGTAGGAAAAATCAACTTTATTTATATCTCTACCCCATAATCCACTATAATCCAAGACTCATGCTCATAGAATTCCCTCCAAAACGTAAATCAATCACTCAGAATGGCTATCTGTATGGGGATGGTATTCTTTACTTAGAAGTACTTGTGTACCCAATGCACATTATAGTCCCTTCTAGACACGAGAAGTGAACCACAAATCCCTATCTGAAACAAAAGTGTGTGGAACACCGTTAAAATGTTCAAAATCTTGGATATACAACCTTCTGTATTCATTAACAATGATGGTTTGTTTAATCAATAGGATGTGTGTAATCTTCATGATCATTTTTATAACAACCCAAAATGCATCATTTCATCGAGGTGACCTCAGTAAACCCATCACGCAATCCATCGTGATAACATTTTACTTCATCATGGGAATGGGTAAATATTGAAAATGACCTCATGGTTTCTGATGATCCAACTTCACTTTCTGACATGTGGAACATCTCATAACAAAACCAACAACATCATTATCATACATGGACACCCATACTATTAGTGTAGATCTCGACACATCTTGGTGACACTAGGATGAACTTTTCAGACTGAGGAAGGGAATTCTCACAATATCTTGTTACTAATGTTTGCTGACACCAATATGTGTCCATAAAAACACAATAAATCATCCTTTATTATGGTCTACCCATGATTAGGGTCCTCCCTAGACAAACTCTCCCATAGGACTAGGTCTTAAGAGCTTGATAGTTTCCTATATGAACAAGATCTAGAAGAGTAAAGGTAACTTCTATTGAAGAAGGAAACGTTTTTGCTGGTATATTTTGATCCTCCAAATTCATCTTAGAGAACAGATCCATAAGCTGCCACTCACTACTATCCTCTGAAAAATTTGGTATATAAGTCCCCCTACTCTACTCAATGGCCACTTTATTTCCCTTCCTAGGCATGTATCATGTTCAACTTCAAAAGAAATAAGGTAATCAAATAGCCTTCGAAATCTCGAATTCTGTTCGCATTGAGTAATGATTTCCTTGAGACAATTTTGGTAAGTGTATGCCACAAATTGCTCTCCAAAAAGATAATGTCTCCAATAGATCAAAGCATTCACAACTATAACTATCTCGAGATCATGCATTGGGTTATTCATATAATGTGGCCTCAACTACTGAGAACTATATGCAACGACTCCTTACCCCTACATCATCACTAATGCTTGCCTGATACCTGATTCATCATAGTAATTGGTGTCACTCTTTCCCAATTCTAGAAAAATCACTATCAGTGTTGGTTTAAATATCCCTTTCATCTACTAAAAGGATGAATCACATAATCTATCTACAAGTACTTCACACCCTTCTTATTGAGGACTATCATTGGAACTGCTAGCATGAAATGTCTTGTAAAAAGAACATGTCAAAACCAGCTAGCCCTTGAAAACATCATACATCAAAGATGTTCTATGGCTGCTCTGAGGAAACTACTTATCTCAATTTCTCTAGGTCTACTGATACTCCTGTCTCTAAGATGACATGACAGAAGAAGTGAATCTAGTCCATCCAAAAGATGTATTTCTACATATTAATATATAGATTTTTATCTCTCAATGTACTCAATACAATCTCATGATGTGTGGCATGGTCATGTCATGTGTGAGAGTACGCCATGATGTCATCCATGAAGAAAACCAAAAAAGAATCCAAGCAAAGATAGAACACTCAGTTCATCAGTGCCATGAAATATACCAGTGTGTTGAGGAGACTGAACGACATAACCAAATAAAAATATAAACCATTCATTCTCCAAAATGTTTTCAGAGGTATATATGACGGTCTAACACACAACTGATGCTAATCGGATATCCAGTCATCCATTGATAACTCTCAGGCATGTCGAAGCAGAACAATAGATCTCAAATCCATAGTAAGGGAAATCTATTCTTAACTACTAACTGGTTCATCTTTAGATAATCCATGAAAATTCTAAGGGAATCCTCATTATTCTTTGCAAATAGATTAAGCGAACCCCAAAGAGAATTATTGGTTTAGATATACCTTGTGCATGTAACTCCTATATCTTCTTCTGGAGGATGTATAACTCTAGTGTATCCTTCCTATAAGGATGAATAGACACTAGTGTCACTCCTGTAACACGCTCAATAGAGAAATCTATCTCACTCTCCAAAGGTAATCCTAAAAGGTTTTATGGAATGACATACCTGAAATGCTCCACCACTGGAGGAAATTCCATCTAGGAAGTCCCATGGTCATCCACATATAAACTAGAAATATGATATGTAATTCATACCTACCCATGATTCTTGGGTCTGGCACTTCAATCTTGGACATCCCGTTATCCATTTTATTGAAATCGTAAGCCCTCTTAGGATGTGAAACTCACCTTGCGGTGATAGAAGTTTTCAATGGACTAAATGTATACTAACCAGTCAATTTTGATAAAGAAATAAATATCAGTCATCTCTAATATATAGAGGTCTTAATTGAACTGACACTCACCAAACTCAAGAGTTCACCCCTTTCAGTGAAGTAAATTATCCTTCATAATCCCCAATATAGTTTTTAGTTTCATAAAATCCTTGTATGTATTGATATAGATCCCAAGTCTCTCCAAAATGGAAAAAGATTTAAAACTATGGGAATCCCTTATATATAAAATATCATAAGCTAAAAATGAGGAAAATAGACTCGTACCTCTAATCATTGAGTGTCTATAATACTTGTCTGGATAAATTTGCTCCACTGAAAATGGCTGCCCTGTACCGTAGACCTATGACCCTTCATGACTAGCCTTAACCCACCAGGCTGTCACTGAAATCCTGACTTCTAGAAAAACTTTCCATGACCACCTCATCAGCCTGAATGGCCTCCTGAACTCCAGTTCCCAAACTAAGGAGAAACTGGTGTCCTTTTTGTTGAATGTGGAGTCATAAATAATCATCTCTCAGTAGCTGCTGGTGAAAAAAAGAAAGATGGGGAACATGACCAATTTTTCTGCAATCTCGACAGTCAAATGAGTCTCTAAGGCATTGAGGTCTTCTATTCCCAATCTTCCTGCATTGGTAGCACCTAATTTGGATACGTGTATATACACCCCTGCTACTGGAATCATCGGGCGAAGGCTACCTTCAGTTCTTCCTACTATCAAATGCAGCAGTACTTCCCTGGATTCTAAACCACCCTAGATCACATCTCACAACTCCCTCAAATTGTGAAAGGTAATCATCACCAAGTTCAATATATCCACCACTATGGTCTGCCTGATAATATTCATCTATGATCAGATGTCATACCTGAGACCATCCTCAAATCACCTAAACAAAGATGGCATGTCACCATCAAGAACAGGTGTAAAGGGCCGAAGATCTATGATAAGAGAAGAGTAATAAATTACTGAAAATTTTCTCTACTCCGACTTCCAGAACTCTTGGGTTTGATCGACCCTCAACATCTCGAGATATAATTAATCATAGAATATATTCTAAAAACCTTCCAAAGACATATCTCGATGAAGTCCCACATATGAGATAATATTCCATAATCTTCTGGCTGAATCACATAGAATGTACGTAAAAAAATTAAACCTCATCTCTGGTGGTGTCATCAGATGCTCAAAGATAGCATGGACAACCTCCATCCATGACTCTGTAGCCTAGGGTCCTCCATCATGAGAAAACCTAAGAGGATGCTACTGTTGGAACACCTGTGCTAGCTCTACCATAAATGGGGCTAGGTGCAATGATCCCTAAAAATCTATAACATCTCCAAAAATCCTTCATGAAAATATGCATCGACACATACATTAATTATTAGAGCTGGTGCCATGAAGAGAGCAACAGGAGGATCTACTGGTATTCCTTTATCTATCATTTTAGGTGTCTTATCATTTCCCCATATCTAGCATACGGCCGGAGGATGTCTCAGTGGAATGACTCTACATGGTCAATAACACACCTATGTCCAAGATTATCAAGGAATTAAACTTATAAGTGCATGAATGGACAAGGATAAGGAAAACATTCATATTATATAAAAAAAGGGTTACACTATATGTATAACAACCACACAACATGTTCCCTTAAAATTTTAACATGTACGTGTACCTCTTGCAATTTTTTTCATTTAACAACCCTACACACGACATATTCCTCCTCTGACATGGTGTGTACATAAATTTTACCTTCTTCCAAAGTTCATCTACATGGCCTGGACTACACTTTTCTCTCCTGGTGTAACACTACATGGCGTGTTCACCTTAGATACAGTGTCTACTACTGAATTTCTAACCCCCCATGTCATTCATAACCTTGTCGGATACACGGTCGACTCTACACAATGTGCATAAATGAGACACGACGTGTACAACATGAGTTTCATCCACCTGTGTCGTTATTCACATGGCCAAATAAACAATTCATTATAACACTGCCTATCTAAACAAGACACAAAGTGTTCTATAAAAAATTTCTCAACCCCGTGTCTCTACTCACATAGTCAGTCACATGGTAAAACAGTAAACTACATTTACATATGGTATACAGTGTGTACATAAAAAATATGTTTTTTCTCTAACAGAATAAGACACCGCATGTTTTAATAACATCAAACGCCATGTAGCATGGGATTCTTGATTTTAGGCCTCTAAAATTTCACTAAAACGATAAAAACAAAAACATTAGTCCATGTCGTGACAAATTACTACCCATGGGATCACATAATCTCTAAGAATAAATGTTTGGAATTCTATTTTTCATCATTAATTGACTAAATTATATTAATTTTAAAACATGATCTACCAAATTCTGATCCAAGAGGGCCCATAACACCCTAGGGACCAAATTTTGGCATCCATCCAAATGAGACTATAAATATTCTAATACCCTATCCAAATATAAGGTATTATATTTTGAAATCTATTACAACATCATGAATATATATCACAATATCTATCACAATATCATTCAATCAATAATGCACCATAGGAGTAATGACAAGAATGTATAAAATGTGATCTATAGAATGTTTTGTATATGATGACTGCTATAAAATACCCTCATATAATCAGGTTGCAACATAAATAGATCAAAAACGATATCAATAATAATAGCACAAAACAAGTGAGTCACCCAATAGTGAATTCAAATAAATTTTAACAATTGAGAAAACTAGAAAAATTTCAATATTCGAGGTACATTTTCTTTTACCTATACACATGTTAGGTACTCTCGGGAATAGATTATTACCATCAACCTATTCCTTTATATCCAAGTATATAGGATCTAAACCATAAGAAAAAGTAGAAAAGGACAATTCTTGGATACCAATTTGTAACATCCCGGTTCTGGGTGCCGCTCAAAGGTTCCCCACACCTGGTTAGTCACATGGCTTCAAGCGTATTTCTCTAAATTCAGGAGGATGGATACTAGAAGCAGTTTCCATAGGTGTGATAATGGGGAATCTACACCCTCATTGGTTGAGTAACACAATAGAATAAAATAGTAAATATTAGAGGAAGCAGTAATACCCTATAATATAAGTTACTATAGAAGACTGATAGTATAAAAAACTGTAGTATGTATAAATAAAATATGCATCTCACATGTTTCTAGGAATGAATCCAAACAAGTCACAATTCAGGAAATACAATATAAAAAATAGTGAACAAAAAATAGTAAACCCCAACAGAATCACATTCCTCAGCTTGGTCCCATTATCTCCATCTCCAAAAGCAATCAAGTACCTGATGAAGAAGGGTGGTTTCCCTTATATATAACTACAACCATATAATATTTTTGGGTCCAAATGAGTGATCTAAATAGGTTGAGATATGAATTGCATTAGGCATCAACCAAAAGATCTTTTCCTAATAGTTAGTGAATATATATAGCATGCAACATGAATAATAGAAGAAATAAACAATGTAGTACTCAAAAGTACACAATTTTAATGTTTTCAATTACATTAATATTCATTTATTATTTACTAAAAATATTGAATAATTAATCCCAGGAACTAGATAGATCTCTAAATACCTCCGTGTAATACTAAAAATTGATATCTTAGAAGGCCATCTAAATAAAACTTTTAAGACTGAGTCAAACCTTGTACTTTGGCTTGGTAGGCCCATCATAATCATTCAAACATTAATAAATAACCCTTTGAAAATGCTCTCATGGTCTAACCCCTTTGGATTAACATATCTACAATTCATTTACAAATGAACACCAGGGTAGCTCTCATGGTCTAACACCTAGGTCCACAGGGCATCAATAATTTATAGTAGACCACTGGGTAGCTATCCTGATAAATACCCCCTAGGTTAACATAGTTTAAAAAAACCTAAATGACCTCTTGGGTTTCTCTCGCGATAAATACCCCCATGGTTAATATATCAAAATAAACATAAACGGCCTCTGAGTAGATCTCACAGTCATTACCCATTGGTCAAAGTCAACACCAAAGATCTCACAATCATATGTAAATAAACATTAAAACCCACAAAATTTTCATGGTCCAAGGCTCTCATGGTCTATTGGAAGTGCATGGTGGATATAACATTCATTAAAGGCTCTACATGAAATAAAAACTATTAAATGGATCAACATTAGACAATTTATGTTATCATAGGCATCACATATAACCAAACAACTCCATATTAACAACTCAAGTCTTGGATACATGGTATGCCTCATAGGCAACCTATTCCAAATGACCCATAATAGTCAAATAAGGGAACTCACCCATGGGGTGTCCCATAAACCTAGTTATAAAATATTATACATAGGATAAAACCCTTAATCAATCAACTAGACCACAGAAGTTGCAAGACATGGTCAAAATCAAAACACACAATACCCCAAACTTGGGTATTCGTCACTTTGCGCGTATATAATCCAAATAAAATCAATGAAAGGAACAAACAAACAATGTCGATGTTGTACAATGAACACTCATAAATGTCTTACCTTAAATCAGCCTAGAAATATGTAGATATTCCAAATATACTTTAACCATTCATTCCTGAAATTATCACGAGAGAATAGGAATCAAGACGAGAGGCTAGAGGGAATGATATGAATCATGCGTGCGAATCCAACACACATGTTGGAATCTCAATCATAACTCAGATGACGAAACGGGAGGAGGTCGGTGATTTTCATCAGTGTGTCACTCTACTATAAAAAACAATGGGAGAAGATTTGTTTTCTATAGATGAGACGTTATCCCTCTACAACTAATCAATTAAAAATAAAATTACATGAAGTGTTCATTTAATATACACTTAGTGTACTAGCCTCTACCTTCCACCAATTTAGGTGCTCTTTAAGTCCCCTACATGACCATGTTCTCAGCAGTTACATAGCGAGTACACATCTACACATGAAAATTGGGTGCACTGCGTGTACTCAAACATAAATAGTGTGTAATTAGAAAATATCTAAATTCTTCCTTTTTCCTAATAAACAACCTTAAATAAAATATACATACCTTAAATACAGATCCTCATTGTTATAATATCTCTCCCCATAGAATAGTATTTGTATCCTCTTCAAAAACAATAATATTTTCCAAATAATGATCTGTTAAGATGTATATAGTAATTACGTATATTCTGGTAAATATTAAATAATTAAATAAGTTTATGAATGTAGAAAATGGAATCTTTGAAGGAGATAATTTCCATTCTCATTATTATTTTATTTTCATTTTATCATTCCATATCATTATGTTCCTTTGTGATTAAAACATTTCAAAAATAGTTATAAATATTTTATAAAAATATCATAATAATTTCAATATATAATGAAACATTTATTTAGACTATATTTATAGATTAAATATCCCACGCCACCACATTTGACAATTTCCAGTTAATTGTTGGATAACTACTAACATGACATTTCTAACCCCAAATTTGTGCCAAATATTATGGGTGGTAATAATATATATTACATAATTTATAAATTTATAAATATATTTTCTTATAATAATTTTGAGTAAATTTCATTAAGGTAGGAATTAGAATAGTAAAAAAATAATTTAAAATAAACTTGTTGATTTTTTGTAAAAAATAATATCAAAGCATTAGAATTAAAAAAATAAAATAAAAAAAATAAAATTTACTGATTATAAATGATCAAAAGTGAAAAAATGAATATTATTCACTACTAGTTCCATGTTTTAAAAATGTATTCCATTGATATAAGATAAAACAATGTATCAAAATAGCACAAGACCAATGGTATGTGGAGTCTTGGACACAAAAACTTTTTTTTGGGTATATCACTTTCTCATTATTTTCAATTTAGAATCATCTATAATCAATAAAATAATCCATTTCACATCTTATTCCCCTTATATTTCATAGGGATTTTCATTCTTTTATACTGTTGAGAAGAATTCAATGCTACATAAAACTAGATTTTATATTGAATTTTTTTCTAAAAGACCTCCTTAATTCATTTTATAATTTCCCTTATTATCAACATCACATATGATTCATTAAGAAAACATTTAATATCTGAGAATATGTTTCCCCAAAATATTTTGGGAATCACAAAATTTATTCACTAAGCTGTTATTTATGAAACCCTTTATAATCTCATTCTATTTTTGTGGGTATATTTCATGTAGATTATAGATATATATTCCCTATCAATGGAGTGTTCATAATTTTTATCATTTAATGAATTTATGGGTAGTCCTAGAAGAAGAGTTCAAATATTAATTTTTTCATACGATATATCTTTTTAATTTTATTATTTATTCACATATATTATTTGAAAAATTTATGCTAGATTAGTTAAAACAGATGTGTGGTATTTGAACACTATGTAATTATGTTTCATTGATATCTATATATGAAATTCGATTTATAATTTAAAAAGTTTCAATCATTAATTACTAGGGGATAATTAATATAGAAAATTAAAAAAATGTATCATAAAAAAACTATTGATATTATTATATAGTATATAATATTGTTACTTCATATTTGATCCCATGAGGACATGTTTGGAGAGTAAGATTAATATAATAATAATGTCCTAAATTATTTTTGATTTAAAAAATTCAATTTCAAACTTTAGAGAAATATTACTTATTTTTATGATTTTGGAATAAGATAATATTAAAAATCACAATATATGAATTTTTTGGGTTCAAATATATTAAAAATAAGAAATCCCTAGAAGCTGTTAAATTGAAACCAGTATTATGTTTATGTTATTCCCATGGTAATAAAAATTTCTTTATCAGAGTCTCCCAATCAACATTCATTTTATCAATATTTATGATATATCACATAAATAATAGTAGTGTTAAAATAAAACAAATTTAAATATAGAATTAGGTTGACCGTGTGGTTATTGTGGGGAACTAGTTATGGTTATTTATTAATCAAAATAATCTCTCCCTCACTCCAACATAAAATGTTCATGAATAGTGAAAATAAATGATAAAAAGTTTGATAAATTGGTAAGAAAAAGATATCCAAATATATAATAGTAATTATAAAATACTTTATTTATTATAATTACCCAAGAATATATTATAATCTTCACGAAATTAATATCACCCCATTCATGATAAATATTAAAGGGTGATTAAAAATAATGAAATTAAACTTCTAATGAAAATCCTAGAGTATGCATGGTGGATGACTTCTCAAAATGAAATACCTCACCCATGAGAATTAGATTCCAATAAAATATATTTGGTAACAACCAATTGGAATTGATTTAGATGAATTAAGGAAACAACTAGTTCATAAATTCACATTGTTTTTACAATTTATATAGTGAATTTTGCCTATGCATTTATAAAACATAGGGACTGACCAATGATAACAAAAATGGATAATTATTTGGGTCAGGGAAGCATCTTCCATAGAGTGATATTACATGTCATGACATTGAATTTATGAATTGTTATATAGATTGTTATTTTTCATCATCACCTCTATATTATTATCTTTCGGATGATTTTAAAACATTTAAGAGGTGAATCAGGATGTAAATTATTCTTTTCTAACACACAAATCTTATATTCTTTATGAATCATTAATTTTGAGCTTCTGATTTAATCCTGAAATAATCCCACATCATTTATAATGATTTAACATTGAATTGTTTATATGTTTATTTTTTAATACATTTAACTAATTTCACATATCCTATCAAAAGCTAATATAACAATGAAAATATTGTCCAGATTAATAATTTATTTAATTCAAAAATTTGTTTACATAAATATTTATATGCATAAATTGTAAAGCTAATTAGACTGTCTTATACTGATGTTGTTTATTAATCATTATTATAATTAAATATGTAATTTTGTTGAAATCTGACATTTTATTCTTATAATTTAACATATGCTAATATTATAATTTTTAAATGTATTAATGAAAAATTATAAATTTTAATACGGTGTGTAATATTATATATAACATATTTGGAGGGATCAATATGAGTACATATTTTTCTTCTTGAAAATGATTTTTAGATTAATTTTTTTGTTAAACATACCATAATATTATAATCCCTCTTCATATCTATGATTTTTTATTGTTTATTGTCACATAAAATCTTATGTTTGTTTAAATTTTATTCTTACTCATTACACTTTCCATTATCACATTAAATTTAGGATTGGGAATGTATTTATCTATCCCAATATTATAATTTATTTTCATATAATATAATTGGGTTTTAATAAATATTTAATTTTTTTAGCATTATAAAATCTTTGGTTTTTGTGTATATACATACATAAAAATAGCCATCAAATAGATTATTTCATAGACAATGTTGAACAAAAACAAACTATAACATATTTATATACATTTTAAAGGATCAGTTTAATTAAAAAATATAAATATATGTTTTTCACATTATAAAACAAATATAGGATGAAAAATAATGAAAAATATTTATATACGTTCTTCCACATATTTCAATTTCTCTTACACTATAAAAAATATAAATATTTTATGTCTATAAATTCTTTATCATAAAAAATTATTTTGTTAATATTTAATTTTATTTTAAATAACAAAATAGATTATTCAAAAATATAATAAATTTATATTGTTGATATGAATAATATATTCACAATAATAAGTAATTTATAGTATGTATGAATATAGAAAAAACTATGTAACATGTCCATTATAGTTAAACATAACATATCAATTAATTTCCATTTAAAATTTAAATTATAATGTTTTAGAATATTATTTTCAATGAATTAAATTAATTCCAATATTTAAAATTCTGGTATTTTATAATGATAAATTTTTATAATTTAATGAAAATAATATATTTTTTGGAATAGTTAAAAATACAATTTACACACATATATGGGACATTATATGATAAATAAGATATATTATTAACATTAAATAATTGAAAACCATTTTATTGTTAAAATATGGGCATTATAAGTAAAATTATACCCTGTGAAATTTTAATTATAATTTATTAATCAATAATTTACTTTTATAATGAAAGTATTATTTTTTCTATAAATCTCTTTTATGACTTATATATATTATTTTATAATTAAATTCTCGTACTCTTATATATTTATTTTAATAAAATTGAATCCATATTTGGAATAATAAGGTCTATTTTATGTTATAATATAATATTTATTTTTGAAATTAAAAATAAATGATCTTTTTTAAAATTATTGGCCATAGTAAAAGGTGACATGACAAATGGTTTTGAAAAAAGTGATAAAATAAATAAGTTTTATTTAATACTACCTCAAAATGAGTGGTGTATAGCTTTAAAAACCCATACTTATTCCCCTACCCATTATTATCCATATTTGGGGCCTCTTTCTTTGAATATTGAGATGTGTATTTATTTTATTACAATACTAAAAACCCATTCAATCTTAAAAGGATACCCTCACTAGACCACTTCTCCCCTCACAAAAATATGATTAGTTCTCCAAAACACTACCCAAAAACCACTCCAATACCCAAAAAACATAATATATATTATTTTTCCCTCAAAAGATTACCCCTCAAATACATAATCTAATATGAAAATTTTTCATTCCATTGGGAAAGATTAAAATTCCCAAAATCACTCCATATCATTTTTATTTTATCATGTCATTCCCATTAGTATAAAATTATATAATTACATCCTAAATTAGTTAAATCAATGTGCATATTATTTATAAATGTTTTTTTATTTATTTAATAGTGATTATAGACACTTCTCTTCACCTTTGGCAATGAATACATTTTTCATGCATACGTGTGTACTACCCTCTCTATGAAGAAACATATTTTTTCAATACAGTATTACATTGATAGATATAAAATGGTATTAAATAAATAAATATTATATTTAAATCTTTTTCAATATTCTTGAATAATAATTCATTTTCTACCTCCATTCATCTATATGGAAAATTATAACATCGTCTATATTTATGTACCCACTAATACCTTAGTGAAATAGTGTATTTATTTCCTATCAAAACTGTACATGGATTAATATATAAATTAAATAAATTAATTAAAGAAATTTTTTATTAATATACTTCTATGAGGGTTATATTTTTCGATGACAATTAAAAATATTCCATCTCTTTTTTTCAAAAACTAACCAAAGAATCTTGATACAAAATAAATATTCACTACCCATAAATTAAAATATTATAGAATGAAATTATATAATAATTAATAATTATTAAGATTCAATTATATCTTATTTTATAGTCATGTAATAATGAAAGGTTTAACAATAAAATTGGGTTTATATTGAAATTATAATGCATGAGTGAAATAAATAAAGTAGCTAACATCTGACGATGAAAATTAATTAATATTTACTATATATTGTATAATAAATGAAAATAATTAATGAGAAAAAAGGTTAATATTTATGAATATCTTTATAAATAGGTCACTATTATTGTTATGTTTATTATATAGGAGGTTATTAAGCTTTCATGGAATATGATTTGAATGTGTAAGCCATTTTCTTCACTCACCATTTATTATTGAGTTATAATAATTTAAATTTGAATATAGAAATATATTATTTATTTATTTATTATATATAATTATAAAATATTTTATTTCAGATTTGTTTTCTATGAAATTACATTTATGTATTCCATCTTTAATTAAAGATTATTATGGTTTGAGTAACTCATATCATCTTTAAATGAAATTTGTCTCTCCTATAACATTATTCACTCATCGATCAAGTGATTTAATTTATTATTTTTATATGCAAATATATATTATTTATAGTGATCGTTATATTTCATTTACTACCATTTATGGGAATGATTGTTTTATATTTTAATGATGGGGGTTTCAAAATAGTATTTTCAAAGAATTAATTAAATGTTTTTTATTTCTAAATCTTATATTTTATTAAACACTGCATATTTTGGTCACAAATTCATTATTACTTTTCAAATAATTAATTTTTAATAGTTATTATAAATTAATGTTTCCAAAATATTCATTAAAACATATAATAATGATATTTTCTGAATGTGGATCTTAACCACTTATCATAAAACAATATTAATGGACATTTTACCCATAATCCTTTATCATTCTATTAATTTTATTCAATAACTCGAAAAAATAATACTCAAACAATTTTTTATATTTTCAATGACATATAAACTCTATTATAAAATAATCATGTTGGGTGTTTAAATTTTCCAAATCAACTAATATAGGTTGTAACTCTCGAAAATGGTAACCAATCAAAGTATTAAATTATATGACTCATGTCAACAAGGTAAACTTTCCTTTTATGGATCCTATCTTGTCAGAACTCCATAGTTATGCATGCATGGACTAGAGTAGTGATCGAGATGTGTGAACTTCTGGGAATATTCCCATGGTGTGTGTGTGTGATGAAAAATCACACTAGAGAAATCAGGTGTTGTCCTATGAGGGAATTCATTAGTCAGATGATATGTTCAGGGATATGGATGGGCCCCAGGGTGGGAACCACATGTCTGCATGGAAACCAGTGGTACCTTTTTGGCCAAGACCCAACGATAATATTATAGTGGGGTGTATGTGCTGTCACTGGGTTCCAGTTACTAAATTTGGTATCAGAGGAGGAACCCATCCTTAAGTATGGAGCACTTCTTGGGATGGTAGGTATGGTGCACACCGAGGACTTTGTGCTCTAGGGGGGTGTAAATGTAACACCCCAGAATGATAAAAGCTTAAATGACTTAATAATTGGACTCATGTCAACAAGGTTCACCTTACTTTTTGGGAGAATATCTGAATAGAACTCCACAACTATGCATTCTTGGTCTCGAGTAGTGATTTGGATGGGTGACCTTCTAGGATGTTTCCCATGGTGTGGTTGAGTATGGACAAAGAACATTAGAAAGGACGTTTTTTGGCCGATGGGGACGAACATTATTCAGATAACGTATTTGGGCACGTAGGTGGTCCCGAGGGTGGGGACCACGTGTGTACGAGGAAATTGGTGGTACGTGGTAGGACATGACCCGACGACCATGTTAAGGCGGGGTGTCTATGTTATCACTGGGATCAAGTTATCAGATAGTTCATGATGAAATTATATTTGGTACCATGTGGAAACATTATGAATCCATTTTATAATTATTGGGTTATTTATGATATTATTTATGATTGATTTCATTTGTAAAACATATGTACATATGATTATTATGTGATTTGTTTGTCTTATATAACACTCCAATGTATTGCGTAAATTGTTATATATAATGAAATTATAATGTGAACTGGGAAATGTAGCTTAATACACAATGGGAAATAGATTTTCATTCCTAATAAACTATAGGAATAAGGTTATGATTCTTAATAAAATATTTGAAATTAGAAGTGATAAACAATATACTATTCCTTGATTCATATGCTACTTTTTATACCACATTTATCTGTTATATGCCTTTTAAATTCTCCATGGATCATAATTATTTTCTCATGGTTCCAAAGAGCGATTCAATTGTATATGTTTGATCATTTGATATTATATTTTATTCTATTATTACTTATATTCAATTCATAATAATATATAATTTTTATAAAAAAATTTCCAATTGTCATTTATTATAACTAGATTGTAATGTAACAATTTTTGACATGTTAACATGTTTTTAATTTACTGAAATTTTCTGTTACCCAACTTATTATGTGATCTAATCCCCATGTTTTGAAGAATATTATATCTTTTGAAATGTATGTAAGGGGGTTGTTGTGTTCTATGATTGTAGGGAAATATTAACATTTATTATAAATAATGTTTCTTATATATCATACCCACATTGACTATAACCCATCAGCTCATGGGGTTCGATGATTACTTTTCATATATACGTATAACTTATATAGATTATGTAAAAAAATATATGTTTATCAAGATTCATCTAACTTGTTATTAATGACTTTGTTTAAATTTTTGTTTTTTATCTTTGAATGTTAGAGTATTGGTCAAGGGAACCTATTCTGGTATCATTGAAATTGAAAGTTATTTTATGTTTAAGATTATTAATTTATTGAATGAATTTCGTTTTTTTGGAAAATGTGTAGAAGGGATATTTTCAAATATAAAAAATATAATAATTTTTTCATAATGTATAGAGTTTCCATGTATCATATTAATTAAATAATTTTGTTGATAAAACAAGAAGCTGCATGCTCTAGTATAGATTCCCTGGAAGATAATATCACTAAAATATTAGTTTTTTAATAACATTACATGTACTTAGTGCAAGAAAATGGGTCCCAAATTCACACCATAGTTTACACCCACAGTGGATATGATTTTGTGATTAACTTTTTCCTTATTAACCACTATGTGGAATTTGAAAATATTTATTTTTTTAACTGAAATAGAAAATTAACGTGGATAAAATATATTTATTTCTAGAATATCATATGCTGGTTACATGTGTAATTTATCAAATACAATTATTTAATTTTATATTTGTACCTTTTGAAAATCATTCCAAATAATTATTATCATCCTTAATAATCCTCCATTATAGTAAATAGATTTAAATAGTGGGAAATGAGAGAAAAATTGTTGTGATTTACAATTTAATTGTTATTCCAATGAGCAATCTATTTTGATGGGGTTATAATAAAAAAAATCATAGTAATGTTCTCCTATCATGTAACACACAATTCTTTTAATTTTCATATATATAATACTATGATCAATTGGGTGCACAACATGAAATACCATGATTAATCAAAATGTGAAATACAAAAAAATTAATTTTGAATATTGTTAAATTGTCATTAAGATAAAGGGTATTAATAATCATAACTAAATAATTAAATATGTATTTAAATTTTTTAATTTACAAAAATAATGAATTTAATTAATAAAATTTACATTCATATGTTTTATTTACTAAGAAACGTTAAACGAAAAAATAATTTTCTGTAATAAAAAAATATTATTCATAAAAATTGTTTTAATGGTTTTATATATAGGTAAATAGAAATATTTTATTCCATTTATAGTAATATCATTTGATAAATTGAAAATAATTTTTTAAATTATTAATTTAGTGGTATATTTAAGTGATCTTTTGGGATTTTTCAAAAAATGGTTTATTTATGGATGAATAATCAATAATACTGATAGTGAAAATACTATAGATTTTATGATTATATTATTATATAATAGTAGCTTGATTTATATCAATGTATTTTTAAAAAATGATTTTCATTAATATGTAATAGAATGTGTTTAAAGATATTATTTTGAACTTAGATATCTTACCTTGTCATTTTTTAAATCTAAATAATCTTATTGTTATATGAAATGAAGAATTTTTTTTATTTTTAGAATTATTTCCCATTGATAAATTTAGTTGTGACATGATTTAAATTAATATAAAATATTTTTCATACTGAATTATATTAGTTTCATGATAATAAACATTATTATTTTTTTGGATAAAATAATTTCTAAACATAAAAGTCATTTTTATAAATAAATTTTTTCCATTGTGTTCTATATAATTATTTTTATGGGAAATTTTACTATATTTAAAAATAAATTATAAAAAAAATATTTATTATTTTTAATAATTAGGTAAAATTTTCATAAATAGGTAAATTTCATTTTTGGTAATAATTAATAGTATCCTACTAAAAAATGTATTACTACAATGCTTGTTAAAATAATGGAATATGGGTTAATCTTTAATGATAACTATTAAAATGACTTAGAAACATACATATATTATATTGTATAGTCATAGTTTTACATTATATCACAAATAATTATAATTTTGACAGTTTTGTGACACTATAATAGATTAAAAAATATAATATATAATCATATTTATTGTTTTTACAAGATTTAATCCCCCCTCAATCATTAATGGGAACTCCCACTCCACATTTTTTTACACCATTTGAGTCACTTATTTCAGACATATCCATTAAAAATATCACCATAGAGATATTTTACCTATCTTGGGTTATCTATTCATTATTTCACACCAACTGAAGTGCAATTAATGTTTAATCCAAAAAATGTCTTATATAGATGTGGAATAACTCTTAACCAAGTTATTAAATTTTATTCTTTTATTAATCCTTCAATTCTGTAATAAACATTCTTATATAATAAAAATTATTTTCTTAAATTTGTATAAATTTTGTAATATAATTTAATAAACTTTTTTAACCCCCATTATATCAGATGTGAAATGAAATCATCACTTTTTTGTGCGTGTATCCAATAACATCCATAAAGCAATGTATTTAACTATCCATCACTACATTTTATTGTTAATTATAATGGATCATATAATATTTAAGACTGATATTAATTTGAAAATTATTATTTTGTAATTGTAATATATAATCTACCTTCTTACCCATCAACATCCTAGAAAATTCTAACGTCATTAATGTATTTGTATTTACTACCATATCCATGAATCAATGTCATTCATTATTCATTTAGTTTTTAAATTAATTGTAATAAATAGAAATTTTCTGTATAAATATTATATTAGTAATTTTATTTCTATTTTGTAAATTTAATAATTTATATATTTTGTATCATTTTCATACATTTTAAAACATAAAATCTCATTTATGTGAACAAACATACATCCATCATCATTAAACTGAAATATTCATTTTTCCTAATTTAAATTCAATATGGGTTTTAAAATCATATTTAATGTGTCAAAATTATAAATATTTCATGATTTATATTCTAATGATTTTTTTTAAAATAATCACTTTTACCATTGTTAATCTAACATTTATGTTTTGGGATTATGAATCGAACGTCGTCAAACCATTTAAAATTAACATAAGGTAATTATTCATTATATAATATGAGGAAATAAATGAAATAAATGAGATTATGATAATGTTATAAATATAGATATTTTTCTTAAAACAATTAATATATGATTATTGTATGGGGGGTTTATCTTATGCGACAAATTTAAAATCCATAGAAAGGGTTATTTCTAAAATATCAATTTTCATTATAATATATGTTTATATTTCTATTAAATGAACTTATAATATATATATAAATTAAAAACTATATATTCAATTCATCAATTTTTATCTATATATTTTACATTTTCTTCAATTCAATTTCCACTATTTATTACTAAATATAATAGAGATCAATATTTTGGGAAACGATAACAATATTTCCCCTAAATTCAATGAATATTTCTTATATTTCCATGATTCATGACATGTTTTGGATATTATTAAATTATATGGTCAATGATTATTTAGGATTATTTTTAATCATCTTTATTTTCTTTTTATTATTTTAATTATAAAATTCAGGTCTTTTTCGGAACATGATACATTGGAATTTTAACCAAAATCCTGAATGAAATAATTATTTATGATTAGAGAATCCAAAACATTTCCCCTATAAAAAATATTTTTTATTCAAATAATTAATCATATTTATTGAAGGTTATTTATAGATAAAATAATTTTAACAATATTATGGAAATTTCTATTAAGAAAATCATCAACAAAAAATGATATTTTTCACGAGCTTTCAAATAAAGAGTCAAATATTCTATTAAATAATTTTTCATCATTTTCGACACCTATTAGTTACTATTATGAATTAATAAGGATATAAAGAAATTTAAGATTAGTTTTCTTAATATACATGGAGTAGGGTCATGTTCTTCTACATATTGTGTTGGGAGAATATTAACATTTTGTAGGCTTGGTTTTCAATGTGAATATTAATTTTTATTATTTATTTATTTTTATTTCATTTCTTCTACATAATGAATGCATTATACAATATATGTTATGTGATTGGATTTATATGGAAAATTTAGGCATCATAAGGTATCATTAGAAAATATTTTTATTGATCATGGAATATTACTTAAATATTTATGTGTAACTTGTTTTCATGAGGCCTTGACAATATGAATATGATTTACAATAATATTCATTCAGAAATTATAAAAGTAATTATTTTAACCATGTGATTAATTATGAATTTTTATCATGAAATGATGATTTCACCTTTCATGGTTTTAGTTATATTTATTATTTCAATAATTTTAATCTCTTCTATATTATTCACATTTTATTTATTAAATGATAGACTATGTTTATGTTTTCACTTACTGAGACTCTAAGGTCACACATTATTAGGATTCATTTTCCTTGAGATACTAAGATATGAAAGAATGATCGATTTCATGGATATCAATTTTAAAATATCAATTTTCACACGAAATATATTTTCATGTTATAAAATTTATGTTTCGAATTGTATTTGTATCTAGTCTCTCAAAAAAACTAAAATATTAAATCATTTTAGATTTTATCTATTTTATCTGGTTACAATGCAGTAAGAAAACCCCCAATTAGTGGTTAATAATTTTACCTTTGTGATAGTCAGTATCTGTAATTCTCAGTAGGACCATTGAGATCTAGATTTAGGGAAATAATTGAATAGGGAACACTACATAATGACATAATTTATGGGCATATAAAATTTTAGGGAAATAATTTTATTTCATGATAAATTATTGATTATAGAGTTTCTCATAAATATAATCCTTTTATGGATAAAAACATGTGAATTTATTCACTGGTTTAGAAACACTACTGGTTTTAAAAACCATGAAAATTTTGGTTGAGTATCATCCTCTTCTTCACATGGTGTTGAATAATTCAACCTAACTACACAACTGTTTCAACACTCTTAGGGGATATTTTTTGGTTTATTCCTAATAAAATTTCAAACCATTATAAATGATTTTGAAAATTTTATTATATAATGATAATTGAATGTTAAAAAGATCATAATTATGATATTATAAATTAAAAAATTTAATTTTTTTTGATTCACGATCGATTTTTAATTATAAAAACTGATTATTAATGTTCTGATCTAATAATTTCTATTAAATTTATTTGAAATGGAACATAATGTCTTAGATAGAATATATCAAAATAGTCGTAATTTATTTAGTTATGCCTCCCATGGTAAATTCAACACCACTAGTGTAAAATATATTTAAATCATGAAGTTATTATAATAGTTTACTAATGATTTAACCAAATAAATCTGATATATAAACGAGTTATTGATTCCTTACAGTATTAAAAGATGTTGTACTAATTTATGTACTCTAACCTACATCTTTAAGTGCTACTATAAATCAATTTATTCTTAAATAGTGGATCCAGTCTCATTAAATGATATTTTAATCATTAAGATGTAATTAAAATGAGGAGAATATTCTTAAAGGTCACAATATAATGTAAGATAATCATCAGTGATGGTTCTTGAATTAAAATAATGATGAGGAGGATATAGAGATAATCTAATGGAATACTTTTATAGAAAGACTCATTTTAAAATACATTCATGAAGAGTATTATGCTTATATGGAATGGAAATTCTTCAACAAAAGATATAATGTAGAATTTTGGGTTTTTGAATATGAGGAAAACTGTACCCCATTATAATGGAATTCTATGGAGTATATTCATAACACACAAAGTAAGATTGTTTGTGTAATTTAGAGTATTATTCATTTAAATTTATCACAAATTTTCTGTAATATAATTTTACCATATCATCATATTGTGTCTAGTGAATTATGGATAGAGAAATAATTATCCTAGTCAATTATCATTAAAGTGAATCAAAATAAAAAGAGAATGATTAATCACCAAGAAAATATAAATGATTCAATGTAAATAATGGGAAGGAATAAATATAACATATTTTATAATTATTCAATGAAACAAATTGGTATATGCTTGAAGGGAATGATTTTTGTGAAAATTTGTTAAGAAAGGATATCCGACTTGTGAATATAATGGCATGAAATAACCCACCATTTTTATGTGTTTGAACTATATAAATAAATGTAACTACACCTAAATAATCTCTTAGAGTCGATGGAATTTAATACATAAAATTTTAGGGGGAAGGGATAATATTTTATAATTACTTATTCTCATGTTAAAATCTGTTTTGAAATTATGGAATATACATTAATTATAAATAATTTATTTATGATATCCTTAACATAATAATTTTTTAATTTTTAAAATATAATGGTTGAATCATTTATAGTCTAATTATGGAATTATTTATTATGAAACCATGTGGGAATCTATTTACAATGATAATATAATGAAGAGAATCCATAAAAAGGAATATATATTACCTACGTCCAAACATGCATGTTAAACAAATATTTATATTTGACCTAATTAGGTTTCTTGGGTTCGTATTTAGGGTATAGAAATTAGTAGAATAATAATAAAATATTTAATTTTTAACTATATTTTTTTATAAAATGATTAATGAATCTTAAAAATTTAATGGTTTTTATTAGTGAGGTTTTAATAGTTAATTATTTTAATTCTTCATAAGAAGGTTATTTCATATTCCCTATTATTTTTACATTTTATAATTATTTATTTAGATAGGTGAATTATGTTTTTGTTAATTTATAAATCTTAACTCTCGTCAAAGTTTTAATACTATGCATCATAAATGAGAAATTACACATTTACATTATTTTCTACAATCGGATGAGAAAATTAATGAAAATAATATATTAATGAAAAAATTAGATAATACTTTTAAATGAATTAATTTAGTATATAATCTTTAAAAACTAGGATATTCAATCAGGTATAGATCCTTTAAATACCAGTCTAAATATTTAATCCAGACATCATATGAATTTCTAATGAGTTAGGAATTGTCTCAGGGGTGTTCAAGGAATATTTTGATCATGGAATCCATCTTTGTGGGGGAAAACAGGCTTAGTGCATGGTTTAGTGTAAATAATACAGGAATACCGTATGGTTTGGAAAACCATGTAGATAGTTCTTTTCCAGACAGAGTCACCTGACACGGATAGTGCATGGTCATGTGGCCTAACTATGCATGTTCACCTTCTGCCCAGGTTACAATGCAGGAAAACCGTGTACAAGCTAATTTTGATGGGTAATTTTAGAAATTTTCTTTAGATGATGTATTAAACCTCATTCATCCTCCAAATATGAGAATCATCAAGAGTAAAACAATTAATTCTAAAAATATGTGTTTTTGAAGCCAAATTATATCAATTGAAATATCTCTTACATCTATGATCTGATGTAGCTTTCGATTATCATGATGGATGTGAAACAGTAAGTAATCGAGTCTGTTTATGCCTTTCCTCTTATCTTTTTCTCTCAAACTTGTTATCAGGGTATGAAAGACTTTCTCTTTTCATATATCCACTATGATGAAATCCAAATAAAGGGTTAATAATTTAATAGGATAGACACACAATCCTAAGGTGGGTGGTCAACAACTCATCCAACATGTTTGTTTTTTTTGGAATTGGCATGTGGGTCCCACCAATTTCATTAAGTTCTATTTATTAAAATTTAATTACATTCATATAATAATTAGATCCATATAGTTAAAATATTTACTATAATGGGAATAGGTATTAGTGTTTATGACCACAAATCCTTTCATCCCAAGTAGGACGTCATGCCTTAATTATTGTTTTAGTGTTTTGACACATTTGAGCCACTGTTTTTTCTTTTCCTTGGACTGACCTTCCTAAGGATGAGAATTTCCATATAAAATGTCTTATTCATAATGAAAATTTTATAATGGAAAGTACCATGTATGCTAACTACTTGAACAACCTAAGGTAATTTTTTTTTGACTATGATATGTGAAATGTGAATTGGAATGAATAATAAATATATGATTTAGCCCTATACGTAAAGGAATACTAGTTTTCATATCTATTACAACCTTTACAACATAAATGAATGGTAGTGGAATTATCCTTGAATATAGAATATGTTTTAAATGTAATAAATAAATGGTTTCTTTCTACTTGGCCTTGTCACACTAATGAATGGAAACTGTTGAACCAAATGACTTGATTAAAAGGATTCATTATAATTGATCTTATCATAATTTTGGTAAGAAAATATTTAACCAAATAAAATATTACATGACTTCATAATTTTACATTAA
Organism: Viscum album; assembly: GCA_963277665.1. Classification (NCBI taxonomy): domain Eukaryota; kingdom Viridiplantae; phylum Streptophyta; class Magnoliopsida; order Santalales; family Viscaceae; genus Viscum; species Viscum album. The sequence continues at coordinate 451,787,938 of OY728145.1, forward strand.
TGGAATCACTTGGGGTCACCTTAGATTCTAATCAGAGAATTATCTGACCACTCATGAACACCATTTCGATTCAAGAAGATGACTTTAAAAGTTTGAGACCCACCTAGATCATGATACATTTCTATTTTTTTAATTTCTAGTAATGAACTATATGATCCAATAAATATCTTTATAGGATGCCTTGGGTACACTCCTTGGATCCATCATTGAAAAGTAGGTTCCATGGTTAAAGCCCATCAGGCCGAGTCATTACTTAGCCCTGTTTTACCATGGATGAACTCCTTGGACTAGATAAGCATTTCACTGTGAAATTCCATGGATTATGATCCTTGGATTACACTCTTACCCATGCCAAGCTACCTTTATTCCTATGTTTTTTACCCTTTCATTCTAATACACCATGGTTATGACCTGGGGACATCACTATTAGATATCAATTCAAGTTTCCATGCATCAACATGGAACCATTAAAATTGATGACATGTGACTTATTTACAAACAAGTGATAATAAATTAATGAATTATTTTACATGTTTTTACAACAGATGAGGGTTTAAGGTAGTACTTTGGGTATCTTTTACATTGTAATACATTACTTTATAATTGTATGCTTTCACACTATTACATTTCCACTACCTAGGCTGGATGTTATAGACACTATTGGTGGTTACCCACTACGATTTCTCGCTATCCCTATCTGGGTGCTATTTGGTACTCGAAGTAGATTACATGGTTATAGGTGTTGACAATGGGAATCATATGGCTTCAAACACTTTTTTTAGAAATATAGGACGGATCATGATAGCTAATGACAAAGTCCGAGGGAAGGATGATTGTGACAGAATATAATTTTGTTTATAATTTTGTGGAACTTGTTTTGATTTCTATCTTTTATTAACATTTTCCAGTTTTATAGTGACGTGACATATCCTCATCAGTTGATTAAGGTTGTTAACATTAACTAATCTATTTCTACAATTGACTCAATTTAGAATATGTATTATCTTTAGATATATTTATTTCTCTATTATCTATGTTTACTTTCATTCCATGTGATACACTTTGGTAAGGAGGGAATTGTCTCCCCATGGACACACCCTAAGCCTTCGCTACTAGTTGGTAGCCTCTACTATTCTGGGATATGTATATGAGGCCATGTGGCCCTCTAGGCTTAGGGAACCCATTAAGTGGAATCTGATTTCCTGACGTCACTAGTGGTATCAAAGGAGTTTCCTTTCATGATTTACTATTTGAAGACAATATATTTGATATTAGGAACACTTGGGACATTGTAGTAATATGTTCTTGGGAATTATAAAACTCTATTCAGGTTAAAACCTATGTTACTGAAAATATAAATGTTTTTATGTTTTGATTACTAAAATGGTTATTATTTCACTTTTGGGTGATGCACATGATGCATGGGGTTATTGATTTTTGTTTTGATTATTTTTCTATTTTATCATTGGACAAATGATAGGAGGGAAGGGGTAATTGTTACAAGCATCATTATGGGATCCTAGAATTCACATGTCATGCACATTGTCATTCCATATAGGTGAATTTCATTACATTATAATGCATGATATGACTACGATTATTGAGTGATGTTGTGATACATAGCATTTTGTTTTATTACTCATTAATCCAATTGAGTGACTTCTTGTCCCAATTCATCAGATGTATAGGACCTCATGGGTCGGTATGAGTAATTTACCAAATCATGAAAGATTTCTATAAATAAATGTGTGTCATTTTCGTTGATAAGGTGTATGGGCGCTAACTCAATGGGAATGGATATCCATTATAAAGTGAATCATGACATCTAAAATGAATTTTTTGCAGATCCTTACCCTATATTGTCATGTTTCAGAAAGGTAAACCAATGAACCAGCTAACTCAATATAAAACAAAATTAAACATATACTTGAGGTCATGCTAGTAAATAGACATCAAAGAAGGTTGTTTGGGTAGTATACCTTGGGTAGTGATTTCTATTAGGTTTATCTTCCACTAGTGAGGATATATTTCTAATTAGGATTGTTATGGATCTTGTTATTAGAAATTTTAGACCAATTTCACCACGAAATCCTTGTATCGTGTGCTAATAATGACCTTATGACCATGCTCTAGATGTGGTGGCCCCTAAGACACAACTCATTCCTCTAGGAGTGACATTCAAGTCCCCACCAGTTGTACCTGATTTGGGAACTGACACCGATGTTCGTGATAGTTTCCTACATCAGATGTTTTCCATGCATGGTGCTCCACAACTTGCACCTACCATGGATGATTTGACTCATGTGTTATAACAACAACATCGTCCTATATTTTCTATGGACGGTGGTACGAAGGTTTTTTAGTCTTGGCTAGAGGACACCATATCTATAATTGAGCCTCTGGAAATGTCCCCATAGTGAATTGTTGATCATCCTACAAACAATCTTTGATATTCGGCCAAGTTTTGGTGTGATGTGATTTCCCATGTCAGCCTTCCTCAAGGCATGTTTTGGGTTGACTTCAATACAATCTTCAATTATTATTTTTTCCTCATATGCTAAGAGCTAATAGGGCCATAGTATTCATGCATCTCGAGAAGGGTTCGATGTAAATTTATGATTTTTCAAAAATGATTCAGCGAGTTTCATCACTTTTTACAGCTTCTAGTATGTGACGAGCTTTCATGTGCTGGACGCTTCGAGGACGAGATCATGAACACAATCCATACATAAGTGAATGTATGTTTTCAACATAATTTTTTTCAGATTTTTAAAAGGATCTCATCACAGATCAAAACCTGAGGGATGGAAATAGTACCAAGTACTGTGGATTTTTGTCGTAGAAGGCCAATAGTTATTCTAGTGGAAGGAAATGTTCCTTCATGGTTTCTTGTTAGTGAAGTGACAACTTGAGAGCCTTTTTCGATGGCTCTAATGTTTTTCACCTATGTGGACGGCAAGGGAATTTGAATCCTCGGTGTGATAGAGAACCACTCTAGTGACTGTCTTGTGGCTAAATGGGGAATCATTTGTATTTCAGCTAGACATTTAAACCAACCTCGAGTGGGAAATGATCAGAACCAGCTCTACCTTCAAAATAGGATTCTTTAACATTGCGTTTGGCGGGGAATTGAAATTGAAACTATTGGTCGGGATGAGGAGGATGTCATGCAAATCCTATCCAGACCTCTAACCACCAGCAACTCCGACAGAGAAGTTATGATTTTGGTAGAACAAATGTTGCACATGGCCATTGAATAGGCCAGTTGCATGCACTATAGTAGATACCATTGGATAAACCAACAAACCATCAATAGTATAATGTACTATTATTATGGAACCTACTATAGTATCTACATTATTTGATATAGCTACTTCAAAATCCATAATCTCTATATATATCCTAGAAATTATGAATCTTGAGATACAATATCACTATGGTTTAATCACGCTAGATATGTTGCTAGGGGTACGAATAGAGGGCATATGCCATTGTAGGCACTTTAACCTCGAGGTAGGTAGTTAACCTTTCTAGAAAAACTCTTTTTTTCTCTTGATGGTGGGAATCGATGTCATACTTGGGATGTATAGGTTGATTAAATATCATTCTTTTGTATAATTCTACAACTGATGGGTATCGTTTACAAGAATAGAGGGCCAAAATTATTTACATAAGGGTGAGTGGGATGTCCATGATGGTACAATAGGACTATTGCATCTTGGGATCAGTGGAGTGACTACCCTGATTCAAAATCAATTCATGGACGATCAAGGTTAATAATTTCTTTTCATATAGTAGTGGATCGTTTTATGGATGTCTTTCCTAGTGATTTTTCTAACTTACATCCTGAGAGATAGGTAGATTTTATAATCGATCCTGTGCTGGGGGTAGCTTAATTGTCCATTCCGCCAGATTGTATGATAGAAATAGATCTTTAGGAGCTCAAGAAGCAGCCCGAGAATTTATAGGCCAACAATTTTGTACATCCCAGTACATTCTCATGGAGTTTTCCTGTGATGTTCACCAAGAAGGCGTATGTAAATTTAAATATATTTTTGGTATACGGAATGTTGAAACATCATAATATTAAGAACTGATATAAATGTTCCTCTAATAGATGATACCTTTAACAATCTACAAGGAGAAATGATATTATCGTAGATCCACATGAGATCAGGTTATCATCAAGTGTGATTCAGACCATCAAAGATGCCTCGTACATCATTCCATAGAAGGTATAGTCTATATGAGTACATTATTATGCCTTTTTGTCTTATAAACATGCCTTTTATTTTTTCTTTGTATGATGAATATGGTTTTTAACCCATATTTAGACTCTTTTTCATGGTCTTTATGTATTAAATATTTTTGTATTCTCACACTTGTAGTGACCCTGAAAAATTATTGATATTGTTCTATGTAAATTGAAAGAGATTCATCTTTATGTCCGGATTATTATGTTCCACTTCTAGATATACATTGTTCATTTCTGGTGTTATATATTTTTTGAATCATAAGTATATGTTGACCAATATAATGATAGTTTTATGGTATCCTTAGAGATGACCAATTGTTTTAATATATGATGTTTCTAGGGGATACCTAGATATTACAAGTATCTCAGGAAGGTTCTATAATTTTTTGATTAAACTCTTACTGGTATTACAAATATGATTGTTATTATCCCTCTATCAGAATCAATTTTGAAATTCTTTCAGGATATGAATGGGAGGCTTGTTTCGTCACCTATTCTGACTCTTACAGAGCTTGACATAGGTCATACAATATTCTATGATGCATTAGGCATCGACCTACGATTAGTGTTTATGTCTATGGATAGAGTTGTTGCATAAGGGTCTTATAAGTTGAGGCCTCGTGAGTTAAATTACCTGACATGTGACATTGAGTTAGCAGTAGTTGTCCAAGCCATACGTTTCTAGAGACACAATATTTTAGGTGAGTGCTTTTTGGTGTACATAGAACGGAATATCCTCAAATATAACTTCTCTAGGGATTATATGAACCTCAGACAAACTATATGGTTTCAATATCAATGATCATTTTATATCTAACATGCTTATACACTTGGGAAGGAAAATTTAGTTTCAGATGTGTTGAGTTAGGAAACTCAAACATAGGTCTTACATGAAGTGAATGATGAATGGAAATTAATGAACCAATTTCTAAGCTACATCTAGAGTTTCATGATGTTCACAAGTAGTGATACATCTCTTCTCTGACAGTCACATCTTCCCTCCTGGATAAGTTGAAGGGTATAAATTTTCTTATCCAGAATAATTATTTCTCCAAAGTTGTATATTAGTAGATAATCAACCTTCATATTGGTCTATAGATGGAGAAAACATCCTACATATTCATGGACGTGTCTATGTCCCTATATATATATGAGAGAGGAGTTGCCGAATGAGTTCCACACATCTCTGTGTGAAGTGCATCAAGTGATTTTTAATATGTATACAAATATGTGATGTTAGTATTAGTGTCCTCAGTTGAAATGTCAGATAAAAGGTTTTATCACCAGGTGTTCTACCAGTCAGTAGCTAAAGGAATAGATCAGAGACCTAGAGGCTTTTCACATCCTCCTTTAGTCATGAAATAGAAATGGGAAGATGATTATATGGACTTTTTAGTTTATTTTCCTATTTATTTGAGAGGTAGTAATGATGTATGGGTTATTGTTGACTAATTAAAGAATTCATCCCACTTCATTATTAATCAAGAGACTTTCATAGTTTATGTGTTGGGATGACTGTATGTTTGTGAACCCATTCAGCTACATGAGGCTCCATGTACTATTGTTTCAGATATGGATGCTCGTTTCATATAATTGTTTTGTCAAGGATTCAATAAGGCTATGGAAAAACATGTTCTTCTAAGTATATATTTTCACCCTCAGACTGACAGACAATCATAAAATAAAATACCTATTCTAGATGATATTCTATGAGCACGTGTCCTTAATTTTGGAAGTTTTTTGGAGAAGAAAATCCCTCTTGTTGTGTTGGCCAATAATAACAACTTATAGGTGAAAATTTTGATGGTTCTATTTGAGTCCTTATATAGTAGGTCATGTCATTCACCCATATTCTGGTTAACGACGGTTTTAGAAGCCCTATAAGGTTTTAATATTATTCCATGAATATTAAAGGATGTTCAGTTAATCAGAAATCATATGACTACCACTCATAGAAGATAAATATTTTATGCTATTTTTCATCGATAAACTCTAGATTTTGAGGTCGTGGATCATGTTTTCCTAGAGGAATCTCCTAGGAAAGCGAATTGATGACTATGAAAGCATGGAATGATGTCTCCTTGTTATGTAGGACATGTTGAGATCCTAGAAAGATCCAGGCCGGTATCCTATCATTTTATACTACATTAGAGGTACTGTTACATGCATGATGTCATCCATGTTTCACATCTTCCCCAGTATCCTGCTGATCTATCTTGTACAATTGACCTTGAGGAAGTTGACTTAGATCATAATGCTACCCCTGTGGAGTATTTATTATGAAAATTTAACTGGATAATGAAGGATTTGCAAGGCCGATATTTCCCTCTAGTATAGGTGGTATTTCAGAACAATCACATAAAGGAAGGTACAAGGGAGGATGAGGCTGATGTATGTGTTCAAAGGCCAGAGCTGTTCACTAATAGTGTTTCACCACTATTGGAAGGTGAACCCGGAGATGAGTTTTATTAAAGGGGGACGGCTGTATGATCCCCATTTCTCACTCATGAATAGATACATTATATTATAGATTAAATCATTACTTTGGACCTAATATGGATTCTTAATGAGTTTGAAAATCTCCAAGGGGGGGCATGTGGTATGTTGGAAGGCCAAAAACTACCTTTTTGGGAAATCATGTTTATTGAAATATTAGTGTAAACCATGGAGCAATGAAACATGATTTAGAAAACTATATAGATGGTTTTTTTCAGATAGATCCACCTCACACATTTGGTATATGGTTGTGAGGACTAACCATGAATGTTCTCCTTCTACCAAGGTAACCGTGCACGATTTGCTCAATATTTATCAAACTGTGTGAACAAACAATGAAAATGTTATTTTTGGGAAATTTTATAAATTTGTTATGATATCTTAACCCTCCATCTTCATCCGAACAGAGATCAAGTGAGATTAACCCCTTTCTCTCTAAAAATAGGGGATTTTTATGGCCCAATCGAGGGATTGAAATATCTCTTTTTATAGGATCTGATCGAGAAACTATTTGTCACGTTGGATGTCCAATGAATGTAATCATGTTCAGTTAAGCCTTTACTCGTCTCTTTTTCTCCTGACCTAGTTATTATGTTTTGAGTGGGATTCCCATTTTCATAGATATACTATGATCCAAGTCCTATAAATGGAAAATATCAGAGGAGGATAATTGTACAAGCTTATGGTGGGTGGTCTATAACTAATCCCTCAAGTTGGTTGATTTTGGAAATGTCATGTGGGCCCCACTAATTTCACCGGGTTCCATTTTTTTTGAATTTATATGCCAAGATAATAATCAATAGAACCCTATGTTATGATCATTCCAATTATTTGATTATTCATTACTATTTATACCCACAACTCCATTCATTCAACGTAGGATGTTATTCCATACTTGTCCTTTTATTGTTTCAAAATATCTCAGACACCATTTGGGTGTGACTTCACATGACATTAATAAGGGAAACTATATTCATATTAAATGGATTATTCACAATGATAATTAAATAATGGAAATTACATGTATGCTTATAAATTTTCCCACCTAATTTATGTGCAATAGTTTAACAGTGAAAGGTTAAATAGGAATTGGAAAGTATACATAATTATATGGCATGGAATTAAATGTAAATGAATAGTAGGTTGCATAACTATAGAACCCCTTACCACATTATTTGAAGGAGGAATCATGAACCATGAATATGGAAAATGTTTTAAATGGCCTCAATAAACTATTACATTCTACTTGGCCTTGTCACACTATTGAAAGGAAAGGCTTGAACCAAATCACTTGATTAAATGGTGTTATGCTTCTTGAACTTATCACACTAATTAAAGGAATGGCTTGAACTACATGAAATATTACATAACATCATACATAAATAGTAACTTCATGACATGAGCTCACCTTTGATTCTGAACAGTGAATTCCTTGAGCACTCGGGAACCTCATTTTGATACATGGATATGGATTTCATTAGTTGAAACCCAATTATATCTTGATCTTTGAATATTATTTGGATTCCTGGTATGACATAGTAGGATATCTTCAATAACATTACAAGATGCCTTGGATACACTCATTGGATCCATCATTGAAATGTATGTGCTATGGTAATAGAACATCGGGCCTCATCATTGCTTAGCCCCATGTTACCTTTTAGGAACTCTATGGACGTGGTAGGTGTCTCATTTTTTAATTCCTTAAAATATGATCTTCATATTAAAATATTAACCATTCCAAACTATAGTTATTACTATATTGGAGACCCTTGAGGTGTATTTTAACTCTTTTATTACCTGGGGACTTCACCATTATATATCATTACATGTATATTTTTTACAACATCGAACCATTGTAATTGCTAACATGTGACTTGTTTATAAACTAGTAATAATCAAATAATGAATTTTTTTACATGTTCAGACACATGCCAAGGGCTGAAGTTGGTAATTAGATATTTAGTTACATTGTACTACTTAACATTATAAATGAATTATTTCACACTGTTACATTTCCATTAAATGATCTAAATGTTATAGAAACCATTTGGGGTGACCCACAATGATTTATCTCACAACCTCTCTGTGTGTTGTTTGGTAACTGGAGTACATTACATGGTTTCAGGTGTTGACAAAGGTATGAATACGGCTTCAAACACATGATTTCATAATATTTGAGATGGATCTTGAGACTAGCTGACTGAGTTGGGGCTCAGGAAGCTTGGGATAATCTTTGATTTCGTTTATACATTTGTGATACATTTTATGCATGCTATCAGGTATACATGTTTTCCAGTTTTCTTATAACATGACATTTCATCGTCATTTGTTTAATTTGATTATAAATATTTCCATTATTTCTACTATTTTCTATATTTTACATTATGCCTTATGTTTACTTATATTGATTTCTCTATTTATCTATTTTACCTTCATCCATTTTGCTACACATTGGTAATGAGGGCATAGTCTCTCCAAGGACACACCACATGCACACACTAAAAGCTGTCAACCTCTTGCATTCAGGGAGATGTGCTTGAATCCACGTGTCCCACTTGTCTTGTGGAATCTATTAAGTGGTATCTGATTTTTGTAGTTCATATAATATTATAATTATATAACCTCGTATAGTCATAAATTAAAATTTCATGTTTTATGATGATTGAATCGGTTCATTTAATGATATACTTGTTGAAAATAATTCTAATGTGTAGGTCTTTAATGTTATACATATTTTTTAGTAATTTATGAATAAGTAACCAATTCATTATGAAAATAATAACAATAATGATAATATCAATATCAATATAATAGTGTCATAAAAAATACTTAAATCTATGAGGTAAAAAATTTTGAATGGAGGGGCGAATGTACCAAAAATTTAATTTAGTTTATTTTAATTGAATACTATATTTTTTAGAATACACAACACATAACATTTAGCCTAAATGAGATATGAAATAATATTATTAAATATGAATCATTTAAAATATGTGTTTTTTTGCAAATTAATATGAATATCTAAATTTTTAAACAAATTTATATAGAATTTACTTTATACATTTAATGAAATTCATAAAAAAATAATCATCTAATTATATTTACTGGAAATGTATGTGATTATAATTAAAATTTGTTAATTTATGGGGAGGTTTGTTATAACTCAACAGAATTCTGAGGAAAGAGTTGAATCTAAAATCTAATTTTAACTCAAGGATTTAAGGGTTTAAATTTCAATGGAAGTAAATTCAATTAAAATTATCTTGTAGAAATTGTATATTTAATTCTCATATTCTTATTTATGGATTAAGTGATTACTTTTCATTTTCCTCTCTTTGGTACAAGATAATATGATTTTTCAAGAAACTATGACATTATACCTTATTTCGTTAATAAATATTTTATTATATGTACATGTTTCAAAAAATGATTACCATAATGATCATGTTTTGAAAAATGATTATTTAAGGTCAATTCAAAACATATTTTACATTCCATACAATATTTTAAAATGAATATTCGGTTCATTTTCTGTAATAATTAATTTTGAATTTGTATGAAAAGTTTGAAAGAAATACATTTTTATGATTACTGAATGATTTTATTTTATTTAAATAATAAATATTTAATTTTTACCCATATTTTACTTATTTTAAATTTATTTATCAAATAAAATAATCATCAACTATAATGGTTATGGATAAGTCATTGATTACCTCAAAATGTTCAAATAAAAACAACAAGATATCAGTAAGAATGACATCAATTCCTCTGGAAAGGAAAATTGATTATGGAGTCAAATTATGATAACCAAATTAAAAAAAATAAAGATCAAATAATTCAATAGTTATGAATACATTTAAGGGAAAAATTGATTTTAGATTTATGAAGTTCAATAGATGAATAATTGAGGAAAAGATAAAATTTAATTGTGATTAAAAATAAAATAAAATTGGAACTAATTTATTTATTTTATATCATATTTCACCTAAAATTAATTATTTTTAAATAAAAAACAAATTTAGGTAAATCCCTTTCTCTGAGTGATTAACTATAGTTTGGAGAACTCTTACATCTTACCTCTAATAAGAAACATTCATCTGTGAAATGATTGAATAAATCCTGATCAAAACAATATCACTAAAACTATGACATTTATAGTAATCTAAATTTTGATAAATAATAGAAAACATTCAATCATAATAAAACTCGGAATAATATCATGGAGTATAAAATATGGTAATGTGAATAAGTAGAATAAATTACCACCAAATTTTTATTCACCCATCTATTTTTTGTCCAATAAAAATTGTGAAATCTTGATGTTGAGAGTTAATGAATCAAAAGGATGATAAATCATCCCTAGATCCGTCACTCCAGATTTAGATATTGACTTCTTATAACTCATAAATGCTCTCTATTCAAGAAGTACATGTTTATGTGTGTCTGAATTATGATAGTATCCCCCCATTATTTCATCAAATCCTAGTTTTATATTTCTATTCATAGTTCCTCCTTATTCATCGAATATCACTTGATTGTCATCAAAGGTAGAATATTTTCCCATTTTCTATCTATTACATCCTTGTTACATTAATAATGTTATGAAATAAATTTGAAAAAAAATTCATTAACAGTTAATTCTCCCACTAAAAATAAAAAACTTTATGACACCACCATACTACCATTTTCCTTTATACGAATCTATTTTTCTTCATAAAAACTTGTGATAATTTTATTTAAAAACGTCATCATCACATTTCATGGGCCCATCAGCCATACTAATTGTAGAATTCAATACCCCACCATATTAAATCAATCTTGAAAAACAACCAAAAATATACGATAACAAAAACATTTTATAATAATGAAAAAAATCAAACCATAAAAATGACTCATGGATCAATGAGTTAAGCTTCTTAAACCAAAGTAATTATTAGAAAAATTTATACACATCAATCTAAAATATCCTAGTTTTTCATCATCATCCTCAATATTTATTCCAAATTAAAATTAGTTAGCCAAACATGCTCAGAATTAATCAACACTATATTATTATAATCCCATGAGATATGTAGAACAATATTGACCTAAGTCATCATCTACAAACAGAACCTAAAAAAATGTGGGTAGTGGCTGGATTGTACATCGAAGAAGAACATATCTATAGGAGAAATATTCATATAGAGGAATAAGAAAAATTATGATGAAAATGATATGAAAATACATTATTCATCCAGAAGTGCATCAACCATTATCTTGATTCTTCACTAATTATCTCTATTTTTTGTTTTATAAAAATACAAGCAGAAGTCGTTTGGATCAGAGTCACGGTTCCTGGTAGCAGTGAAATCTCACTGTTATTCTGGTGCTTGGACAAAAATTCCTCATATATAATCAATGTTGTGTGACATTCAGTTGTCTTTAGATTTGATATATTTGGATGTCTTGTGTCACTACACCATCTATTCATTTGAACTTCACATAAAAATATATTTCACAACCCATCCCCCGGGGCCCACATCGTGACTACCCCAAGCCCGCCTTCCATAGGCCAGGGGCTGGCGACTAACACCAAAGGCGTAATCCCCTAAAACTGGGAAGGCATTGCCTTTATAAATTGTAAACTTACACAACCAGAGTACAAGAAGAAGCAAACAATATGTAAAAATTAAATAAAAATTGTAATGGAAGTAAAGGGGGACAGAATATAAGCCCAAAGGGAAAGTACAACTGAATGAAATTACAACTGAAAGAAAGGAACAACAGCTAAAACGTGGAAGCAGCTCCAGGATCTTCGTCCGTGATTCCTACCAGAAGGGTAGGTACAGATTTCTACCTCATCACTCCACATCTAACGATACTCTCCGCATACCGTCTCACCGAGTAGTCCACCTATGGGTACCATCCAGTCCTGGATCGCTCTTAGCCTCGTCAATGCTATCCGTCGTCTGCATCCAACACAATGTAGTGCGAGCATAGCCCGTGCAGGGGTGAGTATAATAATACTCAGTAGGGACCCCGAGACCCTCAAGGTCTCACGAAATATAACATGGATGAACCACAAAGCAAAAAAATCAATAGATAACTAGTACATAATTATATTCCCATACATATACCTAAGTTTTCAAATAACCCATCTCAATCATGAGGAAAAATGCAAAGGGTCATTGACTCAGCTAAAACCATGATTTTTTTCATTAATGAAACCATGAATGTGGGAGAACTCCTCGTCTGCCGAGCACAGTAGTCTTTTCGTGACTTCAATTTTCTACTCACTAACCATATACTGCTGAGGAACTGCTCCTGCTAAGTACCGTGGGTCTTCCGCCTCCCACAGTAGCGCTCCCCGCCATGGGTCTGCCGTCTCACACAATAGATATCCCCCTAATAGCCTATATAGGTAATCCTCTTGTCGAGTATTGTGGGTCTTCCACCTCAAAAAGTAGTGATCCTCGGTCATGGGTCTACCGCCTCAAATAGTAGCGCTCCCCACTGGGCTAGTCAAGTCACTCCGAACGAATCAGACAAGAAGTCATCAGGTCTCAGCCAGCTTCTAGGTCTCTATAGTCTTCTCGCTCATCTCAGGGAGGGTCTGCTCCATGATCTACAAGCCGATACATCAGGTGTCACTAAGTCCCATGAAGAAGTATCTCAAAGGTCTTCCACGTCATAGGGGTCTCAATTAAACAGATGGCACGTCAATCGGACGCCCGGTCTGTGAGTTATTATCTTTTTGTCTAGGGGGCCATGTTGGTTTTGTGTACGAACCAACCCAATCATATCAAAACTATACCATTAATTTCCATGGGGTATTTTTGAAGGGACCAATTATCAATGAGATTACCAGTGCCACTGACGGTTCGTGAAACGGACATCCTGTGCCAAAGATATGGCCAACGCAAGCAAAGTGTCCAATGTGGGCCCGGGTCCTGTCCGACCCGTTCTGGGTCAATACGGTCAGACGTGATGGGTATGTCCCGGCCCGATGGGTGGTTCATCCCACTATGTTTGGCCCAGTCCACTGGGCCCGGCCGAGCGGACTGCCTGAAAAATTCGGGCCGAAGTCGCCACGTGGGCGACTCAGCGCAAAGGCTAGTGGCAGGTCCGGCCGAAGCTGCGAGTGGTGCAGCGCAGACAGCTCGACCCGAGAGGCCAACGGTGGGCCGACCAAGGTGCAGGAAGGATGCAGGTGTGCCGAGAATGGTACATCGGGCTGCGGGTCGGGCGCCAGGAAGACGTCATGGGGTGCAAGGAAGGCGGAAAAGGCACCGGGTCGGCGCCGAGTAGGCGCCAGGCAGGCGCAGGGCACGCCGGCAGCGCGCGGGTAGGCTGTTCGGGCGCCACGCGACCGGCGGTACGGTTCCTGGAGGCCATGGGAAGCGGGACCTCTATTCTCCATCTACGTCGTCATCACCACAATGCCATTCCACTGTTAGGTCATCATTGCCATAATCCCATGATGTTGTTACGTCACTGTCGATCCAAGGTTCCGAAACCATAAAGGATGCAGAGGGGTGGGGCCGTGTTTGTGCGGCCCAAACCCTCCACGTTAGAACAATATGAAGAGGCTCAAGATGTTGATTTAACAAGAGATGATTAAGAGTTAAACAACATAAAACACACCCATACCTTTTTAATCGATGGGTGTTCATTCGTCGTGGGTGAAGATGATGTTGACGTCGTTCGCCGTATGCTTCCACTCCTGAGTTCATGTGTCGGTCTGTTGATGATGAAGAAAAATGATGAAGGATTGTCGAAGAGATCCCACGTCGGAAGGGGGGGGGGGGGGGTTCCGAGGAAGAATCCAAGGAGGAATTTTTCATCGCTCACGTCATCATGTTATTCATTGGAGGAAGCATAATCTTCCAAGTGTTGGGCGTCACGTCACATTACCGGTTCTTCGTCGCTTGGTGAAGTCGTCCTAAATCATCCTTCCAAGCTACCTATATATAGGATAAGGGGAGGGTAGATTTGGGATGGCTTCACGAAGCGGCGAAGCACTGCTAAAGTGACGCGACACCCAACACATGGAAGATTACGCTTCCTCCAATGAAGAATGTGAAGACGCATGTGACAACAAATTCTTCCATGTATTCTTCCTCGGATCCCCCCATTCCGACGTGGGATCTATTAGAAAAACCTTCATCCTTCCCCATTGTCGTCAATGGACCAATGCACGAACTTGGGAGTGGAAGCATACGAAAAACGACGTCAACATCATCTTCCCCCGTGATGAAGGAACGATCATTGATTAAAAAGGTAGGGGTGTGTTTTATGTTGTTTAATGCTTAATCATCTTTCATTAAATGAACTAATTGATCCGCTTACTGTCGTTCTAACATGGAGGGTTTGGGCTGCAGAAACATGGCCCGAACCCTCCACAACCTTTATGGTTTTGGAACCTTGGATCGACGATGACGTAACAATGACATGGCATTTTGGAAATAATGACGTAACATCGGCAGGGTATTGTGGTGACGATGACGAAGATAGCGAATAGAGGTCACACATCCCACGACCTTGGGGAACCGCACCATCGGTCGGGCGGTGCCCCACCGGCCTCCCATGCGCTGCCTGGTGCATGCCCTGCCCGAAACTGTGGCCAGCCCGGTCCGCCGCCACCCTGCCCGCACGCCCCGTGCGATACCGGCTCTACCCACGGCTGCCTGGTACCCTCTCGGCTCTGGCCTAGTGCCCGAGGCACCTGCCCAGCGACCCCTTGCGCCCTCCCAACACCTGCCCGGCACCCAGGCCACCCGATAGGTGCCCCCGGCGCCTTCCCAGCGCCCCAGGCCATCTTCCCGACGCCCGACCGGCGGCCTGGTGCACCCTTACAAGCACACATACACCATTTCCGCGCCCTGCATGCCCCGCCGTTGGCCTCTCAGGACGAGCCATCCGCGCCGCGTCCCTCGCAGCTACAGCCGGACCCGCCACTGGCCGTCGGGCCGAGTCGCCCACGTGGCGACTTCGGCCCGAATTGTCCACGAAGTCTGCTGGGTTGGGCCTAGTAGACTGGGCCAAAATTTTTGGGATAAACCGCCCAACGGGCTGGGTCAGACTCATCTTGTTTGACCGGGTCAACCCAGACAGGGTCAACCCAGATTGAGTTGGGCCGAGTTGGTCTAACCGGGTTGGACCAGACCCGAGCCCACTTTTGACCCTTTGCTTGCATTGGCCATATCTTTGGAATAGGACGTCCATTTGATGAACTGTCAGCAGTGCTGGTAATCTCTTTGAGAATTGGTCCCTTCAAAAATACCCCATGGGAATTCAGGGTACATTTGAGATACGGTCAGGTTGGTTCGTACACAAAACCAACCTGGCCCCCAGGACAAAAGGCTAAAAACTCCACGACCGGGCGTCCGATTGACATGCCATTTATTTCCTTGAGACCACAATGATGTGGAACACATTTGATATACTTCTTAATGGGACTTCATGACACTTGGAGTATCATCTTGTAGCTCGTGGAGCGGACCCTTCCGGAGATGAGCGAGCAGACTACAGAGACCTAGAAGCTGGCTAAGACCTAATGACTGCTTGTCCGATTAGTTCGGAGTGGAATGACTAGCCCAGTGGTGAGCGCTACTATGTGAGGCGGTAGACCCATGGAGGAGGAGCGCTATTGTGTGAGGTGGAAGACTCGCAATACTTGACAAGAGGAGTACCTCTATAGGCTATTAGCGGGAGTGCTACAGTGTGAGCAGGAAGACCCAAGGCGGGGAGCTCTACTGTATGAGGCGGCAAACCAGTGGTACTCGACATGAGGAGTACCTCAGCAGTCTAAGGTTAATGAGAATCACCTCAGAGACGTGACTGGACTACTGCGCTTGACAGAGGTGGAGTTCTCCCGTAGCAGTGGTTTCGTTAATAAAAAAATCCTTGTTTGAGCTTTGTCAATGACCCTTTGCGTTTTTCCTCATGATTGAGATTGGTTACTTGATAACTTAGGTATTTTATGGGTGTATACCTATGTATTGGTTATCCATTGATTTTTATTATTTTTGGTTCATCCTTGTTTGATTTTGTGAGACCTTGAGAGTCTCGAAGACCCTAATGAGTATCGTTATACTCACCCCAGCATGGGCTATGCCCAAACTAAATTGTGTTGGATGCAGATGATGGACAGAGTTGATGGAGGCTGAGAGCAATCCAGGACTGGACGGTACCTGGAGGTGGACTACTCTGTGAGACGATACACGGAGCAGACCATTAGACATGGAGTGATGAGGTGGACATATGTACCTACCCTTTAGGTAGGAATCCAGGATGATGATCCTCGAGTTGCTTCCACATTTTAGCTATTGTCCCCTTCTTTCAGTTGTACTTGTTTCCAGTTTTACTTTCCTTTAGTCTTGTATTCTGGCCCATTTTACATCAAGTACACTTTTTATACAGTTTTTACTTAGTGTTTTCTACTTCTTGTACTCTCATTGTATGAGTTTACGTTTTATAAATGCAATACCATCCCAGTTTTAGGGGATTACACCTTTGGTGCTAGTCGTCAGCCCCTGGCCTATGGATAGTGGGCTTAGGGTAGTCAAGATGCGAGTCACGGGGGACGAGTCGGGACAATATAGGAGAAAAAACTGAAGAGAAGCTGAAGGTGGCCTAACAAAATGTTCATGTTAAAACCCGTGATCACCGCAGAATTTGAGACTTCTCCATTTGATTATGATAATTGAATTGGATCTAAAACTATAAGTATGTTCCACTGAAAACACTCCCCATATGAATATATTGATCCCTTTTTATTCTTCAGATAGCTTAAATAATTTTATTCATCACTAAACTAAGCACTCTTCATTGATGCCAATCAACATTGAATACATTTCATAGGGATCTTATTAGGAAGGAATACCTTTCGCACCTCACTTATTTATGTTAATGGCCACCTGAAATGAGAAGACCATCAGTCATGACCCATTAGACTTCATTTCTCATTTGGAGTCGTTAGGTAGTATTAAAAAACCAGTGCGAGTTTGAATGTTTATCTAACATGTTCAATATGATATTGGGATATCCATATTATATACTCTTACCCTTATGATATTTAGTTTAGTAAGATTCCAAAATTTATCTTCCATCCACTTTTTAGAAATTTCATAAGTTGTAAATTTCTTAAGAGGCATGGTACATTTGTTTCAAAATTAAAACTCAAAGATAACTCAGGAACACGTGACTCGAAATCCCCTAAAAACATCTTAATATGAAACTCTGTTACACCCTCCCTTTCCATAATATAATATTCAAAATATATAAAAAGTAGATAAAGTTAACCTCAGTGGCACACCTACATTACAAATAATTTATAAACTGAAACAATTTAATTGGGTAAATTAATATTATACAATCAATATACATAAGATAAATTTAAATAAACACAATAAAATTATGATTTATAATTTAAATAGGAAAAACATATAAATGAAAATAATCACTATTATTAAATTAAAAAAAATAAAATTATTATTTTATAGAAATACTAATTATGAAATAAAAAACATTATGAAGAAGAATAAAAATCAATTTAATTAAAAAAATTATAACAAATTAATAAACAAATATTAATTTATAATAAATAAATAATAACATTACAATTAAAAAATAAAAACCCAAAATAAATAGTAAATATAAAAAATATTTAAAATCATGTGAAAAATTCATGATAAATAGAATATAATATTCCCAAACACATATTAATATACTTCTATAAAGTAATCACATGATAAATTTGAATAGAATATATGAAATATTAAAAATGAGAAACTATAATACCACATTTAATTTTTATTTTGAATTACTTTCCACTACAGACACTCTCAAGCTAATATTTTTCCCCTTAAATGAAATGAAAATAAATTCAATGATGTTTTATTGTCTTAATAAGGTGACAGAAATTGGGAATTATGAAATAATTCCAAAAAATAAGTTATTTTCACTAGAATTTCAAACATATATTTGACTTCTAGTGAGGTGAAATATATTATTAATATAAATAATAAATAGACACTCTACATGGATTAGAATATTTAATAATTTAAATAATAACGAATAATAAATCCATAATATATTCTCATACTAAGGTGGTATTTTTTGGTATATGGGAAAATGTGTTTCCACCTACTTTTTCTAAATTTCTTATGATGGTATTTTCTTACGAGCCTTGGGCACATGTATTCCAAATTCATACCCAAATTCAACTGAGGACACCCTTATGTGAAAGTCACTATAAAAAATACATTTTGGTGATAATATTAGATTATAGCTCTTCTCAAATTACCATTTTCAATATATGTACATAGACTGAATAATTTAACATTATTGGACCACCTACAATGTAAAAAAAGTAAAAACATAAAACAATTTAACATCCCAATTTAAAATTCAACAAACATTATACATAAGATTAATTAAAATAAACTAAATAGAACATTAATTATATAATAATTAAAAATAGATGAAAAAGAATATATGTTAACCATAATGATTA
The DNA here is from genome assembly GCA_963277665.1 of Viscum album. Taxonomy (NCBI): domain Eukaryota; kingdom Viridiplantae; phylum Streptophyta; class Magnoliopsida; order Santalales; family Viscaceae; genus Viscum; species Viscum album. The sequence continues at coordinate 451,807,191 of OY728145.1, forward strand.
ATTTTTGAAAAATTAATTTAATATTAAAAAAAAGAAATAATTTAACAAAACAATAAAATAAATAAACAATAAAACACTCTTCATATTAAACATTTATAAACATTAATTTTATAATTTACTATTTGATAATATATTAATTTTAAAATTATTGGTAACCCATAATAGGTAAAATTAGGCAATAAATTAACACTTTATTTATAATAAAATGTTGAAAAAATCATCAAAAATTACCATATCCAATGAATTATTTTATTTATATTTTTTTAAAAATTAAAATAATAGTTGTATCAAGTTTTTAATTAAGTTAATTAATGTCTATTTAAATGTATTTTCATATATTTCAACATTCATTGATGAATATTAATATTTACTAGATAAATAATGTAATGATAAAATATAATGTTTTAATACAAAAGACTTATGATAATGTTTTTATATTTATTGACCATGGTAATATTATCAATTTGTATACTCAGTTTTTGGAACAATTTTTTCAATTTATTTAATTGTTTCTCATTTAATTAAAATGATTAAGTAAGATGACTTAATAACTTATTCTTGGGTCCATTTTTGACAATTAATGCATTGGTAGGTCTCGAGAGAAAAACTAGTTTAGCAACATTGGATTACACCTTACCTATTTATATATAATGACATTGAATAAGGTTTTTATGGTACAATTTTGGTTTTCATTTTATTATATTGGATAATTATGAAAATATTTATTGTTATAAATGTGATTATTTGTGGTATTATATCATCAATGTATATATTCTTTGTCCATGATATTAATTATATGACATATACAATTATTTTTTCTCATCCATAATATTTGTGTTTTATTTATTATATAATAGAATTTATTATAATGTTTTTCTTAAAATGCATATAATCTCACCATTAAACATATTTACCTATACACAAACTACAATATAGTGGAACATGAATGAGTTTTAGTAACTGGTATATTAAATAATAGTTTCATAATTTTAATTTAATGTTTTGTTTAATGTTTTGAATATTTTATGTGATAATCATTAATGTGCATGGTCTCTTAAGACAATGAAACCATTTGATAATGTCAAATGAAGTAAATTATATCTTTTACCAAACTATGGGGTCAGGATTGACATAGAACTAAATCATGTGTTTAGTAGTAATATGAAACATTATTAGAATCCATATGCACCAAAGAAATGGAATCATTTTATCGATTCATTCACGTGACAATATTCACCCATCTTTAGATGATCTTACAACACCTGAATTATTATGAAATGAATCAATATTATAGAGAAGCTATTATTCATTCTCTAGTTGTCACATCATGAGATGTTTTTCTTATTTTTTATATCATATTGGGTGAGGCTAACCGATGGTGGAATCTTATCAATAAATGATGATGAAGGAATAGATGACTCTATTTTATTTGAGGACTTAAATAAAATATTCTTCCCTTAATATATTATGTAAAAAAATTGATATAAAAATTAAGAGCTAATTTATAGAGTTGAAACAAAATGAGGACTAATCTATCAATACATATGATGAAAAATGTAGGATATTCAGGAGTTATGCCTCTTATATTAATATAAACCAAGAAATTAAAATAAAATTATAATTTCATTGAACAAAATAATGTCTTCAAAAATTATTTATTCGATTAGAAAATGTTATCAATAATGTGACTTTTCAATGTGCAATTTTGTTGGAAAACGATGCAATGGATTATAATCATTATAGATAAAATAAAGGTATGATTTTTTTTATAGAAATACGTTTGAAAATAATAATAATATAAAAATATTTTAATCGAGTATATTCCAAAAATGTGGGATGAATCATTACATAAATCTTCAATGAGTTTGATGAATTTATTTAAATATGTTAGTGCAGTGAAACAATAATTATATTAAAAAACACTTGTAAAGTGAATAATTGAAAAAATGTATGAGAAGAAGGTCCCATATAATGAACCACCCACACAAAATTTTTATAAATTGATATATTTTTGAATTATGTAATTCAGTTCCTTAACCGTAGATATATAGAAGAAAAAATTCTGAAAATAGAACCGATATCGATGGAGAATATAAGTGTCTATTTTATCAAAAATTATTAGTAGGGCACTAATCATGAAGTGATTAATCTTAAATATACTCTAAATTTTAGATATGTTACTAAATTAACTGATTCATGTTATTATCATTGGTTCATTTCAAACATGTTATCTAATAATTTTGATTCTCCGCCATAGACATTGGGTATCAAACAATTCTTGAAAACACATGGTTGAATGATTATTGAAACTATGATATATAACGCTTATCCAACATGTTTTATTTCAAAAATGCTTTTTTCAAGTATATTTATTCTTTCAATTGATGAATTTTATATAATATTGGTTATAAAATATCTATACATAAGTATATAATCGATCAATTTTTGGCATCAGGAAATATAATTCCATTTCTGGAGTCATCCTATTGTAAAATATCAAGGTATATATAATAATGAAATCCCTTTAGAAGAATTTACTATAAAATTGGTCTTGGTAACTGGGAATGAGTAAATTATAGATCAATTTATTATGGTGTAGGTCCACAATGACGACATGGATATTACATGAATCTTCAAATCATCTATATGGTAATCCCCTAGAGTTTCAGACTGATTTTTACACTTAATTCATAACTCTGTCTATTTTTATATCAAAAATTTCATATATAATTTTCCCCATAGTGTTAAAAAAATATAGAAACAACATTAATAGAATTTGGATATGGGATATGAGCACCCATTTTCTTCACCTTTAGGCACACCAACCCTCTTTTTCCAAATTAATTTCAATCGATCACATATATTTAGTCATTATCATGAGATTATTAAAAAAATTATCATGAACAATTATCCTCAACCCTAACTTGTCGATCTATATAATAAACTCAAATGAGATCAATTATTTTCAATAATACATCTTTGAGCTAGATATCAACAATTATTGGTCAAATGGAAGGATATTTCCAACACATTTTTCATATGTATTTTAGTGACTATAAATTTATAGTGATTAAATTTATAATTAAAAATACACATATAGTTATTATATATATGATTAAAAGATTTTTTATTGAATTCCTTGATCAATTTATGATATTTGTTATATTTGTTTCCATATATTCCATTTTCATGGAATATCATAAATATAATTGGGGTTTTTGGTTGAATATAATAATAGTGGATAAGATGCGTGGAAAATGTTTAATGTGTTAATTCTAATTGTAGAAAAAATTATTCGTGGAACATTTAAAAAACATGAATGGAAATATATTTAGATCCATCAAAAATGGAAGGTGATTAACAATGGTCCAAACTAACCTTAGTAACCCAAATTCTAATTTTTATCAAACTACCTAGATATTATTAATGCTTTAAGATGAATTTAACTTGATATCAAATAAAATAACCATGTCAAAAATGAAATGGGTGAAGATAATTATGAATGATTAATGTGAAGAATGTTAGGATGAATAATTTTTTTTATCAATATCTATGTACAAACACTACACTATATCCAGGAATGTTATTTATTATAGAATAATTATTCAAAGAGTTTAATGCAATGATTCTACATTTAGAATGTTACTATAATTTTTCAAATCTCACGATAAATAATATATAACAATAATTGTTAATAGAAACCTGAGTTAGATCTTAAGAAACTGATATTTTAATTAATGACAATGTTATATAATATATATGGTTGGATGTTTAATATATATACAAACAAGATGAGTTTTAAGTACATATTTACATTGAAGTAAATAATCATATTATAATGGATATGTCTAGAATTTATGAAACAATATGACTTCTCATTACATTATAATTTATTGGAAATAAAAAAGATGGAAGATTATCTATGAATGAATTATTATGATACCTTATACAAGATTATGGTAGAAAAACTGCATATTCTTGGATTTATAACGGAATAATAGTGAAGACATATTGGATTTGGAGAAATCCCTTCATTCCCAAAAGGTTTATCAACAATCCATCCATGTGACAATTATATAATCCTACTAAGAGAATATGGATATATAGAAAAAAAGACAACATACCATAGTTTAACTTGGATATATAAAGATTTATAAGGTTTGGAACCCAGATATGTGACATATTAAAATATTAACTAAAGTGAGATGCTTCAGAATATGTGAAATAATGACCTTATTCTATTCATCAAGGTGGAATGAATATGTATATAGATCTAAAGAAAAATTTTGGTTCTATAAGATAGAGGGGGGTTATATAATATTTATCTTAATACATGTTCCACTATAAATTCAATGCTAAGATATAAAATTTTATGTTGATGATTCATCCATCAAAATTCTTGTATGAAAACGGGAAAACATAGCATTATATGTTATCAAATAGAAGCTAATATATCTAAATTCCTAAATAAAAATGTGTTATAATCGATTTCCCTACATAATAATTAATTTTATTTACATAAAAAATTACTTATCTCATGAACAAATCACCTTGATATACATAATTGAATTGGGGAGGAGTCATGGCAGACCATTTTCCATTGTATTTGACTAAAATCTATAGTTTTCTTAGATATTCTTATGATTTTTTTAGAATGAATTGGAGAAAGATATATTCTTTATGACCACCTACCACCCTTATATAGATTCTCAGACTGAAATTAACATTCAAACTATTGTGGACATAATTATATAATTTATAATTGATTTCAATAAATATTTAGACTATAACATCAACGGGTATATTTCACCTTTACCAATAGTTTATATTCGAGATTTCATATAGAATTGTGTGAGTTTCATTATAGAAATATATGCTAGTATTAAATATAATATGAAGATGTTGGAGAGTGGAAGCACAATGGATATAAGCATGTACATGAAATGAAATTGAAGGCCCAAAATATTTAGTGGTATATGAATATATCAGAGAATTAATAGAGGAGTTGTAAAGATAATAAAACAATAAGAAGTGGAATTTTATCTGAATGGTATATTAGTCCCTTTAATATACCTGATCATATCAGGTGTTTATATTATCACATAATACTCCCTACAAATCTGTTTCTAGTACATGATGTGTTTTACGTATTCCTTTTGAATAAGCACACTAAAAACCCTTCCCATGTACTTAAATCATAGTCCACGCAACATGAATATAATCACTCAGATGAGGAATGACCAGTGATTGTCCTTGATCAAAGAGATATTTCTATATGTCACGAAAACAAAAATCTAGTCACATTTCTATTGTGGAATGACATATTGGTGGAAACTGTGTTAGAGCATGTGTATTCAACGACAAAAAAATATCATCACATGCTTTCATGCTTATAATATAATTTTCAATAATACGTTATTTTGATGGATTATAAAATAATGATCCCTTTTTTATAGTAATCCACCATAAATTAAAAATTTGTTAAATAGATTATTTTACAACCAAAACTGAACCAAATTGAATCAAAATACATTACATAACATTGTAAATTAGTGTTTTAATTAATCAGTATAAATATATGTAACCACATAATAATATATATATAGAGAAACAATAAATTTAATTTTTATTATAAATGTATATTTAAAACATAATTTGTTTTGATAAAAACTAATAAAATAATTTTATTATTGAAATGGTATTTCTTGAAAAATTATCCATTAATTCATAAATATTTTTTAGCAATGGCATATATTATAGTTTAATAATGATAAATTATATTGTATATATGAATTATATATTAACAATATTTTTTAATTGATCGGTATTTTGATTTAGAAAAACAACATTTACAATGTCATTTACTTATAAAAATAGTTCACCCATATAATTATATTTAATAATTACATTGAAAATAGAATGAAAAATTTGGAAAAATGTACCTCGTTTATGGAATCAACTTGATAATATTTTCTTAGTATTTATTTATTTTTTTCTAAAAATATTTAGTTTTTGGTCAATTGTAAAAATAACATTTTTAATCATTTCAATCCATTGTTGAAATCATTAACATATATGAATGACATAACTATATTAAAAACCATTTCTGAAAAAAATGTGTTTGTTTAATATTAATTGTAATTTTTTAATTTTTTTAATTCTCAAACCATTATATGATATTTTGTTAATATAAACATTTTTTTCCAGTAAAACTATTTTACAATTTATATATATATTTATTTAACATTTACTACTATCCAATAATAAATTTCAACTAATAAAATGGATTTCAAAATTTTAACCATAGGGTCTAAATTATATAATTATATAATTGTAATTTTTTAGCATAAAATATCAATTAATTACTAAATAGTAGTTTCCTCTTAAAATAGAATATTTTAGAAGGGTAAAAACAATTTGTTACTGGTCCTAAATAATGCTAACCAAATATCTCAAAATGGTTTGTTGAGGAATTCATTGATGTTCACTCATACCCAATCATTTATTGTGGACTTTTGGAGCCACATTCCTTGAATGGTGGCTTTCCTTATTATTTTATTACAAAACATTCACACCTCTCACATATAAAAGAATGAATTCACCAAAAAAACATCACACAACATAGAATTCCAGATATATAGGCCATAATAAAAACAAATACATCCCAAAAAATCATATACACAACTAGGATGTTATTTTTCTCTAAAAGTACCTCCCCCTAAATCCTTAATCAAATTTCAAATTGAGTTAATTTTAGGATTAAGGTAAAAATAATAAATCACACCATTTCATTTATATATAATGAATACATATTATTAGAACTCGAATTCTATTATTCCAATCGAAAAAATGAAATTGGTATAATTATTATAAAGAAATGTTATTATATTTATGTAATAAATATCTTCTACCATTCACATTCTGTAGAAAAATGAATAAATTATTCCTCCATATGTTTGTAATCCCACATCCATGAAGTTATGTATTTAGTTCTTTATAATCACTTTATAGGGATCGATATATAGTGGTATATATTTAATAAATATTCTTTACATCAAAATTATGGGATTTTAATTTCATAATCATTTTTCTATATTTATTTAATTCTATGTCAAAAAATAATTATTGATGTGTACACACAGATTAAAACCTACATGGAATGACATTATTAATTTTCATCAATACCAAAAAATAGATAATTATGACAATTTTTTTAATGAATAAAATTTATTTCTATTTAATTATTTATGTTATTGATTTGTTATATTAATAATTAAGTACTTAATAATATACCAACTTTTTAGGGCAAAAACCATTCCAAACAAGTGCTTTTCTGATTATATATTAATTAATAAACTCTTAAACTATAATTAAAAGAAAAAACACTAAAATAATTATAAACAATAACTTATTTTACATTTATTTTATTAGAATTCCTAACATGGTATAAAATAATGGGAATCTATATCCATATTTTGTATCATAAGTGAAAAAAGAAAAATCTATAAAATCTAATATCATAATTAATCATTATACAACTAATAAATTGTAACACCCCAAGATTTTATGAAAAATATTATTTTTAATTTTATTGATGTCTTGTGTTGTACGTTACAACAAAGGAGTCTTGCAGAACACGCAACCCTAACTTCGCTGCATTACACGCAATCACGACCTTCCTTGATAGCGTGTGTTGTACGCAATACCGAGTTTCACTAAACAACGATATGCTATTAAAATATTATTAAAACTAGCCGTTATGAATATTAATTACCACTTTCTGAAATTTTTTAAATTTCAGTGTTCAAAATGGAATTCATTTTTGGATTCGGAATATCAAAATTAGCCTAGGGTGAAATTTTGGTATTTTTCTGAAAACATTCAATTTTTGATGAATAGTGAAAACAATGGGTTACTATTTAAAAACCCACCTTTTAATTAAATAATTAATTATTTTATTTAAATTTATTTTAGGTCAAAATCGGCACATAATACCTAGACAAGTTCAATGTAATTCATTGGAGACATTTTATAATAATTTTAGATATATAAAAATTTTATTGACCTTTTGACCGTCTTTTACCCACCTCCTAGGAGAATTTGCAAATTTACATAAAACATAATTTTACCACTTTTGTGAATGACATTTCAAAAATCCGAGAGACACGGTTGATGTTAGTAAGTAAAATGTGGTTCAATGAGATGAAAATAATTTTTGGTGAAAAGTAACTTTTTACTTTTGTTTACCACGGTTAAAAGTAAATAGGGTAATTATGGGTAAAAATGATATTATTATTACCCTAACACATGTTTTAATTATATTAGATAAGTGTAATTAGACCAAAAACAACCTTAGGATTAAAATATGACCATTTAGGCCCACTTGGATTAGATTAGGACATTTAATATTAATTTATTTAAAGAAGGGTTAAAATAGTTAAAATCAATGTTCAATAAGTAAATCATTTTTAATATAATGTTATACATAAGATAAATTCGACTATAAATATTAATTAGAAATATAAAAAGATTTTATAAATAATGGTATTTTATTTATAATTTTTAGAATTTAAATAATTTAATTTATTTTTGACACAATGATGATGTAGTAATTTTCTTATTAATGAAATATTGACATAATTGATGTTATAAATACCCAAATTAATGTAATTTGAGACTTTTTATGAATTAAACTAATTTTATAGGTTAATATGACATGTTAGAATTGATTTAGTTAAATTTTTTCGAACTAATAATTCTGTTATGCTTTTCAAAAATATCAATTACCAAATCGTGTCAAAATTGACATAAAATAGTTTTTAAAACAAATATTATATTATTAATTGTTATTTTATTCTTAAAAATCTATGGTTCATCCAAATGACTTAGATAAGGATCTATATATTAATATTAAACATCTTGGGGTTCGTTTGGCTTGTTATAGTAAGTTTATTAATCTTATAGTGTAAGAAAACAAGAAGACATGGTAAAAGTAAAATTATTTAACTTAAGGTTAAATCTAAATGATAAGTTTAAAATATAAACCTAAACTTGTATAAATTATATTTTATGAGAGGATTTCGACCCATACCCACCTTATCTTAGAAATAAATCAATTTTTATCTATTAAAAACCGAATATGACTTTATAATAAAATAATATTTTTTGTTTTTCCAAAGGTGCCCCTCTCCTCCCTTATAAAAGGGCACCTCCTCCCTCTCTTCCTCACACCACTTTGACCCTTCAATCTCGGCCAACCCCTGCCAAATTCTCTTCTAAACTTCCCTAGAAACATGCTAGAGGTCCCGGTCTTCTTCAAAGACCAATTTTAGTTCCTTAAGAGGAGTTCTCAACGAGGCGCTTCAAAGAAGATGTAATGTCCGTTACCGATTCTTTCAACTTTATTTCTTCTTCCAATTATTCTTCATTAGTTTTTTCATTATGAAGTAATAACATCAGTATAAATCATATAATGATATGTTATTATAAGTATTAAAATAAACTATTTCACCATCTATCCATCCTATGGAAAATGAAATCACCACGCGTGCGTACGTACGGAATACCGTCTCCACGCCGTGGTGAAATCTGTTTTTCCACCAACACCTTACATGGATGGGTATAATGGTGTAAAGAATAACTATACATGGTTATTATAAAATCTTACTGATTCTGATATATTATACCATCCACTCCAATTTTATTCAATAAATATGGGAATGATATCATCGCTCGTGCGTACGTACGGACTACTGTCTCCACGACGCGATGCGATTCATTCTCCTTGTTAACCATACATGAAGGATAATATAGTTTATATAATGAATAATAATGAAATATATGAAATAATAATGCTACTGGACTTATGTATATATATATGTATGACATCTATTTAGTTTCATTCAATTCAATAAGGAAACGAAAACAAAGTTCATGTGTACGTACAGCCTACCATCTCCATGAACGGTGTATTTCATTCCATTTATTGATCTATAATATACATATGTATATGATGAATATATATTATATATAAATCATGTTTTAAATTATGGAACTATTTAAATCAGGATATCAGTAATAATTTTAAGAACGACAAGTCGAAACACATACGATAAATGAAATGATTTTACCCAAAATGATGCTTTAACATGGGATTTACAAAAGAACGGGTAATATAAAGTCATAAGTGAAACATATATGATATCATAACAATTAATATGATTTTGTAATAAGTCAATGACACTATTTAAATCATTTCACAGGATGTTCGTATACATACGAAGCATATCAGATCTAAGGTAAGGGATAATGTTTCAATCTCAATTGTTTTCTATCTGAGATTTCTTATACGTAAGTATTTACTGGGGTTATATTTATCATCCATGTCCAAGTATTATAAAATAAGTTTTCATGTATGTTTAAAGTCCTTTTTAACCATTTTGACTTTAACAACAGGGTATGTAAGGAATATTTCTTTTTGTTTACCATACGAGGTACTTTTTGACTTTTCCGACAAAAGTAAGTGAAGAATGTTATTTTTAACTTATACGGTGTGAACAGATTTTTACGGTTTTATAAATCCTTATTTTCATGAAGCATCCTCCATAATATATCATGACTATTTCCAACAAAATCTCTTTCTTTTAAAAATGCATGAAATTTTTTGAAGAGAAAAATATTTTAAAGAAGAAAGGATATTTTCCTCAAGAATTCATTTCAAGTGTTTTATCAAAACCATATTCCATATAAGAATACATTATTTTATATGTTTATGTTTCATGTTTAATGCCTCTATGATTTAAATGGTTTCACTTTTCATATGATGAAATATCCATTTGTTTTATATGGATTATGTAATGATGGGATGATGTTTATGAAACCCATTTTATTATTTGGGTTATGATGAATGTTTTAAGTTTATTTTTTGGCACAAGTAAGAATGATTTCATTATGAGATGGGTGGGACCTATATCTCCCTACAATGCATTGGGTAATGATTTATATCTCATGAGATAGACATGGATGGAATGGTAAGTTAATCCGGTTCAGCGTTACATGACTGAAACGAGGAGTGAACTCGATTCAGAAAGGGACTTTGTCCACTAAGATGGTCTTGACAGCAATGCCTTGGCTACTATGGAAATCATAAAAAGTGCTGAATGGTTTCCACAATTACATGTTTTATTCCCATGATATTTTATCGTGATTAATGTTTCTTTATGATCTATGCCTTATGTTCTTCAATGTTTTATGTCATTGCTCAAGATTTTGTTGTTTAATCATTATGTTCATGTTTTTAAGTTCAAATGTATATGATTTGTTTTATTTTATCCATGCTTACCCTTACTGAGCATTTGAGCTCACCCTTTATATGTTTTATTTTCCCCAAGATATAAAGAATGGTTTTAGGTAAGAAAATAAAAGGGGAAGATCTTTATGGGAGATGTTGAAGATCTTTCCCCATGATTAGAATATTACGTTCCGAGTTTCAAAATACACTAAACTATTACGGTCCTTGTGTGTCTTTTTTTGTTATGTATTAAGTATTCCGAAAAAGTAATGTAATTTCCATGTACGTCAAGATTTGGGTCTCTACAGTTGGTATCAGAGGAAAGGTTTAGACAACCTTTGGAAACTAGGATGCGAAAACGTTAGTGAGATCCCTAGAGATATTTCTAAGGCATGTCTAGGGATGTCCCTAAGGATAAGTATACGTATAGGATATAGTCCTCAAACTATGGTAACGATCTTAGAATTTAACCTAAGATGTTAGATATTGAGGGAACCCCCCCTTTAATATGTTTTTTCCCATGCATGATTTTTGCCTCTCACATTATTCTTTTTGGGTTTTAGAAAATGGCTATAAACAGGAAGATTCACGATAATGGAGGATATGACAGACAATGGAATGATATTATTCATGATAAACCATATGAAATGGGATTTGGAAGTCCAAAAATCGTTATTATGCCTAATCAGCAATCTCAAAATATGATCAATAATCTCAACTTTGGTAAGTTTCCCTACTCAGATAATAAGAGAAAGATGGAGTTTCATGATGATCATAGAGGAAAGAAAGGTCAATTTCCCTCATGTAAATAATGTGGGATGAGGCATTAGGGAGATTGTTTCAAAGGAACTGGAAGATTTTTTGGGTGTGGAAAATAAGGACACAAAGCCAGTTAGTACAAAGGAAAAGGTTCAGTTATCACCATGGACAAGGATAATGGTATTGCTACGACATCAACAATGATTAGGTGTTTTAAATGTGGAATGTACGAGCATTATGCAAACCAATTCCCTAAGGGAAAATCTCATGAATAGAATCAGCATGGTCATATGGGCAGTATTTTTGTGGATGATGATGAGGAGACTACAAATGATATATGAGCTGAAAGAAGTGTTGAGGCTCAGTGAGTTGTTTTAGAAGGTAGTGGAATGATTGTATGTTTATCGAGAGTTATGTTGTATAGTTACTGGTATTATGGAATAAAGAATCATCTAAGGATTGTTACACTATTGTTTTTCCTAAAGTATTTGAATGTATATGTTTAATGGTACCTGTAACCATGGAAGGTTATTCAGATATTTTTGTAATGTAGATGATACACACATAATGAAGGAATAATAAGTTAATGAGATGTTTGATTGTATTAATGAGCTCATGATTGATATAAGGACTAAGTGATCTCATGGTTTGAGTATATAGAATTTTGAGGATTTTGGTATGTGGAATGTGTTAACTTTTAACAGCATTCATGTTTTCACTAAGTTTCAATGGGTATTCATTTTTCAAGAGAATACATGATTAAGGCCTTCGAATGTTTGGAATGTGACTAACAAGACATATCTTATGATATATGGGGATCAACGATGGTATTAACATGCATGTTATATGAAATCTCTGGTAATCGTTTTCACTATATTATGAGAGTGGACTGCAGTATTATGGATAAGCCTAAAGATTGGAATGGATTATGTTAGACATAAGTTATTATTTTTTAAGGATAGAAGTTTTTTTTGATATTATTGATTGGATGCTATAGTAATGTAGTTTTATAAAAAGGACAACCTTCAGGACGGGCGATAACCCTTCGCATCGGACAAGGCTGTGGGAATCGAACCCATAACCGAAGTGCGACTGGACTTTATCTCCTATCACTGGCCTACATGAAGTCCCATGTTAGTAGAAACTAGTTTTATTTTATTAAGCGGTATGATATATGAAGTATATGTTCATTTTTGGAACCATATACGAATAATCTAACCATAAGATGGACTTATAACTTTTTCTAACCTTTTGTTTGAAATAGATTGAATGACCCATCATTCTATCACATGATCTGCTAACACATCACGAATAAAAAATTCAACATCATTTCTTTAAGGGATGAAGTGGAAATTGTTCAATTCATGAACAATAGTGAGATTGTACCAAAATCATGTAAGTATTTCTTTTAATTCATCAACTTTAGGGAAATGATCTTGAAAACCAAAAATGTTGTCCTAGTTCCCTTATATCCGATGAATCATATGGTACCTTAGATCATCACAAATCTATAGCTTTGTGATTGTTGGATTTTCCATAGCCATGTTCTCTACCACTCTCCATCAGAACATGATGGTTAGGTTGCTCTTCCATATCCACATTTTCACCTATGATCTATTATGTGGAAACCCAGTGATTAGTTAATTTGGGTAAGTTTTATGTTTCATACTTTAGTTTTTAAATATTGGTTCTGGTATTCCCTTTTACGATGTGTGTTTCTATTAAAGAAACTTTCGAGTAGTAAACCATTTATAACCCCAACGAATTACGACGGAGAAATTAATTTTAAGGGGGTTAGAATGTAACACCCCGAGATATTATGAAAAATATTATTTTTAATTTTATTGATGTCTTGTGTTGTAAGTTACAACAAAGAAGTCTTGCACAACACGCAACCATAACTTGGCTGCATTACATGCAATCGCGACCTTCCTCGATAGTGTGTGTTGTACGCAATACCGAGTTTCACTAAACAACGATATGCAATTAAAATATTATCAAAACTAGCCGTTATGAATACTATAACTACTTTCTGAAATATTGTCAATTTCATATTTCAAAATGGACTTCATTTTTGGATTCGGAATATCGAAATTATCCTAGTGTGAAATATTGGTATTTTTCTGAAAACTTTCAATTTTTGATGAATAGTGAAAACACATGGTTACTATTTAAAAACCGACTTTTTATTTAAATAATTATTTATTTTATTTAAATTTATTTTAGGTCAAAATTTACACATAATACCTATATAAGTTACATGTAACTCATTAGAGTCATTTTATAATAATTTTATATATATAAAAATTTTATTGAACTTTTGACCGTCTTTTACCCACTTCCTAGGAGAATTTGCAAATTTACATAAAACATAATTTTACCGCCTTTGTGAATGGAATTTCAAAAATCCGAGAGACACAGTTGATGTCAGTAAGTAAGATGTGGTTGAATGAGATGAAAATAATTTTTTATGAATAGTAACTTTTTAGTTTTATTTACCACGGTTAAAAGTAAATAGGGTAATTAAGGGTAAAAATGATATTATTATTTCCCTAACACGTGTCTTAATTCTATTGGATAAGTGTAATTCGACCAAAAACAATATTAGGAATAAACTATGACCATTTAGGCCCACTTGGATTAGATTAGGACATTTAATATTTATTTATTTAATGAAGGGTTCAAATAGTTAAAATCAAAGTTTAATAAGTAAATAATTTTTAATATAGTGTTATACATTAGATAAATTCGACTATAAATATTAATTAGGAAGATAAAGATATTTCCTACATAATGTTATTTTATTTATAATTTTTAGACATTAAATAATTTAATTTATTTTTGACACAATGCTGATGTAGTAATTATCTTATTAGTGAAATATTTACATAATTGATGTTATAAATACCCAAAATAATGTAATTTAAAACTATTTATGAATTAAACTAATTTTATAGGTTAATATGACATGTTATTATTGATTTAGTTAACCTTTTTCGAACTAATCATTCTGTTATGATTTTCACAAAAATCAATAACCAAATAGAGTCAAAATTGACATAAAATAGTTTTTAAAAAAAATATTATATTATTAATTGTACTTTTATTCTTAAAAATCTAAGGATCGGCCAAATGACTTATATAAGGTTATATATATTAATAATAAACAACTTGGGGTTCGTTTGGCTTGTTATAGTATGTTTATTAACCTTATAGTGTAAGAAAAAAAGAAGACACGGTAAAAGTAAAATTATTTAACTTAAGGTTAAATCTATATTATAAGGTTAAAATAGAAACCTAAATTTTTTTAAATTCTATTGGATGAGATTATTTTGACCCATACCCACCTTATGTTCAAGATAAATCAATTTTGATCTATTAAAAACCGAATATGACTTTATAATAAAATAATATTTTTTGTTTTTCCAAAGGTGCCCCTCTCCTCCCTTATAAAAGGGCACCTCCTCCCTCTCATCCTCACACCACATTGAGCCTACAAGCTCAGCCAAACCCTGCCATATTCTCTTCTAAACTTCCCTAGAAACATCCTGTAGGTCATTTTATTCTTTAATGACCAATTTTAGTGCCCTATGACGAGTTCTCAAAGAGGCACTTCAAAGAAGAGGTAATGTCCGTTACCGATTCTTTAAACTTTATTTCTTCTTCCACTTCTTCTTCTTTAGTTGTTTCATTATGAATTAAGAACAAAAGTATAAATCATATACTGATATGTTATTATAAGTATGAAACTACCCTATTTCACCAACTATCCATCCTACGGAAAACGAAATCACCACGCGTGCGTGCGTACGGAATACCGTCTCCACACCGTGGTGAAATCTGATTTTCCACCAACACCTTACATGGATAGGTATAATGGTGTAAATAATAACTATATATGGTTATTATAACATCATAAAGATTCTGATATATTATTCCATCCACTAAAATTTTATTCAATAATTATGGGAATGATATCATCGCTCATGCGTACATACGGACTACCGTCTCCACGACGCGATGAGATTCATTCTCCATGTTAACCATACATGAATGATCATATAGTTTATATAATGAATAATAATGAAATATATGAAATAATAATGCTACTGTATTTAGGTATATATATATATTTATGTCATATATTTAGTTTCATTAAATTAAACAAGGAAATGAAAACAGCGTTCATGCGTACGTACGACCTACCGTCTCCATGAACGGTGTATTTCATTCATTTTATCGATCTATAATATACATATGTATATGATGAATATATATTATATATATATCATGTTTTACATTATGTAATTATGTAAATCAGGATAGAAGTAGTAATATCAAGAACGACAAGGCGAAACACATACGATAGATGAAATGATTTTACCCAAAATGCTGATTTAACATGGGATTTACAAAAGAACGGGTAATATAAAGTTATAAGTGAAACATATATGATATCATAACAATTAATATGATTCTGTAATAATTCAATGACATTATTTAAATCATTATACAGGAGGTTCAGATACGTACGAAGCATAACAGACCTAAGGTAAGGGATAATTTTTCAATCTCAATTGTTTTCTATCCGAGATTGCTTATACGTAAGTATTTACTGGGGTTATATTTATCATCCATGTCCATGTTTTATAAAAACGTTTTCATGTATGTTTAAAGTCCTTTTTAACCATTTTTGACTTTAACAACATGGTATGTAAGTAATCATTCTTTTTTTTACCATATGAGGTACTTTTTGACTTTTCCGACAAAAGTATGAGAAGAATGTTATTTTTAACTTCTATGGAGTGAACAGATTTTTACGATTTAATATAGCCTTATTTTCATGAAGCTTCCTCAACAATATTTCATGACTATTTCCAACAAAATCTCTTTATTTTACAAATGCATGACATTTTGTGAAAAGAAAATTATTTTAAAGAAGAAAGGATGTTTTCCTCAAGAATTCATTTCAAGTGTTTTATCAAAACCATATTCCATCTAAGATGACATTATTTCATAAGTGTATGTTTCATGTTTAATGTCTCTATGATTTACATGGTTTCACTTTTCTTATGATGAAATATCCATTTGTTTTATATGGATTATGTAATGATGGGATGATGTTTATGAAACCGATTTTATTCTTTGGGTTATGATGAATGTTTTAAGTTTATTTTTTGGCACAAGTAATAATGATTTCATTATGAGATGGGTTGGACCTCTATCTCCCTCCGATTAATTGGGTAAAGATTTATATCTCATGATATAGACATGACTGGAATGGTAAGTTAATCCGGTTCAGTGTTACAGGACTGAAACGAGGAGTGAACTCGATTCAGAAAGGGACTTTGTCCACAAAGATGGTCTTGGTAGCAATGCATTGGCTACTATAGAAATCATAAAAAGTTATGAATGGTTTCCACAATTACATGTTTTATTCCCATGCTATTTTATCATGATTAATGTTTCTTTATGATCTATGCCTTATGTTCTTCCATGTTTTATGTCATTGCTCAGGATTTTGTTGTTTAAAAATTATATTCATGTTTTTAAGTTCAAATGTATATGATTGGTTTTATTTTATCCATGCTTACCCTTACTGAGCATTTGATCTCACCCTTTATATGTTTTCTTTTCCCCAGGATATAAAGAAAGGTTTTAGGTAAGAAATCAAAAGGGGAAGATCCTTATGGGTGATGTTGAAGATCTTTCACCGCGATTAAAAGATTACGTTCCGAGTTTCCAAAGACACTAAACTATTACGGTCCTTGTGTGTCTGTTTTTGTTATGTATTAAGTATTCCACAAAAGTAATGTAATGTCCATGTACGTCAAGCTTTGGGTCTCTACATAAATGCTAGACAATGTAATATAATTGAGGAATATAAATTTTTATAGATATGAATAATGTTTTTAAATGTGTTATTAAGTTGTTTATTTTTAATACATTGGAATTTGAACATATTTTAGGGAATTCAGAGTAAAAATGGTTGTAAATTTTTTGAGTCATATTTTTTTTAATGTATTTATAATTCCTAAATAAAAACAATTTTAAATTATTATTTTCTTATATTGTAGAATTATATTATAAATCATTTTCTAATTATTTAATGTATATTTACATTGATAAAAATCATTCCTCATAAAGTGTTATGTTGTTAATAATAATTCTAAACCTCCCCAATTAATATCGTCTATTCTATATTTATTTTCAGTCATCGAAACAATGTAAACTATTATTAATTGTTAATAATTTTTTTTCTTAATTATAGTTTTTGTAATATTTTTCATTAACAAAATTAATATAAAATATTGATTAATCTTTTTATCTAATAGGACTCAAGATATATAGAAAATAGTAAAATAATTTTTCTTGTTTTTCTATTTTCTTAATAAAAAATTATATCATCAGACACCCATTTTAAATAAGAAAATATTTAAATTTTTTTAATTAATCATTGTTTAGATTCAGTTAATAAAAGTTTTTGAGCCTTCATGATAACATTAAATAGTAAATGTATAAATGGAAAAGATAACCTCTTCACATTACAAAAATATTATGAAATATTTTCAAATGACATATTTACATTTAGGTTCCCTTTTACAATTTAACTACAAATGATATAACTCTTGTAATATTAGGTTATGTGAATCATCACCCAAATTTCATAATGAAATAATCATTTTGGGTTATTGAATTTTCCAACCATCAAATTAATGGATTGAAATAATTTCATGTGGTACCACACATAATTATCATGAAACCTATTTTATTTCCCTAGAATCATTATGTTATGAGGAAATATTTATTTCATATCTCACACACACACAAACACACACACACACATATATATATTGATGATTATTACATGTTTTTCTAGTCTTATATAACCCTGAAATAAAATTCTATAGCTTTAAATCACATCATAAAATAATGGGAAGATAGTAAGGTTGTTCATTTTACTTTTTAAAATAGGTTATAATGCATAGGAAGTGATTCTTTATCCACCACATTTTTATTTATATGAATGTATTTATAATATTTTTAGAATTTATTTTTTTATTATAACCCCAATGGATCTTATGAGAGAGACTCTTTTTAATTTAATTGATAGATTGTGTTGTAAACTACCCAAATATTATCTTTCTCAATATGGAACACTGTATTATCTTTCAGTATACGCAACACTATTGTTCACTTGTGGTACACAGAAGAGTGAGCTACCTCGATAGCATGCGTTGTACGTAATACCGAGTTCTACTAAACAATGATACATTTATAAAATATTATCATTTAATAATATATAAACTAGATATTATGAATTGTATTAAACATATTTTAAATTTATAAAAATCATCTAATTCATTTTTTATATATGATAATGAACAAAATCAATTTTTCTGATAAAATAAGTGTTTTTTAAAAAATGTTGTTTTTCCACATTTTGTTAGAATACCCATTTTAAATATTATTTTTAAAAATTTTAAATATTTTATTTGAAAATATATGTTCTTATCTAGAAGAGGGAAATAATCATTAAAATTTATGTAACTTTGTAATTTTTCTGATAAAATTCATATTTTAATGAATAGTGAAAAATACTGCATTTTAATTTAAAAATACATTTTCATCTAATTTATTTATATATTTTGAATATCTTTTTCCTTAAATTTAATGTTTAATTTGATTATTTTTTATCATTTAATACAATTATAGTAATTTTAAGAAACAATACATTTTAATTCGACATAAACACTTGACAATCTTTTGAAAAGTTTTTTCATCTCAAAACCCCGTTTTTGGTTTTTTGACAATGAGAATAACTTCGAAATTAATTTATCTAATTTTTTTTTTGAATTATTAAATATTAATTAAATATTAGTAATAAATAGGTTCAAATTATGTTAATATGTTAATTTTATTTTTTGGATATTATGAATAGTAACTACGGCATTTTTTCAAAATGCGGTAAAATCCAAATCTGGTAAATTTGTGTAAAATATAAGTTGATAAGGAGAATAAAACGATCTTAAAACCTAAAAAATTTCTATATTATGAATATAATTATTCCATTAACATATTATTATGGAAACATAGTCATTTAAGGCCACATAAAAATGAAAAATACATAGATATTAATAAAACTGAGGAAAGTGAAAAAAATGTAAAAATCGCATTTCTTATACGTATAATAATATTAATATAGAGATTAATAGGTTATATCGTCGAAAATAAATATTCCATGGAAAGATAAAATAATTAATTACATCATTGTAATTTATTTTTAATTTTTTGAATATTAATAATTCACTAAATGTCTTATACTTTTATGATGTTAAAATTATTTAATTTTTGAGAAATCCATAAATATTGTTTTATTAAAATAATAATAACCATAAAAAATCCTAAAAACATGGAAATAGTATATTTTTCTACTATATATACACCATAAACATCCATCTTCTTCAAATATGACCATTTAATGCTTAATCTAAGAGATGATGACATTTATTTTATTTTATATAAAGTGATGTTAAAGTGGTCATATTCATACATTAAAGAGTATAACATTTCTAACGTTGGTCTTTATAAAAGATAAATTCTATGAAACATGTTATTATAAACTCTTGTAAATTTATGTTTACAAGAACTTTTTATTTCATATTTCTGTTCAAAAATTAAGTATATTTAATAATTACACAACATTGATGTAGTGATTATTTTTATAATGGAGATATTGATTAAATGTTAATAGAAATATCAAAATCAATCCAATTAAGGATAATTAATAAGTCCAATTTTTTTTATAGATTAACATGTCCCATTAGGTATATAATAATAGTTTTTATTTAGGATAAAACCTTATCTTGATATTTCCAAGAATATGTGAAATGAACTGTGTCAAAATTTACAAAATTGATATTTTGTGAAAATAACGTGTTATAAAATTCTTTAAAAATCACAAAACAATTTTGAAAATATAGAATAATTTTGTAATGGTATAAATTGTTATAAAGTATTCATTAATTGTATAATTGAAATTAAATAAGCAAATATTTCACAATTTTAATATTAAAGCATTTTTTATATTAATCAATATTAAATAGAATAAATAATCATTAAATAAATTGATAATGTTTGAATTTAATTCAAAACATATGGAAATTTTATTTGATAAGTATATTTCAATATAATCATATATTACAATATAATATATATCATATTTGAGGTATTTGGTTTGATTTTAAAATTATTATAAATTAAAACTTTCAAAAATTCCAGAAGTGTCCCTCCCCCCAATTACAAAAGGACACCTCCTCCTTCATTTATACACAACTCATTAAGCCTTAAATTTCATTTATACCCTAACTATTTATCTTCTATGTATCGTTATAAACATTTTCTAGGTAACAATATTCTCATAAGACTAACTCTAGTGCCATCAAGAGGAGAACTAATAGGAGAACGTCGATGAAAATGTAATCTCCTCTATCAATTCATTCAATATTTTTTTTCGTATTATTCATACATCTCGTTAGATTTTTCCAAATAAAGTAATAAATATATTGTAATTTATATAATTATATATTATTATAATTATTGAGAAACTATATTCGACCTTTTATCCATCGTACGAAAAATGAAATCACCCGGCATGCATATATATGGATTACCGTCTCCACGTCGTGGTGTACTAAAATTTTCACTACAACCTTAATTGGATGGTTATAACTATAAAAGAAATAAATATATATTATTATTATAAATTTATATTGAATTTTAATTTTTATACACCATCCAATTTAATACCATTCAATAACTATTTGAATGATATCGTCGCTCGTGCATACGTATGGCCTTCCATCTCCACGATGTGATGTGATTCAATATTCATGGTATTCATTAAAACATTAGTATATAAATGTAAAAAAATAATAAAAATGGTTTCAGTTATGTTAATATCATTTTGTAATGGTATAGCTATGACTTTTTCAGGAGAAACATAACATATTCTACAAAACAAGAAAAATAACAGAAAGTAGTTAACACCATAATAATGATTAACAATGAAATTTTACTAACAATAGATGATTATATGATCATATATGATATAAATAAAATGTATATGATTATTGATGAAGACAATGAATTTATGTAAATAATTATAAATGAGGTTAGGAAACATTCTTATAATATCAGACCTATGGTCCGAGATTAAACTATCTCACTTTTATTTTTGTGGGAAATTTGTATTATTAGCTATATACCTTTTTTGTAGTGTTTATATTACCAATGAATGTTTATATTACACTTTTTAGTAAGGCTATGATATGTAAATTTTAATATAAACTTACTTATTTTATTATTCAAACAATTTTACTGATTATAAATTGGTAAGGGATAATATTTCGAGCTCATCTTTATTTGAGATTGTTTATACGTAAGTATTTACTAGGATATATTTTCTATACACATCAATGTTATCTAATTTTGTAATATTATATATATTATTCTAGAATTTTTTATAGTTAATTTTACCCTTTAGTGAATATTTATTAAACTATCTAAAAGAAATATTTTTTATTTATTCAATATGAGGTACTTTTTGTCTTCTCCAACTAAAGTATAAGGAGAATACTATTTTTATCATATATTGAATGAACATGTTTTTATGCTTTCATAATTCCTTATTTCTATAAAAAATCCTTTACAATATTTCATTCTTAGTTTTTATTAATTTTCTTTAAATTGAATGAAATTCTGAGAAAATAAAATATTTTTGATGAAAATATGATATTTCCTCATGAATTGAGTTCATAGGTTTTATCCTAATTATTTTCCATCTAGGATAATTCTATTTTAATAGGGTTCTATTTTTATCCCTATTATTACTATGATTGTTTTGTGTTAATTATGGAATGATATATTATATCAATTATATTATGATGGATTGATTTTTAAGAAACCAATTTTATTTCATGGGTTATGAAAGGATGAATGATTTATGTTTTTGTGGCACATTTTAGAATGATTTCAATATGAGATGGGTGGGACCTATATTTATCTCTAATGCATTGAGTAATTGTTTACGTCTCATGAGATAAAAATTGCTTTAATGGAATTTAAATCTGGTTCAGTAATACATGGTTCTAATGAAATGTAATTATGGTTTAATAATACATGGTGAGAAAACAAGTAAACATTGTTTTGTAATACCTCGATAGAGTGGAATGTAAATCTTGTTCCTTAAAGTAATTTTTTCAATATGATGGTCTTGGAATTAATACCATGCATACTCTGGAAATAATATTATGTGATTATATATTTTCCATAATAACTTATTTATGCCAATTAATTATTATCATGTTTAGTTTTCCTTTATGATCTATAATGTACATACTACAAATATTTATTTTATGAATCACAAAATTAATATTCAAAATTTGTGTTCAGGTTTTCGCATTCTTATGTTTATGGTTTGTTTGATGTTCTTCATTTTTACCCATATAAATAATTTGGTCTCACCCTATTTATATTTTTTTTTCTGCTGGATATAATGAAATGTTTTTGGTTGGAAAACTAAAAGAAATGTTCTTTATGGGAGATTTTGATGATCTGTCCCCAAGTTAGAAAATTATTTTCCAAGAATCCAAAGATAATAAACTAATTTGGTATATGGGTGTGTTTTAATTTCATTATTGAAGTATTATGAAGAATAAATGTAATATATATGTAAGTAAATATTTGGTGTTTATAGTTTGTATCAAAGAGAAGGATTATTTAACCTTTGTAAACTAGGATGGGAAAACATTAGTGATATCCCTAGAGATATTTATGTGGTAGGTCTAGGGATTCCCCTAAGGTTCAGTCCAACTATAGGATACAATTCAAGAATTATGGTAATGGTCATTAATAACAATAGATTAATCCTCAGATGTTAGATATTGAAAGAACTCCCCCGTGATTATATTGTTTTCCAACAATGATTTTCACCTTTCACACTATTTATTTACATTTTATAAAATGAATAGAAATAGGTGGATTCTTGTCAATGGATACAATTATAGAAAATTTAATGATATTCTTTCAAGAGACACCAAATTAAATGAGAGTTGTAAGGGGAAACATCATTATAATTCCAAATAAAAAATATCATAATACAATCAATTATCGCAATTTTAGTGAGTTTCCTAACCCAGCTAATAAGAGAACTCTGGAGTTTTATAATGATTATATTGGAAATAATGTTCAATTTTCCTCTTGTAAATCATGTTTGAAGAGGTATCAAAGAGAATGTTTCAAAGGAACTATAATATGCCTTTTGTGAGTGAAATATGGACTAAAATCCAATAATTGAAAAGTAAATGGCACATTTAACACAATAGAAAATAATAACAGTATTGTTATGAAATAAATGACAGTTATATTTGATAAATGTGGAATGTTTGGATATTTTGAAAATAAATTCCATAAGGTAAACTCTCATTAAGAGAATCACCATGGTCATTTGGGTAGTATTTATATTGCAAACGATGAAGAGACTAAAAATGATATATGATTTGAAATCATTGTTAAGGAATAAACTGAAAATTCTCATTCAATGGTTTAAGAAGATAATTAAATGATTGTATAATGCTTTATAAGTAATATTATGCTATTATACAATAAAAAACATAATTATTGTAACACTATTGGTTTTCCATAAGTATTTTAATGTATATGTTGAATAGTACTAGTAACCGGGAAATATTATTCATATATTTTATGAAATCGCGTGATATGTTAATAATGATGGGATGCATGGATAACGGGTTGTTTGATATTATAAATGATCTCAGGGCTTATATAAGGAAAAAGTGATATCATGGTTTTAGTATGTAGATTGTATTTATTTTTTTTGTGTTTAAAAAGTTAATTTTTGATAGAATGCATATCTCAGTAAGGATCATTGATCATTTATATTATTAAAATATTTCCAGAGAAAACATGATTAATGTATTCTCATATTTGGAATGTAACAAACAAGAGCTACCTTATGATATATGGGAGATAGTTGTAAAGTCGATTTAGTTCACCTCTTTCAAAAGTAATATTTTTTTTGTTTTTGGAATAATTATAATGTTATCTATATATGTATAATATAAGTAATATTCTGATTGATGTTTTTTATATTAATGTATTATCTCACTATAGGTGGCCTTATGAATATTTGATTACATGTGCTAACTTTTTTTTGGAGAAAAATCGAATGACCTGTCATTCTATAATATGATCTGCTACCATATTGTGAATGTAAAATTAAACATCATTTATTTAAATAAGAAATGAGGTTGAAATTTTTTAAGGAACAAACAATGGTGAGATGTCACCAAAATCTAGTAATTATTAATTATGATGTAAAATTATTCAACTTTTGGAAAAGGATCTTGAAAACCAAAAATGATATCATAGTACCTTTTTTATGTGAGGAATTATATGGTCCCTTAAATCATCAATGATTTATGTATTTGTAGTAGTTATCATTGTCTATAAATTATTCACTATCACTATCCATCAGAACATGATTCTTATATTTCTCTTCCATATCCATATTTTCCTTTCCCACCTATGTTATCCTACGTGGAAACTAAGTGATGAATCCCATCGGTTAAAAATTATGTTTCAATATTTCACTTTTAAATGAATTTTTAGTATTCCTTTTTATGATGTGGGCTTCCATGAATGAAACATTTAAATATTAATCCTTTATAACCCCTACAAATTTCGAGGGTGAAATTCATTTTAAATGGGGTATAATCTAACAACCCAAAATTTTATGAGATAGATTATTTTTAATTTCGCTGATGTATTTTGTTGTATGGTACAAAAATATTAGCATGAACTATACGCAACACCATATTATCATTCAATATATTCAACACGATTCCTATCTTTCATTTCATATAATAGTAACCTTCTT
Source organism: Viscum album (assembly GCA_963277665.1). Classification (NCBI taxonomy): domain Eukaryota; kingdom Viridiplantae; phylum Streptophyta; class Magnoliopsida; order Santalales; family Viscaceae; genus Viscum; species Viscum album. The sequence continues at coordinate 451,833,200 of OY728145.1, forward strand.
CGATAGTTTTCATTTTACGCAATATCGAGTTTCACTAAACTACAATTTATTATTAAAATATTATAATTTAATACGATATAAACTTGCAGTTTTGAATATTATTAACCACATTTTAAATTTTACAAAATTCTTCTTATTTATTTTCAAGACATTATATAAGGAAAAATTTAATTTATTAGATAAAAGAAGCATTTTTCAAAAATAAATGCAGTTTTACCGCCTTTTAATAGAACACCTATTTTAAATATAGTTTTTAACACTTTTATATATTTTATTTGAGAAAAAAAACATCATATTTGGAATAAGGAAAAAAAATTTGGTTTACTTGAATTTTTTTTATTTTTCTAACAATATTCATATTTTAATGAATTAAGAAAATATTGAATTTTAATTTAAAGCTACATTTTCATCAAATTTATTTATATAGTTATATTATCATGTTAATTGGATTTTAAGGGTAATTGAATTATGTATTTTTCATTTAATCCAATCGTCTTCATGTGATGTAATTTCAGATTTATAATGTACATAAACACATGACAATCATTTGATAATATTTTATCTCTTGAGAACCCACTTTTTTGGTTTTTGGCAATGAGAATTAATATTAAATTAATTTCAGCTGATTCTATGTTTTTAATTTAGAAAAATGGATTCTTTATTTGGAATTAGTGTTTCCAAATTACGTTAATAGGTTACTTCTAATTTTCTTCATATTATTATCTTAACTACCAGAATTTCTATTTAATGATTTTAAAGTTAACTCGAGAAAATTAGTATAAAAAATAATATTATAAGAAAAATAAAACGTTCCTAAAACCTACCCAAATCATACTGGACAAATAAATTTAGGCCCATAGCATATTAATTTTGAAACATTGTCATTTTACGGCCACTTGATAAGGAATTTTACATATATATTAATAAAACCAATGAATGTGACCAAATGTAAAACTCACATTTCTTATTTGTATGATAATTTTAATATAGGTATAACTAGGTGAAAAATTTAAAAATAAATAGTATATTGAGAGATAATGGAATTAACAAAATATTTATATTTTAATTTTAATTTTTAGTAACTTAATAACTACCTTTAAGTGATATACTCTAATGATGTAAAAACTAATTAATTGATGAGAAATCCATAATATAATTTTGATTAGAATACTAATATCCATAAAAAATCATAAAATAGGTAAAAATAATATTGGTAGAGTGTATCATTACCATAAGAATCCTGGAAAAAATAATGTGACTATTTGGAGCTTTATTGAAGATAATATGAATTATTTTTTAAATGTTGTTAAAGTTATCACATTGATAATTTATGAAGTATACCAATTTTAATTGTGAATTTACCAAAAGATAAAATAAACTAGATATATTATTATGAAATATAGAGTTTTTTTCCCATAATAATATTTTATTTCAAATTTTTACTAAAAATTAATTATATTTAACAATTATATAATATTAATGTATTGAATATTTAAATAAAGGAGATATAAAATAAATGTTATTAGAAATATTAACCTACATCTAATTTGGGATAATTAATTTTTCCAATGAATTTTATAAATGACATTTACCCATTAGGTATATAATGAAATACTTTTTTGAGGATAACACCATATCATGATATTTCAAAAAATCTATGAAATGAATATTTTTGAATTGACACAATTGTTATTTTGTTAAAATAATGTTTTATAAAATTATTTACAATCATAAAACAATTATTAAAATATATAAAAATTATGATTTGGTCTAAAATGTTTTAAATTATTCATTTATTTTTTAATTTAAATTTAATAATTAATGTATCGCTCTTTTTATAATGACGAAATTGTTATCCTAATTAAAATTATATATAATAACTAATATTTAATTAAAATGATAATGTTTAATTTGACATAATAATATGTTAATAATTTATTAGATGATTATATTTTAATTTTAACTTAACATAGATTCTTATATATATAATGTTTTAGGTATTTGGATTGATATTAAATTTTTTAATAAATTCATAGTATTAGAATTTTTAAATGTGTCCCTCAACAAAATTATAAAGGGAAACCTCATCCCTCAATTATCTACAACTAAATTAGCCTTCAAGTTATTCTATACCCTTCCCATTCTTTATATCAACCTCCCAATTTACATTCTATTGGTTCCGGTATTTTTAAAAAACCAACTCTAGTGCCATCAAGAAGATATCTAAATAGAGCACATCAAAGAAGAATTAATGTCCACTACAGATTCATTCATCCTTTTATTGTTATTCTACATCCTATTCATTAGTTGTTTCATGATAAAATAATAAATCCAGTAAAATTTATATACTGATATTTTATTTTAATTTTCAAACAACTATATTCAACCTTCTATCCACCTTTCGAAAATGAAATCACCCCGTGTTTGTAAGTATAGTTTACCCTCTCCATGTCGTGGTGTATGATTTTTTAACCACCAACATACCTGGATGGGTAAAATTATGGAAGTAATAACTATATATTTTAATTATAACATTATATGTATTCTATCATTTTTTACACCGTACACTTCAAAACTATTCAATAACTATTGGAATGATGTCATCACTCATGCGTACGTACGACTAACCATCTCCACGATGCGATGGGATTAATTATACATAATAATTATTAAAGAATAATTATAAAAATGTATATAATAAATAAATATGGTATCTGATATGATAATATCATATATTAATGATATAACTATGACCTTAGAAGGGGAACACAATCGTATTCAACAAAACAAGCATATGAACATAAGGCCGTTAATGATTGAATATCGAGTTACAATGAAATGATACTGAAAACAATGCTAATATGATCTTATATGATGTCATAAAAATGAATATGCTTCTAAAATAAGTCAATAACATTATTTAAATGATTAGAAAGGAGTTTCAGATACATACGAAGCATATTAGACCTATGGTAAGAGATTATTTTTCTCACTTTTATTTCTATGGGGCATATGCCTTATACACAATTTTTTTGTGGTGTTTATGTTATACATGGATTCTGTTTTAATATTTTTATCAAGGTTATGATATTTAAATATTCATATGAATTTCTTCATTTTATGAGGTATATGATTCGACTGATTATAAATTAGTAAGGGAAAATTTTTCAATATCATTTTTATCCAAGATTGTTTATATGTAATTATTTTTTGGGTGTATTTATCATCAAAATCCATGTTTTCAAAATATGTAATATTATTTATATTCTTCTACTATTTGTTAAATAAAATATTACCCTTTTGTTAATTTTTTTTAAACATTATGAAATTAATTTCCTATCATTATTAAATTTGACATACTTATTTGAATTTTCTAGAAAAAGTATGAGGGGAATGTTTTTTAAAATTATATGGAATGAACTAGTTTTTATGCTTTCATAATCTCTTATTTCCATGAATCCTCCTTTACAGTATTTCATGTTTATTCTCAATTAAATTATTATCTTATAAAATTTCATGACATTCTGAGAAATAAAAAGGTTTAATGATTAAAGGATATTTTCCTCTAGAATTGAGTACATGTGTTTTATCAAAATTATTTTCCATCAAAGATAATATTCTTTAAAAAGGGTTCTATTTGTACCCCTATTATTACTATGATTTTATTGTGATAATGATAGAATGATATTTTAGACGGATTATGTTATGAAGGAATTATGTTTAATAACCCTATTTTATTTCATTTTTATGATATGATAAATGATTTATGATTTTTCTAGCACATGTATGAATGATTTCAAAATTAGATTGGTGGGACTAATATCCCATTCCACATAATTAAGTAATGATTTATATCTTATGATATAAACATGAATTAAATTAAATTTAAATCATATTCAGTAATACATGGATGAAACAACAAGTATACCCGGTTCAGTAATAGAAGTATGGGACATCATGTAAATAAAGATCAGTAATATATGGCTAGAATGGAATGTAAACCCGGTTCAGTAAAGTAATTTTTTCTTTTGTGATGCTCTTGGGAGAAATTATTTTCCTACTATGAAAATCATAATAAGTGATTATTTTTTTCAACAAGTCAATGTTTTATGTGAATTCAACATTATCTTGGTTAATGTTTCTTTATGACCTATTCTTTACGTACTGCCAAGGAGTATTTCATAACTCATGAATTAGATATTAAAATTTTACGATCATTTTTTCACAATAATTTGTTTATTTATTTTGGGATTTTATTCATGTTAACCCTTACTAAACATTTAATCTTAAAATTTTTATGTTTTGTTTTACCTATGATATAAAGAAAGGTAATAGCTAGGGAAACTAAAATTGATGATATTTATATGATATGTTGAAGGTATTTCACCGATTTATAAGCTTATCATCCATGTTTCCAAAGACAGTAAACTGATACAGTCAATTGGTGTCTTTTTATGTCATGTATTATGTATTCCGAAAAATAAATATAATTTCTATGTATGACATGCTTCAATCATTACAATTATGTTTTTCTCAATATATCATATTTATTTTCCAATTATTCCACACAATTATTCAATGTAATTGGTTACATTATTTTTGGATATATTTTCATCAATTATGCCATATGGAAAAATCATATTATTCAATATTTTTTAAAATAATTTTTATCAAATTGTCATGTATTTTCACATGTTTATGACCTAACTATAGATTACATTTTTTATGTATTACCATTGCATAAAATTTTAAATCAACCCATACTTATCATTTCAATTCGATGAGATATGATGACGTGTAAAACTTATGATAGGCTTAAAGGGGGTCTGGTACGTTTCAATTTTAGAGAATTTTTTCCAACTATTATAAAATTTGTTTATAATGTATTTGGTCCCTAATAAACTGATACTATAAGTTCATGGTGGTTGTTATTATATGATAGACTTAATGTTTTAATTTTGGAAATGATGTAAAATATAGATTTGTATAGATTTAGTAAAATCACGTGGTTTCAAAGCCTATGTGTAAAGTATGTGTTTTCATCTCTGAACCTATGAGAGTGTCCATATGGTGCCTCATGAATTTTTTATGAGTTCATCAATTGTAATATTAGATTTATCATTTGGTTTTAGTGTGAAAAATCATTTTTATGATCTTGAACTGTCAAATGGTGGAGGTTAAAAGTATTATTGTTGGTGGATATATTGAAATAGTGACTATAATAGTCTATAAATTGGGATCAATGATTACAAAAGTTTTCTTAAAAAACCCATTTTCTATAAACCATAATCAGTTCTAGTTAGTAAATATTTTTATTACTACATATAAACATTAAAATGATATTCTTTTATTCATTCCAATCCCATGTTATTATGATTAATAAAGTCTAAAAATATTAACTCCCATTTTTGGGATACATTCTGTGTCAAAATAATTTGATATAAAGATATTCTACTTTTGAGTCCCTTTAGATTAATTTTGGAACAACCTATGATACATATTTTAGGATCGTGTAATTCACTTAAGGGAATGTAAATACTCCCAAATATCTAACATGGAAAATCAAATTGAAAATTTCAATAGGGATTGGACGAAATGAAAATTTTCAATGGGATTTGGCCCAAACACGTACTAACTAACAAGAAAGGTTCTAAAAGAGCATAAGACACCAACCACTCCTATGTAGATGTCATACAATGTGATGACATGTGTGGCGTTGCCCAGTGAATGAAACAATTTTTGGTTAATTTCAACTAGCGAACTCATGCCTTAGTGAATCGCTTTCACTGGTGAGAATATTGAATAAGTTTTCCACACGTACCATCCCCGTGGACAATGTGGTCCATAGATTAGTAGAACCCAATGACATCCCACACCTCCATATATCACAGTTGACTGAGTAATCTGCATGCTCGATTTCCTCAATGGTATTTCCGAAATGTTTCCACACGTACCGTAGATACAGATTCCCCAAACCCTATAATAGGACCACCAGGGGAACCGAATGGAGTAAGAATAGAAGGGGGGAGATTTGGGGAAGATGAAAAATGGACCAATAATATAGAAGGTGCGATATAAATTCTTCTAGTACCTAAATAAGTTAAGGGGACCTCATCCTGCTTTAGAGATAGTTCGCTGAATCCATCCAACAAACCATATGCCAAAATTAGATTGTGAATGTCCTACCCAAAACTATATTCGAAAGAATATAAAATTAAAAACCAGAAAAGCAATAATAAATATAAAATAAAAATGATTCACATATACCCATATGTGGAAAATGGTTTTTGGGTTCCTCTATGCACAAAACAGTTCGTAGATTCCCATATGGGCAAGATAGTTCGCGACCTTCCCCTCTACATACCATCATACACGGAAATCTCCATAGCATACCATCATATGTCGAATGTTCAAACTATTAACATAATAAATAGTTAGATCTTACGCGACCAGTTATTTTACAGATACCCTCTGAAGAAAACCGCTGGCGCCCACCATTCCATACCGTAAGGGTTGCGCCCCTACACCCCCACTCGAGATATGTGACGTGTTGCAGTCCCCATCCCTTCGCTTCCATCAATGACCCCATGACAAATAGAATATCTCACAGGGAACTTCTTGGGCCACATCGACAGAATTTTCCATTACTCCCTCACTCCACCCAAACATTCATCCCTTCAATATCATAAGAAGAGACATTCCTCATGTACCTCCAGAAACACTATATCATCTTCCTCATATGCCAAGTTTTCTTAGAACTCCACTGATAATCACAACCTGAATATTATTCAAATTCCCAAACACATCCTTTCCATCCATAAATGTCTATATTTCTAGTGATTCTTGATCCTCATAAATTTCCATGGCCATTAGAAGTGGAAGGCTATTGTCCTGTAGACCCCTTTGTTTGTCTATTCACATCATGACTTAGTGGCTATGCATATGAAGCCTACAAGACGACCATAAATAAAAGGAAAATTCATCCTCATGAGATATCTTTCCTACCTTTTTATTCCTCAATGGATTCAATTCCCCATGTCATTCCTCCTGATCCGAGTACACCTCAAGTCACAGTTTACACTTCCCTTCCCTCTCATGTTCGAGGCATGCCAGAACATCCATCCGGATTATCCCTTAGTTAATAATGTCACCTAAAACACTATCCAAACTCTATGACCATAAAATATGAGTTGTCAATCTGACCACATGACAATAAACTGTATGGTATTAGTCCTTGGAATATGAAATTAAAGAGTGATCCCACTGTCCAAGCTATATAAAATTAAATTGTAGTATACTGGGTGATTTCAGATCTTCATAAACATCCCCTACCATCAGAAATGGAAGGCCACTGTTTTGTGGAAACCATTGTTTGAAATGTACATCATGCCCTGGTGGTACTGCCTAAGATTCCAACAAGACAACCGCCAAGAAAAGGAAAATTCTTCTTCAGGAGAGTCCTCTCCTACCTTTGTACGAATCAATGGATTACATGCTTCAGATCATTCCCCTAATCTAGGGTCCTCTACTACCTCTTAGGATTGTGGCACATCGGAATATCAAAAATTGATTTTCCTCTAGATTATTATGGTTTATATAGAATGTGGTCCTCATTTCATGACCCTAAACTGATTGAGCCCAAATAGTCCTATCCACATGACATTAAATTATACTACCATCATCTGCATAATATGAATTTAAACTATAATATATTTCATATGATATCCCTAGGCCCACCCACTAATGTAAGTCCCCTAATATTCTGAGGCTGGGCCACATGAACATTAATGTCATATCACATGGAAAGGTACATTGCTCAATGCACTCAAGCATTGTATCCCCGACCTCTTCCACTATGGGATCTCCCTTATCCACCAATAGAGGAGGATGCATGTGCATTGTTGAATCTTACAAATCCACTTGTTTTTTACACTGACCATGAATCAGGTGGGCTTATAGTTTTGTGAATTTTACAATATGAACACATTCTAAACTATGAGAAATATGATTCCTGGTAATATTGGGATACGTAGGATGCCTACCAGAAGGCCCAAGCACAAAAGGGTGCCCAATCTAAAGGTTCACCTAATAATGTTTTTATCTAATCAGAAGCTCCCATGCCTAATCTCCACACCTTCTAGTCAACGTGAACTCTGATTCTTGATCAAAACAAGATACGTAGGATGCCTGTTAGAAGTCCCGATCTCAAATGGGTTCCCCTCTATAAAGGGTCCTCCTAATTATTTCGCATCAAATGGGTAGCTTCTATGTGAAATCCCCACACAATCCGAACTACATGGGTTTTTATTCCACTCCCGATGATACATAAGATTCCTTCTTTGTGGGTTTGATCCCATAATCATGTAACCTTATGTCTCCCCTAGATTAAAATAATCACTAGAGTGCTTTAAAATACGGCTCAAGTATTCATGACCTCCTTAGCATCAAATATATGCATACGTACGATGATTTTTGCAAACAAAGGGTAGCCTCTGAACATACTCGTTGGTAATGAACCAAGGATTCATGATCATATGAACATGAATTAAATTTATAAGAGAGCTCAGAACATGCAACAATCCTCCCCCAGAAGGGTGCGGTGAGCCTGACCTCCCATCCTCTTAGCCAATGGAGTCCTTAAGTGTTGTTGGTAAAATCGTCAGTTGGTGAGTGCCGCCTTTGTAATGTAGGTCCATGAATAATATATACTAGGGTCGTTGGGCATTCATTTTTTCCACGAATAAACCCATTTTAGACCATTTGTTGAAGGTAAATTTGAGAAGGATTGATTTCCAGAGTGCTCGACCTACACGCAATCACCTGTTGGGACCAACATTTCCCTTAGTGTTAACACGACCTTTAATAAAGGATAAAGACATTGAACATGTCGAAACATATGAATGATATGTTTGAAGAGAACCCACCTACCTAGAAAAAGGGATCTATGATGATCGTTGTCGTCCATTTCCACATTTTCTGTAAACATGCCACCTCGGAGGTGGAACACACATTTAGATTCTGTATCCAGAATATTTATATAAATATAAATTATAAATTCCTTAAAAACTAGAAGGAATTTTTTCATTAATCATAGGATGATTGTAGCCTCAGCATTGTTTCTATAATCATTCCTAGTACACATATAATATTTCTCATAAATATTTTTTCCTTAAAATTTCCTCATTATGGTTTTATCCATTAATTCTATAATTATTTGACGAATAAGGTTTCATCATTTTCTATTCCAACTTGTAACCACTCATATTTTTATTTTGTACATCAACTCATCATCATCACTCCCAAGAGAGAAAAGGAATAACCTTTGAATGATTTTTTATTCAACTACTAATATTATAATCAAATATTCACACACTATAGTGAATACGTAAAATAATATTTGATATATTTATTTTATAAATTATTTAAGGAAATTTTCTTATAATGGTTAATGAAGTCTTGTGGAATTAGTTTTCAAATTTTTATTAATTGTTTATACCATGTATTCAAGATAACAATAAAAGGGAATATATTTCGATTTATTGTATTGTTTATATAATGAAAGTAATAATAGTGATTATAATAGTGTCTCAAAATCCGTAACCTTTATAAATAACCCCTCTATGTATTGTGATCTAGATTAAATATACCACTAATAAAATTCATACACATTAATTCTTATTAAGAAATATTAAATAATCAAAGGATTAAAATCACAAAAAATCCATGAAAATGATTCAATAATTTTCAAAAAGGATTATTTTTCATTTTTTTATAAAAAACTAATATAATGTTAACGTTAAATTCATTGCACAATAGAGACCACATGTTTTATTTATAGGAGTTAAAAATTCCAATAATTATGTTTTATGTTTTATTTATTATAATTATAAATAAATAAATGGAGATGAAATTTTTCTGGTTTATTGATATTATTGGAAACTATAAAATAAAAAATTTGTTAAAATCATTATAAAAAAATTTATCTTCTCAAATAGGAAATAAACTATAGTCAGATCTTACCATGAAATAATGGATTCCCAATCTTTAGATTATTTAATGTGGGATCCCATAATCACTGACACCATGTCATACAATGGATAAAATTATGATCCAATACATTTAAACTACCAAGTTTTATTTACCTTAATTCATATGTACATGATGAATAATATTGAAATCAACCAATACCCAAATTGAAAACACCAAATTTTCATATAAAGAAACTCCCATTTATGAGTGGTTTATAACAACCTAATATTATAAAATATAATTATCATATTCAATAGCATGTGCGAAATGAAACACCAATTGTATAAGGGAATATAACAAACAATAAATTATGAAATTTTTATTTTTCAATAAATTCTATATTATTGAGATCTTCAAATGCATGAAACACTAAGTTTGAACAATATATGATACTCAATTAAAGTATTAATACTTGAACATAATTTTATACACTCACAATTATATTAGAAATTATTAATAGTACTAAATTAATTATAAAAATTATTTTTACACATTTATAAAATAAATAAATTAGATATGTATTGATAACAGATAAAATTAAAACCAGTTAAATGAAAAAAATAATTTTATAGAAAACATTATTGTTCTCAAAAGCAATTTCATAATGCTTTTCAAGCATTATTTAAAATTTATTTGTAAAAATTATTTTTGATTTAATTTTTTAAATAAACATATTTGTTGAATTTATAATATAAAAATAATCATAGGGTGAATATTTTGAATTTTTATAAAATGATTAATTTTTTTATAAATGTTTGAAAATATTAACTTTAAAATGAAAAATGAATGTTTTAAATTTTATTATATAGATAAATTATATTTTAAATTATTTTAAAATTAATAAAAGTTTAATTATGTATCTATTAATCTAATTTAGTTCAATATAATAATTTTAAAATTGAATCAGTTTTTAAAAACATTACAAAATATAAAACATTTCTTGTTCGAAAACTCAGATTCTCAATGCCTCTACGAAATTTATTTTAAGATATATTTTTCCAATTATATAATTTAATTTTTATAAAAATTAATTAAATATTATTAATCAAAATAATTAATATTTTTCATATGATCATAGTTATTGTTTACAATAATGACTATTGAAAAAAGAAATAATTAATTACTACAGTTATGGTGAAAATGAAATTGTCGGGTGGTTAAATTTAAATGATATGGGTTAAGTTGTCATAAAAATATGTCTAAAATATATTTTTTTATCCACAGTTAGAATATTTAATGTATAATTATCTTTAATAATACGTTTTTGATCACTATTCCAAGTGCAATTTGTGGTTATATAATTTTCTTTTAAAAAATTAAAAATATGCCACCAATCTCACCAATAAGAGTTCACCCCTATCATATATTCATCACACCATAATTTAATTTTGGATACTAAAACACGATTCCCAAATCACATCCCAACATCAATAGACACTTCCGTTAGTCCATGGTTTTGTGATAAATCGATTTAAGGAATACTTTTGGTATAATAAAAGAGTGGTGGTCCTATAAGAGTTAAAATTCTTAAAAATTCATATTTATATTTTGACATTCCCCAAAATATTTTTTTGATTTATTATTATATAATAACAACAATTTATCCTGAATAATTATATTTTATTATTAAAATTTAATTATTTAAATCCATCCATACTTCTAGAAAATGGTTTTTGAAATCATAATTACTGTGTAAGATGGATTATCACCTCACGAAATGATGTCATTCATATTTCGATCACAACTTATCATGGTTCGATATTATCGTGTATATATAGTATAGGTAAGATATTTATAAAATAATTATACATTTTCAAATAGTATATGTTACATTCTTTTTCTCCTTTCTATTCTATAGTGAGATGAAAATATCGATCTGGATTACGGTGAACTATATTCTTGCTGTGTGTTATGATAGATATGTCTGAAATTATATAGATGGATGATAATAAGGACAGTTTTAATGAATATATTTTATATAAATGAAATAATTATAATATTCATGAAAATTTACAAATATTTAAAATAAAAATTAGTTTCTTTCATACATTATCATTCACATAAGATGGGTGTTTCATTCATATTTGTGTCATCTACCTCTTTCCTGGAATTATGTAACTAAATTTTCTTTTCTAAACAAAATAAATATATAAATATATTTCATTTTGAATAAATAATATTGTAAATATAATATTATTATCATTTAATAATTATAAAATAATACATAACTTCACTCCATAATGATCATGGAAAAAAAGGAAATGTTGCTTATGCGTACGTATGGACTACCATCTCCATGATTGCAACATCGTTTATTTCTCATTATCATAATACATTATTGTTTTTGAAAATATTTTTTATGAAGAAGTAAAATTTATATTTTATGATTATTATTCTTTAGTATCTATATTTTAACATATTTTTATCATTTATTTATTTTATTTTCCTATAATATTATTATTCAAAAACTTTTTTTAATATTATCATTTTTCTATTCATTGGTAATTACAATGATTAAGAAAATTTCTTTAATCAAATATGAATTTATTTTCCACTTTGTTCAGAAATTGATTTAATTCAAAATACATGTTTTCTATAAATGTGTTAAATATTATTTTAACCATTTCAAAATGATTTAATAAAGTAATTTTTAATCCATTTTATTTTTGAAAACAATGTTTTGAAATGAATCTCCAAATGTTTTTCTAAATGAGACACTTTTCTATCCTTTTACAGTGAAAAATAAATTTTCTTTTTTACATTAAATATTATGTATGGAATCACCCACTATCATTAATATAATTTAATAGGGTATATATTTTAATGTTTAAAATTTTATTTTAAAAGATTTTTTTTGTAATATACTAGTAATTTATTATTTTTCAAGGATATTTTCTATGAAAATGAATTTTTAAATATTTTTTGCATTTTCTAGTTTTAATATAAAAATGAAGATTTTTATAAAAAATTTATTTTACTAATGAAACACTCAAATGATCATTCAAAATATTTTTCTTTCTAATAATAAATTATATGATCTTACATATACATTAAGGCTGATATAATCAATGATACCATCCTAATTGTTTCTCTCGATGGGTTATGATCAGTTTGATGGGGCATATTCAATTTTAATATCATTCACCATTTTAATCGGAATGTTATATTATAATATTTATTGATATAGGTACATATTAAAATTTCATATTTTATCTTTTAAATATTAATGTTTATGTTGATTATGTTTCACCCCTTCCTTATATAGAATTCATTAGACATAGTAAGTGAGGGTTTGGGCACCCTACATCCCATCAATGAATCAGTTGGTATCATGAGACAAACTATATTGAGTTCTAGACAATGATAAACACATTTATTTGGATGTTTCAGAAAAATTCATCAATGGTATTTGGTTTTTTGGAATAAGGACTCCGTTATAGGTTTTAGTTGTCTATAATTATTCATTCCATCATTATGAATCGAGTTATTGATATTTCATGTGATAATTTGATGAGATGTAATATCTGGGTCCATGTTTCATGTTAATGTGATTATCTATATATAATTTTTTTAAACATTTATTCCCACCTTATTATTCACATTATCTTGATTAAATGGATTTTTTTCAAACATGTACCTTGCAATTTTTATTATTCCTTATTTATTCCTAACTTCTGCTATTTTCTTAAACATACTAAGCATCATATTTCCATTATTTAATATGTTTTATATTTCACTATATAAGAGGATGCATATTTTTATTAATGTGATTTAATACACTAATTGGATAAATATAATTATAAATGAAAACCCTTTTGTATTTTAGGTTTAAAAATGAAATGTTAATTTCAAGTATGTTTCTTATTATACAAGACTATTAAAATATTTTGTCAATAATGATGAAATACCATGTTTATTATGCAAATGAAATAATGTAAACATACTCTCTATGTACTCTTGTTAGGGAACATCAATTAGTTTTAGTGTAATCTTATTAAATTCACATAGATCATGATTTAGGATAATATAGATTATGGATCATAATCCTATGATTGAACATTATGATAATAATAGTAGAACATCAAAATGATTTGGTAAGGAATGTATTATATGAGTTTTCATAGAAAATAAACCCATTTCTAGATAATACATGTTAGTATGGATCTAGGATAGATATATCATGGGGAATTAGTCTAAAAAGGGCGCAATGAGTATGACCAGATCATTAACTAATGCACAAAATAGTTCATCATGAATGTCTAGTTTGAAACTCCTAGGTGATATTATTAGGATAAATTAAATTTTATTTATATACCCTTATAAGATATTTGATAATATTAGATTGATTTCAAAACAATCCTGAAACAATCAGGTTTACTCTCATAATATTATCTATGCATAAATTTTTCATCTTATATTACTTGTTTCCTAGTGTTGTTATTATACATTATGATTCATAATGTTATGATCTATTAAACTATATTCTATAATTTTTAAATGTATCCTTGAAGAATTAATGGGATCTATATTGGTCAGAAAAATATAATGAGTAAAAATGATTGTTTAATTGATGAGATTTAGCGAGACATAAATTTAGAATTATTATACTAAATATTCTCACCATATGAGGACATAGTTTAATCTCATAAGAAGAAAAGGAAATAATTCATGAGGAATTATGGATTTTAAATGAATAAATAAAATTATATAATGATAGGGGAAAAGAGTGAATATGGGAATAATGGAAATAATGAATTTCCATTACATGATAATTATGGAGAGAAAATCCCTAGTAATTTATTAATGATATTTGGAGTTTCCCATAAGTTTATCTACTAAATAAATTATTCTATTGGTGAAAGGTAAAAAAGGATATAAATGTTCAATGAATAAATTTTAAGGAGATGCGTCACTATGAATAGGATTTCCCAATAATCAATGGAATATATATCAAAATTAGTTAATTGATATTAGTAAATAATATATTATTTTCATAGATAATGTATACAAATAAATGTTATTTTTTTGGATTAAATAATTATATAATTTTCTAATTTTATCAATGATATCATGGTTATAAGATATACAGAATTTGTAAGGATTTTAAATTAATAGTTTTTTAATATGGATTTGAAAAAAAATATGTTTAATGGTACTGATGGCTAAAAACGATTTAGTGGAAAGTGGATCTTCTTGGAAAATACATGACTTGAAGAAAACTAACAATTTTTATATTCCAGATTTTGATATAATTATGAATGGATAAAGAGATGGTTTATAAAGAAATAGTTAATTAATGAGTACTGATTACAGTGGATCCAATCAATGTTTTTTTGACAAAGTGGTTTTTTTATCATTGATTGAGTTAACATCATTTTTGGATTTAAAGAATATATCCAATAATCTATGTTTTATTCAATTAACCATGATGTTGAGATGTTATTTATAACACCATATTACCCTTCGGTTAGGCATATTCTAATAACTGCCTTTGGTTTTATTTCTCATCAATAGTGAATTTATAACCATGAATTGGGAGGATGCCTGTAATGGTGAAGTCATAGTTTTGATGGAATTTTTTAGTATTAACCTATAGTTTATGCAGATTCATGGCAATTCAAATGATATATTTTTCGATTACATGACATGTATTGGCTACTAAATAGATACTAAGAGTTGAATATAAAACACTATAATGGTACATGCCATGTAAGGGTTAAACATAGTGTAATGTGAATTAATTGTTTTTAGTTGGCAATGAATTGTATATCTTTTTAACTTAATATAAAAGGGTTTAAAAAGGTGTAAAATATTAAAAACATTATAATACCACAAGTTGATTTTTTTTGGGTTTCGTGATGATATTATTGGATTCATTCCCCTTTTTTGCCTTCTCCTATCTGATATAACCTTTCCCATATGAATTTATGGGTAAGTTAGTTCCCTCTATATAACATTGTTTGTCGATTGATTAGAAGTTCTAGGAGGATTATCTCATTGGTTAATCCTTACTCTCAATTTATAACTCATTTTTTTTGAGAGACCATTATTGGTTTATATTTATAATCATATAATGTTTTCTATAAATCCCTTTTAGTTTATCTTCATTCATTCCCATTTGATATGGGACTTTTTTTTTCAATCCCATTTGCCAAAAATGTTTTGGTTTCCTATAATCATGAGGTAGGGGATCTATTTAAGGGATATAATTTATTGAATTTATTATTATTCTAAATAATTTAGTGAGTTTTGTAATAGAATTGTATGTGTTTAAATTGAAAAAGGGAATGTGTTTGTATTTAAATATGTGGGTGGGGTGGATAATTTGATAAAATAATTTCCTTGATTTGTAATTGAAATTTATTCCTCAATCCTTGAAGCAGTTTTTATGTGAAATGAAATGGATATATAAAAATGTTATCATGGTTTTAAATAAAATGACAAACATATCACAGCAGAAAGAATGCCTGAATAGAAATGGATTTATGTCAGTTTGATCCAATGGTATGCCCATTTAGGAATTTATGTGTCTGGTAAATATTATCTTGTCTCATGTCAAGAAGTTGTATTTTTATATTTGGTTGCTTATCGTAAGATAGTTTATTTCATGGGTGTTGTCTTGCATAGATATTTTTATTTTGGTGTCATTATCTGCATTGTTTCATGATTTCAAAAATTTAACATGAAAATTTTGAATACTGAATGACTATTTGAGAAATGTTTCAAATTTGGGTTATTTATATAATACATGAAAATATTTTTTGTTTTAAATATATTTTATATACATTATTTCTATTAAAACATGTGTAAATTTCATGGTGACATAATGCATGGTTCTATTCCTCACAACCTACTTTGTCACATTTGGAATTCATATACATTTTATGCAAGATACAGGTAAATGGAATTGCATTATGTAGAATATTTTTTTCATTACATCACTTTTGTGGATGGGGGACTTTTTGATGGTGACAATTCATTACATAGGGGCATGTATTCATGATTTTCATACATTCTAGTTTATCATATTTGGTTAAATTGAATCTCTAATTTTTTTACATCATACTCTGTTTTTATGTCTTGATTTTATTATACATTAGACCTAATTTGGTTATCTTTGCTTTACCTCACCCCATAATAGGTAGAATTGTTTTATTGGTTTTGGTGGCCCTGTCCTGTTTATCATAATTTTGTACTGAGGGGTTTACTCAAACTGACATGTATCATCACTATCAGAGATGATTTTTTGTCTTGGGTATATATGATTAGAACCATTGGGACTCAGATAGAAGTTTTGGAAAAGGTGAATTTCCATATCAATCCCGTAAATTTATATGAGTTTCCATGGGAAGTCCGATAATCATTACAAATTCAATGCCTATTACAAATTTTTATTTGAAAAACTTTTATGAGGATTTTTTTTAAATTAACCTATCTAAAAATATTGGGGACTTGGTGTGTGTGTGTTCATTAGAATAATTTGAGTGGTGATTTTATTTAGATGGACATGTTCGTTTTGAATGGGGTTTCCCTTTATTGGTATAATTCATTTCTACGTTAAATTATTATTTAATTAATTAATAGTTTTGGATTATTGTTTTTTTGTGTTTTTGATATTGGAGTTTCTCATGACAGATCGGTTATTCCCTTAAGTTTAAAATAAAATTCCTTCTTAAAGATCTCTCCAAAAGATTTGAAGTGAATCAATGAGTTAGGTTCTGCATACAGATCCTATAATGGACCCTTATTTGGTAGAAATAACAATCTATATCATTCAGACACTGAGGTCAGCAACAATAGTGAACTCAAGACGAGTAGTTGGCTGTGGCTCAAAATTTACCAATAAGCATTCACTTTTCTTGTCTTCTAACAATGGACCATAAGAGTAAGAGGGATTTTGTGAACAAATTCAGGGTACCTTCAACTTTTTTAAGACTTGTGATGATTATCTGTAGGTATTTTCCACATATATGATCAAGGTTCCTAGATGAAGATGGTGTTATTAAATGATTCCAGCTAAGTGACATGATGGTCTTACATGGATTTCATTTGGAAGGATATTTAATCAACATTTTTATCATGAGGAATTTTATGAGAAAATGGCACCGAGTTTCTAACCACTGTGTAAGGGAACATACCATTGTGGAGTACTCCACCAGTTTAGATGATTCAGTACATCTGTCATCAGTGATTTTCACTACTAATGATCTAAATGACCAAAGGTTTTAGATGAGGCTAATGGCCAATGATCGTCTAATTCTATTTATTTTTTTCATTTTGATTTTTTAAGGTAGTGGATAATGTTATATTTAATAAAGAAAACAAATATAGAAAGATTGGTTTCTTAGAAGCATATGTAGGTGCAATGGTAAGTGAGGTTGCTTCATCTGGTTCGAAAAATAGAACAAGGGGTTTCATTTTAATACAAGACCAGTTTCAAAGAATTATACAGGGAAGCAATCGATAATTTTATACCAGTGTGGGAGGCATGGACATTCCAGCCCTCCATTTAAGGAGACAACTATGACATATCAACAATTTTGGAGATATGTACATCTGAAATGGTTTTCATAAAAGATTTACCAACACAGTAAGGTATGATACACTTTCAATAAGGAGTCATATGTTCAGGTTGATGCTTCCAAGGGGGGTCGGTGTCATTTTTAGGATGACGAGTTTTCCATTTTGGTATGTTCATATTTCTTTTGGAAGATGAGCGTGCATCAGAGGATGATATAGTAGGGCCAACTACTAATATAGTTATGTTGTTTATTCCTTCATCTAAGGTGTATCGTTTTTATATGGGTGAGATGCAATCATTATTCTTTCAAAAGTGAGTTGATGTGATGGGTTCAAATTAATTGAATATGCTATACTTGTTGGATATTTCAATGATTTTGGTAAATTGGTACAACCATGGTTTTTAGGGTTTCATGTGACGAGTTTTGATAGAATACTTTTAGGTGGATTGAGATTTCTAACTGCATTATCTTTAAATCATCTATATGATTATCAGAATGGTTGATATGTTCAGTGTGACAATTTAGATAGATTGTTATCATCATCATAAAAAGTTCTTTCCCACTAATGAGATCTACCATGTCTACTTGGTTTATTTTTAATAATGATAAGGATAGTCCGGGCCTATTGTCCCTTATGATGGTATAATCTCATTCCAATTGTTAAAAAAAATTATTGACTTTGTTAACCATTTCATAGGTTGTCAAATACCTTCTATTTTGTTCAAATATCCTATAATTGTTTTGTTTTATTCTTCTAGATTACATCGGATGATAGTTGTCATGTTTAAAATTTATCTTATCCGAAGAACAAATCACATTTGTATTCCATTCTATCGAATGAAATCATCCTTGTTTGTGGATCCTAAGGTTCATCTTGGGGACCTATAGGTGAACTAATTTATTTATAAATTTTTTTTATTAATGGGAATATCCTTTACTCATTCCAATGGAGGTATATGGGATCCATATCAATAATAATCACTATCACAAGATGAACCATGATACCATTAAGAACAAGTATCCTTTACGGATAAGTAATGGTACACTTGATCATCCTAGAGGGGTTAATTGGTTTTATGTGATTGAATTACAGTATGGGATCCATCAGATGAGTGTTTTAGAGGATGGCACACCCAATTCAATGATTAGGACTAGATATTAGAATTTCTTGATTTTGGTTATTCAATTCGGACTAACTATAGCTCATGGGTATTTATTGCTTTGATAAACTGAATATTTCATCAGTTCATAGATTCTTTTTGTTATTCATAGATTATATATTGATGTACTCAATGATAGTGGAGGATCACATGATCCATTCAGATAACATTATTATAACCTTAAGGGAACATTTTTTTTATTTTTAGCCTACTTGTGTGAGTTATGGATATGGGTTTCAATGTTTCTAGGGCATCTGATAATTGAGACAAGAATCTTAGTTGATCTTTAATAGGTACAATCTATTATGTATTAGGAGAAGCCCAGAAATTTTTTTGAGATATGGATCATATGTGGTTCGGATGATAATTATATATGGTTTATTTGGGACTTCTCCAGGATCGCATCTTCAATGGCGTCTTTAACCTGTAAGGGTATTCATTTAAAATCCATTCAAAAGTGTTAAATATCATTTTAGTAGATAACAATTAGTTTTACTTTATCACTAGTTTTGATTCTCCCATAACCAGGGATGGGTTATGGTGTTTTATATGATGCAACTAGTACATATTTGGGTTTTTTATTTTTGTAGGTGGAAAATGTTGTGGCTTTTGGATCTCACCAATTACACCCTCAAGAAAATAACTATCTAACCTATGATTTGGAGTTAGTATATTTTTTAAATTCCACATAAATTTGGTGTAACTATTTTATTGAAGACCATTTTAATTTTTACTATGATAATAATAGCCTAATGTATATTTTTACTCGTTTGGATAAAATCATGAAACATGGACACTATGATTAGTATATTATAACCATTAATTTTCATATAGTGTATACCCATAAGAATATAAATGTGGTAGTCACTATGTTGAGTACAAAATAACAAACACATGAAATGAAGGAATCATTTGATTATCAATCTTTGATTATTTTGTTTTCCAATATGATGAATAGAGTGAATGAAGTTTTTTGATTGATGTTCATGGATCTGATGAAGGATGAATAATCTTTTAAGTAGAAAAATCTAGTAGATTTGATGATAGAATCCTATAACCGATGGATAAGATTATCATTAAATGGTTCACAGAACATAAGTTATATGTTCCTATCTTCTAATAGAGATTATTATTTTCGTATTAGGATTGTATTCCAATTTCCCTTGAGGCATGTTTTGTGTGACTTTGAACACAAATCATGTTTGATATTTCACCCTTGGGATACAAATATTTACCATGATTTGAGATGTCAGTATTGTTGTTCAGGGATTAAGTTGATAGTTGCATATTTCATATAATCATTTCTCACTCGTCAAAAAGTTATTTTGGAACACCATAGACCTGTATTATTTTCTATCCTCCACATGTTTTAGTATGGATGTGGGATGTGTTTTAAAAGATTTGTTTTTTGATTTATAATAGTTTCCTTGTGAAAATAATGTAATTTGTGATATTAGAAAGAAAATACCTAAATCAATATATTTCTTAATAATAAATGTAATGAAAAAGTTTGAATTTATTGGGGATATTGTTGTTTGAGAGATTGTAAATCCTCAAGGACATCCTTATGAATTTGTTTTAGAAATGGAATCTAGGTAAAAATAATGGTCAAAGAAGGGATTATATGAGGAAATGTGTTCATAGTTGAAATTTATTATGACTTATAATTAGAATATGGATTGAAAAAAATAGAATGATATCCAATGTCCTTTTAGTTATTCTCTAGGCATGTGTTATGAATTTCCCTGGATCATGGAACATAAAATTTTCTTGGGTTGAGCTTTCCCTTATTAAATCAAGATTCTGATAATGTGGATCCCTATGAGGCCTCATTTGGATGGCCATTCCAATCTCTATTTTTGTGGGAAGAGATGGGAAATTAGTCCTTGGTTGGGCAGACTGTTTTTCATGATGAGAATAAGGTGATGTAGTAGATCTAGAGGAATTTGATAATCATATATAGTCATCATATATATTATTTATAGAATCATTTTTGGGGTGTGGATATTGAATTCTATGTTTAGGGCATTCATAGAGTTTCACCTCGAATTGGACATTGTAGGTGGGTATGCTGGGTAAGATGAGACCAAGGTTTTTTGGACCTTTTGAGATCATTGTGTGACTAGGGAGGGTGGTCTATAAATTTATTTTGTATCTTGTCTTGACATCTATAGATTATGTGTTTCACATTTCCTAGTTCATAAGATATATATCATATACATCGCATGTTATTATATTGGAGTATGTTTATCTTTAGTTAGATACAACATTAGGTAAGAATCCATTTCAGATTAGGGATATATAGGCTATGTTACTACATGGTAATGTGAACCCCCTTGTCCAGGAACTGTGGAAGACCGAATAAGATCTCCATGAGACATGGGAGTGGGATCCAATGATGAGAAATCAATGAATTGCTCATTTTACAGATCTAGGATCTTGATCTCTTCATGGGATAAAATTAATTTATAGTGGTTACATTATAATGCACCTTTAACATTTTTTCATGAATATTCAAATATTTTCTATTAGTTTCCTTTATCCTAGGTGATAAGTTTCCAACCATGAATTTGGTGTATTCCTATAACTTTTATGTTTGTCATATGTTATAATTTTCAGCATGAACCTATAATTTCCACTACATGGTGGGTAGTTAAACAATGTCTAATGGGATTACATGATTTGTATGTCCCCCCAAACAAATCCCACGAGGTCAATACACATAATGATAATTTTACCGGTCATGGAAGTTTTACACACCATGGAATTTGAAATAATGTGTTTTAAGTAAAAGATGAATCATTTATTGTTGTTTAACTTAATTAAAAATATTTTCACTAAATGTAAAAGAATACATTATATATAATACATTGGGTTTTATTTTTTATGGTGTTTTATAGGTTTTAGAGGCATCATTTTATTTTTTAACGTTCTCTTCTCACCCATATCTCCTTTCTTGGGAATGTTTTGTAAGTCTTTCTACTTTGGATCACTATGTTCATCTTTTATCATTAGGGAAAGGTGATGTATCTCTTCAGGTAAAATTTTTACTCTATTTCCCCCAAAAATTTAATTTTTTCACTATTATCATTAATTTATTATAAAAAGACCATGTTTTAAAGCAATCATTTTTAGTATCATGTCATGCATTGTCTTCCAAAGGTAGATCTTGTTGTTTCGAATACCATTTTCAAAAACCAGTTATGCAATCTGAGCCATTATAGTAGGTGGATCTATTAAATGATATATTTTTTAATTACATGTTATTCCTGATAATTTCAAAATATTTTAAGTATATTCGTATGCTTTGAAAATGAAAAGGGAATATGTTTATTTTTAAAAGGGGTTTTTTAAATTTAAAATGAAATTACATTTATTTGAAATAAAAAAATGATCTTCAAAACTTGAACAAACTATCTTATAAGTAAATTGTTTTATAATAATGTGATCACTGATTTAAAAATACAATTTCACAAAAATTGCACATTGGGAACACTGGGATCAACGAGAAGGATACCTAGATAGACTAAGTGTGTGTCACCAATAAGAGGAATCCTATTTTATGTTGTTGGTCTTTGGTATGACTCATTTTTAGTTGGATCCAACAATATTTTTTATTAGGCATGTGATTGTTAGTTGAATATAGTTACATAAATTAGAGCCTATCTAGAAAGAATATTTTTTTATGGTCATTTATTGCATGATATTTTATTTCATGGATGTTGGGTCACATTGTTTTGGGATTAGGAAAATATGACATTGAATTTTTGAAAACTCAACCACATTTTTTAGGAATATTCTAAAAAATATATTTAAAATAGCATGTAATTATATTTTGTTATAAAGATAAAACCTGATCATTCATATTTGTAGAACATATATATATATATATATACATATTAGGTTTCCTACTAGGATCTATTTCTGAAACCTATCATCTACACTCTGGGTTGTTGTAGTCCTTGTTTTGTAGGATACAAGAAATGAGAAAGGAATTTATTAGCATGATGGATTTTCTTTACATCTTTTTTGTGGATGGGGATGTTTTAGAGGATAATGTGGGTCACATGGAGGCTTATAGTCATGAATTTTAATACTTCATGGTTTATTCTATTTTAAAAAAAATCTCCCTTGTTTTTTCTTAATAATCAATTTGAATTTCATATTTTCTTAATATACATACCAAATTTTATTATTTTTTTACCACATCAAATAATGGGCTTATTTAGGTAACAAAACTAATTATCCCATTTTTATCTATCACATTTTCTATTCGGTATTATGGTATTTTAGTTTATAACCATTTTCTAGAGAATAAATGATGACAGTATTCACATGGTTTGAATGGGATGATTAAGGTAAATATAATTTTTTGGGGGGATTAATCAAAAATTAATTTAGGAAATTTAGAAACCAAAATTTTAATGTTTTGGATTTTTTTCTTTTTTAAGCGTTATTAGGTTATCAATTTATGAAATTTTTTATATCTAAATCTTGATATGGTTTTAGGGATTCATGTATTACTTCGCTGTATAAATATTTATGAATATTTGATAACCTTTACAAATAATTTTTTTTATTTATTACTAGTCATAGAAGGAATGACTGGATTTTATTTTATACATGTTATGATACTTTAAAAGTGTGTTTTTATGATTTATTAATAAAAAATTATTTTTTGGGTATTCATTTCATAGAGAACGAGATGGATTATAAATTGATCAACGATAATTGAAATAATGGAATTGTGATTCTGAAATTGAATGATATCAAAAAATTATAGCTCAATATATTAATAGATATTAAAATAATCTTTCATCTCATAGAATAGGAATTGAAACAATATTATATCCTAATACGTTCATTTATGATCAATAGATGACCTTTCAAATCATCATTGATTTATTTTTTGAGGTCCTTATCATTATGCAGATCATTTTTTTTCATATGGTCAATTATCATTATCATTCTTTATAATTATTTACACTTTCCTTTTATTCCTATATCTTTACATACCACAAATATTCTCATATTTTTTAACATAGTTATGTCATATTCTATATGAACTCTTCACTACCATATATGTTTTCTCAATAGGATGTTCTAGAAACCTATTGCATGATGTGGGATTTCATTAAGGGTATTTTAAAATGAAAACATTAATGACCCATGTTTTGGGAAAATGTAATAGTCCATGGGAATAAGATTTTGGTATTAGTTTTATGGAGCATTCATTTAACCATGATTAATAATGTAATTATGATAATTTTAATTCTTATAAGGGTTGATTTTTGAATTGGTTAAAGGAATAATGGGTACCTTGGGTATCATGTCGAGTTTTCAGAGCACTGGGACCAGAATACCCCATGTTTGGGTTCTATGAACCGGGCACATGATTTTTTTTAAAAATGCACATCCACAAGAAAAAAATGTTGTGTGGATACAACATAGGAGAAGAAGATCCCCCACATAGGCTACACATGGTTTACCCAAACCATGAACCCAGCCTATATGGGTAGTTCCACATATGCACTATATTCATAATATTAATCACGTTGTTGGAAATTATTTTTCTAAACTGTGTTCCCAAACTATGAGACCCAATTTTTAGGGGGAAATATTTTTTTTACATTAAGGGATTTAAATTTGTTTTTTTTATTTTTTCAATTACACCTATAATATGTGTGAGTCTACACTATCATGCATGTGTGCTCTCAATATCTTCTCCCAAGTCATTTTAAGATATTCCTTTTTGGAAGCCTAATTCAATAGTAATCATTGTATATGGATCCATATTGGTAATCTCTCGGTTAATTTTGAACCATTATTTGTTTAATCATCTTTCAAAAATGTTTTGTATGTGAAAACTCATTTTATATATTATCATGGAAATTGTTTGTTCATCAATTTCATCCAATCAAAACTGAATCAAACATTGATAGTGGACATGTAGATCATCTTAATCATGATGTAGGTGGTCTATAACTTTTTTCCTTTAATTTAGGTTTAAATATGAATTCTTTTTTACATGGATTCCCTTTCCATTCATTTCTATTTTATTGAGTTCTTCATATAAAAATTATCATCACACCTAGATACACTTTTTATGATCATTGTTTAGTTTATAAAGGATTTCATCTGAGATCTTAGACACCCCATGGTTGTGATGGATCCTACTATAATTAATAGATTGAATTCCAAAAACACCATCTAAGAATGAAGCATAGATTAATAATGGGGTTTCCCAATGAATACAATATACGAAGAGTGAATGGAACCTCTCGAGTGCCATGTTGAACATTTATAAATAAATGTAATGTTGTGGTAGATTTTCCAAATTGACAGTAAATTTAAATTTAATTATGAGTCATGTATGCGATTATTCATTATGATTAAATGAATTCAATGGTAAACCATGACATGTTTTTTTAATAAAATACCACAAATATGGTGTGTTTTCATCAAAATTAAAAAGTGATGTTTTTTTGTAACATGATTTGTCTTATTTATTTGGTCCTTCATCAATTTATGATTTTAAAATAAGGATTTTCTAATCATTTATTTTTATTTCTATTTTAACCATTTCACTTTCTAAGTGCATGGATTTTTTATAAATCGAATGGATTATCCTTTAATAACTATATCACTAATGAAACAATCTCATACTATGGTATTGGATTGTGTAATAAATGGGACTTCCCATATATGATTTTTCCCATTTCGGTTCTGGTACATTATTTTCACCTCTTGATCAATTTGGAATGAATTTCTATTTTGCATTAGATTCAATGGAATTATTTAAATTAAATAGTTTTTCATGAGGGTTGTTTTGATTTATTTTGTTGTCTGATATAAATGGGATGAAATATAAATGTTATTTATTATTTAATATGTTTTTATTTTTGAAAGAATTAAATGTTCAAAATAAACACAAATGTAATGGGTTGTTATTCAATGTCGATCATTCATTGTTAGTTCAAGATATAATTAAATGTGATGTTTCAAGGATAAATGTGTAAGATAAATTTAGATAATTAAAGTTATTGCTTCTTGGATAATGTTATTAAAATAATTAATACATGAATTAAACTTATACAAAGGATACAAAATGATGGTATGACTATAATGCGCATAGAGGTATCATGCTCCCCAACATTAGGTTTCGAGCATGAAGACTAACACCAGTTGTACTAGTGGATGGTGAGCACGGTGCATCATGTCCCTTATTGAGTGTTGACATGGAGAGGTAGTAACAACCTTTGAGTGTTTAAATGATGGAATAATCACCATCTAGAGTGATGAGAATGGCGCCTCCCGCTGATTTTGATCTGTATGGAATGTACAATTTGGATTGAGGTTATAAGCTCTTTTATACTGGTTATGGATGACTGAGTTATACCCCTGTCCTAACTATAGCTAATATTACATGTATATGTCCACATACGTCCAAACCTAAATGGTTCATATAGGTGGATAAAATATAAAATAAATATATATATATTTTTAGTATATGTTTACTGACTTAATAAAAATTGATTTCAGCCATGAGTCGAAGAAGGTATAGTCAGTCAGGTTTTCGATTGGAACCGGAGTGGACCTGCGTTATTATCTTAGAAATATTTATTATTTCATTTATACCTTCACACTACATTACATTATATTCTTCAAATAGATTCAATTATAGACCTTTTGTGTGGTAGCATATTAGGGTTTTACATCTCACACCCTACTCGGGCTTCTATTTCACTCTGGTGCCAGAGTAGACCTTTTATCACTAGACTATAGATGATATATTTTATGATTTTTCCTGTACATGGGTATTGTGGGAAGAAGAACAAGATGAAGCTTAGGATTTTCAATGAGACTACCCTTGGTTTATTTGTTTCAGTTACATATTATTGTACTTTAATGTATACTCTTTCTTATATTATATCTATTCATTTTGTTTGTTTATTATCTATTGGACATGAATTCATTTTTTCATAATGGTGTTAGAAATTTTATGTACAGTTTATATTAATTTTCTAATTCACTTCTATTCATTTATTACCATTTTCAAAATATTTTCTTATTATTTATCTGATATACTATTTTTCTACTATGATCATGAGGGTATAGTCTCCCTAGTATCACCTCCTTACACCTTGGATGCTAGATGACATCCTCTGGAAAATAGGGAGTCTCGCTTTAGGCTATGTGACCCACCAATTCTTCTAACATATTCTTGGTCAGTCAATTCATGATGTTACAAAGTGGTATCCTAGATTTTAATTTTCCATTTCGCTAATTATTTTAGTTTGGAAGATAGGAGACCGTGAATGTGTTTGTTTTTGGTTAATAGTCGTGACATTGACGATCACCCCACCCATTGGGGAAATTCCAAGTGTTATGATATATTATTATTGTTCGCGTTGCTTTCTATATCAGTTGAAAATGATTTCACCTCAAGTGAATGGTTTACATTCCATTACCCAATGATTTATTCTCTTTATTGTATATTACCTATGGACCTGTATGGAAAGGATGAATAAACACATTATTCTTTATAGAACATATGGATTCACATTTTATGCATATAAAATTTGAGGAAGTTGAATTTTTTGAATTCCTACTAAACTTAATGGTGTTCTATAATTCTTATGCCATGATTTCTTCTATTAGAATGTATTTCTAACTATTATATTTATCAGTGTGCTTCCATTATAATTTTAAGGTATTATTGTGATATGATTACTTTGTACCTACATAAATAATTCATTGTTATGATGGTTTATATAACATGATGGGTTGATTAAATTCCATGTTTCTGGTTTATTTATCAATTATATTAGTGTTTAATACTTATGAAATCATTCTTAGATAGGATTAAAATAATTAATTGGTTTCATGATATTAATATATTTTTTGTTATTAAAAAGATTCCTTTTTTTGTTCCAAGGTGTATGGGTTCCCTATAATTAGTAAAAGTATGCATGTTTACTCAAACCATCCTTGAGAATTGAATATATGAATAAAATTTTTAAAATATAAAGCCTACATAAGATTAAATGTTAAATGTAATTTATTTCAAATTAATGGGAACCAAATGTCAAACAATAAAGTGTATAGGCTATTTTTGGATTGGTATATGGATAGTCGTATAACTGAACCACTATGTATGACCACATGATATTATGAAATAGAAATAAAGGTAATAGATATTTAATTTTAATATGAAAATAAATTGGTTCCTCCATAAATAATTGTGACTCTATAACACGGTAATGGTCGTCCTACTATTTATTTTTTTAATGTGAAAAACTAAAAACATATAGGATTGTGGTGGAATTAATCTTCTGAGATAAAATATTTAGGTGTTATGAAATCTAATAATTTGAAACTACTATTGGGTTTAATTCTGATGAACCTAGTTTTTCTGAGCATAAATCTCATAGGTTTCCTTATTTATTACTATGTGAATCAATATATTAATGGTACATGATTTTTTATTATAAATAATTTAAATAATGAATAGATAATGTTAATAAATCTAAATACATGAAAATATAACCCAATATGGTATCCTAACTATCAAACATTGTGTAAGGTCAGTTTAATCTAATCCCCATGTTTCAATGGAATGGAATGTGAGCATTTTTTAACGGCCTATTTATATTCAAGAAAAATTGAATAAATGATTGGATCTTGAGCCTAGTAAAATATATTAGCATGGCCAAATGTTTGGATTGATAATTTTATTCTGTAAGGGTCTAGATCATTATATATAGTTCCCTTAGTGATTAAATTCCTTTATGTTGTTTTGTGTATTCTTCCACCTGGTGTTGTTTTGGTGGCATTGTTCCAAGAAGGTATGTTCAATTTGAGATGAATCCCTTGTAAAATGGATGTTCATCATGTCCATGATGCTCATGTGGGAGTGATAATTGGTTAATGCTTGGTACCAGTATATTAGACATGTCCCAGCTATGGTCTTCCACTTCATAGGTTGTGTGGACCAATCTTCTTCCTCTGAGATGGATAACATAGAATATTTTCTTCCAGTATAACAGTTATATATGGAAACACTAACATCAGTTCAATCACTAGTACTAAACACCTGATACTTGGATGAATATGGAAGGGATCCTGTGGATAATATTCTCTCTGTTCTAGTTGCTCTTGAAATCTTGGGGTAGTATGAGTTGATATATAATTTTCTCTTCATGTTTGAAATTTTGAAAACAACTTGTTGAGTTCGTTTTAATAATTGCGATTAAGAGGTCGTGTTTATTATTGTTTGATCATTATAGTAGAGAGACATGAATGTTAACGGAATCATGTTAGTCCAAATTTTTGTGATGACATCCCCATAGGATTGTGTGCTTTGAAATGCAATTCAACATAGTTCTATTTTCATGAAAAATTATCTAATACCATGGTATATAAAACAATGGATTATAGTTGTTCCATGTGTGTATATAAGAAATATCAATTTTTATTACCCTTATAATAGGTTGGTCTATATCTCTATTTTATATCGAAGACACTACTAAATTGTTGTGCATAATGATGGTTATAATGTACAAGTCATTGTTTACATTGAAGAATGTTGTTGAAACTATTTTTTATTTATGAAACCATTGATAAAATATATTGGTCTTGGATTTATTTTGGTATTTAATATTGAGAGATCATACGACACCTCAGGTCATGATGGTTTCAGATAGATTTTAGATGGGTCATTGGCATGTGAAATCGAACTTCCTTCATGGGAAGTCAGATAACTATGGTTTGACTGATCTACTAGGTTTTCTTTAATACCCTCATATTGTACACTTTTTTATATATGATTATGTCCCCAACCATGACAAAATCCTTGATTCACTATGATTTCATACATCTTATTCCGTGTTAATTTTTTAAATGTATTTGAGTTTTTTTCGGTGCTTCTCTACTACATTAACACACTATATGAATTGGTTTCTTTGATGTGTGGTTAGTATTGGGTAACATATGGGTTTCTATGTATGAACACAATGAATAGAATATTTGAAAAAATATAGATTATTATTAATTTACATATGTGTGGAAACCATTATGGGCTCATTCAATTACCTAATGTGGATTGGGTGGCCTTGTTTCAAAAACCCTATTGTGAACATTGAGTATAGACTACCTTGGTTTAGTTTCTTGGAATACTTTTATTTTAGTATTATGCCATCCCAAATTTTTTATCATGCTTGAATTTTCTATTTAAAAGCGGTGATGATACCATTGGGATGAATCTATGTTACAAACATGATCATTCTTAGGAATGAAAATTTAAATTGTAATGTGATGGTTTGACCATGTATAGTCACTGTATATTGGATATGGGATTTAGTGAGTGTTCTTGTTTTAAATGTGTAATATCATGGAAGTTGTTGTTTTGGTTTAGTTTAAAATATACCAACCATATAGCTTGAGTGATTCTGGGAATTTTCATCAAGAGTGGTTCAACTTGTTATCTTTCTTGTTCAATTAATATGTTCAAAGTGAGATATTTTAAAAATGTTTCTATGATAAGGAATTTGTAGAATGAGGGTCGGTAATATCTCCCATAAAAAATTTCATGATCTGTTTCAATAAGGTAGATTTTTATTCAAACATTTATTAATGATGAGGTCCATTAAGTTTCCACAATTGTATTCACGTTTTTCTATGTAAGTAAATCACACCAGAGCATAGTTAGAATTAATAGGGGAATGTTTTGTAAAGAAATTGTGATTATTAAAGCTATAATGGAGAGTAGAACCAACCATATGTTTTATAAGATGATAATGAGATCAAGTATCTATCTAAACTGGAATGGGTATGTTCCATTTCATTCATTTAGTAAAAAAATGATAATTATCTTCGGTGATTATAGATTATGTGTTGTAAGCTTAAGGTGTTTTATTTTGGTTTGTTGGGAATTTAAAAATCTAACTAAACCATTTGAACTAGACTTTGTAACCCTTGTATTTTGGGTTATGTTTTCATTGTTCTCGAAGTCTTCTCGATGATGATAAGTTCTAAGGTGGGGAATTTGTAACAACGCGTCTTTTCAACCAACAAAAATCCAAATGGAATTTGTATTTTCATGTTTACTGGTAAATCCATTCATTCAACCAAACCTCGAAACATAATTCTCATAGTTGAAACTCATATATGATTGACATATTGTCTTGGTAAAAGGCTCTAAGGGTTCATAGGGTGACTTGGTTAGCTTTGAAAGTTATAGGTCTGGAAAACCACCATTTTGTGTTTCTTGAATAGGGAAAACAGTTTCTCTAAAATGGTGTTGCCCTCAATAGAAACCAGTGTGGCTTTATTAGAGGACAAGAAGGGCCCCACAAATCAACACATGGTTTACCAAAATATCGTGCTTCACCTACATGGGTGGTTCCATTTAGGCAGTATAATCAAACTATTTCTCACATGGTTGGCCCACAGTTTTGCCAAACCATGTAGAAAAACCATATAACACCATTTTTTGTTTTTAAAATACTATACTTAACTTAATGGGAAAATCTACTTTTTATCATCATATAAGTCCTATGAATATCGTACCTCTTACATGAGATCTCTCAAGATCCTCCTCTTGGATTTGAAATATCTCACTCATTTAAATCCCCATTCAAGCACCATTGTTCTTTATAGAATAACATTGGTAATCTCCCAATTAATTTAGATCATTTCTTCATTTAATCATCTCTGGGAAAAGTTATCTATTTGCAATATCATTTTTCTTATTTTTGGGAAAAATGTCAGTTTCTTCATTTTCTTCTAAACTGATCTGAATCAGACCTCAATGTTGAATGTGTACATCATCTTAAGCACCTAGTAGGTGCTCAAGGAATTTTTCCTAAATTTACATTGATATATGAATGTTAACATTGTTCCTTACACCTTTCATTTTTAAATATTCACCATTTTGTTTATTTCTTTATATCAAATTGATAGAATCACTAACATACACTCCCTATGATCCTTTTTCAGAATATAGAATATGTAATCATCAATCACCGTCACCACATGGATGTGTTGGAACGTTTTTACCATTTATAATTTATCATTTCAAATCACGAAATCCGTATAAGTGTTTGACTTCAATAAATAATGGGATTCTTCCTTGTAGACACTAAACTTATAGGAAATGAAATATCATTATTTCCATGTTTATGAATTATCATATAAATTTCTATAATGTGCATGTTTTCTAAAATTCCTTTAAAACATTCAATTGAATTTTGAGTCTCAGATGTGACACTTGTTTAAGATTAAATGATTTTTTTAGATAAACCATGTCTTGATTTTAAAATTTAACTCATCGAATGTGATGCACTATCCTCAAAATTACGGTCTGATGATTAATGGTTTATAGAACTCTAGTCCATATTTATTTGGTATTTCTTCTATGATTGATGTTATAAAATGGTGTTTCCCATATTTTATTTAAATGTTTGTTCGAACCATTTAACATTCAAATTACATGGAATACTTATAATATTAATAATTACATTCTAGAAATTTTAGAATTTTTTTTTAACAAAATCCCTTCATTTTTAGATTGTAATAAAAAATTTACCTTTCGGGGAATATTCGTGATTTTTTTAATGTTTCATTTTCTGATGATAACTGAAAAATTCCGATTTGTATTTGAAAAAATTAATTTCATTAAAACTATTTATATATGTAAATCATTTTTAAAATTTGTTAGAATGTTAAAATATAAATATTATATATCTATTTATCCAATTTATGTCAGTAGAATCATCATCATTTTGAATTTTTATATAGTTTGTTTTTATATTTTAAACATTTTATCTTTCAAACCCTGCATTCTAATAAAGTCGAGGGGATATATTTTAATTTATATGTTTAGATATCATTGATATGAAATATTTATATTTTAATAAATATTTTTAATACAAGTATTTTATATTTTCTAATGTGTATGAATTTATTTTTGATTATAATGAATTGTGGATTTATTACAACTTTGTTAATAAAGTTATGCTAAAATTGTATTATCATGGGATAAATGAAATAGATAAGGTTAAAAATAACCTCAAAACATATCTAAAATATATTATATATTTATTTATTTACATGATTATGTCTATTTATCGATATGGATTATTATTTTTAACCTTTCAGAATGTTAAAAGTATGGTCACTCAATTTTTTAAAATTTTTTATAAATGTGTCACTCACCTCACATACCAACTGTGAAAACAACTCATATCCTTTATGTGCCATAATAAACTTTTTTATCAAATAAATTCTGAAATCAGCTATAAACTCTAATAAACTCATACTAGAATCTTTATTTTGATCCTAAATCCAATAATTTAATACATTCAAAATAATAATATATAGGTGGTCCCATATGTTGTAAAAATAGTAGTTATTCATTTTTTATTTCATAATCAAACTCATTAAAATATTCTTCTTTTATTCTTATATAATGACACTATTATATACCATATAATTATATGTTATTATGTTATGTAAATTACCTTCATACATCCAAACATCTATTAAATGGGTTATAAAATCATCTTTTGTCTCAGTATTTGACTACCACCTCGTGAACTGACGTAATTCGTTTTCCATTACCACATATCATGATTTGGTATGATGTCCTATATAATTTTTTTATATATTATTTATAAAATAATTATTCCTACGGGGAAAATTTATGACAGATATATTTTAAATTATATTTCATATGGAATATAACAATGTCCCTCGTGGGTATGGTGGTCTACCACGTTGCAAAGTAATGTGATTATTCATTAACTACATATTTACATTGACTTTAATAAGTATGAATTTAATGAATAAATGTTTTTTAAATGAAATAATAATGATATTTATGATATATTTACCATTATTAAAATATAAAATATCAATTTTTTGATAAAAGTTACCTCACTAAATGACGATAACATCATTCGGGTAAATGTTGACAACCACCAATACAAAATGATGTGACTCTCATTTCATCAACACACTCATAGATGATATATATATATATTTACTGACATAATATAGTATATGTGATATTATAATAATTTTATAAATATAAATTATTACAATACTTTTTTACAAAATTAATATTGAAATTTAGACATGTTACTCCAGTATACGTTTGAACTAATATCTCCAAGATTTTAACATTGATCATTTTTAATAAACATATTACATGTCTTATTTTAAAATTATAATTGATTTATAAATATGAAAATTATATCAGGACTAATTGTATATTTTTTTAAATAATAAATTGTGTGAAAATATTCTACCTACCAAAGTCATTATTTGACACAAATGATAGATATCATTGAAACATTTGATGTAAACATTGTTGATAATATAATTAGGCATAAAATGTTACTAGCTGAAATATAAGAATAATAAACATGAAATAGGTTCTTATGGAAGTAAAAAAATTAAGATAATTGTATTATTCAATATGATAAAAAAATATGTGATGAGTAGAACTAATGATAAGTGATTCACAATTCAATTTTACATTAATGAGACCTAATCCATATTAACCTTTTATTTATTTGTGTGGTGTATATACAAGCATTCTGATAGGATATTTCAATAATATATTTATCATCATTACAATTATGTTTTCATGTGATTTTATATCTTTTATGTGGATTATTATTCAGATTTACCAAAGTGGTAATGTTTTTTTTTCAAATCTCATTATTATTTAGGATTGTATTTATTTAAGACTCCCTTGGGGGGATTATTTATTATTACAATCATATGTTGAATCCATTTTCTGAAACCTTGGTTTAAAATGAACATATTCAATTAATATTTAATTTTATCCTTACTTTGGCACAAACAAATATTTATCAAATTTTTTAATAAAATCCTACATCATTTATCTCTTCCGTAAAAATTCATTTTCCATCAAAACACTTGTTTTCTATAAATGATTTCAAAAATTATTTTTAATGATGTTTTACCAATATTTTATTTTTTACAATATGGGTTGAGGGTAATTTAATTTTCATTTTTTAATGTAGAACATTTCTATCCTTTTATAGAGAAAAAGAAATATTCTTTTTAACTTATAAAACTTGTATAGAAATACCTAATGTCATAACCATCATTAAACCGAATCATATATTTTATGTTTAAAAGGAAATTTTATAATATAATTTTATCCAAGTATTCTAAAAATTTATTGTTTTAAATTAATTATTTAATATAAATATATTTTCCAAATATTTTATTAATTTTATAGTCTTAGAAACAGGTGATTTACAATGAAAGGTTATTTGACACATTAAATGATCCAATTGGCCATTCAAATACATTTCCACTTATAGGAGACATTATTTGATGTTACTTATACATTAATTTATATATTATCCATTGATACAATCATTATTTAATCACTTGATTATTTATGATCATTTTTACCAAGGACGTATAGTTTAATCATCATTCACCATTTTATAGTGGATGGTTTTAGAATTTGATTATTTAGTAGGGTATGTATTAAATTTTATAATGTTATATTTTTAATTAATATGATTATGTTGATTATGTTTCACACCATTCCTATGAGTAATGAATTTGACTTAGTATGTAATAGGAATGGACTAGTATAACTCCTTGATGAAATTCACAAGAGACAAACTATATTGGGTTTTGGTAGATGACTTTCCAATTTATTTTAATGTATGGGCACATGGCCTCGATGATAAAAGATGTCATGGAAAATGTCCTCCATTGTGTGTTTTAGATGTCAATAATTATTAATTCCATCATTATGAATTAAATTATTGATATTACATGTTGTTAGTTGATTTTATAGAATATATATGGTTACTTTTCCTGATTATGTGATTATTTATATAGAATTATTTGATCTACATTTATTAAAACTATATTAAGATAATTTTATTGGTTAAATTTTATGTGATTAAATTATTTAGGTTTCCATATTGAGTAGGAATTATTTTTTCCTATCATACACTATAAATATACCATTATTAAACGATTGAGCAAGCCTTTATTCTTTATTATTTTCCCTACTATAGGAGGAAGATCTTTTTAACTGATATGAATGGATAAACAAATGGTAATAATAGAATGAGAAATTAAAATTAATTGTGTATTTTTTATTTTCAAATAGAATTTGAATTTCATATTTGTATCTAATTTAACAAGACTACTAAAATATTTGGTCCTCATGGATAATTTTTTTTTCTAATTCACATATATTAAAATACACACTGGATTTGGGATAATGGGGTATGGGTGATATAGAGTTGATCTAAATGAATGATAATTACTAATACCAGAATCAACACAGTTGATGGATATCATAAATTAATCATCACATAATTAATTATATTTCACTATTATTTGAATAATTTATTTTGAGTGAATCATTATTAAAGAACCATGTAATTAAAATATTATTAAAAATCAAAAAAATATAATCATATATTAAACTAACATTCCAAAATATTTAAATTATGATCAATATGAAGAAATTTTCTCTATAAAATATATTACGAATTACTTGAATAATAGATGTTCTTCCCTGGTAAATTTATCCCCAAGAATGTTGGAAGCAGTCCATGTGAAGGGTACGATCTAGGAAAAATTGAACTTCATAGAAGAAAGTAAAAAAAATAATCTCTATTAATTTTGAATATATATCTCTCTATAAAGAATCATACTCCCTCCTCAATCCTTTTACATCCAAATTTTTCATGGTGAATCCTGGATTCTAGATTATTGATTTTCATTCCTTCAATAAAGAGAATAACTCTTAAATTTCATTATGGTTTTCGAGCCTTGTCAACTAGCCCCATTATCTCATGTAGACTCCAAATCCATAAGATCATTGTTTACTTATAAATTTGTTTTAATTATTCTAAATTTGGTAATTTTTTTTTGGAAATATCATTTTATAACTACATATCTGTCATGTAATACACATTTTATCTTAATTAGATCATTAGAAATAAATTAATAAAGTATAGAAAACCTCATATCTATTGTTCTATACTCTTATTGATTAATGAACATTAATTCAGATGGAATAGACTATTATGTATTGTATTTAAATTATTGTTTTTCTTTAACTAATCATTTTAGATACCATTTACGGTTTATTTATAATTATATTAGAATAAGTGATGGATTCAAGTGATTTTTTCTATTTTTGTGTTCTATTCCACCATAAAATAATTTTACTGTTAACTTTGTCATTAATATAGTCGATTTAAAAGATTCTTATTTTATTTGGTTTCCCTAGTGTGTGTTCAATTTATCATCATTGATAATAGGGAATAAAAAAATCAATGCCATGCATATTATTATATTTTCATGTTCAATAGCATATGTTATTATTTTCATTTATCTTATTATGTTAGTCATGTATATAAGATTATTTATTATATTTTGTGTCTATTATGATAGAATAATTCAAGAAATATCACTATATAAAGATATAATGTGTAATTATAATTTCTAATTTATACATTCTAATGAAAATATAGGAATGGTTATAAATAATCCATTATATGTTTAACAGCGAGTGAGCTGTATAGGTCTGGAGGCATTTTGACCAGTTCTTGAGGTGCTCAGCTAGTGTGGAGTTTTCTTATTTTTTCTTTCCATACTGGTTCAAGAGTGTGGATAGGATATGTCCTGAATATAAGGCTAGATATCTATGTTTTATTAAAGTTTGATGGGTACTATGGACATCTAGAAACATGGTGAAACACCAATCCTTGATGGTGTCCAGCACTGGCATCATTTTGAAACAATAATGTTACTTCTGGAACATGGAAACCTGTGAAAATTCTCGGCCAATTGACCTTTCCACAAATACCATAGATATATGGTTCCATCAATTACTAGGATAAGGTCTCCAAAGGATCAGTGGGTCAAGTGGAAGCCACATAGAATGTGGTTCAAACTGAACCCAGAGAGTTCATGCATATTTGTATAGGTTCATGGTGTCAGAGTTGTTTGTGATTCCCTCGGATCAATGGTGGTGGAATTCTCATGTTATTTTCGTAACGATTATTACATTCATGATGTTTTTAAATACATACTAATATGTTTTAATCATTTTCAATAGAGGAAAATTAATATTTAGAAATTGGAGGTCGACTCAGTAATCATCATCACTACCTTATCTTGAAAAAGATCAATACCTTGGAGCATTGAGTACTCTATTAAATGATTAATGGTGATTTTGGATATTCACAGGCCCATCCTTAATTTCTAGAAATAGGGTAACATGGTGTCTGATTTTATGGATTCTAAATCTAGATTTGATTATAATCATTTTTTTCTAGTCCAAGTTCCATTCCATATGAGGACTTTATAATTGTAAGAGATGATACACTTGGACACCATTATTTATGCCCCCCTTAGTACCCCTTTTTTATATCTTATGTCTCTTTTGGTTAATATAATAAAACAATTTGGTTAGTAACATGGTTTAAGTATAAAATCCATATTATATTTCCAATTAGTGGTAATGTCTTTGAAACTAGTTCATTCTTGGAAAACGCATATGATATTTACTCATTCTTGTACCACCATACCCAAAATATTGAATCCTTACATTTCTATAATATTTAAATATAATGATATGATGTTAATCAATTTAAACATCATCCGGATGATGGTTGTTCCGCATCATTGTCCCCTCTATCATTATGATTTGTTCCTAATATCATTACATCAGAATTAATTTCATTGAATCATGGAATAAGAATAAATAATACCCTGAGAACATTGAGAATGTAAGGAGATTTATAATGGTAAAAAAATTATTAAAAATTATAGCATATTAATGTATATGATTGAGAAATAATGAATAATCCACATTCAGTTAATTCAAATTATTCACCTGTTTAATTTTCATCCATTGATGGTAGTTCTGTATCATTGTCCCCTACATAAAAAATTGTCACTCTTTATAAAGCTTTTAAATTCTATTCATATCATACCATATTTTTCCTTCTCGCATCATTTTTTTTCTTCCAATATGATCCTTTTGGAACCCTATATTATTTTTATGATGATTTTGGGATTGATTCCATTTATTCCACTTAATCATTCAATGACACGCTATTTTATAACAAATTACTATTTGTATCCCTTGATCGTACATTAATCCCCAATATTTATATGACTTTATATGAGGCACATCACCTTGAAGATATGTAAATTTATATACGGATAATGGTTGACATTGACTCTGTGATTTCATATGACTATTTCACCATTATTCCCATGTATAGTGTAATCGACCACCTGAAGAAATATTCATGAAATTTAGTATCATGGAACCAAGATTCAACATAAATGGTCTGTGTGATATATAAATGATCATTTAAAAATATTTTTCCTTGGGTTGAATTCCTGAATTTTAGACTTTGAGAATCTGGGTACTGTAGTAGGTGGTAGTTTCATCTTTTTCACTGGTCGATATATATTTACATAAATAGGAACCCCTAAATCTTTTTAGGTCTATATTGGAAAAAATCGTTTGTTCCAAAGATTCTAAAAACATAATATATTGAATGGAATATGAAACTATATAATATC
The DNA here is from genome assembly GCA_963277665.1 of Viscum album. Taxonomy (NCBI): domain Eukaryota; kingdom Viridiplantae; phylum Streptophyta; class Magnoliopsida; order Santalales; family Viscaceae; genus Viscum; species Viscum album. The sequence continues at coordinate 451,873,530 of OY728145.1, forward strand.
ATCACATTTTGTAATCAATGGTACTCTAAGAATGATTTTCAATATAGTTCCAAAAACATTGGATGAAATGTATTTATTAATTCCTTTCTCCTGGTGTATTAGTTAGTAATCTTGGTGAATGATCTCTTCATTGTGATATATCATCTATGACAATATAAATTTGTTTGACCATATTTGTAGAAGTTGCGAATATAATTGTCTTATATCCCAAGAAATAAATAATGAAAACATTGTTGAGGGTATCCTTGTCTATCCAATTATAGATATACCACCACCTCCTAATATTTTACCACCCCTTGTGAATATTTGGAATTATAAGAATCATTGTTCGATTCCAATAATTATATGATCCCCTAGTAAAAATTTTGTGGACCACATATTTAGTTTAAGAAACTTCTAAGGATTTATCACCCTTGAAGAGGAATTTATTTCTGAGGATTGCACATTATCCATTCGTATTCCTAAAAATATAATTGAATATATTAGGAAAATTTGTTAAGAGTACAATTATTTATATATGCACATTACCTTATACATTTTACTTGGATTTTCCTATGTATGTCATTTATTATCCTTGGAATGGGTATCCTCATATTCAAATCAGGAAACTCTTATTAGTAATGATATTTCCTTGGATGGAATCCCTTACAAAGAAACCCATCATTTTACTACCAAATTGATGGATCATGTACATGTATACACTATCATGATTCATTCCCTCTTGATCATTATTTTGTTATATAATTATATGATAATGAACCTAGGACCCTATATCATAAATTAAAAAAATGCATATCATCGAATGAGAACTATTTTATTATATCATACAGTCCTATTATATTTTTCTTGATAGACTAAATATAAACAAATTGTTTCTAAAATAGTACAGGAATGAAAATTTTATAGCGAATTCCCAACACCCTTTATCTATATCCCAAATATTATGCTTTGAATGAGGAATACACTTCACATTAAAGTGTTAGTTTCTTTAAAATTGTATTAGAAAATATAATTTCTCCTTTTTTTTCATTGAAATACCAAAAATATGTTGTAGATAATATCATATAGTGTGTGTCAAAAAATTATGCTATCAAACCAGTCATACCATTCAGAAAAATAGCAATATTAAAAAATTTCAAAAAACAAATTCATTTGGAATTAATCTATTCCACTTAAATGTATATCACGGATTAAGTGACCCCTTCTGAATTATCTATAATTTAATTATAATGATATGTATTTTAATAATATTAACTTTTTAAGAGACTATTTTCTTTCGACACAAGCACTCAAAGATGGCTTGATGTTATTTTTTTAATACTAGAACCTACCATGTCATGAACCAACCCAGGTACCCTGGTTACCCGATAACTGAGATGGTTCGGACATAACTCAAAGGGCGTTCCAGATCCACATAGAAAGAGTAAAAAAAACAGTATCCATGACAAAGAAAACTCCAATGGGAGTATTGTACCATTATACAAAGAGGCATAAGAAGCCAAAGTACTACATCCCAAGTACTTCAAATAGGAAAACAACGCCAAAGTCCCTAAGGACGCAACTGACCATGTTGTAATCTCAACAGCTAGATCCACCTCCAAGTGATCTTTTCCCCTTGCACGAACCTGGAAGAAGGAAGTCTACAAACACAAGATGGAAAAAGTAGTGTGTGAGCCTAAGCCCAGTAGGATACCACCATAGACTCCATAGCAGATGCCAAATAATGATAATCCAAATAAAAGCATTCAATTTTAATGTAAACAGGTTTGGAAAAACAAAAGCATATTTTAACAAATCATACTATACAATTTCAAGAAATGGAAAGTTCACTAAGAAAGGTTTTATAATTATGAAATACTTCTAAAAACAATGGATTAGATGAAAATAGTTACATAAAATGGTTTATGTAAAATCAACATGCATGTAAAGTAGTTCAAAAGCATTGGCACACATTTATACATCACATATAAATATCCAGGCGAGCAACATGGTCATCTGCCAAACTATACGATAGTATTAGTTAGTAATGGGATTCCGCACTCTCTATGTGAACTCCACAAAATGTGTATACACACGTCCCTATGACAATGGCCAAAGGTGACTCATCACCAACCCATCGGGGATGTGACCCACCGCAAGTATGTTTTAGAACATTTTCGTATCGTAGAGTGTATCCAAATAACTAACTAACTACCTAAGTCTTGCATGCGATCTTACATGATGGGTGAACTATATTAATATTGCTTAAATTACGATCGATCACATCCCTCCATTTTAAAAATGCCAATTCCATTCCATTTAAAACCACAACAGATTTTATTCAAAAAAATGTCTTTTTCACATGATAAAACCAATTGGTATCTATCAAAACATCTTAATCCATTTCAACAGTTTGAAAACCATTCAAAACCAATTCCATCAGTTGACAACTTAATTCCAATTTCCATAAACACACACCCCAATTCAATTGAATTAGGGGTTTTCCAAATAATCATGCCAAAACCAATTCAAATATGTCAATTCAAAGGAATTATATTTTATTACATCAATTTAAAACAAGTTAAGTAATTGATTTAAAATCAACGAGTTAAATAAATCAAGCAATATGAAGATAATAAATTTGACAAGTCAAGATGGAACCACCTACCTCAAGGGTTTGGACCAAAACCACAACAGACGAAGAAAACTCCAGAATCCTGGTTGATTTTCCAAGAACCCATCCTAGATCCCTTCCCCTTGCAAGACCAAGAACAAAACTCATCATTTTTGCATTTACACACTTAGATCTACCCATAACGGGCATAGATCTAAGAAACCAATGGAATAGGAGAGGTAGATCTATGTAGATCTAAGAAACTAGACAAGAATAAAGAATAACGATCACATACCTTGAGAATCAAGCTTCGATTCACCTTGAGGAGCCTTCGGATCGCCTTTGAAATGATGGTAGAACCTTATCTCACATTGGGAGAAGAAAATTCCCGGGTTAGGGCCACATTGGAGGAAAAAATGAAGCACTTAGCGGCAAAATGAAGCACTTAGCGGCAAAATGGACAAGATCCAAAATTTAAGGATCTAAATTTATTTGATCACACTGTTTTTCAATCCGTGCGCACACCGTGCGGATCTCACTGTCCAGGGTTGCTGATCCGCATGGTTTAGTCTCACGGTTTACCAAACTGCACACACACCGTACGTACCCCATTGTCCAGTGCTTCTTGGTTGGCATGGTTTGATCGCACGGTTTATCAACCCATGCCCAAACCGTGCACCATCCATTGCCTTTTTGTAACTTAAAATTTCATCCTAACACACCCAAGTCACTACTCCAAAACAGAGGCAATTAGAGACATCAGAAATACCTAAAAACATAACGGGATGTTACAACCTCCCCACCATAAGACCTTCCTGTCCCCAGAAATCCTATGAAGAAACCTACACATCAAAAAGATGAGGCCACTTCTCTCTCATTAGTTCCTCCCTTTCCCACGTCTCATGTGAATATAAACCATGCTTCCAAAGTATACGGACCAGAGGTAACGTTCTCCCATGAAGTACCTTGGTCCTAGAGTCAAAAATAATGACTGGTCATTCAGTCACAGATAAATATGGTTTAATATCATGATCACTCCAGCTCACAACATGAGATGGATCAGAAAGGTACTTTCACAGTTGTGATTCATGAAACACGTTATGTATCGATGTCAGTTATGGTGGTAGAGCTAGACGGTAAGCAACTTTTCCCACAAGACTAACAAACTCAAAAGGTCCCACAAAATAAGGAGAAAGCTTCCCTTGCCTCCCAATCCGTCGATGACCTAAACGTGGTGAAACATTCAACAACACCTGATCACCAAATGAGAAATCTAAAGGTCGACGACGATGATCAGAAAAAGACTTGTACCGACTCTGTGATTTCAACATTATCTGACGAATCAACTGGATCTTAGATATCATCTATTAGACCAAACTTTGTCCTACCAAAGATCTTTCACCAATATTTGACCAACACAAAATAGATTTACAAGAAAGGCCATACAAAGCCTCAAAAGGATCCATTTTGATCACAGACTAATAACTTTTGTTTTAAGAAAACTCAACAACCACCCAATGATCATCCCAATCCCCTCCAAAGTTGAGAACACAAGCGCGGAGCATGTCCTTGAGAATATGAATAGCCCTCTCTGTCTGTCCATCTGAATGGGGATGGTAGAATGTGCTCAAACAGACCAGAGATCCTATTGCCTCCTAAAGGCCTCTACAAAAATGAGAAGTTAACTGAGGGTCCCAATCAGAGACTATAGCAGATGGAACTCTGTGCAAATGAACAACTTCTTTCACATAGATATTTCTAAACTCCTCAACTTTGGTTGTATCTCGAATAGGCATAAAGTGAGACGACTAGGTCATTTTGTCGATCACAACCCATATAGCATTATTTTTCTTATGAGTTTGAGGAATCCTAACCACAAAGTCCATAGAGATTTCATCCCACTTCCATGTAGGGACTGGAAGTGGTTGAAGAAAACCTAAAGGTTTCTGGTGCTTGGATTTCACCTGCTGGCATGTATAGCAACGAAATTAAAACTCAAAAATGTCTCGCCTCATACCTAGCCACCATATCTATCGCCGAAAGTCATAGAACATCTTCATGGTTCTTGGGTGCACACCCCATTGAGAGTTATGGAAATCCTTCATCACATCCTTCCTTGCCGATAACGACATGACAAAACGGTTTTGATAATTCAAAACACCTTCTTTGGAGAATGACCACAAGGTGTCGTTCTCCCCACCATAAACAGAGTCCCTATTTCCACATAATTCATCATCCAGTTGATTCTCTTGAAGAATTAACTCGAGAAGAGAAGATGTCTACTGGACACTGGCTAAAGAGACTTCATTTACCTTCCACTGAACTCCAATATGCAACTGAGAAAAAAGAGCTATCAAAATCCACTCTTATGAAGATTCTTTAATAGCTTGAGATGCAAGTTTCCTACTTAATTCATCTATAACTACATTCCCTTTCCCCGCAGTATAGGCAATTTCAATGTCGAAATATTGCAGTTACTCCACCAAAAGACTTTGACGAAGGTTCAAATCATTTTGAGAGAAGATATAACTCAAGATCTTGTGGTCTGAAAACATTGTAAACCTTTCTCAATAAAGGTAATGTCTCCAACACATAAGAATGTGTGTTACACCCGCAAGTTCAAGGTCATGGGTAGGATAATTATTCTCATGAGGATTAGGTTGAAGAGACCCATAGGCAACAACATGATCACCCTGCATGAGTAAACATCCCAAACATGAACATGATGCTTCACAGAAGACCACATAACCTATCCCATCATCAGGAAGAGTTAACACTGACACAGTAGCCAAAAGATGCTTTAGCTCAACAAAAGAACTCTGACACTTATCATTCAAGGAAAATTTCACTCCCTTCCAAGTGAGAGACGTCATTAGAGAAGCTAACTTTGAAAATTATTAAACAAAATGGTGAAAAAATCATGCTAAGCCCAAGAAGCTCCGAATCTTGAAAACATTTCGTGGATGTTCCAAAATCATAACAGCCATCACCATCTCAGGATCAACTGATATTCCTTGTTCTAACACAACATGTCCCAAGAAATGCAGTTGCTAAATCCAGAAATCACACTTTGAAAGCTTTCCATAAAGATGGTGATTTCTTAGACGACCCAGAACTGTTCTAAGATGATGCACATGATCCTCCTAAAACATGGAGTATACAAGCATTTCTTCCACAAAGACCACCAAAAAAGTATCTAGATACTCATGGAAAACTTTTTTCATCAAGGCCATAGAAATTTCAGGAGCATTTTTCAGGCCAAAGGGCATAACAAGGTACACATAATGGCCATACCTACACCAAAAAGCGGACTTGGGAATGTTCGATTCTTTTATCCTCAACTGATTATAACCAGATAAAAGATCAATTTTTGAAAACCACTCAGTCCCTTTGAATTTATCAATAAAATAATCAATTAGTAGTAACTGATATTTTTTCTTTATCATAACGCGGTTGAGATTTCGATAATCAATACATAAACGAAGAGAACCATCAGCCTTCTTGGAGAAGAGAACATGTGTTTCCAAGGTTACACACTCGGGCGTATAAATCCTTTCTAAAAAAGATCGTCTAACTGATAATTTAGTTCTTTTAGTTCTTCTAGAGCCATTCAGTAAGAGGGAGAGGAAACTTGTTGAGTGCCATGTATTAATTCAATAGAGAAATCAACCTCTCTCACTGTGGGAAAACTAGAGAAGTCCAACCGAAACACGTTGGGAAACTCCGCGACGAGTAGAGGAAGATCACCACAAAATGAATCTATCTCCAGATAAAAGGCAAACACTGATATAACATCACCCAATTCTAGATAAAAAGGATTGAATCTACTTGACCATGGGTCCCATTCTCCTTGAAAAATAAGAGGCACACCACTAGGTGTTGTAAGGTATACCCGTAGAAGATAACAATCAATACGGGATTTATTGGTAATTATCCAATCGATACCAAATATGACGTCAAAAGATTTCATGTCGAGGACCAAAAGGTCCCAAGTAAGCTAAACATCTGATAGAAAGAAGTCACAAGTAGGACTACAGAGACCCTTCACTCTCATTGTACCAAGAGGTGTATTAATATCCATTCCACAAGATAAAAGCTCCATAGGTAGATCATCCAGTTTAGAAATATGGGTTGAATCAAAAGAGTGAGATGAACCAGTATTGAATATTGTAGTCACTAAAGATAAAGCTATAGTGATGGTACCTCTCACAGTTGCAGGACCTACATCAGCTACCTCAGGCGATACTTCCACTGTGTGAAGAAGCTTCGTTCCGGAAGACTGTGGGTGGATCCTTTTTGCATGTGAAGCATTTTATTACCACGCAGTTTCTAGAGGTGCTGATGATCATGTTCCACTATATGGAGTAGAGAAGTGATGGTAGAATCTTTGTATGTTCCCCAAACGTCTGTAGGAGCTATAGTTCTTGGGTGTGTCAATGAAAACACTCTTAGAATTCCCTGGCTTCCCACACTGATAGCAATTCAAAGAATCCCCTCATGGTGATTCCGGAGGTGTAGAATGAATCTGATGTCGAGAACCACCATAAGAGACCGCATGCTTCCGTTCCCCTTTAAAGGAACAAACACTGTCACTAGGTGGAAAAGAAACTCCCTTCAACCCTGATTTTCCTTCCATGTCCATCTCAACCATCATCACCCTATCCAGCACATCAGCATAAGTGGGCAGCTTCAATAAGAAAACCATAGAATGGATATCTGATCGAAGTACCATCTCAAATCGTCGAGCCTTCATCCTCTCATTAGATACAATTTCAGGAGCAAATAGTACCAACTCAGTAAAGCAATTTGAGTATTCAGTCACAGACTTGTTGTCCTTCTCAATCTTGAAAAACACTACAGCCTTGGCAAACACCACAGATTTTGGATAGAACTGATCAGTGAAAAGAACTCTAAATTATTTCCACTCTAAAACCTCATGTTTCCCTACAGTCACCATCATGTCCCACCATCTCCTACATGGTCCCTCCATCATGAAGGTGGCACACTTCACCTTGATCGCATCGGGAGTCTCTAAGAACCCAAACATACATTCAATCTTACTCAACCATTCCTCTGCATGTTGAGGATCAGTGGAGCCTTTGAGGATGGGTGGTTTCTATCATAAGAACTTTTGAGAATGACTTCGGAGAACATCACTATGAGGATCTATAGCTGGAGCCTGAACAAGAACTAGAGGTGGTGCCTGTCCTAGAGCTTGGACAGTGCGATCAATCACCTCAACCAGACTCAGATCCGCAACAGGACTTGCTTGCTGAGATTCAGTAGCAGCCTCATTTTGGATCTGATTTCCACATCTTTTCGGAGGCATGATGCTACACAACACTAGAAAAGACATTTATTAGAACACTAACCTAGTAACAAGGAAAGCTACTCTTAAAGGAAGGAATGGCCAAGATTTGGATTCCACTCTATCCAAATCAAAACAGGGAAAATACTAGATCTAATCCACAAGTCGTATTTCCCTAACTATCCCTGGTGAATTAAGGTTCATTGAGGTGAGAGCTGGCCAGTAACTCAATCACAACTACCTCCTATGTCCTGACAAGAAAACTCAAATGCATATTGTCATCAAGGAAAGATGTTAAAATAACCTCCCTTTGATACCAATTAGTCACAAACCATCCTGGGTACCCTGGCAACACGATAACCGAGCCGGTTTGGACATAACCCGAAGGGCGTTCCCGATCCCCACAGGTCGGCGAATATCACCTGGCATCATACAATATACAAGTGGGAATGATTTTGCAACAAGAATGAGGAAGCAAGATTAAAACAAACAGTATGCATGACAAAGAAAAATCTAATGGGAGTATTTTACCAGGATACAAAGAGGTATAAGAAGACAAAGTACTACAACCCAATTACATAATATAGTAAAATAACCCCAAATCCCCTAAGGATGCAACTCACCATGTTGTAAACTCAACAGCTGGATCCACCTCCAAATGATCTTTTCCTCTTGCACGAACCTGGAAGAAGGAAGTTTACAATCACCCGAATGAAAAAGTAGGGTGTGAGCCTAATCCCAGTAGAATACCACCAAAGATTCCATAACATATACCAAATAAATATTTTCCAAAGAAAAGCTTTAAATTTTAATTTAAACAGGTTTGGAAAAACAAAATAATATTTTAAACAATCACGCTATACAATTTCATGAAATGAAAAGTTCACCATGCAAGGTTTTATAATGATGAAATACTTCAAAAAAGAATGTATTAATTGAAAATAGTTACATAAAACAATTTATGTAAAATCAGTAGGCATGTAAAGCAGTTCAAATGAATTGGCACACATTTATACATCACATATAAATATTCAGGCGAGCAACATGGTCATCTCCCAAAATGTACGATAGTATTAGTCAGTTATGGGATTCCGTACTCTATATATGAACTCCGCAAAATGTGTATACACACATCCCTATGACAATGGCCAAAGGTGACTCATCACCAACCCATCGGTGATGTAACCCACCGCAAGTATGTTTTAGAACGTTGTCGTATCATAGAGTGTATCCAAATAACTCACTAACTACCTAAGGCTTGCATGTTCTCTTCCATGATGGGAAAACTATTTTAAGAATGCTTAAAATATGATCAATCCCATTCCTCTATTTCAAATATTCCAATTCCATTCCATTTAAAACCACAACAGGTTTTATTAAAAAAACATGCCTTTTCCACAAGATAAAACCAAAGGGTTTCTATCAAAACATCTTAAGACATTTTCAACATTTTGAAAACCATTAAAAACCAATTCCATCATTTCAAAACATAATTCCAATTTCCATAAACACACACCCCAATTCAATGGAATTGGGGGTTTTCCATAAACTCATGCCAAAACCAAATCAAATATCTCAATTCAAAGGATATAGATTTTATTACATTAATTGAAAACAAGTTATGTAATTGATTTAAAATTAAAGTGTGAAATAAATCAAGAAATATGGAGATAATAAATTTGGAAAGTTAGGACGGAACCACCTACATCAAGGGTTTGGACCAAAACCACAATGGATGAAGAAAACTCAAGAATCCTGGTTGATTTTCCAAGAACACATCCAAGATCCCTTCCCCCGACAAGACCAAGACTAAAACTCATCATTTTGGCATTTACAGACTTAGATCTACCCATAACGGGCATAGATCTAAGAAACCAAAGGAAGAGGAGAGGTAAATCTAAGTAGATCTAAGAAACTAGACAAGACAGAAGAAGAACGATCGCATACCTTGAGAATCCCGCTTCTATTAACCAAGTGGAGCCTTCAAATCACCTCCAGAATGATGGGAGAACCTTCTTTGACCTTGGGAGAAGACAATTCATGAGTTAGGGCCGCATAGGAGAAAACAACGAAGCACTTAGAGGAAAAAAAGTTGAGTTGCACAATTTCAATATCTAAATTTAAGTGACCGCATGGTTTTTCCGCAATGTTTGTCAAACCGTGCGTACACCATGTGGATCTCACTGTCCAGGGTTTCTAGTCTGCAGGGTTTACCAAACCGGGCGCACACCGTGCGTACCCCACTGTCCAGTGCTTCTAAGATGGCCGGGTTTGATCGCACGGTCTATCAAATCGTGAAAAAACCATGCACAAGACATTGCCTTTTTGTTTTACTTAAAATTTCATCCAAACGCACCCCCAAGTCACTACTCTAAAACAGAGGCACATAGAGACATCAAAAGTACATGAAAACGTAATGGGATGTTACATACCAAGTAGAAATTATGGATTTCATGCTACATTAGATTGGAAATATAAATTATGAAAATATTATATTTTAAAGAATAATCTTATCCTCCTAATATACTCAGGTATCCTATTGACATGTTGCAAAAAATCATTAATATAGATAGATGTAGTGTTGTTTGGATCTATTTTTGTATAAATATAATGTAGTTTCCAATTTTATATAAATTTTAATCACTAAAATTCCACACACTTATTCCACCCAATCACACTTTCTAAAAAATGAATAAAATAATTCTAGATACTCCCAATACATATATTTATTTAAATAGTTGTCAATATATATTGGTTTCATAAAATAAATGCAATCCCCAAGGGGAAGGATCATGAAAGTGAACTCATTGGTGGGCCTTCAATATAAACATAAGTGCAAAAATTAAAAATTCCAATTTTATAGATAGGTTACCAAATATACGTCACATTAAAGAAGGAATAAAAATAGAGGTTGATATTTTAGACATGATGCTTCATGAAAAATTGGATGATGATATCTTTATTTCTTTTTACAATAACTGAAATGTTGTTTTAGAGTTATTTTTAGAGGAATAAAAGAGGACTATATAATGATTAATATGTATTTATATAATAGTGGGTGATTTGTTGACAATATATTTATAGGAACGTCTCATAGAATCAAAAAAAATTAAACCATAATAAATAAGTGAAATATTAGTCAAACATTGGTGATATTTAGTATTTTATTCCCCATGTTCCTTCCAACCACTATAATATGTTAATTCAAATAAAAAAGTTAAAATAGCGGTTCGTAACCTCAACAATTGTAATTCACATGGACCCTTTCTTTTTTAATGTTCATCCTAAAATAATACATGGTATTATATCGAATTTGACGTTGTTTCTATGGTTTTTTACATCATTATGTGAGGCTCTCATCTAATAGCCACAAAATAGGCAACTATATTTTGCATTCCTATTTTGTAGAATCCTAACCATTTCATCCAATATATATAAATTAATTTGCGTAATTTATATTTTAATTTCCATGAAAAATTATTAAATTATTTTATCGTGACTTATAATTTCATATAAATAATTTACATTATTAATATATAATTTAGACATATTTAGAAATGTGCAATTTTATAATATAGAATCCTCATATGTTATAACCAATGAAAATTTTTTATAATAATTTAAACATTAAAAATAAATAGTAAATATATCCATATAAATTTAATATATTTCAATGGGATAAAAATAAGAAATGTGGAAATAATAATTGGAAAATTTGGATATGCATGATCCCCCATAATGATAATCCAAATAACCATCAATGTAGAAATTATAAGAGTATTGGTAATGAAATATGTGGTTTGGAAATGAAATTATAAATTCCCTTGTGGTAAAATTGAACTTAATGGAGAATTAAAGAAAATATGGAGTATTTATAGAATATCGGGATCTAATATGAAAATTTCAAATCTGATCATTGAAATATGAATGTATCTATTATAATAGTGACCTGACCATATGAATAATAATCTTACCATTATGAAAAGAAAACTAACTATTATAACACTCTCATTAAATTTGTAATATTAAAATATATGTATTTATGATATGAATAATATGAAATATTTATATTACAGTATATGTAAATAAAATATTACAAAATTATAAATTTTGTGTGGTTATTTTTTAAAACATCAATTTTTCAATTATTATATTAAAATAAATATAGATATTTAAACAATTTATTTTCATAAAATGGATGTATCAATTAATATTAATAATTAGTCTATTTATAAGATAATATTATAGTACCATATGTAAAATTTCTAGTGATGAAAAAATTATTCATAATAATAAAATTAATATATCTCAATAATAATGAGGATATTATTTAAAAATTAATTTTCTAATATTTAGATAATTTTCTTCATAATATGGATTTCAATTCTAGAATATAAATTTTGAAAAACATAATTATTTAATTTGTTAAATGTTTATAATATAGATAAAATTTTATGAATTGTGAAATACTTTAATATATGGAATTTATCATTATAAGCAAAATAATTGTATTTTTGAGTTAGGTATATTGTGCGCACCCAACAGTTCATACTCATATGCTCCATATACTATATATACTCACAATAATCAATAATATTAAAATTCTTGACCCAAAATAATAAACTAACAAATCAAATAACTTAAAACACCATTATGCTACCCATATAAAAACCACCCCTGAAAACACTTTATTCCAAAACATTCTATGACTTGGAGAATGCAATACACCTATTTTTTTTCAATAATCTCATCCACATCCTACTTCTATTAGTCTCATAAAAAGATCAATCCAATTTTCCTTAATTAAAATCCCCAAATGAGATATTTAAAGGAGTCTATAATACTATCAAATGATCTTTTATTTCACTCTTCATCCTCATAAAAAATTTATATTAAACATTGAATAATAAATCTGGTATCATATGTACATTGCAATTTTATTGGATGAATGTAATATATATTTTCAATCATTTTTTATTCTTTAATTTTATAAAAAGGAAAACAACATCCATATTATAAGGGTTTACCTCCTTCAATGATAGATAGTTATTACTTTCCATTTATTTCATCATCTATGGATTAAATTGACTATGCAATTTTTCATATTACAAAATATAGTATATTTTATATTGTCTTCTATTTTATAAAAAAATATAAAAAAATTAAATAGAAAATATTTTCATTGGGAAAATATCAATTTCTATATATTTATGAATATAATTTCATTTCACTTCTATAGTTACAGTCCCTCTTCTCACAATCATGAGTATTTATCAACATGTAATCCGACCATTGAACTCTAAAACAGACTCCCCCAAAACAATGAAACCAAACCATATATCTCATAAACATGGTTATAAAAGAAAATTATAACACTATAGTAAATGAATTATATATTGATAATTTTATAAGTTATGTATTTATATATTCTAATTTGACTATACATGATGTTAATTACATGTAATGAATTATTCTAAAACATAATAAATGATATCTATTCAAATCATCCTTTCTCATTATGTTATAAAAATTACCTCTCAAAATTAATTTCTATCTATATATTGTATGTAATTTAAATATTATCAATTATTTATATAATTATCCTATATATATACTAAGATTATTCTCCCTTCCCTTGATGGATTAATACATTCACTTCTAATATCATTTATCAAAATTAATTACTTAATTTAAAACACAACAAACAGGTCATTTCGATCACTTATTTTCACTATTTTTTAACAATATATATTATTACCTATCCATATGGACTAATTTATGAAAATACAAAATATTTAACTCCATATTCATAGAGGAATATTATGGGTACATCATTTGATTATCATATGTGGAATGATAATGAAACCCATATCATTCTAGGGGAAATTACTATAGATGTTATTTATATAATTTTGTGTCTCACTTATGCATGTACATGTTATGATGGTTTTATCAAAATAGTACTCCAATACATTTGGAATTTTTTTTCTCTCATGAGACGGTATGTATGATATTTGGGAGTTCCTATAAACAATTATAGGACTTTATGCCCCATGTGATGTTGTATGATCAGTTTCCCTTGACTTAAGCACATTTATAGTCTTATGTTTCTTTTTTTATTGTGATTCCTTGGCCCAAACAACTCAATCAAAAAAATTATTAAAATAAAGATTACAAACATCTAAAGAACCGGATCAAATTACAATCTTTTTCATGAAAGGGAATAAGTACAGCGGGGATGTCTTCACACCGGGTTATGTCTTTATTAAATCCCAAGTTTCTCAAGCCATCAGCAACCAGGTTTGGTTCCCGATAAACATGTGTGATGTTGTAGTTCAGGTCATTGAGTGAACGGTTGCATTCCATCCAATACGTAGTAATCGGCCAAGCTAAATGAGTAACACCATTCCAAATTGCTTGAATGATGGTTTTCGAGTCGCATTCAATCAATAGGTTGTTCCAACCATATACCATGAAAAATTTAATCACAGGAATCAAGCCCATCATCTCAGCATCATGGGTAGAGGAAATTCCACAATTAACCTTGAAGAAACCTATAATATATACGTGGTGATTCTTCAAGACAACACCACACCCTAAAGGTCCTAGATTTCCTATAGAGGATCCATCTATGTTGATTTTGATTAATTCTTGGAGAGGAGCTTTGTAGAAAACCTCCAGGGTGCATTGTGGTTGATTTTAGATACTGTTCATCCATAAAAATTTCAAGATTCCAAAATATTTCATTTTGTTTTGGTGATTAGCTTTTTGAATAAAATTAGCTTCTTGTATATAAATGAGTATCTGGGTTCTACTTTCATTAAGATTGAGTGAGTCGTTGTTATGAATAATTTCATTCCAATCTTACTTGATCACATGGTGATGTTCAGAAACTAGATCAAGGAAAATGTTCTTGATTTGATGAGAGGCTTCCATCTCTAATAATTTCATAAGTTGAGTTTTATCTAGGTCAAGAATCAACCATTTACAATCAAATATGTCAAAAATATAGCCCTGACAAGCATAAGTAGTAGCACAAGAAAAGAACAGGTGGTTAACATCTTCTCATTGTTGATTTGAGATTTTAAATTTAGAGAAAATATGAATTCCAAATGATTGAAAGAAAATATCATTGGGAACTCTATTGTGAGAATGGATCCATATGACACTGAATATCATGGGCTTTATCCATTGTTTTTTTATGTGTTTAATCAAGCTGTAATCATTCTCATTGTTACAACACATATGAGTGTAGTAATTTTTTGAGTTAAGAATTCCATTTTGATCTGGCACCCAAATTACGAAATCATTATTCTAATCAAATGGAATGTTTTACATGAGATTTAAAATAGTATTTTGGAGATGATCTTGCTGATAATTTAAAGTAAATTTGTTAGAGATGTTTTCATTTTTAAGAGTTTAATCAGGAGAATTCATTGAGATTAAAGGTGTATCATTCCAGTTATCTTGATATAATTTCATGGAGGAATCTCTGGAGACCATCCTTCATGAATTATTCATAATTATGGAGAAATAGGTCTTAATGAGAGGCCATATGGAAAAATTAACAAAGTGAAAATTTACGGTGTTATGTTTATTATGAAATCTATTTTTGAGAAAAGTGATAGAGTCATATGAATTGTAAAAATGATTCCAAGTAAATTTTGAATGAACAGATTCATTAAATATTTTATTTTTTTATACCAATTACACCATTCTTAATAGGTGTTCCACAAGTTTATCAAGGGACCATCATAAGATTTATATCAAGAGTACTATCAGTCAAGATTAAATTTTTAACAGTAGTGTTCGTTGTTTTGATGAGACCAATATACCATTTGTAGACAATCATGGAGTAGACCATCTTTGAGACAATAGTGGATTCAAAAAACGCATGTCCTACCTACCATATTTATAGATTTACCAATCCATTAGGATTGATGGTTTAGAACGTGATTAATAATAGTCACAAAGTGGCACGATTTGAGTCTACCCGAAAAAATGGGGAAACCGAGGTATGTGAAGGGGGCCCCTTCTTTCAGACCCCAATCACTTATAATATTACGTCATCTATTGGGGGAAATGTTCTTCCCAAAGAATATGAATGATTTGTTCCAACATAGGGTTTGAACTGAAACCTCCTCATAGTTGGAGATAGCGATTTTCAGGTTAAGAATTTTCTTCCTCTTTAGGAAAAGAATGATGTCATCAGCCTTAAAAAGATGAGTTGGACAATTTACATTCTAAGAGACATAAATGGGGTTTAGATTATTTTCAACCTCTATATGATTGATCAGATGACTGAGGTAGTCTTCCACTATTGAGAAGGGAGTGGATGAAATAAGATCACCTTTTCTGACATTATTGGTGAATTTGATGTATCTTTTCGTAGATCCATTGATCAAAATGGAGACAGTGGTCGAGTTGAAGAGATTTCTGAAAGCAGTGATAAAATGGTTACTAAAGCAAAAAAAATAATAAACTTGAAGATAAAACTCCAATTCATGTTTTCAAAATCATTCTGGATGTCATGATTAATTGATGTGTTTCCACCTCTATTAGTTTTATTCATGTTGTTGATACATTCATAGGAATTAAAGATAAAATCTTTAATGGGTCTACTATTTATTATGAAAATTTTATTCCAAGGGAAAAATTTTCAGTAATAACTGATAGCCTATTATTAATTATTTTGGTGATGATTTTGTAGAGAGTGTTGATTGGAGCAATGGGTTTGAAAAGATGAATTTCATAGGCAATATCCACTTTAGGTATCTAGGTGAGGAATATAGAATTAATAGAATGAGGAAGCACCACATCTGTGAAAAAGATTTTTACTAGATTACAAACATCAATATGAACCATATCAAAATAATGTTGGAATAAACCATTGCTAAATCCATCAGGACACGGGGCACTATTGAGATTCTGGCTGAAGGTAGTGTCTTTGATTTCATGATCCAATGGTGTGTTAAGAAGGAATGTATTGTCTGAATCAGTAATCACAAACGTAATGAACTCAAGAAGGAAGTCTTGGTGTTTATCAGGGCTATTAAAAATGGATTCATAATAAGAGTCTATATTTTGGTCTATGTCATCTTCTATGTCAAAAATATGACCCCCATCCTTTAGAAAGGTATGATATCTGTAGGCCTTCATAATTCATTGTAGGGATGTATAGAATTTTATATTTCTATAATTATCATCTAACCATTTAACATTATATGATTGATTCCTCATATTTCAATAAAATTGATCATGGAATTGAGATTGACTACATTGTTTAATTCTTTTGTGGTGTTAGTTTGGAGTTCTGAGTTCGTGTTTTTTTGGAGATAATGGAGTTTGTTCTCAAAAAGAAAAATTTCATTGTTATCTTGTTTGTATTTGGAGTTCGTCAAATATTTTAGAGTCTATTTGAGGAGTTTTAGATAGAGGTTGGAATTAAGGTAATCATTTTAATGAGACATAAATGACCAAAAGTTTTAGATGACATGATTTTAATCTTCATCAGAGAACAAAAAACTATTGAAACCAAACGGTAACCTAGGTTTCATGTCCTTGGAAGAAATATTTACCATGATGGGTTGATGATTAGAGTTCAGTCTGTGAAGAGTGATGCTAGAGATAGTGTCCCATTCTTCGTTTTCCTGGACATTCATAAGGGATCTATCCAATTAGGATGCATCCAATTTATTGTAATGTATTATATACTAGTTGTATTTCATACCATTGATATTAATTTTAATAAGATTGTTTCCATCGACTGAGGATTTAAATTCTCTTATGGAGATAGAGGCATGAGATGGGCCAATTGTTTCACAATAGTTAATAATAACATAAAGGTATCCCATAAGAAACCAGGGGGTATTTTTGTTAGTGCCTAAATAAGAGGTCATTCCAAATACTTCTTGTTTATGGTATTTATTATTAACATAAACAAATGATTATAAAGTACGAGCACCATCAATAGAAAAGGTTCAACTGAGAATCTGATCTGAGCTACTAAAAACATTAAAATCTTGTAAATATGAATGCACAAAAATCCATAATGAATCAACCTTAATATTATTATTGATTTCTCTAGAAAACATGTATTGGTGTTGGCAAAAGTGATAATTTTTTGGCGATAAATTTATTTTTTGATCTGTAATAGAAAAAAGAATAGGGTGATTCATTTTAACCATTCTTTTCATAATATTGATGGTGTTAGAGATTGTGATACCCTAACAATTCCAAAAAATGATCTTCATTAAGACCTAATTTTAGAGTTATAACTCCCTTTTTTCTTTTTTCTAGATCCTTTATTTCTAGTAGATCTTCTTACCTCATGAGTATTCGTGTTCTTTTCTTGTTCTTTGTGAGAAATTGGATTTTTGTTATTTGTAGTTTTTTTAAGTGTGTAGTCATATTTGAATCTATGGTATCCTTTGAACCTGGCGACCGGACATCAGAACTTTGAGATACCAAGTTTTTAGACATTGTAGCAATGTCTACATTTAATAAAGTTGGGTTATTATAATTACATGGAGCCTTTGTATCCACTTCACACTGCATCTTGATTATGTTAGATAAGAGTCTTTGTTTTTGTTCTAGGGGATCATTATTTTCCTGCATATTGAGCGGTTCTAGGACAACAGATAGACTATCATGAAAAACAAGTTATAATGGCATGCCATCATATGAAATAGTATCAATAGATAGGATTTTTTTCTCTAGTTGAATAAATATTATGAGAGAGACTGTGTGAGTTGAGGGAGTTGTAAAATATTGTGTTTTTGTTTCATTTCCATTTTCAATAGTGGTAGTATTTGTATTTAAAACGGATTCACTGTTTCTAGTGTTTTTTGCAGCATTATGTGTTGGTTTAGTTATGTTATGATTATATATGTGAAATGAAATAAAATCATCAGTGAAATAATTTGTGCACGAGTCTATGGAACACTTATAACTATGAAATTAAATACTATCAATATAGACATAAAGAAGGTTTTCGTACTACATAGGAATGTATTCACTAACAGTAGTTGGAGGAATAGGCATACCTAAGATAGGAGATTCCAAAGTATTCTACTATTTTACTATGTTCAGATGACTATGATTTTTCTCTTGGGGGTCTTTAAAAACATGAATATATTTGGGAACTATAACCAAAGATGTATCGTTATGTAGGTCGCGTTCCATGTTCTTTTCCAGGTCCACTTATGCTTCTACCATAGGTAGACTTATTGGTGGAGCTAGATAGGGTGTTATCTACTGCCTAAAGGGTTTTTTAGGGAAGGCACCATAGTTGTGAGAGGTATTACATGTGTTTTAGGATTTTTAGGCTCAGTGGATAGCCTAATAGTGTCTTGGACCATATTTTAAATTTCAATAAAGAGGCTTTGATTATTAATTGACATTTGTTGTTCTTCAACTTCATCTGAATAGTTAGTACCCAAACTGTCCCCTATGTGTGTCAAATCGTTGGTTTTTAAACCCAAACATCATTTTTCGTTGGTTCAGGTATGTCTATCATGGGGATTTTGGATTTTTTTAGTTTTTCTTATTTCCATCCAATCATTCTCAGTTGGTTGTCTTACATGATTTATAATCACCCAACTGTTGTTTATAGTGTGAACAAGTATTTTAAAATGATCACAATAGAGAAAATTCTTCTCATATTCCACTCTTATTTCAGTTTTTCAATCATTTGTATTGAAGTTAATTGAGTTGGGTAGCTTTTAGTCATGATGTATTTCTACCATAATTCTAGAAAGGAGTCCCAAGTCAGAATTTGCTGTCTGGTGATCAATTTTTGGAGGAGTTCTTGTGAAGGAGACAATGCCATTCATGATTTTTGGGTTCCAAAAAAACCAGTTAAGAACATTAAATTTAATCCAAACTTGTGCTAGTGTGGTTCTTTGTGTGTGCGTTTTAAAGGTGGAGTCCCACTCAGGAATTATAAATAATCTCTGCTTGAGATTAAGACTACAAATCTTCAAAACTCTTTCTAAATCATCATGTTATTTTAATAGGATGTCAAAATAGCATTTTACTATAGGGATTAACATCCAGTTTGTAGAGTTCTTGCAATGTGCAGTACGTGAATGAACTTCAGCTAAATGCCAAAGTTGGTTACCATTGTGATAAGAAATGTGACCGATCACTGAGAATTTTCATATTTGTTCACGTTGTTGAAGAACATCTTGGTCTGATTCTATAAGATACCCACCATCATATAGACGCTTGATAAGTAAGACATCATATTTAATTAATTACTTAGATCAGAGATTTTCAGTGCATCCAAGAATGATATCCCTTGGGATCTTCCAAAGAAATCATGGTTGTGTGAGACTTTCTCAGGAGCATCATCATTTCACATAGCAGCTGTAATATTTTACAAAGAGGGAAACTGCAACATCAGAGACTTCGCGAAATAGTGTTAATCAAAGAGAGTAGGTGTAGGGGAATTTTGCATTGAAGACAAGGGTGTAGCAACAGGGCAAGACTCCCTAAACTGGTGAGGGTTTTTAGAGAGATATGGTCTCCCATATCTCTAAATATCATCATGTTTTATGTTGAATATTCATTACAATATTACAATGTTCATTTGATTCATTATTATTGATATTTTGAAACATTATGATTAGGAATACTACCTTCCTTTATGATATCTTGTTTTTTAATTTGAATCACATTTTATAGTTTATTATAATGTTTGTTTTCTTACTATTATTTATAACTTTACACATAAAATTATGAATTATCCAGGTTAACATAAAATGTTTTTAGATCTCAAGGGGAATTCCGATCTCATTAGGGTAAAAAAATTAAAATATATTATGTTTCATTTTTCTATTGATTTATGATGAAAGAATTATTCTATAGAAACCTGACCTCCCTATCTTCTAATTGTAGTTTATATATATTTTAATTACAAAATGCAATGATATTTGTAAAAGGAAAGGGTCGATATATTTGGTATTAGTTCATGGTTTAGTTAGTATTATGAATATTATTGAAATTAAATAGTGATAATTATAGGAATATTTCATTGTATTTGATAATAAACTGAAATTTTATGTATGTATATTTCTTGTGGTTTCAAAAAAAAGTACAACCTCGTCTCAATAATAAAAGTGTATTAGGATATGGTATAGTCATTTCTATGGGATTGAAACCTAAAAATATAACATTGGGTGTTAACTCTATCATCACATAGTCCATATTAAATAATATGTTTTTTATACCTTGTTTGACCTTTCTCGAGGATATGGTTTTGAAAATTCAAAGACACTTTATGAACCACTATAAATAACATTAGTGGTCAGTTATTCTTGTAAACCAATATAAACCCATGATCTCTATAAATATATATTTAATATTTATAAATAAACATCCTTTATAATAGACAAACTCATGACTGGGGATCGCTGATGTATATTGCATTTGGATTCATGTAAAACTAAACCACAGATTTATAAAATTTCTACATCATCTCCAAGATAGATCATTATAATTAGAATAATTTATAGGGAAATCACATGTAATACTTTTCATCACATACTAGGGGAATGAATCATAAGAAATTATGGGATCACAAACTCAATAAAGGTTATCAAGGGAAATACAAAAAACATAATGTCTGAAAAAGGGTATGAAAATATGAGAATAACATATAAAAACCATAAACTGCATATTAAAAATAAAAAATGTTATTTTTGGAATAAAAATTGTTATTCATTAGACTTTAATCATACAAGAATCAAATAACATAACACATGAGAGCATGACAATGTCGTGGGAAATAGATTTATGGAATCTAGATACGAAGAGAAAATCATTTCATTAGTATTCAAAGATCATTTCCAAAATTTTCATAATCAAATAGGATCACTTAATAAAACATTGTTGAAGTATTGATGTTCTCCCAATAATTTCATTATAGAAAATGTCCCTTACTAAAATATGCTCACTCCCTATTCATGTCTTATTTATCTCATGATATATAACTCATTACCCAATGAATTGGAAGGAGATATATATATCACAAATCACAAAATTATAATAATAAATACATGTTTTAAAATTAAATAAAACACTAACCATATCTGAACTCATAAAATGTAATTACTTTTATACATATTTCATTACACAATAACCTATGAAAAAATATTTCATAATCATGTCCTCACTTCAACATTAAGTAAACTGTGTAAAACAATAAAGTTTCATAGGAATAACATCATCAGAAACATGAACCATTTATAGTAATAGTAATAATTGAATCATTAGATAATACCACAAATAAAGAAAATGTAACATAAAATGATGACTTCATAGCTGGAATGTTATTTAGAAATATCATGTGTATCATTTTATGATGAAAATACCCCTTTCCCTTTGAAAAACATTTTGGAAAACAAAAAAATTATTAGTCGTTTTAAACAATATTTTATTTGTAAATAAAATTGGTAGAAAAATGAATATTAAAATCATTTATCATTCATCACATTAGAATATATCATTTATTCCATGTTTCTTAAAAATAATGCTTTCAAATTTTAGGATGTTGTGAAAATTACGTCATTCAAAAGAAGAAAAAATTACTATAAACCGATTTGATAAAAAGAATATTATTTTTATAAAATTTTAGAAACTATCTTAGTAATATTTTAATCAAATTCTTTAGATCATGTTTTTGGTGACACATACATGGAAGAAAAAATGGTTTTCGACTAAAGAGATAAATAATGTCAATTTCTCATGAAAACATTAATTTGAATAGTTGAGTATACAATGAGAGGATAAGTAAGGGGAAACATGCATTTTTATTAAATTAGAAGTGGATAAAAAAATTATTGGGATTTTTTTATATAAATCACATGATTTCATCATCATAAGCATAAAAATAAGTAACCCCGATAAGAAATGATACTTTATTATAAAACCCCTTCCATTCTGTTTACATTTAATCATAATCACATTAAATGAATGAAATATACATACAATTAAAATATAGTTTGAATATAAAAATTAATGTTATTATATGTCAAATAGGTTTTTTATAATCCAAAAAAATTTGATAGTTCGAAAACACAACATATGCCTCAAAGAATAAACCCTGAGACAAAATTACTTAACTCTATACATCCTTAATAAAAATTAAAACATAATATATAATAAAAAAAATTATACAACTTCAAAAAAAATTATTATATTTATCATACAATATATTATTTATTTATGACCTTTAATTACCATTTTATTAAAATTTCCATGTTACTGTCACATTTTGGGTAATAGATTATTGGTTTTTCATTAATTTTTTGATTTTTTACTTTTGTTTTTCTAACGCTAATTATGGTTCCAACATATAAATAATATAATATTGATATAAAATTATTATATAATAATTATATATATATTCTTTTTAATACCAATAAATATATACATAGAAACTAAAATACACCATATATAGAGAGGGTTTGTTGTACATATCAGTGATCATAGTATCCATTTTCACGAAAGATTGAATAAAATGTGCCGTATATAAAAAATTATAACAAAATATTAATTTTTATTTCCTATATATAACATATTATTATTTTAAATATGGGTTTGTTAATAATGAATCACATCGCTTCACAGGGTGGTAGTCTTTTAAATATATGATTTCCGTTATTGTATTCACATGGACAAGAATGTAAGATTATATATTTTATATTATAATACCATAAGTATAATTATTTGAAAAATATAAAACATAATCATTAAAACCATAATTATATGTTGTTGTGATAAGTGATGGAGGAAAATTAATAACATTTGTTTGCGATGTGGTAATGTTTCATACAATGGATCAACATTTTGTTTCTCAATTATTGGAGGTGAATTTGGAATTTTTTTATACAATTTTCATAATAACATAAAACTATATGATATATTTTTTTGTTATTATATCAATATAATTTTTTAATGTTTTATTGAGTTAGAATAAGAATTCAAACAAAAATATATAGTTAATTAAAAGACAACTTATTTGGGAAAAAAATTTTAAGGTTAACATAAATTATTTTTAGATTGAATTTATGGTAAAAAAAATCTATGAAATTTGTAGTCATGTAAGGATGATATGTTGGTAGGTATTATATAGTAAATGGTTTTTGAATTTTTAATTTTGAGGTATATGGTGTGTCCATTTTTATGTGGTGGAGGGGAAAAACATGGTATTTCTAAAATGAATAAATTTTACCCCTATATTTATCATGAAAAAATGATACAAAATTGGCAATTGGAAATCGTTATTTCTGAAATGATCGAAATATTGGTATTTTTAATAAAAAAAAAATTAGTTTAACCAGAATAATCCTTCTGTATCCTTAATCACATTAATTAATATTTCCTATTTTTAAAAATTATATTGACAACAACCATGTTTAAATTATTATAAATTTAAATTATCCATATTCGAATTATGTGATCGATTTTTCAAAATTATATTTACATATGTGGAAAATTTTAATTTTAATTAACTTAACAAACATATTAAGAAGGCAATTTTATGAGGAGAAAATTTCCCAATGCTGAAAAATATTTTATTCCAAAATTGAAAATGAAATTGATTCCATTAAACTAAATTGTTTTGTTAAATTCATATTTGAAGCCAATTTTTAATAAAAATATTAGAAAATATATTATACTAGTTCTTTAAATGAAACTTATGTTTACTATAATAATAAGTATTTTACACAAATTGGGAAAAAATTAATATCTTTTTAAAAAATACCTAATAATTTACGATTACAAAATTTTGACATGAGGATTTATAAAATTAATATAAATTTTTAAAGTAATTTTAATAAATATTTAGGAATTAAATTTGTTTATTATTCTAAAAATGGAATAAAAAAATTATTACATTGAAAAATCATATTTTAGAAACATATTAAGTCGTTATAAAAAACAAATTATTTTTTATCAATATTTTTTAGTTATATAAAATAAATATTATTAATATTTAAAACGTGGAAATTACTAATTATTTTTTCACGTTAAATAGATATATAATAACCATCATATTTATAGAAAAAGTTAAATACTTTCTCATGGTTCATTTAAACTCTGTTTTCCCTATAACATAATATATTGAAAAATATAAATTTATTCAAAAAATACGATTCATAAAATCATAAGGTGTTATTTAAGAACCACAAAACCAATATCCCAGAGACAGTGCCTTACATTATTACAATGGTGCTCTGAACAAGAATTCATAACCCAGATGCCCTAATAGTTTAGTTTCATTGGAATACTAGATTCCAACAAAACTATTAAATTTCAAATAGAAGGGGAAAATTCATATTAACTCCATTTCAAACACCTATAATATCCAAGATTGTCTCTAAAATTCATTCATAATATGAATTTTCACATCATGGGGAAAATAAAACATAAGAAATGGGTTAGATAATTTCTTTAATAAGGGTAATAAAAATAACATAATCCATCACAAATAAAAATAAACAACAAAGAAACATGAATAAAAAGAGACATTCCATTAAAGCATAATCTAGATCATAATATGGACATAATAAAAGAAGATTAAATAATACCACATAAATATAAATATGATAATGAAACATGACCATGAATATTCTACTATTAGAATAATCACATGGATCATCAATTTATAATATCAAAATGACAAAATTAACAGGGTTAGAAATATGAAGCAAACCATATAGACCACATACAAGAAATCTAAAAATAAATGTTTATTTCCTCGACCAAGTCTATATATGAAAATAAATTGGTAAAGCATCTTCCAAGTCAATATATGGTTTATCTCGTGAGACCCACCAATACATTGATAGGATATAACACACCCAACATATCACTTACTTTGTCCAATGAATTCATATTGTGAATGGGTTGAAACATAAAACACATAAAAATATGAAATATAAATAACATTCCAAAATCAATAATCCTAATCACAAACCATTTTGAGTAATATGGTGAATGATATTAATATAGAACAACCATATTCAAAATGATCATATATCATTTAATAATATATGGTAGGTGATATAATTAATGATCATTACCAATTTATAATAATATTGTGTTGAATTATAGGAAGGCACATTAATAAAATCACAAAGCAATTCTTGTAATAAATACCCTTTTATTACGTAGGAAATAATAGTTCTTTTGAGAAATACTTTTTATTTTTTATAAAATATGATTATAAAATTTATATAATATAGGAATAGGGATGAACAATGAGATTTTTTTAGTCATAAATGATTTACAATTCATGTGAAAATACTTCAAATAGGTTTTTATGAAACATTATAAATGATATACTTCAATAATGTTTAAGAACAATCTAAAAGATCCTTTAAAATAGAAATGACATAATTCATTATATGAAACCAAAAATTAAAAATATATATTCATTAATGAAATAAATATTTGGTTTAGAAAAAAATGGTTTCATAAAACATATTATGGATGGTACATGAAAATCTTTATGAAATTGTGAAGTTCCCTTTAATTGTGCATGGTTTTTAGGGGAATTGAAAAGGGGACGTTAAAAACAACTATTTAACCACAAAAATAAATAAAAATATATCATGGTACATATTTTTGGAACATAAAAATAGAATTTAAGAGTTTTTAATAATAATAATTTATAATTACATTTGTGAAAATAGAGAGAAAGTGTAACCTGAATGGAAAATGGAGACTATAGGAGAACCCCATTCTACTTTTCAAATCATGGAACCATATGACCCATAAAATTAATGATAATAAAATAATACATTGAATACTGTGATGATAAATATATTAATGTTATGAAACATTAATGGACATTATGCATATACCACACTGAATAAATAGTGACGAATAATGCATATCTCTCAGAAATAAAACTGAGGTAATAAAACACCTAGGTAATGTCAGCAAGTGATCAACACATATACATAATTTACCAGATAATGACATTATATTCATTAATAATTTAATTCATTAGACATTGAACATTAATTATTTAGTATAATTTTATTCATGTCATTTATGGACTTTTTGATAAGTTATAAGATTCAATTTCATATTTTGGGAACATTTGTTTCCTTGGTTTTCATGATTGGTTCACTTGAATATATGCATGAATGATCATTAAAAATGGAAAGAGTTATAAAATATCGAAGTTATATTTTATTAATAAACTAATTTAATATTTAGGTTTTTTAAATATCATTTTGTTTCTAGATAATAGGAACATTCATTAGATAAAGAATTAGTGATAACAATTTTGATTATTCTGGCATTTTTTCAATCATCGATGTGAAGTTTTAACATATAAATTAATATTATATATATTATCAACAAAAAATTAAATAATGATAATTACATATATTAAATATATTTTTAATAATAAGTTAGTTTTCTGGCCAACCTTTAAGTTAAAATATAAAAACTAAAAGTCATCATCCACGAAGGTGGTAAATCAGAAACACACAAATGATGTTTTAATTTGTTGATTAAATATTGGAAGATAATAGATTATATGGATAACATAAAATTAAAATAATAAAATATATAGTATATATAATATATTGGAGTTTTCATTTTTCATTAGATAGGGGATATGAGGGATGAAACAGGAAAGGAAATAAATTGAAAGAAAATAAATAGAGAAAAAAGGGATTTAAACTCTTTAATTCATCTCCATGAGAAACTTCTTTACAAACATTGAAATTGTATTTTGGGTGACACCATACATATAAAAAAAAATTGATAGGTTTTAAAGAGGTATTGGTTATAATTAGTGAAATATTCAAGGCCTTGGAGTTATGCGGAGAAGAGCAGGTGAGGGGGGTATTTATAACGTAGGATATGTTTATTTTATTGATTGTTTCAATCATTGGTTTATTAATAAGGCTCAAGGATGTCATTAGGTATTTATTCTTATAACTAAATATAGTAAATAGTGTATGAGACAAATAATATAGGGTTCATACATCATCAATTCTTTATGTATGACTCAATAATTCATTTATTTAGCTAATACAAAAAATTACTATATTTTACTATTCAAGAGATATTAATATATTTAATAAAAACAAAAAAAATAATTTTAAGCATTTTTTGATGAGTTTAATTAAAATTTTGACTCAATTTTATTATAATTAATCTCTAAATATTAGAAATTTAAATTTTAAATAAAATCATCATGTGTTAATGAAAAACGGTTTTTAAAATTACAAAAAATTATAACACTTTCAATATTTTATTAATGTATCATAAAATTATTATTTAATAATAATAAAAAATATAAATTCATGAATATATTTTATGAAAATATAGATTATTATCGATCATTATTTTAATTAAAAAATTGAAAATAAACTATTTTGTTTCATAAAAAATATCAACACGGATTTTATCATTTTAAAAAATTTATTTAGTTATCCCATGATATAAATTTATTATATTATCATTTATAAGATACCAAATTTTAATTTAAAAATTAATAGGTTAGTTTTATATTAAAATCATAAATATTATACTAATTTAATGAAAAATACTGTTTTATAAAGAACATAATTATGCACTATCCACAATAAAATATTTATTTTTAAAAAATGAAAAAAATTCATCCTAAGATAATGTTGATATTCTTCTTTTAAAAATGATGTTTACTTTTTTCGATAATATTTTAATACATTTCTAAATGTTTTTTTGAAACATTTTCACCATTAAAATCTGGTAAAAATATCTTTTTGAAAAAATATATTTTAAGCTTAAAATTGGATTTGTTCTTATCTTAATCATATCAAAATTATCGATTGAGTTTGAAAATTTGTGATTGAATATGTACTATTTGAAAGCCTATAAAAATTATTTATTAAATATATATTAATTAAATTTGAGTAAGATATTTTGATAATTGTGATTAATTTAATTTAGGAAGATAATGTTTTTTATGGGCATAAATATAATTTTTAATAAATGCACTTTTTTTTCAATAGGATTTTATTTTAAATTATAATTAAAAAATATACAATGGATTTATCTTATTAACAATTGTAAACAATATTTTAATAATTCACATAATCGATTTCATTACCTTAATTCCAATATTTTGGTCATAGTTTAATAATAATATTTAATCATTTTAAGCATTGTATTCAATATATCTTAAGAAACTGAAGAAACTAAATTTCAAGAAGAAAAAAACTAAAAAATCATGGGATGTTTTATTCAACCTTCATTTAATAAATTTTTTCAATGAAATTTGAAAAAAATAATGGTTACTACATTAAAATATATTTTTATAAATCTCACACCGTGATATGGTTTTATAAAACATCATCTAAAGAGGAGGTAAGGAGAAATGTGAGGGTAACAACAGAACAATGATACCAAATTTTTATAACATTCACGAAACTAGGGAAATAGAAGATAAATTTAACAATTGTGTTTTGATTTTGTGTGATTTAACATTTGGTCATTAGAAATTAAATCATCACAGCAAAATAAAATTTTGATCAATTCAATGACCATTTTTATAGAAATAAATGTAAACAATTATTTTTTCCAAAAAATAATTTTCCTAGAGTTTGTTGACTATTTTAATATATATATATGTATGTTTGTATGTATGAGCTTGGGAAAATAAAAATACATTATTTTTTTCTAGGTCATAACATTAATCTCATCATTTGGTCTTACTTCTTTCTATCTATACATGATTACTTATACCAAATTATGGATATTGATGATGATTTTATGCCTAAAACTTTTGATCAAATAATCCATAGGTAAGTAATTCCACCATTAAATGTCTAATGAAACAAAAAAAGGACAATACATATTATCTAATATGATAAATCATACATTAATATTAATAAATTTTATCATTAATAAGTCTTACAAGTAGTTATCCTTAAGAACCATCAAAAATATGTTTTTTCAAATTCAAAGTCCAATTATATAGAAGAATGATTACTTATCATCATAATTTACCCAAAACAACATAATTTATCCCTTTTTTATGGTGTCCCAAAAAATTTAATACATCGATCACCATTAAATATTAATCAAATCATGTTTTATTCCAAAGATAAAATATCAGGTTGTCGAATATATTCATATATTCTATAAATTAAACAATTCTAGCGTAACATAAACCATTATACCACTAAAAAAATTAATGGTCAATAATACTACCTAATAAAAACCATTTATTATTAAATCAACATGAAGAACATATTTAGGGTTATCCATCCAAACTCATGTTTTCTCTTGAATATCATCTTACAACAGAATACCTTCTCTTGATTACTTGTTTATATATCACAAACATTAAATTTGTTGAAGAATAAGTACTAAAGTTAAATCCATATATATGTCCTTATTATAATAACCACAATTAACGATTCCAAAAACAAAAATATATTAATCATTTCACTTCATCTATTTTAATAGTATAAGCTTGTTCTTGGTCCCTTTATATCTTTTAATTATTTTACCTGGACGTATGGGACATTAATTTACATAGTGACCCATATCCTTATAGTACACGCATTAGAAACAAGAAGCATAATTCCTTCCCATGAAATCAAGAACGGAGTTGCCATTCTCTCATCATTTTAGTAAACTCACATCCCAATCAATCTTATATGGATGTGTTACTTCCCACAATTATCACATATGAAAAACCCATCTTTCATTTTTTTCTCATTATCTGGTTTTATATCTTATATCCCCTTCATCTATTTTTTACATTAATAACCATATGACTTATACTATTCTATCTTTAAATTAATATAACATGATATTATATCCTCATATGATCATAATTATTTGGAACTATATCCCTTCAAATGATCGGTTTAAGGCCATAAAATATATTTTCAATATTCCTCTTTGGATTATGTATGTAGTAAGTGGCAGCATTTTTACCCATGTAAAGTTTAATTCAGTCTTAGAAACCTTTTCATCATATTTTTGTCTTAGATAGATGAATTTTCTACCTATGTCTGCTCATTTTATTAATGGAAAATAATTATAAATGGAATGTTCCTTATAATCATTTTATTCCATGTTTTTAATATCTTCTTTATCCATTGTGTTCAGATTCAATGACCATTATTGATCTATATTTTTTTATAGACCATAAACATCCATGATAACATTCCCCTTTCATTATATCCTAGATTTATAAATATCATCTCTATGGAAATTATCCATTTCACAGATAAAAATGGTTTTGTAGTACGATTGAATAATGTAGGTTTTTGTCAAATGAAGCGATCTAAAATTGTTTCAAGGCATTTTCGACTAGGATTCTCATAGAAGGTATGCTTATTTTCTCATATCCAGGTTCAATTTTCCCAATACAGTTATTATTTTATATGCACTAGATATAGGTCTATCTCAATCAACATTTGATTTTATATGAGGGAAATCCCACCATGAAATATAAGCGTTGATATTGTTCCCATTTTACCGAACATTCACCATTTCTAAATAAATACACGCACTAGATTATAAAATATCATTATAAAACATAATGTATAATTTATGAATTTTTGATATACTTAAAAAAAATTCGATATTTTTGGAATACTTTAATCTCATAGACATGATTTATTTTTGGACATAATTAGTATTAGATAATTCATTATCATTTAAAAAAAATTATTCAATGCATACCCAATGAGAGTTTCAAACTACGTGCATAATATGACCCAAGGTCATGTACCATGTTATGCAGATTCAGGTCTGCCGTACCTTGTTGGAATTTTTATCCTTAGGTATATATTTTCCATAACCAAATCCATTTAGAGTATCTATAAATTGGTGTATTATTAGGAAGACCCAAATAATCTCTATAATACCAACATTCTACGGTGTTATTCTATGAATTATATATATGTCATTAAAAGGGTTATGTTACCTTGTTTTCTATATCTACATTACAACGTTTCTACTAAACATACTCTGATATGAACTTCAATGACCCTTACCATAGTATCCCAATGTTGGTGCCTAACATTATTACATTGGTTCATTGAAAAAGAGTTCTCATCCCGCATGACAAAATATTAAGTAGATTTTGAAAACCAATTTCAACAGTAATAATTACATTATAACAAAAAACAAAAATCAACATATCAAATCCATCTAAAATACCCATTATATACTAGATTATCCCTATTATCAAATAATAATACGCATATTCATATCATGGGGAAAAATAAAAATATGAATGGGGTGATATTTAATGCTCTCTAAGGGTAAGAATACAATGGGAAATACCATAAATAAATGTAAACAATAATAAAATGTACCTACTTAAAAACAAATTCCACTAAAATAATAATATTGAGTATAATGTGGCAGGAATAAAACTGATTATATATTTTAATAGAAATAAGCATATTGGAATAAAATTTAACTGTGAATATTTTATATGTAGAATAATGACATGGATTATCAATTAATAATATCAAAATGATGGAATTCATAATTTTTTATATAAATAACATTACATAGAGGCCACTACCCATACCTACGAAAATAAATTGTTATGGCCTCGACCAAATCCATATCTAACAAAAATGAGAAATCCCTCAAACATATTCATATATATTTGTCGTGTGTGACATACCGATGCATCGAGGGCCTGTATAAGGCCCCACCGATCACTTGAAAACTCTTAGGTATTTTTAGTATGATGGTTGGAAATCATAAATACCGTATACATACAAAATTAAAATGAAAATCCTCAATGACAAAATAAATTCACCAACCATTCTGAGTAATATGGTGAATTGAACCAATATAACACATCTATAGTAAAACTCAACATAAAACATTTAATAAAACATGGTAGATGGTATTATAAAAGATCAATCCTAATTAGGAAAAATATTATATAGTGGTTGTTGAAAATATGAAGATACTCTAATAAATTAATTAATGTATTTTTTTTGGGGAATACCCTTTTTTCTTTTTAAATAAGCGCCCTTTAGACAAGTCATGTGTATTTTTCAAAAAAATAATATTATAAAAAACAAATCCTAGAAAATAAAAATGTTATGTTGATTAAATTATTTTTGGTGTATTAATTATGTTAAAATTAAGTGAAAACAAATAAAAAGTTTTGTTATGGAACATTATAAAAGGTTCACTAGAGTGGCTTTTCAGAGAAAATATAAATGAGACAAAAAATTTGGAGAAATCATAATTGATTACATACAAATAGAAATGAACAAATATAGTTTTTTTAATAAAAATATCTATTTTAGAAAAATAATGGTTTCTTATTATTGATTATGGATGGTACATGTAAATTGAGAACAAATTCAAAATATCCCTTCAATCTGGCTTTCTAATCTAGGGTAACTGAGAAGTGCACCTTATATAATATGTATTTACCCAAATAATAAAAACTAAATCATCTAGGTAAATATGTTTTCCACATAAAAACAGAATATATTAGGGGTAAATAATAATAATTAAACGTTAGATTGGGGTAAAGAGAGAGATAGGGTAACCTAAAGGAAAAATGGATGTTTATGGAGAATCCCTTACCAATTTGCAAACAGTCGAACCCTATACACCATAAAATTAATGAGCATCATGTAGGAACATGAATAAAATGATTATTTAGTGATTTATGATATAATACATTAATGGGAAATATAAATATAGCACAATAAAATAATTGCTGAAGAAGGAATATCTCATGTAAATAAATGTGATGTAAGAAAACCTTTACATTATGTCCAATAGTATTATTTACTAGTACCTCATATCATGGATAATGATATTTTATTAATTATTAATTTAATTATGAACAATGTATAAATGTAATTTCTTTATTATAATTTTATTAACTATAATTATGGACTATTCGATGATTTATGAGATTCACTTTTATCATGCGAGAATTTTTGTTCCATGGTTTTCATGATTGGTTCACTTGTATACATGTATAAGAGATCATATAAAATTGAAATAATTATAAATAATTGAAATTATATGTTATTAATTAACATATATGATATTTTATGGAGTTATATATCATATTTCTAGATATTATGATGATTCAAAAGATAAATAATTAATGATAACTATATATATTATTTTGATATTTCTCGACCATCAGGAACTTGTTTTGTGTTATGAATTAATATTAGTTATATATACAAGTTCAACTACATTAAATAATATATATTATATATAATAAAGTATTTTTTTACCATAAAATGTATTTATATTTATCCTTGAATATGTAATTGAAAAATGAAAACTCATAGTCCATTACTATGGTAAATCAGTAACTCACAGACGATGTTTTCATGTTTAAAATTAGAAGGTGAATAAAGGAGAATGAATTGTATATATACCATAAACATAATAAAATAACAGCTTTATAAAATATAAATTATTTGAAATGTCACTTTTTTCTGGGGATTTTATGGAATTATATGAAAAAAAAAGTTTGATATAAAATTAAAACAACGAAATGGGGTTTTGCCTTTTGAATTCCACTCCTTTAGAACCGCCTTAGGGAACATTGAAATGGGTTTTTGGGCGAGAACAGAAGGATGCGAACATGGGGTATTGGATTTTTATTTTAATTTTATATAAATTGGAAAAACATCATGGATTTTGAGTTGTGAGAAGAAGACGTGAGCATGAGAGGATTTCATAGTGTAGGAGCAGGTTGTTTTTTTATTATTTAAATCTTTAGATGACTATTTAGGCTGAAGATTATCAATTATAATTATTATTGGGATAAAAATAAATAATTAATGTATGTTACTAGTAAGTAATGTGGAATAAATAATCTATAAATCACCCATGATTCGAAAATTATTTTATTTATCTAATATAGAATGTTATTGTAGTTCAGTGTTAACGAACAAATCAACTATTTTAAAAACAATTACAAAAAATAACAACAACCATTTTTTAGGTGTAAAATTTTAAATATTTCTTCATGATAAAAAATTAATTTCCTAAAATTTATAAATTTCATTTTTAAAAAAATCGTCCTTTATTCGAAAAATAACGATATTTTAATTCCAATGAATATTAGGACACTTTTAAAAAATAATTAAAGCCTCATAAAATTATATTATATTCATAACACCAAAAAATATATTTATTAATGATTCTATTTTGTGAAAATATTAATTTCATTAAATAATTATTGTAATTATAAAACTGTAAATAAGCATTTTTGTTTCCCGCAGATATCGACACATAATTTTTCATTTTTAAAATGTTTATTTTCTTATTCTGTGATATAAATATAACAAATTTTATTTTATAATATACCCAAATTATATTTACACATTCAAATGTTATTTTAATATTAAAATCATGAAAATTATATTAATACCAAGAAATTTATACTTTCAAAAAAATGATATTTTTATCTATTCCCTGTAAAATAAATATTCTCATAAAAATAACAAAATTTTTTCTAAGATAATTTTCATCTTTCATATTAGAACATGATGTATATTGTTTTAATATGGGTTTTATAAGTGTCAAAATTACAATTTAAAACATATGAAACATTAAAATTAGATAAAATTTAATTTTTAAAAATATATCATTTTATGCTTCTAATTAGATTTATTCTTATATTAAGATTATCAAGCGTATTGATTGAATTTTAAAAACAATTATTGAATATGTATTATATAAGTTTATTAAACACAACGATTTATTATTGATTAAATAAATTTATTAATATAAAATATCATTACGATCATAAATAAAATTCTTTATAAAAACCCATATTTTATGATCAATTGGGTTTTTTCGTTTCTAATTAATTGGTAAAAAATGATTTCATTTTATAAACACATGTAAACTATATTTCTTAAAATTTACATTTCTATATCATTCCCTCTATATGATGAATATGTCTTAATTAAATAATAATATTTAATCATTAGTTTAAGGATAGTGTCCTGTGTAATAAAAGCTATCATAAGAGTTAGATTTTAAAAAAATCATATAGTAAAATTTTAGGCTTTAAATGATAAATTTTACCCACTAAAAATAAATTTATCCCTTGAAATTCATAAATTCAATACAAAAACAAGAGGATAATTTTACCTCATCATATTTTTAGGATACCATAGAGATTTCTCAATATTGACATTTTGATTTAAACATTTTGATAAAGGGAGATGTATTTTGCAAAAAAGATTAGTTGTTGTATCCAGATTGTCAATAGTATTTTCCTTATAAGAAATGTCATGCTCTAGTGGTATGACTAATATATTATGTACAATTTATATATTAGGTATGTAATTTCTTATTAGGGATAATGGAAGACATATTGAAATTGTGATACGATTAGTAGAAGCATAACGCAATAAAATACAGTCACATTAGGTTCTAAGATTAAAAAAATGGACAATATCTATAAGGATCAAATTAAATATATATCATAATAATAATTTCATCAATTTTTTGTTATTCATTAAATTTATAATTCATCTCTCATGAAATTAAATAAAAAATAATGATGAATTCATCATGTTCGAAGGAAAAAAATTATAATAAGATTGTTAACACATTCCATCATCCTATGAATATTTACAAAAATGAAAATTCTTTTAATATGATATCGAATAAAAGTACAAAATTATCATAATCAATTCCATGAATTGTAATCCTTGAGTCTCCTTTGATCATAACCAAAACTAAAGTCCAAATATTTAGAAGTATGGTCACAAAATATCAAATATAAACTTATGAATAACCCCGAAATCAACATAAATTATCTCTTAATGTCACGTACAAAATATGTTAATTAAATGACCACATATTGTCTCAAACATATTAATATCCATATTTATAATAAAAAATTAAGCAAAATTTATGGTCTTAAAAAAATTAACATCTTCAACATTCCATAAATAAAATCATATATTGATTAAAATATTATATATATAAATAAAAATGTTTTAAAATCCATTAATGATTAAATAAATGTCATTTTGGTAAAATCTTAAATTATCTACAATGTAATAAAACCAATAAATTTAATTTTCCAATATGGATAATATCTTTAACAAAACTAAAAACTGCAATCTCGTTATTTAAAACATATTAAGGATTGCATTCCCTTTGTCCAGTACTTTATATAATATATCAAATTTACATTAAATCAATTTTATTGGTTTTCAATAACATTAAACTTATTCTTAAAATACATAATGTAAAACTTTTATAGAGAAATCCTTAAATATTTCATGTTTCGTATAAGAGAATAAATGAATGTCATAACATAAATATTGAAATCATTCAACTTTATTCTTATAAAATTAACTAGTCTACACCACTTTATTCCTTAACACCATCTTAATTTCATATTTAAATTTTAGTATCAATCTAAAAAATCATTACCTATAACAACTTCTTCATCCTAATCATGAGATTTTACCCTAAGAATAATTTTCCCAAAATTACCATACATTCCATTATTAAAAATTTAATCACTCATAATTGCTTAAGGAGACTAATAATCTCATCCATTAAATTAACTGACCTTATCATATTTAATCCAAAATTACTTTATATATTCCCTCCTTCAAAACACAGAAAACATATTCTCATTCAATTGAGAAATTACCTTGAGTTCTTTTACCCTAAATCTTGTCGTATAGAAAAATGAATATTTTTCCCTTTTTCAGCTCCACCACCTATGATCTTAGTGAAATTATATGTCTCTTAATTAGTGATTCCAATATCCAATTAATGATATTTTTTTCAGTTTTTATCATGATAACAAATTTTTCATAATAAAAATATATTTTAAAAAAAATTTCATTCCATCTAGTTTCTTAGTAACCAATTATCCATCACATTCAATATTAACCCCTTGTCCATATAGTTCAGGCCATTAACAAAAATAAACAATCATATTTTTGAAAACACATATCATTGTATAAAACTACATAATCCTAAAAAATAATTTATATTATGACTTAATCATGATACTAGATTTTAAATTTATATTACTAAATTTATATCCTATATCACCCATGATCATTTTTCAAATCCTTTATGGTGAGTTAGAAATATTTTGAGAATTTCCGAAGCATATCCCCTGAGAGATTAAAAACTAAGTTACAGAAAGCCGCATTGTCATGCATTAGGTGACGATCAAGTCCATCTCAATATTACAATTTCCAATTTATTACATTTAGGTACCTATATTCTAAATCCACATCCACTTTAAATATCTAGATTGAGATTTAATTTCATGTAAACCACATAAAATATATTTCACATAAATTATAGGATTTTTATTATAATTAGAATTACTCCTTGACCTATATTTATATATATCCCTAACATATCCAAATATATATTTTTAATTTTTTTAAAATTTAACATAACAAATAGTCTTAAATACAAAGTTCCATGATACGAGAATTCATATATAGATATCACATCGGGGATGAACATTAATTACATTAAAAAAACACATCATAGTTTCATAATGGTATTATGCCTTTATAAAAATGGAAAAATAATGAAATGGTTCATAATATTTCTACATCATCTCCCACATAGTTATTCAATACCAGAACCCATCTTATATGTATTACTCATAAAACTTTTCATCATAAACTATGTGAAGGAAACAATAGATATGATGATCTAAGATTATTGGTATGTGTAAGAAAGTAAAATAAATAAACATAAGATAGTAATATGTGTCTGAAAACATGATCAGAACATATGAAAAACTATATCCTTAATATCAATGATCAAAATCTTGAGTCATGACAAAAATAAATGATTTTTATATGACCTGAATATTAAAATAATCAAAATAACTCATCTGTTATGGAATATAACAGTTATAAAAAAATGATTTGTATCATAAACATAAGAATGAAAAATCCCTCGTTATTTGTCATGGATAATTTTTGAAACCATTATAGTGGAATGTGTTCATACGAAAGCCCATATTAGTAGTCATAGCTTATCCCTAAAACTGTCAAAGTGAAAAAGTACCTTTCTGAACAGGGTTAGATAATCATTCCAGTCCTATAAGTCCTATGATATCTGAACATTTACCTGATGAATTGGATGGATATATAGGACCGTCCCAAAAAATAATATAAATTAAACCCACATGTTCCAAGAATTATAAAAAATTCATCATATCAGCACCCATGAAAAAAATGTTCATAAATATTTCATCATTGAATAAATTGTAAAAAAATAATAGGATTCATAAACATTTCATCATTTAATTAGATCATAACCTATGTAAAAAATATTATAGTTTCATAACAATCATTCCATAATAATAATTTAAAACATCTAAAAATAATAATAATTGAATAATCGGTTTATAACCCACGTAAATTAGAAGTTGCATCAACAAACTGCATCTAATATGGAAAATGATTTTTGAATAATCATTTGAAATATTTCTTGAGGGAAATATCCGTCTAAATTGATTATTAAATTTTAAAATTAAAAATTAAAATGTAATTTTTGAAATGCATTACATTGAAAATAAGTACAGAAACATATAACATA
Source organism: Viscum album (assembly GCA_963277665.1). Classification (NCBI taxonomy): domain Eukaryota; kingdom Viridiplantae; phylum Streptophyta; class Magnoliopsida; order Santalales; family Viscaceae; genus Viscum; species Viscum album. The sequence goes on from OY728145.1 coordinate 451,913,030, forward strand.
TGTTTTATATTATTGATCAATTATGGAATAATGATATAAAATTCATTCGATACATGTAATAAAAATACATTACATTTTGTTATAAAAATAAAAACTACCTCATTATGAATATGATAAAAACTACCATTCAAAATATTTTTTTATATTTTAGAAATAATAAAAAAATATTTTTAACTGTTATTTTTTGAATAATTAAAAAATTAAATAACATATTTTTTTAAAATAGGGACATTGATGTAAATTGGTTTTTGGCTAAAGAGAGTAATACATTCTTTTTATATTAAAAATTCATTTTCACTATAGAGTACATAAATCGATGAAAATTAGGGGAAAAATAAATCCTCAGGACATATACATTTAATAATATTATTAATTATTTTGTTGAGAGATTTATATTATTATTCCAACCTCAAAAGAATAAATAAAAACAACCCCGTTAAAATTTGAGATTGTATCATAAATCCATTACCAATTTGATAATATTGAATTATCATCCAAATCAAAGATAAAAATTAAACTAATCATAAAATATAATGATTATATATAAATAAATTATATTAAATATCAACGGGAATCAATATAGACCTTATGAAAATATAAGTGTATAACATAACATATGTCTCAATGACGGAAATTTGAGTAGAAATCCATTAATATAAGTCTATACGTCCTTTATAAACAATAAAAAGATCTGTTTTCTAAATATAAATATATAATAAATATATAATAAATTAATATATATATATATATATATATATATAATTCCATATGTGATTTAATTAAAAACCATTAACCGCTTATTAACAATTCCCAGTTAAAGACACGTTTTGGGCAATAACATATTAGTTTTTTGTGTATGTTTTGATTTATAATATGTGGCATTATTACATTGATCATGGTTTTGTCATAAAAATAATATATATTTATATATATTTTTTATATTTTTTATATATTTATTTAGATTAGTCCCTAAAATATAGAGACATAAACAGAATATACCATTCGAGGAGACGATATATCATATGTGTAAATGAGTGCTGCTTAAATTTACTAATGTTATTGAAAGAATAAAAGGTAAATAATATTTTGGACATCCAGAATAATTTATATGTTCTATATATAACATTTTTTAACATTTGTTTATTGCATTCCTTATAAAACATACATGGAGAACAAATCCCATTGATTCTTGGGGTGGTAGTCCACTGTACATATGAGCGAAGACATTTTTTCTTAACTAATGTAATGTAAGATGTTATATTAGAGATTATATTAAATGGATTATAATAATATCATAAATTTTTTATATTTTCATATAATCCATAATTAAATCCATCCATGATTGGTGGTGACAGAAAAATATTAACATTAGTTAACGTGGTGATATTTCACCCTACAAATAAACAATGATTTTATTTATCATTAAATAGAAGTTAATATGGATATTGGTTTTGAAATTATCATAACATTATATCATTTTATTTTAGAAACTTTTTTCTTTTTTAAAAATAATTTAATAATATTTTAATGACTTATAAGAATAATTAATACAAAAAAACACATAGTTAAGAACATTACATGTCCTTCAGAAACCCCCATTATGTTTAACATAAATCCTTCGTTCATTAGATATATAATTTCAAAAATTCCTATAGGGTGTTCTTAGAGATGTATGAATGGTTTTTTGGTAGGTAATGTTCAAAAAAAAGGTATTTAGAAGTGTTATGTGGTCAGTAGAGGAGGTGGCCTTTTATATGTGGGGGAGAGGATAGACATGGGATTATTGATAATAATAATGTATCTCAATATTATTCCCATTACTAGAAGAACAAAATGTAATATTATTGATTTATTGTGGTTATAATATATAAATATTTAAATTAAATTCGATTTTGAAAATTTTTTAGTTCATTTTACCCCATATTATTTATGTTTAACCCATATTAAACTCTTCTTAACATTAACAATGGAAATTATATTTTATTATTTTTAATATTAATATTGAAAAAACTATGTTTATAATATTTTATATTATATTATATTTTAAAATATTTAATATAATTTTCCATTTCCATTTATAGATTTCCAATATATAAATTTATTATTAAACCCATAGACCAGAGCATAATGTTTTTCCCTAAGATTAAATGTTCAAATGTTCTAAACATTTTTTATAAGGCCCCAGCCTTAAACACTACTTAATATTGAGTTACATCAAGAATACACATTGAGGATCTTTTCAGGTTTAGAGTTTTATAGAATTAGATCATAAAGCATGCATTACATTCCACATTTAAACAAATTGGTTACATAAAATATATTACTAATGTTTCCCATCAACAGAATCATATTTAAAATAAAACATGGATTCTTTCTTGACACTTCCTTGACACTATCATAACATCATGTACCTTTCTCTTGACATGTGAATAACATTTCAAAAACATGGGATGAGCATAAAAAGCTCAGTAAAGGGATATAAAAGTACGAAATGAAAACATTAGTCCATGCATGGAATCATACTTTACTGATAAAAAATAATCTCATACCTCATCAAATCATGAATAAATCATATAAATCATAAGACATAAAGGTAACTTGAGGCATTTATAACATTCTTACGTAGGGAGTAACCCTCATGGTTACGTTTGAATACCCATCACAGTATATTCCCTAAATCTTTTCGGAGAAACCTTAACTTTTAACTCCTTCACGTTACCCAATGTATTGGAGAGCTATATCGGGCTCACCCGCACGTAGTTTATCACGGAACCACCCGTCTTAATAACAATGCCCAAGAACCATAACATAATCGTATTAAATAAAACATGCATAAAGGAAACATAACATTTCCACTTTTCAATCCCAAGATATCAATGCAACACATTGATATAAAAACATTATGAAAACCATTTTCAATACAAAAATAAAATAAAATTAAAACATGGTATTTATTTTTCATTCAAAAAAAGTTATGGCTTGTAGAGGAATCCGAAACTCAAATAATGGTCACAGTGGCGGAGAGGTCGTTTTCACCGCATACATACGACAAAAAAAAATTCCCTTTAGTCATTTAGTAAAAACTTTTTATAAAAAGATTCCTTTTGAATAAACGTAAATTTCAAAGGGGTTTATACACCGTATAAAAGAAGTTGTGTATAAAACAAAATATGCCTCAATGAAAGGAGATTGAGACGATGTCCCTTACCTCATGTCCGACGTTACTCGATTGCTTTTTAATCTCCTGAATAATAAACTAAAGTTAATTTATACTTTCTTAAGAACCTTTTCAAGTTTATTATTCCTTTTATATAACTTATTTCCCAGTTATAAATGTTATGTAATTGTTTAATTTAATAAAGTTCGTTTTGTCGATATTTGGTACTTAAGTTAAAAATGGACTGCTTACAATTACATGTTGTTTACATGGTCAAAGGTTCATTATATACAGAATGATATTAATGATTTGGATATCAAATATTTCATATATATCTAATATGTATTTATAATAGTACATAACATTAAGAAGTAAGAAATGAAATGCACCGTTCATGGAGACGGTAAGCCGTACGTAAGCATGAATGCTACTTTCATTTCTATTTCGTATTTTATGGAATGGAATCGTAATGAAATAAAGGTATATTATAATTCCAGTATAATTTCATATATAATATCATTAACTCTATCCTTTATATGTCCCACATATGGCATTAACGAATCAAATCACTTTGAGGGGGTGGTAGTCCGCACATCCTAAAATGAAATTATGGTGTTTACCCACAATGGTAACCATAAAGGTATGCCACAAATAAAAAATACAGAAGCATAAGGAAAACATAAACATAATATATATCATATATAAATGTAGTGACATCTTAATGGCCACCATGAAAGGTGTTAAAATAATATTGATCAATCATCGTTTCGTGAGGCAGAAATTCACCATCCACATAAACATTATGTTCTTTTACCATTAGACGAAGCTGTGTGTATGTTTAGCTCGAATAAATCACATAACAACATCCTAGTATATTGAAGATACTGTTTTTGTTACAAAATAAAGGAATATAAAGAGTTTAGGGGGTTGGAGAAGTAAAATAAAACATAAGAACATAAGAGAAGACACTACCTTTAAATCGGGTAACTCTTTCTGATTTGAGCTCAAAGGAATAGTTGGAAAGAATTCTGCCCAAAGTTAGGATTATAGGAGTAAGAGAGGGATATGGAGAGAAAAAATGGGCAGGGTTTGGCCAAGCCAAGGGCTTGAGAGGTGTGGAAAAGTTGGTAGAGGTGGGGGCCTTTTATTAGAGGAGAAGATGGGCACTCTTGGAATGTTATAAAAGGTTACTTTATTATAAAATGATTTTCGGATTTTAAAGGTCCCAAAATTATATATTTCTAGGTTAAGGTGATAAGAGTTCTAAATCCACCCATCCAATAGATTTTTGAAAAGTTTAGGTCTTAGATTTTACATTACCTTTTCATTTTATTTAAATCTTTAAATAATGAGGTAATCGCTGCCTCATCATGGTGTCATTAATAATTTAATTTATTTAATGTCTAAAAATTATAAAAAAATCATGATGTAGGAAATCGTTCTATATTTCTAATGAATATTTATAGTCAAAAATATGACTTGTACAACCCCATGTAAAAATTGTTTTACTAAAACAACACATGCTTGTGACATTTTCATTTTAACATTAAATAAAAAGCTATTGATGTCATTTTCCTACCAAAGTGGCTCCATGGGGTCCCCAAGTTTACCCATGGATTTTAGTGGTTGTCCATGACACATCAAATAAGGGTAGGACATGTGTCAAGGTCATTTCATATTATTGAAACATTATTTTTACCTTAGATTACACTAATTAACTCTAATCGCGATTAAAAACTTAAAAGTTACTATTCACCAAAAAATTATTTTAATCCCATTGAACCACATTTTACTTCATTATTAAAAACATTTATGTCAGATTTTTTGAAATTCAAAACACAGAGGTGGTAAAATTTCATTTTAACGAAAAATCAGTTTTTTAAGTACCACTTAATGGTTTCACTATTCATTAAAAATTGATGTTTTTCAGAAAAATACCAAAACATCTCCCTAATCTATTTTTTATATTCCGAATTCAAAAATGATGTCTATTTTAAAAAATTCAAATCATATAAGTTACATTAATTAAATTAATAATTAACTCCCGTTGTCAGAACACAAAGCGTGTTTTTATGAAATAATATATATCAAAAGATTGACACTAGTTTAAGTCCAATTTCAAAGTAAAATTAATTCCCACGACCACTATTAAATTAAATGGTAAAAATATATTCTAATTTTACTTTAAAACCAATTCAAAAGATAATATAATCATATAAATAAATTAGATTAAAAATAGGTTTTGAATTAAAATACAACATTTTTCACTATTCATTAAATAATGAACTTTAACGAAAAAATACCAAAAAATTACACAAAGTAAATTTTGATGTCCTGATTCTAAAGAAGAATTTTATTTGGTCCAATAGAATGTATAAGAGTGAAGAATACTATATTTAATGATGTTTCTCTATCAAAAGGCGATAGTTCGACCTATTAGTGAATATTAGAGTATCTATGCCTAAAATTGAATTCCTTTCATATTTTACACCTTTATCCTTTATTAGATAAATGTAAAAACATTTAACAAACATATATAATCATATTTTAGATATTTATATTCATTCCTGTAATTACAACGACTACGTGTAATCTTCCAATTAAAATAATATTATTTTATTACTAGTGTGCAACGTAAGATTTCAAAGAAACTCTTTGTTGCGTATCGGGTACGCTATCGAACATAGCAACCCCTTTAAAGTAAAATTAATATTTAATTTGTAAATATTAATAAATATGAAAATGTTTTATTCTTTATTTACCTAGGATGTTACATCCTTCCCCCCTTTTGGGAATTGCGTCCTCACAATTTTATTCACTTATCATAATAAGTGGGGGGTATTTATCTCTCATAGCATTTTCAGATTCCAATGTTGCCTCTTAAACCATATAGTTTTTCCAGTAAACCTTTACCTGATGATTTACCTTATTTCACAACACTTTCTCTCTTCGTTCAAGAATCCGGACTGGTTGTTCTTTATAAGAGAGATTCTCTTCCAACTAAACTACATCTAGGCTCAAAACATTAGATAGATCTGGCATATAATTTCTCAACGTTGAAACATGAAAAACATTGTGTACTAGAGATAAAATCGGAGGTAAAGACGCTCGGTAAGCAACTGATCCAACTTTCTACAGAATTTCATATGGTCCAATGAGCCTTGGAATCATCTTTCCTTTCCTACCGAATCACATCACACTTTTCCATGGTGAAACATTGAGAAAAACATGATCACCTACCACGAAAGATAGATCCTTCCTCCGGTTATCCGAATAACTCTTCTGACTGCTCTGTGATATTCTCATGTGTTTCTGAATCAACTGAACTTTTTCTGCCATCTCTTCTGACAATTCTAGTCCCATCAGCTTCCTTTCCCCCACTTCATCCCAAAAAGCTGGAGTTCGACACCGTTTACCATATAATGCCTCAAATGGAGCCATTTGTATACTAGAATGAAAACTATTTTTATAAGAAAACTCATCCAAAGAAATATGTTGGTCCCAAATTCCCTGGTAATCCATCGAACAAGCACGTAGCATATCCTCTAATGTCTGAATCATTCTTTCGGACTGCCCATCTGATTGAGAATGAAATATTGTACTAAAATTTAATTCAGTACCCAACGACTTCTGAAGGCATTTCCAAAAGTTAGAAGTAAACTTGGGATCACGATCAGATGCAATGGAGATAGGAAATCCATGTATCCTGACTATCTCTTTTAGATTCAAAAGTGAATGTTGATCTATGTAAAAGTATCTCATATAGCAAAGAAATGATCAGATTTAGTCAGTGATCAATAATAACCCAGATTTCATTATTACCTCAACGTGTCTTCGGAAATACCACAACAAAGTCAATGGATATATTCTACCAGTTCCACTATCGTACTGGTAAAGGCTGAAGCATCCCTTTCAGTAACTGTCTCTCTTCTTTTACCTGTAGACAAGTCAAACACTTCACAGTAAAATCAGCAGTACCCCTTTTCATTCCATCCCACCAGTAATACTCCCAGAGATCTCTATACATCTTAGTACTTCCTGGATGAACAGAAAACGGAGAACTATGAGCTTCACATAATAAATATCTCTTCAACTGTGAATCACAAGGCACACACAATCTCTTCCCAAATCTCAAAACACAATCATTATCAATGTTTAATTCAGGAAACTTATCATTTTGAACCAGCTCTACCTTTTTCTGCAACTCGCTGTCTTGCTTCTGTGCTTGCTTAATTCTGTCTAATAGAGATGATCTCACTGATAACTGAAACAAATCAGAAGAACTTCCTGCACCAACAACTTCTATGCCAAATTTCATCAAATCCTTAACAAAAGGATCACGTTCCAAATGCAACATTCTTAATGAAGCATTACGTTTTCGACTCAATGAATCAACCACTTTATTTTCTTTTCCGGGATGGTAATGAATAGTAAAATCATATTCCTTGATTAATTCAATCCATCTCCTCTGTCTCATGTTCAATTCTTTCTGAGTGAATATATACTTTAACCATTTTTGATCGGTCTATATTTCACACTTTACTCCATACAAATGATGCCTCCAAATGTTTAAAGTGAAAACAACGGAAGCTAATTCCAAATCATGTGTATGGTAATTTACCTCATGAGTTTTCAACTATCGTGAAGCATAAGAAATTAACTGATCATTCTGAATTAGGACGCAACCAAGTCCTTTCAACGCAGCATCGCTGTAGATATCAAACTCACCATTCCTAGAAGGTAGTGCCAAAACTGGATCATTCACCAATCTTCTTTTCAGTTCCTGAAAACAATCTTCACATTCTTTTTTTCTAGATAAACATAACACCCTTTCGAGTTAGCTTAGTCATTGGACTAGATAACCATGAAATTATTTTAAAAAACCTTCAGTAATATCCTGCCAAACCATGGAATCTACAAATATCAGTTACATTTTTGGGTCTTTAACATTCTTCAACAACCTTTGTTTTTGCATGATCAACAGTTATCCCATCTTTAGAAACAATGTGAACAAGGAAAGAAATTTTTTGCAACCAAAACTCACACTTGCTGAATTTCCCATACAATTTATTTTCTTTTAAGGTTTTCAAAATAACCCTTAAATGTCTTTCATGATCCTATTTACTTTTAGAAAACACCAAAATATCACCAATGAAAACAACCACAAACTTATCCATGAACTCATGGAAAATTATATTCATAAGGTCCATGAATACAACAGGTGCATTGGTTAGCAGAGAAGGCATTACTACAAATTCATAATGGCCATATCTTTTTCGAAACACAGTCTTCAGAATATATTCTTCCTTTACCTTCAACTGATGGTACCCCGATCTCAGGTCAATCTTTGAAAAAACCTGAGATCCCTAGAGCAGATCAAACAAATCATCGATATGAGGCAAAGGATACTTGTTCTTAATAGTGATATTATTCAAGGCTCTATAATCAATGGAAAGTCTCATAGAACCATATTTCTTTTAAAAAAAAAACATGATCACCCCATGGTGATGTTCTAGGTCGAATGAAACCTTTCTCTAATAAACCATGCAATTTACACTTCAACTCTAAATGTTCAGTTTCATCCATTCGATAATGGGGTTTTGAAATGGGCTTAGCATCAGGAACTAAGTCAACAGTAAATTCAACTTCCCGATCTGGTATTATTCCCGGAAACTCATCAAAAAAACATCAAGATACTTATTTACAACTGGCACATCATTAATCTGAATAGTTCCCTTGTTTTCAATGATATGAGCAAGGTAACATTCATTTCCATCATTTACATGTTTCTCGGCCTCTTGATATGTTATCAACAGTAAGGGTTTATTCTTGTACACAAACTGAAAGTATTTCTGAAAATAAACTTCTTTATCTCTATAGTCAATATCAGCATGGTAAATAGAGAGCCAATTCATACCGAAGATAACATCAAACTCTACTAGAGGTAAAACAATAAGGTTTTCAAGTAGGTTCTTTCCACGGATAACGATATGAAGATTCGTATACATTCTTTTTTCCTCAAAATTTCCCCCATGTGTTTTTACCACAAGTTCAGGAGTCATTTATTGATATGGTATTCCCATTTTACAGAACACTTGATCATTGGAAAACTCCATTTCCACCTTCTCAGCACATCGAACAAACTCTTCATAACTCTGGAACTCGCGAGAAGCTAATGCCCTTCGATATTTTGGCTTTAATCCTGAGTAAAAATGATTGATTTTACTGTCAAGGTCTGGTATAAAATTTGGAGCATACCTTTCCAATCGAGTGAACATTTATTCATAGGCAGCCACTAATTCTTCCTCATGCCTGAATTCTAGGAATTTGTTTTCCATCCTAAGTCGAACAGCCTTAGGTAAATACTTCTCAAGAAACATACCTTTGAATTCATCCCAGTCAAGAGCGTCAATCTCATCAGTGTCCCTGATATTTTTAACCATCAACCACCACTGATCTTATTCACCCTCAGAACAGTAAATAGAAAGACTAACCTTTTGATTGTCTAAACACCCCATGAAATCGAAAATCTTCTCCAGTGCTTTAATACACCCTTCTGCTAGTATAAGGTCAGATGATTCCCTTAATTATGGGGGATGTTGCCTCATGAATTGTTCCACCACTAAGATGTTCCTCTGCGGTTGATCTGGCTGATCTCGTTCATGGATACTACCACCATTTATCGCTTGAGTCAACTGCACCATTACTGCAACAAATTGTTTAGTTCCAATTCCGACCATCTCAGGATGCTGCTTCGGAAAGTCATTTCCTTCTGTATGCCTTCCTAGCACTGCTTCCCTGTTTCCTCTGCGGAAAGCCATTTTGAACAAACATGTCTTAGATGAAGCAACATGGTAATCTTCAAATGCTATATCATTTAAATTTGACCATAAAAAAACATTTTTGGATAATAATTTAATAGAATTCTAACTCCTAATGTTATCTAAACCGACCTTTGATACCAACTATAAGGCCCCAACCTTAAACATACTTAATCTTGAGTTACTTCAAGAATACACGTTGAGGATCTTTTCAGGTTTAGAGTTTTAGATAATTAGATCATAAAACATGCATTACATTCCACATTTAAACAAAGTGGTTACATAAAATATAGTACTCATTTTCCCCATCAATGGATTCATATTTAAAATAAAAAATTGATTCTTTCTTGACACTTCCTTGACACTATCATCACATCATGTTCCTTTCCCTTGACCTGTGAAAAACATTTCAATAACTTGGGATGAGCATAAAAAGCTTAGTAAGGGATATAAAAGTACGAAATGAAAACATTAGTCCATGCACGGAATCATACATTACTCATAAAACATAATCACATACCTCTTCAAATCATGAATAAATCATAGAAATCATAAGACATAAAGGTAAATTGAGGCATTCATAACATTCTTACGTAGGGAGTAACCCTCATGGTTACGTTTGGAAAACCCATCACAGTATATTCCCTAAATCTCTTCAGAGAAAACATAACGATTAACTCCTTCGCATTACCCAATGCATTGGAGAGCTATATCGGGCTCAGTCACCCTTAGTTTGTCACGGAACCACCCATCTTCATAACAATGACCAAGAACCATAACATAATTGTATCACATAAAACATGCATAGAGGAAACATAACATTTCCACTATTCAATCACAATATATCAATACAACACATTTATATAAAAACATTATGAAAACCATTTTCAATATGAAAATAAATGAAAAGTAAAATATGCTATTTATTTTTCATTCAAAAAAAGTTATGGCTTGTAGAGGAAGCCAAAACTAAAATAATGGTCATGGCGGCGGAGAAGTCCTTGTCGCCGCATATGTACGAAAAAAAAACATTCCCTTTTTTAATTTAGTAAATGCTTCGTATAAAAATATTCCTTTTGAATAAACGTAAAAGTCAAAGGGGGTTATACACCGTATAATAGAATGTTGTGTATAAAACAAAATATTCCTCAATGAAAGGAGATTGAGACGATGCCCCTTACCTCATGTCCGACGTGACTCGATTTCTCTTTAATCTCCTGAATAATAAACTAAAGGTAATTTATACTTGCTTAAGAACCTTTTTCAATTTTATTTTTACTTTTATATAACTTATTTCCATGTTATAAATGTTATGTAATCATTTAATTTTAGAATGTTCATTTTGTCGATATTTGGAACTTAAGTAAAAAATAGTCTTCTTACAATTACATGTTGTTTATGTGGTAAAAGGTTCATTATATCCAAAATGATATTCATGATTTTGATATCATACATTTCATGTATATCCAATATGTATTTATAATAGTATATAACATTTAGAGGTAAGAAATGAAATCCACCGTTCATGGAGACGGTAAGCCGTACGTAGGCATGGATGCTACTTTCATTTCTATTTAATATTTTATGGAATAGAATCATAATGACATAAAGGTATATTATAATTCCAGTATAATGTCATATATAATATCATTAACACCATCCTTTATACATCCAAAATTTGGCATTAACGAATCAAATCACTTTGAGGGGGCGGTAGTCCGCACTTCCTAAAATGAAATTATCGTGTTTAACCGCAATGGAAACCATAAAGTTATGCCACAAATAAAAAATACAGAAGCATAAAGAAAACATAAACATAATATATATCATATATAAATAGAGTGAAATATTAATGGCCACCATGAAAGGTGTTAAAATAATATTGAACAATCATCATTTCGTGAGGCAGAAATTCGCCATCCACACAAACAATATGTTCTTTAACCATTAGACGAAGGTGTGTGTAAGTGTAGCTTGAATAAATCACATAAAAACATCATAGTATATTAAAGATACTGGTTTTGTAACAAAATAAAGTAATAGAAAGAGTGTAGGGGGTTGGAGAAGCAAAATAAAACATAAGAACACAGGAGAAAAACTACCTTTAAATCGGGTAACTCTTTTTGATTTGAGATCAAAGGCTTCCTTAGAAAGACTTCTGCCCAAAGTGAAGCTTCTAGGAGTAAGAGAGGGATGTGGAGAGACAAAATGGGCAGGGGTTGGCCGAGACAAAGGCTTGATAGGTGTGGGTAATTTGGTAGAGGTGGGGGCCTTTTATAAGAGGAGAGTAGGGGCACTCTTTGAATGTTATAAAAGGTTACTTTATTATAAAATGATTTTCGGATTTTAAAGGTCCCAAAATTATATATTTCGAGGATAAGGTGATAAGAGTTATAAATACACCCATCCAATAGTTTTTTGACAAGTTTAGGTATTAGATTTTACATTATCGTTTCATTTTATTTAAATCGTTAAATAATGAGGTAATCGCTGCATCATCATGGTGTAATAAATAATTTAATTTATTTAATGTCTAAAAATTATAAAAAATATATAATGATTTAGGAAATCTTTTTATATTTATAATGAATATTTATAGTAAAAAATATGACGTCTATAACCCCATTTAATAATTGTTTTAGTAAAACAACACATGTTTGTGACATTGTAATTTTAACATTAAATAAAAATTTATTAATGACATTTTCCTACCAATTTGGCTCCATGGGGTCCCCATGTTGACCCATTGATTTTTTTGGTCATCCATGACACATAAAATAAGGCAAGGACATGTTTCAAGGTCATTTTATATTATTAAAACATTATTTTTACCTTAAATTACACTAATTACCTCTAATCGCGATTATAAACTTAAAAGTTACTATTCACCAAAAAATTATTTTACTCCCATTGAACCACATTTTAATTCATAATGACAACCATGTATGTCAGATTTTTTAAATTAAAAACACATAGGTGGTAAAATTTCATTTAAACGAGAAATCTGCTTTTTAAGTACCACTTAGTGGTTTCACAATTCATTAAAAATTGAAGTTTTTCAGAAAAATACTAAAACATCACCCTAAGCTATATTTGATATTATGAATTCAAAAATAATTCCTATTTTAAAAAATTCAAATCATATAAGTTACATTAATTAATTTAATAATTAATTCCCTATGTCAGAACAAATAGCGTGTTTTTATGAAATAATATATATCAAAAGATTGACACTAGTTTAAGTCCAATTTCAAAGTGAAATTAATTCCCACGACCACTATTGGATTAAAAAGTAAAAATATAATATAATTTCACTTTAAAACCAATTCAAAAGGTAATCTAATCATATAAATAAATTATATTAAAAAGAGGTTTTGAATTAAAATGCAACATTTTTCACTATTCTTTAAAAATGAACTTTATCGAAAAAATACCAAAAAATTACACAAATTAAATTTTGAAGTCCCGATTCTAAAGAAGAATTTTATTTGGTCCAATAGAATGTATAAGAGTGACCAAAACTATATTTAATGATGGTTCTCCATCAAAAGGCGATAGTTCGACCTTTTAATGAATATTAGAGTATCTATGCCTAAAATTGAATTCTTTTCAAATTTAAAGCCTTTATCCTTTATTGGATAAATGTAAAAGAATTAACAAACATATATAATCATATTTTAGTTATTTCTATTCATTACCACTAATACAAAGGCTACGTGTTAACTACCATTTAGAATAATATTATTTTATTACTAGTGTGCAACGTAAGATTTCAATGAAACTCTTTGTTGCGTATCAGGTACGCTATCGAAAATAGAAACCCCTTTCATGTAAAATTAATATTTAATTCATAAATATTAATAAATATTAAAAGGTTTTATTATTTATTTACATAGGATGTTACATCCTTCCCCCCTTTTGGGAATTGCGTCCTTGAAATTTTATTCACTTCTCAAAATAAGTGGGGGTATTTATCCCTCATAGCATTTTCAGATTCCAATGTTGCCTCTTCAACCATATGGGTTTTCCATTAAACCTTTACCTGGTGAATTACCTTATTTCGCAACACTTGCTCTCTTTGGTCAAGAATATGGACTCGTTGTTCTTCATAAGATAGATTCTCATCCAACTGAAATACCTCTGGGCTCAAAACATTAGATAGATCTGGCGTATACTTTCTCAACATCAAAACATGAAAAACATTGTGTACCTGAGATAAACTCGGAGGTAAAGCCACTAGATAAGAAACGGATCCCACTTTCACCAGAATTTCATATGGTCCAATGAACCTTGGACTCAGCTTTCCTTTCTTACCGAATTGCATCACACTTTTCCATGGTGAAACATTGAGGAAAACATGATCACCTACCTCGAAAGATAGATCCTTCCTCCGGTTATCCGCATAACTCTTCTGCCTTCTCTATGATATTATCATGTGTTTCTGAATCAACTAAACTTTTTCTGCCATCTCTTCAACCAATTCTGGTCCCATCATCTTCCTTTCACCCACTTCATCCCAAAAAGCTGGAGTTCGACACCGTTTACCATATAATGCCTCAAATGGAGCAATCTGTATACTGGAATGAAAACTGATATTATAAAAAAACTCAACCAAAGAAAGATGCTGGTCCCAACTTCCCTGATAATCCATCGAACAAGCACATAGAATATCCTTCAAAGTCTGAATCGTTCTTTTTGACTGCCCATATGATTGGGGATGAAAAGCTATACTAAAATTTAATTCAGTACCGAATGACTTATGAAGGCCTTTCCAAAAGTTATAAGTAAACCTGGGATGATGATCAGATACAATGGAAAGCGTAACTCCATGTAACCTGACTATCACTTTAAGATACAAACGAGAAAGTTTATCTAGGGAAAAAGTATCTCGTATAGCAAGGAAATGAGCAGATTTATACAAGCGATCAACAATAACCTAGATTGCATTATTACCTTGAGGTGTTTTCGGCAATCCCACAATGATGTTCATGGATATATTCTCCCATTTCCACTCTGGTACTGGTAATGTCTGAAGCATCCCGTTCGGTAACTGCCGCTCTACTTTTACCTGTTGACAAGTCAAACACTTCACAGTAAAATCAGCAATATCCCTTTTCATTCTGTCCCACCAGTAATACTCTCGAAGATCTCTATACATCTTAGTACTTCCTGGATGAACTGAAAATGTAGAACTATGAGCTTCATATAACAACTCTCTCTTCAACTATGAATCACAAGGCACACACAATCTCTTACCAAATCTCAAAACACAATCATTATCAATGTTAAATTCAGGCAACTTACCCTTCTGAACTAGCTCTACCTTTTTATGCAACTCGCTGTCTTGCTTCTATGCTTGCTTAATTCTGTCTGATAGAGATGATCTCACTAATACCTAAAAAAACCGAAGAACTTCCTGCACCAACAACTTCTATGCCAAATTTCATCAAATTCTTTAACCAAAGGATCATGTTTCAAATGCAACATTGTTAATGAAGCATTACTTTTTCGACTCAAAGCATCAACCACTTTATTTTCTTTTCCCGGATGGTAATGAATTGTACAATCATAATACTTGATTAATTCTATCCATATCCTCTGTCTCATGTTCAATTCTTTATGAGTTAATATATACTTTAAACTTTTGTGATCGATATATATTTTACACTTTACTCCATACAAATGATGCCTCCAAATTTTTTAATCGAAAACAACAGCAGCTAATTCCAAATCATGTGTAGGGTAATTTAGCTCATAGGTTTTCAACTGTCATGAAGCATAAGTAATTACCTGATCATTCTGCATTAGGATGCAACCAAGTCCTTTCAATGAAGCATCGCTGTAGATAACAAACTCACCATTCCTGGAAGGTAGTTCCAAAACTAGAGCATTCACCAATCTTCTTTTCAGTTCCTAAAAAAAATCATCATATTATTTTGTCCAGATAAACTTAACACCATTCCGAGCTAGCTTAGTCATTGGACTAGATAACCGTGAAACATTTCTAACAAACCTTCGCTAATATCCTTCCAAACTAAGGAATCTACGAATCTCAGTTACTTTTGTAGGTCTTGGCCATTCTTCAACAACCTTTGTTCTTGCAGGATCAACAGTTATCCCATCTTTAGAAACAATGTGACTAAGGAAAAAAAAATTTTGCAACCAAAACTCACACATGCTGAATTTCCCATACAATTTCTTTTCTTTTAAGGTTTGAAAAATAACCCTTAAATGTCTTTCATGATCCTCTTTAGTTTTATAAAACACCAAAATATAATCAATTAAAACAACCACAAACTTATCCAAGAACTCATGGAAAATTCTATTCATAAGGTCCATGAATACAGCAGGTGCATTGGTTAGCCCAAAAGGCATTACTACAAATTCATAATGGCCAAATCTTGTTCAAACGCGGTCTTCAGAATATCTTCTTACTTTACCTTCAACTAATGGTACCCTGATCTCAGGTCAATCTTTGAAAAAAACATAGCTCCCGGGAGCTGATCAAACAAATCATCGATATGAGGAAAAGTATACTTGTTCTTAATAATGATATTATTCAAGGCTCTATAATCAATTCAAAGTCTCATATAACCATATTTCTTTTTAACAAATAAAATAGGGGCACTCCATGGTGATGTGCTAGGTTGAATGAAACCTTTCTCTAATAAATCGTGCAATTGCTCCTTCAACACTAAATGTTCAGTTTGAGCCATTCGATAAGGGGGTTTTGAAATGGGCTTTGCATCAGGAACTAAGTCAACAGTATATTAAACTTCTCAATTTGGTATTATTCTAGGAAACTCATCAGGAAAGACATTAGGATACTCATTTACCCCTGGAACATCATTAATCTGAACAGTTCCCTTGTTTTCAATGATATGTGCAAGGTAACATTCATTTCCATCTTTTACAAGTTTCTCGGCATCTTGATATGTTATCAACAGTAAGGGTTCATTCTTGTACACAAACTGAAAGTCTTTCTGAAAATAAACTTATTTATCTCTATAGTAAATCTTAGGATTGTAAATAGAGATCCAATCCATACCCAGGATAACATCAAACTCTACTAGAGGTAAAACAATAAGGTTTTCAAGAAGGTTCTTTCCACAAATAAGGATTGGAAGATTCTTATAAATTCTTTTTGCCTCAACATTTCCCCCATGTGTTTTTACCACAAGTTCAGGAGTCATTTCTTGATATGGTATTCCCATTTTACTAGAAATGTTTTCAGAGATGAAAGAATGTGTAGACCCTGAATCAAACAATACACTGGCATAATCTGAAAAAACAAACAAAGTAACTGATACAACTTCATTTGATGGCCTGACATCTGCTGAAGTAGTTGCAAAGGATTTCACCACCCATTTCTTCTAGTAGTCTAATTACATCCCATCACTCAAGCTCTTTGTCGGACACTCATTTCCATAGTGACCCATCTCATTACACTTAAAACATTTCACTCACTACAAATCAAATTCGATCTTACAATCACCCTGATCTTTATCAGTATAATCACGATCCTTATGTCCCATCTTACCGCATCGGTTGCACTTTCCAGAATTCAGAAGCCATTCCCCAGCATGCCTATTACCATATTTATCACAAACTGGAAACATTGTTTTCTTACCGCCAGAACTTTTTGAAGAATTCTTTCCTTTCTCCTGCCACCTCGGTCTCTTATTCTGCAGCTTGTTATAGAACACTTGATCATCGAAAAACTCCATTTCCACCTTCTCAGCACATAGAAAAAGCTTTTTATAACTCTTGAACTCGCGAGAAGCTAAAGCCCTTCGATATTTTGGCTTTAATCCTGAGTAAAAACGATTGATTTTACTAACATGGTCTCATATAAAATTTGGAGCATACCTTTCCGATAGAGTGAAACTTTATTCATAGGAATCCACTGAGTCTTCCTCTTGCCACAATTCCAGGAATTGTTTTTCCATCCTAAGTCGAACAACTTTAGGAAAATACTTCTCAAGAAACATACCTTTTAATTCATCCCAGCCGATAGCATCAATCTCATCAGTGTCCCTGATATTTTTAACCATCGACCACCACTGATCTGCTTCACCCTCCAAACGGTAAATAGCAATACTAACATTTTGATTGTCTAAACACCCCATGACATCAAAAATATTCTCCAGTTCTTTAATCAACTATTCAGCTAGCACAAGGTCAGATGATCCCCTAAATAATGGGGGATGTTGCCTCATGAAATGTTCCACCACTGACATGTTCCTTTGCGGTTGATCTGGCTGATCTCGTGCATGGATACCACCACCATTTATCGCTTGAGTCAACTGCGCCATTAATACAACAAACTATTCAGTTCCAATTCTGACCATCTCAGGATGCTGATTCAGAAGGTTATTTCCTTCTGTATTCCTTCCTAGCACTGCTTCCATGTTTCCTCTACGGAAAACCATTCTGAAAAAACATGTCTTAGATGAAGCAACATGGTAATCTTCAAATTCTATATCATTTAAATTTGACAATAAAAAAATATTTTTCGATAATAATTTAATAGAATTCTAACTCCTAAAGTTATATAAACTATCCTATGATACCAACTATAAGGCCCCAGCCTAAAACATTACTTAATCTTGAGTTACTTCAAGAATACACGTTGAGGATCTTTTCAGGTTTATAATTTTAGAGAATTAGATCATAAAACATTCATTACATTCCACATTTAAAAAAAGTGGTTACATAAAATATAGTACTCATTTTTCCCATCAACGGAATCATATTTAAAATAAAACATTGATTCTTTCTTAACACTTCCTTGACACTATCATCACATCATGTACCTTTCCGTTGACCTGTGAAAAACATTTCAAAAACTTGGGATGGGCATAAAAAGCTCAGTAAGAGATATAAAAGTACGAAATGAAAACATTAGTCCATGAATGGAATAATACTTTACTCATAAAACATAATCACATACCTCATAAAATCATGAATAAATCATATAAATCATTAGACATAAAGGTAACTTGAGGCATTCTTAACATTCTTACGTAGGGTGTAACCCTCATGGTTACGTTTGGAATACCCATCACATTATATTCCCTAAATCTCTTCGGAGAAACCATAACGTTTAACTCCTTCGCATTACCCAATGAATTGGAGAGCTATATCGGGCTCACCCTCCCTTAGTTTATCACGAAACCACCCATCTTCATAACAATTCCCAAGAACCATAACATAATCGTATCACATAAAACATGCATAAATGAAAACATAACATTTCTGCTTTTCAATCACAAGATATCAATACAAGACATTGTTATAAAAACATTATGAAAACCATTTTCAATACCAAAAGAAAAGAAAAGTAAAACATGGTATTTATTTTTCATTCAAAAAAATTTATGGCTTGTAGAGGAAGCCGAAACTCAAATAATGGTCACGACAACGGAGAAGTCGTTGTCGCGGCATATGTACGACAAAGGAAACATTCCCTTTTGTCGTTTAGTAAACGCTTCATATAAGAAGATTTATTTTGAATAAACATAAAAGTCAAAGGGGTTTATACACCATATAAAATAAAGTTGTGTATAAAAAAAATATGCCTCAATGAAAAGAGATTGAGACGATGTCCCTTACCTCGTGTTCGACGTGACTCGATTGCTCTTTAATCTCCTGAATAATAAACTAAAGTTAATTTCTAGTTGCTTAAGAACCTTTTTCAAATTTATTATTTATTTTATATAACTTATTTCCATGTTATAAACTTTATGTAATTATTTAATTTAATAAAGTTTGTTTTGTCGATATTTGGTACTTAAGTCAAAAATGGACTTCTTACAATTACATGTTGTTTATGTGATAAAAGGTTCATTATATCCAGAATGATATTCATGATTTCGATATCATATATTTCATATATATCCAGTATGTATTTATAATAGTACATAACATTTATAGGTAAGAAATGAAATGCACCGTTCATGGAGACGGTAAGCCGTACGTACACATGAACGCTAATTTCATTTCTATTTCCTATATTATTTAATGGAATCATAATGAAATAAAGGTATATTATAATTCCAGTATAATTTCATATATAATATCATTAATTCCATCCTTTATATGTCTAACATATGGCATTAACGAATCAAATCACTTTGAGGGGGCGGTAGTCCGCACTTCCTAAAATGAAATTATCGTGTTTACCCACAATGGAAACCATAATGGTATGACATAAATGAAAAATACAGAAGAATAAGGAAAAAATAAACATAATATATATCATATATAAATATAGTGACATATTAATGGCCAGCATGAAAGGTGTAAAAATAATAATGAACAATCATCGTTTCATGAGGCAGAAATTCGCCATCCACAAAAACATTATGTTCTTTAACCATTAGATGAAGGTGTGTGTAAGTGTAGCTTGAATACATCACATTAAAACATCCTATTATATTGAATATACTGCTATTATTACAAAGTAAAGGAATAGAAAGTGTTTATGGGGTTGGAGAAGCAAAATAAAACATAAGAACACAAGAGAAGACACTACCTTTAAATCGGGTAACTCTTTTTGATTTGAGCTCAAAGGCTTCCGTGGAAAGACTTATGCCCAAAGTGAGGCTTCAAGGAGTAAGAGAGGGATGTGGAGAGACAAAATTGGCAGGGGTTAGCCGAGCCAAAGGCTTTAGAGGTTTGGGAAAGTTTGTAGAGGTGGGGGCCTTTTATAAGAGTAGAGGAGGGGCACTCTTGGAAAGTTATAAAAGTTACTTTATTATAAAATATTTTTTCAGATTTTAAAGGTCCCAAAATTATATATTTCAAGGATAAGGTGATAAGAGTTCGAAATCCACCCATCCAATAGGTTTTTGACAAGTTTAGGTCTTATATTTTATATTATCTTTTCATTTTATTTAAATTGTGAAATAATGAGGTAATCGCTGCATCATCATGGTGTCATATATAATTTAATTTATTTAATGTCTAAAAATTATAAAAAAACTATCATTATGTAGGAAATATTTTTATCTTTCTAATTAATATTTATAGTTAGGAATATGACTTGTATAACACAATGTAATTTTTTTAGTAAAACAACACATGTTTGTGACATTTTCATTCCAACAATAAATAAAAAGTTATTAATGTCATTATCCTACCAAAGTGGCTCTATGGGGTCCCCAAGTTGACCCATGGATTCTCTTGGTCGTCCATTACACATCCAATAAGGGTAAGACATGTGTAAAGATCATTTCATATTATTAAAACATTATTTTTACATTAAATTACACTAATTACCTCTAATCGCGATTAAAAACATAAAATTTACTATTCACCAAATAATTATTTTAATCCCATTGAACCAAATTTTACATCATAATGACAACCATGTATGTCTGATTTTTTGAAATTCAAAACACATAGGTGGTAAAATTTTAATTAAACAAAAAATCAATTTTTAAGTACCACTTAGTGGTTTCACAATTCATTAAAAATTGAAGTTTTTCAGAAAAATACAAAAACTTAAACCTAAGCTATATTTGATATTCCGAATTAAAAAATGATGTCTATTTTACAAAAATCAAATCATATAAGTTTAATTAATTAATATAATAATTAATTCCCACTGTCAGAACAAATAGCAGGTTTTTATGAAATAATATTTATCAAAAGATTGATACTAGTTTAAGTCCAATTTTAAAGTGAAATTAATTCCCATGACCACTATTGGATTAAATGGTAAAAATATATTCAAATTTCACTTTAAAACCAATTCAAAAGATAATCTAATCATATAAATAAATTAGATTAAAAAGAGGTTTTGAATTAAAATACAACATTTTTCACTATTCATTAAAAATGAACTTTATCGGAAAAATACCATAAATTTACACAAATTAAATTTTGATGTCTTGATTCTAAAGAAGAATTTTATTTGGTCCAATAGAATGTATATGAGTGAGAAAAACTATATTTAAAGAGGGTTCACCCTCAAAAGGCGATAGTTCGACCTTTTAGTGAATATTAAAGTATCTATGCTTAAAATTGAAATCTTTTCATATTTTAAGCCTTTATCCTTTATTAGATAAATGTAAAAATATTTAACAAACATATATAATCATATTTTAGTTATTTATATTCATTCCCACCAATACAACGGCTACGTGATAACTACCATTTAAAATAATATTATTTTATTACAAGTGTGTAACGTAAGATTTCAAAGAAACTCTTTGTTGCGTATCGGGTACGCTATCGAACATAGAAACCCCTTTAAATTAGAATTAATATTTAATTCATAAATATTAATAAATATGAAAATGGGTTATTCTTTATTTACCTGGGATGTTAAATTTTTATATCAATTTTTTTTTAAATTAATTACTAAGACATTAAATAAATTAATCCATATATAATTGAAACAAGTAAACTATTAAAAAAATTACAACCAAATATGAACCTTTCATATTCATTAAATGAAAATGTAGTTTTCAATAAAAACCATTATTTTCCATATTCAACTAGAAAGTATTAAATTTATATAAATAAAAATAACCATATAATATTTTTTGCCTGAATAATTAAAAAAAGTCTATAATTTTTTTAATTATTTATTATATATGTTGAAAAATTAATGTTATTATTGGTTTTTAAAATGAAATAAAAAAATCAATGAGAAAATAGTATTTTCGAAACATATAATGACATTACGGAAAATTAATAAATTTTTCATCATTATGTTTTTGTTTTATAAATTCATTCTACCTAACAGAAACAATTATTTTATTCCTATTCATTCTGAAATGATTAACTACTATTAAATAATGGTCATGTTAAAATACTAATATTAGTAATTTTCCAAGGATTGATAAAACATTATGTTATAGGTAACATAATCTATCAAATTAATTATATTTATTATAAAAAATATATTTCATAACATCTTGAGGTGTTTTAATAAATAAAAAGTATATTATTGGTGATAAATTATATTAAATCCTAAATAATAAAGATTTAATATTTATATATAAATTAAAAGTTATTTATTTTAATATCATAGTTTTATTTTTAATATCTTCTTAGTAATGTATTCTAAACCATTTCTTATTTTATACAATAGTTGAAATTTGGAGAAACCATTCTAGAAACCAATTTAGTATTAAATATTGTGATTTACAAAACAATATTATTAATTTTATTTTGGGGATATGGGAACTCTAAGCTATACTCACATAGAAAACACACTCTATGAATAAAATTATTGAATCATTTAAAATTCCTTCATTCTATTTTGAGTATGAAAGATGATGTTGATTACATTATGTGAAAATGGAATCCTACCATTAGTGGATATTCTTATTCCTTCATCATAAATTAATGTATTAAATCCATTGAAATGATATTATCAGTCCCCCATTTCTCAAAAGTAGATAAAACCATCCTTGTTGTCTATCATCTAGATGGGGTGATGATTAGCAGTGAAAACTAATGAAGAAAAAGATGTAAAAAGTGCAAATCGGTTCCATGGAATGGGAATGATTCGTGAAATCATTTTTCAATATATATTTACATTTAACTCTATATTTTAAAATGGATAGGGAGTTCTCTAGGATAATGCAAAATGAATTTGATTCTATTAGTTAATTTGGGGAAATCATCCTAAGGCTTTCATGGTACACCCCTCTCTTCATCATAAAAAAATAATGTAAGGTGGACCATTTCCTTATTGAGTTAAATATGAGTTAATTAATTTACTTATAAATTAAAAACAATAAAATATATGAATTTATTATCCATTATAACCAGATGGTCAAGGTAGATATAGTTTTCTTTCAATTTTATCATTGGCCTAGAGATAAAAAAATGTTGTTCAATTCGAGAAAATCTATAGATAAATTTCATGGGGTAAAATTCAATTTCCCATATGTAAAAAATGATACAAGAAGTAACTAATATATTTTATAAATGGAACTGAGAGATGATTCAAATGTGGAATATATAGTAATTTTTATAATAAATGAATAATGCATTTGAAGAGTACAAATAATAAAATATTAAAAATAATTTTCAAAATAATATAAACACATGTTATGGAATTTAAAATTCATTTAATAATGATATTATGTAAACCAATTCTCTAAGATATTTATGTTTAAATACAATAAATGACAACAAAATTCATAGCCTCAAAAGTAATAAATGGAATAGGTTACTTCAAGTTTTTTGGTGTATCCTAAAAAATGAGTAGGGATAGGTTTGCATGTTATTCGACACATTCTATATTCTTGTTTTTTAGTAGATGTATTAAAACACCGTCTCAAAACATGCAGGTTCAGATATTTTAGATAACAAAATATTAAGAATGTATTGAATCCCATTTATATTAATCGACACTTGACACAGTTTTGGTACTGCATCACATAAAATATCTTTTCATAACCCATTAGTCATGATTAATAATACCATTTTAATTTGATATATCACATCATATAAGTCAAACATCTAAATTTATGAGAGAGACTTCACACTTCAGATGCTGAGTTATACACCAAATTAATATAGGTGTACAGATGATCATGACTGTGATTTGGTATCTTTATCTAATGATTTGATATTATTTTATAATTAGTAAGAATATATAGCATAAAAAATTCACTCAAAGGATAAAAACATTATAAATTACATTCAAACAATTATGGATTATACCGAATTATTCCATGAAGATTTTTTCATTTTTTCCCCTCAATGAGGGGTTGAGTTCTCAATTGAACATATACAAGGATCTATACTGATGTCAAATACTCCCAATAGAATGTACATTATTTAGAAATATGAATTGGATATATTGTTACAAGAGTGAATGGATATGGTGTTTCTGTATATGAGTGATTTAACATTGGGTGTATTGATCATATTGATCGAGGATATGGATTGGGAAATCCACCTCTACATTGATAATGAAGAGCATTGAAAAATTAAAATTAACATCAAGTATCCAATTTTATAGATATAAGTCTTTTTTGATCAACTATGTTAGGCCCAGTATTTATATAAGTATAACCATTGTTTGGTATTTACTTAATTAAAGGTAAATATGAAAGATTTTACTAGGAATTCATTTTGAACAAAATATTGACACCAATAGGTCATTATTTTCTTTTCGAATGTAGTAATACTCAAAATATATTTATGGACATAATGAATAGATCCATTAGATATTACCTAAATTTTTTTTGGAGTATTTATAGATGACATTTGTATATACAACATAATAAAGGAGGTTCATGGGGGACATTTTAATACAATTTTAAATATTTTATTAGTGTATATGCTATAAGAAATGTATAGTAAATATGAGTTATGGATGGGTAAAATACCATTCATGGGATATTTATCAATAGTAAGGTTATATCTATAGTCCCTTATATGTGGGTTTCAATTATGGCGTGGTTCCAATCCGTATCAGCAAAGGATATGCACTATTTAAATGGAATTTCTATATATTACTTCTGTTTTATGAGAGAATTATCTCTATTTTCAAAACCACGAAATAATTTGTATCATTATGGAGTGACATTTTTCTAGAATAATTATTGTTATGAAATCATTAAAGAGTTTAAAAGGAGTATACAAACTACAATCATACTCATGCATCCCTTGAGTGGGAACATCTCATTGTATATATTAATTATTCAGTAATAGTCTTTGTCCAAGTACTAAATAGAATGATAAATTCACAGTTGAGGCCTATTATGAGTTTAATGTTCATTAGATGAAATAAAGAACTCATGATCTGGATTTGGATATATAATTCATCATGTGAAAAATAAAGTTTAATTATGTCTTTGCGGAGAAGTATGAATTATATATTTATCATAACAACCTCATACATGTATTCACGTATAATATGATAAATATTTTTAAGTTCGTATTTCTAGATATCATCAATGACTATGACTGATCAATCTAATACCTGTATAGGAATAAAAATAATGTGGAATATTCCCTACATAGAATGGAAGTAGTATCCATATCAAATATGGGAATTGAGAAGGATCCAATATTCAATGACATGAAAAGGATAGGCATGGGAGTACTAATGGATATAATATCATCATTTATATCTAAAATTATATTTCAAACAAATAATTTATGTTTGATATAGGATTAAAATTGTCTTTTAGTGGAAATAAAAAAGGAACTTTGTAGATATAAGAAAAGGAAAACTATTAGGGTTCAATATTGGTGTGCATGGATTCATAAGACATGGTTCACAAATATCTGTACCATTAATTATTTTGATAAATGAGATATTTCCTGATTTTCCTAGATGGGACTTCTCCATCCAACTAGATATCATGATGACATATTGATAATTCCAAGTTAACTATTGGCCAGATAATATAAATAAAGATATTATAGAATATAAAACTATGTTTCTTGTATGACTGAATGTTAAATAATATTTACCAATGTAAATGGTGGTGATGCAACCAAGACCTATACCTACAAGAATATGTGAATTCAAAACCATGTACATTATCACTATTTATGAAAATACTTCCAATGGAAATGACACTATATGGGTTATGGTGGATCCTATAACAAAATAACCTAATTAATTTAAAATCATTAATATATATCACCTGATAAAATTGCAATGCAATACATAATATAATTTTAGATGATTAACTTGACAACAATATCTATTTTATGTAACCAATGTTCTTTATTTAACTTCATGTTTTTTGAGAGTGTCCTAAATTTTCTAAACACATAGTTGAACAATAGTATGGATTATCACCATCAAAATGGTGACCAATATATGTAGACTACATATAAAAATTATGAAATGTCGAGAGCAAGATAGATGGGCCCTAACAATGTTTAGGATCAACATATTTCTCAATTTATGTTCTCAGACAATAAAAATTTCCACTCAAGAATCGACTTGACTCAAATTGAATCATTTTATGAGGAGCATGTGATAAAATATTACACCCCATAAATATATATATATATATATAAGATGATAAATCACATAGTAATTGTACATTGTAAAAGCCATTAGTACATGGTTGTAAGATGGAAATTGGAGGAAGATATAAAAAATCAATCCCCTCCTATTTTCAACTTAGTATGGAAAGTAAAATTTTAGTAGAGAAATTACTTAAGGGTGGAATAATTTAATAACATGAAATTTCATCACAAAAATTTCACCTTTTAAATTTATAATCGCGTTATATCGATAACATAAAATTATGTAATGTAGAAGAGGAAAATGATATATCTGAGAACATTTTGTTGTAATAATTTAATCATAGTATTTAACAAGTACATATGTTCATAGTAAATTGATTTAATATAATGGGATAAAGAATTTATATAATAAGACAATAATAGTTGGAATATTTAGATCTTCTCAATCCCGCAATATAATTATAGTAATTAGAAATTGTGTAGAAATGAAGATAACTATTATTAATGAATTTATTATTTTTAAAATTAAAATATAAATAACATTGATAGATATTTTAATGTAATTATGAATTAAAGAAATCTATTTTCATCATAGAAAATATGGATATTATATGGTGGTTAAAAATATGACTATTGGAATAAAAATCTAAACACTTGAATTGTAACATGACTATTGGGAATAATATCATAACCATTAGAATAGTAATATCACATAAGGAACTTTAATATACAAATAAATAATATTATAAAAAGAATAAATAACATATATATTTTCTTGGATAATGGTATATAAATATTTAAAAAATAATAAATTATTTTTTTATATTTTCTAGGTGCGCCATGCACAAAATCTCAAGAGACTAGCATCACCGATAAACTGACCATCAAATGCTTGAATTGTTTTCCATAATGTAGTTTTGGGATTAATCAAATCCAATGATATTGACCAATGGTGAAACTGAATCATTTGTCACTTTTAAAATCCTGAAAATTGGAGCATTTAAAATTCTCAATTAAAACACCCATTTAATTCCACGATTCAACATAACATTGATGACATAGTCATTACTTATTCCTCATTGAAGTGTCTCATAAATTAATTGGTCAAAATGGTGGAATGTTGGAGGTATAAAAATCATTGGAGTTTAAATAGTGGTGCACATTCTTTTATGGGTGGAAGAAGAAGAATTATTATCATTTTATTTTTAATTTTAAAATTATATTTATTGTAATTATTTTAAATATGTATTAAAAAATTAATTTAATCAGTGACCTGACCAATCCCTTAATAAGTTATAATGTTCTTCCATGCATAGGGTAAACCTCATATTTAGAACTAACCATGGTATCATATTTTTAATAAGATGGACCATTTGAGAGATATTAATTATTTATTAATTAAAAAATTGAGTAAATAAATAAATAAAATTTAAATGGGTTTTATCACATGTGATGTTCCAAAACAACCGACACACGTAAATTTTTTACCCTTCCTAAGGTGAACCACACCTATAGGACCTAAAAATGTTCTCATATATTTCATATGATATACTATTTGGGAAATAATAATTACTAATTAGGTAAAAACAATAAATAAATTATTACAAATAAAGCGGGGTTTTTCATGCGTGATATTTCCAAACTCTTGTCTTTCATAAATATTATACACCGCCTAAGGGAATCCAAATGTATTGGACCTTTCTATGGCCTCAAATTTTATAAATTATGAATTTATTGGGATATATAAATGTTTGTTTTAATAATAAAAATATGAAATAACTTTTTCATTTGAGCTAGCTATTCAAAAGTATGAAACCTACAAATGTTTTACCTCTACTAGGGTAAACACATCATTCAGGACATAACACATGTATCTGATTTCTCATATGATGTACCATTTTTGAGTTATTGAATAATTTTGAATAAATATCAAGTGTATAGTATAATATATTTAATATATTCATTTTGGCTGCAGAAAGGGTTTTTGAGCAAATGAATGATACACTAATTGAGAATCTGAATCCATAATTATTCGATTAAATTTTACAATGTGTATACTAGGTTCTTACCCTTATGTAAATCATTTGATACATTTATTAGGTGATTTTCTTTGATAAAGTATTTTTTTCACATAAAACGCTTATATTATATCAAAAGGAGGGTTTTTTATCTTTAAATATTTTTGGATATTACAATTCTACCCCTCTATCAATTTCCCATTATTGAGAATTATTTACTGTTTTTTTCTCAAAAAAATCATGAAAATTAAGCATGAACACCTAAGTCACATTCCAACAAACATTACATGATCCATTCATTCTACCACTGAATATAAACTTGAGGTATATTCATTCTTTGAAACACAATATTTCTTTGATCTAGGATCTTAACCCAACGCTCCAAATAAGATCCATAATTATCCATATCAATGTCTTTGAAATCAATAATAGGCATTGGGTCGGTATGAAATTATGAGGATGTGACACATTGAAAAATTGTGGGTACCTCAATATCAATAATGTATGTTTATAGGATACACCACTGTCCCTATACACTCAGTGATGTCAAAGGGTCTAACAGAATGAGGTGTTATCAATCCCTGATTCGAGAGATGCCTATGTGACAAAATAAGAGTCAATACACTGAACAATGATCCCCCTACCCAAAGTGAACTCATATGATCTACTCCTACAGTAGGCATATAATATACTTATAATTGTATTGGTGATAAAACACATCAAAATCAGATTCACTCTTTTGGATTCATCCTAAACCATACAGTTACCAAAACAACTACTTCACCCTCCTCATTCCAGCAAGTAGTGATTGAAATGGTCTCCCGTAAAGAATCTTATAAGGCGCCATCTGAATCAAGGCATGTAACAATAATATAATGTGATATCATTCAAGGTTAGTTGATCATTCAATGATATATTGAAGTATACAAAAAAAGATATAATTATTTCCTCAAATATGTTTATAGTTCACTCAGACTATCATTCAGTTTTATGATGGTACACCACACTCAATTCTAGTTAAGAACCTATGATGTTATTTAATCCAAGACAATAACTCTACATCAAACATGAATCTCATCTTAGTACATCCTTCTCTTGTTTATTTTCCCTTGTGATAATATATAGCAATGGATCTTGTGGTACTAATAAAAACCCCTCTCTTAAGAGATATTGTCACCAACATTTTAGAGTGTAGACCATGGACTACAATACAATTTCATGAGTAGGGTAATTCCACATAAGAGATTGTGGATGATGAGACCCATAGGCTATTAATTACTATATGTTCATTATCACTTCCCCTAAAAAATTCCTGATATAAAACATTATACTTCACAACCAATCCCATGATTAGAGAATTTTATTACTTGTGGTTTCATCAAAATTATTTTTATCTCAATGAATGTCTATATACATAGTTCTGATAACTAGAACATCACTCCCTTCTATAACACCAAGTACCATGTGGCTAATAATCATAATAATTATGTGATAAACTATTGGTAATATCATGTTAAATGCAAAAGAAGTGTAATCTAAAACATGGGGGCGTGTTCAGGACATTATTGCCTAAAAATTATATATGTTTACATTATAATAAGAATAGACACCTATTTCCCTATGAGCTTCATCATTAGAATTTAAAAGTCACACTTAAATAGGTTGGTGCAAAGCCTATTTACACTATGTGTGCTCATGCCTATATTTATATTCCTAGTATATTTTTAGGGTGTTTTTGAGTAGATAAGGATTTCATTTGGTGAAACCATGGGGAACAAATATAGGTATTCATGAAATTCCTTGTTCATCTGGGCCTTGAACAATGATAACATGTTCATCATCTCGAACATCATTACCATGTACTGATACCCTTCATAACATTTCTGAAAATAGTCTTCCCAAAATCATTTTCTCTTACTCGCAACTACTGATAAAATAATTGAATAAAACCTTTCTAAAACCACTGTGATCCTTCCATACAATTGAAAATATAAGAAATTATAAAAAATGGATATCATTTCCTGACCATCAAAAGGTTCAGCTACCGGAAATCAACACATCGTTGAAGACTATTATCCACCTTCTAGAAAAAAACATAGGTAAACCCTATTGGGCAATACACATATTTATGAATCCATTCCACTCCATGTTATATAGTTGAACCTTTAAAAACTATAAATCAATTTTCTGCATGCGATATGTGGTATCTAAATGGATGTTCACTAGACACGATCACCTTTTAGCATAACCCAACGATCCACCAGTGTTTGTACTATGTTAATGATCCTACAAATCTAGACTTGTTACTCAATATTCTATGGTCCTCCAGTTTTGTGGAAGGATGAAATATTATTGAGTGTATGAAAGGGAATATTTTACTATAGATTTGGGCTCTTATGCGTAAGATTTACACTAGGTGAGACACTTCATTGTTTAATATGATCTACTACATAAACAACATAAAAGGTGTGGGGGAATTATCAATTGTATTATCCTACACATCTAGTGGTAAAGAAAAACATACTCCCATGTGGATGTTTTGTAGCCTTCATTATATATATCCCCATAATACTAAATCAAGGGGACATCATTTTTAACGTGGGGTAAACCCATTGGAAGTGATTCATAGTAATTATAATAAACCATAATCAGTCTATTAGATCACACAATGATTCACTTAAAAAGTCTAAAAATTCAATTATTTCTTTTATAAGAGTCCGCCATAAACCCAAGGTATACCCCTCTATGCACAAAACCTTGTTTATATCCTTTTACATTAGTCATAGTCATCATATATGTACTAAACCAACAATAATTTCAGTTCAAATAATCCCTGAAAATATTGATACATCTCAAAAGAATGCTACATAGATATATCAGACATATAGAAACTATCCTAAAATTATTAGAGAAATCATGTAAATTAATTATTTAACCCCTCATAATCCCATGAGGGTTATATATATGATCTTTGAACCCATGATCCTAGTCATGATTCATGCATGCAACCCGAATCCCATAAATCCCATATCAATATCATGTGAATCTCCCAAGGTAATTTTACTTAATGGAAATAGAAAAATATATTTTTCTAAAAAATATAGAAACTCATAGATCCACTATGCAGTGATGGCATCTAACTAACATAGTTTCCCTTCTCGATTCCGATTCGTTTGATCGACTATCTAATATATCAAAACTCAATGAAAGAGTGGAATGAGTTATTTAGTTAGCCCTTATGATGTAATTTGGTAACTTCCTGACCTGAATCACTGAGTCTGTGATGGAAATGAACATGACCTCATGTGTGTCCCCTTGTGTGCATGAGGTTCCCGATTAGCTGTGAGGGTTTGATACCATCTATGGGTAGACTATATCCTAAATATCAGATAAAAATATCAATAATCAACAATAAATATTTTAGTAAATAATCATAGTAAACCTGTAGGAAAATAATGATGACAAACATGTAATAGAAATAAATCCTCTCCAGAATGAGTCATGCGTGTCTAGAATAAATAAAGAATATAAGGTAATGAAATAAATAGAAGATCATCCATATTTTAACTTGGTATGCTACTAGATCCATGTTCCTCTAATCATCTATCCAGAATTGGTCCCTTCACCATCCCCAAATCCCTAATGTAATATACAATAGTGTATAAATGTCCATTTAGGGTATGATTTCATGAAATATTTTGTTCCCACAAAATATTACATTAACATGACGTTATTTATTATACCAGTGGACACTATAATAAAAGTAAATATAGAACAATAATGTTAAAAAAATTGAAAACCATGCGCTCATTCACTAACCAGGATGCCACAAACCCTCAGTTTTACCTGCTTCAGCACCATTCTAGAAAATGTATTGTATGTTGTTATGTATCCAAAACTAGACCCATTATTGTTGGCAGATCACACTGAATCTACAATCCATCGACATCAAATAACCAATTTGGAATAAAAAAGGTATCAGGTAATACTCATAATTAACAATGAATCATGTATCTATAACCTATCTGAAATCCATGCTATAAGGAAACACTCAAAATCCACAAGGCATCAAGTGTTGACCATCTACATGGAATCCATAATGCATCATGTAGATTCTAGTTTAAAAGGTCACTAGGGTGCGATTTCGTCATCTCTACACACCATGTATTTACCCAATAAAGAGTAATCACACCATGATGACCTCCTATCATGTATACACATACCAACTCTCCAATGTAAAAACACGACAAGCCATAGATTGATAAAAACTATAGAACACATCATGAGAAGTATATAATCATCATATACTTCAACATGTAACTCAAACAACATCATCGAATCAACCTATCACATCAATCTCATGGAATCAAATAATACATTAACATTTAAAACACACACATAAGGCATTAGTATATGTATGTTATCCAAACAATACATTTTATCAACATCAAACATGAATAATAATCTTCAAGATACTCATTGAAACAAGCCTCCCATAATATTCTCAGGGATAAACACACTCCCACATGCAATCATAATCTAGAATGATCATCAAATAATTTATATGTAAATCATGTATGAAAACATGTGTAAACAAGATCCCAAAAATATAAGGAATTTCCTACGTCAATGTCATCATCAATAGTGTAAAGGATAAACCACCCTGTGTGGTTTGATACCCCTCCTCACATCCTTATCACTATACTCATCGACACGTCAAGTGTTCGAAGAACAAAAACCAGATATTTTATTTCAAAAATTCATAAAATACTATATATAATAATGAATTATATCTTATAGATAATTATGAAATTATAATTTTATAACTTTATTTTGATAATTTCTCATAAATTATCATTTTCCTAATATATTTTCATAATTTATCAAAAAATATTCTTTTATAAATATATTTTAAAAATTTCTCATACTTTAACCATTTAATCTTATATTTTGATAAGATCACATATATTATCATTTTATGATTATATTTTGATAATTTTAATAAATTTTACTTTTATAATTTTATTTTGACAGTTTCTTATAAATTATCCCGTTATAATTAAATAAAAA
Organism: Viscum album; assembly: GCA_963277665.1. NCBI lineage: Eukaryota > Viridiplantae > Streptophyta > Magnoliopsida > Santalales > Viscaceae > Viscum > Viscum album. The sequence continues at coordinate 451,947,061 of OY728145.1, forward strand.
AATTTTGTTCATAAATTTTAATTTTATAATTATATTTTTATAATTTATCCAAAAATTTCCATTTATAAATTCATGTGATTATACTTTGATAATTTTTATTCAATAAAGTATCCTTTGATAATCCATTAATTATTTTCTGGTAACAAATATAATTTTCCAATGTAAAAATTACCATATAATTATCATTTATTAAAATGAATAATATTATATTAGATAATCTTTTTCACTTATTTTTTAACAATTCATAGTAATTCTAAGTTTTTAATTCATCATAATAATCCTTTGATAAGTCCTTTAAATTATCTTTGTATAATTTTCATAATTCCTCAAATGAAAATCTTGTCTAAAATTATCATTTGATATTCCTGTGTAATTTTCATTGTTATTTTGATAATTAAAATAATTATCCTTTGATAAATTGTTCAATATTATCCTTGAATTTTTTTTTAAATAATATAATTCAATTATTTATCATAACATATCCTTTTAAAATATGATAAATCCTATGTAAAATAAAGCACATACTTCAAAATTAATGATAGGATTTAAAATCGCCTCAACGATATGATTATAATTAATCTAGCGACATGTAATTCAGATCAATAACGTAAACTTATTGAATATATATGTCTTGAAAAAAATAAAAAATAAAAATCATGTTTGGTTTAAGGAACACTACATAAAAGACCATAGATGTCCACCACCATAGAATAACAGACTGTTGGAGACACGATTGGTTCGGTATTGTTGGCGCAAAAATGTTGCACGAAAGGAAGGGACGAAAAAAAAGGCCGGCACGCTGCCTTGTGAAGCACCGGCGCGAAGCACCACCGTGAAGCACCCCAAGCAGGGCGGTCTCATGAAGTTCCAGTGGCGGTAACTCTTCGCGAACACATTTGACATTTGCGAGCCTTCCGCGAAGCTCCAGAGGCGGTAACTCTCCGCGAACGCATTTGAGGTTCGCGAACCCGCCGCGAAGCTCCAGAGGCGGTAACTCTTCACGGACGACGTTGACGTTCGCGTGCGCGCCGTGAATCACCTGAGGTGGCGCGCGAGTTCTGATTCGTGGCGCCCCTTGCCTATAAATACTGGACTCCCCCTGAGTCCCGAGGATGGACAATCCGACCCTTCGGCTTCTCCTCTCTCGAATCGCGAAGCACTCTTTGCCCGAGGAATCATGAGCTCCACGAGGTACTTCTACTTCGCGAGACGCCTTTGCTTGGTCTTGTTTTGAGCCCCTCTTCCGAGAGGGATGCCCTTCGCGAAGCTCAAGGGCATTTGCGAAGGAAGGGGATTCCCAAGGGAACTCGGGTAGCCGCGGAGCATTTATGCTTCGCGAAACACCCAACCCATACTAGTGATACTTATGCTATGGCGGGATTTCTCCACATCGCGAAGCACACTGCTTCGCAGCACCCTGCTGCGCGAGGCACCCCTTCTTCGCGAGGCAGTGCTCTGCGAATACTGTTCCACTTCGCGAAGCACCCTCCACTCACACCTATGCCCCATGCTAAGGCCAAGGCACTCTGCTTCGCGAAGCACACTCCTTTGCTTGGAAATTCCTCTTCCCGTGCGACCCTCCAGGTTTTCACGATGTGATTTAAAAGTCCCATAGACAATACCACTCGTAGCGTTGCTTCGCCTAATGCTTCTTCACATAGGAATGATAATGGCTATTGCTTCTTTGCATAGCGACGCTAACGTGGACCCCTCGATGGTTCGCTCCACACCCCCCCTTGACCATGGCCTTACTGGTACCTTCCCTTCCCCAAGGACCAGAGGGTACCAGTTATGTAATTCCTAGGGGTGCGGAGTGAACCCACCTCGTCTGAGTTGTAGGACGTTAAACTTCCAAGCACCACGTCCTCAACACATGACGTTAAACTGTGACCCGACCTCGTGCCTCTCACGAAGGGTCCCCCCAGCTCGAACATTTTTTACTCCACTCGTCTCCACAGGAGTGGAATCACCCATCCACAAGGGATGATATCCTCCTTATTAGAGTGGTGTATGTTCTCAGGAGAAGGGCGACCCTAGTTCCCCAACGGATGGCTGCACCCCTGCATCTCTGTACTTCCCCACTTCCAAGGTCAGTGGAGGGCATGATAGGGAACGAGGCGCCTCCCATCATTGGTCCCGAGTCCCTCTTTCGCTGCGCTTTGCCACACTTCGGGCCTCCATCCTGGAGTAAGTCCCAGCACCATGGGCCGCCTAATGCGTAAGCCCCTCTTCACTTCTCACTGACGCATCCTTCGCAATGTGATCATCGGGTCCTTGCAGCTTCTTGTTTCTCACACTGAGAATGAATCACTTGGGCTTAGAGTGAGCACCGACCCTGACCCCCACCCTTACCGAACTATGAGGTCTTTGATTCATGTCAAGGCATGATACGTAGGAAGCCTCTATGAGGTTCAAGCCACATTACTCGGTCGTTCATTCACGTCGAGTTTCGCCACCGTATGGCATGACGTTAAACTGCACACCCTCGTCCAGCATGATGTTAAACTGTATCCCCCTTGTACCACATGACATTAAACTGCACACCCATTTGAACTATGAGGACTTTGATCCGTGTCAAGGCATGGTATGTAGGAAGCCTCCCCGAGGTCCAAGCCCAACAACCATTGGCCCAAACTGTCTCCTTTTCGGTGTGCCAACCCCCCATTCACACCCGAACTATGAGGACTTTGATCCATGTCAAGGCATGGTATGTAGGAAGCCTCCCCGAGGTTAAAGCCCATCTCCCATCGGACCAATGTCCCCCATTTACGTCGGTTTGCCGACACCCACCTCCCGTCGTTTTATTCACGTCAGGGTTCACTACCATCCCGCATGACGTTAAACTGTATTCCGTCAATCCTTTGAACTATGAGGACTTTGATCCATGTCAAGGCATGGTACGTAGGAAACCTTCCCAAGGTTCAATCCCACCATTGGTAGACCCCTGGGTCTACTTTCACGTCGGTTCCCCGATGAAACCCTTTGAACTACGAGGTCTTTGATCCATGTCAAGGCATGGTATGTAGGAAGCCTCCACGAGGTCCAAGCCCACCACCACTAGGACCCTCCTGGTCCTCCCCATTCACGTCAGCTCACTGATGATGCCCATCGGACCAAGGTCCACCCTCGTGTCAGCCCACCGGCACCAACCCGAACTACGCGGACTTTGATTCCCTACCACGGGGATACATAGGATGCCCTTTCAAGGCTCAATCCCAACTTCACCATTGCCCTTGCGATGGTTCTTTGACATTCCACCCTCTACTTCATTCATCCATACACGATCCAACCCAATCCTCGCCCAGACTGTTATATCCCGGTGAGCCCATGTCGGTACACTCATCTTCACAGCCGCCCATGGGATGGCCCCGGTATCGGCATCCCTTCACGGGAAATCCCTCAATCCGATCCATTATAGTTACTGCTCTGATCGGGATGATTCTTCTCCGCTGGACGTTAAACTCACGACGTACCCTGTTTTAAACACAGGAAGCTGATGAAAACCTCAGATATGTGTCTATGACATATAATTCCCCGCGCTCGATGTGGGATGCCTCGGGCTTCCACGCCCTCGAGAAGTCCTGTGACCAGGGATAATAGACAGACATGCCAGGTTCCCCAGCATCCAGACACGCTACTGATGCCTCAACGTGACTACTCCCCCAACTAAAGGTTGTTGCCCTGACTGGACCCTTTGGAATGTCCCGACAGAAGCAGTGTAATTAACCGGCGTCCATGGAAACATGGCACTGGGAAGAGTTTCACGAACTACGTATTAAATCTATGAGGGAGACCCGGACTAGGTGATGAGTTCTGAGGAGGAATCCATAGAAGGAAGAACCGAAATCCCATCATCCCGTTTTGATCAAGGAGCAGACGTCCCTGAATAAGGAGCGAATGTTGCCCGCCTTTGGAAAGAGGGAATGCGGGGCAACAAGCGCAGCGCGTCCTCCCCCGCGGATGGACGGATCCGCGCACCCCAGCAAAAGCGTCGGAAACAGAAATGGTGAACCCGACGTGAAATTATTCTCCTCAATATGGAGGTTAGTATCGTTCGAGACACTAGTAGATTGACATGTCAACGGATCCAGATATCTGGTGCTTGGTCTCGCCAAGCAAATAGTGGGCCTATCGTGAAACTCACCGGAAGTTGGGGTAGTAGAACGTGGGGCACTCTGGTCTGCAGCGTGTTGGCGTGGATCCTTCTTACATACGTGGAGAATGGAAGGACGTTGGGGCACTGTTTGTCAATCCTTTTCCTCTCAGTGCTGATGAGTTGATCCCTTCGTTTCGCAGGAACCAGGTTGCTGTTACAGAGAAGCGATCACCGCCCGCTCGCCTACACAGGGGCAGGGGCAACATCGCCACAGCCACCCCACATGGCACCGCCACCGCCATGACGGCCGCCACATCGCAGACCACAGGGTGCCCACGTCCCCTTTCCCCCTCAGAGGTCATCCAACGAAGGGTGATCAACAACCTCGTGCGCATTTACGAGGAGGAAGGGGTCATCCCTACTAGGGATATGGCCCACATGGACCTGGAGGCCTCCACTCCCCACCATCAACCACGCCCTAACAGGCCGCGCAGAGATCCCCTACTCCCCACCCCAACGTTCAACTGTTTCGGGAGCCTGTCCCTGGAATTCCTTGACGACTCCTTGCCTTACGCTGAAGAGGCGGGCGCCGTCCGGCTCAGCCCGCTCAGGGTCCTGACCCAAGGGCTCCAGGCGAGAGCTCCCATCCGGCTGCGTCAGCGCCGCCGTCTAACTCCGCAGGAAGAGCAGGCAGGCCATGCCCCTGCACCACCTGTACCAGCTCACCTGACCCGACGTTAGCGCCGGGCCCGGGCTGAGGATGCTCGCCCAGGCGCGTCGATGTCAACAGCTACAGTGGCCCAATCCACCGCTGACGTGCGTCATGAATCCCCTACATACACTGAGTAGGGGCACTCCTTCGCCTGACCAGGATCGAGACCCCAACCACCCCACAGGTAGGCTGGGTTGACTCTCCGGGTTGCAGGCCCGAGTGGTGATCGCCATGAACTAACCCGCAGTGATGTCACCTCGTACGGAGGCCCTCCCCGTACCACTACTCCACAGAGCGTGGGCCTTCCCCACTCCGAATCTCATCATGGAGGTAAGCCTCGTGCTACCCCCATCCCGAAGGAAGACCTGCCCAGCGGCAGTGATGCTCAGCGTGAAAACATTTCCCGCGCCCACTATACAGGGTATGGAGTCCATCCTCCTGCCCCCGACCGTCGATCTGAAGGCACTGTCCATCCAGCCCTTCTCCAACATGGGGGCCCTCCCTATATCCTCTCTGCAATGGGCGATGGTCCTCCTCACCCCAACAACATGAGGAGTGAAGGTCAGCCTCGCTCTTCCCGCATAGACCATGAAGTTCCTCCCCATGCTCCTGCCGGTTCCAACAGAGGCTCTGCCCACATGGGTGTTGTTCATGGAGGTCCTCCCCATGTACCCTTCGACATTTTCCCCAGTGACGCTCGCACCCCGGCCGTCTCGAGTGGGGGTCCTCTCCGCCACGGCGCCAGCGCCGCCCCGAGACTCCATGATAGGGATCATCCCAGTCCCGAAGAGCCACACCGGGGTAGGAGATCGGGTCGTCGCCGCCAAAAGAAGAATCCTGGGATGGCCCGGGTGGAGATCAAACCTGCCCGCTTCTCCGACTCTGAAGCGGAATGCGACTCAGTGATGGAACCTTCTCCACGCTCCTCCGTATCAAGGACGGGGGCAGGAACTAGATGCGTTAGCCTCATTCTCCCGGAATATTAGGTCCACTAGATTCCCATATCTCTCCGCAGGTACATCCAGGAGGAAGAAATCTTGGGAATTCTGCAGATCTCCACCGCGCAATCACCGCCATATTCACTAGAAGTGCCCTCTACCTCTACTAGAGATCACGAAGAGCTATTTTGGGGACCAACGACGGTAGAGGGACGACATGACCTGTCGCCGGTAGCCGCGATTCCTGTGCCGGAAGCTGTGGCTATTAGCCCATCGTATCATGACATCGTGTCCAGGTCACCTTACTCTTCGGAGGATGGCCCGGAATTCGGCGGCCAGTCAGCTCATTTGCTGTATTCTACGCCGCTGAGTTTGCTATCCCAGAGGTCTGCCTCGGTACCGCTACCGGTCCCTCAGCCGCCCCCGGTTGATGAGTGGGGCAATACAGGGCCAGACCCCGAGTCTGAACCCAGGAGCTTCTGGAGTATTCTTGCAGTGGATTACTTCCCGGAGAAGTTATGGCCGATGGCAGCGCTGAAATTTTGTGCACCAGAATCCCTTACCCCTGAAGAAGTGGGGTGCTTTTGTCGAACCCTTTGGGTGACACACTTCCGCCTTCATTACGAACGAGTGGTGTACCCCAGGAGTCGAGAGCACTTCGAATAAATCGGCGAGCAATGCCGCCTGATCGATTCGGCCGCACTCCTTGTGGCCCAGCATCCTGAGTCACCAGGCCGCCAGAGTGCCCTTCAACGGAAATGCGTTCAGAGTTTCAAAGTACTCCGAAGGATCGTCAGGGAAGCAACCCCCCATGTGCAAGTCCATGGTTGGGGACGCTATGCCGCTCTCCTCTTTAACCCTATCCGACGGTAGCCCTATTCGTTATGTGATATCGAGGACATGCCCTCGAGAGGGGTTGCGGTCCACATGGCCGACGTTGTGGACAAGGAAGACGAGCTTGAATTACTTGATTGAGACTTACCCCCTGAGGGTGTACCGCCACTGTTGGACCCATCAGGGAGGGTTACCCGTCAGCAGAGGAACCTGCTAGGCCTCCCCGTACCCACCGAGTCGCTCATACTCTGTCAAAACACCGGCAAGGGTAAGGAGCACGTCGGAACTATCAAGCACTCCGACCCGTCTGCCTCTGTGTAGAAAATGGAAGAGGATCCTGAGAAGGCCATGTTACGCTAGCGGCTTGCTGAGCAGAAGAGTCTGGTTGACGAACTCTTGGCAGAGCATGCTGCAGAGCGACGACCCGACTATGGTAATCCCAGGCCAGGGCAGCAGGGGCAGGAAGAATTTCCCCCCAGTGAGATGCCTCCGGGCAACCCTGATCATGCTACTGCCGCAGACAGGGCAGAAGCCGGAACTTATGGTAAGAGGGTGAGATACATCTCGCCAACCCCCCCCCCCCCCCCCCCCGAACGATGGGGCAATCTGAAGAATCCAGTCTGGGTTCCCCCAGTCGCCCCGCAGGTCGTTCCGCCAGTTGATCCAAGAGCTGTCGAAGCCATCTACCATGTTGAAGAACCTGGCAACGCACTTGTGGTTAGGGATCCCCGTCAAGACAGGGACCCCCACCCGGAAGATCTTATTGCAGCACTCACATCCCGCCTCGAAGCGTTGGAAACGCGGCAGGTGGCAGTCCCACCGGATGGCAAGCCGTATCCCGCGTGGGTGGATGATATGCCCCCACCTCCGGGTTTTGGGAACCCCACTTTCTCTCCCTTCAATGGGACAGGGGACCCGCCACAGCACTTGGCACATTTTTCTTCCAGGTGTGGCCCCATGCTGGGGACCCCGGCTCAGCAAGAAGCTGCCAAACTCCGGTGTTTCGTACAGAACATGGAAGGCCCAACATTCATCTGGTACAACCAGCTCCCCATCGGATCAGTGACCGGTTGGGAGGATCTCTGCCGGCAGTTCTTATACCAGTTCAGCTCCACCATGCGGAAGACCAGCATCGCAGACCTCTTCAAGTGCAAGCAAAGGCCTGATGAGCGAGTTGTAGATTTCCTCGCCCGGTGGAAGGGACTTACGTATTCCCTCGATATGTCACTGACTCAGGAGCAATTAATGACGATGTGTGTGGGGAATGTCAAAACGGAGATGGTACCCTCCCTGATTACCCAGAACTACCCTGGAGGATTCAGAGATTTCTCAGATAAGGCTCGGCGTCTTGAGGAAGCCCTGATACAGGCTAGTCAGGCACGTTCGTTGCCCCCTATGATCCCAGCCAGGAGGACCGCCAGGGTTGAACCTACCGAGGTGCCCCAAATAGAATCCCTGAGGCAGCTGGATTTACTGCCGGTGACACCATCCCCGCAACCCCACATAGGTCCTCCACCTCAAGCATAGGCTCCTGCCCAGCAGCGACCACCTCAGAACTGACAGGTTCCCCCGTGCAATGCGCCACCGCCACCTAGGAGAGACAATCAGGCACCGCCTCCTTGACAGGCCCCTCCGGCCCCTCATCAGGGCCAGGCCCCCAGGGCCCCCTATCCGGAAAGAAGGCACCAGACTTATTCGTTCAACAAAAATCCGGTCCCTAGCTACTTCTGAAGTGCTCTAGAGCATGGGATTGTGCGTCTGCACGAGTGCAGATGGCCGACAGAGGCTAATCTCATCGATCTCCCCAACTACTGCCCTTATCATCAGTTTCTGGGGCACACCCTCAAGCAATTCTATGTGTTTAAAGACTGGCTTCAAGACCAGGTCAACAACAACATATTCAAGCTGGTCCCAGCACCAGCGCAAGTAGCGGGTGTCTTTGCAGGGTCAGAGATCGGTGGCGACAGCGAAGGCGAGTGGCAGCAGGTTCCCGACCACGGATCCCAGAAATACGACGACTAGATGGCTCAAAAAACCATCATCTGTGCCCATGGTATCATCCGGGCGTGCCTGAAGCAGCTGGAACCTTCAGAAGAAGTAGCTGGTACCTCCTCATCATCTTCACAGTTGACCTTTTCCGAAAAGGGCAAGCAGCGGCGACGCAAGAAGAAGCAACGCACACCGCCGTTGGCACTGTCATCCCACATTCTCGGCGACTTTATGCCCCCTGAAATGGGGATTCCTCCCAGAATCCGCCCAGTACTGGATGACTCCTCGAGCGACAGCCAGGGGTACGCTTCGGTTAACACCGTGGAGCTGGTAAAGCCCTATATGACTCCCGACGAGGAGGATCTCCAGGTAAAACTCCCCAACATTTCCAGCCGATGTCAACGTTAGCGAAATTGCAACCGCGCCGGTCATTGAGGTACGTCAGCAGGCACTTTCAGCCAAGCCGTGAACGCTACTGAGACCAGACAACAGGCTCAGCGCAGAGCTCAGCACGTGCAACCCAGTCTAACGCCCTCGGCTCTGCCTCCACCGCCGTTTGTGCTACTAGATCAGGGAGAGCTGCCTCATTCGTATCACAGTCAGTCTCGCCTGGCTACAGGCCAGCCTCCGCTGTCCGATCTTGGTCCGGAGACTACTCTCCAGGCTTCCCCTAGTAGGCAGAAAAATGTACCCAGTACTAGCCGATTGCCGGTTCAACCAGCAGGAGCCGCTATGCCTCCAAATGCCTAACGACCTCCTGAAGGCAGAGGTTCGCGTTTGGCATGAAAGTATGATGTCCTGAAGCACCTCGCCAGAATTCCGGTAAGGATTTCTATCCTTGAGGCCCTTCTCCTGTCATTCGAAATGTGCGAGGCACTTTCCGAGGCCCTAAGGAGCCCCCTCCAGTTTGAGACAGAGGTAGCAGCTGCAGAAGACTTCCATACCGAGATGATTGAAAACGCCGAATGTCAGGCGGTTATCTCATTCTCCGGTGAAGATGAGGACCCTCCTATACAGGGGCACATTCTCCCACTGTACATCACTGGCCACTTCAATAGTGTGGAAGTCTGTCGTTGCCTTGTTGAAACGGGTTTCAGAATCAATCTAATTCCGACTCGGACATTGCGAAAGCTGGGTCTGTCTGAAGGTGATTTAACTCCCTCTGACCCCAGAATCCAGGGGTACGACAGGACCAAGAAAACCCCAGTCAGCAAGATCCTCCTGAAGACTCAGTTCGGTGGCTTAATTGCCAACACCAAGTTCATGGTCGTCTCTCAGGACACCGCCTACAATGCGTTGATGGGTAGTCCATGGCTCAATCTGCATGCAACAGTCCCTTCTTCGTATCACCAGTGCCTCAAATACTCGCTCAACGGTCGAGTAGGCGTGCTCTAAGGAGATGCGTCTCCTTTCGCTTCTTGTGAGGCCCGCTATCTGGATGCGGGTTATTACAAAAGTAAGGATAGGCAAATCCTAGTAAGTGAGGATGAACCCGCCCTGGTCACAAGTGATCCCTGGGAAAGCAAGGATGACGCCTACGTCCTCCCGATCCACCAATTGGAGGCCACGACCTCCGACATGGGGCAATGTTTTGTTGTTACGGTTACACAAGGAAGGCATGTTCCCGTGTCCAAGCGACGGCGGAAAATCACCTCGTACTCCTACATCAACCATGCTCAGGTGATCCCGAAACCTCCTACCCCTGTACGGTACCGGGACGTAAAGCTTATGACAACAGCGGTGCTCCATAAGTGTCTCTTCCGCCAGGCTGGAATCCACTGACTCAGGCCGACACGTCACCACTGCGTTGATATCATCAAACGTGGACCCTTGGGACGAAGGCCAGATGGGATAGGGTCGACTGCCTTCATTGCTATGGTCTCAATGGCAAGTGATTCTCCTAATATGATGACCATTGCTGCCCGAGCTGGCACCAGCTTCCCCTCAGGCTTTAATAGCCCAGAAGTACCTCCTGTCGCGGGAAATCCCCCCACGGGTGGAGAGTAAGACCTGGAGGATGCTCCCCCCGCCTTTGAAGAAGGCGTTTCTACCACGGTTGATGAACTGGTACAGGTGAACCTTGGTAGCGAGGCAGATCCAAAACCCACATTGATCAGTGCAGCCTTGTTCCCTGAGGAGCGGCAGCAGTACGTAGACTTCATCAAACAACAACGTGACGTGTTTTCTTGGAGTTACAACGAGATGCCAGGACTAGATCCCCAGGTAGCCGTTCACCGTCTGGGCCTCCCGGCAAAACATCGTGGGTTTAAGTAGCCTCCCATGAAGATGCACCCTTCTCATGGTGCTATGGTTGAGGCCAAAGTTGACAAGCTTATCAAAGCCAACTTCGTTAAAGAAGTCCAGTACCCCAAGTGGCTTGCCAACATTGTGCTAGTCAGGAAGAAGAATGGGAAGATCAGAGTCTGCATCGACTTCCGCGATCTTAATAGCCACTGCCCAAAGGATGACATCCCACTCCTGGTGACGGAGTTATTGATTGATACGACGGCCGGGTTCCAAGCTCTTTCTTTCATGGACGGGTATTCCGGGTACAAACAGATCTGGATGGCCCCCGAAGACGAGGAGTCCACTTCCTTCAGGGCTCCCCAAGGTACCTTTTTCTACCAGGTTATTCCATTCGGTTTGAAAAATGCAGGTGCCACTTATCATAGGGCCATGCATAGCATATTCAAGCCGATTCTCTGGACATTGGTGGAATGCTACGTGGATGACCTCGTAGTCAAATCTTGTCAGCGCTAAGACCATCTCAAAGACCTCGAGAAATTGTTCGGTTTCCTATGTTCCCGTCACCTAAAGATGAACCCGTTGAAGTGTGGCTTTGGGGTCACCTTTGGGAAGTTTATGGGCTTTGTTGTCAGATACCGAGGTATCGAGATCGACCCGGAGAAGATCAAGGCCATCAGCCAAATGCCTCCCTTGAGAAACATTCGGGAACATCGAGGCCTTCAAGGCCTCTTAGCTTATATATGCCGATTAATCGCGAATCTGGCCGGCAAGTGTAAGCCCTTTTCCCGGCTCATGAAGAAGGGTGCCGCCTACGAATGGGATGAGGAGTGTCGGACCGCCATCAAGGAAATCAAGCAGTATATGCTCCAACCTCCGGTCTAGATGCCACCCGTGTCCGGAAAGATGCTGGTCCTTTATGTGGCCGCCCTGGAGAGATCCCTCGGTGTGCTGCTCTCCCAGAAGAATAACGAGGGTACTGAGAACAGTCTCTACTATCTCAGCCACATGCTTCTCGATACGGAGGTTAGATACTCCCCTATTGAAAGGAGCTGCCTTGCGCTCGTATTCGCCGTGCAGAAGTTGCGACATTACCTGCAACACCATGAGGTGCAATTGGTCTCCCGGGTAGACCCACTGATGTACATCCTGAACCGCCCCATGCTGACTGGCTGACTAGCGCGGTGGGCAGTGATTCTCCAGCAGTTTGATATCAGGTTCGTACCTCAGAAGGCCATTAAGGGATAAGCGTTGGCAGACTTCTTAGCTGCCCATACCACCTCCGTGGATCAATCCCTAGACCTGGATTTTCCTGATGAGATGATCGTCTCAGTCGATCATGTCGTCCCGTGTTGGCAAATTCATTTCGACGACGCCTCCCGGAGCCCCACCGGTAGGCGACTCAACGATCCCAAGCTCAACAGAGTGGGCCTGGGTATTTTCTTCATTACCCCAGCACAAGTCGTCCTTCCATACTCGTTCCTGTTGTTAGAAGGCTGTACGAACAATGAGGCAGAGTACCAGGCTCTCATCACCGGCATCGAGTTGGCCCTTGATATCCATGTGCCCCATCTACATGTGAAGGGAGATTCTGAGCTGGTAATCAAACATGTTAATGGCGACTACGTCATCAGGAAGCCGGAGCTTGTACCGTTTCTAGAGTACACCCTCCACTTAATGGCCCCAGTTGTCTTCTCGACCATAGGTTACCCATGTCCCACGGTCACAGAATGGTAAAGCAGACGCCTTGGCTGGCTTAGCCGCGTCGCTCGCAGAACCCGATCAAGAGGATTTGATCATACATGTGGCACACCAGAGAGTCATTTCCCCCGTCACCCAAGAGGACAATGATGGCCTGTGGGTAAGTCATCTCACCGCCGGACCCTCCACGTCAGGGGTCCCGGGTTCGTCAGACACAGTGGTTGAAGCCACTCCCGACTCGAGGGCACCTTTTGTCGAGTACATCCAAAAAGGTTGCCTCCCGGACGACCGGGCCGAGCGCGAGCAAATCCGACGCCGCGCGCTGCATTTTACCCTCCAGAGCGGCCCCAGTCTTGAACCGACGCCGCGCGCTGCATTTTACCCTCCAGAGCGGCCCCAGTCTTGAACAGATCCTTTATAAGCCGAGTTTCGATGGTATCCTCCTCCGTTGAATCCAAGGGGTAGAGATACCTCAAGTTATTCAAGAGGTTCACGCCGGTTCCTATGGCGCCCATCAAGCTGGGCCGAAGCTTTCCCATCAAATCCGGAGGTTGGGGTACTTTTGGCCCTCTATGATCCATGATTGTATTGGGTATTCCAAGAGATTCCACGCGTTCCAGGTTCACACCAACTTCCTACATCGGCCACCGGAGCCCCTCCACCCCACAAAGTACTCTTGGCCATTTGCGGTATGGGGACTTGATGTAGTGGGACCGTATCCACCGGCAACAGCCCGCCAGTGTAGGTTCATCCTGACTGCTACAGATTTCTTCTCCAAGTGGGCAGAAGCAGTTCCACACAAAGAGGTCAAGGCCCGTTCCATCGTTGACTTTGTGATCCCCAATATTATCCACCAGTTTGGGGTCACTCATGCCGTCCTCACCTATAATGGCACCAACTTCCGAGCGGCTGAACTGAAGAAATTGTACGCCAAGTACGACATCCGGTCGAACCATACCTCCTGCTACCATGCGCAGGCAAACGGACAGATTGAGGCCTTCAAAAAAAAACCCTCTCTAACATTCTGCAGAAGATGGTTGGTCAGAACAAGAAAAGTTGGCCAGACAAGCTCCCCAACGCCCTCTGGGCTTATCGGACGACGACTCGCGACTCTACCCAGGTGACCCCATATTCCCTAGTGTATAGAGCTGAGGCCGTCCTACCCAATGAGATCCAGCTGCCATCGTTACGCACTGCAGTTTATGATCACCAGACGTCAGATGAGGTAGCCGAAACCTGTCTAGCTAAATTAGAAGCACTGGACGAGAACCGACTTCGTGCCCTGCACAATCTGGAAAGGCATCAGGATAAGATAGCGAGGGCCTTCAACAAGAAGGTACGTCTCCGCTCTTTTCTACAGGGCGACCTGGTACTGGCCCATCGAGCGCCAATGATTCCCAGTAGGAAATCGCCCAAATTAGAACCCAAATGGGAAGGGACTTATATCATCCATAAGGTTTACCCCAATGGAGAATACTCCTCGGTGACCACAGATAGAGAGCGTATAACCCCTCCCACCAATGACAAATTCCTCAAGCGATACTTTGCGTAGGAAAAAAGGGTCTTGCACGACCCTAAACTGCGAGAGGGTCATGCATGACCTTAAACTGCATCTTCGCCCTGCAAGACGATAAACTGTGAAATGGTACCGCATGACCTTAAACTGCAGGTTAGGGTCCTACACGACCCTAAACTGCGAGAGGGTCCTGCACGACCTTAAACAACATCTTCGTCCTGCAAGATGATAAACTGTGAAATGGTCCCGCATGACCTTAAACTGCACGTTAGGGTCCGGCACGACCCTAAACTGCGAGAGGGTCTGGCACGACCTTAAACTACATCTTCGTCCTGCAAGACGATAAACTGTGAAATGGTCCCACATGACCTTAAAATGCACGTTATGGTCCTGCAAAACCCTAAACTGCGAGAGGGTCCTGCACGACCTTAAACTGCATCTTCGTCCTGCAAGACGATAAACTGTGAAATGGTCATGCATGACCTTAAACTACACGTTAGGGTCCTACACGACCCTAAACTGCAAGAGGGTCCTGCACGACCTTAAACTGCATCTTCGTCCTGCAAGACGATAAACTGTGAAATGGCCCCGCATGACCTTAAACTGCACGTTAGGGTCCTGCACGACCCCAAACTGCGAGAGGGTCCTACACGACCTTAAACTGTATCTTCATCCTGCAAGACGATAAACTGTGAAATGGTCCCGCATGACCTTAAACTGCATGTTAGGGTCCTGCACGACCCTAAACTGCGAGAGGGTCCTGCACGACCTTAAACTGCATCTTCGTCCTGCAAGACGATAAACTGTGAAATAGTCCCGCATGACCATAAACTGCACGTTAGGGTCCTGCACGACCCTAAACTGCGAGAGGGTCCTGCACGTCCTTAAACTGCATCTTCGTCCTGCAAGACGATAAACTGCAAAATGGTCCCGCATGACCTTAAACTGCATGTTAGGTTCCTGCACGACCCTAAACTGCGAGAGGGTCCTGCACAACCTCAAACTGCCTCTTCGTCCTGCAAGACGATAAACTGTGAAATGGTCCCGCATGACCATAAACTACACGTTAGGGTCCTGCACGACCCTAAATTGTGAGATGGTCCCGCACGACCTTAAACTGCATCTTCGTCCTGCAAGACGTTAAACTACAAGCCAGTCAGGCCTTCCTGACTAAGGCTCAGCCTCAGGCCCCTTGGCCTCCTTGGGCCCCTGGCCCCCCGTCCTTACTGCAAGACGTTAAACTGCAAGCCAGTCAGGCCTTCCTGACCGAGGCTCAGCCTCAGGCCCCTTGGCCTCCTTGGGCCCCTGGCCCCCCGTCTTCACCGCGAGACGTTAAACCACAAGCTGGTCAGGTCTCCCTGACCTCGGTCCGGCCTCAGGCCTCCTTGGTTTTCCCCGACTTACCCTCTTGCGGGATTGTACGGTGTGGTGTGGAACTACGTCCTCATCCACATCAGATTGCTCGCCGTACCTTACATATCCCCAAATGAGATGCTCCTCATCCCGCATGAAGTTAAACTGCATCTCAAGAACTACGTATGGCTTGATTCCCATCTCAATGGGATATGTAGGAATGCTCAAACGTCTCGTCTTGAGCCCAGCCCCAAGCTTTTCTCTTCCACTATCTCCCCTGGGAATAGTTTCCTTGGAGGATCTTTGTATAGCAGGGAGTAGGCTTTCTTAGCCCCTTTTCATACAACCCCTATCACACAAGGATTGTAAGGGTCGCACCGTGTGCCCACTCCCGTTTTTCTATCCTCCCACGTCCTCACCGCATGACGCTAAACTGCATGGCCTTCAAGAACTACGTATGGCTTGATTCCCATCTCAATGGGATACGTAGGAATGCTCAGACGTCTCGTATTGAGCCCTGCCCCAAGCTTTTCTCTTCCACTATCTCCCCTGGGAATAGTTTCCTTGGAGGATCTTTGTGTAGCATGGAGTAGGCTTTCTTAGCCCCTTTTCATAGAACCCCAGTCACACAAGGAATGTAAGGGTCGCACCGTGAGACCACTCCCGTTCTTCTATCCTCCCACGTCCTCACCGCATGATGCTAAACTGCATGGCCTTCGAGAACTACGTATGGCTTGATTCCCATCCTAATGGGATACGTAGGAACGCCCAGACATTTCGTACGTTGGCCCAGCCCAAAAGCCAAAATCTTCCCCTCGGGTCAAGACATATGGCAGGGTGAACACTTTTTCCCCAACTCACATCGAGCAAGCCTCGACCCGGCTGCACATCCCCCTGGAGATGTTTGCCTCTTTCGTGGATGGATACATCTATGCTTCACCCACTCCTTGACTGGGCTTCCATCATCTTTCACACCCAGAGGGACCCCCAAGAACGGCCTGGATACAACGCCCAAGGGCTCTCCTACTGTTACAGGCCAACACCCCTGAGGTTTTTCAAGCAACAAGCTGATACAAGTCCCGTGTTGTGAATTTGGTCAGCGGTCGACACTCATTTGTTGCTCCCATATCGGGTCACCATTAGAACACTGTGTTTCAAACATGGTAAAAAGTGTCCTGGATCTTCGGGTCCACCCCGAGATGTACCAGACATCGAGTGCAGTGATTTGTTCTGCCCCATCCTGAAGTGAAAAACTTCCCCCCGGGTGGTGCTAGCGATCGGGCCCACGACCCCGATTCCCCATAGGTGTGTACGGTGTGGTGGGGGACTACGTCCTCATTCACGTCATGATCATGTACCATTCCATACGCCTTCCAATACGAGGCCCAGCCTCAGGCCCCTTGGCCTCCTCGGGTCCCCGACCCTCTCCTCATGTAAGACGTTAAACTGTAGACCCGTCAGGCCTTCCTGATTGATGCCTAACCTTAGGCCCCTTGTCCTTCTCGGGCCCCTCCGCCCAACCTCTTACACGGGGTGTACGGTGTGGTGTGGGACTACGTCCTCATTCACGTCAGGATCATGTACCATGCCGTACGCCTTCCCTTACGAGGCCCAGCCTCAGGCCCCTTGGCCTCCTCGGGTCCCCGACCCTCGTCCTCATGTAAGACGTTAAACTGCAGAACCATCAGGCCTTCCTGATTGATGCCTGACGTTAGGCCCCTTGGCCTTCTCAGGCCCCTTCGCCCAACCTCTTACCCGGGGTGTACGGTGTGGTGTGGGACTACGTCCTCATTCACGTTAGGATCATGTACCATGCCGTACACCTTCCCTTACGAGGCCCAGCCTCAGGCCCCTTGGCCTCCTCGGGTCCCCGACCCTCGTCCTCATTGCAAGACGTTAAACTATAAGCAGGTCAGGACTTCCTGACAAGTTCCTAACCATCAGGCCCCTTGGCCATTCCGGGCCACGGCCCAAGTCCTCTCTTATAGGAGTGTATGGTGTGGTGTGGGACTATGTCCTCATTCACGTCGGCTTCTTCGCCATACCGTAAACCTCCCTTGTTTAGGGGTATATTACTCCCCTCCTCGTCCCGTATGATGTTAAACTACATTTAGAGAACTACGTGTGGCTTGATTCCCATCCTCATGGGATACGTAGGACCACCTTAATGTCTAGGATTCGGGTCCAACCCCATCTCTCGGGAATCTTCATCCCATCTTGGCCCCTTGGCCTACCCTTCCTCCATGAGGGGATTATATGGTGTGGTGTGGGATTATTTCCTCATTCACGTCGGTCTCGTAATGACCAGGCCATATACCTATCCCTCCTGAGCTATTTAGTTGATCCTTTTTCGGCAGTTCACCGATGTGCCTAAGAGTACTCCGGTTTATTACCTGGAATGCCAAGCTTTACTCGGACACATCCGCACCCGCTTTCCAGGCTTTGTGTATCCCTGCATCAGGGCTTCCATCATCTTTCACACCCGGAGGGACCCCCAAGAATGGCCTGGATACTATGCCCAAGGGCTCTCCTACCATTATGGGCCAACGCCCCCGAGGGTTTCAGACAACAAATCGATAAAATCCCACGTTGCGAATATGGTCAGCGGTCGATGCTCGTTTGTTGTTCCCACCTCAGGCTAACTCAATATGGATGCTGCATTTCTGCCATGGTTAATAGTTTTACTCTATCGCCACATCAATCCATTAAGCCCAAAATGTCGAGTACACAATTCACACCCTTCATCACTTAATCGTGTCCAAGTAGAGTCTCGTAACTCTTGGTACTTTTCCTCCGTGCACGTCTGCGTGTTGGGGAAACAAGCCGCGTCAAAGGTGTCATTCGGGGCTCTCTACCAACTCCCCTCTGATGGACGCCCCAAGTATTGCGATAAGGATCTCCCCCCCTTGTTTCCCACACCGAGTTTAACTCACATGGGCTTAGAGATCGGGTTGACGCCTGCACTAACTTGGGAGGTTGTTACCACCCATGGTCTGAGTTCCATGACCATAAACTAAGATCCTCTTAGAACTACGTTCAAATTTACTCCCATCCTAGTGGGATACGTAGGAATACCAAGACCTCCTGTCTTTGGGTCCAGCTTGAGTTCAGCTAATTCGCCTCTCTAGTCCTTCCATCGGGACCCCGACTACGGAACCGCGTGGCGCAGTGTGGGATTATGTCCTCATTCACGTCGGGTTTTCAATAGCTGCACCACGCACACCCCCGTTATGAGGGTTAGCCCTCCTATTCCTTGTCCATCATGACATTAAAAGGAACCCTTCAGAACTACTTGTGGCTTGATTCCAATCCTCATGGGATACGTAGGACCACATGAATGTCTAGGATTCGGGTCCAGCCCCACCTCTTAGAGATCTCCTGATCCCCCGGTCACGTAGGCCACTTGGTCTATCCCTCTCCAAGAGGGGGATATGTAGGTATGATACAAGGATTTGGGCACCATGCCCCCTTCCCCCTAGAACCTGCCATCTCTTGGTTACCCTCAAGTTAAGTCTCTTGACCCATTGCAGTGGTTCACCCATGTGTTAAGAGTACTCGGTTCTAGGGCCAAGAGTGTCAGATTCAACTTGATCAAGATCCTTCCACTTGTTAAGCTTCGTGTTCCCCTCCATTCGGGCTTCCATTACCTGACACACCCGGAGGGACCCCCATGAACGGCCTGGATACTACACCCAAGGGCTCTCCTACCGTTACGGGCCAATGCCCCCGAGGGTTTCGGACAACAAATCGATAAAATCCCACGTTGCAAATACGGTCAGCGGCCGATGCTCATTTGTTTGTCCCCATTTCAGGCTAACGTGACAGGATGCTGTGTTGCGAACATGGTCAGTAGTAATCCCATGTCGTCACACCAGCCCCTTCAGTCCTCAAATGTTGGTTTCATGATTCACATCATTTTCCACCCCATCATGTCCAGGTGGAATCTCGACACTTTTTGCGCTATCCCTCAGTGCACCTTTTCATGTCAGGGAGACAAATCCGCAATATGGCGTCCTTCGGGGCTCCCATGGTCCGAGCTCTAAGACCATAAACTATGATCCATCCGGAATTACGTTCAGCTTGATTCCCATCCTCATGGGATACGTAGGACCGCACGGATGCCCTGTCTCTGGGTATAGCCCATTTAGGAAGCCAGTCTCTCCCCCTGTTTCACCGCTTACCTCTATATAGGCCCCTCGGCCTAAGCTCTCCCTCTCTGATTGGCATACAATGTGATGTGGGATCATGTCTCCATCAATTGTGTTTTATAACACTGCACACATTCCCCGCCTAGCATCGTCTTTGCTACGTCTGTGCTGCATGACGATAAAATGCATGCATGGTCCTATCATAAGACGCTAAACTGTGACATTATCATCCTGGCCGCACGACAAAAAACGACACTGCATTGTGATGAACTCATTGTAGAAGACATCACGTTGGATATTGGTCACGCACCATGCCATTTGTCAACACCTATCATGTCTTGATCCTTGTGGCGACACCATGGCCTACTACTCTAGGCCTATCGCTTCACAAAAAAAAACCACTCACCTTAAAGAACAAACAGGATTAATCAAATTCTGCTTCTTTTGGTGCAAGGGCCACGCCCGCACTCCCCTTTTCCCCCGGCACGGGTATCTTACCATGTCACCTCTAAAAACTATGTGTGGCTTGATTCTCATCCTCATGAGATACGTAGGAGCGCCCGAGAACTTCCCCGCGGGCCCAGCTTAACCTTCTTGTTCGGTCCCTCGACTCGAGAATTTCCCCAGAGAACGCATGGTAAGTAGGGATTAGGTCCTCCTTCATGTCGGGTCTTGATGTCATGCATCCCCTGCTCCCTTTACCCATTTATGGTCTAAGTTCCCTCAAGAACTACATGAGGCTTGATTCTCATCCTTATGAGATAAGTAAGAGCGCTCGGGCACTTCTCCCCGGGCCCAGCCTAACTTTCGCTTTCAGTCCTTCGACCAAAAACCTCTCCTAAGGGGGTCAGGAGGCGTGGTATGGGAATACGTCCTCATTCGCGTCAGGTTGTTCATCGCACCGTACACACCCCTATTCCCATTCACGCCAGGTGTTTGAGTTACTCTACCATGTGCCTCTTATGTCTCCTCCCATCATGGTCCGAATTCTATGACCCTAAACTATGATCTCCCCAAGGGAAAGGAATCTGCTCCCTCTCTCTAATAAGTCTCATTGTCGTATTCAGATGTGTTTTGACAAAGAGCCCGAAGTGTGGGATTTTCACGGGGGCATTCCCCTCATCCCATGACCAAGCTTCGTGAGCTCGCTATTTGGATCCTCATCCTCTTCCACATCCAAAAGGACCCTCAGACGACATGGATACTAGGATTAAGGGCTCTCCATGAATGTTGGAGCTAAGGGCCCTCCAATCGTTTCGGGCCAACATCCCTATGGATATCTGACAACATTTGTGACATGGTCCCGTGTTTCGAACATGGTCAATGGTCAACCCTCATTTGCCTATCCCCATTCTAGGCTAACATGACAGGATGCTGTGTTGCGAACACGGTCCGCAGTTTTCCTCCATTGTCTCGCTGCCATAATCGTGATCAGAATCTCGAGCACCATGATTCACACATTTCCACTTCCTCGTGTTCAAGTGGAATTCCATCATACTTGGCTCTTTCTATTCGCGCATCTAGGTGTGATAAATGATCGTGTTAGTGCCATTGGGCCGATATTCACCAAGCGTCCCTTTTCCCTAACCTGCCCCTTTTTGTGTTGGGAATTTTCCACCACTACTGCTTGTTTCCCACACTGAGCACGACTCACGTGGGCTTAGTAGTTTTGGCGGGATGTGTACCAACACGGTCAGGCTTCTCATCGTCCCACATGACGTTAAACTGTGCTTCCAGAACTACGTATTTCTTGATTCCCATCCTCATGGGGTACGTAGGAATGCCCGAACACTCTGCTTCGGGCCCAGCCTGATCCTCACTCTTGGTCCCTCGACCTAAATAGTTTCCTCCGGGGGTACGTGGTGGGATTTGGATTCAAAGTCCTCATTCAGGTCGGTTTCATATCTACCACACCACACGTCCCCTGGGATCTTCCTTTTTATTCCATGTCCTATCGTATGACGTTAAACTACAGGAGTCCATGTGTCCTCAATGCATGACTCCCATTCTTATGGGATACGTAGAGACACCCATGCATTTTGCCTCTGGTCCAGCCTCAGGAATCGCAAAATCCTGTTCCTCCCCATACCCGACCCTTTGGCGAGACCGCTCGGGGGGAGCTATGTAGCTGCAATTTTTCCCTAAAAAAGTTCAGGATGCCCCAAGATCCCATTGGGATACGGCAGGCCCCCTCTCCAGAGAGGCCCTGTCCCAAAGAAGGAATGATCCATGATCAGACCAATGTGCCCATATGGCGTACTCCCACCACAGTGGTGTAATTACATAAGTGTTGGATTCTGTTCAGACAAAACATCACTCCATATTCCATGCTTTGCGTGCCCCTTATTCGGACCCTCGTCCTCTTTAATGTCGAAAGGAACCCCCTAACGGCCTGATCTCATGCCGCATCGGCTCACCTACCATCTTGGGCCAATGTTCCGGAAGACTGGTCATGTTTGGAAGGACCCCCTAACAGTATGGATCTTTTACCTATGGTCCGCCAACTGTCCTAGTCCAACATCCCAAAGGATTGATCGACAACATTTGTGACATGGTCCCGTGCTTCGAACATGGTCAACGGTCGACCCACATTTGTTGTCCCCATTACAGGCTAACGCAGTAAGGATACCACTTCCCCTCCATGGTTAACGATTGTCCCTTATTATCACACCATCCCCACAGCGTTCCGAATCTTGTGTATCGTGATTCACGCTTCCTATTTTCACTTGTTTGGACCGATTTCAGCGCCCTTAGCGTTGCACCGTTCGTGCGTAAGAGCACGCTGAAGAAACGGTAATTCGGCTGTCCTAGAAACTTCCTTCTCCGGTCAAGCCTCTCCCATCTTTCAGAAATCCGGACATGAAATCCGAACCCCGGATGCCCGGAGCATGGTCTCCACTCTTATGTTAGGTGGGACGATAAGGCAACTATCTCCTGTTTCTCACATCGGGCTCGACCCACGTGGGCTTGGGAAATTGTCGCCGAACGTCCCGCAAACATTGTAGGGATGTAACAAGGCAATTCAAATAGAGGAAATCGTGCGCGCTACGTCATTCAAAACAAAGAAAGGAAAATTGAAGCCCGAAAGTACCAATAAAAGGTTTTTTTTTGGTTTGTTACAATACCCGGGGGTTGACTTCCCTCAAGGACGGGTTGACCCCGTCAAAAGAGCGTTGCAGCTCCGCCACCCGTTGGCTTGTGGCGTCCAAGGATTGCTGTCGCTGACTTAGCTCCCGCTCCTCCTCAGCAGCGGCGGGGTGAAGTTCGTCAGTCCTTGATTTGTTCCTCTCTATGCCAGCTTGAATGGAAGCCATCTTTCTAGAGGCCTGCCTCATATGCTCTTCTGCCTCTGCCAGCTGGGCCTTCAACCGTGAGACCAGCTCAGATTGTGCATTAAGAGAGGCTGAAAGATCATCTGCCCGGGTCTGCATCTATTGGACCTCACCTTCAGCCTCCTAGAGCTTCTTGATGTTGGTCTCCTTCCTCCGTTTCCAGCCCATGCTGAGCCCATGATCATGCTCCCAGATCTTCTCATCCATAAGATCTCGGATGAGTGTGTGAGGACGTTGGGCATCCACTCCCCCAGCGCACAGTTCGCGCAACCGTGAATGGAGTCTATCCATTTCGGCCAGCCAATGCGCTTGGGGGGGTGTCCTTGATAAAGCGCGTGATCCGCTTCCACGACCGGCGGCGGACTATGCTGATTTCTTCCTCGTCAGAGGCCGTTTCGTCCCAGTCTGCGCGATTGGCAGGCTCGTACGCGGGATACGCCCTCCGGAAATCCGCGGAAGGATCAACATCTGGTGTTGAATCCAGTACGACACTTGGAGATGAAATAGGCATGACGAGACCGGGACCGACCGGTTGATCCTCTTCCTCGGAGTCCACCTCAATAACTTAGGGTACGACCCTGCTGGTGGTCCCGCCAGTGATGATGTGCGTCGCAGCGTGAGGAGATGGGGGGACTATTGCCACCATCACCGGTATGCCCCTAGGAGGGACGCCACCAGACATCCCGACCAGTCTTGCGACAACATACCACGCCAGTCGGAGAACTGTACGACGGAGAGGGACATAAATGTTAGTTGGCATAGTCTACATGTGACGACAAGCAAACCGGTAGAGGAAACTTACGTAGATCGACCTCCTAGAGCTACTCTTGAGCCGGTGCTGACGGGACCCCGAGGCGAGGCCCTCTGTATACTGTTGGAAGGTCTGGAGATTCCGGAGGAGCCACCTCAGGTGCTTTTGTCCCACCAGACGTGGAACTGGATGCAGCCATAGGCGCAGGTTCTGAAGGTACCACATCATCACCCGCCGAGGGGTGAGAACGAGGCCTGCGAACAAGTTCCTCCTACATGGCTCAAACATCAGTGAGAAGTCCATAGTGAACCATGAACGGATCGTAAGGAAAGAATTTCGGAGTGCTACCTCGAGAGCCTCCGTGAAATCATCGGAATCTGAGCCTTGATCTCTGACCTCGCCCTCCTCCAACGGACTCCCTCCTCCAGCCTCATCCTCCCGAGAGGAGTCCTCTGATTCTTCTGGCAGGGGGAAGTGCTCCCTCAGATCGGCAACCGATAACTGTGGGGGGACTGTCTGATTCAACAATACCCTCACCCGGTCTTTCATTGGGCGAGGGACACCACTGGAGTGGATGTAATCCTCCATCTCGTCCAATTAATGCTCTGCCTCCACCGGAGATGCCATGAATCCAGCCCGGACTGGGCCTATGCCCGGTAATTCCAACCCGAGGCAATTCAGGTGGGCCCATATCTCGGGTGGGCTGAGGAATTGCCGGTTGACATCCCAAATGTCCCAAGCTTCCGGGAAGACAGCATCCTCTTCCATGTCAATATGACGCAGCCGCTTCCCCGGAGCCTGAGTGTATATCCTACGAAATCCCCTCGGTGGTTGCCCCTCCGGATGGCCCAGCTCTTCCGAAATCACCGGATCCGCCGCTGCTGCCATACCCTCGGCCGGTGCGGGTCTCGCCGCCATGGCAGCCCCGCTACTGCGAGCGGCCCTAGCTGCCCTCCGACCCAGACCTCGGGATAGGGGAGGCCCACCGTCACCGACCCGAATAGTTGGTTTCTTCAGCATCTCCCCTGGGTAAACATCCTCCCAACTAATGGCATACTCCCTCAACAATCCGAAATCGGCGGTGGATGGAGGCAATGCAATCCTCATCTTCCCATATTTCCATGTGAACATGAGCCATAGCTGCCTCATCACACATGGGTGCTCCTCATGATGAACCTCCCAGTAGACCTGCGGGGTCAGCCGCTGGAGGCACCTGAACTGCCTTGCAAACTGATGCAGGGTGTACGGTTCGCAGAGTGGCTCACGATATATCCGTGCCACCAAAACTCCACCTCAAAAGTCCAGGAGGTAAGCCCGATGTTCTTCCTTTCCCCGCCCGTCATCAGTAAGTATCCCCGTCCACAATGGAAAGGGGTGGAAATTAAACTCATCTGCCCTCCACACCCGATTCAGTACCATCGGCATGGCTAGTTTGAATGGGAAGCTCCCGACCGCGTTCAGGATGGAGGGGCGAAAGTTTAATCCCGGCGGCGAAAAGCGGTTTGGATACTCATAAACCCCCCGGATGTGCGCTGCGATCCACCCGTACAGGAGGTGGAAGGGCCCGCATATCCTTGGCAGCTTCTTTCCCTCGCTAATGTGCCGCAACATTCTGTATAGTTTGGTGAGCATAGGAATCCCCAAATTGATCCGCTGACCCATGGACAACTTGGACGCCAAAATAAACGAGCTGGGCCGCACCCCCATGCATGTATCCCTCACCGGTAGGATGCAACCACAGATGAGAGCCGTGATGAACGCCGCCAGCCTGACTATCGGCTGTTGTTCAGTGATGACACTGAAACCCCAAGTCTTCCATTGGCTGTCCTCCAAGACCTGCCAATACGAGTTCCCCTTGCCCTGTTGGTCCGCCCTCAGACAAGTTTGAGGCCTCGAAGAGAACTATCGATTCTCTGGGAAATTCAGGAAGCACTTAGACCATCTCCTAAAGTGGACATCCCTCACTGCCTCCTTGTCCTCTCCAGGGACGAGCGCCATCAACGCTGGCGCCAGTCGCGACATTTGTTCTGTATCATCCCACGCACTCATGACAGGGAGGAACTCATCATACATGGCCCCCATGATCGGAACTCCAGAAATCTGGTGGACATCCCACAGGCTGATGCCCACCTCCCCGTGATGAAGGTGAAAGGTATTGGTCCTAGACGACCATCTGCTCAAAAGTTCCAGCATCAGTTGCTTTGGTTGGTAAATGTGGAATTTGGAGGCCCATGCTGCCTCATACAACCCCACTCTCCTCAGCTCGGCCCCAAACTCCTCGCATGAGGTGCCTACCCAGTAGGCCCAGGCCCAGTCATCGGTAAAGTTGCCGCCCTAGCGCAGGTCCCACTCATCGGACCATCCCTTCTTCGAATCCTGCAAAGCCGCCTTCAGCATGGTGCGGTAGAGAGGATGGGACGTCTCCGGTTGCAGCGGCTTCCCATCAATATCGTTGAAATGGTTGTAGAGACAGTCAGCAGTGACGGGTGTGAAGTCCTCCCGTGCATGACCTTCGGCCGCCCTGAACCATTGGTGCTGGCATGGTGTGCTCCTGAACCAGCAAGCTGGTTCGTCCCTACTCGCCTCAGGGATGAAGACGTCATCCCTCAGCTCGAAGCCGTACAATGGCAGTTTCTTTCACTGTGGATAATTCTTCTGACCCTCCGATAGCAGATCTGTCAAAGAAGCATGGTCCGAATGGCTTCGGACCATCTCCCCAAGGCCTGGATAGTTGGCCATATCATCCCGACGAGTAGCATCTGCAAGCACCCCCAATACAGCTTCTTGATGGGCCATTTCAATTACGGAACTCAGAAAAGAAATTTTTCAGAACGGATCGCGAAGTCGGATCGCGAAGCTGAATCGTGAAGGTCGGTCGCGAGACCAAGCCGCGATGTTTGGCCTAGGCCGACAAGCAGATGTTCGCTTGGCGTGGTCGCGGAGTCAGAGACCCGCGGTTCGTTGCGAAGCTCGATTCGCGGAGGGCTGTCGCGGAGTACGCGGAGCTTCACGAAGTCGAGAGCACAAAAAGACAAGGATGTCACGTGGAGACAAAAGAGGTCGACCCCCTATTTATAGGCGGTGACCCCGGAGCATCGCGACGCGCCTCACCCGCATGGATCATCACGGTGCGTCTGGATCCGTGGCCCCGGTCAGCACCACGGGCCCCCTTCGCGAAGCTGCATCGCGCACGACCGACAATTTTGGCGATTTTCCCTCAGACTTTGACCCTTCACCCTCCGCGGCTCTATGTCTTAGGGGGGGAATTTGTTGGTGCCAAAATGTTGCACGAAGGGAAGGGACTAAAAAGAAGGCTGGCACGCTGCCTCGCGAAGCACCGTAGCGAAGCACCGCCGCGAAGCACCCCGAGCAGCACGGTCTCGCGAAGCTCCAGAGGCGGTAACTCTCTGCGAACGCATTTGGCGTTCGCGAACCTGACGCGAAGCTCCAGAGGTGGTAACTCTCCGCGAATGCATTTGACATTCACGAGCCCACCGTGAAGCTCTAGAGGCGGTAACTCTTTGCGGATGACGTTGAGGTTCGCGAGCGCGCCGCGAAGCACCTGAGGTGGCGCGTGAGTTCTGCTTCGTGGCGCCCCTTGCATATAAATACTGGACTCCCCCTGAGTCCGAGGATGGACAATCCGACCTTTCAGCTTCTCCTCTCCCGAATCGCGAAGCACTCTTTGCCCCGGGAATCATGAGCTCCGCGAGGTACTTCTACTTCGCGAGACACCTTTGCTTGGTCTCGTTTTGAGCCCCTCTTCCGAGAGGGATTCCCTTCGCGAAGATCAAGGGAATTCGTGAAGGAAGGGGATTCCAAAGGGAACCTGGGCAGCCACGGAGCATTTATGCTTCGCGAAAGAACCAACCCATACTAGTGATCCCTATGCTAAGGCAGGATCGCTCCACATCGCAAAGCACACTACTTCTCAAGACCCTGCTTCGCGAGGCACCCCTTCTTTGTGAGGCAGTGCTCCGCGAATACTATTCCACTTCACGAAGCATCCTCCACTTACACTTATGCCCCATGCTAAGTCCAAGGCACTCTGCTTCGTGAAGCACAATCCTTTTCTTGGAAATTCCTTTTCCCGTGAGACCCTCTAGGTTTGCATGATGTGATTTCAAAGTCCCATAGAAATACCACTCGTAGCGTTGCTTCTCCTAATGCTTCTTCTCATAGGCACGCTAACGACTATTGCTTCTTTGCATAGCCATGCTAACATGGACCCATCGATGGTTCGCTGCACACCCCCCTTGACCACGACCTTACTGGTACCTTCCTTTCCACAAGGACCAGAGGGTACCGGTTATGTAAGTCCTAGGGGTGCGGAGTGAACCCACCTCGTCCGAGCTGTAGGACGTTAAACTGCCAAGAACCACGTCCTTAACACATGACGTTAAACTGTGACCCGACCTCGTGCCTCTCACGAAGGTTCCCCCAGCTCGAAATTTTTTTACGCCACTCGTCTCCACAGGAGTGAAATCACCCATCCACAAGGGATGATATCCTCCTTATTGGAGTGGCATATGTTCTCAGGAGAAGGGCGACCCTAGTTCCCCAATGGATGGCTGCACCCCTGCATCTCCGTACTTCCCCACTACCAAGGTCAGTGGAGGGCGTGATAGGGAACGAGGCGCCTCCCATCATTGGTCCCGAGTCGCTCTTTCGATGTGCTTTGCCGTACTTCGGGCCTCCATCATGTAGTAAGTCCCAGCACCATGGGCCGCCTAATGCTTAATCCCCTCTTCGCTTCTCACGGACGCATCCTTCGCAACATGATCGTTGGGTCCTTGCAACCTCTTGTTTCTCACACCGAGCATGACTCAGGTGGGCTTAGAGTGAGCACCGACCCTGACCCCCACCCTTAATGAACTATGAGGTCTTTGATCCATGTCAAGGCATGGTACGTAGGAAGCCTCCATGAGGTTCAAGCCACATTACTCGGTCGTTCATTCACATCGAGTTTCACCCCCGTCCGACATGACGTTAAAATGCACACCCTCGGCCAGCATGACGTTAAACTGTATCCCCCTTGTCCCACATGACATTAAACTGCACACCCATTTTAACTACGATGACTTTGATCCGTGTCAAGGCATGGTACGCAGGATGCCTCCCCGAGGTCCAAGCCCAACAACCATTGGCCAAAACCATCTCTTTGTCGGTGTGCCAACCCCCCATTCACACCCGAACTATGAGGACTTTGATCCATGTCAAGGCATGGTATGTAGGAAGCCTGCCCGAGGTTCAAGCCCATCTCCCATCAGACCAAGGTCCCTCATTTACGTCGGTTTGCCAACACCCACCACCTGTCGTTTTATTCACGTCAGGGTTCACTACCACGCCGAAGGACGTTAAACTGTATTCCGTCAATCCTTTAAACTACGAGGACTTTGATCCATGTCAAGGCATGGTACGTAAGAAACCTTCCCAAGGTTCTAGCCCACCACTGGTGGACCCCCAGGTCTACTTTCACGTTGGTTCACTGATGAAACCCTTTGAACTACGAGGTCTTTGATCCATGTCAAGGCATGGTACGTAGGAAGCCTCCATACGGTCCAAGACCACCACAACTAGGACCATCCTGGTCCTCCCCATTCACGTCAGCTCACTGATGATGCCCATCGGACCAAGGTCCACCCTTGTGTCGGTCCACCGGCACCAACCCGAACTACGCGGACTTTGATTCCCTGCCACGAGGATACGTAGGAAGCCCTTTCAAGGCTCAAGCCCAACTTCACTGTTGCCCTTGCGATGGTTCTTTTCCATTCCACCCTCCACTTCATTCATCCATCCACCATCCACCCCGATCTTCGCCCGATTCGTTATATCCCGGTGAGACCATGTCGGTACGCTCCTCTTCACAGCCGCCCATGGGCTGGCCCCGGTATCGGCATCCCTTCAAGGGAAATCCCTCAATCCGATCCATTCTAGTTACTGCTCTGATCGGGCTCATTCGTCTCCACTGGACGTTAAACTCACGGCGTACCCTGTGTTAAACATGGGAAGCTGATGAAAACCTCAAATATGTGTCGAAGACATATAATTACCCACGCTCGATGTGGGATGCCTCGGGATTCCAAACCCTCGAGAAGCCCTGTGACCAGGGATAATAGACAGACATGCCAGGTTCCCCAGCATCCAGACACGCTACTGATGCCTCAACGTGACTACTCCCCCGACTAAAGGTTGCTGCCCTGACTGGACCCTTTGGAATGTCCCGACAGAAGTAGTGTAATTAACCGGCGTCCATGGAAACATGGCACTGGGAAGAGTTTCACGAACTACTTATTAAATCTATGAGGTAGACCTGGACTAGGTGATGAGTTATGAGGAGGAATCCACAGAAGGAAGAACCGACATCCCATCATCCCGTTTCGATCAAGGAGCAGACGTCCCTGAATAAGGAGCGAATGCCACCCGCCTTTGGAAAGAGGGAATGCGTGGCAACAAGCGCAGCGCATCCTCCCCCACAGATGGACGGATGCACGCGACCCGGCGAAAGTGTCGGAAATAGGTATAATAAAGTTTTTGGATTACTTAGATCCAATGATATTGAACAACATTGAAAAGAAATTATTAGACTATTTTAAAAGTCTCTAAATAATAGAAATTAAAAACCCCAATTAAAACAAAACATTAAATACGTGAATCAACTAAAATTTTATGAAATAATCAATTATTATATGTTATTAAATCATTTCTCAATGAGATGATTCAAATGGTTAAAAATTAAAAGGTTTTAAAATCATTGGTGGGTCATCAAAGGTGTCCGTGCATTTTTTCATCGAATTAAAAGACATCAAAACGTTTTCAATTTTATTTTAACATTAAATTAATAATAATAATTTTATATATTTATTAAATAACATAAATTAATGATTGTTCTAATCAAGCATCCAATATGTAAGAAAGTTACATCCCGCCTAGGGTAAACCCTACGTTCTGAACCTAACAGTTGTTTCATATTTTGATACATCACATTATTAAAGAAATAGTAATTATATATTAATTATAAAATATATTAATTAAATAATTAAAAATAAAATGGGTTTTATCACGTGTGATGTTTCCAATATAGTGCATGCATATAAAATTTATAACCATCCTTGTGTAAACCCCATGTTTTGGTCCTACTGATTGTCACATATTTTTCATACGACATACCATTCTAGAAATTTTAATTATTGGATAATTTAAAACATGAATAAAAAATTGAAAACAAAATGAGTTTTATTATATCTGATATTTCTTAACACCGGGTGAAAATAAATTTTATATCCTCTTGGGTTAAATCCCATGTTTTGATCCTAATGATGGTCTCTAATGTTTCATACAACACGCCATTAAGGAAATTCTAAATTATTTTCAAAATTTTTTTATAACAATATTAAATAATTTATTCCTACCAGAAAACCATCCCATCATCTGATGCATACAAGTTTAATAACCATCCTATGGTAAATTCCACAATCCAGACATAAAATGTTGTCTCAAAGTTTTCATAAGATGCACCATTTTAGAGTTATTAAATTAATTTCAGTAAATCCAATGAGTTTAATAAAATAATTTTAATATTGTTTTTTTAATTTTGTAAAACCATTATGTGCCTTGAAATCTAAAAATAACATATCATCTCACTTAAAAAATATATTCTATTTATTATTTCAATTTGTTAACTGGTTTGTTACTCAAACAAAAATACTTCCATATACTTATTGAGTGAATTTTAATAATTTATTTCACATAAAACCCATATAATTTATCAACAAGAGGTTTTTTATTATCATAAAAAATTCTATATATTATAGTGACCTATACAATATTTTATGTTATAAAAAACAAAACATGTCAATCTCATGCTTTTGAATACCACTTTGGTTTTCAAAAAGAGACAAAAGAAATATCTGAATGAATTATTATGGTTATTTTTAGTGTAATGAAATTATATTCATGATGGTAATTTTTTTAATTTATATTATATATATAGTTACATATTATGATAGTTCTATGCAGACACATTATATAATTAACAAATTGATAATAAAATAAATTAATTTTTAAATACAAAAAAAATATTTTTTGGAAAACAATTTTATTCTTCAAGGTTTTTTAGATACATATAAATTTTTTGGGTGTGTAAAATGTTTATAATTTAATACCACATTAGTATTGATGACCTTAAATTAAATGTAATTAAATAGTGTCATATTTGAAATTGAATATGTTATATAATAAATAATTTTATATTAAATTATTTTGAATTCCTAAAAACCTTTACATTACCAATGTAAATTTAATATTGGTTATAATACCATCCATGGTTAATTTATGGATTTTTACATTGAATAGTAAAAAAAATTATCCCAAAAGAGTAAAAATGTTGATTTTATTGAAATTATGAAAATGTGTAACTAAGGATTAGAAGAAAAGGATAATGGTGATAAAATCACATGATCTTTTCCAAATATTATTTTATTAGAGTATTTATAAAAAACAATTTTTTTTGAGTCATCTTAGTCTGGATACATTTTAATATAAAAATATTTTTTTTATTAATTTAATAATTCATGAAATTACATGTGTGCATCTCCCCTATCTTATAAAAGGGATCATCCAAACATATTTTCATCAAATATAAAATAAAATTTGGTGGATAAAATAATATCCAAATTGATTAATTACATGAAACCCCACATTGTATATAGCTTTGGTTTATCATAAAACAAATCTATAGAAGAATTTCATGTAAACCTTAAGGGGTCTTCTGAAGAAGTGGTGTACTTCTTAATCAAGCAGTTTCTTTTTTATTTCTTCATATACCAACTTTAAATCATATTCAAACATGATGTAATATTATCAAAATTAAATTAAATATAATAGGGATTTCAATATTGATTTAATTTCTTATATATATATATATATATATCTTATTCCGTCAAATGGGATATCAAGCAAACATTTGCGTATACGATGAAATAATTCCTCATGAATAGATTTAATTGGTTTTCCATCACCACCTCTCTAGAATGATTATATGGATTGATTAAATTCATATATATGATATTAAATAAATATTTATCATGATATATAATTAATAAAATATATTTTTTTTTATTTTTACATACACTAAAAAATGGAAATGATGTTCATGATTACTAGTAGACTGCAACTAACACAGCGCGATGTGATTGAGTTTTCATCACCACATAACATAGATTATATATATATAAGTATATTTAATTAAATAATATTTTACTATATATCTTATAATCATTTTTAATAAAAAAATAATACATACATTCATTACATAATTATTAGTGAATAATTTTATTAGTATGTAATTATATAACTCATGTATACATAGGCGTGACTATCTCCATGATTGTAACATAGTTCATTTTAATATCTATATTTAGTGATTAGATTTTAAATTATTTATTTAAATATAAAAATGATAATTATTTCAATATTAGAATTTTGAATACAATGGATCATTTACCCCTTGACGATCATCAAACTAATAGTGTTATTTTGGATATATGAGTTTAATATCACCAAAAAATAAAACATAAAATAATTGATTATGCAATGGAATATAACATGTTAATGAATACAAAAAAAAAATAATAATAATTTATTAGTATCATAAGAATATAAATAATTAATATATAATTATTTTTCTGGTAGATAAATAAATTATGTTATGATTTAGACTAAATGTAAGGGACATATTTGAAATATTTCCTCTTTTAAAGATTCCATTCTATAACATTTTTTGAATTTCCATATTTAATAAAATATATTATTTATTTATGAAATGGTTATAAATTAGTCATAGTGCAAATTTTTTAATCAGTTGGATTTCATTGAATAGTTTTAAAAAACTAATATTTTTTATATTTTATATGGATTAAATTGATAATCTTTATAAAAGAATAAAATCAATTCTATAGTTTATCATATATAAAGACAATGAATTATCTTGTCATAATAAGCATTTTTTTGTTTCTATATTTGATAAATATATTTCATATTTTATTTATTGAAAATAATTATTCTTTTCCATTAGGGTATTTTGGTTTGGAAAATGGGATTGAAAAGAAAGGGTATATCAATATCCCAAATGGTTCTCATTGTGAGTTCAAAAGATATTTTCAAGGGTTTTAGGAAAAATGATACATGATTAAAAATTGTTTATTTTAGATATATTACATTTTCATTATAGATGATGATATGTTATCCAGATATTTCTTTTATGTTGGGAGAGATGAATCCATCATATATGAGCGTTGAGCCAGATACAAGGTATATAATATGTGAATTTAATTTTTATTATAGGATGGGTAAACCAAGATAGTTGTATAATGAATTGGATAATGTTACCTACAATTATAGGATTTAATGACGGCGTTGCGTTTTTTGTTTTTACCATTTGGAGTTAATATGTATCTAGTTATTTCAGGCATGGGTATTGAAACATAGAGACCTTCCTTTTAATGTTTCCAAAAAAAATGAATTTAATTTCATGTTATGGGTAATAAAGGTTTTCACTGTGAATAATATGTGTTTTTAACATGTAAATAATAATTATTTCAAACCCACCAATAATATTTTAACAAATATATAAATTTTCTAGGGTTTCATCAATGAACTATCATATATCTTCTTTTTATGTAACTTTATAATTTTATTTTTATCTTTCGTAATTTTAAAATGTTTTTGATATGGTTCTATCATGTATAAGATCTTTGAAGAAGTGCTGTTGAATATCATGATGATTATTATGAAATGAAAACATGTTTCTTTTATATTTTTCTTATTGAGGATAAAATGGATATAGATAAGAAGTTTACACTAAAAATGATGTTGTTTTGTTATGTATGACTCATGAACTAATTTTCTAAATCACAAACCCATAAAGTTTTTTGATTATATAACAATGGTAATTCATTTATAATTATGGTAGAATATATATTTTTTACAGTTTGGTCCACATAGTTCGTAAAAAATGATGGTTTACAAAACATTATAGATTAATATGTTTTTCATTTTATGTAATCTTAATAGATAAGGATTTAATAAAGTGATTATAATTTTAAGGTCGATCATATGAATAATGGGTAATAAAATCATTTTGTTGATTTATTGTTGACATTTTATATTGAATAATGATATTTTAGATGATTTTTATAGGGTGGAAGATGATGTAACCCTTAGGATTAATGTGAAGGATAATTCTATAAAATTTTTGTTAAACTGTTTAGGGTTCAAATGATAATGTATTATAAAATTTATATGGGTAAAATCTGTACAAGGACAATTTTTTTTAACACTAAATAATTCTTTTCATGCTTTATTGATTTTATTTTATAAAATTATTGATAAATCATCAAGATAAAAGGAAATGGATCTCTAAAAGAATTCATATCCCTTTCAGATGATTTAATCAAAAATATGAATCAAAATGGTTGTTCAAATTCTTTTGAATGATTTTTAGCATCTAAATCAGATGGAAGAAAATATTTTACCTATTCATACCTTTTCCATGATCCAAAACATTAATGTATAATTTCATCTATTTTATTTGGCTTTAAAATCTAAACACATCTGTCTAATTCGGCAAGAAAAATTCCACCTAGGATGTAACTAATATTTTTCTCAAGATATGGATTTCATGTTGGAAGAAAAAAGGTATATCGGACACATTATATAAGATAGTAATTTCTAGATTTAAGGTATGAATTAAGTTTTTTTTATTTATTATGTATGAAGCATCATATAGTTAATAATTATGAATCCAAATGGTTTTTTCAAATCATTGAATTATATAATATAGAAATGTTAATGGAAAATCAAAAAAATATGAATGATGGTATTTCCTATCAATGATATTATAATATATTTTAAAAATAATGAAAATCATCAAACACATTATGATTATTATATAGTCGTTTGTTATAAAAATTTGGAATGATCTCTCAGATGGAATTGATGCCTTTGAAATAGGGTGGTTTGAAAAAGTGATAATTTTAACAGGCACTCATTTATGGAAATGTAATAATTAGAAAAATAAAAAAAGGTATATTGTATGATTCATGCTTTAAAAATTATATTCAATTATGAATATTTTATTTTGTGCAAAAAATCACAAGCAGAGAAAACCATAGAGGTTAAAATATAATTTGATGATTAATGGTGTTTTTATGGATGTTCACCAATTTTTGTGGAACATTGATGGGATTATATAAATATAAATTTAATTAAAAAAATACAAATTAATAGATCTATAAATCCTATGGTTATTCAACCCATAACTGATGTGTGATAAGGGTGGACCACCTACCACTAGACCAGATGAGGTCCAGGTAATTATGAAATAATTTAAATGGAAAAAAATATTAATAATTTTTAGATGTTGGAAAAATATTTTTTATGATAATGAAAACCATGGGGATGAAAATAAATTTTGTGATTATGGGATTATAATTATTTTAGAATAAGATCAAAATATTTTTTGAAAAATTATATGGTTATGAAAAATAAAATATTATGGGATTTTATTTAAGAAATAAACGATTGATTATATTTTCGAGAAATAAATGAATTTACTGTGGATTTATCTTGTTTTGGGACATTTATAGAAACCATTAGCATATCTTGGAGATTACATAAATATGGAATATATTTTTTTCTCCAACAATTTATCTGTGATTTTTGTTATTTAGAGCTAAAAGTTAAATTTATCATGGATGATTATATGGTAATATCATTATAATCATTTGGTTTGAATCAAAGTCATTAATATATTGATGAATTTTAAGAAATTTTATTAATGTAAATATTTAGTTTGATAATTGGTTGTTAATGTGGAATTTTTGAGATTATTGTATTACTTCTTCAATTGATGGTTTATTAATTTGGTACTTTTAATAACATATGTAAACAATTTTAATTTGGTTATAATATAAATATAATAGTATTATACTAGGATTCTATTTTTTATTTATTTCCATATAAGATGATTATTTTAGTTCCTCAGGCATAAAAATAATCTTTAATACCCATCATTTGGATAATGAGATAATATTTTTCAAAAATATAATTAATAGATGAAATTATAATTTTCATGTACGTATATTTTAATTTTTTTATTAATATTGATAGAAATTATTATTTCACTTTACAAAAAGGAACATAAAATGAAAATTCAATCCTACTACCTTCATTTATATTAAATAAATTTCTTTTTCACTGGTCATTGGTTTATAATTTTCAGGTCCATAACATTCAAGTGATCATCAATCAATTTTATATAAATATTCTTTTCCACTCTCATAATTATTATGGAATTACCTTTTTCATCGATGTCCATAATTTTACTTCTAAAAAATGTTATCATATTTGCAAATAAAATTATTTTTTCCCGGATTTCCATCATATATTCCTTTCACTCATATCATGTGGAGGTTTTATTAATCTTTTTTATGATGTGAGAATTTCGGAAATATATTATCAAATAAAAATCATTTGATTATAGAGATCAACCCCAAATTTGTATGATTATATATTTAATGTGTGGGATAATATAACACCCTTATATTTTAAAAAGGAAAATAATTTTTGATATTATGTAGGAAATGAAACACCAAGCCCCAATAAACCATGAAATATAATTATTTAAATATCATCATTATAAACAAGCCATTAAATTTTAAGGTATTATTTGGATGAAATAATTATATATAATTTTATATTTATATATATAAGCCACCCAATATAAAGTTATTGATAAATTCATTGTAATTAGTGAGTAAAATTTTAGTAATTTTATTTCATTATTAATAAATGTATTTTCATCATAAAAGATTATTATTTATTTTTGTGAGAAAATATGATGAATAATTTTTAGATAATTTAGATATTTAAATTGATAAAAATAACATATTTTTTGATATTATAATTTAAAAAATATTCTATGATTAATTTTTTATTTTTTTATAAGTATATTGATTTTTATTGAATAATTGTTATACATATTTTTATAAAAAAATGAAATTCATTTTCATTGATAAATAAAAAAATATTTTAACATTATCCTAAATTAATATAATTATACATTATAAATTATATTCAATATTTTATATAATAATGAAAATAATTTATGATATTGGTATTAAAATACAGTTACACATAATAATGCATTTTTTTTCAGGAAACGAATTTTCTCATGTTTTGTGGGATTCTTATTAATTAAATATCCTCCCCTTATAGTAACTAAAATTAGTAAAATAGATTCCATATGGGAAATCATTATAATTAATGTTATTTTATAATTTTAAATTCAATTATATATTTAATGTATATAAAATTTACTAAACAATTATCTCTATAGTAAAATTGTCAATAAGGTTACGATATCTTAAAAAATGTTATAAGGACACCATTTACATATTTAATATTATTGGATGATGGTATGTCAAAATTTATCACATTATTCATAATATTTATTTATTTATGGGATACTTGTCCATTAAATTGACCAATATAACATTCTATGTAATGAAAGACGACAAAATATACACCTATTTATATTAAATAACTCGTATTTTTTCATAAGTGGAAAAATTAAATTATAAAGGAATCATAATATTTATTTGTAGAATAGTGAATTTATTTTCATATTTTCAATATATTATTATTTATTAGAAATTTTATAATTACCGTAAAGGATTATGGGACACTGATGCGGTATTTCATTACGAAAAAGAAAAATCAAATATATTATATTAAAAAGATTAAAAATAATAT
Source organism: Viscum album (assembly GCA_963277665.1). NCBI lineage: Eukaryota > Viridiplantae > Streptophyta > Magnoliopsida > Santalales > Viscaceae > Viscum > Viscum album. Next base: position 451,985,489 of record OY728145.1, read on the forward strand.
AATTATAATGATTTATTATGTTCAACATATTTTTCATAGTAACAACATATTTTTTTTGAAATTATTAAATTCCTATTTCATAATTTTTTTATATTCAGATAAATTAAAACTAAATGAATTGTATTTAAATTCATATTGATGATATTTTGTTATAAATAATGGTTATTAGATGATTTAAAATTTATATAAATATTATATTAATAGAGATAAATATAAAATGTTATATAATATCAAATATTTTTCATTTATTCCATGTTAATTTTTATTAAAATTATTGACACCTAAATGTTAAATAATATTATTAAAATGATAATATAAAAGAAGGGATAACGCATGTTAAAACTAAAATATGTTAGGGAAAAGTTCACGAAAACATGTACTATAACATTGGATGAGAAGATTTTTACACAGCATCAACAAATATTCACTGTATATTAATTTTTAAAAATAATTAATACGACAATTATTTTTCAATAAATTAATACCTTATGAAATTCTGAGGGTTCCCACCACCTCTCTTATAAAATTTCACCTCCTCCACTCTTTTCACAACTCTTCAGAAAAAACATTATTATAGAAAATACCTATGAAAATGCCTTCCTTATTTTCATCGCCACATTACGTAGGCCTTGGTTTTAACAAAAAACAATCATTACTAATAATTTTATATATACCTAAAGTGGTTGTTAAAAGAGGAGGTATAGTTCATGTTAAGGATTTTTCATTTTATTACTTCATATAATTCCATGAATCCTTCCAAAAACTGGATGAAATAATTATAAATGTATCTTATATAAAATAAGATGTTTTTATGTAGTTTTGTTGACCTATATCAATATATTATTTCATTAAATTGGAAATGATAAAATAATTTGCATATATAATGGACTAAGAACTTGCAAACATATGTCATATTTTTTATTTCACAAAATAAAATAGATGGTAATAATGATGGCATAAATATATATAAATTATATTCTTGAAATTATTTTCATTATAGAGAATTAATATATCATCTATTTTCTTAGATTTTAACTCACTAAAAATTGACAACATTATTTGTGTGTATTTGTGGTCTTTGACCTCCATGAAGTATTGTGATACAATTTTCATAAAAAATAACATATATTATTAAAATAAGTATATTTGAAAAAACTATAATCTTTTTATAAAATTAATTTCATTATATAATAATAATATATGAAATACCATTTTCTCATATTGGTCATTGAAAACTGGATGTGATACTCATGCATATGTATGTCCATGATCTCTATGATTTCAACATAGTTCTTTCTTCATAAAAATATTCCATGATTGTTTTTTAAAATAATTTTTCTCCATAAAAAATATAATTATTTTCTTATTATTATTCAATATATTATGGAATAATTACCACTTAGTCTATAGATATCTTATTAATTCCATTTTTATCATATGAGCCTTATATTATTAAAATATATGTAATAAAATTAAATTAATTAGAAATTTTATATTACAAGTAAAAAAATATAATGAAATAATAAACATGAACATTTTCTTACAATGTTAATTATTAAAAAATTTAATTATTCCAAAAGATAAACAACGTGCATAACTAGTCATATTCAAGGTATAAGATTTTTATAAAAAAAACTTGTAAATTTTATATTTTAAATTTTTTCGTTCCATGTGAATATTTTTAAAATAAAAAACATTAATTTTTTATATTGAAATTAAATAACATTAAATGATTTTTTTCACTTTTTTACTTTCTGTAAATGGTTTTTAATGGAATACTTTAACATACATTATGTTGAACGTTAGGAAATTATTTATAAATGGGAAAAACTGATGATTTACATAACATAAAAAGTAACAAACAAAATTTCCACAACTAAAATCATATTTTGAATTTGGTACTCTATTATAATCAATTATTTCCTACTCAAAATAAAACACTCGTTCATTTCATATGTTTTAGAATGAGTTTTTCTAATTTTTATGATAAAAATAAAAGGAATGGTGATTTTAAATTTAGGATGCAATACATGATCATTGTGTTCACTGATTGGTGATCCTAATAAAGCTTATATGATGGGTGATCCTAATAAACATTATATGGTCGGTGACCCTACACAACATATTCCAAGAGTGAGACTAATATAGATATACAATTGGTATTCCCATATAGAAATATAACTTATCCAAAAATGTTACTTTTCTATTTATGAAAAGAGTATGGAGTCAAGCAGTGTTGTTCCTACTATGGATTTACATAAGCATTAGTGATTTCAAGAATGAATTATTAATATAATATTTTTTTTCAAAATGGAATTTAATTTATTGATATTGTTTTTATTTGTTATATATTAGATCAAAATGATTTATTATCATTTAAAAATGATTTATTTTACATACTAAAATAAAATTTTAATATAGGTCCATTTTAATGGATTATATATTTTTTGTTGTTCTAAAATAATTCATCTATTTACATCCCTTACTAATAAATTTTTTTCCATCCCATTTTTCAAAATATTTTCCATATATTTTAAGGAAGGGTATGAATTAAGAATAATTCATGATAAAATTCCTGATTTTATTACATGAATTGAAAACATGATTCTATTTTAATTTCTAATATTATGGTAAAATTAGAAACGATCATATGTCTCAAATTTACATTATACATCTTTGTTATGTATAGGTAATAACCTAGTTCATTAACACTATAAAATTTAAAGATCCTTAGTTATATAAGATAACTAATTATAGTATAAAGGAAATAGATTTTATAATTTTGAAAATGATATCCTTTTAAATAATATATTCTACATAAAATCAAGGTATTTATATTCTTTTCATATGTTTATTTTTATTTATATAATTTAGTATTCTTATATTTACATTAACAAATTATTGTCAAAAATAAATTTAAATGTCAGTATTAATCTATAATAAATCTAGCATTGATGGGAATCACAATATGAGTGTTTACCCATTTTTATAAGAATCATTCATTTTAATTTTCATTTTAATTATAATCCTACATCCAATAGTTTCAGTTCACTGAAATACAAATAAACCAGACAACCCGGTGTGCTGATGACTAGGGGGAATCCTGAAGAAAAACACACCTTAGAATTTATACACAACATATAATTTATTTTTTTCTATATCAATTTTATGATATTATTATTAAAAAAATCATTTTATAAAAAATTTATAATTTTTTAGAAAAAACGTAAGAGATCCTTTTAAACTTGTGGAAGGGTTTTTATAAGAAAAAGAAACTATAAATGGTTCAAGAAATACCTTATAAAATTTATTAACACTATAATATTAATTTAATTTATAATAAAATACATATCCTAAAAAGATATAAACAATTTAAATATGATAGTATTTATAAATAACAATTATATAAAAAAGTTTACATAAGAAGGTATAAAACAGTACACCAATGGTTGTGAATTATTTTAAAAACCATGATGTGTGTATTCAAGTATTATACAATGATTTTCATTGGGATTTATCATATTCATTCATTATTTATAGTTAAATTTTCTATTTCTATAATAATAATTAATAATTTATTAATTATTTTCATTTTAAATTTAATAAATGTGGTAATATTTTTATATTTGGATAACTTCATTGTCCCTTGAAGGTATTGAAGCCACTAGAAGTGGCATTTGCATTCTTGAACCATAAGACCTCAATGGTGTATAGACATGAACTATACTAACGAACCATGTCTTGTATTAGATTTAAATTATATATTTTTTAACAAAATTTATCACATTATTCATTGACAATAGTTTCAAAAATAATTTATTTTACATTTTTTTAAATGAACCTTTGATTAGTGAAATTAAGAGGGGGGGGGGGGGGTGAAAAAACCTCATTTAATAAATATTTTTTTGTGAATAATTATCAACATTCTAATAAAAATAATTGTCTTAATTATTTATGGAGGGAAATTTTAATTTCCTAAAATAATTAGAATATATTGGTATATACATGTAAATTTTTATATTTTTTAGTTTTATTATATTTTGATATAAATGAATAACAAGCACTATTTATTTATAATAATTTTTATGGAATGATATATTTTTTGTTGGGTTTTTGTAAGATTTATTTTAAAACATTTAGAGAAATTGTAAGATATTTTTATTTATCAAAATACTATTTTTATTTTATTTTTAAATATTTTAATATATATTAATATATATTATTATTATTATTCATATTTATGTGGATGAAGATCCTCCTCAAAGACCTGAATCATGTGTCTATTTCTGTATTTCTTTAACATGTAATGGAATCATCCAGGGATGATTTCAGTAATGTATTGGTTCTCAAAAAGCATTATATACAATGATTTAGAAAATAAGTTATGCATTTAACTATGACCAAAACTTTTATATTAAAAATATTTGGATTGAAAGTGATTCATTTCAGGTATTAAACATTTTCCTGTGTAAATAAAACCTTATTCTTTGGTATAATTATATAGAATTTATTAACTTTCATTATAATTTAGAAAAGATTTAATACATAGTGTCTCACATCTACAAGAATGTTATTATGGGGGCCGATACATTAACCAAGAATGAGGTGGATGATGGGAATTATATAATTCATTTCATCATAACAATGAATTACATTATGAACACTATTCAAATGTTAAGGGTGATTCCAACACTCATTCATAAATTACCATTTCTATATGTCAACATTTTTATTATGATGATTCTAGGGAATTCATTTACATGGCCCATTAACCCTATCATCAGGGATTTTTATAACTATAATAATAATAATAATAATAAGTAGTTATGGAATGAAAATAACCAAATGAAAACAACACATGCACACAAATGGAATAAATATTAATTATCACACCATTATAGAATGGTTGATCCATAAACTAGCTATTCCATTATTTTAATATTCATATGAGAACATTATTACATAAAACTATTAAATAAGTAATTTTCCTTCGTTCATCGGGCCAACCACATTACCACAGTATTAATTTAGGATTCTAATCATTCTCTAAGAATAAATTACATTATACTATACATTATTTATTTAGTAATTCAGCTTATATATCCCTTCAATATGAAATCCACTATGTCTAGTACATGTATCCATGGTTAAATTATTTATGATTCATTCATCCATGCTTTAATCCATTTAGCAACACACATAGTTTTTTATAGTCATTTTATAATCACAATAACATATTGTTATATTATAATAGTCACATGTACTATAGGTTATTCAGGTTTTCTTCATAGTCATGTGTATTCCCAAATCATTATCCACATATTTGAGCTGCATTAATACTCAATTTTTTTCTATCCATTGAAATTACCACATGATCTTTGATGATTTCCCCATATAACATTAAACAAATAAAACAACCTATATATTAACAATAATATAAATAATCTATGCTATATGTTGGGGATATTATTTTGGTGATAAATATTAAAACCACTATATTATCACATTCCAATTCATAACTAAAGACAACATACAAACATAATATTGAAAAAAGTAATATTATTTATAATAAAAAAGATCCCCAAAAAATTTAATAAATGTAAAAAACATTATGGATTCAGAATAATGATACAAATATATATATATAATTTAAATAAAGGTTTCCATTAAAATTAGTCAATGGAAGACCTTATAAATACACTAGAATCCAAAGGGACTATGGTTCTTGGTAGGATTAATTTCTTAAAATGACAACGGGGTTGAATTAGTTCAGGATATTGTTTCAAAAAATTATTTTTAATGGAAGTTCACCTTTGGGACTTGTTAGAGTCTGATCCACTAAAATTGTAAGAATACCAGCATCTCGAGAACAATTATGATATATAATTATTATGAAACACCCAATATTAATAATTCTTGGAAAAAATGTGGACCACCATTCATTTATAAGGATTTTTTCCTTCCATAATGATATAGTCACTTCACTATAAAAACAATTGGATTCTAATTATGTAAATTCAAGATGTATCAGAGTTCACATTTAAGGGGTCACACAAAAACAAATTGACCATGATTCTGTGGGAAAGGAAAACAGATCATTCAAAAATCTATTTTCATTAAAAAATGGTCATGATCCACAATTTTAATCCATTATGATATGAAAGAATGAACTTCCCACAATCCAGAAATGAACCTGACAAAAAAACTCAGAATCAAATTTCATATCTTTAAACTAAAAAATTACTTATATGTTTACCACTTAAAGTAAAACCTTAACAAAAACAATATGCCTTTCAGTCCCATTTAGATAATAAAATATATTCAGAAAAATATCCAATAACGTAATGATATTTAAAAAAAATATTGAAAATAAATAATTATATCAAATCTAGAAACAATTTTTAGAACAGAAGGGAAATCATCATTTATTTCACTAAAATAACATCCAAAAATTTCTAAACCTAGAGCTAAAATAACATAATAAATAAAATCTTATGAATTATAAATCGTTGAAAACATTAAAATTATATTAATAATAAATATCTAAAAAATATTATACTTTTTAAAAGCATAGTACATTAGTTTGTACGTTGGAAAAGACCCTTCTCAACTTAAATGGATCACTTTAGCTACGTGAATGATAAAATCTAAATGACATAAAACATCTATGATGATTATTTCACAAATATCAAAATATATTACATTATTGCGTCATATTTTTTGGTTCTCTTAGGCTACGTCGTAGAAATTGAATAAATCAGAACAAATAACTATGTGGCTCAATTCATCTATGATAAAACCCCTTACATTATTGTATTTTTTTACATGGGATGTTTTTCTTTATGATTCTATCCAAAAAACCAACCATAAAATTTAACCAATATGGAACTCATATTCTATGTGGTTCATACAAATATTTATTTACTAAAAGTTATGATTTGTGAAGTCATATAATTGGATACATAACAAAATTCATACATTTGGGTCAACTCTATTATAAAATTAAATATATGACACATAAAGACTACATAACAATCAAGAATATGGATCTAAAAAATTATTGTTTTCTCTCAATTAAAATCATAACTTATTAAACAAACAACCATAACATTTTAAAAACATTCTATAATAATGAAACCCTCTTCATGAAATAAACATCACACAAAACATATTAGAAATTGAATGAATTAGTGAGAACATCATCATAGGGATATCAAAAAATACAACAACCAAAAATCAGAAAGATCCATAGGAACATCAAATATATTGAAACAAAACCACAAATCAACAAGGATCATTAATCCCCCCATTTGGATTTGTTAATAAAAATCATCAACACCCTGATTGATCATTCCAACTCTTATAGATCATCATATTATATTCATCCTCAGTGAGATAAATCACGAAACCACAATATAGGATGACATAATTTCATTGATAGATTTATATACCCCGGTGACATAAATATTTAAAAAATTTGATGAAAATAAATATATTTCTAAAAATTATACTCCCTTAACCAGGTACACTCTTCTTTCAAACAAAGACTTCTACCCCACAATGGAAGCATATTACAATGTACAGTTGGGGTCCCAATGAAAAAAATATAACATGTGATGGGATGAATAAATATTTAATTTCATCCTTATTGCAAAAAACATCTAATGTGGAATAATATTTCTAAATATATTTGGAATATTATATTTATGCCAATAATAAATGTTTAATTTTGATGAAGGAAAAATTATTTTAAATGATGTGATATTCAATGTCAATGTTTTTAGAACTACAATGTAGAATTTTTTTTGAGATATCAATTTCACTTCAATTATCAAAAAGAATATTTAATATCATTTGAATGAAAATAAAAAAAGTTGGTAGTCGATCATACACCCATAAAATATTTCTACGTACATGAGTAGATTCGATACACTATGATTCATCTATACATAGGGTGAATGATCTCTAATTAATATAATACCATCAAACACAACCATCACTAATAATAAACAGATCAACTGATACATATGTATAATCTATTCAATAACATTGACCATCTACATCAGATGAAAAAAAAATTTAATATCTATACGATATCTAGAATTAAATCCATAATTCAATATTCCTTTTCCATTCATAAAACTTTTTTTAATTGAAACAATATTTAAATACTTTGGATCACTTTCATGAATTTCACATAGAGGTATATAATAAGAAATGTCTATTCTGGATATCGTGAGATATGAAATGCTACTAACCATGATTCAAAATATACTATGATAATTTTTATTTCCATGGTTGTCTTTTTGTCAGATATTTTGAACTGATATAGATGTATATACATCAATTGAATATTCTATTAAAATATTTATCATTCATTACACATCATATATTTCATGATAAATGAATACATAATATGAATATCTCCAAATTTTCATATTGATAAAATAGTTTAGTTACCAAATCATAGATATCTAAAACTGCTTCTATATCTATGTATTGAATTTACCACACAAGAAAATATTTTAACTAAAAAAAATGTCTACTGTAAATATATTGAATATTATGGTAATTGAAAAATCCCTATTCAAGTATATTCTGTTTTAAGTAGTGCCTTTATAAAACACCATTTCTATTGAAGGGTCATCATGTTTAGAATAATATGACATTTGATCATTATTTAACTCATAGGATTCTTTATTCAATATGAATATCATTTTCCATCATTGTCATCAATCATGCATTTTGGGTGTTTAATGAATATTTATTCAACATAGTCTTTATTTAGAAACATAGACTTCACATCCATTGGATATTCCTTTTAATGATTAGGATATACTACTACTAAAAACATTCACATTGTCTCATGTATAAACCATTGAGAAAAATCTTATTGAAATCCCATGCCTTCCATTCGCGGTTATCCATTTTAAACAATTATATCATTGTTAGTTGTTACATCACTTTTAATAAATGATTTCATTCAATAATAATAACATATTCTTCCTCACTCGAAAAATATTAATTATCAAAAATTGTTTCCAGGATTTTTCCAGATACATTTACAATTATTACACCATCAATCTACTCATTATTAAAAAAAATTGTTCGAGTATACAGAATTATTATCACTATATCTACATAAATTTTTATATATTGAAACTAAATATATATTTTTGATTTCTCTTATTCTAGCATCAGTATTCATTTGAAATGTATAAGAATCTTGTAATGACACCATCATCATTATTTTCATAAAATAATAACATCTTGCTTCTTTTGATTATAATATAATAATTTCATCCAATTACAAGGTAATATTTTTATGTTGGACACATTTGGTACTACTTACCATATTGTGTAACATGTTTTTCAATATTTAAAATAAATCTATTTTAAATATTCACTAATTTCCACAAGAAATATCTCCATAAATATCTAGATACAACAATATCTTCCAACATTATTCATACCATGTCCATAATACTTGAATTCTTCTAATCCAAAACGTCATTCTCTTTTGTGTATATGTTGTGTTTACTATTTTTTAATTCCATGTTCTGTAATATAAATTTCAAATGAACTTGTTTTTTATTCCATCCAATTTTTAGATATATATTTTATGATATATCAGCCATGATCCTTTTAGACATACATTATGTACATTTTATACATCCTAACAGCCTCGGAGTTGGGCTTAATCAATAGATAATTTGTTATATGGGTGAATTGATATATGAAAGAAATTAAATAATGATAAAATAAATTTTAGTTATATCTCATGGGATCATGAATGATTAATGACGTCACATTCTAGTAGTCATATGTAAGATATATCCTCCTCCTTCTGAGTGTTTTGAATTATCAATCCCTTTATAAATTTTCCATAGACAACATATTGATCTCTTCATAGCTTGGTTCAAGTCCATACCACATCATGATTCACAATATATATTTGGAATTCATTCATAATAATTTTTAATTCATCTAGTTATCAAGGAATTTTCACTTTTTCATTGAAATTTATTAATTATTAAAAGTAAAAATTTCCCCAAGATAATTTATCATCTTCTCATTTTCCTAATTTGTTAATGTGATTTTTATATTTTTTTCACGAAAATATACCTTCGATTAAATCAACTTGATTTTTTTTAATACGATTCAATTTTCCTTTTACCAACTTGTTATTCTCATTCATGAATTTTTCTTTTGGTCATGAAATCCCCATTGTTCTTCTTCATAAATGTATTCATATTTTTTTTTATTTTTTATTATCATTTTTACTACATGATTTTTCTATGGTTTTATAAATAGGATCAATAACATAAGAAAATTTATCATGCGTTTCTTGATTAGAAAATCCTCCTGAGATAATATCATATTACTCATATTTTTATATCAAATTTTTTTTATTATTTATTTGAACCCTCTTCTTATATCCGCTAGCCATTTAAGACAATTTAATTTATTTTCTCAACATCCTTCCTTGAGCATTTTCATCATTTTTGGATTGAAAACATACTCATTTATTCGATGTAAAATAAACTCCATGGTGTCTTAGTCACGACCCCCTCCCAAAAAATAGACTACAATGAGGTGAGGGTGATAATGAACCATGATTCATACATCCAAAATTATATAGGTTGGTGAATAACACCAAATGTGTTAAAAAAATAATGAAATCCGAGGAATTACCCTCTATAAAAATAATAAGGCGGGAGATAAGACGAATAATCCATAATCAACTCCATGTAATAATATTAAAGAATCCAAAACCAACCAACAATGAATGTATAAATAAAATGGTTATATATGGAAGTATAAAAAATTAAATACCTGAAATAAAATTTAATGTAATGCCATGACAACTATTCAATTGTCTGAGCATGTAATGACCATCAAGGTCCACATAATCATCCTGAAAACATGAAAATAAGTTTATATATATATGGTGACCATATCAGTATATATATTAGTAAATCATAAGTCTATCATGTATATATTTATTATATATTACTAATGGACCATGAGAATATAGTAGAAAAAACACCTAAACATGTCCATTATCAATCCAAATATCATTAGGGCATGTGGACCATATAAAAAAATATTACTATAATAATATATTTTGTATAATAACAAAAAATGGTGACCCAAATTGCAATCCAATATATTTAACTCTCTAACTCCCAAACATTGTATGTCTTGGTGCTCCCGTCTATTCTAAAAAACAGATACCACATCCCAAAAGAACGATTAAATCACATCACGCCCATGAAAACTTGGGCCATAACATCACAAACACTTCCATAATATGATTAGTGGGTTGGTGTGAACTTAATGGACATATCCCTTATTCCCTTTTACATCAATGCATGACCCCTCCATAAGCGGCAACACAACATGATCATATCCCATTAATTATGAAGACACAAGGGATACCACCCAACCGCACGACCATATCACATGACGCCCAATGACACCATGGACATCACATGGTGCACTAAAGTACAATAATCCATCATAGAATCAATTTATCTACTCACCTAGAAGAGATAAAGGTAAATCTAAGGTATCTATTCATCCATCATCAACACTAGGTTATTCTTAAAAACACCCACCATATCCGAATATAGATTTCATCACATAGTACTAAATGAGGATGGAATGTGTCTAGGAATAATAATGAATAAACACACATAAACATATATTTACAAACATGACATGCCAATGGGTTCACAAAAAAACACTAACCAACTAAGAAAACTTCCAATTTCAATACTTCCTCTTAATGCAAAAAACCAGAAAAACACCAGCCACATCACACACCACCATCCAATTCCAGTATCTATCCCATTAATTTAATAGTTTACCAAAAACTACATCTAACAACATATCCCCTAATTTATTTATTTTAAATAATTATTACACACAATTAAACAAACCAATCCCGAATCAATTCATTCCTTTTTAGAATATTTATTCCATCACTAACCAGAAATCTAGCACAACACAACCGCTCTATACAAGCCAGTCATCATCCCCATACTATCATTGCATCACCAGCCCAAATGAATGTCCAAAAAACCATCACATCACCACCGAAAAATGATTATCCAAATGAACTAGTACCACACCCACAAAATAAATTCTAAATGTACTATCATATCATCACTAAAAAATCATATCCAAATGAAAAATCACCTCACTGACCCAAATACATCACTAATAAAATATTATATCACCCCACATCCTCACAACCACACATAACTACCACTAATTATTGACCACACATAACAAAAAATGAAATAAAATGTTAAAAATTTAACAAATGGGATTTTATAACATTTTACATTATATGGGAGATGTTATCCCAGAAGCCATAAATATGTGGGATTCAATTTCTTTATCCAAATAGAAGAAATTATCCAATTTCTATTTAGGGTTTATTATAGAGAAACTTGCAGAAAGAATCCCATATCACCCTAGCTATAAAATAATAAAATGCTTATAGTATCTATGATTTTTAGTGGGGGTTATCCCATATAAATAAAACGTCACAATAATATCAGATCGGAAAAATAAAGAAAATATTATAGCCTTCCAATTAATTTAAAGAAACTGATAATTTAATCCTTATTAGAAATGTGAAAAAAAATCTTCAATAGTTAAAACATATTAAAAAAACATGGATGATACACAACACTGAGAAACTAGGGATTCCCTAACACAATATAGAATTCTGATCTCACTACACATAATAATAAAAAATGATCTTACGAGGGACTAGTACTACACCGAGATATCATAGATCAACTAACACAACATTAAATGGTTTGAGAGAGGGAAAGAGTTTGATTCAAACAATCCGTCCTTCCTAAATACACCAGGTAAGTATCCTATTTCACTAAATTACTGATGTCCACAACATAATATTCATGTAGAATCACTTGGATTATTGAGAGAGGGAAAGAGTTTGATTCAAACAATCCATCCTCATCACCATGAGGTTTGGGAAAACACCCATCATTGGAAACTATTGGTTCCACTACACAGTTCTCAACACAATTGGGGTGTGTATTGAAATCACAAGGATAATAAACAAATATACATATAACCACACATAAGACCAACCTATAGGTTCACTACAAAACATTAACCATATCATAACACCCCCACATGTCATTCTACTTCTAAATTCATATCACCACACAAAAAACCATCTATATTTCACACCACTAACCAATTCCATTTTCGACCCATTAATTTCATTATTTTTGAAAACCCACATTTTACCACCTAACACATAATTTAATTTTTCATTAATAATCTATATCCCATTAACCACACCAAACCCCCAGCCATTTCAATAATAATTAATGAAATTTATTAATCACTACACTCATCATAACAATCTCATCATCCCCATAATTACATTGCCTCAAATCTGTAAATGAACAACTAAAAAAGTCAACACCTCACTCCCCAAAAAGAATGACCAAGAAAAAAATCTACTCACATCCTCAAATGCATAGACAAACAATCCATCGCCTAATTGACCTAAAATAATGTCAAAAAACCCATCACCTTGATTCCCCAAAATAAATTCCAAATAATCTCTTTATAAACCGACATTGCATCAAAACCACGCATCACCACCACACAAGCCCGACAACACATCACAACACATCAATTAATAATTTACAAATTTGGAAAAGAAGATTTTATCAAAAATCACTTCATTTTAAGGAAAGTATCAAATAATCCATAAATCTTGGGCCAACAATTACAATATTTGAATATAACTGGTTATCCAATTTCCATTTTGGTGTGATATGACACCAAAAAACTAGGTTTCATTATCCCAAAATGGGGTGATATCACAACAACATGCAACACGGTTTCAATATCAAAACAAGTAAAATGTATGAAAATTCACCCAACAACCCCACTTTTCAATGGGGTATTCAGCCTATACAATCACAACATCATAATAATATTAATTTTGTAAAAGCATGATAATCCATCGCCATTCGCACAAATATTTATTAAAAAATTATATTTTCATGATTATGATAGTTAAAACCATATATTGTAGAAACCAATCTATAAACCACTGCAATATGATACAAAAATGAGAAAATTGAGGGATTCCATACCTATGATATAATTTTCAATCACACTGCACAACAAAGGGAAAAGAATAACTATTCTAGAAATTTGATTTTACCAAGAGATCATGGGTCTACCTAAACTGCTTCAATATATTACCAAAATTCATCGCATTATCACAATATAATCAATAACATCATCACTGTAGGGAATCCTTAAGAGAATAACTAATCAAAAACATGGGGAAATAAAAATTACTCAACGTGGTTCCTCAAAAAACTACCACCAAAACCCACAGTTTGAAGCATGAGAGAATATGTATAGAATTTATCCTTGATCAACCTATATTTAATTAAAAATAATAGAGTTAAATGTATGTTTGAATGAAAATAAATTAGTCTTAAGGGTTATAAAATTACATATATATTCATATTTTCTTGTTGTGTAAAAATTTCATGACGTGAAATCCATCGCATTCCCAATAACTCCAATATCTGCAAAAATTAATGTCACATATACCTTTACTCAATTACACATTAAAAATTACATGGATGATGTGAAATTATTTTATGGGTTCCCCATAAACTACATTAAAGACATGAAACTGGAATGTTTCACAATCTATGGACAACCAATTCACATTTTATACAACTATCACGGTGTGAATTTAATTCAATAGCCCTACTGCATCTACAACCATAATGAACCCACCAAAAACCTCTATTAGAAGTCCTACATAGTTAAAAATCATATATGTAATGTCCCAATAAATTACTAGACATTAAATTCCCTGACCATTAGAGTTATAAAATCTATCAAATTAAAATACATTTTCAATGAGTAATCCATTCTAAAATCATTTTAAAATTAGTAAAATGAATCTTAAATATCCTAAATCATTATATAAATCACTTTCATCTACACAATCTTCACTATTTAAAATTTTCTATTTCTAGTGATTTTAATGTTTATATTATCCTAAAATTTCATTGTGAATTATTAATGCTTTTTCATTTGATAATTAATGAGAATATTATCTTACTCATAAATTTTTGAATCATATATATTTTAATAGTTAACAATATATGCTCAATTCTATCGGGAAAATTCAGTATCAACAAAAATACAATTGAAAAATCATCAATTTTCTCCACAAATAATTCAATATTACTCACAATTTAATTTACTCATGAAATTAAATATTCTACACAAACATAATATCCATATTGATGCATTTAAAATTTATTCTACAGGTCTATATATTTTCCTCTTAGAATATCACCTTTCATTCATTACTATTATCTATATGTTCCTATATTTCTTTGGTTTTTTAAGGTCCCATAAATTTATTTTATAAATTCTTTTATAATTAAATGAGAATAAAAAATTAATCTTTTTCAAAAACTACCAAATTAAAATTTTCCATAAAATAACTCCTTTCAATCATAATCAGTAAAAGTAAATCCCACTTCAGCCGCATAAAGAACATATTGAAAAAGAGATAAAGATATAACAATATTCATTTCATCCAAATATCATAATTTTTATAATTTATTATTGGAAATCCCATGCTATTGACTGAATTAATATTGTCTTCTAATAAAAGTTCTATTGTTGGATCTGAAAAAGGTAACATATCCTTTTTTACATAATGATATACCTGGTTGGATTAGTTTACTCTAGTGGTAAAATGTGGATGAATAATTGGAGTGTGGTGTTTAAAATAAACTTATTTGACATCATTGTTTTTAATCCCCCAAAAACTATAAAATATCAGACAGTCCTAATCGTTTGGGGAATAAAAAAACAAGGAACACAGAATTATTACAAGGGTTTTATCCAAAGTTTAACTATCAATTATTCATAACTAATTTTTATGAATGTTCATATATTAAATTTAAATTAATAATATAAATGTTCTAATTACAAACATTCATGTGGCATGACACTTCACATGTCTAGAGTCACACTCAATTTCACCTCTTTTCATTCTAGTAAAAATGATTAATTTAAGATAATGAATATCACCAAATATACCAAGTTACATCTAGAAAAATATCAATATCTACATCCATTATCTATTAGGATATGATGAAAATAATTTCCCAATTTGATGACGTGAATTTTGATACAAAAAAAAACTAGAATCAAATAAGTTATACTAAAATTATGTGATTCATCATATATTGATTACAAAAAATAAGAACTCATCTTTATACTCAACTTCATTATTCTTAATTAAATAAAATTGAATATTTTTAATAATATAAAAAACCCATGATATCAATAACTCAAATGAAATGAAATAACTCCTTAATGGATCTGATAAATTAAAGTCTAAAATAAATTGTTATTTATTTTCAAATTTTTCTTTTGAAAACTTCTTCGAATCATTATAGAATCAAGTTTTAAAAGAAAGAAATTGATCAAGGAATAATTTAAAAAACATCCATGAATTGAATTGTTTTATACTTACACGATTTAAATTCTAGAAAATATTGAAATTCATTCTATGAATAGATAAAAGTCCAGTATTTATAATGTGGTCCAGTTTAGAAACATCACTAAAAGTTATTACATGTCTCATTTCACTTATATAACAATACCTTACATTATTAGATCAGTTATGTGGTCCATACCACAATGTCACAAAAATGACTACATCATAGTAGATGGATACAAGGCTCAATTCAATAACATCACAGGACCTTACATCATTGTATTGAGTACATGATATTTTCTTCTATATAGTATTTTATAGAAACAAACACTATAGATTCTTCTTTATGGATAAAAACATTTATGTAGTTCGTACGCATTCACATATTTTTTACCTTCAGTTTTGTGAAAGACCATAACAGTATACATAAAATAATATAGATATATTGTTAATATATATTAAATATATTTCAATGTGATATCCATCATTTATATAGGAATTGTTTATTTCAATAATAAAATTCTAACATCTCTCAAATTAACTCAGAATCTCTTCAGTAAACTTACATATAGTCTGAAACAAATTATCTAGAATCATGAAACTAAATTATATTATATTCAAACAATAATAACAAGATCACTAAGTAATAAAACTATTGATCTCATCACCTTATGGTTATTAAAAAATAAATCAATCCAAACTCACTACTATCCATGGGATATTCGACCATAATAAAATATATCCACATATTTGAGGTGTTCTTCAGTTCCAATTTAATAAACTATGTTTTATTCCATCTTTGAAAGTTGTACAATGACATTTGATGGTAATATAATAGTATATTATAATTTTTATCAAATATATTTACTATTTTCACATTTTAGTTATACATCTTAGGGTGTATCGATTGCATTATTATGCCTTTTATTTTATATATAAAACAATGAAATTACTTTCTTTGTATGTTAAAACTACCACAAGTTATTCTCTTTGTGTATATAAAGAAGAGTAGGAATCTTCACGACCAAACTTATGTGAATGCAGTATAACTATCTTTGACATTTATATCAATTATTTGAAAACAATATATTAATTGATGGGGGAATACTTCCAGATGACTGATAATGAATTATTTTTCAAACATCCATGACTATCAAATGAACTAATATTGATTTATCATTAATATTTACCATAATTAATAAAATGTAACATTAATTTAAAAAACTATATCCCACGGATTATGGGAGATATTTATACATACCTAGATGATACACAATTTAATCTACATAAAAGGGACATCCACCAAAGTTGAAGCTATCATGGATTTATTACAATGGGAAGTTCCTTATTATTACGTGAAAATATTTTTTAGTAAATACATAAAGCATCAACATGGAAAAATTTCACATCCTTTATTTAGCACTATGAAATACGATCACTAATCCATTATAATTAATCCCTATAAAAATCCCCCATTATAAAATAAATATTCCTGATTATTCTGTATATGAATTCAATTATCTAGGTACATAAAAATTTTAATGTGGATAGATATTTATAATATTGAGGAATATATTGGTGATGAATCTATTTAATTATATATGAAATAAAAATATTATTTGGATATCATTGGACTTCAAAAATAAAACCATTACTGGTGAAATGTAGCTGAGGAAATGTTAGGAAGAAATTTTCTTACATTTTTTTCAATAAATGGGATTGGGTTCAACTATGTGTTATGTATAATAGTGTAATATTTATGACAGGAATATAAACATTTAAATAAATTCATATGAAGTAGAATTTTATAAGGGATAAATAATAGATATAACATACACATAACTTAAATTTTATAAAAAAATTCATGAAATATATAATGATTTTTTCAAAAATAAATGATTGATTTGTAGAACAGTATGTTAGTTAACCAATGGAATACGTTCTATTTTATTACATTAAAATATTGAAACACTAAATCATTATTTAATATAAAAAATTATAAATTATGGATATATAAAATTTTAAAAATTACATGCCACTCTTATGGATGAAGTGATACATATAATGAGTGAAAAGGTTAGAAATCATGTTTAATAAAATATAACATGAGTTGGGATCATTGATAATATACGATAGATTTATATTTTCAAATTTCATGTCGCAATTTTATAATACTTACAGTGTGATAACAATTTTTCATTAGTATTGGATGAAAAAGGATTCATAAATGTGAAATATATAATATTAGAATACCGAAATGAGTCATTTATAATGGAATAAATTGTAACGAATATTACATGCAAATATACTCCAATAAATGGTAAATTAATCATTATGATTTTTTAATGAATGAAAATATTGAAATGAGAAGCTATTTATTAGAGGATGAACATTTTCATGTGATATCATATGGATTTCCTGATGGGCTGAATAAATATTATGACATGTATGTTATGAGTGACTATAGAGATAGAATTCAGATAATCAATAAATTTGAAAACATGTCAACAATTCATGAAAAATAAAATACTATATAATAAATTATTTATTTATATATGATTTTTAATTATAATAAATTATATACTTATGATTTTGGGGTTGAAATTTGATCACTTATTCTAATATATTTTTCTTACATGTGATACAGAAATTTAATTCTATACCGTAAGATTCTAAAATACCTAATGATCAAAATCTAAGAGATATTCAATGTGATATTTTTTTTAAAAATTCTATAAATAAAGTGTGTTTTAAGATAATACATTCAATAAATATAGGTATGTCGAGAATCAATGATTTAAATGTGGGGTGGAATGGGTGTGGTGAACACATTGACTCTAATATGTCAATACATTACAGTTAAATTTTTATTAATAAGATATAAATTTTTGTTATCCATATTTAATGTTTAAATAATATTATTTTTATATTGAAGTACATTGTTCGAGAAAACATTACAGTAACAAATTATTACACATTATAATCTATTACCTTTAGATCATGTTTTAGAATTCCTTATATTATATTAAATTGATCAAGTATTATTAATGAATTCATTTTATATATTTAGTATTAATGATTCTATAGGGTAACTTAAATCTTTTAATGCTACAAAATTCAGTAATCACATGGGAGATATTGATGAGAACATCAACCCTCACACCATATTAAATGGTGTTGTATATGATATATATCAACCAATAAAAAAGAAATTCCTTAAATAGTACTTGTGTTCAAGAGTATTAATGTATAATTTATTTTATTTTAACCTATAATACATGACCACTATAAATTAGTCAATATTTTAAAAATCACTTCATTATAAATAAAAATCCTAATAGAGAATAAAAATATTGCAACTATGCTACAATAAATGTCATTATACATCATCAGTGGTAAATTCTTCACAATATTTTTTTTAGATAATTTTAATTTATAATATAAATTTACTATATAATTAATTAGCATAACCACAATGTGATAAAACATAAATAATTATATCTTCCCATTACTTCAATCCCATACTATCATTTGTTGATGTAGGTTGGTATTAATATGAGGGGATAATATTTTGATGAAAACATGGTAAATAAAGAGAATAATGTGTATCTATTTAAAAAATATTTTTATTACTACATCTGTTTTTTATATCATAAAAATAATTTACATGTGTTTTTATATAATTTATATATAAGATGTTTCACCTTATGTGATTTTCAGAATCGAGATCCCCTAAACATTGCCTCGAGCCAGTTGGCCACAATCCCTTAAGCGCGCCTTCCCTTTTGGCAGAGGGTGTCGACTAGCAGTGATGATCTCGTGAACTAGTCTGGGGGAGATGATACCCTAATTTATTAGAATAAAACACTAATGGATGAAAATAAAAATAACATTGTGTTGAAGAATATAAATTAACAGAACATATTTGTGTCATATGAAAACCAAACATGAAAATACAATACTCAACTAAAGGGAAAAACATGCTATGAAAATGAAAATGTCAAGTGTCTACAATAAAACTGAAACTAAAGACACAAAAAATCCCAAAAAGGTATTGAAACACATCTTGTTCCCTTTCTCATGATCCTATCCAAAACCGCAATCTTACCCAGGGCCTTTCCATTCTCATTTCCTACAAAACGAATGTTCACTCGGGAGCTGATCAAGCACCCCAAATAGGGTGTGAGTACAACTCAGTAGGCCAACACCAATGTGGTCTAAAATTTGAGCAATCACATGATATTTCATGCAATTTTATGATGCAATAAATACAATACATAATTTAAATAGTTATTACATTTTCATTTAATCATTAATCATCACATTGGGCCTAGTTTCAAATCATATTTCCCATTTGAATCATTATGAATTACTAATAATACATTGTTGCAGGTCTTCATACCCAGCTCCCTAAACCTCATTATGTGTATGTCTCCATGCCTATAACTCTATATATCATTAGGTGTAGCTCTTCATGGATAGAACACCATAATCACGATCATGGATATCTATTTGGTAGGAATCATTTCGAATTCCAAACTTTTAATTAGTCTTTCACGCCATGTCCATCACTATAAAAATATCATCCATTTAATAATTCATTTATTCATATTGATTTGACACATAATTCCTTTACCAATCCAAGGATTATATATACATTTCAAAGTCCATTAGTTAAATAAATATTTACATAACCACATAAACCATTAATGAATTCATTAATTAATTAATCAATCAACACAATTATCATTCAATAATTAATTCATCACAATTATTTACCCATATCAAATATCAACTTGAAATAATTAATTCCCACTATTAATTATCTTTTATCAATATAATGGAACATAATTAATTTTCAAAATTATTTATTATTATTAGTAACATAAATTCATAATTAATTTCCTGCAATTAATTATCTTTCCACAAACAATTCAATATCTCAAATATAATATATCAACCCATATCAAAATTTCCAAAACAAATATCATTTCTGGAAACCCCCCTTTGTTTGTTATGCGACTAAAATTAAAATTCATCACCAAGCTAATCTCAAGTCAATTTCTCATTCTTAATAACTCCAATTTAGGAAGTACATGTTCAATAAAATCTATAAAATCATAAACTAACATTCATATTTCATAAATTATGACTATGGTAGTTTCATTTAGACCCCCCACCTTGGTTTATTAACAGAAGTTAGCCCAATGGAAGATCCCCAAAATCTAAGAGGCACAACATCATCGATAAATCTTTAGATCCAAATACCTAAACCAAAATTAAAATCAAAGGCATAAATATTTTTCAAATATAGATCTATATCCACAATCTTATATATAGATCAGAACTCATAGGTTTGGATCCAAGATAATGAGGGAGATCATCCCTGAAAATATCTTTGAATGATAATATAAAGGAAGTGAGAAAAATCAATACAAAATCTGCATACCTGAACAAGAAAGGATATTTGATCCGGGATTTAGATCTCGGTGATCAGCATTATGATTTCCACTGATCCCTTCAGAATGATCTATGAGCACCAAAAAAATGTCAAGCCCGAGTTAGGTGGAACTAATGAGGTTTCAAGGGTTCGGGTGGTTTTAAAACCATTTTTAGATTGCATTTCTCTATGTGCACATTTTCATTAGGGAGGCCAGATGGTTTGGCCAAATTGTGCGCCATCTATGCAGTCTTCCACTGCCCACGCAGCTCGATGGTGCTTGGTTTAGAAAATTGTTCACAACTATGCCTTCTTCCAATTTTCATGCAGTTATCTTGCATATAGTTTGGACAATCCTTGCACATATTGTGAACATCCCCATGTCTTCCCATCTTCCTGATTAATTTTACCCAAACACATACCAGGTCATACCCCAACCCAATGGTACTTAATAAATACAAAATCTACATAATTATTTCTAGATATAGCACTAAAAAAGTGCATGATCGTGCAATCTCCACACCTTATAATAGCACATCCTTGAGATACACTCCTGAACTTCTATAAGAATCCAATGTAGTAATATTGGGCCAATGGTCCCTCATGTTATCATCCCACTCCCATGTTTCATCGTGAACACTTCTATGTTTCAATAAAACATTAATTAACCACCTGGTCATTCCCCTAAACACTTTCTCACTATGACCCATCACATATATAAAATTATCTTCAAAGGAAGAATCCATTTCGAGTTTAACCTCTTCCACCTCAATCACTTCAGAATGGTCAGGGTGATACCTCTGTAGTTGTTACACATTGATAACATTGTGCTAACACTGACCTTCTATGGATGTACTAATTGGTAATCCACCAGGCCTATTCTTTCCACCACCTCAAATGGTCCCAAAAACCTCATTTAGAACGTTTTGTGCCTCTATATCTTGTGGGGACCCAATCTAGGTGACTCCCGAAGGAATACACGATCACCCACTATAAACTATAGTGGTCATCTTTATCAATCATCAGAAGACTTCTTTATACATTGATACATAGCCATTGGTTTCTGAATCATCTGCACCCATTTTGATGTCTCACGAACAAGGCTCGGTCCCAACAAATATGACTCATTCACCTCTAACAAACATAGTGGTTATCTACATGGTCTACCATAAAGATCCTCATATAGTGACATATGTATAGTTTCCTAATTACATTTTTTATATTCTAACACCACAAAAGAAAAGTGCTTCTCCCAAGAACCATCGAAGTCAAAAACACTTGCTCGCATCATATCCTCTAACACCTATATGACATGCTCCAAATGTCCACCTGTATGTTGGAAGAAGGGCATATATAATAATACTAGTGTACCAATCGCCTTTTGTAAGCCCTTATAGAAGTGTTATGTATAGGGTGACTCACTATCTGAAACTATAGTCTGTGGAACCTCATGAAAACAAACTATATATCAAACATAGAGTTCTCCCTACTTCTCTACTTTAAATGGATTACTGGATAAGAAAAAAATTTAATACCATCATTAGCCATTCCACAATGACCAAAATAGAATCATCTTCATAATAATAATTAAAATTACTACCAAGAATTCCATAGTCATGTAATCCCACATCCATTCCAGAATTGGAAATGACTACAATAGGCATCTAGGTCATTGATGTTCTTCCATCACCTACTGAAATTTGAAACATATTGTTACAAAACCTATTATCTCCTTTTTCATTCCTAGACACCAAAACTATTGGCGTAGGTCATGATACATACTTTTCACCCCAGGTTGTACATACCACCTTGAAGCATGATATTTCCTTGTGAGTTTTTCTCGCATACTTGTTGAAAAAACAACACGATTTTTTACATAGATGATCCAATCCTCATAAATTATCCATTATGAAGGTGTATCCCACATTCAAGTGATTCCCTCAAGGCTGAACAGTCTAGATCCTCGTACTGCCTATCCCTAATCCATCTAAACAGTGTAGACTTGAGTGCTATATAAAACAAATTCTTCCTCTCCTGACTCTACCAAATTACCAAAAGCATTTCTTCCTGAAAAGTCATCATCTTTCACTCAGCTTTCGACTCATGTACAAACTATGTCTAAGATTTCCTACATAATGAATCAGCCACACAATTACACATTCCAAGTGTATATTCTACTTCCAAATCAACGGACTCCGTATACTCTACCCATCTTCAATACTGAATATTCAAGTTGCACTAAGAAAAGATATACTTCATGATTTGGGTGAAAAGTAAAACCTATAAAACTTTGACTCAATATATAGTGTCTCCAACTATTATTAGAATAATCCACTACTTTTAACTCGAGGTCATGAATATGGTAATTCCATTCATGTGGCCTTAGCTATTGAGACCCATAAGCAACGACTCAATCTCCTTTCATCAACACATATCTGAGTCTGATACCAGATGCATCACAATACAACGTGTACTCATCACTTGACTATGGTATAAAAAAAATTGGTGTCGATGTCAAGCACTTCATCATATCCTTGAATGAATTCTCATGTGATTCTGTCCAATAAAACATTATCCCTTTATTTTCCAATCATATAAGTGGTGGTTCCAATCGAGGAATGTCCTGGATGAAAATCTTGTAATAACTAGATAATCTTAAAAATCTCTAGATATCAAAAACATTCATTACATTCTTCCATGAAATCACAACCTACAGTTTTATGTGTCCACTAACATACCTTCTTCTGAGATTATGTTCCCCAAAAAGTGTACATTTTCAATCCAAAAAATTCATTTATATTGCTTTTAGTATAGCTGATACTCTCTCAATGTACCCAAAATGATGTCAATTTGTTGGGAATGATCATGATGAGTCTTAGTGTACACCATGTTTTCATCCACAAACACCACCACGAACTGATCCCAATATGGATGAATGATCATGTTCATCAAGGCCATAAATACTGATAGTGAATTTTTCAATACCAATGACATGACTAAAAACTCATAAAGGTCATACCTACATCTAAAAGTAATTCATGGAATATCAGAGGTCTAACCTCTCACCTGATAATACCATGATCTCAGATTGATGTATGAGAACACAGAATCCCTCATCAGGTGGTCAAATAGAACATCGATATGAGAAAGAGGATATCGGTTCTTCATAGTAAATTTATTCAACATCTGTTAATCAATAAATAATCATAAACTGTCATTAGCATTATTTTCAAACAAAACAGATGTTCCCCAAAGAGACATACTTGGATGGATATAAACTATATCCATTAACTCCTCAAACAACATTTTGATCTCTTGACCTTCAGTATGTGCCATTGTGTAAGGTGGAATAGATATCGGCACAGCCCCTTACATGAGATCAATAGTTAACTCCACATCTATCTTATGTGGAAAACTAGAAAAGTATTCAGGAAAGACATCCTAAAAGAGTTATATTAAATGTGGAAGGAATTATTTCTGACCACTCCCATCATCCAGCGTATGAAAAGAAACATGTGATGTGATATCTTCTAGTTGATGATTAATTTGCTCAGCTCGGCCTGCATGGATATCCCAATCTCTATGACGAACATACTGATCAACCTCTGGAGATACAAAGGTCACCATCATATAGTATCCATTTATATGAGTTCAGTATGCATCTAGCTAGTCCATACCCATAATCAGATTGAAAACCATATTATCAAAGTCATAGATATCCCAAGAAAAATGGTACTCTCTGATCTCTATCAAACATACCTTTCATAAAAAGATATTTCAATACTATGTTCCAAATGGTGTATCAATATTCATCACCCGGATTAAGGACTCCACATCCATGTCCATTTCATTATAAAGATTTTCAATTTTAAAGGATGGAGAGGCACCAGTATCAAACAAAGTAATAGTTAATATATAAGCAACAAGAATTGTACCTCTCACTATCGATGGACCAACCTCGATGTCCACAAATGTATGATGCACTACCTATAACTGTCCTATCCATATTCCTTGTAGTGTCATCTGACTCTCCTGAGTAGCCCCACACTACTGATACAATCGCTCATTCCCTGAAGCACCATGTCCACTACCTCTACGGTATCATCCAGTAGAACTCCAGCTACCATAACTACATGGTGTATAAGAACCCCTTCCCACACTCTCACTCTGATCAACTTCTCCCTCAGCACCAGTCGTTCACTAATTCTTACAGAACAACGATAGGTGTCTCCTCTTACCACAAAACCAGAACTCCACTATATGACGAGGACAATGTGATGATAGTGTCCCTTCCTACCACACTGGTTGAAAAGAACATGAATATGATGTGGTTAAACTATGCCTCTTGATTTTCCACATTTCTATCCTCTATCCCGATTATGATTATCTTTAAGATGATTCCTGATCTTAGAAAAGAAACACCCTGATTATCCAGTGATAGATACATATCCAGTACATGAAGCCTCATTCAGGTTCCCCTCTGAAAAGAGATCCTGATTAAAAAAATCTATTAACATCTTCAGCATAAATATATTATCTTGGGACATAATTTCACACCTAATTCAATATAGAAATAATTTTTTTGAAATATGCCTCAACTGACACCAAATCTAGAGAAATTAATTATAACTGTGAATCTTTTAGAATTGTCCATATTAGGCATCCTTCCTTGGATCAGTTTCATTAAATCTAATACCTTCTCCTGTCTCAAAATCACTAGATAAATGTGTTTGAACAACTTATCTAGAAAATCCTTCTATAACATCTCATCATTTTGTCTTGAGCATACCTGAATATCCCAGTATCACTTTTCTGAATCTCATAGCACATTAGAATCCAACGTAACCTTCATCTCAACAAGAGTCTCTAAATGGTCAAGTATCCTTTATATATATTGAATCCATAATTCAGTCTCATCGAGTCAACCCTCTTCAGCAATTGTAAAATGGTGATGTAGTTGAAACTCCCATTTCATCTCTAACATGCTTTTCTAAACCTACCTTGGATCTCTTCCCATGAAATTCATGAAACGAGCAATGTTCTCTCAGAACGGTTCCCCTAACTTCTCAACATTCCCCAAAGATGTCTCATGTTCCCTGTTTGGAAGCCTTTTCTAGACCATACCATTTGGTCTCTCCATCAACAAGAATCAGGGAGGCTTGTCTCTTCTATCCATACACATGTCTAAGACCTCATAACACAACCATAAAACATTTATGTGAGAGTTGAAACTAACACAACAAATTTAAAAATGTTTATTCCCCCTTTTTCTTGCCAGATGGTCAACACCGAGGCCTTATCTCTACCCTTAACCATCAAACTCCTATGTATTGGTTAATAAGGGTACATAAATTCTAATTAATTAAAATATTGATTAATTATTTACATTATATGAAATTAATTTATTGAAGAATTAATTAATTTTTTATACTCCTTTCATCATTCATGTTTTTCATTAGACACCCATTTTTCTCATTTTTCATCATTATTTCAATCTCACAATAAGGAAAAAAGTTCAAGTTCGACAAATTACCCATAAACCATTTTCCCAATAGTACATAGATTGATTCATATCAGAACAATTATAAGTACATAGAATGATTCATGCAGACTCAACTGTCATTCCTCCATAGTCAATGAAACAAAATTCAACAATTTTCAAAACAAATATCTCATCACACCATAAGTGAGTCACATAAAGCGAAATTATATCCAACAGTGACAATAAAAATCAATCACAAATATTTCACCCTGAGTTCTAACATTTCTCTTCATTCATGGGTTTGTAAAACAGTATGGAAAAAGAAGAAAATTTAAAATTAGACTCCTTTGATACCTCTTTTTAATGTCCTGACCCAAGATCAACTGAACGTTTCCCCGAAGCGATTGGCCACATGCCCTCAAGAGCACCTCCCAATATACCAGAGGGTGTTGACTAGCAGTGAGGGTCTGGTGAGTCAGTCTTGGGGATAATATACCATATTTATCAGAGAAAAACAATAATGGATGAAGATAACAATAACCATATGCAGAAGCATATAAATAACAAGAAAAAATCCATTTCATATGATAACCAATATAAAAAAAATACTCCGCTGAAGGGTAAAACATTCTATGATAATGAAAATGTCATGTGTATACAATGAAACTAAAATTAATGACACAACGACTCCCATGCAGTACATGAGACATATCTAATTCCCTCTCCCATGTTCCAAACCCAAACTACAACCTTTCTCAGGCCTCGACCTTATCATGTCCTATAAGAAAAAAGTCTACTCAGGTTCTGATCAGGTGGCCCATATAGAGTGTGAGTACAACTCATTAGGACACTACTAACGGAGTCTAAAATGAGTCCAGTAGAATTATAGTTCATGTAGTTTTATGAAGAAATAAATACAATGCATAATTTAAACAGTTATAACATTATCGTTTATCATTAATAATCACATTTTTTCCAATTTCAGTTCATTTTTACTATTAGATTCAACATTAATTATTATAAAACATTTGGCGTAGGATGTCATTCCTAGCAGCCCAAATGTAATTATGTGTAGGTCATTATTTTTATCACTCTATATCTCATTTGGTGTAGGTCATCATCCCTATAACAACATAATCTCTATATTTGATATCTATTGGGGTGGAACAACATGTCCATGAGCCAACTTTTAATTGGTATATAACTCAATTTCTAGAAGCATAGAAATCTTCACCATGTAATCATTCAACTATTAACAACAATTTTCAATATAATTCCATTACCAATCCAATGATTAGTTAAAAATTACAAAGACCATTAGATGACTCCACAATTAACTAAGAACCTAACCCATTTATTAATTAAAAAATTATTTTATCTATCAACCTAATTATCATTCCATTTTTAATTTTTCACAATCAATTATCCATGTCAAATCTCAACGAGTCATAATAAATTATCAAAATTAATTATCTTTGACAACATTATAGAACATAATTAATTATCTCAAATAATTATCATTCATAGAGAAAATAAATTCCTAATCAATTTCCCCAAATTAATTAAATTTTCACAAAAAAATAAATATATCAAATATAATATATCAACCAATGACAAATATTGAAAACAAATATCAATTTAGGGAACCCCCTTCATTTTTTCGTGATTCAAATATCATTTAATCAAGAGGGTAATCACAAGTTAATTTCGCATTCCAAATTACCACATTTTACGAAATCAATCATCAATAGAATATAAGAAATCATAAAATCACATTCACATATAATAAATCAAGAATATGTGAGTTCTATTTATACCACCTACCTCAGTTTATTGATGGATGTTTTCCCAATTGAAAATACCCAAAATCTGATATGTCATGCGTTGTTGATTTATCTCTTTATCTAAATCGCTAAACCAAAATTGTGATCAATGCCATCTAGATAATGAAAATCATGATCTAGATCAATAATCCATGATCTATATCTTAAATCAAATGTTTAGATCCAATAAAATGGGAGAGATATTTCCTAAAACGATCTAGGAATGATAAAATAAATGATGGGAGAATCATTAGGATGAAATGTAATACCAGAACAGTAATGGATCTTTGATCCAGGACTTAGATTTTGATGAATGATGTTTGGTTTTCCTTATAATCCATCCAGAATGCTCTAAAATGACCTATAAATTTTCAATCGGATGCTTAGGTTGAAAAAAAGAGGTTTATGGGGTTTAGATGGTATGAAAAAACGTTTTGGATTAAACTTCACTTCATGCATGGTTTCACCTGTGAGTCCACATGGTTAGGCCAAACAGTGGAGTAACCATGTGCAGACCATGCCATCTGCCACTATCTACATGGATAGCTTGCGTACAGTTTGGCCAAACTATGTGTAACCTGTGAACAACCCTATATCTTCCCATGTTCCATAAAAATTTCATCAAAACACACCCCAAGTCATACCCCAATCCAAAGGAACATAATAACAACTAAAATTACCTAAAAACATTCTTGAGATTTATCCAGATAATTTCGGGATATTACACCTTCCATATTTGAAAAAGAACTATTTTTTATGTTTTATCATAATCCAAAATATTTTGGATGGGTTATAATGGAAGGTTTTATATTATCTCCATGTGAAAAAATTAATAAAAAAAATATGGAATCACACATATAAAGAATAAATAAACATAGTAAAAGTTATTAATAAATAAAAGAGGTACCATTTTAATAAAATATTTTAGTTATGAATAAAATAGGATATTAATGACAAAATGGTAATGGATAAAGAAACACCCATAACTATTATTAGGAAATCGTAAAACCTTTGGTTTCCAATATTGAATTCCCCTATAAATATCAACCTGAAAAAGGTTCTACTATTTTATAATATTTTAAAAAAATTAATTATAAATGAAAATAATTTATTTTATTTCAAATATTTGAATCTAATACTATTTTTTACTTACTATGATTACTACCCACACATTTAATTGTTTCTAGCGGTGAAGTTTGTAATATTCATTGTGAAACCCTTTATAAAGAACATTTTCCAAAAGATCACATTGGATTAGGTATTAAGGTAGCTCATGATCCAAGAGATAATATTCATATTATAACTGTTGATATTAATTATGAAATAATCTTTGAAATCAATTAGAACATTCATAGAATGGATGGAAACTATTATTAATGAACATTAAATGTTTATAGCTATTATCCACAATAATTATAACCATGAAGTGTCATAATGATATTACAAAAAAACTTTATATAGTCATATAAAATTATATAAGAGGATATATAGTGTGTTTTCAATAAAGTGGAAGTAATAATAATAAATTTATGATTTTTCTCATAAATTATTCACATTATAAGCTTAAAAATACAATATTTTGAGAATAGAACTACTACGCAGAATTCTGCATGTTTATATTTCATCGGCTATTCCTCTCAATAAGCATGTGAAATCATTCGTAAACATTATTTTTATTATTAATTAATGTCTTGGATGATACATATTTATGTATTTCTTAAAACATGAGGAGATACTATATGGGGATGTTAGGTATGTTGTGGGCATCAGAAATGACATATTATTAATGAATATTGAAATGATGGATTTTTTCCTTTCTATATATATAGAATTTTATATATTAGGAACTTCACTAATATATAACAATTTATTTTAATTACCTAACCACCTGATAAAAAAGAATTATTTCAGATATTCAACGAAATTCATATTAAGCATATAGGTTGGTGAAGCAGTTGTGCACCAAGTGTTAGAAGATATAGCTAAATAAAGATTTTAATAGGTAGTGATTCTTTATATTGGGTCATTTTAATTGCAATATATCCTCTCTATTTAAGGGTTCCTTGATATTTTAATAGAATTTAATGACTGAATTTAGGAATGACTACCTCATTATAATGATAAATAGGCCTAAAGTGTCATAGAAAATGTATACCCTTTTATATAAAAAAAATATATTTTCCATTTAGTATTTGGATTTGTTATTATTATCTAGACTAAGAAGAAGTATTTTCTCATATGTTACTAAATGATAAAAAATATTTAATAATTATTTAATTAAATGAAAGTTGTTTAATTAGTAGAGTATATGTTATTAATTTATATTATTTCACTTGTAATGTACTAAATAATTATTTATTTATAAATAAACTAATTATTTATCTATATAAATTTTAAAATGAATATTTCATTCCCTAGATTATTAATTGATTTTTTTATTTTTTAAATGCATAATGTTTTTATCTAGTTAATTGGATGATAATAAATAATAACTTATTAATAAATAATTATTTTTCAATAAATTATTTATTAGACTACATCAACATTAAATGAAATATAATTTTCACTAGAGCATGAGTATGATCATTATTTATAATACTTTTTAGAAATTTAGAAAATTTCCAGGAAGATGAGGAGACCTAGTTATTGGTAAAATGTTAACTATTTATTTCCCATATTATATATAATATTTAATTATGATATTGTGAATAATTTTTATCCTTTCACATTTTAAAAAAAATGAAGACATAATGTAATAATATTGGTATTTTACATGGAAGGGTTTTTTTAGATTTAATACATTATTAAAGGAATTTTTGAAATTAATTAATATGATACTCCTAACAAATTTCTATAAATATAAAATTATAAGAATTCTAGGTGTTTTTTATTACATAAATATTATCATCCCTATAGAATACTAACCTAACAAGAATATATCTGAGTTTTACTCTCATGATAAATATTTTATCTATTCATCATTCATTCAATCTCAGGATAGAGAGATCAAAATACTATACATCCCTCTGGAATGGATCATAGTTTAGATATATGGAATGGAAAAAGATGATCGGTTATTCCATGCATGCACCAAGAGTACCTTTGGTTTCATTTTGAGTTTAATGGAGCATGTAAGAATCATATTTAGAATCGATCTATAATGGGTCATCATTGATGCAAGTAAAATAAATCCCAATACACATAAAATTATCAAAAACATTGTGAAATAAATAATTCAGGATCACGGAATTCCACAATTTTAATAAAATAGTTAATAATTAACATGGAAAGGTCGTATCTCTTATAGTTGAGAAAACAACTATTTTTCAATATTCATTAGAATTATTTCATTGGACATGTTGGTCATGCCATGTAAATAGTGGATGATATAGTGAATCAGAAAATTTATTATTTGTTCATAGGCCCATATGGTACAACCATTTCATTTTGAACAATAAAAGGGAACAGTAAAGAGCTCTAATTGTAATGCGTTCATCTAGGTCACTTTTATTACCTATGGTTCATGCATATATCATCTCATTACCCATCCATTATGTAATCATTTTTATCCATTGTAGTTTTACTTATCATATTGTCGAAATATGGGTGATAAGAAATTGGGAGGAAAAATAAATTGATGAAGATACATATTTATTGGACTTTTAACTTTAACTAGGATTTTTTGAATGAAGCATGATGATTTCACACCGTGTAGATGGGTTACACGCCGTGTAATTTCTTCAGGGCATAAGACATGAAAGGGGATTCACGCTGTGGAATATTACATGTCGTGAATGGTGGTCTCATATCATTTAGGGTATAAATAATTTATTTTTAGTATGGGTTGAATGGATTATTGGCATACTTATGAAGTGTGGACTTTGCGACTTGAATTGGAGTTTCACTCTATGAAACGGCCCAAATCCAGTTTTAATAAATGCGCTTGGCAGTTTTTTCTTTTCCCCTTTTTTCCAGAATCCATCTCCATCACCCCAGGGTCTCTTTAAGGTGTTTTCATTATATATTGATCCTCATTGACCGATCTATTCCGTGTGGGATATTTGCTGGGACTATAACATGTCTTTCTAGGAAAGCTTCCTTTTCACTTCTTCATTAATTGTTATTAAAATATATCATTTGGTAACATATTTTAATTTGATGGTTTAATATAGTGTTTATTATTGTGTTCTTCTAGATTCATTGTGAAATTTCTTTCTAGTGACCTTTTCCATTATTGATTGTGGTGTGATAAACGTTCGTTTTTAGGGCCTTCATTGTAGTCATTGAGATTTCATTGTTGGTGGATCCTTTTATGGGAATGTGTGAAGGAAAATTTTAGGTTGCTGGTTTAGTCTCAAGAATATGATAATGGATGATTATTTTCTCTACAAACTAATTTATAATAATATATTGGCATAATTGTGTTGTGTGTTTTGAAAATTAGTTTCAATGAAAAATGGGATTTCCCTTGTTATTGATAATTGGAATGGAAAATGGGGATTATCAAAGCATTAAAATAAACTTTGAAATGGTTTTTAAATGGTTTTCAAATCATTGAAAATAATTGTAAAAAATATAACTTGGGTTACCTTGGATACTTGGGTAGACAGTTTATCTTGGGGGAACCGTCTATTGTTTTTTTATTAACAAGAAGGTATGTCCTAGGGCCCTCTACTATTTCCCAGGCTGGTTGTTATAGGAGACTGATATTGTCATTTTTTGGGGGGTTTTCTCAGGTGGTATTCATCTCCTTCCACGACCCATTGTTATTGAAACTTTTTTGTTCACATGATTATTATTGTACGAGTAGTCTGTGGCCTAGACAGGTTGTGTTCCGTGGTGTTGTGATACAAAGGATTCTATTTTTTATATCTTGACGTTATGAGTTATCCTTGATTTTCATTATTTATTGTGTGAAAAATGATATGGAAAATGTGATTTGAAAATGATATAACTTCTTTTTTTTAGAAATGTGGAAAAATGGGAATTCTTTCAATGTTTTCTTTAATACGGGTTTACTTCTTATCATTCAATGCATTTACTTATAATGGGAATACAACAATGGTTATAAATATAAATGATATGGAACCCCTGGGTGGGCTCCTACTAAACCTATTATATCATTTCGTGTACACATATTTTGTGGTTCATTGACCTTTGTTAGTGTTAAACTATTCTGTTTAGTTTAGTACATATATTCCATGTGTTTGAACATGATGGATGAAATCATTCCTTATGTGGAGTTTTTCAATAATCAAGTGTTTTTTCAGTATCCCATGGGTATCTGGAACAACCTTTGGGTGTGTAATGGAATGGGTTGGGTGTTACATTTGGTGGAAACCCTATTCGGTTCACTACAATTAGGTATCATAGTAGTTATGTCCCCTGGATTTCTTGTTTTGGGACGTCAGTTAGACTGGAGATAAGATTGTAAGGAAATTAGAGGTATGTTTCATTATGTGCTTAGATAGATCTTTTAATAATGAGACCCATGTTTCCATGGGATGTTAGGATATGTGTAATTAGAGTTGGTTTTTTTAATATCAATTTTGGCTTATGGATTTTATAGTTTGAACTAATATTTTTTCTACTGTATAATCATTTGTATGTTTTTGTGTGTAGTAATATGCCACTTAGAAATCTTCCACAAGTTCATCATGATGGTGTATCTGATGATCCTCAAGGGAACACAAATATATATATCATAATTTGATCATTACTATCATACGGGGTGTATATTAAATTTTTAAGGATGTCCCATGACATCAGAATGTAGTGGTTGAGGTACATCAAGGAGTTAGAGGATAGATAGATTGGCAATGGATGTTCTTCCCTGAGAAACCACATTCAGTAATTGAATGATATAAAATCATGAGTAGGAGTATTGGCTTGATGGGATCCATCAACTATTCAACTTTCTAGAGACATATCGGATTATTGGGGTGACGTCTGTAGTGTTTCAACTTGAAGGTTCTGGCAAGTGATTATGGGATTCTATAGTCCATGAAGTTAGACATGTGGACTTGGGTTGGAAGGGTTTCAAAACTCTTTTCTTCACATAATTTTTTTCAAAGTCGCTGATTTTGTATATGTATTAGGTGTTCATGTCTTTAAAATAGGGATATCATTCACTAATGGTATTCACCAATTATTTTTCATAGCATGTCAGTTTCCCCCCGAACGTGGTGAAGAATGACCAGCTGAAGGCTCAATGTCCCTACAGGGTTTTCTACTGGAAATCCATTTTCTAGTGTTTATGTTCAAATATTAGATCTATAAAAAGATGGTAGAGAGAGATATTATTATATAAAGGAATATGTATAGAGTGGTTTGATTTCAAACCCACCCCTTCCATTAGGTGTAGGCTTTAGTGGTGGACATGGGAAAAAGAGGAAGTGGAATAATCATCATTGGAGTAGTGTTGGTTTGTCTATGAAGAGAGACTCCTCTTCACCATATATTTCATTAGGTTATGTGACTCTTACTTTATTTTAGTGTGGAATGGGTGTACAAAGAAGACCTTATTGTCATATGATTGACAATTCATGAAATAGAGGTTGTTGTGTTGGTCACTTATAGTGTTTTTATCATGATATGATTACACATTATTATGGTCATTATTATTTGGATCCAATTTCATCAGTAGTGCAGTCAAGAAAATAATATGATGATGGGTCTCCATCAATGGGCCTCATGCTTGTAGCATTTTCATGCAGTAGATGAGTGTCTAGATGATGTTGATGTACATCCGACATTAGTGAGAGGTATTATCCTTGTTGAATAATTTGAAGTAATTTCTTTATTTGATATCCATTCCTCCTACCCTTTTATATCAACACATTAATAGATGTTCTTAAACATACAAATTAAATTATGTCCTTTACAGTGGAGTTATAAACATTTATCGGTAAGAGGAAATAGTCGGGGTTTTAGTGTTCTTTTTGGTTAACCACTGCTGATTCGGGGTTTATGTAGGATTATCTTATTGTTGATCTTGATTTTTTTGAAATCATCATTAGTATGGATTTTCTTATTTCCCATAGAGATAAGGTTTATTGTTATCATTGGTTTTTATCATTTCTTGTTGCTAATATGAGATCACACGTGTTTCAGGGAGTCTGGGATCAGAGAGCCAGTCGTGTAGGACAGTCCGACATAGATCTCATGATTTGTTATCTATCGTTGTGTTTGAGGCTGATGAAATCCCTCACATCGTTGATTTTTCTATTTTTGTTTGATACTTTTTAAAAGTTTTCCCAAATTATTTATCCAATCCTCCCCTGGAGATAGAATTAGATTTTTTGATTGATCTGGTTCAAGGTACGCAACCATGATTGACAACTTCTAATCGTATGTCACTTGCAAAGCTGAAAGATTTCCAAAATAAATTGGAAGGCCTATTGGAAAAAGGTTTTTGGGACCTACCATTTATCCATGGGAGTCCTTGATTCTCATTGACAAGAAATAAGATGGTTCAAATTAGTTATGGGGGGAATATCAGATGTTGAACTAGGTAATGATTTAGAAAACATATCCATTGCATCAAGTGGATGATCTGTTTGATTAGTTAATGGGAGGGGGTGAGGTTGTTTTCTTTGATCTACGTTTGATTAGTTTATTATCAAATCAGAGTAAGGGAGTCTAATATAATGATGATAGAATTCAGAATAAGGAATTTCTAATATGAATATCTTGTTATGCATTATGGTCTGAAAAACAATGCTGACGCTTTATGGCCTTGATCAATCAGATATTTAATCAATATATTGACACTTATGTGGTATTTTAAATGATGATATTATTGTTTATTTGAAATCCATTCAAGATCAGATGCACCATATGAGTGTGGTTCTTGAAATTTTGAGAAGTCTCTATTTATAAGAAAATATTTTGAATTTTATTTTTTAGATTCAAGAAGTGGTGTTCATGGGGAATAGAATTTATATGCATGGATTTTAAGTTGATATGTAGAAGGTGAAGACTATTTTTACATGGAAGGAACCATGAAATTACATTAATATATGAATCTTCGTTGGTCTTGTTTGATACTACAAATAGTTTTTCAAGGATTTATAAAATATGGCATCACCTTTGACTAGTCATAACATGAAGAATGTGAAATTGACCTAGGATGCTAAGTTATTGTATTCTTTCAATGAACTGAAACGACTTATAATATCGTCTCTTATTCTTATCGTACCTGATCTAGGTAAGGTGTACGCGGTGTTTTGCGATTCGTAGAGTGCAGTATTGGGATGTGTGATTATGATGGATGAATATGTGGTATCTTGCAGATCATTTCAACTTCAACCACATGGATAGAATTTTCCAATTGAAAAATATGATCTTGTCGTAGTCATCTATGAACTTAAATGTTGGTAGAACTATCTTTTGGGGGAAGGATCAGAGTCTTCTTTGATCAGAATAGTCTGACCTATTTCTTTTATCAAAAGGAAATGAATCTGTGGAAGAGATGATGGGTATAATACCTTTATTATTTTTACATTGATATCACCTACACACCAAGGATGATAATTATCATTGCAAACACACTTATTATGAATGTAACATCACATATTGTTCTGAAATCGAAAGTAGAGTGGAACCTTATGGGGTTATTTTCTCAGATTCACCTAGATGCTCAAAAGGATGTTTCAAGCATCGTTCTGACTAGTGTCCAATTCTCATCATCTCACCTAATGTTTATTTTTAAAATTTAGTAGTCTGATGGTGTGTTTTAGAATACTCAAAAAATCATTTATGGGGGGTTACCATTTCGGGTTATTCTCTATCATTAGATGGTATGCCTCACTTCGTGAAAAGGGTTTTCATCCACCCACTCATGAAGAGCATAGTCTTATTCGATTGTCAATACTCGTCATGGGAAATTCATGGAGGCACTAATAAGATGTATTATGACATGATGGGGAAATTATAGTGGTTGGGTTTGATGTGTGACATCATGGAGTTTGTGTATTTTTGTTAGACCTATCAATGGATAAATGCAGAGCACATGAAACTTTTTCGTTTTCTCCTTCTTTATTCGATGTCGATCTAGAACTGGGATGAGGTGTCCATGTTTTTTTGTAAGATTACTATAGACTCCCCAATGGTAAAATTATATCTAGAGGGTTTTTGATCATTCGATTAAGTCTTCCCTTTTCATTATGATAAATGACACCACTGATGTTGAAGATCTGAGAAAGTTGTATGTGCAAGAGATTGTGAGGTTACATGGGATTCCATCTACCATTATTTTAGTTAGGGATCCTAGGAATACATATATGTTATGGAGTAGTCTTAAAGGGCAAAGATGAACTCAGATCATGTTGAGTAAACCATTATATCCATAGATATATTTTATAATGAACCCTTCAATTTAGATCCTGGAAGATATGCTCTGCGCCCATGTCTTAGATTTCGGAGGATCATGGGATAACCGTATGGGACTGGTTGTGTTTGTTTAAGACAATAGTTTTTAGTATTTGAAAATAATGGATGCCTTAGAGGTGTTGTATGGTCACCTATATAGATATTCTCTTTGTTGGGCTGAGTTCGGTGAAGTATCTCATGTTGGTCCATGTTTGGTTTAGGTTACAAATGTAATGATTTTTGATTTACATCAATATCTGAATAAATCCAATAGTGGACCAGAATAGTATGTGGATCAGCGATATTGATATTTGTATTTTTTTACAAGTGACTAGGTTTTCTGGGATATTTATCCTCTGTTGGGTCACCGTCATCTAGGAATGAAAGGAATTTTGGATCTACGTTATATTTGAAAATTTAATGTCACTAAGGGGATCTTATAGGTTCCTTATTAGTTTAAATTTTTAGTTCATTTGATAGGTATTCCTGAAGTTTTCTATATATCTTAGCACATGAATTATCACCCCGATCCTCCTCAGGGTCTAATTTGTGATGAAATTGAGTTTGATCCAGGAGTTTCTGTTTTGAGGAGTCCAATTATGGTTGTTGACACTCAAGTGAAAGTCTTTTATTGGAAGTCAATTCTTTTGGTCAGAGTTCATTGGTAAAAGGATTATATTATTAGGAATTTTTGAAATGTGGGTCTTTGATGAGGGAGTAGTGGGATCATATTTTTTGGGGATTACATCTTCCACATGGCTTCTCAGGGATAGAAATTCATTACGGTGGGGTATTTATAACATACTGTTACTGATCCATCTGGTTTGTCATTATCTCTATTGTAGTTTTCCTTATATGGTTATATTTATAGGTCTGATAAGAAATTTGGAGGATAAGCATAATGGTGATTTTAGATATTTGATGTACACTCAACTTTAACCAGACTTTCATATTAGAAGTATATACATTTCATGTCATGTATATGGGGTACATGCTGGGTAATTTTTGTTGGGTACAATCTGCAAAAGGGGATTCACACTGTGAAATATTACATGTCGTTAATGGTGGTATATGGTCTGGAATTTTATAAAAAAACGTATTTTAATTCAAAGTAATTGGAATTCAGCATCATTAATCAATGTGTACTTCATGAAGGGAATGTGAGTTTCACACTCTGAAATATCCCATGATGGTTTTTAAAACATGTTTATGGAAGTTATTATTTGTCCTATATTTCCAAAATACATCACCATGAGCACATGGTATATCCTAGGAATTGTTTCAGAGACACCTCTCCTCCTAGATAGATCTGTTTGGTGTGGGATCTCTATTAGGGTTGTGTTACCTCTTTCAAGGTAAGAGACCTTTTTTGCATCCTCATTTAATTTGATCACTATATTTATTTTGGATGGCACAATTTTATGTGTTGGGTTAAGATGGTGTTTCTCATTTTTTTTATTCTCGACCCATTTTTAAATTTTGTTCTGAATGCATTTTTATTTGTAGGTCGTTGGGAAGTATACGATTGTTTATGAGGGCCTTTGTTGTTGTTGTTGTGTTATCTATGATGGTGGATTCTTGTTTTGGGTGTGTATATCCCAGACTTGGATTTAAGAGGTCCCACCTCTATCCTATGATAATGGATCAATTTTTCCTTACAAAATTATTCATAATGAATGATTTTCATAATTGTTCTGTGTGCATGGAAATTGGTTTTCATTGAAAAATTTTATATCCTTCGTTATTAACAAATGAAATGAAAAGGAGGTATTTTGGAATCATGCAAATGCAAATTGAAATTTATTTGTAATGGTTTTATAATCATTTAAATTAATTGGTAAAAGGATAAATTGGGTTATCTTGGGTACTTGGGTTATTGGTTTATATTAGGGACATCATCCATTTGTTTTTTGATTATCAAGGATGTTTGTATGGGGGATTTCCTCTATTCCCTAGGTCTCTTGTCCTATGGGACCGATGTTGACATTATTGGGGGTTTACTAATGGGGATTCCACTACATTCAAGTCCTATAGATCATGGAATTAGTTTTTTTAATGGATTATAATGGTACGAGTATAATACGACCTAGGCATATAGTATTCCTTAGTGTTGTGATATATATTATTTTGTTTTGTATTGCTTGTATTTATGAGTTAGTCTTGATATTCATTTTATTCTTGTGAAAAATGATATGGAAAGTGTGTATTCAAATTAATATCCCTTCTTTGGTTTAGAACTATAGAATGAGTGAAATATTTACCATTTTCCCATTATATTATTTTACTGCATAGAATGCAATTTTTTAAATTGAAATGATCATACATGAATGGTTATAAAGAGACATGATATGGAACAAATTTTTGGGATCATACTAAGCCTATTATCTCACAACCAAAACACCTATTTTGTGGTGATTAGTCCTTTGTTTTCTACCAGTGTAGGGAAATGCAATGCACCATAGTGAGGTGATGAGGTTCGTATCAACTATTCCGGTAGCTGGGGGTGAAATGAAATGTGTTTCCAATAGCATTTTTTGGTGTAGCTTTTTATCTTGGGTACTTTAAATTTTTAATTTTCATATAGATTATTTAGCTCCATTTTTTGTTGTAATTTTTTGAAAATTTTGTCCATTTATAGAATTTATATCTTATTCATCTTCCATTTTTCCTTTTTGTTCAGTACATTTATTCCTTGTGTTTGATTAGGTTTGGTGAAATCATTTCCTCGGTTGTGTTGTTCGATGCTCAGGTTCTTTTCGGAAGCCCATAAAGATCAGTAATTCCCTTCTAGTATATAACAAAATGGGTCAGGTGTTGGGTTTTAGGGAAACCCGGGTCTTTTCATTACAATTCATCCAATCCCTCGTTCCCAATACTCATTGGCATTCACTCTGGTGATAATGCATGGGTCCCCTTGTAGAATACCACTAGCGCATCCACCTATTTCATGCAATATACATGCTCTTGTTAACAATCACACCTTCCTCCTTCATGAAAATCTCATTAACAAAATCACTGGGAAGCTATAAATTCATTTTCTATTCTCCCTATTTTTTTCTTAAAATTCATCCCATGGGTATTTATTAAGACATATATATATGTAAAAGAGATGCCTATATGTTCCAAAATAAACTTCAAGTTCCCAAGTCTCCTAAATTAATTTATGTGTAATATTGATTCATATTAACCAAAAAAATTAACATTAATTCATGGTAATTGAGTTACCTAAAGGCCAATCAAATTTAAACCTTCAAGGAGACCACATCTCCCCAAGTTCACTAAATTTATGGAGAAAGAATACATATTAAGATAAATAGAATATGAAACCATGTTCTTAGTTCACTGTATTATGTATCATAAATGATCCATAAACCCATGTCAGACTATGGTTTTTATACCATGATAAAAAAAATTAACACAATGATATTTTATGAAATAATATTTCAATTAAATTTAATTTTTCAATAGCATGCGTTACACGCAACATCGAGTTTGAATGATCCATGATGTCATATAAAAATGTTATTTAATTTGATTATTATAACCATTCCATCAAATGGTAGGATATTATTACTATTATTTAATTTATAAATTGTATATAAAAATTTCAATAAATGTATATTTAATAATCACTAAATTTTAATGAATGTGATTTTATTCATCAAAATTACATTTTAATCAAAAAAATTATTTATTTTTAGAAAAACTATTGTGATTAATTTCATTTCATTAATGAAATTATACAAAATAATGAGAATTTTATAAATTTATATATCATATTTATAATTCAAGTATAATTGTGATGTATTTGAAATGATTGATTTTCTAATGAATATTGAAATATTATTTTTTTAATATAATTTTATTGATTCGGGAAGGTACAATGTTTTATTTTATTAAGGGGTTTAAAATTAAAATTTATTCTCTTGATTATTTTTAAATCTAATTAGTTTAACTGTAGTACATTTTTTTTGAATTAATCTTAAAAACATTTTTATACATTATGTTTAATTTTCTAATAAAAAATATGAGCACAATTTTTTTTTCATAATAAATTAAAATTATAAATATTGGTCGTTGATTTAATGAAATTTATAGATTATATAATAAATTAAATCTTATAAAATTAACTTAATCTTGTTGTATTCATGGGATATAATAAGAAAATTCAAGCTTACAATGGTTTTCCTTTTCTGAATGTGGGTTTCATCGTAGTTTACACCCATGATTTAAAATTAAGTAATATTAATTATAGGTATAAAATTTAATATAATGGAATTAATAATTTCATTCAAAATATTCATTTAACTTAAATAATCACATTTTAATATTAGTCAATATCAATAGTAAACATAGTAAAATTTTAAATCTCAATAAAGGGTAAATCTGGTCAATCTATATTAAAAAATGATATAAGACCATATAATTTATTTTTAATTTTTATTATATATATAATAATATATCGTTATCATTATATATTAGAAATCAAATTGTTTAACTGAGTCATTCAATGAAAATTCCTTATTCAAAATTCAAAGCAATTGAAGTCAAAAAATGCCACTCTATTAATTTTAAATATCTATATTATGCCCATGTATGAAAAAAAATATTTTTTTAATGATTATAAATTCCAATAATGAGAAAAATAAAATTATTTGAATTAAATAAGTTTTTATATTTTTTAGAAATTAAATAATTAACTTCAATCTTTGTGATACGATAATACAATAATTAATCAACTAACATAAAAATAAAACAAATTGTTACAAAAATATTAAATGTGATATAATTTGAATGAGTTATTACATTCCACAAATATTTATGTTCTATAGGAATTATTAGAGGTAAATAAAATATTCCTATTCAAAATCGAACACGTTTTTTATATATTCAATTTAGAATTAATTTAATAGTGTTCAATATGATTTTAATTAAATTTTATAATAAATAATATTTGATAATATTGTAACACTTCAAGCTTCCACGGTACGCTTCTCTATGAATAATACAATAGCGAGTGTTGTACTCAACTTCGAGTTCTAACACACTACAACCAATCAAACTAGCTGTTATGAATAGTAATACCCACCGTTTGAAATTTTATAAATTTCATCTTTCAAATTGGACTTCAATTTTGGATTCAGAATATCGAAATTAGCTTAGGGTGAATTTTTGGTATTTTTCTAAAAATTTTCAATTTTTGATGAATAGTGAAAAACATTGACTTATAGTTTAAAAACAAATTTTTTTAAATAATTATTTATTTTATTTAATTTTATTTAAGGTCAAAATAAATCCATAATACCTATATAAGTTCAATGTAATTCATTGGAGTCAGTTTATAATAATTTTAGATATATAAAAAGTTTATTGAACTTTTTACCGTCTTCTACCCACTTCCTTGGAGTATTTGAAAATTCACATAAAACATAATTTTACCGCTTATCTAAGTGGAATTTCAAAAATCTAATAGACACGGTTGATATTAATATGTAAAATGTGGTTCAATAAGAATAAAATAATTTTGGGTGAACAATAACTTTTTACTTTTATTTACCACAGCTAAAAGTAAATAATGTAATTAAGGGTAAAAATGATATTATTATTACCCTAACCCATGTCCCAATTCTGTTGTATAAGTATAATTCATCCAAAAATAACCTTATGAATAAAATATGAACCTTTTTGGTCTACATGGATTAGAATACGACATTTTTTCTTATTTCATTCAAAGAAGAGTTAAAAGAGTTAAAATCAATGTTTAATAAATAAAATATTTTTAATATAGGGTTACAAATAAGATAAAATTGACTATAAATATTCATTAGAAATATAAAAATATTTCCTATATGACAGAAGTTTTTTATATTTTTTAATAGATTAAATAATTTAATTTATTTATGACACAATGGTGATATAGTAATTACCTAATTAATGAAATATTAAAATAATTGATATTTTAAAAATACAAATAAATGTATTTTTAAACTATTTATGAATCAAACTAATTTTATATTTTAATATGACATATTATTGTTGTTTAGATTAATTTTATTTGAAATAATA
Organism: Viscum album; assembly: GCA_963277665.1. Taxonomy (NCBI): domain Eukaryota; kingdom Viridiplantae; phylum Streptophyta; class Magnoliopsida; order Santalales; family Viscaceae; genus Viscum; species Viscum album. The sequence continues at coordinate 452,030,224 of OY728145.1, forward strand.
ATAAGGTTATAAATGTAGAAAAAACAAAATACCTAATAGTGTCAAAATTTACATAAAAGAGGTTTTAAAATAAATATTTTATTATTAAAAGATATTCTATTATTTAAAATCTATGGTTTGGCCAGAAGAGTTATATAATTATCGGTGTATCATTAATGAGCCACTTTGAGTTCTGTTGTAAGTATATAGTAGGTTTATTAACCATATAATAAAAAAATACAAAGACACATGGTAAATGTCAAACTATTTAACTAAGAGTTAAATCTAAAAGATAAAGTTAATATAGTATCCCAATCCGGTATAAAACCTATTGGATGAGTAGTGTCCGACCTATCCCCACCTTACCCTTTAAATAATCCATTTTGGATCCATTAGAAACCGAAAATGATTTTATTATAAAATAATATATCTAGATTTTCCTAAGGTTCCCATCACCCATCTTATAAAAGTGCACTACACCTTCAATCTGATTCACACATTCAAAACAATTTGGATCGTCAAAACCCTACCCAAATACCCTATCAACTGTCCTCCATTAATCCTATAGTCCTTCCTTTAGTCATAAAGCCATCCTAAGGAGTCCTTTTGATCAAATCAAAAGGAAGAACCCGAATAAGAGATAAATATTTCATCACCTCTTTCAAGTTCCATTCTTCTTCCACTACCTCTTTCATTGTTTTTCCATTATAAAATAATAAATATAGTATATTATATATACTATGATGTTATTATGAATATGGTACTACCATATTCATTATTCTATCCATCCTTTGAATGACATGTCTTCATAAGTGTATACGTGTAGATTATCTTCTCCACATCATGGTGTAATTGTTATTCAATGCATTATTATTTGGATGTGTATAATAATGATGCGTAATTGATGTAAATAAGAAATATAACTTGATAATGATTCTTTATATGTGATATACCATCCAATTATATATTATTTTAATATCAAAAGAATGATATTGTCACTCGTGCATACGTACGGATTACCGTCTCCACGAACGAGATGAGATTCATTCCCCGTCTTATCCATTCAAGACTAATTTTCATTATATGATTAAAAATAATGTTTAATGACTTGATATATTTCTGGTTATGAATAAGATACATCCCATACATAATAAATATGACTCACATAACAATCAATATAAATGGAAACAAATCCTTTAACACCCGAAATGACGATAATACTATGATATTATTAACAAAGAAATATTAAAAGAATATATATGATTTCATATTAATGTATATAATTAGTTTATAATTTATTAAAAATTATTTTACCATTATACAAGAGTTTATCCTACCCTAACCAAGGAAAATTACAAGTTAAGGGTTAATTTCAAAATCTCTTAGTTATTCGAGGTTGTTTTTAGGAAAGTGTCTACTGGGACCTCTTTATCATCCTCATCCATGTTTCTTGAAAATGTATTTCAAAACATTATTACTATTTTATAGACTATGGATTAAAGTCATTTATACCCTTGTTTTAATATTTATAAGATATTTATAATGAAATATTTCCGGCATTTTCCAAAGAAGGTCCTTTATAACCTTTTCGACCAAATTATGTTAAGAATGAATTTTTTAACTTATAAGGTGGGTGCGGCTATTTTCCGCCATTATAAAATCCTCAAAGATTCCCTTACAAGCTTATAAGAATATTTCAAAAATAAATATTTTCTTTTATAATTATATTCATTTTAAATGATTTCAAAATAGAAAGAAGTATTTCCCTAAAAAAAGTTTTGATTTCATCTATGTCAACATCCTTTGATGGGTTTTAAGTTTATTTGAACTTTATTTATTTTGATAAAAAACTTCTATATTATATTGATGATTTTATGAAATGTTTGACTGTGGATGTGTTATTTTTATACCATTCATGGTTTATGGATAATGTATTATAATTTCAAATTCTTGTTTTAATATGAATGTTTATGTTATGTTTAAACCTTTTCATGTGAAGAATGAATTGGACTTAGTATGTGACAGGTGGAGCCCGCTATAGCTCCTCAATGCATTGGTATGTCTCATGAGACAGACTAGTGTCTTGGCATAAGGCCTTGAAAAAATCTTATTTGTAGTCTGGGCACTAGGCCTTGACAATGTGGTTATGAAAGTCTGGCATTATGCATTCCATCATTATTAAAGTGGCCATTGATATTGCATGTGATTATTTGACTAGTAAAATATACATGTGATCAATTAAATAGAATTATTTGATTTTATATTTACCATATTATGCTGATGTTAATGTTTAAAAGTATTTTTTTAATCATATACATTTCCTTAAATGTTTATGCTTATTTATGAAAGTTTCCTCTATATTTTGATCTTTACTGAGCATCTAAGCTCACCAATTTCTATTTTATATTGTTCCCAGGATGTGAAGATGTATTTTAGGACTAACCTGTAGGGATAGCCTGTGGGGATATGAGTGTGGTCTATGGAAACAATGTTGTTGTAGTTTTTCATTTTATAATATAATGTAAAACTTATGAATATATCTAGTACCTCCAAGGCTACTAAAATAATCGATCTTTCGGGACATGATCTTTGGTGATCATGCCAATGATACGTAATAATGCACCGACTATGGGTAACTGGGGTCCGGAAATTACATTTGGTATCAGTGGATGTTTTGTAAAAACCATGGAAACTAGATTTTGATAAACTATGATTAAAGCACATTACCCTAAGATATACTATGAGAAATAGTATACAAGAACATCCTATAATTTTGGCAAGGCAGAGATTTTGTGAGTTTTCCAAAAAAAATACATCCATATTTAGATACGAGCTTGCAGAGGTGGCTCTGGCACAGAAGTACATAGGGGTAAACCCAAAACCACCACTTTGAGATAGACTCGAATAGGAACTGGTGCAAAACAACGATCCTTGTTGTTCTCTTGGTTACGACATTCTCGGGGGATATTCATAGGCTAATTATCATTTTATTTACTAACCATTATGAAGGATTTATGAGTATATGTTTCCTCAAAGAATTTTTTTTATGATTATGGATTATATTCTTAAACTGTTCAATTTATGTTAACTGTTTTACAAGTTTGGATTTTTGTACTGCTATTCATAAACTAATCTAGTTTATTACATTGTTTAGTAATGGCGCCCAGTGCAAGGAATGGAAACCATATTAATGAACGCACTCCATGTACGGATTTCCCTCCTTCTCAAGATAATTATAGTGGAGATGGTGACGCAACTGGTGCTGATCTGCTAATCACCATATTGGGATAACATGATTAGGTTATGAATAAAAACCTTACGCGTATGGAGAAACCTGATCCACGACATGGAAGATAAATGTTAGATATCTTAAGGAGGCAACAACCACCAAAATTCAGTAGGGGTTAAAATCCATTAGTAGCTAAGCAATTGATAAATTCCATAGAGAAAATATTCCACACCATGGGGAGTAGTGATAGGGAAAATGTTGTATTTGCAGTTTACCGCCTCACTGGAGATACTGATTAATGGTGGCCGTTGATTCAAAACACAAAGTAATATAATGAAGTATCAAATATGGAATGTAGCGAGTTTAAAGAAATTTTATTAGAAAAATACTTTCTTCATGACCATCGAGCGGATATGGAAAGACAATTTTTGTGTATGAGGAAAAGGGAGGATGAGAATGTCGCAATGTTTGAATATTACTTTACGAGGTTAGCGAGGCATACTGCTGATTATATACATAATCCAAGAAGTAAAATTGACCATTTTTTATGGGTTTAAATTATTTCTCCATCAAGAATTAGTCTCACAATCCTTCTCATCCTACGAAGATATTGCCTCATGTGCTATCAAGACAGAAAAATAATTCTCTATGTTTACGACTTTAAAGAAAATAAAGAGAAGAAGAGAACTACTGAAAACTATAAAAATGGAAATGAGGAGAAGAAGGGAAAAGTTGAATATCCATCCTACAGAAAATGTGGGAAGAAACACCTTGGTACTTGCCTAAAAGGAATGAGACTCTGTTACATGTGTGGTGAAAAGGCCCACCAAGCTCATGATTTCAAGGGAGAGAAAGAGTCTGTCAAAGTTGAATACTACAATTGAAGAGAAAGGGGGAATTATGCGAATGAATTTCTTATGCGTCAGAGGAAAATACCCTAGAAAAGGCTAAGGGATCAAGGCCAAGAATCTGTTATCACTAATGCTGAGTTTGAAGCTCCGAAAGACGTGGTGGCAGGCAATATAATGGTTTCCTCAAGTTTAGAAAATGCTTTATTTGATTCTGGATAACCGCATTGCTTCATATCATTCCATTTTGGTAAGAAAATTAGATATTTCCATTTTAATCTAACAAAGGAGTTTTCAGTCAAAACTCTTAAGGGAAGTATCATTGCAACAAAGTTTTCTGAATCAGTTCCCATTAGAGCATATAAATGTTCTTTATCTATTGATCTCATCATCATACCCATGATTGAATTTGATATAATCCGGGATATGGATTGTATTTAAGACCATGATGTGAAGATTTATTATAAGAAGAAGGAGGATAAATTTTTTGATGATGATGATACAGAATACCTTATCATTAGAGCGGAAATGTCCCCACCTAATTCTTATCTAGATCCACCCCCAATAGCTCAACTAAATTCAATTATTGGGGAGGAAGAGAATGAAATAACAATGTGTGAGGAAAATAATGATCAAATAGAGGATGCATGTATTTTGAATGAATATGTTGATGTGTTTCTAGAAGATTTTCCTAGACAACCTCTAGAATGTGAAATTGAGCTTTCCATTGATTGAATTCCTAGTTTAAGGCCCATATCGAAGACCCCTTACAGAATGGCCAATGTGTAATTAGAGGATCTAAAGAAACAATATGAGTAATTGAGTAATAAGGGATTTACTAACCATAGTGTTTCTCTATGGGGAGCCCCTTTCCTTTTTGTTAAGAAGAAACATGGATCTATGAGATTGTGCATTGACTATAGGGAGATCAATGCTATAACAAGAAATAAAAAGTATCCCCAACATCACATTGATGATTTATTTGAACAACTTCATGGAGCTCAATACTTTTCAAAGATCAACCTTTGATTTGGATATCATTAGTTGCGTGTGAAGAATGAAGACATTCCGAAAACAACATTTTGAACCAGGTACGGGCGTTATGACTTTATAGTAATGCCTTTTGGATTGACTAATGCACTCTCATTCTTTATGGATGTAATGAAAAGAGTTTTCAAGGAATATCTTGATGACTTTGTAGTGGTATTTATTGATGATATCTTGGTATACTCCAAATTCTAAAAAGACCATGAAATTACTTTCGCATAATCTTGAAGACTCTTAGAAGACATAAATTATATGGGAAGTTTAGCAAGTGTGAATTATGGCTTCAAAATATTTCTTTTCTTGGCCATATTGTCTCTAAGTATGGAATCGCTATTGATACTTCTATGACCAAGGCAATCCAAGAATGGAAAACACCAACAAGTATAACCTAGGTATGTAGTTTTATCGGTTTAGCAGGTTATTATCGATGTTTTGTCTAGAATTTTTCCTGGTTGGCTAACCCATTAATAAAGCTCACACAAAAAGGGGTTAATTTTTTTTTGGAAAAAAGAGTGTGAATAATGTATTGAATAACTAAAGAAAAGATTATTCAATTCTTCTATATTGACTCTACCATCGTGGAATGATGAGTTTGTTATTTATAGTGATGCTTCAATGAAAGGACTTGGTTGTGTCCTTATACAGACTGATAGGGTTATTTCCTATGCATCACAACAGCTAAAAAACTCATGAGAAAAACTAACCCACTCATGATATTGAGTTAGCAGCTGTAATATTTTCTTTGAATATTTTTAGACACTATCTATATGTTGAAAAATGTGAGATTTATACTGATAATAATAGTTCGAAGTTTATTTTCTCACAAAATATTACTCAACATGATGCAAATGTGATGGAATGAACTACTCAAGTATTATGATTGCACTATACACTACCACCCGGGGAAGTAATATAAGGTGGAAGATACATTGTGTAGAAAGGATCATGGGGTTTTTTACAAGATGAGAGTTGAAAAGGATCTTATATACATGGATCTGGTAATGATGGATATCGGAATAACCATGGATGGTGAAACATCTATTATTTTTCAAATGGATGCCATACCGTCTTTACTAGAAAGGATATAGAGTTCTCAGACTGGTGATGAAGAGTTTCAAAAGAATATTAACGCTTTGAATGATGGGAGACTGAGTTATTTTTTGTATATAGATGGAATTTTGAAATTTGGGAAGAGACATTGTGTTCCCTAAATACTGGATCTAAAAATGGAATTGTTTGATGATGCTCATAGTTCCAATTTCCTTATACACCCTGTGAGAACCAAAATGTATAGTGATTTGAAGGAACATTTTTTATGGGAATATATGAAGAGGGAGATTTCCAATTTTGTGTCAAGATTTATGGTTTGTCAACAAGTGAAATCTGGAAGGCAACAGCCTGGAGGAGTCTTGAAACCTCTTCCCATACCTGAGTGGAAATGGGATAATATTAAGATTGACTTTGTCAAGGTACTACCAAGGACTCCTAGAAGTGACGATGCAATATGGGTCATTGTTGATCGTCTTACTAATTCATCACATTTCCTTTCTATAAGAGAAGATTTAAAACTTGAACGTTTATAAAGACTATATATTAATGAAGTTGTAAGACATTATGGATTACCACTGTCGATTGTTTCTGATCATGATACATGTTTGACATCAAGATTCTGGAAAAGTTTTCAGAAATCCTTGGATACTGAACTTCATTTGAGCACTGCCTACCACCCCCAAACAAATTGAAAATTAGAACGGACTATTCGAACCATAGATAACATGTTGAGATCATGATCACTTGACATTCAAGGTATGTGAGATCAATATTTACCTCTAGTAGAATTTTCCTATAAAAATAGCTTCCATTCAAGTATTTAGATGGCATCATATGAAGCGTTATATGGAAAGAGATGTCGCACACCAACCAATTGGGATGCTGTTGGTGAATGAAAACTCAAAGGCCCGGAACGTGTGGGGGAAACGAGGTAAAAGGTGAAGGTAATCCAAAACCACATCAAGGCAGCTCAAAGTAGAAATAAGAGCTATGCTGATAACTGAAGGTAGGATTTCGAATTTTAGGTAGGAGATTATGTTTTCTTGAAGGAATCTCCATGGAAGGGTGATATAAGTTTTGGTAAGAAGGGTAAATTGAGTCCCAAGAATATTCGACCTTTTGAAATTCTAGAATGAATTGGGGATGTAGCTTACCGTTTGGCAAGGCCTCCAAGTCTCTCCAATGTTCACGATGTGTTCCACGTATCATTGTTGAGAAAATACATGCCTGAATTAACACATTACCTCACCTATGAGAAATTATAACTGGAACCCGATCTGTCTTATTGCATAGAGCATGTCAAGGGTCTTGATTCAAGATAACAAGTGCTGAGAAACCGGATGAATCATCTAGTAATGTTCTATGGATAAACTGTAAGATCGAAGAGGGAACATGTGAACCCAAGGAACTTATGATGAAGAACCAACCGAGTCTTTTTATGCAATAATACTCTTGAAATTTTAGGGAGAAATTATTTGAAGGCGGGGAGAATGTAACACCCCAAGCTTCCACGGTACACTTCTCTTTGAATAATACAATAGCATGTGTTGAACGCAACTTCGAGTTCTAACACACCACAACCAATCAAACATGCCGTTATGAATAGTAATACCCACATTTTGAAATAGTATAAATTTTATCATTCAAAATGGACTTCATTTTTTGATTCAAAATATTGAAATTATCTTAGGGTGAGTTTTTGGTATTTTTCAGAAAACATTCAATTTTTTATGAATATTGAAAAACACTGAGTTACAATTTAATACTATATTTTTATTTAAATAATAATTTATTTTATTTAAATTTATTTTATTTTAAAATAAATACATAATACCTATATAAGTTCAATTTAATTAATTGGAGTCAGTTTATAATAATTTTAGATATATAAACATTTTATTTAACTTTTTACTGTCTTTTACCCACCTCCTAGGAGCATTTTCAAATTCACATAAAACATAGTTTCCCAGCTTCTATGAGTGGAATTTAAAAAATCCGAGAGACACGGTTGACATTAGTATGTATAATGTTGTTCAATAAGATGAAAATATGTTTTGGTGAATAGTAACTTTTTACTTTTATTTACAATGGTAAAAAGTAAATAGTGTAATTAAGGGAAAATGATATTATTATTACCTTAAAACATGTCCTAATTCTATTGGATAATTATTATTAGACCAAAAACAACCTTAAGAAGAAAATATGAACTTATTTGGTCCACAGGGATTAGATTAGGATATTTGTTGTTATTTAATTCAATGAAGAGTTAAAAGAGTTATAATTACTGTTTAATAACTAAAATTTTTTTAACACAGGGTTATGCATAAGATAAATTCTACTATAAATATTTATTAGAATGCTAAAAATATTTCCTACGTAATGGTATTTTTTTATATTTTTCAGACATTAAATAATTTAATTTATTTATGACACAATGGTGATGCAGTAATTAACTAATTAATGAAATATTAAAATAATTGATATTATAAATATACATTTAAATGTAATTTGAGAATTTTTATTAATTCCACTAATTTTATAGGTTAATATGACATATTAGGATTGTTTAGATGAATTGGTTACTATGTAATAATGCTGTTATGAATTTAGCACAAACAAAATACCCAATAGTGTCAAAATTGGCATAAAAGAGTTTTTAAAACAAATACTATATTATTAATTGATATTATATTCCTAAAAATATAATGTTCGGCCAAAATACATATATAATGATGGGTGTATCATTAATGAACTACATGGGTTTCTTTTCTAAGTATATAGTATGTTTATTAACCATATAATATAAAAATACAAAGAGACATGGTAAATGTCATACTATTTATCTAAAAGTTAATTCTAAATGAAAAAGTTAATATAGTGACCCAAACCTATCTAAAACATATTGGTTGAGTGGTTTTTGACCCATATCCACCTTATACTTTAAATAATCCATTTTATATCCATTATAAAGTGAAATTTAATTTATTATAAAAAACATTTCTATCTTTTCCTAAGGTGCCCCTCACTACTGTTATAAATGGGCTCTCCCCCTTATATCTAATTCACACATTCAAAGCCATTTTTTTGTGCCAAACCCTACCCAAATTCCCTATCAAATTTAATCCCTTAATCCTAGAGGCTATACTTCTGTCAGAAAAAAATCCTATGGATAAATTTTTATCAAATCCAATGGAAGAACCCGAAAAAGAGGTAAATATTTCATCACCTCTTTCATGTTCCGTTCTTCATCCACTTACTCTTTCTTTGTTGTTTCCTTTATAAAATAATAACACAAATATCTTCTATATATTTTGACGTTATTATGATTATGGTACATCCATATTCATTATTCTATCCATCCTTTTAATGACATGTCACCATACGTGCGTACATACGGATTACCGTCTACAAGTCGTGGTGTCATTGTTTTTCAATACATTATTATTTGGATGTGTATAATAATGATGTTCAATTGATGTAAATAATAAATATAACATGATAAAGATTTTATATATAAGATATAAAATCCAATTATATTTTATTTTAATAACAAAAGAATGATATTGTCGCTCATGTGTATGTGCGGATTACCGTCTCCACGAACACGATGAGATTCATTCCCCATCGTATCCATTCAAGAATAATTTACAATAGATGATTAAAAATAATGATTAAAAACTTGATATAATTCAGGATATTAATAATATACATCCCATCCAAAACAAATATGACACATGTAACAAATAATTTAAAAGAAAACGAATCTGTTAACACACGAAATGACGACATTACTAAGATTTTATTAACAAAGCAATATTAAAAGATAATATATGATATCATATTAATGTATATGATTCTTTTATAATTTAATATCAATTATTTAACTATTATACAAGTGGTTAATCAACCCTCGACCAAGGAAAAGTTGAAGCTAAGGGTTAATTTCACAATCTCTTTATTATCTGAGGTTGTTTTTACGTAAGTATCTACTGGGACCTCTTTATAATCCACATCCATGTTTCATAAAAATATATTTCAAAAAATTCTTACAATTTTAAAGACTATGGTTTAAAGTCATTTATACCATTTTATGTATTTTTATAATATTTTTATTAATGAATATTTCCGTCATTTTCCATACAAGTTCATTTATAACCTTCTCAAAAAAAATTAAGGTAACATTGTTTTTTCAACTTATACGGCGGGTGCTGCTATTTTCTGCCGTTATAACATCATTAAAGATTCCCTTACAATTTTATATTAATATTTCCAAAAGAAGTGTTTTCATTTATAATTATATGAATTTTAAATGATTTTTAAATAGAAATATATATTTCTCTAAAAAAGGTTTTGATATCATCTATGTCAACATCCTTTAATGGATTTTATGTTTATTTGAAGTAGATTTATTATGATACAAAAATTCCATATTGTATTGATGGTTTTGTGATATTTTTTATTGTGGATGTGTTATTTTTATACCATTCATGGTTTATGGATAATGCATTTACATTTCCTATGATAGTTTTAATACGAATGTTTGTGTTATGTTTAATCATTTTCATATGAGGAATGCATTGGACTTAGTATGTGATGGGTGGAGCCCACTATAGCTGCTCGATGCGTCGATATATCTCATGATACAAACTAGAGTCATTGTATAAGGAATTGAAAAAATCATATTTGTAGTCTTGGCACAAGGCCTTGACTATGTGATTATGAAAGTTTGGCATTATGCATTCCATCATTACGAAAGTGGCTATTGATATAGCATGTGATTATTCGACTAGTAGAATATCCATGTGAGTAAGTAAATGGAATTTTTTTATTTTATATTTTCCATATTATTCTGAATTTCAAGTTTAAAAGGCTTTTGTTTTAGTATAATGCATTTCCTTAAATGTTTATGAATATTTATGAATGTTTCTATTATATTGTTCTCCTTAATGAGCATTTGAGCTAACCCTTTTCTTTGTTTTATTTTTCCCAGAATGTGAAGTATCTTATGACTGACCCGCATGGATAGTCTGAGGTAATATGAGTTTGGTCTATGGAAACAATTTTTTGTAGTTCTTCATTTTATAATGTAATGTAAAACTTATGAATGTATCTAGTACTTCCATGGCTAATAAACTAATCATTCTTTCGAGACATGATCTTTTTTGATCATGCCAATGATACATAATAATGCACTGACTCTGGATAACTGGGGTTGGGGCTTTAAAAATATGATATTAATTTCAAAAAAATAATATTTTTTTCATTAAAAAAAGGTTATTCTTTTAAAAATAATATATGGTCCTTTTATGGTTTTTTCATTTTATATTAACATTATTAGGACTTATTTTGTAGGGAAATCTAATATTACGGTATTTTTCAAAAGATTTAAGAAGGGATTAAAACAAATTAATTGGTTTCCAAATTATTTCCAAACGTATAAAAATTAAATTTTATGAGAATATTTCAAATCATCCTTGACATAAATTTGAATTCAATACAGTTTGATCATTATGGAAGTAAAAATTATTTTTTTGTTAATTTAATATTTTAAAAACATCCAATAATTCCACACTATTGAATTATAAATGGGAAAACATCCAATATCTTTATGAGGCCCTAGCCTTAAACCTTACTTAATATTGGGTTATTACAAGACTACACATTGAGGATATTTTCAGTTTTATAGTTTTAGAGAATTAGATCATAAATCATGCATTACACTCCACATTTAAACAATGTGTTTACATAAAAGATAGTACTCATTTTTTCCATTAACAGAAAAATATTTAAAATAAAACATGAATTCTTTCTTGACACTTCCTTGACACTATCATAAAATCATGTAACTTTCACTTGACCTGTGATAAACATTTCAAAAAACGTGGGATGAGCATAAAAATATTAGTAAGGCATATAAAAGTATGAAATGAAAACATTAGTCCATGTATGAAATCATACTTTACTCATAAAACATAAGAACGTTGACATACCTCATCAAATCATGAATAAATCATAGAAATCATAAGACATAAAGGTAACTTGATGCATTCATAACATTCTTACGTAGGGGGTAACCCTCATGGTTACGTTTAGAATACCCATCACAGTATATTCCCTAAATCTCTTCTGAGAAACCATAACGTTTAACTCCTTCACATTACCCAATTCATTGGAGAGCTATATTGGGCTCACCTGCCCTTAGTTCATCATGGAACCACCCATCTTCATAACAATTCCCAAGAACCATAACATAATCGTATCATAAAAAACATGCATAAAGGAAACATAACATTTTCACATGTCAATCACAAGATATCAATACAAAACATTGGTATAATAAAAAAATTATGAAAACCATTTTCAATACCAAAATAAATGAAAAGTAAAACATGGTATTTGTTTTTCATTTTAAAATTTTTTTATGGCTTGTAGAGGAAGCCGAAGCTCAAATAATGGTCACGACGGCAGAGAATTCGTTGTCGTCACATACATACGACAAAAGAAAACATTCCCTTTTGTCGTTTAGTAAAAGATTCATATAAAAAATATTCCTTTTGAATAAAAGTAAAATTAAAAGGGTTTTATACACTGTATAAAAGAAATTTGTGTATAAAACAAAATATGCCTCAATGAAAGGAGATTGAGATGACGTCCCATACCTCGGGTCCGACTTGACTTGATCATTATTTAACCTCATAAATAATGAACATGAGTTAATATCTACTTTCTTAAGAACATTTTTCATGTTCATTATTTATTTTATATCACTTATTACCATGTCATGAACACTATGTAATTATTTATGTTAATAATGGTCGTTTTTTCAATCATTGGTACTTGAGTCCAAAATAAACTCTTTATAATTACAAGTTGTTCATGTGGTAAAATATCCATTATATCCAGAATTATATTCATGATTTAGATATCAAATATATCATATATATCTAGTATATGCATGCATTTATAATATTACATAACATTTAGAGGTAAGAAATGAAATGCCCCGTTCATGGAGACTGTAAGTTGTACGTACTCATGAACACTACTTTCATTTATATTTCATATTTAATGGAATGAAATCATAATTACATAAAGATATACTATAATTCCATTATAATATCATATATAATATCATTAACTCCAGCCTTTATACGTCCCACATATGGCATTAACGAATCAAATCACTTTGGGGGGGCGGTAGTCCGCACTTCCTAAAATGAAGATATCACGTTTACCCATAATGGAAACCATAAAGGTATTATATAAATGAAAAATAAAGAATCTTAAGGAGAACATAAACATATTATATATCATATATAAATATAGTGACATCTTAATGGACACATTTGAAGGTGTTATAAGAATATTGAATAATCATCGTTTCATGAGGCTGAAATTCGCCATCCACGGAAACAATATTCTCTTTAACCGTTAGATGTAGGTGTGTGTATGTGTAGCTCGAATAATTATTATAAAGTCATTCTTGTATATGGAAGATACTGTTTATGTTACAAAATAAATTAATAAATAGAGTTTAGGGGGTTGGAGAAGCAAAATAAAACAAAAGAGCATTAGAGAAGACTTTACCTTTGAATTGGGTAACTCCTCTTGGTTTGAACCAAAAGGGTTTCTTGAAGAGCTTTCTGCCTAAGGTAAGGCTTCTAGGATGAATAGAGGGATGTGGAGAGACACAATTATCAGATCTTGGCCGATCCAAAGGCTTGAGAGGTGTGGGTAAGGAGGTAGAGTTGGGGACCTTTTATAAAAGGAGAGGATGGAACTCTTGGAAACGTATAAAATGTTACTTTATTTTCAAATGTGTTTCGGATTTTAAAGGTCCCACATTGATGTATTTCGAGGATATGGTGATAAGGGTTCAAAATAAATCCATCTAATAGGTTTTTGACATGTTTATGTCTTAGAATTTACATTATATTTTCATTTTATTTAAATCGTTAAATAATGAGGTAATCGCTGCAACATCATGGTCTCCTATATAATTTAATTTATTTAATGTCCAAAAATTATAAAAAAATTAATATAATGTAGGAAATATTTTTAGATTTCCAATTATAATATTAAGTCCAAGAGATAATTTATGTTGAATAAGTTAAAAAAAAATACTCTGGTGATATATTCTTTGTTATATTTACTTTCTTTAAAAAAATAAAAAGATAAAAAGTCATTATCACAAAAAAGTGATTCCATGGGGTCCCCATGTTTGGAACAAGGCATCCCATGGTATTCCATGACACAACCAGTAGTATTATGACACATTTTGGTGTCATTTTTTATTATTATGATATTATTTTATTATCCTTAACTACCCGATTACTAATTAATCAAGATAATTAACGATAATTACCGTCGTTACTATTCACAAAGTCCAAAAACAAAAGGGTCTTAATTAAATAATTTGTACCTTAGGATTCCAAATATGTAATCCATTTTACCAAATTACACACATATAAATTGCAATAATTATTTTAAAAATAATTCTCGTTGTCAAAACAAATAGCGGGTTTTTAGAAACAATATCTATGAAATGATTGACATCTATTTATGCCCAATTCCATAGTGAAATTAATTATAATTACCACCATTGGATTAAATAGGAAAAATATATTCTAATTACACTTTAAAACCAATTAAAAAGATAATATAGCCATATAATTAAATTAGATGAAAAAGCAGTTTTGATGTAAAATGTAGTATTTTTCACTATTCATTAAAAATTGAACATTGTCAGAAAAATACCAAACAATTATCCAATGTAAATTTCAATGTCACAATACTAAAGAATAAGTTTATTTTGAAAAATAGATCTTATAACATTGTCAAAATATAGATTTAAAAATGGGTTTCCATCAAAAGGCAGTAAAACAATCTTTTAAAAATATTAGAGAATTCTATGCTTAATATTGGATTTATTCTAATTTTAATCCTCTAAAACACTATCTAAATCATAAATAGACATAGTTAAGAATATATATTATTCATTAATTACTTGGGATGTTACATCCATCACCCCTTTAGAATAATGTGTCTCCGTAATTTATTTACTTATCGAATAAGTGGGGGTATTTATCCCTCATTGCATTTTCAGATTCCCATGTTGCCTCTTCACTCATGTGGTTCATACAAAAAACCTTTACTTGATGAATTACCTTATTCTGAAAAACTTCCTCCCTATGGTCAAGAATCTGGACCGGTTTTTACTCATAATATAGATTCTCTTCCAGCTAAACTACCTTTGGACTCAAAACATGAGATGGATCTGGCATGTACTTCCTTAACATTGAAACATGAAAAACATTGTGTAACTGAGATAAACTCAGAGGTAAAGCCACTCGGTATGCAACTGATCCAACTCTCTCTAGAATTTCATATGGTCCAATGAACCTTAAACTCAGCTTTACTTTCTTACCAAATCGCATCACACTTTTCCATGGTGATACTTTGAGAAAAACATGATCACCTACCTCAAAAGAGAGATCCTTCCTCCTGTTGCCCACATTACTCTTCTTCCTGCAATGAGTTGTTCTCATGTGTTTCTGTATCAGCTGAACTTTTTTCTGCCAACTCTTCTACCAATTCCGGTCCCATCAACTTCCTTTCACCCACTTCATCCCAGAAAGATGTAGTTCAACACAGCTTCCCATATAATTCCTCAAATGGTGCCATATGTATACTGGAATGAAAACTGTTATTATAAGAAAACTCAACCAAAAAAGATGTTGGTCCCAACTTCCCTGATAATCCATCGAACAAGCACGTAGTATATCCTCCAAAGTCTAAATCCTTGTTCTGACTGCCCATCTGATTGAGGATGAAAAGTTGTACTATAATTTAATCTAGTACCCAACGACTTCTAAAGGCCTTTCCAAAAGTTAGAAGTGAACCTCAGATCACAGTCATATACAATGGAGATAGGATCTCAATGTAACCTAACTATCTCTTTATGATATAAATGGGAAAGTTGATCTAGGGAAAAAGTATCTCGTATAGCAATTAAATGAGCAGATTTAGTGAAGCGGTCAACAATAACTCAGATTGCATTATTACCTCGAGGTGTCTTCGAAAATCCCACAATGAAGTCCATGGATATATTATCCCATTTCCACTCTGGTACTGGTAGAGGCTGAAGCATACCTTTTGGTAAGTTCCACTATACTTTAACCTGTTGACATGTCAAACACTTCATAGTAAAATCAGCAATATCCCTTTTCATTCCGTCCCACCAGTAATACTCTTGAAGATCTCTATACATCTTAGTACTGCCTGGATGAACTGAAAACGGAGAACTATGAGCTTCACATAACAACTCCCTCTTCAACTGTGAATCACAAGGCACACACTATCTCTTCCCAAAACTCAAAACACACTCATTATCAATGTTGAATTCAGGAAACTTACCCTTATGAACCAGCTCTACCTTATTCTGCAACTCACTATCTTGCTTCTGTGCTTGCTTAATTCTGTTTTATAGAGAAGATTTCAATGATACCTGAAACAAAACAGAAGGACATCATGCACCAAAAACTTCTATGCCAAAGTTCATAAAATCCTTAACCAATGGATCACGTTCCAAATGAAACATTGTTAATGAAGCATTACTTTTTTGACTCAAAGCATCAGCCACTTTATTTGTTTTTCCCGGATGGTAATGAATTGTACAATCATAATCCTTTATTAATTCTATCCATATCCACTATCTCATGTTCAATTCCTTCTGAGTGAATATATATTTTAATCTTTTGTGATCGGTATATATTTCACACTTTACTCCATAAATATGATGCATCCAAATTTTTAAAGCGAAAACAACAGCAGCTAATTTCATATCATGTGTAGGGTAATTAACTCATGAGTTTTCAACTGACGTAATGCATAACCAATTACCTGATCATTCTGCATTAGGATTCAACCATTTCCTTTCAAAAAAGCATCACTGTAGATAACAAACTCATCATTCCTGGAAGGTAGTTCCAAAACTGGAGCATTCACCAATCTTCTTTTCAGCTCCTGAAAACAATCATCACAATCTTTTGTCCAGATAAACTTAACACCCTTCCGAGTTTTCTTACTCATTGGACTAGATAACTGTGAAAAATTTCTAACAAAACATCGGTAATAGCCTTCCAACCCAAGAAAGCTATGAATCTCAGTTACATTTGTGGGTCTTGCCCATTCTTCATCAACCTTTGTTTTTGCAGGATCAACAGTTATCCCATCTTTAGAAACAATGTGACCAAGAAATGAAATTTGTTGCAACCAAAACTCACACTTGATGAATATCCCATACAATTTCTTTTCTTTTAAAGTTTTCAAAATAACCCTTAAATGACATTCATTCTCCTCTTTACTTTTAGAAAACACAAAAATATCATCAATAACCACAAAATTATCCAATAACTCATGGAAAATTATATTTATAAGGTCCATGAATACAGCAGGTGAATTGGTTAGCCCAAAAGGCATAAATAAAAATTCATAATGGCTATATATTGTACGAAACGCGGTCTTCGGAATATCTGCTTCCTTTACCTTCTACTAACGGTACCCCGATCTCAGGTCAATCATTGAAAAATACTGACCTACCTAGAGCTGATCAAACAAATCATCGATACGATGAAAAGGATATTTGTTCTTAACAGTGATGTTATTCAAGGCTCCATAATTAATGAAAAGTCTCATATAACCATATTCCATTTTAACAAATAAAATAGGAGCACCGCATGGTGATGTGAAAGGTCGAATGAAACCTTTCTCTAATAAATCTTGCAATTGCTCCTTTAACTCTAAAAGTTCAATTTGAGCCATTCGATAAGGGGGTTTTGAAATTGGCTTACCATCAGGAACTAAGTCAACAGTAAACTCAACTTCCCGGTCTGGTATTATTCTAGGAAACTCATCAGGAAAAACATCAGGATACTCATTTACCACTAGCACATCATTAATATGAACAGTTCCCTTGTTTTCAACAATATGTTCAAGGTAACATTCATTTCCATCTTTTATAAGTTTCTCGGCCTCTTGATATGTTATCAACAGTATGGGTTAATTCTTGTACACAAACTGAAAGTCTTTAAAAAGAAACTTCTTTAGCTCTACATTCAATCTTAGTATGGTAAATAGAGAAACAATCCATACCCAGGATAACATCAAACTCTGATAGAGGTAAAACAATAAGGTCTTCAAGTAGGTTCTTTCCACGGATAAGGATAGGAGGATTCTTATAAATTCTTTTTGGCTCAAAATTTCCCCCATGTGTTTTGACCACAAGTTCAGGATTCATTTCCTGAGATGGTATTCCCATTTTATTAGAAAAGTTTTCAGAGATGAAAGAATGTGTAGACCCCGAATCAAACAATGCATTGGCATAATCTGAAAAAACAAACAATGTACTGGATACCACTTCATTTGATGGCCCAACCTCTGCTGAAGCAGTTGCAAAGGATTTCAACACCCCTTTCATCTTGTAGTCTAACTGCTTCCCATCACTTCTTTCTCTTTGTCGGACACTCGTTTGCGTAATGACCCATCTCATTGCACTTAAAACATTTCAGTATCTGTAAATCAAATTTGGTCTTACCATCACCCTGATCTTTTTTAGTGAAATCATGATCCTTATTTCCCATCATACCACATCAGTATCACTTTCCAGAATTTAGAAGACATTACATAGAATGCATTTTACCACATTTATCACAAACTGGAAACATAGTTTTCTTACCATCAGACCTTTTTGAATAATTCTTCCCTTTCTCCTGCCACCTCGGTCTCTTCTTCTGTTGGTTATTATAGAACACCTGATCATCGACAAACTCCATTTCCACCTTCTCAACACATCGAGCAAGCTTTTCATAACTTTTGAACTCACGAGAATCCAATGCCCTTTGATATTTAGGATTTAATCCTGAGTAAAAATGATTGATTTTACTATCAAGGTCTCAGATAAAATTTGGAGCATACCTTTCCAATCGAGTGATCCTCTCTACATAAGAAGCCACAGAGTCGTCCTCATGCCTCAATTCCAAGAATTGTTTTTGCATCCTATGTCGAACAGCCTTAGGAAAATACTTCTCAAGAAACATACCTTTGAATTCATCCCAGTCGAGAGAATCAATCTCAT
The DNA here is from genome assembly GCA_963277665.1 of Viscum album. Classification (NCBI taxonomy): domain Eukaryota; kingdom Viridiplantae; phylum Streptophyta; class Magnoliopsida; order Santalales; family Viscaceae; genus Viscum; species Viscum album. Next base: position 452,049,512 of record OY728145.1, read on the forward strand.
CAGCGTCCCTGATATTTTTAACCATCGACCACCCCTAATCTGCTTCACCCTCCAAATGATAAATTTTATGACTGTCCTTTTGATTATATGAACACCCCATGACATCGAAAATATTCTCCAGTTCTATAATCCATCATTCAGCTAGCACAGGGTCAGATGATCCTCTGAATGATGGGGGATGTTTCCTCATGAAATGTTCCACCATTGACATGTTCCTCTGCGGTTGATCTGGCTGATCTCGTGCATGGATGACGCCACCATTTTTCGCTTAAGTCAACTGTGCCATTACTACAACAAACTATTCAGTTCCAATTCCAACCATCTCAGGATGCAGATTTGGAAGGTTATTTCCTTCTGTATGCCTTCCTAGCACTACTTCCTTGTTTCCTCTACGGAAAACCATTCTGAACAAACATGTCTTCGATGAAGCAACATGGTAATCTTCAAATGCTATATCATTTCAAAAAAATATTTTTAGATAATCATTTAATAGAATTATAACTCCTAAAGTTATCTAAACCGACCTTTGATACCAACTATGAGGCCCCGTCCTTAAACCTTACTTAATCCTGGGTATTACACGACTACACATTGAAGATCCTTTCAGGTTTAGAGTTTTAGAGAATTATATCATAAATCATTCATTACACTCCACATATAAACAATGTGGTTACATAAATGATAGTACTCATTTTCCCCATCAACATAAACATATTTAAAATAAAACATGGACTTTTTCTTGACACTTCCTTGACACTGTCATCACATCATGTACCTTTCCCTTGATCTGTGAAAAACATTTCAAAAACATGGGATGAGAATAAAAAGCGTAGTAAGGGATATAAAAGTATGAAATGAAAACATTAGTCCGTGTATGAAATCATAATGTAATAAAAAAACATAAGCACGTTAACATACCTCATCATATCATGAATAAATCATATAAATCATAAGACATAAAGGTAACTTGAGTCATTCATAACATTCTTACGTAGGGAGTAACCCTCATGGTTACGTTTGGAATAACCGTCACAGTATATTCCCTAAATCTCTTAGAAGAAACCTTAACTTTTAACTCCTTCACGTTACCCAATACATTGGAGATCTATATCGGGCTCACCTTCCCTTGGTTTATCATGGAACCGTCCATCTTCACAACAATTCCCAAGAACCATAACATAATTGTATCACACAAAACATGCATAAAGGAAACATAACATTTACACATTTAAATCACAAGATATCAATACAACACATTGATATAATAAAAACATTATGAAAAACATTTTCAATACCAAAATAAAAGAAAATTAAAACATGGTATTTATTTTTCTTTAAAAAAAAGTTATGGCTTGTAGAGGAAGCCGAAGCTCAAATAATGGTCACGGCGGGAGAGAAGTCGTTGTCGCCGCATGTGTACGACAATAAAAACATTCCCTTTTGTCATTTAGTAAACGCTTCCTATAAAGAAGATTCCTTTTGAATAAAAGTAAAGGTAAAAGGAGTTTATACACCATATAAATTAATGTTGTGTATAAAACAAAATATGCATCAACGAAAGGATATTTAGACGAAGTCCCATACCTCGGGTCCGACATGACTTGATCGTTCTTTAACATCCTGAAAAATAAACATGAGTTAATTTCTACTTTCTTAATAACATTTTTCAAGCTAATTATTTCTTTTATATCACTTATTACAATGTCATGAACACTATGTAATTATTTAAGTTAATAATGGTCGTTTTGTCAATCATTGGTACATGAGTCAAAAATAAACTCTTTATAATTACAAGTTGTTCATGTGGTAAAATATCAATTATATCCAGAATTATATTCATGATGTAGATATTATATATATCATATATATCCAGTATATGCATGCATTTATAATATTACATAACATTTAGAGGTAAGAACTGAAATGCACCATTCATGGAGACGGTAAGCCGTACGTACACATAAACGCCACTTTCATTTATATTTCATATTTAATGGCATGAATTCATAATGACATAATGATATAATATAATTCCAGTATAATATCATATATAATATCATTAACTCCATCCTTTATACGTCCCACATATGGCATTAACGAATCAAATCACTTTGAGGGGATGATAGTCCGCACTTCCTAAAACGAAGATATTGCGTTTACCCATAATGGAAATCATAAAGGTATGACATAAATGAAAAATACAGAAGCTTAAGGAGAAAATAAACATATTATATATCATATATAAATATAGTGACATATTAATGGCCACCTTTGAAGGTGTTAGAAGAATATTGAACAATCATCGTTTTGTGAGGCAGAAATTCGCCATCCATGGAAATAGTATGCTCTTTAACCATTAGATGTAGGTGTGTTTAAGTGTAGCTAGAATCCTTATTATAACAACATCCTAGTATATGGAAGATACTGGTGTGATATAAAATAAGTGAATAAAAACAGTGTAGGGGGTTGGAGAAGCAAAATAAAACAAAATAGCATTAGAGAAGACTTTACCATTGAATTGGGTAACTCCTCCTGGTTTGAACCAAAAGGGTTTCTTGAAGAGATTTTTGCCTAAGGTAAGGCTTCTAGGATTAACAGAGAGATGTGGAGAGAAAATATGAGACGATCTTGGCCGATCCAAAGGCTTGAGAGGTGTGGGTAAGGAGGTAGAGGTGGGGGCCTTTATAAGAGGAGAGGATGGCACTCTTGGAAAGGTATAAAATGTTACTTTTTTTTCTAATGAGTTTCGGATTTTAAAGGTCCCAAATTGATGTATTTAGAGGATAAGGTGATAAGGGTTCCAAATCCACGCATCCATTAGGTTTTTGACATGTTTTGGTCTTAGATTTTACATTATCGTTTCATTTTATTTAAATCGTTAAATAATGAGGTAATCACTGCATCGCCATGGTCTCATATATAATTTAATTTATTTAATGTCCAAAAATTATAAAAAAATACTATGATGTAGGAAATATTCTTATATTTAAAATGACTACTTATAGTCCATTAGATCATTTATGTATACCAAATTAATTTTTTTTTACTCTGGTGATACATTCTTTTTTATATTTACTTTCTTTATAAAATAAAATGATAAAAAGTCATTATCACACAAAATTGATTCCATGGGGTCCCCAATTTTAACACAAGGAATCCAATGGTCGGACATGACACAAACAGTAGTATTAGGACACATGTTGGTGTCATTTTTTATTATTGTGATATTGTTCTATTATCCTTAACTACCTGTTTACTAATTAATCAAGATAAATAACGATAATTATCGTCGTTACTATTCACAAAGTCCAAAAACAAAAGAGTAATAATTAAATAATTTCAACCATATGATTCCAAATATGTAATAATGTTTAACAAATTATAAACATAGAAATTGCAATAATTAATTTAAAAATAATTCCCGTTGTCAAAATAAATAGCGGGTTTTTTAGAAACAATATCTATAAAAAGTTTGGCATTTGTTTATGCCCAATTCCAATGTGAAATAAATTCTAATGACCAACATTGGATTAAATAGTAAAAATATATTCTAATTAAACTTTAAAACCAATTAAAAAGATAATCTAACCATATAATTAAATTAGATGAAAAAGCAGTTTTGATGTAAAATGAAGTATTTTTCACTATTCATTAAAAAATGTACATTGTCAGAAAAATACCAAAAAATTATCCAATGTAAATTTAAATGTTCCAATCCTAAATAATAAGTTTATTTTGAAAAATAGAGCTTATGAAATTGTCAAATTATATATATAAAAATGGCTTTCCATCAAAAGGAAGTAAAACAGTCTTTTAAAAATATTAGATAATTCTATGCTTAAGATTGAATGTATTCTCATTTTAAACCTCTAAAACACTATATAATTCATAAATATACATAGATAAGAATATATATTATTCATTACTTACATGGGATGTTACAATATTCTTCTCACCACATTGAATCATATATCTCAAAAAATCTTCTTCTATATTCTCTCATTCAATCATTTGGTTAGATTCTATAGTTTTTTATATTTTAAAAATACCACCCTTAGAGCCCTAAAGTGGAGTCCTAAATGAGTTATTATAATGACTATGCAATATACTCAACAATTTATTATATTTTTCATTAATATTTTACCTCCAATAAATATAACATAATCATTAAAAAATGTTAAAATAATAATAATGAGTATAATGATATGTTATTATGATTATTAAACAATAATTATTCTTCTATTTCATTTCACATGGTATGTGAATATATCCCTCGCACGTATGTATAGATTTTCATCATCACATAACAATACAATTCAGTTCTCCTAGCTATATATTGTGGAAGGGTATTTTGATTGGTTTAATGGTTATATATGTTATATATGAAATAATTCTACCACTATAATTATAACATCATATCTACCTTATTTTGTTTTAATCCATTGGAAAACCATAATGTCTCCCATCTATACATGTGGACTACCACCTCTATAACGTGATGTGATTCAATTTTTATTTTTGTTTTAAATTTATGGTAATACGGATTTATTCAATTAATATAATATATATATATATATATATTGGATATTAAAATGAATCTCTTGTGGTAAATTAATATTTATGTTTACTTCATTCCATCTTTTGAAAAGTGAATACAACATTCATGTGTATGTACAGTCTAATATCTCCATGAACAATGTAACTCATTTTTCTATTTCTATGTTTTATAAATTAATATAAACATATATATAATGAATAAATATGACGTTTATATCATTTTAATCAATATTTACATATGGAACCATTATCAATTCAAAATTACAAAATCTAACACCTCTCAATGTACATGACAAACGAAGTTGAAAGCATGAAGAATAGTGATTTTAAAAAATAAGTGTTAAAAAGGATAATAAAAGCGTATATTTAAATATTAAAATTTAAGATATATATTTATTTATATTTCATTGATTTATGACATATATATATTATATGGTATTTTATGATGCACACAATTTAATTCAAACCCAAGGTAAAATATTTTCATCTCATGCTTATTTTAATGGGACACAAACCTTAAACCAAACTTAACTATTTTATGTAGTGTATATATTGGCCATTAATTTAATTTATTATTATTATTATGAAAATAATGGGACATAAATATTCATAAAAAATTATTTATTTCATTGTTATTATGATTCATAATTTTGCAATGTGGTTTGGGGTTTACGGTGTTATCTCATGTTTTTTAAGAAATTTATGACTATGATTTCAGTGAAAAAATATTATTATATAAATATAAATAAACTCATATATTTTATTATAATATATTTTTATTGAAAATATATAATTTTAATTTAATTTCCATCAACATTTATTTTCTTGATAATAAAAAATGATTTTAAATAAATATTATTATTATTTATCTCTTTGGTCATTTTTTTTCTTAAAAATACATACTTTCTAAACATGATTTAATGATTTTTTACTATTCCCATTTTCTTTTTAAAATAATATTAAGCCATATTTCTTTTATAAAATACATTTCACAATGAATTTTTAGGTAGTTTTTTTCATAGTATATTTTTTTAATTTTTTTAAAAGAATGTTTCCATTTTACATATATATAATAAAAATAATTTTCCTCAGAAGTGACTAATCAATTATTTCAGGAATTATTATTACGTTTACATATTTAGATTAAAATATTATTTTATCAAACTTATGATGGTAATTTTTTACATTAAAAAATTGAATTCATAGTGGAGATGTTATTTTCTATTGGAATGTTTAAATGAACATATAATAGTATTTATATGTATCAATGAACATAACCCTGGATTTTAATTATTCATTTATTGGGATATAATCTATGGATATCGTAATTATTTATTAAATATATGTTTATTTTAATAATTATAATATATTGATGAATCATATTACTTTCCATGGATTATGATATGATTAAATGATGATTTGCTTATGAATCAGGGTCATTTCCATGGGGTTTCTCCGTGATAACATTTTTATAAAATTCATTTATTTTAATAATTTCCCATATCAATACTATTTTACTTTCATGTGGTACACATGTGTTTGTTTTTTCTTATACTATGGTGGTAAAATTATAATAAAGGACTCATGTTAAGTTACAAAAAATTATATCAGTTACATTATATGCAGGTATAGTGGTTACATTATAACCAATGATGGGTAGGACATGTATATTACTCTATTGAATTCTGTGATGGTTTATGTACCGTAATTTAAGTAAGAAAATAATGGGGAGTTAACTTAGATCATTAATGACATTTTCCCCTAATGGTATTCTTGGTACTAAACATTGACTACTACGATGATTTTTGGAGTGAACCCACTCCACCATTATAATCATATAAATGAGAATTAACTACAATAAAAATGATTTATATGATTATTTGTATTCCAAAAAACAATATCTTATACAAGTAGTATACTATAATATATTTTTTTCTTTTACTTTTTTATGATTAATATATTATAATCTATAATGAGTTCATTCATGTGTCAATAATATGATTAATTATATATTTGATATTATTTTATAATGTTATATTCATTTTATCATACCCTTATGTTCATGTTATTTTCTTGTGATTATGGGTTTCTCAATTTTTTACCCTTACTGATCATATGATACCATCCTTCCAACTGTTTCCATTCCTCGGGTCATGAGGAATGGTACTAAGTATGACATCTCTACGAAGGGGTAATGTTATGAAAAAATTATTGGGATATGATGCAGATCATTTTTGAACAAGTTGATAATGTATCCTTATTTCCAAAATATTTAGACATATATGACTTATTTATAGATCATTATGTTGCCTAATGAAATATGAAGAGTTTTATAGAGTGAAATTCATATCTTTATTTGATTCCATTTATTGTTTAATTTTTATAAATGTATAATTTGGGGAATTATCCATTATATTTATCTAATAGTAGGGTTATCTCTATGTTAGAGGAAAAAAATTGATATGAAATCATTTATGTGTTTATGAATTATAAATTGATAGATATTTTTTGGAATAATAATATTGAAAATATATTTCATACATGGTATAATAAACTTCATTGGTTTTTCTAATAATAGAATTTGAAAAATTATGATTAGTTTTCAAAATGTGATGATTGTAAATTGTAGTATAGTATTTATTTCTTTGAAAACTATTTTTTCTGGAAACATGATTTGGGTCATCATTAATGTTTTATTACATTTTTAGATATATGTAATATGTAGAATATTTTTTAATGAAATTTTATGAAGAAAGAATGGGTTAATTTTTGAATCATAAATATATTATCTTGTGAGTTTATCTTTAATGTTATAAATACTCTTATGGTATTACATGTTTCTATTTTTATATAAGTTTAGAGGCCCCAAAACTCATTTTTGACATTTTTTGTGATTGGGTTTTGAGACGATTCCAAAATTTTAAAAATTAATACTCTGTAGAGGATAAAATAACATTTTGGGTCATTATAAGATTTGATTTTAAATTAAATTTATTAAATAGGATATTTTGATGTTGATTATTTTTGTTGTCGAAAGGTGGTTCATTAAAAATGAAATAATTTTGGAGATATTAATGGCCAAGTTACAAATTAACTTTCTAGTTAGTATCAATATTTTATTTATGACATTTTCATTTATGTTCACAGTATTATAATATTATATATATGTCTTACAACATGGATGATGAAATTTTTGGATATGTTTCATTATGTTATGTTTTATCGTGTAACTCAACATGAAATATTTTTTTGTTATGAATGATATTAATTTTTAAAAGATGTATGTTGAATAGCCTAAAAATATTTTGAGGAAAAAAAATTTATTTAATGTTTGGGTTGTTAATGTAATTTTTTATGTATTATTTTTTTTATTCGATCAATAGATGTTATTATTATAGATTTAGAGAATTCCATTGTATATCTTAATTTTATGGTTTATATATTATGATAATTATCGTACATTATTCAAAAAGAATAATTTTTTTGTTTAATTACATAATTTTTTATTAATATGATCATATACATTTATGATATGTTAAAAAATATATTTTTATGCTAAAATCATCACTATTACCCTTACTATGTTTGAAACACATTATATTATATTGAGAATTTATAGAAATATCAAATTATAAAATTTATTTATGTATATTAGATTTGATTTTATAATTGATGTTAAATGTATTCCTCAAAATTAGGGAAAGGATCACAAAACATTTTTTATGATTACTTTCATTTTTGATGATTCCATAAATTTTTCACCCATAATAGAATTATGGTTTTGTTGTTATTACCATCAATCGACCATGTTCTCTATCACTCTTTATTAGTTGTTGGGAATTAGATTTGTCTTCTATATCATTTTTTTAACTTCACACTAATGTTATCAAAATTTAATACTTACATTGTGTATTTCTAGATAACCATTGTATTTTTTATTCAGTTTTATCAATATGTTTTTTTTGTAACCCTTTTACTATGTGTGTTATCAAAAATGGAATTTAAAAAAAATAAAATTTTTACCGAGAATAAGATTAAATTCTCTAGTCACAATTTATAAATAGGGGGATGTAAAAACTAGTGTTTTTTTTTTGAAATAACATTTTCAATTAAATTAAATATTTTTAACAACATTCATTACACGAAAATTGAATTTTAATTGAGCAAAGTTATAGTATAAAATTTTATTTATTATTACTATTATAAAATAAATGTAAAATTGTTGTATATAAATAATATTAAATATTTTACAATATATATATATATATACTGTTAAATTAATAATAAATAATAACACAATGTTTAGTAATTTGAATTTATTCTTCATAAATTAGTTCCTTAAAAATATTTATTGGATCTGTGATAAAATACTTTTTTAAATTTATTTAACATTTACTGATTTTTTAAATTTGACATAATTTTTGAAATTAGTTTGTTGAAATTATACGAGGATGGTTTTTTAGGAATTCTATGAAATGAATGACTTTAATGTGAATATTAAAAAATAATTTTTTTTATTGAAAAATTGTTTTTTTCAACATGTACATTGTTCGTGTTTTTTTGAAATTGTTTAAGATTTTTATTACTTCTCTTATATTTTAAAAACACCACTTATGTTCATAATAACCATTTTTTTAATTTAGTACACAAATATTTTTATATTTTAATTGGCACTTTCCTGAAAAGTTATTTTTATTTACACAATGTGATTTTGTATTAATAACGTACTTTATCACTAATGGGGAATTATTTTAATTAGATTAATATATTATAAATTCAATTGAAGTTTTTATTATTATTATAATATTTTACTTGGCATGGGAAATTAATATATTCAATTTTTTTCTTAAAAGTTTTATTTATTTTAAAAACTGTTTTTGTTGCATTTTCCACATTGATTTCAAAATAAATATCTTCCACATAAAATTGATTAATTAAAAAAATATATATTTGTAAAAAAAAATTATGATTTTTAATTTTACCCTTTCTAATTTTGGTCTCTATGAATAGTGACTGTGGTAAAATTTATCAAAATCGTAAAGGGTAAATTTAATAATATATCTTCAAACTAAGAGATAAGGATATAATAAATCATTTAAATTATTATTTGATGATGAAAATTAAATTATTATAACTTTATTATTGAAATTGAGCTAAAAAATGGGCAATTGTACAATAAAATTTCTTATTTAATATTTAAATCAAATAAAAATACAAAATGTCACTATCGTAGATTATATATCTCATATATATCTACATTGGTTTAACTGAGTATTATGAGGGAATATAAATATATATTTTATATTAATAAAACTATTTTCATCACATATATTTATTTATAATTTTATCAAAATACATAATTACATAAAAGTATACTCCACTGATAATATAGTATTTATTAAATTTATAAAAAATAGAATAAATGATTTTAAATATATTAAAAGCTATATAATTGGAATGGCATAAAATGTTCCATTTAATTTATAGATCTATGTGACATATTAGAATTATATTTTGGATATATATTATAAATCTAAATTTTTTGATGTTTTTAAATTCAAATTGAATAATAATTGTAAAAATCCCATTAATAATATTTTATAATAAATATTATATTACTAAATGATATAAAAACATAAAAATATTATATTCAGAAAAATTAATTTAATATAATTTTAAATATCAACTATTGTTCTTTTATATTTTTCCCATTTCGTAGTAACATTATGGACACATAAATGTGGAAATATTAAATATTACAGTATTTGTCAAAGGTGATAATGAAATGTAACGAAAAGATACGGGTAAAAATTTAATGAAAATTTGGTTAAATTTTATTGGGTAATATAATGTCAAAACCTCCACATTATATAGTTAAATTTTATCAATTTAGAACCATTTGGAAATAAAAAACAATTTATATTATTTTTATAATTATGATATTCCGAAACTGCCCCTCAGATCAATTATAAAATGGAACCACTAATTTCTCATATTTCAACACATTGGGAATTCTTAGCCAATGAAACACTGCATGGTTTCCTTTTACTACCTACTAATCTAATTCTAGATGTTATGGAATTCCCAAAATGCCAACCCTAGTGCCAGAAAGAGGATATCCAAAAGAGTTATTTCAAATAACTGCTAATTTATTTATCCAATCACATTTTTTTAAATAATTAATTTACTTAATAAAAATATGTAATATTTCCCAAATAATAATAAATTTCATGTCCTCGATATATTGAAATGTTATCATTATTATTAAACCACAATTATTCTCCTCTTTCCACAAAATGTGAAATGAATATGTTTATCACTCATTTGTACGACTTAACTTCATTGTGGACTGATGCAATTAACTTCCCATAACCATTGTTTGAATTTTTTTATGTAATTAACTTATTTATGTGATATTTCTGATATAATTATATCTTTTTTATCATAATATCATATCATCTTCCATAACTTCCAACTCGTTAGAAAATATAATTACGCTCATGCATATGTGTGGACTACTAGCTCTATAAAGTGAAGTGACTGGTTTGCAATTTCAAATTTTCAATGATGATAATAATTATAGATTAATTAATATGATCCATATGTGTGTGTGATAAAATAATTATTATATACAGATGATTTTTTATTTATATTTGTCATTTCATCTATAATAAATGGGTATATATGATATACAATCACTATGAATAGTGTAATTCTTTTTTTCTATATCAATAATTTATTGACAAAAATAATAATGTATAAAATTAATATATATTAAATTTATATCATTGTTTTATAATAGATATTATAATTCTAATTTAAAAAATAAATGTCCAAAACTATGAAACAATAATATATATGAAAAAAGAATAAAATATAATCTAGATCTATTATTTTAAAAAATTACTTATAAAAAATATTTGAAAAAAGGTTATAAAAATTAATGTAGTTTATCATATATATGATTATTTTTATGTATTTGATTAATAATATATATATGTATATATATATATATATTTGTATTTATTATATGGTATGGTCTAAGGTGTACAGAGTATGTCAGACCAATAGAAAGGGACTTTCATCACACTTTATTTCTATGGGGAACATCTGCTATTCGCCACATTTTTCTTTTTTTATGGTGTTGATAATCTATTGAATGTATTTTATGATTTTTATCATTAAAATTATTTGATTAACTTATCTATGTATGTTTATTTCTTTCATGGGTCTTCTGAATCTTCAATTACCAAAGTTGTAAGTTTATTATTTTAAATTCCAATTGTTTGTTTGCATTATTTAAGAGTATGTCCCTACTGATGAACTATTTTCTTCTAAATACAATGAAAGTTGTTTTTCTTTTAATATATATATATTTCATGAAAATAATTTTTTATTTTATTTTACACACATTATGTTTTTAAGAGGCAATTTGTTTATGGAAATTATTTGTATTTCTATCCACTGTCAAGAATCCCACTTATTACATATTTAAACATTCCATATATTTTTGAAAATATGTTATATAAATTAATAACCCATTTTTAAAGAATTTTTTTCCCATGTTTTACATTTTATAAATTTGAAAATATATATTCTATTTTTTATGATGATATATGTTTTTTTAAAAGATTTAAAGGGAATATTTTTTTATCCTCTACAACATGATTGTAATATCCAACTATAATGACTACACAATTGATTGAATGTTATGTTAATATTTAACATTTATATTTAAAATAAAAATTGTTTCCATAATATTTTTTAATTTATTATAATTAAATAATGTGATATAAAAAAGGATGATATCTTCTATAAAAAATTCTATGATTATATTTTAATGGTTTCTCAATTCATCACTAATGACAACCCTTGATTTCAATTTTTATTTACTAGGATAATGATTCAAGGATTCTATACTGATTATATCTCTAGATGGTTTATTTGAATAATGAGAATATGTAGAAGGAACAAATTCTATTTATACGTGATATTCTATGATGAAATGATGTAATTTTTATGAAAACCAGTACTTTTCAATAGGTGCAGTTATGATGAAGGGTTTATAAATACCATTTTATTTCACGGGTTATTATATTATGAATGTTTTGTTGTCTATGGAAATATGTATTTATGATTTTAATTTTGTTATTATGGTTATGTTATAACCAAGTATGGTGGTTACATTACCACCATGGATGGTGGTTAAATTATTACCAATGATGGTGGCAATATTATAACTAAGGATGGGTGGGTCCTATATATTTCTATAATGCATTGAGAAAATATTGATTTATCATGAGGGAAAAAGGGATGAAATTTGGATTGAACACATTTCAATATGGAACATTTTCCATAATGATAATATTGGGAGTGAACCTTGACTACTATGACTTTGGGGATTGAACCCATTAATCTATGATAGTCATTGAAATTATCCTTTAATACGCTGAAAATGATTTTATCTTATTTTGTGAATGATAAAAATTTATGTTTTATGACAACATTATGGTCCCATGGATCAGGATCGTTGATTACATTATGATTCAAATTTTATGAATTGTCATGTTTTATGTCATGATTGATGATTATGACCTATGATATAAAGGTAGTATTTTAATATAATTTTCATAGGTTATCATACACTTATCTTCATATTATTCTCAAGATATAATTGATTTTTCCTTCTCATAACCATATTTAACATCTATGATCACACATTTTTATGTTCATATTCCCCAAGTTATGAAGATATGTATTAAGTATTATATGTCTACGAAGGGTGTTATTTATGAAGAAAAAATTGGGTGACAATTTATATCTTTTATGAACCAGTTGTTTTGGTTACGAGGATTTCAATGGAAATGAATCTATGTTATTTTGGAATAGGTAATTATGTTATGTAATAAATATTCATCAAATAATATTTGATATATATCTTTGATATGTATTGGTCTTGAAAGATTGTATTAAAGAAATTTTAGTTAACCATTGGAAACTAGGATAATATATCTTTAGCGATAAACATATTTGATAAATCTATATAAATGGTAATACCCTAAATTGTTCATAATGATCCTAGATGACCTATGTAAAACAAAATGATTCATATATTAAAAAAATATGTGTCATGATTTACACATACAATAAATTATTTTCCATATTTTCTCACTATGAGTATTATTAATAACACTATGATTTTTGGGTTTACATAGTTTTTGGAAAAAAGGGGATTCATATTAGAAGTTATTGAAAATGAAATGATTGTACCCATGAGAGACAAAATTAAATGGGACATGGAATGAATATCCATCTGATTATAAATAATTATTTTTCGTGATATATGATTATATACATTCCCCTTAACCAACTCTCAATCTACCACATTAAGAGGTAGATAAAATTTACTAAGTTATTGGGTGATAGAGGAAATAATTGAAAGAATTTTTAGATCTTGTATTCCAAAAATGTTTGATGAAGCACTCAAGTGAACGTATCATGGGAACAACATGATATTTTATAAGAATAAAAAAATTACATATAACATGTAATTATTATTGAAAAGTGAATATATTATTGGATGGGAATTAAAATCATCCTATATAACCATTTATCATTTAATTTATCATGTGTGGACAATATGATAATAATAAAAAATAATGAAAAAATCAATGGGTTGACCACTAGTCTGTGGGAAGACCTATTATTTGAAAGTATTTATGTGTTTGTATATTATGATTTGAAAAATATGTTTTTGTAGTGTAATATCAAAGATATTTTAGATATAAAGAAGAAGAAATATTTAATGAGAGTTTCAAAAAACAATTATAAAAAAAATTGTTGGGATAAATAAATGAATATAATTTGGATGATAATATTGGTGACCTTAAAATTTATTTGTTGATAAAAATTGTTTTAGGGGGTCATTTTTTAGTTTTATTTAATTTTTTGATTTATGGATCATGTTAAACAATTCTTGAAATAATTATTTGAATACAAATAGTTTTAATTTATAGATTAATATATATTTATTTAATAATTTGAGGTTAACAAAAATTTATTGTCACCATTATAGGATTATAAATTTAAGGATTATCATAAGATCAATGGAATCAACAATCCTTTTTGACATTTTTAATGACTATTTTTAATGTGTTTCAAAACATTTTAGAAATAATACACTATTAAGGATCATATTTCCAAATGATTTAGTATATGATTTTATGTGACTTTAATTATTGTCTATTAGATAGTGTAATATGAAAAATTTTATTTTTAAATGTGAATAATAGATAATTAAATATTTTCGTAGATAATTATGGCTATGCTAAATATTACATTTCAGTTTTTTATCTAAATTTATTTTATGTTATTATAGGGGTTTTTGAGTATATTATTTGATTATATAGTGTTTTATCAAGATGATTGATGATATTTGGGGTGATTTTTCTTTTGTATGAGGAATAACAGGTTACTAATAATGAAATATTTTTTAGGGAGACAGAAATTAATTTTTATGATGTAATTTTAATGGATTGACATCGAATTTGTGGATAAAACAATATATATTTCTTATGTTATTTTTGTATTTCTAGGATTTTAGATTATTTATTTGGTGGAAACTTAAATTTTATTATTGATAATTTGGTGATTAATGTTTGATTACATTCTTTCATGTAATGTAAATGATGGGAATTATCATATTGTGTTATTTATATTTGTTTTTTATTAGTTCCTCATGTTAGGGGAATGATTTTATATACGTTTTACATATAATTGAAGTTGAAATTAGTTTTATTGGTTTTAAAATTTTATCATGAATAATAATCATTATAGATTAAAAAAGTATGTGTTGGTGTAAATTTTTTAAAGTCTGAAATTAAAATTATTATGACTATATATTTCTTTGGTTATTAATATATTTTGGTAAAGTAATTACTCAAATCATGTAATGTGATATTAAAAATTATTTTTTAATATTAACATCATTTCTAATGAATCAATGGTTTTTTATCCATCATGGATTTATGGATAAGTGGTTGTAAATTTCCCCTAACCATGTTCTATATCAATCTCTATTAGTCATTGTTTTTTTGTTCTATCTTACATATACATATTTTAACATCCCACTAATGTAATCCATTTTAATGAAATAGTTTTTTTTCTTACAAAATATTTTCATATAATCCATTATATTTTAACAAGAAAATCATTTTCTAACCCATTTTAGAATCTGGGTATCTGGTAATGGAATTTTCACATATAAATATATTGATAACTATGAAGAAGTTTAAATTAAATGTATTAAATTTATTAATGGGTGGATAAAGTAACACTATGATATTTTCTTTAATATGTTTTTCAAATTTATTTAGTTTATTTGATTGCGTGTTCTACAGACAAACGATGAGTTTAAATGAAACATTATATTATATGTAAATGATATTAAAATTTTAAATTATAATCTAGAAATTAAATTACAGGGTAATTATAGGATTAAAAAATTATGAAATATATATAAATTTATTTTAAAATATTTAATAAATAATCAGACAGTTTTTATAAATGTTATTTTGTTTTTTATATTTTTTTCATTAATGAGTGTAATTTCATAAGGAATAATACATTATAAATAATTTTGGGAAATAATATTAATTTTTAAATAAATATATATATATATATTAAAAATAATAATATTGATATAATGTTGGGAAAAAGTTTTCACAATAATTTTCAAGTAAATTTTAAAAAATATTGATTTTTATTGAAAATTGTATTATTGTTTCACGCATATAAAATTTCAAATTTTTTTTAAATACGATTAAAATTATAAATTTTCTATAAAATTTTATAATATTCAATTAAGTTTATCAGAATCAATTTTATGATTTAATTTATTATAGATATATTTTTTTACAACAAAATGATTTTTATTATAGAAGAATTTTTATGTTTGGAATTTGTTTTTCATAATAAATTAAATTGATAACTATTTTTGAATATGTTAAATTAAATTTTTATATTTTATATCCATGTTTTTTAACATTCATCAATTATTTTTCTTGGCTTGGGATATGAATAAATATGGTTTTATGAATAAAATTGTATTTTTCTAAAAGTGGGTTTATTCTAATTGTTCACAAAAAATTTTATATAAATATCCTCATAATATTGGAATTTAATTTTCTAAAATTGAATACATATTTAGAATATACAGGTTAAAATTTGGTAAATTATTGCCATTTATTTTTTGTAAATATGAACAGTAATAGTGGAAAATTTATCACCACTATAAAAGATAATTATTTTTAATCTAGATTAAAACTAATTGGTAAGGTGATGAGTTTTCATAAAAATTCATATAGGATATAGGTAATTAAACCCTTATCAACTTATTCTTGATATATCTTTTTTTAATGAAAAATTTTCATTTAAATGAACTATTTAATTTTTATAGCTAAGAATGATTCAAAATGTAACTCTCTGTTATTATATATATCTTATAAGTATATGTGTTGAGAAAAAAATTATTATTTTATATAAATTTATTTAATGATGTTATTAAAATTAATTTCATGTTAAATGTTTTTTCATAATGTTATGAAATTTAATATTTATATTAATTTTTTGTAATACACCAATATAATATTTTTTCAACAAACACAAAAATAAATGTAATGGTTTTAAAAATAAAATCACTAAAATAATCTTAATGGGTTCATATTACTCCGAGATTTTATAGATTTATATTATATAATTGAGGGGTATGAGTGAAAAATATTCTAATACTCTGTTAGTATTGATATATTTAAATTCAAATTTAATTAAATGTGTTGAAAATGCATCAACAATATTTTATAATAAATAATTTTTTATTAATTATTATAAATCTCATAAAAATTTTAGTTTTATATAACATGAATTACATATAGTTTTAAAAATCATCCTTGGTCCATTTATTTGAATTTTTTTATTTTATAGTAACATTATTAAACGCGAAAAGGTTGAAAATTTTAATATTATGGTATTTTTAAAAATGGTTCATGAAGTGTTAAAATAAAATGATAAGGGTATGAATGTGATCCAACAATTACATTTTTTTATTAAATGGTATTATTTTTAAATATAATCATTTTATAATTTAATACCATATATTGGGAGAAATGTTTATATATTAATTAATATATCCTAATTAAATATTTTATGAAATTATGAGATTCCCCTCAACTCAATTATGAAAGGGATCCAATTTATTCCCTTTATCTCACCACATTGAGATTTATATATTAAAATAACTCTATACATTAATCTTCTAAATTTCTATAGAGAAAATATATATGTGATATTATTCACAAAAAAATTCTAGATCCATTCGTACGATATCTAAAGGAGTTATTTCGAAATAATGGAAATCATTATAACTAATCACTCACCTAAGTTATCCATCATACTATTAATCCGATATATTATTAATAATAAAATAATAACAACAGAATACATGATATACTAAAATGTTATTATGATTATTGATAACTTTTAATCAGATTTTTTCTAATAAATTCTAATTGATAATATCAATTAGGCGTACACATGACTTTCCTTCTATACATAGCGATAAATTTATTTTTCTACTCAATATATTATAAGATGATATTTTTATGGGATTAATTTTTAAATATTTTTACATCTTTTTGATAATATCACATCTAATTTATTTCATTTAACCCTTAAAAATAAATAATGTCTCTCATGCGACTATATAGACAACCACCTCCACAAATCCATGTGACTCAGTTTTCAGTTACATTCCACAATGATGTTAACAATGAGATATTTAAAGAATATATATTACATATGTGATATAATATTCATTCTATACTGATTAATTATAATGCTTCATTCTTTCCTTCCATTAGTCAAAAAGAGAAAACATAGTTTATCTATATGTATGACCTACTTTCTCTAAAAACAGTACAATTAATTTTTCAAATTATATAATTTAGGATTAACTATTAAATTAATTGATATTAATATATATGATATTTATATCATTTTTAAAATTACATATGTTATTGAAAAATGATCAATATACAAAGAAGAAAACATCTGAACCAGAATATAAATTAAAAATGAAATAAATAACACCCAGAACAATAATTTTAATAAGGAAAAGTTAATAAAAGTTTGAAAAGGGTTGTATGTAATTTATATATAGCATAATATATATTATTGTGGTCATATATTAGATTTATAATAAATAAATATTTATTTAATTAAACTTTTTACAATGCATATTAATTAATTATGTCCCAAGGTAAAGGATTTATTTCCCACTTCTATTTCTGTTGAAACAATTCCTTAAAAAATTTTATATATTTTGTGTGGTTTATATACTAATAAATAATTTATTTTATTATTTTTCTCACGGATATTATGGGATATAAATATTCATCAATGGTTTTCCCTTTAATGGGTTATATGATTCTATATTTACAATATTGGTTTCAGATTTATGTAACAATCTCACTCTTTATTGAGATTATTTAGGATTATGTTTATGATGATGAAATTTTAATAAATTATTATCAAGTAGTTTTTGAATTATCCAAACATCCAGTTATTTATTTAAATTAAATTTTCACCTTTTTATTTTCTACATCATTAGTTAATTGTGACTGAAAATAATTATAAAGAGGAAAATAGATATTATTTCTCTCTTTGGTAGAAAAACCTTTGTCATCCACATTTATGTATTATAAATATTATTCAATCAATGTTTTTACGAATATAATATGTATTATTAGAATTCATTTTTACCTTGTTTTGTTTTAAAAAATAAGGGAAAATGAATCTTCAATTCATTTTTAGATTATGGGACTTTTTTATATCTTTTTTCAAAAGTGTAAATGTAACATTTTATTTTAACGTATAAGGAATAAATGTAATTTTCCACTATCAGGACAACTCAAAAATTTCAATATACATACATACGTTTCCATATATATATATACACTTAATATTTTTCATTCTATTTTAGATAAAATTATATTTATAATAATTAATTTGAAAAGTGAATGTTCATTTTCTTAATGAAATTTTTATGTATAATTGAATGGTATATTGTTCATTAAATACATAAAACATTTATTGAAATTAATATGTATTAGAGATATAGTTAATTAAATCATGATTTTAATTCACTATATTCTTCATGTTTATTATTACATGGTATTTATGAAATCTGTTCCTGTTACATGGGTTTTCCAATGATTAAATGTTATAATGTTTAATGAACATGTACCATTTCAATAGTTTATTCTATTATGAAATTTATGTGAAAGAATTTCATTTTCAAGGGAACATATATGACAATTTTTTATTATCATTTATAATAAATATTTATTTTTTAACTATTTTATTATTTTCCTCTTATAAAAAAGGATGGCTATTACATTCTAACCATGTTTGATGGCTATGTTAGAACCAAGGATTGTGGTTCCTATATAACTATGGAAGTTTGTATCATTATAACCATAGATGAGTAGGATATATATATCCCGCATATCATTGGGTAAGGATAGATATTTCATGAGATAAAAATTATAGGAATGGGGAGTGAAATTTGTTTTTCTAGGGTCTATGTCCACTATGAATGTCTTGGGAGTGAACCTTAAATAATATAATGGTATGGGGAGTGAACCCACTCCACAATAATAGACATGGAAATGAGCATTGATTATTGATAAATGATTTAATTTTATTTTTTTCATTACAAAAAATTATGGCTTGTTCTAATGTTATTTTCAAAAGGATTTTGTTCTTTGATTACAATATGAATCATATTTTATGATCTTACAATATTTAAACATTGACATTAGAATATGATCTATAATATATACGTTATGATTTTAACAATGTTTTTATCATGTTATCACACTCTGGTGTTCATGTTTTGCTCATGGGATCATTGATTTCCTCATTTTTAACCATATATGGAATATAATATTTCCCTTTATTATGTTTATATCCATAGTTTTTAAAAAAATGTATTAACAGTGATAATTGTAAGGTGTTTTATAGATCTAAGGAACATATGGGAGATGTTGATGACCTTTTATAAACTAGTTTGTTATGCATCATATTTTCACAAGATACTAGGCCTGTATGTTTTTAACGTTGATCTTTTTGTTATGTAATGAATAATCATATATTAAATCGTGATATAATTGTATGAAATGTATAAGTATCTATACCATCACCCTACATAAACAACACTAGGTAGAACCCTCACTTGACCACAAAATAACAAAAATCCCCACCATAATATTTATAATAGAGAACATATTCCATAACCCACAAAAAGGATCACATTTGTAAAAGAAGCCTATCAGATTGAATCCTTTATAATACATAAATACTATGTTTCAAATTCCATTGGTAAACTACTATGGAACCAATTCTCCGTAGTCTACATTCTATGTAACCCCATGGAAAATGGTCTTCTAAATGGGTATTATCCTGACCCGATCTATTTTTAGGGGTACCACTCTCGCCTAGGTTTCTAAAATACGATCATATCCATTGATTCTCCCACTATGACCTCCTAAAATAAATTTATGGGATGTTAATTTTTTTGACACACTTATTTATATACTCCATTGATAAGATCCCTACTTAAATAATTATGGAACCCTCATGAAAATGGCATTTAGGTATTATCTTTAGATGGATCACCCATTATCCTTAGAATTCTAGTGAATCCTATCCTAACTCATGTGGTCGAAAATATTATTTGAAATCCATTTTCTAATTTTGTTGGTCCCATGATAGACCCCATTTTTCAAATAAATGTTCATAGTACATTGATATGGAAACAAATTATGTGTAACACTTACAAAAAAACCTCTTATTAGGTCAAAGAAAAATATATAAAATGTTATCTAGCATATATGAAAACCATCAATTTATCCATCATATTTAGAATAACATATTGGGCTTCCATTTAGTTGTAATATCCATAACCCCAGCTCGCCCTAGTCACAAACCAATGAAGGGTCCACTTTGAAGCATATATATAAAATCCCCAAATATCTATTTATTTCACAAAGACGAGAAAAATCCATCTAGAAGGTATAAGTATAAAATTATACCCATAAATCTATATTCTTCATGACTATACTCATCCATCCTCAATGGTCCATATTCATTATGAGAGAACTACTCCTAGCTTAAAAATATCCCAAATGATTCCAATTTTCCTTTATCATCTATTTAAAAAAAGAATCAAACACTAATATCATCAACCTTTTATAAGGGGTAATATCAAATCATATCACCATTATTGATCTCATCTGTATGATTTTCCAAAGAACCAATGATACTATAGAGTTCTAACAAATTTCTATTCCCCTAACTAAGCATTGTTATGAATGATGTACCATGTAGTACAGTATTTTGGGAATTAATCTATATAATATAAATCCTTATAATGTATCAATAAGAAAATGGTATGGAATATTGACAAGAGAATAATTTTTTTACTCAAACTATGTGTGAATTTCTTCTTGAAAATATGCTTAAATAAGACTTCACTCAATGAATTAAACCCATTTTTTCAAACAATATAATCATTGGACCATATTCCAATGAAACCAATAATTTAATGTTTATATTTATTTAAATCACATCCCAACTCGAGAACATTTCCACTGTAATTTTCTCCTACAAACTCGTATTATCTGTGTTCCATTATTCCTTAAATTTACATATGCCTTATATGTATTTCTATACATTCTCATCCATAATTATCAATATGTAGGATAAATAAAAATATAATTATCAAAATAAAACTATCACTATAAATGGTTCCATGAACCTGTTATCTATTATCCCATTCTATAATACTATAAATGTAATGAAATTATTTATATTTTTATTTAATTAACGAATAAAAATAACTCTTGGATGAAATACATAAAATCCAAAACAATTGGCCATTAAAACACATTATTAAATGTCACCACCACAATACTTTTTGTATGACTTCATAATTTATGACATGTCCCATTATAATTAACTAAACTACCCCAATTCTAATTTCATTTATGGGGATATGTAGGATGTCACTTCCCTGGTATTTATCCAACAATGAAACACTTATAACCCATTTTATTGAAATATATTCTAGAGTGAACACAAAATTAGATTTAAATAATTCCATAATCTATTGAAAACGTGAATGATTTTGAACCAT
Source organism: Viscum album (assembly GCA_963277665.1). NCBI lineage: Eukaryota > Viridiplantae > Streptophyta > Magnoliopsida > Santalales > Viscaceae > Viscum > Viscum album. Next base: position 452,072,322 of record OY728145.1, read on the forward strand.
TAACAGATTAAGAGGTTAACATTTGTGGATTATTTTTATAAATATCATGTATGGTAGTAACCATTATGTTATTTGGATTTTTTGAAGATTTATAAGTGTTTATTAAACCAGTAAAAAGGTATCATAGTAGCTAATAATTCCATATTAAACCATGTGACAATCCTAACCACCATTCCATTTGACTAATGTGAATCCCACAAAATCTCTAGAAGAATCATGGTGATCTGTTTTCTTTTTAATGTATGTTTGTGTCTACTAATAACATGAATGAAATATGGAGTTATAAATAGAATTGTAAATCTGACATAAATGTTGTATATAATAATGTTATTGAAATAACATATGGTTTTTTGTGATATTAATCTAATATATCTCAATATTGTGATCGTTAATCCCTAAAAGTTCTTTTAGAACAACATTAAATGTTCATATCAACAATAATGGTAGAATTACATCAAGAATTAATAACCTATTAATTCCGTATATATATATATATTAAAATTTCAATAATATAAGAGGTTATGAAATAATTTTAAAAGAGGACATTTACACCAATCGATCATCTACGCTATAAAGATAAAAATGTATATATTATAATACTATATAAATGTATATACCCCATCAGTGGAGGTCTCCTATGAAATTATCATGGAGGTGAAGCCCCAATATCCATCAAATCCATGAATATTATTATATAATAATGTATCACTTACTACCATCTTCCACATAACTTAGATACTCAATCTTAGTTATAAAAATTATCATCTAAATATCCTTTTTAAGGTGGAATAATATGTGATAAATACCATCCTTATTACCAAATAACATAGTATTTTGGAACATTATTGTTATTAACTATCAAAATTCTACACATTCTCATCCACATCTGAATATATCCAGGACACCGGATGAGAGATCCGTACCCCAGACCCATAGAATTTTAATCTCGATTAAGGTATGATAGAGGTTGATTAATGATTTAATCATGATTACTAGATTAAATTATTGATACCAATATTGTATTTATATATGATATATTGATTTATACAAAATAGGGATTCCATGATACTAATCTATTTAATTATTCCAATCCACATATCTTTATTGAAATTACAAAATAATGGTGGGATTGAATCCACATTAATATCAAATATGTTCATCCACAAATCTTAAAAAACATTGAAGAAAAATATTATAACCCTACCCAAACCTAGAATAATAATAATTTTGTCTATGCAGTGGAAGAATACAATCTTTGTAATTTTCAAAATACTCTTGGTGGTTTGGTAACACTCATATGTTTATATCTTCCCACAATAATGGATCACGTCATTATATTCCACCAGCTATTTAGAAGTATAACTATATTACCTATAAAATTTATATTGATTGTAGGAATATCCCAGGGAAGAATAAATATCATATAATAGATTATATCATAAGTTATACTTGAGAATAAGTGAATATTTTGATTTTCACATTGGGGTAGACTCATATCCATTTGCTCACCATAGAAATTCAAAATAATATTCTTATAGTTAATAAGGGACAATATTATATCATTTACCTATCAAAATAAGAATATGTAGATATCCAAGTTCCACACATCATAGTGGAGGATAATATTCCTATCCAAAAAATGGAAATCCATTAGTCATATTCTTACCGTGAATGAAGGAAAAAAGGGGTATCATATTATCATTCATTTTAATACTTGGGTGGAAACCCAGAATATTCATTAATCAATTCCTGGTTTTTGTTTTTATATTTTGATGAAGGGTATGATGAAAAAATATAGGGATTCTAAACATAAATATTATTTCATAAAAATAACTTATAAAACCATTGTCATTTTATTCAACTTAGTTTCCTGGTCATAATAATTAAGACAGTGACATCAATTCAATCACCTGTCTCATGAGAACCATTATATTCTAGGACTAGTTAATTTATAATTTTCTTGTGTCCCTTTAACATGAATTAATAGAGAAAAAAAGAATACATGATTTCTAAATATATATGAGAATACATAAATTTCAATGAATATCATCCCACATTCATTGTTGTGAACAAATTTTCAGACCTTCCCCATAGTTTAAGAAACAAAGGTACTCATAGAAGTTAGATGAATGGTCGGAAACAATGTATCCCCAATTCCAAGTAATTAATAATTTTGTAACCAAAAAGGAACTACCCATGAAATACAAGCTGATGAATATGATTTTTAAATAATTAGTCTTCATTATAATTTTCCCACTATATTAATATCTCATGGAAACACTAAGGTCATACCCATGTTAAGGTTATTCAGATTATTCACTATCATTTATAGGAACTTGAGAACTATAGTCCATCTATTTTATGTTTCTCTACACTAATCCATATGATCTAATCTCATGTAATGGAAATTATAAGGAGGCAATAATTTTATTTACCTCCCTTAGATTATTAGACCAAGCATTTTACTGATGAGATCCTATGAAAATTTTATTCCCATAAAGAAGAAATTACGAAAGGTTATGATTTTAATGATTATGTGGAAGAATCAAATTCATATAATAAATAATATTACAGAGTTATTCAATTGAAAATAGTCAATAAAAATATAACATTCAGGTTATGGACCATTCTTACATTCTAATAAAATATTTAATCAATAAAGGGGGAATTTAATTCACCTAAATGCTAAAACCTAGGTAAAACTCACCATAATATAACGGAAAGTCAGGTATTTTATTGATATAATGGTATTAACAAAATAAGGGATGAGAGATTCCTATCATCATCTGTATTTCACTAAATTCTATATGTATTTAAACCCTACAAGATAAATGTAGTGTGATTTCCTCAAATGATCTTTCCTTAAAAAATAAACGTGATTTAAAATATTGTCATGAATTTCCCACCAAATGTGCATATATATGGGTTGGGAAAATAAATAGTGATATAATTTACCACATGAAATGGTGTGTCTAGTATTTTGAGAAAGAAAACATATAACATCAACACCATAGGATGGTTATTAAGACTGGGTTCTAAATATGACAGATCATGTATCAAGAAATATTCTCATCAACAAAGATCAAAAACGTTTTGTTCATATTGTTAGAGATACATCTATATAAATTAATTTGAAGATTAAAATAATATCAAATAGGACTTTGTTTTTTTTAAATAGTATCAAACCACATAGCAGTACTAATTTTTTTTGATATGTTTCCAATAAAAATAGTATCATCCAACTCATGAATAAATAGTGAACCAATAATTATTAAATAATGTGAAATTCGATGCCTTAAAAAATATTGAGAGATGCCAAAACCACTTGATATGGGAAATTTTATAATTACCACAACTGGTGTTTTTTAAAAAGTAATAGAATCTCTAGGGTCTAATGGTGGAAGAACAAAATCAACCACATCCTACAGTCTTAGTGAACTATTACCACCACCCCTCATAAAAATGGGTATTCTACTAATTATAATTCTCTTAATAGGATCCCCATTAATAATTACTTCCATGCTTTGTTATATATCATTAATTATGAGTATGCTTGGGGAATTCCAATAGAGAATCACCCAATGTCATTTTAAAATGATGAGGTTTGGTGATTACTTATCAGAATCATATACCAAAGTGGGATACCAAGAATGAATAAATAAATAAGGATTATGATAAATCCTTAGATTTAAATTCATAAGGAATCAAATATCCATACAAATTTAAGGTGTATTATGAAATGAATCCAATATTTCAATACACAATACTAAATTTCGCCAGAATAAGAATTGTAGATCAGTTGCGACAGTCCCCCACGATCGGTCCTCTCCATCCGAGACATATGGGTTCCAATAGTCCTATCAATGCTAGAGAAGGTCATTGGGTCTGCTGGAGGCCTCCCTCCATAGGCCTCAAACCAAACACTAACGGCTCTTCCATACTGGTCATCTTGTGGGGTGGAGGTGTTGCTCGGGACTCCAGTAGCTCGATCATCCTGATGTTCACTACCCATTATTGAAGTGGTCATTCACTGTAGGCAGAGGCTTCAGCCATGCTTTCTGGCCCTAGAATGTGCTATCAACATAATACTAATCGATGAAGTGGAAACAGACCACATAGTCCTCTTTAAGGCTCTTTATGGAACTAATAATATTCCCTGGTTTATATCATATTCTATCAGAAAATACAAAGGCCTCATGAGTAACAATATCAAGGTGGTTCACACTTGGTGCGAGGGTAACATTGTGGATGATCATCTAGCCTCCATTGCATCCCACAATTCAGTCTTTTTGGGCCCTGAGGGCAGGAATACTCTCAAGACTGAGGGAGAGGGACTTGTGAGTGGGGATGCCCTCAGTTTACACTATTTCAGACCTCCTTAAGTTGTTTTTCTTTTTTGTTCTCTTGTTGGATTTTTGTTTCTCTTTATTCCATAAATAAATACTACTGAGATGATTAGAATCCGAATTGTAGAAAAACTAGTTTGTAACCATTGTATGATATAACTTCTATGATATGGGTGTTATTAAATCAGTAGAATGTCGTACTTGATTTCATTAGATAATTGAAGGAACCCATTTTATGGTTTAATGAAATTCTAATATTCTAATGATCTTGAAACATAGTTAGCCATTATTAGGAACACATATACCCCCAAATCACCAAATAAAGATAAACCTATTAGACACTCTCTAATAAATCATTCATGGATAAAATTGAATAATGATATCATAATGGTAAAAATAAGGTAATATATAGAATATAATGAATATATAGTATAGTGGTTCATTATACATCCCCACAAGAATATTGTGTAAATCATTTTTTCTCAATAAATAGAAGTATTATAATAAATATTTCATGAAAAATATATATATATATATATATATATATCAAAAATTACAAATATTTTTTTTAATACATTCACACTTATACATCATCATAGGGAACCAACTATGATATATAGGGTTTATCAGTCAATCAAACTAGTTACTACAACATATGACATATTTTGGGTCTATGTAAATTATTATGGTGAATTTAATTCTCTTATAGGATCCTTCAGCTTGAAATCCTACAATTGATAGGATGGAAATGTGTCCCCATCTATTTATCTAATTCCATAAATGGTTTCCTTCTAATGAACTCATGTTTTGGTCCCTACCAATATGAAGAAAACCATGTTCTGATCAAACATGAATATTCATAAATATTCCAATATTAGTATAATAAAATCATGGGAAACATGACTGTATTAAGATTAATATTCTGGTATATTTGATTCAAAAATCAAATATCACTTCACACAATCATTATAATATACCAGTTTAATGTTATTTTCAATAAAAAGTAACGTGTGTTATAAAACATGTGCGGAAATACGAGAAAATATATACCCGTTTATAGTAATCAAATATTTTTCTCCAACACTTTCGTTTTAACTTATTCTAACAAGGTGACAGTGCAACTAAAAGATTTCATGGTCCAATAATTTTGAGAATAGATTTGAAGGAAATTTATTCCCACATTTCTTCTAGAATAACATTATTTTTTCATTCGTTTAATATTAAATGAAATATAATTTCATTTTAAGGTGATATATTCATGCATAAATTAATGAATCCAACCATGTAACATTTCACTAAAACAATCATAGAATGTAATTATTCTATATATACATATTTTAGATGCATAATTAATAGAACATAAACAAAATATTACATTATAAACTTTTTAGAACTGAAAAATTTATATTTATATTATAAAAATAGTCACAATAGGTTAATGTTAATATATCTAAATGAAAGAATATTCCAACCAAATTAAATAAGAATATAATAATTCACTTATGAGTCTCAAAATCCATAATAAAATCTATATTAACAAATCCATAAACTAGACCATCTTCGCAATAACTTGGATCCATGTCTTATGACCATTACTTGTACTATATGGTCTGATAAATCATTTCATTGTGTACCATACAATGGATTGATATGAAATGGCATTCTACTCCCACTAAAATGGAAACATATCACTATGTATATATAATATAATAAATTAGTCTTCCAATATATGATGATAATAGAATGTTATAAATGTTTCATGCTTCTTTATCTATTTTCTATACATTTAACATGGATTGAATAAAGAGTTTATAAAATGTTTTTGAATCAGTTATATTTCTAGCCAACCAAAACATTACTAAAATATTCATGATGTAATCGTAAAAGTATAACATACATGTTAATATATTTTTTATCCCTCTCCATCTTCATCTTCTAGTTTTTATTTTATTGTTTGAGATATTTTATTTTTTAAATATATTAATAACAAACTGCATAGCTCAAATATTTGTGAATCGTATTGATGATATATTAATATTTTTGAAATATAATAAACAAGGATGATATAGATTCTATCATTCAATGTTTTTTCATAATTGAGAGAATATTTTATCAAAGATAAAAAATATTTAGTCAAAAAATATCTTGTATATGTCATTCCATAGGTGAGAATCTTGTTTATTGTGTTAAATAACTCTCATAATTACATAAATAAACCTTCATTTCAATGGAAATCAAAAACCTTAGTCTGAAATATAAAAATCTATTACCTCAATTCTCAATATTGAATTATACTTTAAAAATCATTTGTGACATATAATGATTATCAGAATCTAAGGGAATCAGTATTATAAAAATAATTTATGTTTTATCTAAATCAAAATATTTTGATGAAGTCAATACCTCTCTATAAAAGTAACTATTCTATTCCATTTATATCTACTATATTATACTTATATTATCCCCTGCCGTTAAAATCCCTATTTTTTATTATTCTCTAATATTCCATCTAATATTTATATATCTTCAATGTTTCATTAAACTTCATTGAATGTATTTTATCCACTATATAAAACTCCCAACATGTTGATAACTGAGTGTTCTAATATATTCAAGTCTTTAATGTTTTTCTAAATCAATATAATGTTAAAATTTAGAACATGATTGCTACTATTGTATAGGACACCTAACTATGGAATATTATATTAAATAAAATTTTGACTCATTTCATCCAATTAATTCTTTTTTTTGTGGATAAATGTACTTAAAATTATCTTCAGCCTCTCCATCTTCAAGAGATTGCCTATATTATATATGAATTATATTACATTAAATAATGTCTCATAATGGTTTTATTTATATATTTATAGTGGTATCCTTTGTTGAAAATAGGAAATGATAGCATTACATTTTGAATTTGGAGTCAACATGAATATCTATAGTTTTTTCCATCCACCCAACAAATTTTCATTCCATGTTATGGTGCATCCAAAATTCATTCTCATTAATTATAAAATATTTACTCTTGATGACACTTCCATTATCATAATTTTATATTTTAGAACCAATTTCATCACATCCATATCCAATAAGGAACCCAACATTTTCATCATATTAATTTTTTACTATATAATAACCCATGCTTCTCATACATGGATGTTAGATTCTTTTAGATGAATGTTTATTATATAACAAATATAAAGTCATGAAACCTACATTGTATTAATGTCACTGGAGACTATATAAAATATATTCTTAATTAATGAATGTCCATCAATATCTCTAGAAAATTTATTTCAGTTTTTTAATCATGATAGACTTTCCCAAGATAAAAAGATTATTCAAAACCCATGGAAAGAAAACAAAAGTACCTAATATATCAAATAATATGTAAGGGTAAAAGGGAAATATATGAGAATATCATGATCATAACATTTAAATACTATACCCTAAATATAAAATATTATAAAATAAATTCATGTCATAACGATTGGTATCTCATAATACATGAATCATTAGGAAAGCAACCAACAATAACCATGAAAGAATAAAATTTGATTAATAAATTGAATTATGGTATAGACTCAAGTATAAAATATAATTTTCATAGCAGTGGATGATCATTACCAGGGTTATCATTGTGGAATGAGTTCTGTAACACCCCAGGTAAATAAAGAATGTGACATTTTCACATTTATCCATATTTGTGAATAAAATATTTATATTACTTTAAAGGGGACGCTATGCTCGATGGCGGACCCAATACGCAACAACGAGTTTCTTGGGAATCTTACATTGCACTCTAATAATAAAATAAAATTATTTTAAATGGTAGTTAACGCCAATCTGTTGTAATAGCGGGAATGAACAGAACTAACTAAAAAATTAGTATATATGTTTGTCAAATATTTTTATTTTTACAATAAATGTTAGAGGATTAAAAATGTGAATTAATCCAATTTTAAGCGTAAACATTCTAATATTCATTAAAAGGTCGATTAACCACCTTTTGATGGAAGACCTCTTTTAAATACACTTTAACAATTTTATGTGTTATATTTGACAAAATAAAATTCTTCGTTAGAATCGGGACATCAAAATTTACTTTTTGTAAATGTTTTGTATTTTTTTGATAAAGTACAATTTTTAATGAATAGTGAAAAATGTTGTATTTTAATTCATAACCTCTTTTTAATCTAATTTATTTATATGATTATATTATCTTTTGAATTGGTTTTAAAGTGAAATTAGAATATATTTTTACCATTTAATCCAATATTGGTTGTTGGAATTAATTTCATCTTGAAATTGGACTTAAACTAGTGTCAATATTTTGATACTTATTGTTTCATAAAAACACGTTATTTGCTCTGACAGCGGGAATTAATTATTATATTAATTAATGCAACTAATATGTTTTGAATTTTTTAAAAAACACATCATTTTTGAATTCGGAATATCAAATATAGCTTAGGGTGATGTTTTGGTATTTTCCTGAAAAACTTTAATTTTTGATGAATAGTGAAATCACTAAGTTGTACTTATAAAACCTGATTTTTCCGTTTAAATGAAATTTTAACATATTTGTGTTTTTAATTTCAAAAATCCGACATACAAGGTTGTCATTAAGAAGTGAAATGTGGTTCAATGGGATTAAAATAGTTTTTTTGGTGAATAGTAACTTATTAAGTTTTTAATCGCGATTAGAGGTAATTAGTGTAGTTTAAAGTAAGAATAATGTTTTAATAAAATTAAATGACCTAGACACATGTCCTACCCTCATTGGGGTTATATAAGTCATATCTTTGACTATAAATATTCATTAGAAATCTAAAAATATTTCCTACATCATGATATTTTTTTAATAATTTTTAGACATTAAATAAATTAATTTATTTATGACACTGTGATGATGCAGTGATTACCTCATAAATTAACGATTTAAATAAAATGAAATGATAGGGTGAAATATAAGTCATAAACATGTCCCAAACCTATTTGATGGGTGTATTTCGAAACATTATCACCTTATCCTCTAAATATATCCTTTTGGGACCTTTTAAATCCGAAAATAATTTTATAATAAAGTAATATTTTATAACTTTCCAAGAGTGCCCCTCCTCTCCTCTTATAAAATGCCCCCACCTCTACCACCTTACACACACCTCTCAAGCCTTTGGCTCGTCCAACCCCTGCCAATTTCATCTCTCCACATCCCTAACTTCATCATTGAAGCCTAACTTTGGGCAAAATCCTTTCCAAGGAAGCCTTTGAGCTCAAATCCAAGAGAGTTACCCGATTTAAAGGTAATGTCTTCCCTTGTGTTCTATTGTTTTATTTTTCTTCTCCATACCCCTAAACTCTTTTTATTACTTTTTTTCTAAAAACACCAGTATATTAAATATACTAGTATGTTGTTATAATAAGGATTCGAGATACACTTTCACACACCTCCATCTAATGGTTAAAGAACATACTGTTTCTGTGGATGGTGAATTACTGCCTCACGAAACGATGATTGTTCAACATTATTTTAACATCTTTAAAGGTGGCCATTAAGATGTAACTATATTTATATAAGATATAAAATATGTTTATTTTTTCCTTAAGCTTCTGTATTTTTCATTAATGTCATACCTTTATGGTTTCCATTATGGGTAAATGCGATATCTTCATTTTACGAAGTGCGGACTACTGCCCCCTCAAAGTGATTTGATTCGTTAATGCCATATGTGGGATGTATAAAGGATGGAATTAATGTTATTACATATGATATCCTAATGGAATTATAATATACCTTTATATAATTATTATTTAATTCCATTTAATACAAAAAAAAGAAATGAAAGTAGCGTTCATGCGTACGTACGACTTACCGTCTCCATGAACGGTACATTTCATTTCTTATCTCCAAATGTTATGTACTATTATAAGTACATATATATAATGGATATATATGTAATAAATTACATCTAAATTATGGATATAATTATAGAATTATAATATATATCTCTCATTTAGTTTTAATTCCATTAATATGACAAAAAATGAAAGTAGCCTTCATGCGTACGTACAGCCTACCGTCTCCCTGAACGGTGCTTTCAATTGTTTATCTCAAAATGCTATGGAATAGTATAAAAAGAATATATACTGGATTTATATGATATTTAAAACATCAATACTATTCTGGATATGATGTACCTATAACTACGTGGAAAATTCTTTTCCAACAAGTTCTATTTTTTACTCATCTACCGAACATCGACAAAAACGTCTGATATGAGATCACTTTATTAACCAATTATTATAACCTTATAATATGTGATATTAACTGAATTATAATCTTTAATGTAGGTCCTTATGAAATTATAAATTGACCAAATTTTATTATTCAGGAGATTAAAGAACGATCGAGTCACGTCAGACACGAGGTAAGGGATCCTACCACTCTCTTTCATTTTAAGTACATTGTTTTATGTCATTCCCTTTATGCTCATATTTATTATGATTGGGATGTTCTTTAATATTAATCATACTATACAATTTATTTTCATATGGTGAGAGACTCTATTTTCTCTCATCAATCCATTTTGGATGTTTTGAGTGGCGCCGTTAGGCTGCCAAATTTTCATAAGAGATCTGACCTCTCTCTTTCTTTTTAAGTACTCTCCATTATGCCACTTATTTTAAGTTCCTCTTTGTTATGATTGGGGGTATTATTTTATATTCTTCATTCTTTAAATTTTATTTTAATATGATGAGATACCATATTTTATCTCATCAATACATTTATGGATGTTTTAAGTGGCGTCGTTAGGCTGCCGAGTTTTCGTAAGGGATTTTTCATCTCACATTTAGTCCTGTGAGATTTATGCTACATTTGCCACCATTTCCTTTGAGTGGTGTATGTACTTCCCATTATAATACTCCTTGTGTAATATAATTTCATTTATGGGTATTTATATATTCATTGTATGACCCTTCGTCAATGGGGTGTACGTTTCGAAGGTATCCCAAGTCAGTAAGGGATCCTTTCACCCTCCTCTTTTTGAAAGACTTGTTTTGTTATGTCTTTTAATTCACATACTATTATGTTGGTATATGTTCTTCTATATCCTTATTGATATAAATTTTATGTCCAAGTGATGAGATACCCTTTTTATCTCTCATCAACTCTTTTTCTGAATTTTGAAGTGATGCTGTTAGCTGTCGAATTTTTGCAAGGGAACTTCTTAACCCAATTTTGATTCATTGGGATAAACTTATACTCCTTGTATATGTCATTATATGAATATGTGTGAATGTCCTCTTATTTTTTTACACTTAATATCCACTTCTATTTGGTGTATTTGTTTGTCACACATAATTATGTAATTGATTTATCCTTAATCCAATGATACCGTCTTTGTAACGGACATCTTCTCAATCTCATTTCATTGAGGCATATTTTGTTTTATACACAAATTTCTTTTATACGGTGTATAAACCCCTTTGACTTTTCATTTATTCAAAAGGAATATTTTTATACGAAGTTTTTACTAAACGACAAAAAGGAATGTTTTTCTTGTCATACGTATGCGGCGACAATGAATTCTCAAACACTGTGACCATTATTTGAGTTTCGGCTTCCTCTACAAGCCATAACTTTTTTTTGAATGAAAAATAAATACCATGTTTTACTCTTCTTTTATTTTGGTATTGAAAATGGTTTTCATAATGTTTTTATATCAATGCGTTTTATTGAAATCTTGTGATTGAAAAGTGGAAATGTTATGTTTCCTTTATACATGTTTTATGTGATACGATTATGTTATGGTTATTGGGAATAGTTATGAAGACAGGTTGTTCCGTGATGAACTAAGGGCGGGTGAGCCCGATATAGCTCTCCAATGTATTGGGTAATGCAAAGTGGTTAAATGTAAAGGTTTCTCCAAAAAGATTTAGAGAATATACTGTGATGGGTATTCCAAACGTAACCATGAGGGTTACTCCCGACGTAAGAATGTTATGAATGCCTCAAGTTATCTTTATGTCCTATTATTTCTATGATTTATTCATGATTTGATGAGGTATGTTAAAATTATTATGTTTTATGAGTAAAGTATGATTTCATACATAGACTAATATTATCTTTTCATACCTTTATATCCCTTACTGAGCTTTTTATGCTCATCCCAAGTTTTTGAAATGTTTTTCACATGTTAAGGGAATGGTGCATGATATGATGATAGTGTCAAGGAAGTGTCAAGAAAGAATCCATGTTTTATTTTAAATATGTTTCCGTTGATGGAAAAAAACGAATTCTATCTTTTATGTAACCACTTTGTTTAAATGTTGAATGTAATTCATAATTTATTATCTAATTCTCTAAAACTCTAAACCTGAAAAGATCCCCAATGTGAATTATTCATTTAATTCAATATTAATTAAGGTTTAAGGGTGGGCCCTTATAGTTGGTATCAAAGGTCGTTTTAGATAACTTTAGAGGTTAGTGCATTCTCTAGGCAGAAGTGACATTACCATAATGGTTAGGATTTCAGAAAGAGTCATAGTTTTAGATAAAGTGAATGAGTATGTATATATTAGTGATTATCAACTTCATTAGTACATGATGGTTTTGTTGATATACTCACACTGACCTTTCTATTTTTAGTGAATGGATGGATCTAGAAGGCACCAAAGTAATAATAGGTTAGAAGGAAACTGTGGTGGTTCTCTGATTAAGAGACTAGATGAAATAAGGGATTCAATGAGGAAACTCGTGGTTGTTATAAACCAACTATCAAGGAGTCATGATCAACCACTTGTACCTTGGTATGTTCTGTAATGCATCATGTATGAGATGACCAATCAATGTGGAAGTTCAGGTAATAATTATAAAGGTAACCATTATGGTTTATATGATCCTTACATTGAGGTAATTATGGGTTATTATATATTATGATGGAAAATGAAAGGCATGAGATAAAATTGAGGTTAAAATATGTTATGATTATTTTTGATGATTTTATCTTGTTTTGGGGAATGTTTTAAGAAATATATAGTTTTGGAAAAAGGACAACATGCAGACCGTGTGACAACCCGTTGCGTCGGACAAAGCTGCGGGAATCGAACCCACAACCAAAGTGCGACTGCTATTTATCGCCTACCACTGGACTACGTGAAGTCCCTGGTTAGTTTGACTAATTCTTTTAGGTTAGACGATTTTAGGAATCAAGAGTAAGTTTATTTTGGGTTATCTATGTAAATTATTATCCTATCATGGAGGATATGTGATTAGGTTAATTACTTTTCAATATGATAATTTAAGAGCAACTGATGTTATTTGGAGATAAAAGTTAATTTGTACCTTGGAAGACTATATGATTAAATCCTTAAAATATTTGGGTTTCAATCTTAGTTTGTTTTACTTTGAAGAATTTTATGGACAATTGTTTATCGAATGGTCTCCGTTGAACTTTGTGTTTTTTTGGACAAATTTTGGAGATTAAGAATAAATTTTCTTTTTATAAAGGATTATACTTTTGTGGATTATCTGATCTCATACTAACAATTTTGGTTTTGGATTTTGTCAAAAGAAATGGGAAATATATAGTTCTCTTTTGTGGATTAGGTGATTCTCAAGAAGTTGATTATAGTACTCTTAATGCGAACAAGTCTTCCTAAATACTCGTCTTTTGGAGAAAATATGATTTTGATTAAGGAATATAGTAAAAGTTGAAAGTCTAAGTGACAAGTAAGTATGTTTCATTATGATTTAGTTAAGCTCAAAAATAAATTCCTCAATGAAGATTAACTTAAAACAATAATGTTGTCTGTTAACTTTTCCTACTGGGGAATCGAATACCGTTTAACCCATCACAAGTTTGTGATTTTCTTATGGTTAACTTTCTCCTAGAAATGTTTACTATCACTCTCCATCAGAACATGACCCTTTATTTCTTTTCCTCCATGTCCATATTTTCATACTTGTAATCCTAGTATGGGTTGACTTAGGTGACCTTTGTACTTCTCTTTCTTTATTTTAAAGTGATTGTTTTACTGACTCTTGTTCTGATGTGGGATTTTCAATGAAGTTTCCAAGCCCAATTTTAAAATTGCGAGGATGCAATTCCCAAAAGGGGGAAGGATGTAACACCCCAGGTAAATAAAGTATATGACTTTTTCACGTTTATCCATATTTTTGAATAAAATATTAATATTACTTTGAAGGGGACGCTATGCTCGATGGCGTACCCAATACGCAACAACGAGTTTCTTGGGAATCTTATGTTGCACTCTAATAATAAAATAATATTATTTTAAATGGTAGTTAACGACTAGATGTTGTAATAGAGGTAATGAATAGAACTAACTACAAAATGATTATATATGTTTGTTAAATATTTTTACTTTTTAGAATAAATGTTAGAGGATTAAAAATGCGAATGAATCCAATTTTAAGCGTAAACATTCTAATATTCTTTAAAAGGTCGATTAACCGCCTTTTGATGGAGAACCTCTTGTAAATCCAATTTTTGACAATTTTATGTGTTATATTTGACAAAATAAAATTCTTCTTTAGAAAAAGGACATCAAAATTTACTTTGTGTAAATTTTTGGTATTTTTCTGATAAAGTTCATTTTTTAATGAATAGTGAAAAATGTTGTATTTTAATTCCAAACCTCTTTTTAATCTAATTTATTTATATGATTATATTATCTTTTGAATTGGTTTTAAAGTGAAATTAGAATATATTTTTACCATTTAATCCAATATTGTTCGTTGGAATTAATTTCATCTTGAAATTGGACTTAAACTAGTGTCAATCTTTTGATACTTATTGTTTCATAAAAACACGTTATTTTCTCTGACAGCGGGAATTAATTATTAAATTAATTAATGTGACTTATATGTTTTTAATTTTTTAAAATAGACATAATATTTGAATTTAAAATATCAAATATAGCTTAGGGTGAATTTTTGGTATTTTTCTGGAAAACATCGATTTTTGATGAATTAGTAAAACCACTAAGTGGTACTTAAAAAAACTGATTTTTCGTTTAAATGAAATTTTACCACCTCTGTATTTTGAATTTCAAAAATCTGACCTACATGGTTGTCATTAAAAAGTAAAATGTGGTTCAATGGGATTAAAATAATTTTTTTCCGAATAGTAACTTTTATGTTTTAATCGCGATTAGAGGTAATTAGTGTAGTTTAAGGTAAAAAAAATGTTTTAATAATATGAGATGACTGAGACACATGTCATACCCTCATTGGATGAGTCATGGATGACCAAGACAATCCATGGGTCATTTTGGGGACCCCATGGGGCCACTTTGGTTGGAAAATGACATAAATACCTTTTTATTTAAAGTTAAAATTAAAATATCACAAACATGTGTTGTTTTACTAAAACAATTTTTTATGGGATTATATAAGTCATTTATTTGACTATAAATATTCATTATAAATATAAAACAATTTCGTGCATCATTATTTTTTTATAATTTTTATATATTAAATAAATTAATTTTTTTATGACTCTGTGATGATGCAGTGATTACCTCAAAAATGAACGATTTAAATTAAATGAGATAATAGGGTGAAATATAAGTCATACACTTGTCCCAAACCTATTGGATGGGTGGAGTTAGAACCATTATTACCTTATCCTCGAAATATATCCTTTTGGGACCTTTTAAATCAGAAAATCATTTTATAATAAAGTAATATTTTATAACTTTCCAAGAGTGCCCCTCCTCTCCTCTAATAAAAGGCCCCTACCTCTACAACCTTACACACACCTCTCAAGCCTTTTTCTCGGCCATCTGTTTCCCATTTAATCTCTCCACATGCCTCTATTCATCATTGAAGCCTCACTTTGGGCATAATCCTTTCCAAGGAAGCCTTTGAGCTCAAATCAAAGAGAGTTACCCGATTTATAGGTAATGTATTCTCTTGTGTTCTTTTGTTTTATTTTTCTTCGCCAAACCCCAAAACTCTTTTTATTACTTTTTTGGTAACAAAACCAGTATATTAAATATACTAGGATGTTTTTATAATATGTATTCAAGATACACTTTCACACACATTCGTCTAATGGTTAATGAACATATTGTTTCTGTGGATGGAGAATTACTACCTCACGAAACGATGATTGTTCAATATTATTTTAAAACAATCAAATGTGGCCATTAAGATGTCACTATATTTATATATGATATATAATATCTTTATGTTTTCCTTAAGCTTCTGTATTTTTTATTTATGGCATATCTTTATGGTTTCCATTATGGGTAAACGCGATATCTTCATTTTAGGAAGTGCGGACTACCGCCCCCTAAAAGTGATTTGATTCGTTAATGCCATATATGGGAAGTTTAAAGGATGGAATTAATGGTATTACATATGATATCCTACTGAAATTATAATACACCTTTATATAAGTATTATTTAATTCCATTTAATTAAAAAAAAGAAATGAAAGTAGTGTTCATGCGTACGTACGGCTTACCGTCTCCCTGAACGGTACATTTCATTTCTTGTCTCCAAATGTTATGTACTATTATAAGTACATATATATAATGGACATATATGTAATATATTACATCTAAATTATGGATATCATTCTGTAATTATAATATATATATACCTCTCAATTTGTTTTAATTCCATTTATATGACAAAAAATAAAAGTAGCGTTCATGCGTACGTACGGCCTACCATCTCCATGAACGGTGCTTTCAATTTTTTATCTCCAAATGCTATGGAATAGTATAAAATGAATATATACTGGATATATATGATATTTAAATCATCAATACTATTCTGGATATTATGTACCTATATCTACATGGAAAATGCTTTTCCAACAACTTCGATTTTTACACATGTACCGAACATCGACAAATACATCTGATATGAGCTCACTTTATTAACCAATTATTATAACCTTATAATATGTGATATTAACTGAATAATAATATTTAAATTAGGTACTTAATAAATTATAAATTTACCAAATTTTATTATTCAGGATATCAAAGAACGATCGAGTCATGTCGGACACGAGGTATGGGATCCTACCCCTCTCTTTCTTTTTAAGTACACTCTTTTATGTCATTCCTTTTAAGCTCATATTTCTTATGATTGGGATGTTATTTTATATTACTCCTACTTTACATTTTATTTTCATATGATTAGAGACTCTATTTTTTCTCATCAATCCATTTTGGAAGTTTTTAGTGGCATCGTTAGGCTGCCGAATTTTTGTAAGAGATCTAACCTCTCTCTTTCTTTTTAAGTACTCTCCTTTATGTCACTACTTTTAAACTCCTCTTTGTTATGATGGGGGTGTTATTTTATATTCCTCTTTATTTATATTTTATTGTAATATGATGCGATACCCAATTTTATCTCATCAATCCATTTTTGGATGTTTTAAGTGGCGTCGTTAGGCTGCCGAGTTATCGTATGGGGTTTTTCATCTCACTTTTAGTCCTGTGAGATTTATGCTACATTTTCCCCCATTTCCTTTGAGTGGTGTATGTACTTCCCATTATTATACTCTTTGTGTAATATAATTTCATTTATGGGTATTTATATATTCATTGTATGACCCTTCTTCAATGGGGTGTAAGTTTCGAAAGTAACCCAAGTCGGTAAGGGAACCTTTCATCCACCTCTTTTTAAAAGACTTCTTTTGTTATGTCTTTTAATTCACATACTGTTATGTTGGTATATGTTCTTCTATATCCTTATTGATGTTAATTTTATTTCCAAGTTATGGGATACCATTTTTATCTCTCATCAACTCTTTTTCTGAATTTTCAAGTGATGCCGTTAGGCTGTCGAATTTGTCATGGGAACTTCTTAACCCAATTTTGATTCTTTGGGATAAGCTTGTACTCCTTGAATATGTCATTCTATGAATATGTGTGAATGTACTCTGATTGTTTTACACTTAATATCCACTTATATTTGGTGTATTCGTTTTTCACACATAATTATGTAATTGATTTATCCTTAATCCAAGGATACCGTCTTTGTAAGGGACATCGTCTCAATCTCCTTTCATTGAGGAATATTTTGTTTTATACACATATTTCTGTTATATGGTGTATAAACCCCTTTGGATTTTCGTTTATTCAAAAGGAATCTTTTTATACGAAGTATTTTACTAAACAACAAAAAGGAATGTTTTTCTTTTCGTATGTATGCGGCGACAATGCCTTCTCCGCTGCCGTGACCATTATTTGAGTTTCGGCTTCCTCTAAAAGCCATAACATTTTTTTGAATGAAAAATAAATACCATGTTTTACTCTTCTTTTATTTTGGTATTTAAAATGGTTTTCATAATGTTTTTATATCAATGTGTTTTATTGATATCTTGTGATTGAAAAGTGGAAATGTTATGTTTCCTTTATACATGTTTTATGTGATATGATTATGTTATGGTTCTTGGGCATTGTTATGAAGACGGTTGGTTCTGTGATAAACTAAGGGTGGGTGAGCCCGATATAGCTCTCCAATGCATTGTGTAACCCGAAGGGGTTAAATGTTAAGGTTTCTCCGAAGAGATTTATGGAATATACTATGATGGGTATTTCAAACGTAACCAAGAGTGTTACTCCCTACGTAACAATGTTATGAATTCCTCAATTTACCTTTATGTATTATTATTTCTATGATTTATTCATGATTTGATGAGGTATATTAAAATGATTATGTTTTATGAGTAAATTATGATTTCTTACATGGAATAATATTTTCTTTTCATACTTTTATATCCCTTAATGAGATTTTTATACGCATCCCATGTTTTTGAAATGTTTTTCAAAGGTCAAGGGAAAGGTGCATGATATGATGAAAGTGTCAAAGAAGTCTCAAGAAAGAATCCATGTTTTATTTTAAATATGTTTCCGTTGATGGAAAAAAACAAATTCTATCTTTTTTGTAACAACTTTGTCTAAATGTGGAATGTAATTCATGATTTATGATCTAATTCTCTAAAACACTAAACCTGAAAAGATCCTCTATGTGAATTATTCATTAAATTCAATATTAAGTAAGGTTTAAGGTCGGGGCCTTATAGTTGGTATCAAAGGTTGGTTTCGATAACTTTATAGGTTAGGGTATTCTCTAAGAATAAGTGACATTACCATAATGGTTAGAATTTTAGAAAGATTCATAGTTTTAGATAAAGTGAGTGAGTATGTATATCTTAGTGTTTATCTTCCCCATTAGTACATGATGGTTTTGTTGATATACTCACACTGAAATTTCTGTTTTTAGTGAATGGATGGATCTAGTAGGCACCAAAGTGACAATAGGTTTGAAGGAAACTGTGGTGGTTCTCTGATTAAGATACTGGAAGAAAGGGGGGATTCAATGAAGAAACTCGTGGTTGTTCTAAACCAACTATCAAGGAGTCATGATCAACCACTTGTACCTTGGTATTTTCTGTAATGCATCATGTACGAGATGACCAATCGATGTGGAAGTTCAGGTAATAATTATAAAGGTAACCATTAGGGTTTATATGATCCTTACTTTGAGGTAATTATGGGTTATTATATATTTTGATGGAAAACGAAAGGCATGAGATAAAATTGAGGTTAAAATATGTTATGATTATTTTTGATGATTTTATCTCGTTTTGGGGAATGTTTTAAAAATATATAGTTTTTGAAAAAGGACAACACCCAGACCGTGTGACAACTCGTTGCGTCGGACAAAGCTGCGGGAATCGAACCCACAACCAAAGTGTGACTGGTATTTATCGCCTACCACTGGACTACATGAAGTCCCTGGTTAGTTTGACTAATTATTTTAGGTTATATGATTTTAGGAATCAAGAGTAAGTTTATTTTGGGTTATCTATGAAAATGATTAACCTATCATGGAGGATATGTGATTAGGTTAATTACTTTTCAATATGAGAATTTAAGAGCAACTAATGTTATCTGGAGATAAAAGTTAATTTGTACCTTGGAAGACTATGTGATTAAATCCTTCAAATATTTGGGTTTCAATCTTAGTTTGTTTTACATTAAAGAATTTTATGGAAAATTGTTTATCGAATGGTCTTCGTTGAACATTGGGTTTTTTCAGACAAATTTTGGAGATTAAGAATAGATTTTCTTTTTATAAATGATTATACTTTTGTGGATTATATGATCTCATAATAACAATTTTGGATTTTGGATTTTGTCTAAAGAAATGGTAAATATATAGTTCTCTTTTGTGGATTAGGTGATTCTCAAGAAGTGGATTATAGTACTCTTAATGCGAACAAGTCTTCCTAAATACTCGTCTTTTAGAGAAAATATGAGTTTGATTAAGGAATCTAGTAAAATTTCAATGTGTACGTTACAAGTAAGTATGTTTCATTATGATTCAGTTAAGCTCAAAAATAAATTCCTCAATGAAGAGTATCATAAAACAAAAATTTTGTCTGTTAACTTTTCCTACTGGGGAATCAAATACCGTTTAACCCTTCACAAGTTTGTTATTTTCTTATGGTTAACTTTATCCTAGACATGTTTACTATAACTCTCCATCAGAACATGACCCTTTGTTTTTTTCCTCCATGTACATATTTTCATACTTGGAATCCTTGTATTGGTTAACTCGGGTGACCTTTGTACTTCTCTTTCTTTATTTTAAAGTGATTATTTTACTGACTCTTGTTCCGATGTGGGATTTTCAATGAAATTTCCAAGCCTAATTTTAAAATTGCGAGGATGGAATTCCCAAAAGGGGGAAGGATGTAACACCCCAGGTAAATAAAGAATATGAAATTTTCACATTTATCCATATTTGTGAATAAAATATTAATATTACTTTAAAGGGGAAGCTGTGCTCGATGGCGTACCCAATACGCAACAACGAGTTTTTTGGGAATCTTACGTTGCACTCTAATAATATAATAATATTATTTTAAATGGTAGTTAACGACGAGATATTGTAATAGCATAAATGAACAGAGCTAACTACAAAATTATTATATATGTTTTTCATATATTTTTACTTTTTACAATAAATGTAAGAGGATTAAAAATGCGAATGAATCCAATTTTAAACGTAAACACACTAATATTCTTTAAAAGGTCAATTAACCGCCTTTTGACGGCGAACCTCTTTTAAATAAACTTTTTGAAAATTTTATGTGTTATATTTCAAAAAATACAATTCTTCTTTATAATTGGGACATCAAAATTTACTTTGTGTAATTTTTTGTATTTTTCCGATAATGTTCATTTTTTAATGAATAGTGAAAAATGTTGTATTTTAATTCAAAACAAATTTTTAATCTACTTTATTTATATGATTATATTATCTTTTGAATTGGTTTTAAAGTGAAATTAGAATATATTTTTACCATTTAATACAATTGTGGTCGTTGAAATGAATTTCATCTTGAAATTGGAGTTAAACTATTGCCAATCTTTTGATAATTATTGTTTCATAAAAACACTCTATTTGCTCTCATAGCGGGAATTAATTATTAAATTAACTAATGTAACTTATATGTATTGAATTTTGTAAAATAGACATCATTTTAGAATTCGGAATATCAAATATAGATTAGGGTAATTTTTTGTTATTTTTCTGGAAAACTTCAATTTTTGATGAATAGTAAAAACCACTAAGTGGTACTTAAAAAACTGAATTTTCATTTCAATGAAAATTTACCACCTCTGTGTTTTGAATTTCAAAAATCCGACATACATGGTTTTCATTAAGAATTAAAATGTGGATCAATGAGATTAAAATAATTTTTTGGTGAATAGTAACTTTTGAGTTTTAATCACGATTAGAGGTAATTAGTGTAGTTTTAGGTAAAAATAATGTTTTAATACTATGAGATGACCTAGACACATGTCCTACCCTCATTGGATGAGTCATGGCCGACCAAGACAATACATGGGTCAACTTGGGGACCCCATGGAGCCACTTTTGTTGGAAAATGACATAAATACCTTTTTATTTAAAGTTAAAATTAAAATGTCACAAACATGTGTTATTTTACTAAAACAATTTTTACATGGGGTTATATAAGTCATATATTTGACTATAAATATTCATTATAAATCTAAAACAATTTCCTACATCATTATATTTGTTTTATAATTTTTAGACGTTAAATAATTTGATTTATTTATGACACCGTGATGATGCAGTGATTACCTCATAAATGAACGATTTAAATAAAATGAGAAGATAGGGTGAAATCAAAGTCTTACACTTGTCACAAACCTATTAGATGGGTGGAAATAGAAACCTTATCACCTTATCCTTGAAATATATCCTTTTGAGGCCTTTTAAATTCAAAAATCATTTTATAATAAAGTAATATTTTATAACTTTCCATGAGTGCCCCTCTTCTCCTCTTATAAAAGGCCCCCACCTCTACCACCTTACACACACCTCTCAAGCCTTTGGATCAGCCAAACCCTGCCAATTTCATCTTTCCACATCCCTATCTTCACCATTTAAGCCTCAATTTGGGCATAATCCTTTCCAAGGAATCCTTTGAGCTCAAATCAAAGAGAGTTACCTGATTTAAATGTAATGTCTTCCCTTGTGTTCTTTTGTTTTATTTTTCTTCTCCAAACCCCTAAACTATTTTTATTACTTTTTTTGTAACAAAACAAGTATATTAAATATAATAGGATGTTTTTATAATAAGGATTCGAGATACACTTTCACACACCTCCGTCTAACGGTTAAAGAACATACTGTTTCTGTGGATGGTGAATTACTGCCTCACGAAACGATGATTGTTCAATATTATTTTAACACCTTATAAGGTGGCCATTAAGATGTCACTATATTTATATATAATATATAATAGGTTTATGTTTTCATTAAGCTTATGTATTTTTCATTTATGGAATACCATTTATGGTTTCCATTATGGGTAAACGTGATATCTTCATTTTAGGAAGTGCGGACTACCGCCCCCTCAAAGTGTTTTGATTCGTTAATCCCATATGTGGGACGTATAAAGGATGGAATTAATTTTATTACGTATTATATCCTAATGGAATTATAATATACCTTTATATCATTGTTATTTAATTCCATTTAATACAAAAAAATGAAAGTAGCGTTCATGCGTACGCACGAGTTATTGTCTCCATGAACTGTACATTTCATTTCTTATCTCCAAATGTTATGTACAATTATAATTACATATATATAATGGATATATATGTAATATATTACATATAAATGATGGATAAAATTATCTAATTATAATATATATATATATATCTCATTTTGTTTTAATTCCATTAATATGACAAAAAATGAAAGTAGTGTTCATGCGTACGTACGACATACCATCTCCGTGAATGGTGATTTTAATTTTTTTTATCTCCAAATGATATGGAATAGTATAAAATGAATATATATTGGATATATATGATATTTAAAACATCAATACTATTCTGGATATGATGTGGCTATAACTACGTGGAAATTTCTTTTCCAACAAGTTTGATTTTTACTCATGTACGGAACATCGAGAAAAACGACTGATATGAGATCACGTTATTAACCAATTATTATAAATTTATAATATGTGATATTGACTGAATAATAATATTTAATGTAGGTCCTTAAGAAATTATAAATTGGCAAAATTTTATTATTCAGGAGGTTAAAGAACGATCGAGTCATGTCGGACATGAGGTAAGGGATCCTACCCCTCTCTTTCTTTTTAAGTACACTCTTTTATGTCATTCCTTTTAAGCTCATATTTCTTATGATTGGTATGTTATTTTATATTACTACTACTCTACTATTTATTTTCATATTATGAGAGACCATATTTTCTCTCATCAAACCATTTTGGAAGTTTTGAGTGGCGCCGTTAGGCTGCCGAATTTTCGTAAGAGATCTAACCTCTCTCTTTCTTTTTAAGTACTCTCCTTTATGTCCCTTCTTTTAAGCTCATCTTTGTTATTATGGGGGGTGTTATATTATATTCATCTTTCTTTAAATTTTATTGCAATATGATGAGATACCCTATTTTATCTCATCAATCCATTTTTGGAAGTTTTAAGTGGCGTCGTTAGGCTGTTGAGTTTTCGTAAGGGATTTTTCATCTCACTTTTAGTCCAGTGAGATTTATGCTACATTTGCCATAATTTCCTTTGAGTGGTGTATGTAATTCCCATTATTATAAACGTTTTGTGATATAATTTCATTTATTGGTATATATATATTCATTGCATGACCCTTCTTCAATGGGGTGTACGTTTCGAAAGTAACCCAAGTCGGTAAGGGAATCTTTCACCCTGCTCTTTTTAAAAGACTTATTTTGTTATGTCTTTAAATTCACATACTATTATGTTGTTATATGTTCTTCTATATCTTTATTGATGTAAATTTTCTATCCAAATGATGAGATACCCTATTTTATTTCTCATCAACTCTTTTTCTGAATTTTGAAGTGATGCCATTAGGCTGTCGAATTTTTGCAACGGAACTTCTTAACCCAATTTTGATTCTTTGGGATAAACTTGTACTCCTTGTATATGTCGTTCGATGAATATGTGTGAATGTCCTCTGATTTTTTTAAACATAATATCCACTTATATTTGTTGTATTCATTTGTCACACATAATTATGTAATTGATTTATCCTTATTCCAAGGATATCGTCTTTGTAAGGGACATCGTCTCAATCTCCTTTCATTGAGGAATATTTTGTTTTATACACAAATTTATTTTATACGGTGTATAAACCCCTTTTACTTTTCATTTATTCAAAAGGAATCCTTTTATACAAAGTGTTTTAATAAATGAAAAAAACGAATGTTTTTCTTGTCGTACGTATGCTGTGACAACGACTTCTCTGCCGCCGTGACCATTATTTGAGTTTCAGCTTATTCTCCAAGCCATAACATTTTTTTGAATGAAAAATAAATACCATGTTTTACTCTTCTTTTATTTTGGTATTGAAAACGGTTTTCATAAAGTTTTTATATCAATGTGTTTTATTTATATCATGTGATTGAAAAGTGGAAATGTTATGTTTCCTTTATACATGTTTTTTGTTATATGATTATGTTATGGTTCTTGGGAATTGTTATGAAGACGGGTGGTTCCATGATAAACTAAGGGCGGGTGAGCCCGATATAGATCCCTAATGCATTGGGTAACACGAATGGGTTAAACGTGAAGGTTTCTCCAAAGAGATTTAAGGAATATACTTTGATGGGTATTCCAAACGTAACCAAGAGGGTTACTCCCTACGTAAGAATGTCATGAATGCCTCAAGTTACCTTTATGTCTTTTTACTTCTATGATTTATTCATTATTTGATGATGTATGTTAAAATGATTATGTTTTATGAGTAAATTGTGATTTCATACATGGAGTAATATTTTCTTTTCGTACTGTTATATCCCTTACTGATCTTTTTATGCTCATCCCAAGTTTTTGAAAAAAATTTCGCAGGTCAAGGGAAAGGTGCATGATATGATGATAGTGTCAAGGAAGTGTCAAGAATGAATACAAGTTTTATTTTAAATATGTTTCTGTTGATGGAAAAAAACGAATTCTATATTTTATGTAACCTCTTTGTTTAAATGTGAAATGTAATTCATGATTTATGATCTAATTCTCTAAAACTCTAAACCTGAAAAGATCCTCAATGTGAATTATTAATTTAATTCAATATTAAGTAAGGTTTAAGGTCGAGGCCTTATAAGTTCACTCCCCAAACCATCATCATTGTCAAGGTTCACTACCAATACAATTATATTAGAAAATTTCTATTAATAAACCCAATTCATGTTGGATTTTGTGTCCTTGGACTAACTTATTTTACATTGATTACATGTATATTCGATGTAAATGATATTATATTATTATATATTTTACATTGTTTTTCATAACTGTAATGTAATTATTTCTAAGTGTATTTGTCATAGTGATAATGAAATAATAGTTCCCTGATATAATGAGAGCATTGTGGTGAATAAAAATATTCATAATATAGTTTTGTGTTTGGATATTTGTATTATTATGTGAATTATTGTATATATACTATCAGGTGAGAGTACTGGTATGTAGATATATCTTCTTCCCATGATGTATGAATATGGTAGTATCTTAGATGAGAGATTATGAGAACATACCCACCAGATGGAACAAAATTTTTCTGTCATCTGATATGTCATTTGACAACCATGTGTTATAGTCCTTAGACGTTAATATTTTCATTAATTCATGTCATCAATCACACAATAATATTTTTTTTAAAAAAATCGTGCCATAAGTTTTCATTAATAAGGGTATAATGGGTCTTTCAAGATTTAAATTCCATTACTGGATAACCTTATGAAGGATTTATCCCTGATATATTTAAGGAATCACATATCATGGACCATTGATTTGAAGGTAACAATCATCCTAAATTCTTTATCAATTGTTTATTATATTTTTTTATTTCAGATAATCTAAAAACGGTGTATCATTCATATAGGTTGGTGGCATGGAAGTGAATGGTTTTTAAAAAGAAATTGTGCTAAATGGATTATATTAATAAGGGAGTTTTCTATAGAGAACCAATCTTAGAAAACATTAACATTAAATACTTTTTGACGAATTTTTAGTACATTATAGTAATACATACATGAGGAACACAATATATTAGTGTCTTTGGAAACATGAAAACTAAATCTTCTATCTTGGGGAAAAATATTCCACATTAGAAAAATATATATCTACAATTAGTACTTATATAAAAAAACATTAATCATATCTTGTGAAAGGAAAAAAAATAAATGTATGATCTCAGATGCTCAGTAAGGGTAAATAAATGTAATGTGTAACCATAACCTGAAAAAAATGAATAAAACGTGAGTATAACATCAGAAGATCATACCCTGCATATTAATGATCATAATAATGATTGGTTATTCATTATACATATATCATAATATAATAAAGTTAATAAAGAATGAAATAATATCATTTGAAAAAGAAATGTAATTTTTGGCATGCACAATGGTTTATAATATTGTGAATATGTTTATGTAGAAATAAGGTCACCCCTTAAGTTATGATTAGGAATTCAAGATCCTGTGTCCACATATGGATAAGGAAACCGGTCGATGTTTAACAGTTTGAAAATGTGATAAATTTCACACATAACCTTATGGATAGAAAACGAATTCTATGCATAAGTTTTTTAAAATATAATCAGGTGAATACATAATATTGTGATCATGTAATTAGGTTCATGTGTAAACTTATTGAAATGAAACTAGGTTCATTTATAACATTGTGAACACATAATATTGTTCACTCATGAAATTGATAATATTTAATTCGGTTCATGCATAAAAATATTGACCAAGTTCATGCGAAACATTTTCTAAATGTCAGAAGTGTCATTCATAACATTTTGAACATGTAATCTGGTTCGTGTATAAACATATGAACATTCAACAAAGCATATTAATGACATTGTGAAATTGTAATCAGGTTCATAAATAACATTTATACTCATTATTCATCTAATCATTCCCTAGAAAATTGTAGGGAGATATAGGTCCCACACATATCATAATATAATATTTCATACATGTTCCACAAGATGAGTAAACATCATTATATCACGACCCATTAAAAGAGGCAGGTTTTTAAAAACATAAAATCAAAACACAAGAAATGAAATGGGAATTATAAACATTCGTCACATCATAACCTCTTGAAAATATATTGTTTTAAAAATAATTTCATCAACACGTATCCCATTAAATGTTGAGGGTTTCAAAATAATATAGCCAATATAATAGAGATGGGTTTCATAAGAATCATTCCATCAAAACATAAACCATTATTTGAAGGATATGAACAGAACCTTTGGATAATATTATATAAGGGAATGAGTAAAATAAAAAGATGAAATTTTAGATGAAAATTAACATTTAATGGTATTTTGAGATAATTTCATAAGAACATTATCCTTTATTTTTTTTTAAATTCTCCTTAAATCATTAAATCATTTTGATAACCATTTTCTAGAAAATAAATTTAAAATATCATAAAGAATTCATTGAATAATTTTTTGGAATCCTTTTTCATTTCAATCCCATAAAAAGTGATTAAAAATGTTTTGAATAATATTTCGTTAAAAATAATTTTCAATCAAATAATTAAGGCTTTGAAATCACCGAAAACCCATTTCATTGAAAATATATAGACGATTAATGTAGAAATCTAGAAAATGTGTGAAATAAAATTTTAAAAATAAAAAAATCCTAAAACCTCATTATATAAAAATAGGTTTAGAAAATTATAAAGGAAGTATTTAAAAACAATAAAAAATATTTAAATTTGTTTTACTTGAAAATTACCATCAATGATCTTTTGAAATCATATTTTATAACATTTTTTAAAACATGTTTTTTGAAATAAAATTTATTACTGACAGAATAGAGTAATACAATCAAATGTTTCTTAGAAATATTATCATAATTCTCATAGATATAGAATAGGGGTAAATGGTTATAATAGAAATAGATATCTTTAATAAACAAAGATGAATAAAATGATGATTTTATTCATATATTAATCATAAGATTTCATCAGTGGTAGAATAATAATAAAACATATTCATAAATGATGAGATATTTTCAACAAACATCTTATTAGTTGGTAACTCTGAATCAAACTAATAATGCATTAAAATGAAATTACATTAAGAATTAAATATCATTAATGTATTTAGAATCATTATATAACATCTCATATCCTGTATATAAACCATATATATAAATATATGCACAAAATATGTCATGTGTGTGAATGAAGGAAAATTGAGATAAAATTAATTTATTAATTTGATGTCTTTTGAAACATAAATCTCTTGAAAGAAAGATAATAGAAAGGAGTTGTAAATTCCAATAATTTAAATGTAAAAAATAATATATTTCATCTATAGGATGTATACACACCACTCAAACTGATTGGATGGTTAATAAAACATGCATCTCACATAAATAAAAAGAGAGAGGAAATCCACTTACCTTATGTCATTACTCTCATCATACTCATTCAAACCACCTATATAACAATTATAATTTTATTATAATTTTTTTTAAAACAAAATTTTTTATATATATAATTCCACATATTTATTGATTATGACTTTATATTAGAAATATTATTTCAATTTAATGGTATGATAATGCTTTTGATAATAATCAATTTGTTCTTCACATGTGTCTTAATTTGTTATATCATTGGTACATATAATTATTTAATTATTTATATAATGTAATACATGATTTAAATATATTTTTATATATTGTGTATGTTTATTATATCAATCTATATATTATAAGTGTTTGAAAATTAATACATTGTTCTTGGAGATGGTAGGTCAAGCATAGACATTAATGCTATTTCAATCTAATTGTAGTGTTGACTGAATGTAAAATAAGTATATGTATATATATCTACATATATATAATTATTAATACATCTTTATTATATCATATATTTCATTTATATTCATGAAACTCATCCTTAGTACAATCATTTTACGGTATGAGCCAATCATATCGCTTTGAGGGGGTGGTAGTCCACACTTCATCATATGAAATTATCATATTAACCCAAAATATAAAGTAAAAAATATGTGTTTTTTATAGAAGAATATAGAAGATTAAATACATAAATAATATAATATATTACATATATAATCATAGTTTTTATCTTAATTTTCAATGCAATATGTGATAAACGGAAAATGAACAATCATTGTTTAGTGAAGTGGTAGTTCACCGTACACATAAACAGTATGGTTGTTACCAATTACATGGATGGGTCACTATGTATAGGTAAAGAACATACTATAAAAACTTCCTATTATATTTGTGATATTTTTATCTTATAAAACAATGGAATAAGGACAATATAGGGGGAGGATAAGGAAAAAATAATGGAGCTTAAGAGAAGATGCTACCTCTCAATCGGATAACTCATTTTGGTTTATTCTGAAAGGATACCATGGATTGATTTATTACCAAGGAGTGGATTATTTCAAGAAGTGGGGATTTTAATAAATTTATTGGGAATATAATGTCCTAAAGTATGAGGTTTTAGAGGTGTGAAGAAATTGGGGAGGTTGTTTCCATTTATAGGAAAGGAAAAGGACTCACTTGGAATTTTTGAAAACAAGTTCGGTATACACATGTTATTACCTATATAACTCAAAAAACAACCACAATTAATCAATAATAGATGTTATATGGAAAAAAGATGGATGAAATTTTGGTTTTGGATATGTTTATGGGTCATTTGGGCCCTTATTATTAAGGAATATCACTAAATTATGCTTAATTTGACCTTATTCGATGTGATTAATATCAATCACTTGTTCAATTTTTTTTTCAAAAAACATCATGATATAATTGTTATAAAAATATTACATGGATTAAAATATGTTAAATAAATTATTTTAAATTCAATTTCTTTGAAGTGTAAAAATTAAGATTAATTATAATCCTCTAGATGGGATAAAATAACATGTTTTTAATGAATAATCATGCTCAAATGTTTTTTATGTTTTTATACTCAATTTCAAGGTGAAATTGATTATAATGAAATAAAAGGTTATTAATTGATTAATAATTGATCTAATGTGGTATAGAAATAAATTTAATGTACAGTTTAACAATTATTTTTACAAAGAGGTAATTATTAACTAAATTGATGTATTTTTCATTTTTCATGAAAATATAATATTTCTCAGAAAAATCCACAAAAATCACACTAAGATAATTTCATAATTATAAATTTAAAAATGATGTTTTTATATCATATTAAATTTCAATATATTTAAAAAAAACTTATTATTTTTAATAAAATTATATTAATTGTAATTTAATTGAGAAAATCATATTTTTAAACATATAAGGTCTTTACCAAAAAATATATATTATGCTATCAATATGATTTAATTTTTGAAAAAATTATAATTAATATTTTAGATTTCATAATTACTCTTCATATTACTATATTTAACGGCTGGTTATAATTATATCATTAAAATTACTATAAAAATTAAATGATTTTTTGTAGAGACATATATATTTTGTGTAAGGAACGTGAAGTCATGGATTCTTGTAAGATACATCGAGTCGATGTTTTGTGAACCTTATTCTATGTTGGTGTACTATATAATACACGATATTGGTTTCATATAAAAGGAATGTTTGACTTTTTTATTTAATAGTAAAAAACTATTTGAATGGTCCTGTGAAATGAAAAATATCAAAATATTAAATTAATTCAAAAAAGTATTCACAAATATTGGGGTGTTACATTCTACCCCCGGTAAAAATTAAAATTTTCCCCAATTTTTATTAGGGTTATGAATGGTTTTATAAGTGATATTTTCATTCATGGAAACCCACATCGTAAAAATGAATATTAAATCTTCCATTAAAAAGGGAATGTTTGAACTATAACGATTACCCAAAGTAACATATAACTAGGTTTTGTAATAAGTGAATATAGGTGTGGAGTGAAAACAATGATATTTAATAAAAATATAACTATTAATTTATGATGGAGAGTTATAAATAAATATTTCAGGATAAATTTAATAATCTGAAAGCCTTAAATCTTTATTTAACTAAGTGACCATCTAATTTATTGAAAACTTTTGTACTAGAGTGATTTTTTTTTCAAAATAAAGTTTTCTAATGTTAGTGAATTTTCATGAAAATATATAGTTACAAAAATTTTATATAATGACACCAATTATTATATTTTGATCTACTTCAACTCCTTTTCCTAAAAGGATGGTGACTTTTTCATTCTTGAAGTACTAACAGATCATGAGACCCAAGATATTCCATCCCATTTTTCTTTTGTTACTGTCAAAATAGGAATTAAAATATGCATAAATACTCATATAAAATGAAAAACCTTTTATATTACTTACTAAATTTGATGATTGTAATAAAAATTACATATATGGTTATCCTTATACACCGTACAATATATAATTCAAGTGTTATTGCCTATATAATTATTATCTTAAACCAAAAACATTTTTGTTTGAAACATGAATCAATCCTTGTATTCATAGAATAAAAATTGTGACGTTATTATTACATAATCCATTTAGGGAATGGTAACCATGTGAAATATCACCAAATGATGAACAAGAAGGCATTCATAGAGATTATTCATAAAAAATAAAAAAATTCCTAAAAATGGAGGGAATGATTTCTAAATCATAATTATCTTGGTTCACTTCATCCATTATGATTAAATAATATTACTTTTTGTTATTTTTCATCAAGGGTTTAATTTTATAATCATTCACACCAGTTCATCGATTACGACATTAATTCAAAAAATTCCCAAACTCCATTCACACGAATCACTGATGTGTGTTCTTTATTCTATTGATATTTTAGTCCACTCATTTTATTGATTTCATCTTCTAATAATTTCTACATAATTTTTTATTATCGATATGACTCCTACACAAGAAAAAAAAAACATGTTCCTTTCAGGAACTCTAAATTTTTTTCTTTCCCACGGTTTTGGAAATTCTAAGTTTGAAACTTTTTATTCTACCCATGGTTTTTAGATCCCCCTTTCAACTTTATCATCGTATTCTTGTTAAAATCATGATATTGATATGAAAATCCAACCTCTATTTCACCATTGATTTCCCAACTCAAAATATCATCGTATAAATTAAAACCTTTTATGGCCAACACCATTCTGATACATGGAGTTAAGCCCTTGTAGAACCTATCAACATTGAATTTGGGATTGATGATATTACAAGAATCATACATCGTATGTGTAGTGAAATTGTCCTCATAGTTTCCAAAAAATTTATCGTCCTTTTGCTTCAACAAAAGGAACTAATTTTCCATCATCGTAAAAATAACTTGAGGAAGGTACTTATTGAATAATATGTTCTTGAACTCATCCCAATACAGTGATCCAATTTCATAATGTTTTCTCATATTGTTGATTATATTCCAACATTGATCTACTTAATCATCTATCATTTAAATAGTCATAATTAATATCTCATGATCATAACACTTGATAATAGAGAATATATTTTACGTGGTTTTGAACAAGTGTTAATGATGAAGTGCATCAGATAACCCTTTGAATTATGATAGATGATGTATGATGAAGGACTCAGCAGAACATTTTCACCTCCATTTCTCATTTGGAAAATCAGCATTATTCATTTCATGAGAAAGATATGAGACTATAGAAATATGGTTTTGTATTACAGCCACCATAACATTCATATCTTCCTAAAGAAATTTGTTGCATTATCAATCTCAATATCAATTAATGTGATTATTTCAGGTTCCAGACAGCTCCTAAGACCAAAAGTATAGAGAAAAAAATAGTTGTCATAATGAGGAACCACATAATCATGCAAAGTCACTTATATGAGGTCTAGATTATTACACCATCTATAATATACAACACATTAGGTTTATCCTTGTTTTTATAGGGACATATTCTATTTAAATATTTCATGATTGTTTGTGACGATTTTTTCAATTCCCAAAGAATATCCCTAAGGAGTGACAGATAGGAGTGTAGCATGGCCTATTGATATTCACTAGATTACCAAAAGTCTGGTTCGAAACATATTTTCAAAGTTTTTACCCCTAGTTACATCTCATTTATAGACAAATAAACATGTATTATCCAGACAGGGATGTATTTCCCAGAAACTAGTCACTCTATCATTTACCAAATTTCAGGGAATTTTTCTAAATGTGTTTATTCTTATATTTATCTATACAAACATTACTTGACATATCCATAGAATCAATTATAGGTAACTCACAAGACTTTTCTCAACCATGTTTTTAATGTTTCACTAAACATTTATCTGATACAAACTATAGCAAACCATGCATAACAGACATGGATATGACATCATTTTTATGAATATTTGGTATATTAGAAAAATACATTCCCAACTACCATAATAGTTTAGTGACTTTATATCATGGAAATACTATATTCTGTCATGGTTAAATTTATTTAACCTATGATACACATATCTCAACCTTTAGTACATCTACCTAAAACCATTATTCATTACTTGGGGAAAGGTAACATAAGAAAGGGGTGATCGTAGATACTCGGTGAGGGTAAATGATGTAAATGTGTAAGAAGGACATGAAAACAAAGGGTATGGAACATGAGCATAGCATTTAATGATATTTCCCTTCATATCAGAGATAATATTAAATATTGGCTGTTTATAAGATATAGACTATAATAGTATTATGAACATAAATTATGAAATTATAACATAGGAATAAGACATAGAATATTTGGCTTTCATATTGGTTTATAATGTTGTAACCATGTTTAAGTAGAAATAGTTTCACTCAAAATCTTATGTACATGAAATCAGGAACCCACATAAACTTATTCATATGAATCCAAGACCATTCATGACCTTGTGTACACGTAATCTATTTCACACTTATTCTTATAGACATAAAACAAGTTCCATACATATCATTGTGAACATGTAATAATGTTCATGTATAACATTTTGAACATGTAATCTAGTTCACACATAGGATTATGGATATGAAAAAGGTTTATCCATAACATTTTGAAAACATAATAAGTCCACTCACAGCATTGTGAACTTGTAATCAGGTTTATGTGTAATCATATGAGAATGAAAATAGGTCTATCCAAAACATTATGCACACAAAATAATGTTCACTCATAACATTGTGAACCTGTAATCTGGTTAATGGCCAAACAGACTGACAGGAAACCAGGTCTATTAATAACATTGTGAACATGTAATCAACTACACACTTAATATATATACTCATGAGTCATCCATCGTTACCCAATGCAGTGGATAATGATATATGTCCCACCCATATCATAAGTAAATCAATCATACATGTGCCACAGAACTATAAAATATCATCATATCAGGACCCATAATAATATTTGGGTTTTATAAACATAAAATCATAACAAATGCACAGAAATTTGCATCATTAATATTTTCTGACATAGTTACCTATGAAAAATATATATGTTTCATAATCATTTCATCAATTCATAACCCATTGAAATAAGTTGGTCTCAAAATAATATAACTTGTGGAACAGAAATGTGTGTCATAAGTGGCATTTTATCAAAAGATAATCCATTCAATAATAAATATAGATTGAACTAGTAGATAATTTCAGAGAAGGACATGAGTAATATCAACAGATGTAATCATAAAAAGAAAATAATGTGGAATGTTATTTTGAAAAAATTTCATAATAAAATTAATATTTCTGATTTGAAAAAATTTCATTAAAATGTAAAAACCATTAGAAAACAATTTTAATTAAATTGAATATGAAAATATTTTAAATAATGGATTATATATATTTTTGAAACCACTTTCATTTAAAACATAAAAATATATATGTAAGTATTTTAAAAACCATTTCCTTGAAAACACATTAAAAATTTATGAATATGGATTTAAACTAATTATAAAACTATTTCATTAAAAATGCATTGAACACTTGTAAATAATTATTGAAATTGATTGAAATACCCTTTCAATCATAAATTTTTTTTAAAAACCATTATCATTAAAAATGGGTTTAAAACACATAATATATTCTTTGAAAATCATAAAAACATTTAAAAATAAATTTTTCCTGAAAATTACCATAAAATATCACTTGAAAAAATGATTTTTAAAACAAAATATGGTTTTTGAAAAAAAAAACATATTTCCAACCAATGTGTGAAATACAATCAACAGTTTTCATAAAAACATTTCTTAATACTGTTAATTGTCATAGAGGGGAAAATGGTACAAATACATCAAGATATATGGAATAAACAGACATGAATAATTATCATCAGTGTCCTATAGAGATTTATCATAAGCCTTCATCAATGGAAGAATAATCAGAATCAATCTTGATAAACAATGAGATTATTTCAAAAAATATATTTTCACTTGGTAACATTGAATCAAACTCCTCATGTAAGAAAATGAAATTAAATAAAGAATTAAATATAATTAAATGGAGTATAATTGTGATATCACATGTCCAATATATAACATACATATTGTATAAAAAATATTTTTAATAATATAGAATGTGTCTAAAAAATGGAATTTAAGACTAAATTACTTTACTTATTTTATAGATCTTGAAAAATAAATAACATATAAAAAATATAATTGACAGGATATGAAAATAACTATACAATGAAGTATTTGAATCATATAATAAATAACATGTGAGGTATATATAGAACTCAAAAGTAATGGTTAGTGAATAAATCATGTATCTCAAAGAAATAAAAAGATAGTTGAAATCCACTTACCTTATGTCATTACTCTCTTTGTACTCATTCAATACTACTATATAATAAATATATATATATATATATTATAAATCTTCTACAGAACTATATTATATTATCTAATACCATATATGAATTTATTATGACATTATATTACACACTTATTAGTAAATCCACGTTAATGTTACACATCTTGTAAAATTTCCTTTTTTCACGTGTCTTACTTTATAATATATTTGGTCATTATTTTAATATCAACAGTTATACAATGTAAAAAATTATATAAATATCATTTATATATATTATATGTGTATTATAATAATGTATACAATATATATATGTGATAAGGAATACATCGTTCATGGAGATGGTAGACAATACATACACATGAACGTTATTTTCGTTTCATTTTCATGTCAGAAGAAAGGAAAAGACATATATGTATATATAAATGTACATATATATCATTATTAATGTATCTTTATGATATAATATATATCATATATATTCACTAAAACATCCTTAATATAATTCGTGTAGTGTATAAGTGAATCTTATGACATTTAGGGGCGGTTGTCCACACTTCTCCAAACGAAATAATAAAATTAACAAAAAATGGTAAGTAAAAAATATATTTTTTTTATAAAAAGTATTATATAAGAATAAATAATATGAAATATAATATATGTGTAATATCATGAATTTCTCTGTAAGGTATGTTTTAGTAAAATTCAATTTAATCCCTTTGTTTTGATAAATTCAGTGTTTTACCAAGTCGTTAGGAAGGCTCGTGGGTGTTTTAGGGGTTTGGGTCTAGACAGATGATGAATGAAGTGGGGTTCTTCGTGTGTTTCATGGTTTTCAAAGAGTTAGTGAAACATGTGTTGAATTTCCATGAAATAGTGTTAAATGGGGTTTTCGAATAGTAGCCTTTGTATGGTTTGTCACGGTTGGGAAAACCATGTGGGTAAACTCTTCAAGTTGCCTATTTTGGGTTAGATGAATCCGCACAGTTTGCGCCCTGTTTGGAAAACCATGTGGGTAAACCATGATGCCCAGAAACCATTAAAAATTTATAAAATTTCCACTCGGGGATTTTATATCCCGCTCTGAAATTTCTTCTTCCTCCTCCCTTGTAACCCGAGGAATGAACCAAAGGAATCAAAATCTCACAAAGATCAATTTCATTCGATATTTGGCTGTTTTTTGTCTCGTTGGATGCGAATAGAAGATCTATGTGAGTCTAATCTTCTTCCTCTCTCTCGTTTTGGGTTTAGTTCTTGTATTTTGGGTGATCTCCATTCAAATATCTCAAACGATTCTTTTTCAGTCTGTTTTTGGGTAATGTTACAGGGGTCTGTTGAATCGAGTCCTAAGGATTCAGTTGAAAGTGTGATCTCTATCTGATTCATGGTAGGTGGTCTACAGGTTATATCTAGTGGGTTTTGTGTATATTTGTGCATGTAGGGTTTTTATTAATTCTCTTTTTGAAAGAGTTCTTTGTGTATTTGACATGATGTGATGTTTTGGTTTGTAAATGGTTAATTGAACCCCTCTTGATCCCCATGGGATGCAAGGGGAATAAATCCACCAAATTAAGGCCACCTGAAGGGCAAACCAATATTCCCCAAACATAGTTCTAACTATGTAAGTGTCAAATTCTTTGAGAGAACATAGATCCTATGATTAATACGTTAATATTCTTAAGTGATGTGAAATCAGTGTTTAGTAAAACACATATCTTGTGTAACTACGTAAGGATTGTTTTTTTGGGCCCAAAAGGGTTAAATGAATAAATGGGAAAATTGTATTGATTAGATTTATACTTGGATATTATAAGATGGGTAGGCATTGAAAATGGGAATGGGGTTAAAGGGGTTACATAATATGAATAATTAAAATGTTAATGGATTGAGAAATTTTTTTAATTTTTCCATTTATTGATATTATTATGATGTTGTAAATTTTATTAGCTATGTTGTTGTGGTTTTTTAATTATGGTGAATGATACATAAGCTTGTTCAAATGGCTCGATAGAGATGGGTATTGACTTGAGGTTCTATGCCCATGGGTTGAGATGGACCGAGGTTCTAGCTCCTCCCCAAAATTCATGGGTTGTGGATGGGGATATATATCTATTCCCCTAATAGTTGTATTCCACCCAGATTGAGGCTTCCAGGTGAGTATATTGAGAATTTTTTTTGAAATGATGACTAGTGAGATAAGGCTTGTCAAATTTCCACATGTTGAAAACATTTATAATGCCTAATCCATTGAACACATGAAAAGGGTGAAATGGTAAATTAAATTTCTTGGTAGTATACTTAGGTTAATTGGTATGATAACTTGAACGAAATTAAATAAAGATAGACTATTGAAATGTTTACCTTAACATGCCTTTATTTATTATTTTCATGGACTACCTGCCTTGCTTGATATTGTTTTGACACATTTGGTGGGGGCCTACTGAATTTTACTAACACCCTGCTTAGGCTGCCGTTGGGTACACGAGCAGAATTCATTCTTATAGGTCAAGGAAATGGAAAAGTCCCTATGCTAGAGAGATGAGTTGGACATGAAATTTTTTTGGGTGAGGTTATAGACTTTGATTCTGGACCATTTCGTGAATTCTATTATTTTCTATTCTTTTGGGTTTTGTTCAGCAGACATTGTATTCTGACATGACATATTTAATGTTGTATATGGTTATGCCCATTATTTGGATTTTTTTCCTTATGCATGTAATGGATTGTTCCTGTTAATTTCCTTTATTTTAATTGTTATCTGATGTGGAATACTCTATTATTGAGGGTATAGTCTCCCCATGTGACTTATTGGACACTCGCTGCATGTCGACAACCTCTGGCTTAATGGGAGGCGCACTTGAGGTCATGTAACTACCTGGCTCGGAGGACCAGTTTTGTGGATCATGGTTTGGGGACGTTACAAAGTGGTATCATAGGAGTTATTTTATCTCTAATTACTATTAGGGGATGGTAGAAAAGATATTAGGAATGTGTCGGGCCATTTTAATGATCTTGTGCTTGAGAGTAGCTAACCCATGTATGGGAGAAACGAATGTCACCATTGGAGGGGATTTTTGTTCATGTTGTGTGTAGTTACATTTTATAGTATTTGACCATTGGGTGATGTACTTGTCATGTGATTTGATGGTTTTGTAATATTTCTCTTGTGGGCAGAAAGGTGGAAGTTTTTGCATTCATGCATCATTCTAGGAAACTCTAGTGGAAAGTGGCATGCATCATTATAAGAACACACACAAGATTGGTGTTCAGGATATAAGGGTTATGATTCATATATTCACCAAAAATTAATTAATTATTCATAATAAGATAGTTTGAATGATTAAAAAAGTAAAGTGAAAATGGAATGTACTAATTAGAAAATGGTTCTATATAAAGTAGTAAAAGTAGAATAATTTTTTTAAGGGTAAAATTTAATATGAAAATGGTTCGAATGGGAGTAAATGATAAGGCTGGTGACCATTGAAATTAGATACCGTGCTGGACATGGACATAGGTAGATGGATGAGGGAAGTGACCTGATTTCCAGTGGGCTCTTTGGGGTAGTGAATGCGAACTATTATGGTTATTACAAGTGATGATCCTATCTATGTATCTTCCTTCTCAAAAAATAATTTTTGTTGTGTTGTAATTATCGTGTTTGGAATAGTAGAGGAATACCACCTCGAAGAAGTGTGCCGGTTGGGCTACATGAGGATGTTGCGGAGAATGCTCCTCCAGTAGTGGATTTGGAGATAACAGTGTTCCATGGAGACACAAAAGAGTAGTTCCATGAGTACAGTGCTCATTTTATGAAAATTATTGATCAAGACCCAGGGCGGGTTGCACCATGTATGTTTGATATGACCAAGGAGTTTCAGTAGCAACCCCCTCTAACCACTACTTTTGAGGGTGCTCTAGAAGTAGTAGAGTTCTGCATGGAGTCCATCCAAACTATTCTCAACCATCTAGAGAGTCATCTAAAAATGTGAGCCTCATTAGTGACCTATATGTTGAGTGGGAAGTCAAGTATTTGGTTTGACATCATGGTCCAAACAGAGGAGGCTGAGTGGATGATGTAGAATGATTATCAGGAGATGTTTCTTGATAACCTCTATCCAGAAACCTTGTGGTCGGAGAAGGCTTCATATTTTACGAGGTTGACTCAGGCAACAATCTCAGTGACGTAATATGTTATCCATTTGTTCGATTTTAGATGCTTCCTTCCAACATTGATGGGAGATGAGGCAATTGCGGCGAAATGCTTCCAAGATGTGTTGAGACACGAGATCAGATCTCAGGTGAATATATTGCATTTAAAAAATGGTTTTATAAAGTTGTGGATCAATACCTTATCTAAGAAGGGAACTAGAAGGGAGATTCAGGTAGTGAACGTGGGGCTCTAGTTGGGGGAGTAAGTGGTGAAACTTTCGATAGTAGGAAGCTCCATGTTGGAACATTCTTGCAAGTGGGAACCGCACATAGAAATCAAAAGAGGGGGTCAACTTCTTATGGTGGTGACCAAGTATTCTATTTTCTATGTGGCTAACGAGGGAACAAGAGTGACCATTGTACATGCCCACCAGTTGAGTATCGAGAATTAGACAGGCTATACCATCTACAGAGATTTTGTAGGACCCTATGACAGTCAGAGAAAGATGGAGGTCATCTATATATCGTGAGTTTAGGCAGGTGGTTAGTGACCACGTATCAGAAGGTGGTTGGAGCTCCACGGGTCGTACTTGTAGGGGAGGTGGACATGGAACTCTGGGGAGAGATCACCCTTACCTACAGAGGAGTACAGTTCAGGGTACTCCAGATGGAGCCCAGGGTAAATGCCTTAGACATCCCCATGAATATTAGGTTGTGCCTGGAAGGATCAGAGGCATGGTCGTCTACTGCATGAGGTGATATTCATGTAGGTTCCACGTTTTCTAGTTATTAATTTGATACCAATGATACATATTCATTTAATTTTTCTCAGTTCATAGTTATGATGGTCTTAACCATAGAGACTTCGTGAGGGGAAATGTAACTTGATACTCCACTAGGGGTACGAATGGGAAACATTAGGCTATGTAAGGATTGTGCTCTGGTGATTGTTGGGTATCATTTACTTTGGGATCTGTTTGTACTAGAAATGTTATGTTTTGAACTAATCATCGGAAGGGATTGGTTGGAGTTATTTCAATCCCGTATCAACTATTACCTATATTAGGTAATGTTCACATCTCTTTATTGGAGCACTCATGTCCTTCATGGTGAGTGTGACACTCAAGTGGGTTGTGCAGGGCCACTACACCAATTGTTGGGTAAACTCACAACCGAGGTGGTATGCTTTATGTAAGATGGTTGTGAGAAAGGACAACTAGACCTCTCTTTAGTTGTTGAAAAGATTCAATATGTGTTCCCTACGGACTTTATGCGGTCACCAACTGAGAGATATGTTGAGTTTATGATCAAATTGTATCCTAGTGTGAAGAATATTTCAATTACACCTTACCAAATACCTCCAGCATAACTCCATGACCTGAATGTTCAGTCAGGGAATTTGAGAATAAGGGGTTTATATGTCCTAGTATGACACCATTAGGATCCCCAATTCCATTTTCTAAGAAGACTGATGGATAAATGTGGCTATGTGTCGATTATAGGATGTTTAACCAGATGAAAAGTAAAAAATGGATACCCTCTTACTAAAATTTATTACCATTTTGATCATCTTCGAGGTGCCTCAATTTTTTCCAAGATTGGGTTAAGATTGGGATAACATCAATAGAGGTTGAGACATTATAACATACATCATACATCTTTCTGAAGTAGATACAACTTAAATGAATTCATAGAAATGTCTTTTGGTTTGACCAATAAACTATCTAGGTTCATGGCCTTGATGAACCATTTATTTCACCCATATCTGGATAAGTTTTTAGTTGTTTTCGTTGATGACATCATGGTTTACTCCAGATCACATGAAAAACAAGACAAACAACTTGACATCATCTTGAGTACACTAAGAGGGAATAGGATTTACACCAAGAAATAAAAATCTGAGTTTTTGATTAATGATGTGCACTACTTGGGGCATATCATATCTGAGTCAGGCGTATCAGTGGATACCGCAAAGTTTCAGGCTGTGGTGACTAATGAGCAGCCCAAGAATGTCTCTGATATTCGGATTTTTCTGTGTTATACCAGTTATTATCGAAGGTTTATTAGAGACTTCTCTCTATTTCCAATGCCTCTCACATTCCAAACAAAGAAGGGGATTATGTTTGATTGGTCAGAGTCTTGTGATAATTCTTTCCCTGAGCTACTGAAATGGTTGACCACTGAATAGATATTAATCTTACCTGAACTAGGAAAAAAGGTACACTTTGTTCTATGACGCATCAAGTTTTGTACATGGGGTAGAGATGATGTAGGATGATTTGGTTGTGAATTATGGGTGTAGGAAGTTGTGAAAACATTAAATAATTTACCATACTCATGACCTGCAACAAGATTTCATGGTTTATTCCATAATGTTATTGAGTTGTTATTTTTTGGGATAACACTTTACTGTGTTTAACAGCCATAATGGTATCAAATAAATCATCTATCCATGTGATTTGAATCTTCTATAGTGATAGTCAGTCGTGTACCTGCAGTCCATTGATTTGGAATTGGTTTAAACACCAGGAAAAGGGAATTGTGTCACTAATAATATATTCCAGAAGATGATGAATCAAGTAGTTCAGGAATCTAGTTCAAAGTGGGTGATGGTGGACTTATTTGCAGAGATGCATTTGGTGGTATAAGAGGGGAACATATAGATCATACTTGCATCTATATCAGTTGGATTCTCTCTTTTGGGTTGAGTAAAAGGGAGTCAGTTGGTAGATCTGGTGTGTTTTGATACGAAGGAACTTCTTAAAGTGGTGGGTTCATCTTCTGGTTGGACCATCAGCACTGATGGAATTTCTTATGTTTATGGTCATGTTGTGTGGTCAACAGATGTATTAGAAGATTTTATTCATGAGTTCCATTTACTAAAGTGGTTAGAGCATCTGGGCTTCACTAAAATGTACTACAACCTTTGTAGGAAATTCTGGTTCTA
Organism: Viscum album; assembly: GCA_963277665.1. Classification (NCBI taxonomy): domain Eukaryota; kingdom Viridiplantae; phylum Streptophyta; class Magnoliopsida; order Santalales; family Viscaceae; genus Viscum; species Viscum album. The sequence continues at coordinate 452,116,172 of OY728145.1, forward strand.
AGAATAAAGAAGGAAGTGGCATGTTTTATGGAACAATTCATTTTTTGTTAGCATGTGAAGGCTGAATATCTTTTCCTTGGAGGGTTGTTGTAGTAAGTTCATATTTGAGAGTGTAAGTGGAATGAACTAAAAATATACATCATACTAAGTCTTATGAGGAAACCTTGGAATAATGATGTCATTTGGGTTGGGGTAGATCAGTTATCCAATGTGGCCCATTTCTTACTGATTCATGAGGGAAATATAGTCGAACCATTATGGGAGTTGTATTTTTGAGAAGTAGTATGGTTGGATGGTGTTCCAAGAACCATTGATTCATATTTTTATTTTTGTTTCACCATGTTATTAAGGAAGGTACTAAAGAAGAAACATGGTACCCAGGTGTTTCTGAGGATGGCATACCATCCACAGACTGATGGGCTATCAGAGCATATAATTAAGGTATTGGAAGACCTGTTCAGAGCATGTGTTCTAGATTTTGGTGGTTTGTTGGAAAATAAATTTTTTCTATTTGAGTTCTCTTATAAAAACAGTTTTCATGCTATAGTTCAGATGTATCCATTTGAAGCTCTTTATGGGAGACCGTCTAGATCACCATTGTGTTGGTTTAAGGAAGGAGAGTCTGATTTGTTAGGGCTGAGTCTTGTGCAGGAAATGTCAGAGAAGGTTCATTTGATTCAAAATAATATGGAAATAACTTAGAGTAGGAAGAAGTCATTTGGAGATCAGAGTAAAAGACATCTTGGGTTAATGGTGGGTGATTGTGTGTTTCTTCGGTTGTCTCCCTGGATGGGTCACCATCAATTTCGAGAATAGGGAAAGTTGGAACCTATTTATGGGGGTCATTTGATATTGTAGAGAGGATTAGACCGGTGGATTAATGATTTTATATTCCAAAATTGTATAGTGGGATTCATGATGTTTTCATGATTGATAACTCCGACAGTATCTCCATGACCCATATCATGTGTTAAATTTTGAGGATGGTGATCATGAGGCTGACTGGTCCTTTGGGGATCACCCAGTCTGTATAATAGATCATATAAATAATTTTTTGTGGGGTATGGTTGGGCCCCGAGTTCATATTCAATAGAGACATGGAAACGATTAGGAGGAAACATTGGAGTGGGATTCTGATATTTGGTTACAGGGGCCCAATATCATTTCTATAGAAACTCAATGATGCTCGAGAAGAGCAGCACGGGGATGAGCCGTTATAAGGTGGAGAGTTTGTAAGATCACTAATTTCTCCAGAAGGAATTTTTTACTTAGGTTTCGGTTTAAGATCTTTATTTTGGTTAATTTTATATTATCCCATGTCCTTAAGATTACTTGGGGGTGTTCTGGGGGTTCAGGACTCGAAAGAGGATGAATAATATGGGGTTCTATGCATGTTTCACAGTTTGCGCATGATCAGTGAAAACCGTGCAGAATTCCTAGGAAACCGTGTCAGGGAGGGTGGGTCAGAGAGTATCATATGTAGTTTTTTGAACTGTTTGGACAACCATGTTGGTAAATTGTTCGAGGGGACTATTTTGGGAAAGAATCATCTACACAGTTTTCACACAGTTTGAAATAAAGTGACGGAAACTGTGTGGCCTAGAAACCATTAAAAATTTACAAAATTTCCGCTCTGAGATTTTATATGCCACTCAGGATTTAGTTCTTCCTCCTCCCTTGCAACCCTAGTAATGAACCAAAGGTACCAAGAGCTCCCAAGGATCAATATCCATCAATTGTTTGGCTGTTTGGAGTGTTTTTGGATGCGAATTAAAATCAAGGTGAGTGTAATCATCTTCCTCTCTTTCTTTTCCGGTTTAGGAGTCTTATTTTGGGAGATCTCCATAAAAATCTCTCAAATATTCTTTTTTCAGTTATTTTCAGGGTAAATCATAAAATGTTGGTTGAATAGAGATCTAAGGCTTCAATTTAGAGTGGGTTCTTCAATAGATTCAAGGTAGGTGGTCTACAATTTATATCCATTTGTTTTTTTGTTGATAATGGTATTTAGGGCTTTATTCATTCCCTCTTAGAAAATGTTCATGGTGACATTGACATGATGAGATATAGTGTTGTATAAATGGTTAATTGAACCCCTCTTGATTCCCATGGGATGTGAGGAGGATGACTCGATGAAATTAGGGCCACCTGAGGGGCTTGCTGATATTACCCATACTTAGATTTAGCTATGTAAGTGTAGGTCATTCTACGGGTACAAAGAGCCTATGATGAATTTGTTAATATGATTAATTAATGTGAAATTTATGTTTATTAAAAGAATTATCTTGGGTAATTACCTATTATATTGAATGGTCGGTGGGAAAATGGTTAAATGGATAAATGAGAAAATGCTATGGATTAGCCTCATATTTTGATATTCTTATTTTTCGATGATATCATTTGTATGATAAGGAAAATTTAGATAATGATATATATATTATGGATTAATTCAACCATGTAATGGAAATTTATAATAATGTTACATCATTGGAATCATACTACACCCAATATTGGAATCACTGGTGATGTCATGTAAAAAATCTCACATGTCAAAATTATGTCATGATATATATTTATATTTTTTTTTGAATTAAAACCATTTGGTGTATGCCTCAATTAATTAAAGGAAAATGAACAAATCCCCATTTAGTGGGAACATTAAATAGATAATGGTTATCTTAAATTAGATAATAACATTATGTGTGGAAAATTTAATATTGTAGAAAGGGGAGCTAATTCCTACATCATAAATTTTATCGATGACTTTAGTTTCATTTATATATTACCTTATTGAGGGATAATTAAACTTATTTTGATAAATTAAAAAATAAATGAATATACTTTAACAAAATATTGTTAAGAATATTCTGAATATTTTCTCTGTTTATGGTGGAGAATATAACAATCCATATTTCATTAATTACTTATGGTGGTTTGTTATCCAATCCCAACTCATTCCTACGTAAAATATTCAATGGAATTATGTAATTTAAAGTAGGAATCATAGATTGTTATAGATGGTGAGCTTAATGATGAGTTTTCCAAGTCTATTATTATCCTTTTGGGGATTAATGTTACAAAAAAGGAAACAAGGGTATATTACATATATGGCCCTTAAAATTGACTGTTTTTTCAAAAGGTTTTCTATATTCCCTCATTGTGATCACATATGAAAAAGATATGGTGGGTGTGTGATATAGGTCAACGAATTCAAGGATCAAGGGGAAGAATATTTTTTACTAGGAATGATTCCACAAAGTTGCATTGAAAAATAAATTGTTCTAGCGGAATATTTTCTGGGTAGTAGTACAATAGATTATATGGAAATAAAACATTACTATTTAGTAGACACTAAGAATGGGGGCTCATTATTATTTCATAATAATGGTATTCTAAACTATAAAGAAGAAGTAAGTGGAATATAAGTATCAAATTGGAAATAATTTACAAATTTTTAAATGGATTTTATATTCCAAAACCATGTATGGATTATTGTAGGCCTTCCGATTTATGAAAATCTCACTAGTTAAAAATACGTATTTATGAAGAAACTGGACATGAAATCAAAGGTCAGTACCTATAATGAATGATTTGTTGAAAATGGGTATACATGATATCATGGAATTGAATATGATGAAACCTTTTCACCATTTTCATTGATGAAATACATCATTATACTACATGCAATTTTGTTTTAGATGGACTATGTGATTTCAAAAATGTATTTCAAAACAATTTTCCTTAACAGGAACCTTAAAAAAATTTCTATATAAAATAACCTGAATAGTTTTTGAGAATGATGGATTCCAATAATATATGAACATTTCAAAAATCTATTTATGGGTTAAATTAATAATCTATGTTCTGGAACATTCATTTTGATGAGTCCATAATAAAATTTTGTATCATTAAGGACAAATGAGAGCCTTGTGTATATAAATTGTTTCGATAGATTGCATTTATTTTCTTATTAGTACATATTAATGACATTTTACTCATTGTAAATGAAATATAATTCATACAGAATATTAATGTATGGATGAATAAAATATTTTCTACGAGGTAATTTTTAGAGGTATCATGTATTCTTCGAACCAATATGCATCATTATAGATCCAAGACATCACTCTTACTAATTCAATGAACATGCGTTGACAATATTCTACAAGTGATCCATTATGTATTAATCTACGTGGTGATTTATTCCCGAATCACATGGAATTCATCATTATATGAAAATAGTTTCAATAAAAACATTTGGAAAGAAAAATAATGTTATGTAACCCATAGACATCAGCGATTATGTTAGTCATGTATTTTATTTTATATACAAGGTAAGTTTTCACCTATTTATTATGTGTGGTAAGATGATATATTTTTGGTCCATGCGACCACCATTGGATAAAATTTAATATTACCCTTAAGAATATGAGGTGCACTAAGGATATGGTTAGAGTTTATGGATAATATGTGGAAATATTCAATAGAAGATATATAAATTCTAGTTTCCAAACTAATAATGATGACATGAAGTCACAAATTAGATAAATAATCACATTTAATAAAGGTTCTATGAGATAGAAGAGCTCAAAAATGGTTATGGTCATAGAATATATAGTAGAGTCAAAATATAATATTAATTCTAAAACATCTAATGAAGAAATATAGATGAACTATGTTTTCCAAGAGGTTGACATTGGTCCAAGAAGTAAAACTCTATCACACTCTTATGTAATATTACTACAATGAAGGATCTACCAAATGAGACAATGTTAAATCAATTAGGGAGGCACATTCTTCAGAAGTATCATCTCTTCGGGAGTTTTCAATTGAGAGGTGACATTTTTGTGAGTAGTATATCCATATAAGTTAATGTGTTCTACCCCTTGAATAAATCATAGAATCATCAGAAACATGACTTTCATGTGTGGTCTAGCGGACTCAAAGTCCTATTTAGTTGTCTCTAGTCAATGTAGGAGTTTCTTCTTATTGGTTTCCTTGAACTAACTATGTATACATTAGTTACATGCATGTGTTATGTATTGAATATTAATAAAACATATTATTATATATTCGTTATTTTTTAACATTCCATTAATTTAATAATGTCAATAAAAATTTGTCACATATCAAAGGTCATAAGAGTTTCCTGTAGTGACGAGAAACTTGATGTACTATGATAATATTCTAAATATTTTTCTTTGGTTGTATTACATTATATGATCAGACACAAAGAATATAAACTTTTTGGTGTGGTTACTCACAAAAAGATTAATCTTATTCTCTTTTTTTGTAAACATGGTAATCACCATAATGAGAAATTATGAGAATATATCGGCCAGTAGGAATTACACATGTTTTGGTGTCATTGGATATTCCAATCTATGAGTGTGTGTAATGGTCTTCATACATAATGATTATCATTGATTCATTTCAGGACTAAAGCACATATATTTAATGATAAAAACTATTGTTCCACATATTGGATAAAATTAGGGTTCCTTGGGTGTTTTATGACTGATATGTCGTCAATGGATAATTCTAGGAAGGATTTATCCCTTACATATTTATGGAAACTGATATCTATAAAAAAATTATAATATAACAATAACCATAAATTCAATGGACATGGTGTAATGATGTGCTTATATAATATAGTTAAAAATTATTTATCAAGAATATAGGCTTGTGACACATCTGTGTATCCTACCTGATGATGTATTTTGAAAATGGATTATATTCAAATATTGGAATTCATATAAGGTTGTTTTAATTTTGGCATTGATAAGTTTCTCAGAGCTTCATTCTCCCATTGATATACAGTAATCGTGGACTTTAGGCAAGAACAACTAATCCCAATGTTAATGGGTTGAATTAGTTCACACACTATGTGTTTCCACTGATGAAATAAAATTATATTTGTATTTAATTAATGGAATAATTATTATTCCCAATACCAAGGAAACATTTTATTCAAGTAATATTGATAAACTAAATTAAATAAAAATTTATTCTCATACCTGTGAATAAAAATATAAAGTTTTATATTATTGAATATTTAATAAATATTTATTATTTAATATGTGAATGAAATATTTATGTATGAAAAAAGTAATTATTCATGTATTTAATAAAAACAATGCTGTTATAAAATACAAAGACTATATCAAGTGATTAAATAACTATTTACTAGCCGATAAATATTACTTATCCGTTTGAACATGTTAGAAAACAATATAATTAATTTCTTATTATTATAATGTGGAATGGGTTTTATTAAAAGTAGGAAATTTTATTTTGTATCTATAATGAAAAAAAATATTTTAACCTTAATGGTTTATTTATCAATAGATGGTCATGTCCAGTTTTTATTGCAACATTATTTAGAATAGACTTTCCTTGTCAAAAATGAATTCTCTCTCGAAAAATCCATCTATATACATGTCAATAATGTCAAACAGATTGTATATTTCATCACTACAAAATAACAATAAATCAATAAATTTGATTCACCATAGTAGAGCTCAATGATCGAGTGTCATTTCACAGTGATCATATGAGTACAGTGGATCACTACTAGAGGGATTATATCCGTGGATCCCAACATAGAAATGATGACAATTTGAAAGTGTCATATCTGATAACAAACACTCATCAAGGGTCAAATATCATATGTTATTGAATAATTTAATCATATATTAAAAAACTAATTATCAATTTTATGTGAAATATCCTCCCTCGTAGTTTTGGACAAAGATAAATAAATAACATTTTAATGTATCACCCACCACCACGTGATTCTGATATAATAGAAACCAACTGTTCACATATCCTTCACGTCCTCTATATCTCTTGAATTATAAATCATAAACCAATTCATTATAGAATGTGATAGGTCACACCCATCACAAAACAATATTCATACATATGTGTTTCATTGTCGAAAAAAACCTTTATCATATCATAACACATTAAATGAAGTGTGTTTCATAAACATTTCATAACAACATAACCTATAGAAATGAAAAATTCTTTACAATCATTTAATTATTTTATCATCGAATAAACTATATAATAATATATGAGTTTGAAATCAATATTATCCTAGTTTTACCCATAGAATATTAATGAGATTCTTAATCATTTGTCATCAAAAACAGAACACATTCAGATAAATAATTAGAACCATATATTTTTCAAAATATCTCTATTAAATAAAAAAATAACATCAAAGGATGATATTTTAGTTGTAAACTAATTTTGAAAGGACACTTGGAAAATTTTATATGGAAAAAAACATTTCATCAAAAATCACTATTGAAAACTAAAAATTATTTATTCCTTCTGTAAATCATATTCATTGAAAATAAACATTGAATATTTTAATAGAATATTGAAAAATAATTTAAAAATATTATAGTGGAAAACATCCTATTCAATTTTTAAAATACTATAAAATGCATAAAATATGTTGAAATAATTCTCATCTGAAATACCATGGTAACATATAATGGGATATTTCAAAGAAATAACAGCCATGACATTTTGAAATGATATTCCTATTGTACATGTTAAAATAAATATTTCATTCACATTTATATAAAAGAAAATTGGAAATTATTTAGAGTATGACAAAAATATTTAGGTTGAACATTTTGTTAAATCTCAACATGGTTAAAAATATCACTAATAAATCATTGTGAAAAAATTTAAAAAAAATTGGAAATTATTTTTAGAAAACATGGTATTGAATGAAAAATGATTTTCAACCAAAGAGAAAAACAATGTAAAAATTAATAAATGACATTATTTTGATATATTAAGTTCAAAAAGAGAATTAAAATTTCATAAAAACATGTATTATCATTGTTAGGTCTACGAGTCTAGATACCATGAGAGGGTGGTGAATCAGGGTATGATAGATTAAAACGACTCCCCTTTTGATCTTGTTTTGATGTTAGAAAAAACCCTCTTCTCTCTCTTTTCCGATGAAAAGTATGAACAAACCTTAAAGCATGCACATTACCCAACAAATTTTAATTGGTTCACCCTCACTGGTCTACATCCAAGGAGCATTCACTGGTAGTGTGTCGATGTACCAATTCCACTATAAGCGCACTACTGTTTACATGTTCGAAGTGGACTCACTGTCCCTCTTGGTATAAAACCACTCACAATTTGGGAACTCACTGCTCTCTCAACTGAAGTGAGATCATTGTTTCTTCCAAATATCCACTCACAGTTTATAAACATTTTGGTATGATCATTATCATTAATGAATGCATCCTCCACTGTAAGTAGATGCTCTATGGAAGTTCAATGTTCATCCACTGATGAATACCTCTTTTCCCATGAACACTAGGCAACTCACTTTTGAAACACCTTTTCAAAGAACACTACATCCCAAGCCTCCAAAAATCACAATGCTTAAACAAGCCGTCGTGAATCCCCTGTCTTTTCGTGAAGCACTCTTGCAAAGCACTCTCATGAAGCACCCTGTCGAATAACTCTCGCAAAGCTCAACTTGTTGTAAAGAGACTTCCCTCATGAACCTCACTGAGTCAATGCGGAGCTCGCAAAATTCAAGGAGCAAGATTAGCAGCCGCAAAAATCTTCTTTCTTGAAGCATTCTGCCTTCGCAAACTACCTTCTTGAATCGAGAGAAAAATATTTTCTTCGAAAATTATCTCTAGTTTTCTCAAGGGGGTCGAGGTATATTTATAGTCGATTCATCTGACCCTCGAACATTCCGCGCGATTTAAATGCCACATCATCCCAAATCGCGAAGCTCCGAAGTTCCTACAAAAATTCTCTCAAAATTGTGAAGCACCGCATAAATTTTTATGATCGTGATGCTCGTCATAATTGCGTAGCATAAAATTCAATAACTTCACGCCTTCGCTGTGAAACTCCATTCACAAATCCCTTCGCCGTCACACCGTTCTTCAACGCTTCCATTCACAAAGCTCGTCGTAATCGTGAAGGATCACCATCAACATTCTTCTCGTATTTGCGAAATCTAATCCATGAATCCTATCATTTTGAAACTCATGCCTTTTACATAAATAAATGAGATCTTCAAGGATACCCAATTTTCGCGATTCTCACCAAACTCAAATTTTTGGACCCAAAAAATTTGGCAAACTCTAGAAAACGGCGCCACCTTGAATATGCTCTTTTGTAATGCATCCAGATCATCCATTCCATTTTCATGGTTCTTATTCAACATTTATTGTCATCAACATCTCTGTTACTCGACAATTCACCATGGAAACCATCTTTGTCAACAAAAACAATCAACCCAAAAATGCTACAGTGTTACCTTGAGGGATATTTTCCCAACAATCTCCTCCTTCGGGTTTGTTGACAACTTTTCTCAGAATTATATTCTTCATGTTGATTCCTCACTGAGTCTCCTTCCATCATGACCCATATTTTGCCTCTTGCGATTCAGATAGTGACCAATGATCATCACATACTCTATTCCCACATGGGCAATGCTCGTCGTCAGAAACAAGAGTAAATGAAAAGATCATCAATGAATCACTTCATTTCTGACACCAACTGTGGACACCCAACTGATACCAATTTCCAAACAGATTCTTATTGTTGATACCACATTGATACTAATTGGTGATATTTCGAAACCTTCTCACACCTCTCTAACATCACTATTCCGATTTTATCACGATCCTCCACTGTCGTGATATCGATCCTTTGATCGATCAATTCAAGCATCGTCAGATTTAAAAACTCTCCCCCTATCTCATTTCTCTCCCCCTATCTCACTGCTCCACCATCCAGCTTCTCCCCGTGTCTTTGACAAGGACATTTTCTCCCTTACATAGCAATATTTTCCCCTTAAGGAGTCACTATTTATCCCCCATTGTCAACGAACCCAATGGTCACACTATTTTGGTCTGAAACATTGAAAAGAACACATATTAGAATATTAGAGAAAAGCACACCATACATCGGGTAGAGGGGGTTGGGGTCCCTTAGATACACATTTTCATGTGTGGGGAGTTGACAAAACTCCAAGAGACATTCGATGCCTCTCAAAAGATTCCTTGGGTAAGGCCTTAGTCAGAATGTCTGCAACCTGTAGTTCTGTAGGCACATACTACAACTTCACAATTCCCTGCTCAACCTTCTCCTTGATAAATTGATACTTTATCTCAATGTTATTTGTCCTTGAGTGATGTATTGGATTTTTTATGAGATTTATAGAACATGAGTTATCACACTAGATTTTTATTGTACATTTCACTTCAATGTCCATATCTTCAAGCTACTACTTCATCCACAATAACTGTGTGCAGGATTGAGTGGCAGTAATATACTTGGATTCTACAGTGGTCAATGAAATGAAATCTTGCTTGTGGCTTAGCCAAGAAACACATAAGACACCAAGATAGAATTCACCTTCAGACGTTGATTTTCTGTCATTCATTGAACTAGACAAATCTGTATTAGTATATCCCTATAATTCTGACTGAGATTTGTCACTATATATTTTGCTAAAATCCACCGTGCCCTTGATATACTGAAGTACTCTTTTCACTACAAGCATGTGGATTTCCTTGGGATTACAGTAATGTCTTGCTTCTTGTCATGTGGCGAAAACAAATTCAGGCCTTGTCATGGTTATGTACAATAGACTACCAATGATTTGCCTCTATTCTGTGATATTAACTCCCTTGACATCCACAACTTTGTAAAATTTCATTCGGTTTGCAACCAGAGTCTTCATATCCATATAATTTTCCATTCCAAATCTTCTCAAAACTCCTTTAGAATATATGGACAGATAAATAAATGTTCAATCCCTTCCATGTGACACTTGTAGACCAAGGAAAACATTATCTCTCCAATCATTGACATTTCGAACTCACTTTTAATGAATTCAGAAAACTGTCTGCACTGAGCTTCATCTAATGCACCAAATATAATTTCATCGACATAAACTGGGACCATCATCCTTTGATTACTTTTGTTTCTGAAATATAGATTGTAATCAACTCCCCCACACTAAAAACCAAGCTTCCTCATGTACTGATCAAGTCTTCTGTACCATGCTCTTGATGCTTGTTTCAGTCCATACAACGCCATTTTCAGTCTGCAGACCTTGTTTCAATCCTCATGAATTAGAATGCCATCTTCCTGCTCTCTATAAACATCTTCCTCTAGAACCCCATTCAGAAATGAAAACATGATATCCATCTGGAAGACATTGAACTTTCGTTGCACTACAATGGCTATTAATAATCAGATTGTCTCTAGTCTCGCAAACAGTGGAAATGTCCCATCAACATCTATTCCCTCTATCTGGGAGTATCTTTTTCACACTAGCCATACTTTGTTCCAAATCACTTTTCCAAATTTATTCATCGTGTTGTGATAGACCAATTCAGTCCTGCTGAAATTCTTATCTACTGGTCTCGAAAAAATCTCCCATGTCTGATTTTTCTCAATTTGATCGAGCTCTTCATTCATTTCTTGAAGCCAGTTTTCATCTTCAGCTGCATCGGCAAAGAACATCGGCTCTACCTAAGATAGAAATGATTTCTGCTATAGATATTTAATTCTCTTTTTATGAACCAGTGCTGACTAATAACTAATAATATTCTACCTATCAATTTCAAATCGACTCCTTGGTTCTGTGCAGATACTGACTTTACTTCCTCATGATCATCATCATTATGTTCTTATGAATCAACATCATCCACTTCTGCTCCCCCTGTGTAACTTTCCTCCTCGTCACTCTCATTAAGAAATTTTTCTCTCCTATGTTTAATGATCTCTTCATTATCCACTACAGTGACATCATTGCTCTCAAAAACTTTTCCCATCCTTTTGTTAAATCATTTTATACTATTCTTTTTCATTAGTAGCCAAGGAATATCCCCTCATCTCCTCATGACTCATATTTACTATGTTTTTACTTGTTGAGGATAAAGCACTTACTTACAAATATTCAAAAGTATTTCACTGTTGGATTCTTTCTATAATACATCTCATACAGAGCCTTTCCTTCTTTCAGACACAACAGAGCCCTGTTTGAAATGTAGACGGATGTCAATACTGCCTCCTTCAAAAATTTCTTGGGTAGGTCTTTTTCAATGAGAATTGTTTTTTCCATTTTCTTGATTACCATATTTCTCTTTTGAACCACTCTATTATGTTAGGGATTTCTCACTGAGGAAACATGATTCCTTATCCCATGTTTCTCAAGATAGTCTTCCACTTGACTGTTTGGAAATTATGTACCATTATCAGTATGAAACATCAGAATTTTCTGTCCAAGCATCATTTCTCACTCTCTCTGGTACTGTTTTAAGTAGCTGAAGACATTGTACGTATGGGAAATAACAAATACACATTCCATTCCTCTATAAACATCAATAAAAATAATTAAGTGCCTATTTCTATCAATTGATCGTGGTGTGATAGGCCCACAAACATCAACATGCACCAGTTAGAGCACTATTGTTGACTTCTGTTCCTTTGACTTATACATCTTTCGGATGATCTTCCCTTTTTGGCATGCATCGAACGTGTGAGTATGATCACGTGATAGCTTAGGGAGGTCTTTTTCTGCATCAAACTTTACCAGATCTTCTAGGGATGTATGGCCAAGATGAACAAGTCGTTTATGCCACAACTTGTTTTCTTCCTATCTGGATAGAATGCACATATCTTCTTCTCTAATTACTAGGTATTGATTCTCCTTTGTTCAAATTCCATTTAGAACCACTGCCCTGTCTCTTCCTTTGACGATACACACCTTCTTAGAAAACCTTATAAAGTGTTCTGTGTGACATAGTTGACTGATGCTGAGCAAATTATTAATGAAGCCTTCTACTACAAAGACATCAGCACGTCTCATCTCCTTTCCCCCAAACATGGCCTTTCCTGTCCCAATAATCTTCAGGCCTTCTTCATTTCCAAACTTGACTACCCCTTCTTTGTCATATTTTACACCTGTAACAAGATCCTCATTACCTGTCATGTGATATTTTCAACCGCTATCAAGGATCCACATACTAGAATGATCTGATGCTTTAAGAGCAATTTCTTCCACCACTGCCTTCTCATCCTTTTTCTTCTTGGTCCATATTTTTTTCCTTCATCCCTGACATGGATTTAGACTTCTGATCTTTCTCAGAGTATTGTGGACCAACTTCATCTTGCAAGGAAGGAAATCTTTTTTTCATGTTCAACTCACCTATTGGTTCATTGATCCCCTTATTGATAACATTTTGATTCTCCTTTAGCATGTTCCTCTGTATGGTCGAAGTAAAATACCTAGTCGTGTGCCCAAATCCTCTACACCAAAAATAGTGTCCATGAAAATATATTCTAGAGAATCGTTCTCTGTTTGGATTCCACCTTTGTTCTTGTTCCCTTCTAAATCTCTTGGCTATGGAACACACATACCGTGAATGTCTCATATTTCCACAATGATAACAACGCATATGATGTGAACTCCGTTGTGTGACTTCTTCACTTCGAGTTTCCCCTTGGTATCTTTGAATATTCTGATTCTGCCTTATGCCCAATTCAACCTTCAATCTCAGAGTGGATGCTTGTGGTCTTACCGCAATTTTCAAAGCTTTTTGTTTTTGATCAAGACCTCCATTGGTCTTAGCATCTGAACATGGTTGATGATTCTTTTCTGCTGAACCACTATTCTCCTCTTTCTGCTTCTCTGTTTTCTAAGTGATCTTCTTTCCTGATGACCCAGCATGAGTCAAGATTTTTTCTTGATCTTTAACCTTTTTCCACAAAATGACAACTTCTCCTTCAATTTTATCAATACAATTTATTTGATCTTTCCTTGTGTTATTCATGATATCAATATCCCTTTTCTGTTCTTCAATTTTTATTGTATACTCACTAATTGATTCTAAGTCCTCTCGTGTTAGTGACTTGAGTTTATCAATTTCATCCATCATCTCAGACTTCTCTTCTTCCTCCTACTGCATATAGAGTTTGGGGTCACAAGAAACTTTGTTGGATTTCTTTGTTTTGGCTCTCCAAACATCTAACTCCTCAAGAGCAGCCTCTAACTCAGCTTACATGTCAACTCATCCCTCAACTTCTTCTTCTTCTTCATTAGCTTCAGTTTTATTTCTAATTCTGAGAGCTACCAACAACAACCACCTTATAATTTTCTCCACGATCATTGTAGTTCTCTATCTCTTCAACCTCCTCAACCTCAGACTCATATGAACTGTCATATTATTTTGAAATAACATTCTTATTCTTAATGAAATATCTCTTGAATTGTTTATTTTCTTTTCCCATAGGCTTTATACTTCTACATAAGAATTTTGATTTCATCCACATCATCATCCTCTTGGATATTTTTGGGTCACCTTCCCGCAAGATATCCAACATTTCAACATCGAAAACAAGTAGGTGGAAGCTTCCCATTAATAATTCTGTTTCCTCTTTCATTGTTTTATGAGAGGAATGACATCACGTCATATGTCTCTTCTTCTTCCTGAGAGTCTTCAATGGTGAGATTCTTCATGGCCTTGAATGCCACCTCATTCGATTTCCCCTTTTCTACATCATCGTAATAATCATTTCTCATTTCATATGCAACATGGGTGATGTGAAAGTTATCCAATGTCATCTCTTTCATGTCTTTATCTTCCAAAACCAAAACATTCGGATTGAACCGAGGTGGAAGTTTCCACATGACGTGTTTCACAATCTTTATGTCTTCATTAACTTCTCCAACACCTCGCAGGTATTCCACTACAACATATACCCTGTTGAAGAATGCATCAACAGACTCATTTGGGTTAATTCTCAGATCTTAATACTAGTACCACAACACTTGCAGCTTTGCCTCTCTGTCCTTTGTATCCCATACATATATATTCAATATCTTTTCCCACATGACATGCGATGTTTTTCATGAAATCAACATTGTATAGATAGGAATGGATAGGGCACTACCTAAGGCATTAATTCCTTTGGAATTAGCATCCAACACTCTACGGTTAGCCTTTGATAATGCATCACTATCTATATCAGCTGTTATTCCATGCATTGCTGCTATGAACACATCCATTTTTAATGATCGGAATTAGTGTTTCATCCAATTCTTCCATATCTGGAAATTGTTCTCGTCAAAGATCGGAATCCATTTATGATTATTGACCTCCATTTGAGAGAGAAAAACTAATATTATGCTTTCCATATGATACGAATAGATAGGTCCACTAGGCTAGATACCCTAAAAGGGGGGGGGGGTGAATCAGGGTATGACATATTAAATCGACTGCCACTTTTGATCTTGTTTTTCCGTTAGACAAAACCCTCTTCTCTCTCCTTCCCAATGCAGAGTATGAACTAACCATAAGGCATGCAGAAGAAATAGATATTTTTACGTGGTTCAACCTCACTAGGCTACCTCCAAGTAGCATACACCGGAAGTGTGCTGATGTACCAATTCCACTATAAGCGCACAACTATTTACAAGTTTGAAGAGAACTCACTATCCATCTTATTTTACAGCCACTCAAAATTTGAGAACTCACTTCTCTCTCAACTGAAGTGGGATAACTGCTTATTCAAATAATCCACATGAAGTTTATAGAATTCCAGGTCTCTTCATTTTCATTAATGAATGCATCCTCCACAGTACGTAGATGCTCTGTTGATGTTCAATGTTCCTCCACTGATGAGTACCTCTTTTCCCCTAAACACCGAAAAACTCACTTTGTAAAAACCTTCGCAATGCCCCCTACTTCACTAGGATCCCAATTTCACAAAGATCAAACAAGCCTTCAAAAAAACCCTGCCTTTTCATGAAGCACTCTCATGAAGAACTCTCATGAAGAACTCTCGCGAAGGACTCTCACGAATCTCAAGTCATCACAGAGCGACTTCCCTCGCGAAGCTCACTAAGACAACGTGGAGATCGCAACTTTCGCAGATCTAGATTAGCTGCCATGAAGATCTTCATTCGTAAAGCACGAGGACTTCGCGAACTACCTTCGTAAACTGAGAGATAATGTTTTTCTTAGAAAATTTTCATTTCTTCGCTCGAGGGGGTTGAAGTCTATTTATATGAGATTACTCTGACCCTCGAACTTTCCGTGTAGAGTCAACGCCACTTCATCCCAAATCATGATGCTCCGAAGTTCCCATAGAAATTCTCTCAGAATCACAAATCACCTTAGAAATTTTCTGATCGTGAAGATTGTTGTAATAGAAAATCATCACTGTCAATTCCTTCTCATCATTTCCACGATGCTCCCTTCACAATGCCCTTCACTGCCACAATTCTCTTCAACACTTCCGCTCATGAAGCTCATCATAACCGTGAAACATCTCTGTCAATATTCTTCTAGTCTTCAGGAAATCAAATCCATTAAGCCTATATTTACGAAACTAATTCATTTTCCATATTTAAATGAGATATTCAAGGATACTCACTTTTCACGACGCTCACCAAACTCCAAATTTTGGACCCCAAAAATTTGGAAAACTCTAGAAAATGACGCCACATTGTATATACTCTTTTATAATGCCTCGATATCATCCATTCCTTTGTCCTAGTTCTTTGTAAACATTGATTGTCAAAAACATCTCTGGAACTCTACAATTCACCATGGAAACCTTCTTTGTCAAAAAAACACAATCATATCAAAAATGATGCAATGTTACCTTGAGTAATGTTTTCCCAACAATCAACCCCTTTGGGATTGTTGACAACTTTTCTCAGAATTATTTTCTGCACGTTGATACCTCAATAAGTCTCCTTCAATCATCACCCATCATTTACCTCATGTGATTCAGATAGAGACCAATGATTCACTAACCACATACTCTAATCCCACATGAGTAATGCTCGTCGTCAAAAATAAGAGTAAATGAAAAGATCATCAATGAATCACTTCATTTATGACACCAACTGTTGACCCCCAACTGATACCAATTTCCAAACTGATTCTAATTATTGATACCACATTGATACCAATTGGTGATAGTTGGAAACCTTCTCACACCCTTCCAACATCACTATTCTGCTTTTATCACGATCCTCGGTTGTCGTGATATCTATCCATTGATCGATGAATTCAAGCATTGTCAGATTAAAAAACTCTACCATATCTCATTTCTCTCCCCCTATCTTGCTGCCCCATCTACCAACTTCTCCCGGTGTCTTTGAAAAAGAAATTTTCTCCCATTGATAGCAATAATTCCCCCTTAAGGAGTCACTATTTTCCATCCTTCGTCAACAAACCCAAAGGTCACACTTTTTTGGTATGAGCCATTAGAAAGAACACAGATTAAACAGTAGAAAAAAACACACCAAACCTCAGGAATAGGGGTTTGGGGCCCCTCAATTACACTTTTTCAACTGTGGGGAGTCGACAAAACTCCCAATGCCTGTCGATGCCTCTCAAAAGCTTCCTTGGAAGAGGCCTTTGTCAGAATGTCTCCAACCTGTAATTCTGTAGGCACATAATCCAACTTCACAATTCCCTGCTCAACCTTCTCCTTGATAAAATGATACATTAACTCAATGTTCTTTGTCCTTGAGTGATAGATGAGATTTTTTGTGAGAGTTATATCACTCGTGTTATCGCACCGATTTCTGATTGGAGAGTTCACTTCAATGACCATATATTCATGTTGTTGCTTCATCCACAATAACTGTGTGCCAGCATGAGTGGCAGCAATATACTCAGATTCTATGGTTCTCAATGAAATGCAATCTTGCTTCTTTCTTAGCCAAGAAACTCACAAGACGCCAAGATAGAATGCACCACATGACATTGATTTCCTGTTATCCGCTGAACCAGTCCAATCTGTATCAGTATATCCCAATAATTCTGACTGATATTTGTCATAATATATCAGGCTAAAATCTATCATTCCCTTGATATACCGAAGTACTAATTTCACTGAAATCATGTGTCTTTCCTTGGGATTACACTGATATCGTGCTGTATGGAATGTGGTGAAAATAATGTCAGGCCTTGTCATAGTTAAGTACATTAGACATCCAATTATTTCCCTGTATTCTGTGGTATTAACTTCCTTTCCATCCTTATATTTGATCAATTTCATTCAGTTAGAAACCTGAGTCTTCATATCCATGGAATCTTACATTACAAATCTTCTCAAACCCTCTTTGGAATATTTGGACAAATAAGGAAATGTTTCATCCCTTACATGTGTCACTAGTAGACCAAGGAAAAATGTTATCTTGCCAATCATTGTCATTTCGAACTCACTCTTCATGAATTTTGAAACCTGTCTGCACTGAGCTTCTTCTGATCCACCAAATATTATTTCATCGACATAAACTAGGACCATCATCCATTGATTAATTTTGTTGCTGAAATAGAGATTGTAATCAACTCCTCCATGCTGTAATCCAAACTTCTTCAAGTACTAATCAAGTCTTGAGTACCATGCTCTTGGTGCTTGTTTTAGTCCATACAATGCCTTTTTCAATATGTAGACCTTGTTCTCATCCACATGAATGAGAAAGCCATCTGGATGCTCTATATACACTTCTTCTTCCAGAACCCCATTCAAAAATGCAGACTTGGCATCCATCTTGAAGACTTTGAACTTCAGTTTCACTATAATGAATAGAAATAATTAGATTGTCTCTAGTCTCGCAACCGGTGAAAATGTCCCATAAACATATATTCCCTCTATCTGAGAGTATCCTTTTCAAACTAGTTGTGACTTGTTCCGAATCATTATGCCATATTTATTTATCTTATTACGATAGACACATTTAGTCCCAATGATATTCTTATCTACTGGTCTCGAAACAATCTACCATGTCAGATTTTTCTCAATTTGATCAAGCTCTTCATTCATTGCCTGAATCCAATTTTCATCTTCAGCTGCATCAGTGAAGAACATAGTCTCAACCTGAGATAGAAATGATGTCTACTACAGAGATTTAATTCTCCTTGTCTGAACTAGAGCTAACTGATCTCCAAAAATATTTTCCCTGTCAATTTTATCTCGAATCCTTGGATTTTATGTAAATACGGACTTTACTTTCTCATGATCATCGTTAGTATCTTATTCTGAATCAACATAATCCACTTCTTCTCCCCCTGTTTTACCTTCCTCCTCATCACTCTCATTAGAAAATTGATCAATCCTCTATTTAATTATCTCATTATTCTCCACTATAGTGACATCATTTCCGTCAAATACTTTTCCCATCCTTTTGTTAAAGAATTTTATTCTTTTCTTTTTCCTCAATAGCCTAGGAATATCCCCTAATCTCCTCATGACTCATATTTCCAATGTTTTTCCATTTGGAGGATAAATCACATACTTCCAAATATTCAAGATTATTTCAACGGTGGATTATTTCCATACCACATCTCATATGGAGTCTTTCCTACTTTTCGACACAACAGTTCCCTGTTAGAAATGTAGACTGATGTCAATACTGCATCCTTCCAAAATTTCACTGGATGGTCATTTTCTATGAGAATTTTTCTTACCATGTTGTTGACAATCCTATTTCTTCTTTCAACCACTTCATTCTGTTGGGGAGTTCTCACTGAGAAAAATGGATGCCTTATCCCGTTTTTCTCGAGATATTCTTCCACCTGGCTATTTGTGAATTCTGTACTATTATCAGTATGAAACTTTAGAATTTTCAATCCAAGCATCCTTTCGAACTCTCTCCAGTAATGTTTTAAGAAACTAAAGACATAGGACATATGGGAAATAACAAATACACCTGACATTAAGTTATAATTAACAAAAAAGCGAATGTAGTACCTCTTTACATCAATTGCTCATGGTGTGATAGGCCCAAAAACATCATCATGCACCAATTCGAGAACTATTGTTGACTTCTTTTCCTTTGACTTATACATATTTCTGATGATCTTACATTGTTATAATGCATCGCACATGTGAGTACAGTCACGTGATATCTTAGGGAGGTCATTTGCTGCATCAAACTTTACCAGATCTTCCTGGGATGGTTGGTATAGATGGCCAAGTCGTTTATGCCACAACTTGTTTTCTTCCTCTCTGGATAAAAAGAACATTTCTTCTTCTCCAATTACCTGGTAGATATTACCCTTTGTTCATTTTCCATTTGGATCCACTACCATGTCTCTTCCTTTGACGATACGCACCATATTAGTAAACCTTATTGAGTGTTCTGAGTGACCTAGTTGACTGACGCTGAGCAAATTGTGATTGAGGCCTTCTACTACTAAAACATTAGCACGTCTGATCTCCTTGCCCACATACTTGGCCATTCATGGGACAATTTTATTCAGGACTTCATTGTTTCCAAACTTGACAACTCCTTCTTTGTCATATTTTACACCTGTAACAAGATCTTTATTACCTGTCATGTGAGATGTGCAACCGCTATCAAGGATCCATAAACCATAGCGATCTGATGGTTTAAGAGAAACTTCTTCCACCCATGCCTTTTCATCCTTTGTCTTCTTGGACTATATTTTTTCCTTCATACCTGACATGGATTTAGATTTCGGATCTTTCTCAGAGTATGAAGGACCTGCTTTATCTTGCAAGGCTGCAAATATTTTTTCCATGTTCAAATCACCTATTGGTTCATTGATCTTCTGATTGTTAACATTTTTATTCTCCTTTGGAATGTTCCTCTGTATGGTCTAAGTACAATATCTATCCACGTGCCCAAATCCTATGCACCAAAACTGTGTCCTTCAAAATATGTTCTAGAGAACTGTTCTCTATTTTCCTTCCACCTTTGTTCTTATGCCCTTCAAAATATCTTGTATATGAAAACACCTACTGTGATTGTCCAATATTTCCACAATAATAACACCTGATATGAGGTTCAATCCTTTGTGTGACTTCTGCACTGCGAGTTTCCCCTTGGGATATTTGAATATTTTGATTCTTCCTTGTAACCAAATCAACCTTCATTCTCTGAGTGGGTACTAGCTTTCTGACCTCAATTTTAAAATATTTTTCATTTTCGATCAAACCCTTCATCAGTTTTATCATCTGAATATGGTTGATGCTTCTTTAATGCTGAACCACTATTCTCTACATTCATCTTCTCAGTTTTTTGAGTGATCTGCTTTCTTAACTACCCAGCAGGAGTGAAGATTTTATTAAATCTTTAAACTTTTTCCGCAAACCAACAACTTCTCCTTCAAGTTTA
Source organism: Viscum album (assembly GCA_963277665.1). NCBI lineage: Eukaryota > Viridiplantae > Streptophyta > Magnoliopsida > Santalales > Viscaceae > Viscum > Viscum album. Next base: position 452,137,356 of record OY728145.1, read on the forward strand.
TCAATATTCTTTATTTGATCTCTCCATGTGTTATTCAAGAAATCAATATCCCTTTTCTATTCATTTTTTTTATTTTATACTCACTAACTGATTCTAAATCTTGTGGTGTTGGTGACTTTAGTTTATCAATTTCTTCCATCAACTCAGAATTCTCCTCTTCGTGCTGCTGCATATAGAGTTTGGCATCATGAACAACTTTTTTGGCTCTCTTTGTTTTGGCTCTCCAAACATCTATCTCCTCAAGAGAAACCTCTAACTCAGCTTGCATGTCAACTCTTCCCTAAACGTCTTCTTCTTCTTCATAAGCTTTAGTTTCATTCTTATTTTGAGAGCTAACGACAACTACCAACATAACATTATCTCCATGATCTATGCAGTTCTCTATCTATTCAACCTCCTCATACTCAGACTCATATGAACTATCATATTCTTTTGAAAAAAATTTCTTATTCTCAATGCAATTTCTATTGAACTATTTCTTGCCTTTCCAATAGGCTAGAAACTTCTACTTGGGAATATTGATATCACTGACAACATCATCCTCTTGTAACTTTTTGGGGAACCTTTCCACAATATGTCCAACCTTTCCACATCGAAAACATGTAAGTGTAAGATTTTCTATAAACATTCCTTTTCCTCATTAAATGTTTGAGGAGAGGAATGACATAACCTCATCTATATCTTTTTCTTATGGAGAGTCTTTAATGGTGAGCTTCTTCATGGCCTTGAATTCCACCTCTTTGGATTTCCCCTTTTTCACAACATCGTTATCATCATTTCTCATTTCATATGAAAAAAGGGTGATTGAATGTTATCCAATGTCATCTCTTTCGGGTCTTTATCTTCCAAAACTGAATCATTCGGAATGAACCGAGGCGAAAGTTTCCTCAAGATGCGCTTCACAATCTTTATTTCTTCAATAACTTCTCCAACACCTCACATGTCTTCCACTACAACATTTACCCTGTTGAAGAATGCATTGACATACTCATTCATGTTCATTATCAGATCTTCATACATGTTCCAAAACACTTTCAACTTTTCTTCTATGTCCTTTGTATCCCCTATATATATATTCAATAGATTTTCCCCCATGGCATGTGATGTTTTTCATTAAACCACTTTTGTATAGATAGGATTGGATAAGGCTCACCCTAAGGAATTAATTCCTTGGCATATGCATCCAACTCTCTATGCTCATCTTCTGATAATGCACCCCAATCAATATAAGCTGTTATGACATTCATTTATGATGTGAACACATCCATTCCTAATGATCAGAAGTAGTGTTGAATCTGAATCTTCCATAGCTGGAAATTTTTTCCATCAAATATCGGAATCCCATTATGATTAGTGACCTCCATTTGAGAGAGAAACACTGGTATTAAACTTTCCCTTTGATACCAATCGTTATGTCCACTAGGCTAGATACCCTGAGAGGGGGGTGTGAATGAGGGTATGACATATTAAAATGACTTCCCCTTTTGATCTTGTTTTGATGTTAGTATAGTCTCTCTTCTCTCTCCTTCCCAATGTAGAGTATGAACAAACCTCCAAGCATGCACATGACAGAACAATTTTTACTTGGTTCACCCTCACTGGGCTACGTCCAAGTAGCATACACTGGAATTCTGCCGATGTACCAATTCCACTATAAGTGCACTTCTGTTTACAAGTTTGAAGTGAACTCACTGTCCCTCTTGTTGTACAAGAACTTACAATTTGAGAACTCGATTCTATCTAAAATGAAGTGAGCTCACTACTTCTTTAGAAGATCCACTCATAGTTTATATACTTGTAGGTCTCTTCATTATCATTAATGAATGCATCCAACACTGTATGTAGATGATCTATTGAACTTAAAAGTTCCTCCACGGATGAATACCACTATGCCCCTAAACACTGGGAAACTCACTTTGGAAACACCTTCGCTAAGCACCCTACTTCACTAGGCTCCCAATTTCGCAAAGCTCAAACAATCCTTCACGAATCCCCTACCTTATCTTGAAGCACTCTCACAAAGCACTCTCATAATGCTCAAGTCGTCCCAGAGTGAATTCTCTCACGAAGCTCACGGAGCCAACGCGAAGATTGAAACTTTCTCAGAGATAGATTAGTCGCCGCAAAGCTCTTCTTTCGCAAAGCACGCTACCTTCAAGAACCACCTTTGTGAACCGACACCAAAATATTTTCTTCGAAAATTTTATTTACTTCTCTCAAGGGGGTATAGGTCTATTTATATGAGATTCCTCAGAACCTTCAACTTTCCGTGTGAAGTCAATTCCACGTGATCCCAAATCGCAATGCTCTGAAATTCCCGCCAAAATTATCTCAAAATCATGAAGCACCATGATAATTTTTCTGATCACGAAGATCATCATAATCACGGATCATCATTGTAAATTCCTTCACGTGTTCATGGTGAGTCTCCCTTCACAAAACCCTTCACCGACAGAATTCTCTTCAAAGATTCCATTCGCAAAGATTGTCGTAATCGTGAAGCATCACCGTCAATATTCTTCTGGTCTGTGTGAACTAAAATCCATGAAGCCTATCTTCTCCAAAATCATGTATTTTCCGTAATTAAATGAGATCCTAAAGAATACCCACTTCTCGTGCTTCTCACCAAAATCCAAATTTTGGGCATCAAAAATTTCGTAAACACTAGAAAATGGCGCCACCTGGTATCTTCTCTTTTATACCACCTCCAGATCGTCTATTCCTTTTTCATGGTTCTTTGTCAACATTGATTGTCAAAAACATATCTAGAACTCAACAATTCACTAAGGAAACCTTATTTTTCAACAAACACAATCAACCCAAAAATGATGCAATGTTACCTTGAGGGATTTTTTCCCAACAATCATGATTTCACTTATGTAAAATTAAAGGCATTAGTGTCTTGGGAGATGGGATTATAATATTTTTTTCATCAGAAATAGGATCATAAACAATCTCAATAAAAAATGAAATTATAACATAATATATTTACCCCTATGGTAAAATTGAATTATAATAATGATGAATGAATAAAATTATATAAAACCTAAAATATCATCATAATATAAATATAAATGAACATAATTTTCAAAGGGGATATATATACATCTCATAAAACTATATATGAGAATAACATAACATATGTCTCAAGGAAATAAAATTGAACCAAAAATATATTATCAATTTGATAACATTTTAAATGTATAAAACATGAAAGAGAGATCCTCAAAATTGATTTTTAAATAATAATAATTTTTATGATAATAATCAAAAACTAAATCCATGGAATTTATAAATAGAATGTAAAATAAATAGGTGGGGATGATGGCATATGTCTCATAGATGTGAAATGTGAGATAGAAATTCCTTACATCTACAATAATATTTTGGATTATAATCCCAAATAATATATAACATCAAATTAAATTTAAAATAAAATTATAATAAGTACATTCATGATATAACATTTAAATGAGTAAGTATATACCCCACATAAAGTAATCAATTGGGGGATTTTCAGATGTCTCCTAAAAATACAAGAGAAAATATTAATCCTTTACATTATGTACTAACAATGTACCTATTAAAATATTTTTTATGTTACATATGAGTTTTTTTAAATATATAAAATATAAATATAAATATATATCCTAACCTATGCGATTAATTTATGATCATTTATCACATGTTTATTAAAAATTACATGTTAAAATAACATTTTGGTTAATAGCAGCTTTGTATTCCATTTCTGTATTAGTTTTTTTATTTTTGGTACTCTCACATTTATCATGTTTACATAACATAAAAAATTATATAAATTATAATAATGTAATATATATTTATTATATTTATTTATTTATTATAACCCTCAATTTTAGAGGTAGAAAATGAAATACAAAATTCATAGAGACGGTATGTCGTATGTACAAATGAATGACGTTTCCATTTTATTGATGGATTAAAATTAATTAATATAAATAATATTTTACAGTTTAGAATAATTTTTATGTAATAAATATGTAATTTTTTCAGTAAATATCTCTTATTAACTTCCATGTAAGGAAATAAAAATCAGATCAATTCACGAGGCAGTGGTCTGATGTACACATGAACGTCATTATCATATTCTAACAAAATGATATGTATGAAGGAATATATGATATAATTACAACAAAAAATATTAATATCATAAATATCATATATACCCAATCAATACATCATCATATATATCCTTGAGTGGAGGTGATGTAAAATGAATAATATTAGTTCATGAGGATGTAGTCACGTGTACACACAAGACATGATTTCATGACCCATTTTATGGATGATTCTAAAGATTATGGTTAAAATGATAATAAATAAATATATAGAATAGAATGAATTTATAACATCACAATTGTTTGAGGATAATTCCAGTACATGGAGTAAGAAATAAGATAAAATACCCCATTAGGAACTTTACCTGTTCTTCTGGAAAAAATAATTCCTTTGCACCAAATGGACAGTTATGTTAGATTAATATCCAAAATATGGATTCTAGTGTGTTATTAGGGAACTAAATTTTTTGAATTTTTTTGGTACTAGAAGAAACAATAGATTTTTATGGTGTGAAGAGGATACGAGAGGGGTGGCCTTTTACAGGTGAGGTGAGTGATTTTTTTTAAATTTTATGAAAGGACATGTTTGTTCCAAAATTCTACACATTCTACAGGGCACTATAATGGTAAATTACTAATCTAATAAGATATAATTCTAGTTTGTGGTAATAAAATAGATCAATTATATGTTTTGTGTCACTTTTAACCGTTATTAGTTTGTTTAACCCCTTGTAAAACAATTTTAAACTTTACTATGGTTAATATTTTTTGCAATTTTTACTATTAATTATAGAAAAATTTTATGTTGACCACATAATATAATATATATTATTCTTATTTATAATATATTATCAATTTTTTTAAATTCAATTAACTAAATTTTCAAAAATATAATTTAAAATTAATCCCACATTTATGATGTGAATGTGGGCTTTCAAAGAGACATTTCTCAAAAGTTTAAAAAGTATTTGTGTAAAGGATGTAATCTTTTATGGATATAGAATGATGGTTAAAGGATGTAATCTTTTATTGATAATAAATTATTATCCTAATGAATTATTTATATCAACAACCAAACGTGTTCTAGAGGGTTGACCTTCTAGGCATGGTTATGTAAGTGAAAAATCATAATGTTTCTAGTGGGAAAAGGAATAGTAAATAATTATTACAAGAAAATTGGGTGTTTTGGATGTTATAATATAGGGAAACAAAAAATGGGTTTCATTATATTTGTTTGGGTGAAATCTCAGATCCTAGATGTAGGAATTAGTCAACAAAGATGAATGGGGGCTAGCCCCACTATGGGCTGATGGAGGATTACATTACATCCTTTACACAAATACTTTTTAAACTTTTGAGAAATGTCTCTTTGAAAGCCCACATTCACATCATAAATGTGGGATTAATTTTAAATTATATTTTTGAAAATTTAGTTAATTGAATTTAAAAAAATTGATAATATATTATAAATAAGAATAATATATATTATATTATGTGGTCAACATAAAATTTTTCTATAATTAATAGTAAAAATTGCAAAAAATATTAACCATAGTAAAGTTTAAAATTGTTTTACAAGGGGTTAAACAAACTAATAACGGTTAAAAGTGACACAAAACATATAATTGATCTATTTTATTACCACAAACTAGAATTATATCTTATTAGATTAGTAATTTACCATTATAGTGCCCTGTAGAATGTGTAGAATTTTGGAACAAACATGTCCTTTCATAAAATTTAAAAAAAATCACTCACCTCACCTGTAAAAGGCCACCCCTCTCGTATCCTCTTCACACCATAAAAATCTATTGTTTCTTCTAGTACCAAAAAAATTCAAAAAATTTAGTTCCCTAATAACACACTAGAATCCATATTTTGGATATTAATCTAACATAACTGTCCATTTGGTGCAAAGGAATTATTTTTTCCAGAAGAACAGGTAAAGTTCCTAATGGGGTATTTTATCTTATTTCTTACTCCATGTACTGGAATTATCCTCAAACAATTGTGATGTTATAAATTCATTCTATTCTATATATTTATTTATTATCATTTTAACCATAATCTTTAGAATCATCCATAAAATGGGTCATGAAATCATGTCTTGTGTGTACACGTGACTACATCCTCATGAACTAATATTATTCATTTTACATCACCTCCACTCAAGGATATATATGATGATGTATTGATTGGGTATATATGATATTTATGATATTAATATTTTTTGTTGTAATTATATCATATATTCCTTCATACAAATCATTTTGTTAGAATATGATAATGACGTTCATGTGTACATCAGACCACTGCCTCGTGAATTGATCTGATTTTTATTTCCTTACATGGAAGTTAATAAGAGATATTTACTGAAAAAAATCTATATAGAAGACTAAAATCATATCTATTACATGATTAGAACTCATATTTTAATCACTATGGAATAAAATCTATATAGATCACAAATTTCATGTATCAACCAGTGTTATAAAATTTTTGGTTATACATTTTCATCTAACCCAACATCTTTTTTATAGATTTGATTAAACAAACAAACCACTTATACTAACTTATAATATACATGGAGTCCAATTGATGTATAAGGGAAACAATCAATCTTTATGGGCGTAAATCTATATGAATACCCATTACCATTAATAAAAAAACTACTCCATTTCAAATAATATGATTCTAGAATATCCCAAATCCTTGTGACATTAGTTCAACCTACACTACCTATTGAAGAAAAGAATCGATCTAAAAATAATTACAAGTCACAAAGATCCCACTTTCACTTTCAATAACATAAAATCAAACACTTCTTTTGGAGAATCTCCAACTGGGAATTTTATTTTTTACATGTCAACAGATATAATTCACATCCTATAATAATGTGTTAATGATATTCCCAACAAAAACATGGAATTTTATAATTTACATGATGAAGGTGTACACAACCAACAATATAGGCGTGATCATGATATAATAGGTCATTAAAACACTCTAATACCACTCACCATGTTATATAAAACAAATGATAAGGATAATGGAGAACCAATATACAACCCACAACCTAATGAATCCAAATCTCACACAACTAAGGTGAATCTACATATAAATTTAGTTGAGTTAGAGAAAATGAGACTACTCAATGATTAGTAAACTTGATTACTTATTAATGATTATTTAATCTAATAGGTTGTGGTCAATATTTCACCATCAATGAATCCCATTGATTATAGGGGATCTAATCGTACAATACGTTTGGAGTCCATCCATCCAATGATCTCCTAGCCTAATAAATAGTTATTTTTATTATGTTGGATGATGAGTGTCATTAATTTCCATGACCATGGTAGTAGTTACCATATTACACCTTTGTAATACAATTTTTACATAAGTTTGATTTCATTGGATAATATATCTGAACCAATGATATGAGGCTCTTACTACAGCTTAAAAGATTTCATTTTCATAGTGTTCATTATTGATGAAACTCAATGACCAAATTAGGTCTATTGATGCTCCAATTTAACCCATGTAGGGTCATTTCTCACAATTCCAACTAGATTAAAAGTTTTTTCATGATAATGTTGAATCATATACTCCTCCAATTATTTTAAATCCTATATTAATAGTATTCAATGTCCTGTTAAACCATAAAAAAACTACAACATTATATATCTCAACATTGTCCTATGCTGGGAATGTTTGAGAGGTATAATGTAAAATGGATTTGATGTTTAATATATTCCTTGGAAGGATGATCATTTTTATGGTAGAATAATATGTTGATATGACCCATGTATATTTAATAGTTATATTGAAATAGTTTCTCTATAAATTCTATTTTATACTAAAATATAAAAAATCAATGAACTCTCAATGAATGGAATGAAATAATTTTCCTTCATTGAAAAATAATATTAAACATCCATACATGGGAACATGGTACATATAGAAATATAAGCTAATATTGATGTTCTTAGCCATTATTTGACTCTTATTGATAATCCAACTTAGATTAATCTCATACCATTCATTAGATGATTCCTCTTTGGTGAATGTAAAGCCAATGTTACCCCGTTGAACATGATAATACAACTGTATAATAAATGTGAACAAAGGCTACACAATGTGATAAACCAAAAATAACAATTTGGTGATCTCATAGAATCCTCTAGGTAATGTATCTATTATAATGTGATGCTATTTAATTACATAAACAATTCTAAATATACTATAATAAAATAAGATATACTGAATTTCATTGTGAACATTCACCCATAATGTAATGTGAATACTCATATATTGATATAATGGTATTTAAAATAGATAGAATACTGATGAAGATTGATAAATATATATGTATTATAACACAAATTGAAAATGATATGGATCATACTAGTATATAATGTTTACACAGTAATGAGTATATTTTCTCCATCACAGGGATTAAAGAAAGGACCCATTATTTTTTTAGGGAATCAGATAATGATGTTCAATATTTTAAATAAAACAAAAAAAGAGAATTTTTTTCTTATATACTATATATGAAAAATCCACTAGTTTTCATCCACTACTTAAATACAAATCCATAATCCCCTCATGTTTCTAAATTGAAGGGTCTCTCTAACAGATATTTTGTCCTCAGAGTTGAGGCTCATCAATCTAATAGATCGCAACAATGATAGTAGTTGTTATGAATATGGCATGGAAAAATTTTATACATCTTCATGATATTAATTATGTAAATCCAAAAAAGCCCCACAGAATTTCAGAGTGGCTTTTACAAATATAATGATTCCCTTAAAAATATTATCTACTATAATTCTATGGATATTGTTTTACGATCTACCAATGATGTTATTAAAGTAGATAGAGAGGATATATTTGTTTCCCAGATAATATTAGATTATATTATATTTACCCATTATTTTGAAACAAAACTATTATAATGAGTATCCATCAATGAATATGAAAGATAAACCTTGTTTCCCCCCAGTCTCTTGGTCTCCTCTCTCCTTTGTTCTAGGATTTTTTCCCAGTGTCGTCACCGCCACTTCCTCCCTCGCCCTCCTCGCGGTGAAGGTCCATCTCCAGCACTCATCCTCTTCGCTCTTTCTTATTCCCATTCTCTCCCCCTATCCTCCTATCTCTCTCGGTTACCAGGGTTCATCTTCCCATCGCCTTTGTCTTCTTCGTGTTTCTTCCACTTTGTTACTGTTTTCCGTTTTCTATTCGGCGAAGGTGCTTCTGTCTTCCTCGAATCAACGTCATTTTCTTCGGTATTCCTAGAATTGAGGGAATATTCTTCGGTAACTCTAGAATCGACAACCTTTTTCTTCAGTCTTCATCGTATCGACGACATCTGCTACCTGGGATACCTCGATTCTACATTGATGGTCCCCGATTTTTCTACCTTGTTGACGATGACTTCGTTTAGAGTCGTCGGTTGGTTGAACCATTTCTCTGACCCTATGTTCCACTGCTCCAATACTGGTTAGATCCTAAGTGGGGGATACAACGAGGTTTTGGGATGCGTGTTTTGATGATAGTCAATGTTTCTCTTCGACATTGTCTTTGGTATTTCAGTTTTCTTCCTCATGCTATCAGTGAAGGTTTGTATGATTATTCCGAGCTGTTGATCTTTTTGATTCTTGTTCAGTGGTGTTTTAATTTATGGTTCGGGTTCGATTTCACATCGAAGACGTGTTTTATCTCGGCGGAGATGATGACAGATACTCCTTGGCGATGATGGCCTCCGATGGTTTCTTTCAACGATGATGACGGGGGGTCTACGATGGTACAACCATCTTGCTTCGGTGTTAATGTGTGTGTCTCGAGGCATCGGTGATAATGGCGTGATGATGGTTTACAGCTTTTTTATTTTCAAATTTTGAAATGGTTCTTTCAGTGGTGGTATTGCTGAGTCTATGCGGGTTTTGCATGTTGGTATATTTTAAATTTTGAAACAGGTTGTGTCTGACGGTTAAGGCATGAAGAATGGTTGTGTTTTTCATTTTGAAATTGGTCTCTCTAATGGCTGTTTTATAAAGTTGTGTCCCAATGCTGGATGAATTTTCTATAGGTTCACATTTACCCTTAAAGAGGATTTTTAATAAAATTTAAAAATAGACTGTGGTCAACTATTCTCTCAGGATGTGATGAATAAAATATATCCTATGATGATAAGTGCTTCCATGGATCCTAAAGAACCATAACAGTATATATCATCCTAAATCAGTATTAATTTATATTCACAAAAAAATATAATGATCTTCCTAGATTAGATCCCATGATGGAAACCAATTATTGTTTCCTTTAATACTTCAACTATAGATATAAAAATGATTAGTGGAGGGAAATTATTACCCATGATACAAATATAAGACATTAATTTGAAGAATGTATTTATATTCCACATCATTTGATATTTCCAACACCCAATGGGGATCACAAATATTAACCTCATAATGAAATGGAATTTGAAAATTAAATATTTCAGTGGATTTATCTATTTTAATCATTATTTTTCAATGAATGATGCCTTGATCATGAACATGAAGCTAATGATTTGTGTGTTGGATTGTTTCAATAACTTCTTTTTTCATTGACACCTATTCATGAAATATAAAAATTCTAGATTGCCAGAAATTGTAGTGGGCATCTAATATTAGAAAAACCAATGGAGTACATTAGAAAAAGGTAATTCCAATTGTCTTAATGAATGATAGAATCACATATAAAAATTCTTTGAAAAATATCTTCAATACCCTCTATGAAGTGATCATGCAGTGGTATTTGGATAATCTAGTGTCAATATCTCTAAAATGGTTTGATTATATTGTCGATCATGAAATAAATTTGTAAAAATTTTAGTTGAAGAGGATGATAATTAACCCATTAAAATCCATTTTTTGGGTCATATCAGGAAAATTCATCAAATTTGGGTATTCCATTTTGAAATCAAATTATAAACTAAAAATATGGGGAGGAATTTTCATAATGCTTCATGGAATCCTCAATGAATTATGATGAAATCAGGGGACTGTTAACTATATTAGACTGTTTATAGCCAATGTTCTTGTAATTTATTTTCCCTTTACAAATATGATGAAGAATTTTTTTTCATACCAATGTGCTGAGTGTTTTCATGAATAATTTCATAACCTTATTCAATATGCCCACATTGAACATGATGCTTCCATTATATGGGACGAAATTAATTTTCATTGTTACATCCATGATGTAATCACTTGAAAACCACATTGAAAATACGAATAATGAAGGAATGTATAACAATATAAATTATTTTAGAATAAAGTTGCTAGATATTGAGAGGTTTTACACATATCTTGAGAATTATTTCCTCACATTTATTTTCACAATTGAATAATTGGTTGCATTACATGTAGAACTACGAAGTCAACTAGTTATATCATTTCGATTATATAAAACATATTATAATATATCCCATGAAAACTGAACATTTAAGATGATTATAAAAAAATAATATAAAAATTTAATATTCAATTATTATTCCATGATGCAGTCAGAGAGAAAGTGTTTTTAGATATCCTCATTCAATACCATAAAATCGAATGTGTACAAGTGAATACATGGAACCCCAATGATGTTGTTTTATCTATTCATGACACTAACCAGGAATGGTATAATTACTTTAGTGGTTCCTTCATGAGGAAAAATCGAAGGGAATGATAAATATGAAGCTAAAAATGGGATTCTATTATATTGAACATATCCCTCTAGTTATGGTTACACTATTGTATTCCTTCATACAAGAAAAAGGTTGAAAAATGATTATTTCCAATACCACAATATGGGCTTGGATCATTCTCTCTAATGACTGGTGGCATACTTGAACATCCATGGTGACATATAGTCGGTAATAAAATATATTAATGTTCAATATATAATTATGAACAATTAATTGACCCCCATTCCTGACTGTGTATGTGTTTTGATGAAAACATTTTTGTATAATCGAACTGTATCTCACATCTCAACCATATATCCATCGTTTGTTGAGAAACATTGTTTTGAATCCATACCCCTAGAAGATCCAAAACAATAGGAAATATTTATTTTCAACAATCACTATATAGTGGCCGTAATTCACCAAAAAACATAGAATTTTCTCCATAATTTCATATTTTATGTAATACTACTTAGCTGCATTAAATGAAAATAGACCAATGTTTTTTGGAATAAATTCCATCGCAGTTCTTGTGGTGTCCATCAGTGAAGAGCCATGAAAATACCTTAAACCATTTGAAATGGATTCCTTTGACTGAGAATGATTCAAGACTATAATGAATTTATGATGTAATTCCTTGACTATTATATATATTCGAACATCCCTCATCAACCCCTATACATATTGAACATTGAAAAACACTATTAATGTCTTGTTCATAGAGAATATATCATTTTAGGACAAATCCCTCCAGCTAATTCCGAATATTTCAATTATCTTCTTAATTATAGATTACTTTTATTTAAATTTATTAATGAAAATACCTCATGGAATTAATAATAGTTTTTATAATCAACATGAGGAATTCCAAAATTTCCACCAGATTTGGTGTCCCTCACAAAATATTGATATAGAAAATTAGTATTAAAAAACTTCAATGGTGAAAATGATATATAAAGAGTATAATATTGGGCATATGTGTTTTCATTTCATCACGTAGTGGAATATTAATTGTAATTTCCATTAAATATACCTCTATCAAGTATCCTTTAGATTTTGGTAAAAAAACATGAAATCTAGGTTTAAAAAGCATTTATATGATATATGGGAGTATCACACCATGGTTTTTACAACCACATAAATAGATCCATATTTATTTCTATATAATATATTGGAATTCATCCACAACAATATTATTATTACCTACCAATTCATAACTATTTCAATCCAAATGTAAATGGTTGGTCAACCATATATCTAGTTGAATGAGTTATAATATATTTATGAGAAAAAGTTATAACACAAAAAAATAACATCGATTAGAAATGGGTCATAGAATATATAAATAATAATTTTAACCTATTATCATTCCACATTTATGAATTATAACTGGATTTATGAGAATAGATTATAAAAATCAATAATCCAAAACATTGTGGCCTCAAATTGGAAGGCCCATTTGTTAAAAAAAATGGAAAACTCCAACAAATCATACTCACTTATTATAGTTTACAATGTGCATATCATGTCTATCAGCAATGCATGTTTCCTTAAGAATAATTTCACATGACGTATTTTATTCCTCATCCTAGCATTATTTACTAGGGGTAAATAGAATTTCATCATGTTTTAATATGTTAAACTACACCACAAAAAATGAATAATACATATTTCAGTGATCAATGAGTGGGAAAGGGGTGAATTAGTGATCTTATTTGTATGTTTTGGTTCATAATAAACATACTTTACCTCCTATTAGTCACATATGACATTAAATTAAAATTTAAAACCAAAAAATTCCCTTGAACTCATGTATTTACAAGTTTTACTACTCAATTACATTATATATTAATTGGCATGGCTTGGAAGTAATATTGTCTCCATAAAGGACTAAAAATCATTCTTTTATGTATAATCACATATATATTGGAATATGCATTCAATTGAATTGAAATATTTACAATTAATAGTTTATTAGCTCCTCAAACAAATTAGAGTCCTAAATTTTTTTAAATACTATTAAAATCATTAGTTATATGATTCATTTTTTTGAAACTGTGCAGATTTAACATTCACTATATTTTCTTTTCATATATGCACATCATATTTTTCTATTTCTTTCACAACAACAGGAAAGACACTTATTTATTCCTATTGTAGTTCATCATATGGTTTTTCCATTCTGTTCTACCTATTTCATTCTGATGATTTAGATTTCTTCTACATATTCTATCGATCATATCAAAACATTTTAGTGCTTTATAGGTTTTAAAAAATAATATTTTCACATCATTACATGAAACATAAAATATTTATATATATTGAAAATTTTCTAGAATATAATTTACAAATAATGACACAATAATTATTTCAATAGTAGAATAATTTAAAACTCATGATCTTAAGTTACAGGATCGTCTCATTTAAAATCATTTTAATTCCTATTGAATTATTATTTTCTAATTCCCCTAAATAATTCAACTTTAATAAATCATTTGGTAAATATAAATCCACATCCAAAATTATTTTTTTAGGAATTCAAGAACATCATGAAATCAACTAAATCACATAATAAACATTAAATTGTGTTCATGGTTGTCAGTTGATACAATTAAATCAACAACATGATTCATAATTGAGAAGCATCTTTGAAATTTCTATTTTGATAGCCTATATCATAGAACCTACTAAGTGTTTTTCTTAGGTCATTTATTATTTGTTGTGACTAAATCAAATAAAACATTAAGTCACATGTATTAATAAACATTATAAAGCATCTATGCTACCATTCATCTATGTGGATCAGTTACATAATTCGGTTAACTTGTTAAAATGTCTACATGAATAATCTATATGATTATTCCACTATGTGAAACCTCCAGAAAAATTGAACCATCATCATTCATAGGTAAATATATAATTCATTTTTATAACCTTCATTCAAGAACAATTTCAAAGTAACATGATAAATTTTATCATGATATTTAAACAATAATTAAATAATTCACATTTAATGAAATATATTTATGCATCTATAACAACTCTGTTAAATACAACATTGACAGGGGAATTCTTTATCCAATTTAATCAGGTGATTTATAATACCTAGAACACTTGAAAAATGTAATTTTTATAATTAAAATCCATGAACATTAGAAATACCATTTCTTATATATAATCTTCTACACATTAACCATAATTATCATGTCCACTAGGTCTTTACATTATCCCCCATTATATTTTTTTTGTCCACAAAGGAACGAAAATCCATAATGCCCTAAATACCATATAATGGATAACTATCTAAAATTTATAATTATATCTGTTCATAATTTGTATAGGAAAAATAATTATTTCAAAACTATGAAATGTTTTCCAAAAAAATAGTAATCCATAACTGAACATTCTTTCACTTACCTTTATAGTAAAACCACAAATTTACATGTTCATATAAATTTCTTCATCCACTTCATAAAACCCAATAAAATAGGTCACACACTATGAAATTAAATATAACCCCTATTTTAAACTCTTCCTAAGTATATACTTTCTCTAAAGAGATATAACACATATCTATGTATATATTATGATGATGTTTTCCTCCCATATTAAGAATGAATTTTTAAAAAATAGATACATGGTAAATATCACATTCATTATCCTTGAAGAGTGAGTGGTTATACACTGATGAATAGACTTTGTTTCTAAATTTCTTTTAGAAATGTATTTGTGAAAATATCAAAGAATTCTACTATCAGGTACTGAATTTGTTCACTATAAAACCCAGCACCAGACCTAGTTCATGGAAGTCCCAAAGGGTGTTATCTATCCCCATAGAATAGCACATGTTCCTGGGAATATTATATATTGGTTTGGGAATGATTTACCTGAGTTTTATACATAAAACAAGAAAAAACAATCCATAATACCAATCCAAAATTCATTCCCAAAAAGCATTTCATAACATTCAGAACTGTATAAATGGGTTTAACATGACACAAGAGTTACAAATATAAACAAAATTGCAGATAAAACAACCCAATTACTGCCACATGACAATGGTTCATCACCCATGAGTCGTCTCTAAAACACCGCACAATAGGAGCAACTAGAAACCCGAACCGTTGTCTCCAAAATACTTTCCCTTTTCTGTGTCAAACATAACAAAGTCTAATTGTACCCAATGTTTTAATTAGTTTGTGATCCTAAACCTAATAGTATACAAGAAAAATATTCCCTGTGATAAGAATTATATGATTAAAATAATTCAATTGTTATAAACAAGGAATGGAATAAATAATTTATGAAGGTGAAACTATTAAATGAAAATATTTTTCAAAAGGGTTACTTTAATGAATATGCACATTTAAGAAAACATTTATCCTATTTATTTCTCATTAAAAAAATACCACAAACCAAATATAAATTCCAAATAGTCAATGGGCACTCAT
The DNA here is from genome assembly GCA_963277665.1 of Viscum album. Lineage (NCBI taxonomy): Eukaryota > Viridiplantae > Streptophyta > Magnoliopsida > Santalales > Viscaceae > Viscum > Viscum album. The sequence goes on from OY728145.1 coordinate 452,153,627, forward strand.
CACGAGAACACCCCTAGGAACTATTTATTGGTGAGCACCGCGTACCTCACATCTCAGTGTGAAAGTAACCATAAAAATATTTATTCTTGTGCATGATCCACTAGAAGGGGAATAACCCATTACATAGTGGCCCCCAAAATCATCATCATCCAATTTTTTTTAGTGTTTTATAAATCAAACAAGCTAATTGAATCATCGACAAAACCACTAAAAATCACCAGCACACTAGTATACATCCGGCCGCCAAGATTCTAGTGTTTTCCTCTTTGTTCTAAAACAAGTTCCACATGATAAAAAAACCATTTACACATGAAAACACTATTTATGGTTATTAATGCTCAAAATATTATCTAACCAAGATTTTTACCATTTGTATAACTCAAACAAACTCTTAGAATTTCTGAAAAATAATTACAAAAGTTATAAGAAAACATTGCCCATAAAATTCATTTTAAATCCCTCCCTTAACAAAAAATTCATACCAATTTACACCAACACATAATTTTCCCTCTATGTTAGCTTTACCTTCATTCCCAAACAACAATGACCTAGAGGAGGGTCCGGATTCAAAAACACCCGATCACCCACCAAAAACTATAGGTCTTGATACCTCTGATCAGCATATGATTTATGGAGACGCTCTACTATCAAAAAATGCTTCAATATCAATGTAATATTCTAAAAATTCTCAAACATAAGACTCGGCCCCATCAGTGATGTATCATCTACCTCATCCCAACTAATGGGGGCCAACAAGGCCGAACATAGGGAACCTCAACGTGATATATTCAGACTGAGTACTGGTAACTTTTATTATAAGAGAACTCAACAAATCCTAAATGGATATCTCAGGAACCTCAAATGTCCAAAACATTCAAGGGGCATGTCCCCCAAAATCTGGTTCACCCATTCTTCCTGGCCATTCGTATGAGAAGGGTATGTTGTGCTCATTTTAATCTAATACCACAAGGCCTTCTGAAGGCCTTACATGTAACGACCCGAAATTTTGAATAAATCTTGTTTCCTAATTTCATGTGTTATTTTTTATACTCAAAAAAATTGTTTTATTTGATAAACATGATTATAAATAAAATGAGACCATTGGTTTTTGAGTGTTATATGACCATCAGTCAATATGACCACTGTGAACAAAATGTTTTGATTATTGTCTCTAAATTTAAGTAATCTTGGTTAATTATTATAGAAAGAAGATTTGATGGCCTCACCTAGTAGCCTTGGGCCGATCGAAGCCCATCTAACAGAGATTGGGAAGGAGGTAGCACCATTGGGCTTTGCTCTGGACCAAATCCAAGCCGAACTTCATCATGTGAAGCTACAACGGAATCGCCTTCGCGAGAAGTTCAAACTGATAGAAATTACTACTCGGGCAATGTTGACTGAGCCGCCCCAAAATTCTATCACCCTAGCACACCTTACTCTTTGGTCCTATGCTGGTATTATAAGGGGTTATGTAACGAGACCGTAATTGCCTTGTGTAATCCTTTTTTTAAATAAAAATTTAGATTTCTTCTTATGATGATGTTTATGAATTTTCAAATGACCGGATAAATATTGTATGCATATTTTTGATGAATTTTAGAAAAAGGATATTTTAAAAATGGTTGTGTAAACCTTAAATAATTAAAAATGTGTAATGATTTTCGAAAAATGGTCTTCTACAATTATGTTCAGTACGAAATTTAGAGTCTAATAAGATCAACTTGATTTTTGATGAATAGTAAATTATGAATAGTGATTTTATGATTAGAATTAGTAATATGACCAAATGGATTAGTAATCTCACTTAAAGAAAGTTTTAAAATAATCTAGGCACCTTGATTAAGTAATGTGATTCAATAAAATAGTTAAATAACGGTTTCATTAATTATTATTCAAGTATTAGTTTTTTTCGGGTGAATAGTGTTTTTTAATTAAAAATTTAATTAAAAATAATTAGAAAATTATTTTTATAAAAAGGACTTTATTTTTGAACTCAGAGCATCGATATTATGCTAAGGTAATTTTTGGGGATTTTTCTGAAAAAAATGAATTTTCGATGAATAGTGTTTTTATTGAAAAATTAAATTAAAAATATTTAGAAAATTATTTTTATAAAATGGATTTCATTTTTGAAATCAGAGCATTGATATTTGGTTAAGGTGAAATTTTGGGATTATTCTGAGAAAGTTGAATTTTCGGTGAATAGTGAAAGTATAGTTTTTAAGTTACGGGTGTTTAATGACATCATTTAATGATGTATTAAGTATATATTCAATATGGTCGAATTATGAATAGTAAGATAAGGTGTGAGGTGTCCCAAGTGGCCAATACCATGGGCAAGCCCATGTTTTTGCCAAAACCACTAGTGAGGTGTCCCTTGGCCATTAATGCTTTGTCCCCTCACTTTCCCTATAAATACCCACCCTTTCCTCCCTTAGTTTTCACTCCCAACTCTCCCCCAACGAAGTTATGGTCTTCTTACCTTCCAAAGATTCCTCCCAAGGTTCCCCCAATCCCTCAAGGTCCAATCCTTTGAGTTTCAAGAGTCACATTTTAAGGTAAGGGATCCGACCCCTCTCTTTCTTTTCATGTAATCTCTTTTATGTCATTCCTATTATGCTCCATGTTTTTATGTGAGAGGATGTTCTTTTATACTCCTCTTACTGCCCTTTTCATGTTCATATAATGAGAGATCCCCTCTTTCTCTCATTATTTCGTTTTATGAAGTTTTAAGTGGCGCCGTTAGGCTGTCGAAATTTTTGTAACGGATTCTTTCTCCCTTCTCATTTTTCAAGATCTATTTTCATGTAAAGTATTTCAAGTTCCTTTTTATTATGTTGGGGTATGATCTCTAAATTTATCATACTGATCTTTCATGATCATATGATGAGAGACCCCATTTTATCTCTTCAATTCAGTATTTTGAAGTTTTAAGTGGCGCCGTTAGCCTGCCGAATTTTTAAGTGGTTCTTCACCCTTCTCGTTTTGAAGTTCTACTTTCATGTCAATTCTTTCAAGTTCCTTTTTGTTATGTTGGGGTATGATCTCTATATCTATCATACTGGACTCTTATGTTCATATGATGAGAGACCCCATTTGATCTCTTCAATTCAGTATTTTGAAGTTTTAAGTGGCGCCGTTAGGCTGCCGAATTTTTAAGTGGTTCTTCACCCTTCTCGTTTTGAAGTTCTACTTTCATGTAAATTCTTTCAAGTTACTTTTTGTTATGTTGGGGTATGATCTATATATCTATCATACTGGACTCTTATGTTCATATGATGAGAGACCCCATTTGATCTCTTCAATTCAGTATTTTGAAGTTTTAAGTGGCGCCGTTAGGCTGCCGAATTTTTAAGTGGTTCTTCACCATTCTCGTTTTGAAGTTCTACTCTCATGTCAATTCTTTCATGTTCCTTTCTATTATGTTGGGGTATGAACTCTATATCTATCATACTGGACTCTTATGTTCATATGATTAGAGAACCTATTTGACCTTGTCAATTCAATTTTGTTGAAGTTTAAGTGACGCCGTTAGGCTGCCGAATTCTCACAAGAGAAATCTTTTTTTTCCTCCTTTCATGTTCTTCATTTCATATGGTATATTTTCAAATTTCATTACCATGTTCTCAAATCCCTTATATTTTGTCCCTATATGGTTTGATGGGTTATTTATGAATGTTTGACCCATGTCCCCTCTCTTCTCAATGTTTTCTAAAACCTTGTAACACAGCCGTTATGCTGCAGAATTTTCGTCTCAAAATGCCTCTCTCTCTTTTCTAAAAATTATTTAATGTTATAAAGTGAATACTCAAAGCTCTTATTTCTACAGGGGTATTCACATATATATCAAAATGTTCTATTTTAAATTCTGGGAATTTCATAAATGAAACCCTTTTTCCCTTTCCGTGGGTTTAAAGTGACGTAAAGATCATGTCTTTAAAGCAGTTTTTAAAACGTTATGATTATGAAATGAAACCCATTTATTTTATGCTATGTGGGTTATTTATGAAATGTTTGATGATGATATATGTGGCTCACATGATAATAAAGGCAAATTTAAGGGTGCGCCCTGATAGCGCTCCAATGCATTGGGTAATGATGTAACCACTAGAGATTACAATTTTCACGATACCTTGGTGAATAACCTTGGTAATTTTCAAATGACACCTTGGGGATGGACCTTGGTGATATGTTCATGATTGTCTATGTTAAATGATGTAGCCACATCTTCAAGTTATGAAAAATGTTATTTTTATTATGAAATGCCTCATGATTTCTTTCTCATTCCTTAAAGTTCTTTTCATGTCCTTATTGAAGTATCTCAAGTTCACATGTAAAATGTTCCTCTTGTTTCCCTTACTGGGCCTTCTGCTCACCCTTTCTTTTGATGTATGTCCCCAGGTTATGAGATGCAGTAATGAACCTAGAATGAACTTATGGAGACGCCTTGCAAGTGTTTAAGAAGAATTATTTATGTTGTTTTCATGTATTATGTTCCTGGTTTCCAAGACACTAAACCTTAAAGATCCTCAGATTTGTGTAATGTAATGAAAGTTTTTGTTATAAAATAGCGGGATGCTATAGTTGGTATCAAAGGATAGTTTAGTTATTTGTGGAAATTAGGATATGAAAACTCTAGGAGGAACCCTATAGAAATGTTTAATATAGGAAATCTTCCTGGTATTTTGGTGAGTATTGAGTAAGGGGTTGCCAAGCAAATACATCCCTGTCTGGATACGAGCAGGTAGAGGTGGCTCTGGCACAGATGTACATAGGGGTAAAACCCGAAAACACCGCTTTGAGCTAGACTCGAACGGGAACTGGTACACGACAACGGGCCTTGCTGCACTCTTGGTTACGACACTCCCGGGGGATATGCTTTGGTAAATTCATAAGCTTGATATGAACCATTATTAAAGGAACAAAGATAAAATAAAATAAAGATTCAAATAAGAATATATGATCATGGATAACCTAGATGGGAACCTAGGGGATCACAAGTTAGGGTATACATTTCTTCTACAAGTTATCCTTATATGCTTTAAGTTCCTTTTCATGATTATTGGTTAAGTATTTAAGCCTCTAATTATACTTTATCTTCTTAGTTAATGGTGGGAAATGGAATAACGTGTCCCAACAACCAATGTGATAGGAAATGCGACAATTTCCGTATTAATATGTCAGAGATGATTAGGGGATTAAAAGATGATTATTATTTTGGAAGGCGTTCACTATTTTGGGGACCCTATATGATCGAGGTAAATAGATTACTATAGTATTTTCATTGAGGAGTAAGGTTGACTTATATTTTGAAGAATTGATGAATTTAAGGTGGACTTATAGTAATTTAGGTTACTTTTGGGAATGATTAACCTATCTTGGGTAAAATATGTTTAGGTTAGCTACTTTTGTTATAAGATGTTAGGAGTGGTTGATGTTGTCTGGAGATGAACAATGAAGTTGTTTTGGAAGACTATGTTATCAAATCCTTCTTGTATTTGGGTTTCGATCTTAGTTTGGTTTATTTTGAGGAATTTTAAGGACCGTTATTTATGGAGTGGTCTATGGTGAACGTTGGGTAGTACCATGGAACTTTGAAGATTTAAAAGTAGGTTCTATTCCTATGGGATCCTTTCTTTTTGAAGAGTTGTTTTACCTTAACCTTTCTGTTTTTGGGATAATGTTTAAAGATAGAAGAAATAGATAGTTAATCTTTTGTAGATTATGTGATTCTAAAGAAGATTATTCTTGTGCTTTTATGAGACCAAGTGTTTTTGAATTCTCATCATTTGGCGAAAAGATTAGTGTTGGTAGGGACTTGTTAAAGGATGAAACTCTACTTGAAGGTAGGTATATTTTCTTATGTTTTTGTTCTATGTAGTAAATGAAATCCTCAAAATTATGAAAAGAAACGTAAAACAAAAATGTTGTTGGTTTACGTTTCCTACTAGGTAATCAAAGACCGTTTACACACATCATAAGTTTGGGATTTTCTCATGGTTAAATTTCTCCTAATCATGTTCTCTATCACTCTCTCTCAGAACTGACCCTTTGTTTTTTCCTCCATGTCCATGTTTTCCTACATGGAACCCGAGTGTGGGTTAACTCGGGTGGCCTTTGTACTTCCTTTTCTTTCTTTTAAAGTAATGGTGTTACTGACTCTTTTTCCGATGTGGGACTTTCAATGAAATTTCAAAACCCAATTTAAAAAAATTGCGAGGACGCAATTTCTTAAGGGGGGAAGATTGTAACGACCCGAAATTTTGAATAAATCTTGTTTCCTAATTTCATGTGTTATTTTTTATACTCAAAAAAATTGTTTTATTTGATAAACATGATTATAAATAAAATGAGACCATTGGTTTTTGAGTGTTATATGACCATCAGTCAATATGACCACTGTGAACAAAATGTTTTGATTATTGTCTCTAAATTTAAGTAATCTTGGTTAATTATTATAGAAAGAAGATTTGATGGCCTCACCTAGTAGCCTTGGGCCGATCGAAGCCCATCTAACAGAGATTGGGAAGGAGGTAGCACCATTGGGCTTTGCTCTGGACCAAATCCAAGCCGAACTTCATCATGTGAAGCTAGAACGGAATCGCCTTCGCGAGAAGTTCAAACTGATAGAAATTACTACTTGGGCAATGTTGACTGAGCCGCCCCAAAATTCTATCACCCTAGCACACCTTACTCTTTGGTCCTATGCTGGTATTATAAGGGGTTATGTAACGAGACCGTAATTGCCTTGTGTAATCCTTTTTTTAAATAAAAATTTGGATTTCTTCTTATGATGATGTTTATGAATTTTCAAATGACCGGATAAATATTGTATGCATATTTTTGATGAATTTTAGAAAAAGGATATTTTCAAAATGGTTGTGTAAACCTTAAATAATTAAAAATGTGTAATGATTTTCGAAAAATGGTCTTCTACAATTATGTTCAGTACGAAATTTAGAGTCTAATAAGATCAACTTGATTTTTGATGAATAGTAAATTATGAATAGTGATTTTATGATTAGGATTAGTAATATGACCAAATGGATTAGTAATCTCACTTAAAGAAAGTTTTAAAATAATCTAGGCACCTTGATTAAGTAATGTGATTCAATAAAATAGTTAAATAACGGTTTCATTAATTATTATTCAAGTATTAGTTTTTTTCGGGTGAATAGTGTTTTTTAATTAAAAATTTAATTAAAAATAATTAGAAAATTATTTTTATAAAAAGGACTTTATTTTTGAACTCAGAGCATCGATATTATGCTAAGGTAATTTTTGGGGATTTTTCTGAAAAAAATGAATTTTCGATGAATAGTGTTTTTATTTAAAAATTAAATTAAAAATATTTAGAAAATTATTTTTATAAAATGGATTTCATTTTTGAAATCAGAGCATTGATATTTGGTTAAGGTGAAATTTTGGGATTATTCTGAGAAAGTTGAATTTTCGGTGAATAGTGAAAGTATAGTTTTTAAGTTACGGGTGTTTAATGACATCATTTAATGATGTATTAAGTATATATTCAATATGGTCGAATTATGAATAGTAAGATAAGGTGTGAGGTGTCCCAAGTGACCAATACCATGGGCAAATACCATGGGCAAGCCCATGGTTTTGCCAAAACCACTAGTGAGGTGTCCCTTGGCCATTAATGCTTTGTCCCCTCACTTTCCCTATAAATACCCACCCTTTCCTCCCTTAGTTTTCACTCCCAACTCTCCCCCAACGAAGTTCTGGTCTTCTTACCTTCCAAAGATTCCTCCCAAGGTTCCCCCAATCCCTCAAGGTCCAATCCTTTGAGTTTCAAGAGTCACATTTTAAGGTAAGGGATCCGACCCCTCTCTTTCTTTTCATGTAATCTCTTTTATGTCATTCCTATTATGCTCCATGTTTTTATGTGAGAGGATGTTCTTTTATACTCATCTTACTGCCCTTTTCATGTTCATATAATGAGAGATCCCCTCTTTCTCTCATTATTTCGTTTTATGAAGTTTTAAGTGGCGCCGTTAGGCTGCCGAAATTTTTGTAACGGATTCTTTCTCCCTTCTCATTTTTCAAGATCTATTTTCATGTAAAGTATTTCAAGTTCCTTTTTATTATGTTGGGGTATGATCTCTAAATTTATCATACTGATCTTTCATGATCATATGATGAGAGACCCCATTTTTTCTCTTCAATTCAGTATTTTGAAGTTTTATGTGGCGCCGTTAGGCTGCCGAATTTTTAAGTGGTTCTTCACCCTTCTCGTTTTGAAGTTCTACTTTCATGTCAATTCTTTCAAGTTCCTTTTTGTTATGTTGGGGTATGATCTCTATATCTATCATACTGGACTCTTATGTTCATATGATGAGAGACCCAATTTGATCTCTTCAATTCAGTATTTTGAATTTTTAAGTGGCGCCGTTAGGCTGCCGAATTTTTAAGTGGTTCTTCACCCTTCTCGTTTTGAAGTTCTACTTTCATGTAAATTCTTTCAAGTTCCTTTTTGTTATGTTGGGGTATGATCTATATATCTATCATACTGGACTCTTATGTTCATATGATGAGAGACCCCATTTGATCTCTTCAATTCAGTATTTTGAAGTTTTAAGTGGCGCCGTTAGGCTGCCGAATTTTTAAGTGGTTCTTCACCATTCTCGTTTTGAAGTTCTACTCTCATGTCAATTCTTTCAAGTTCCTTTCTATTATGTTGGGGTGTGAACTATATATCTATCATACTGGCCTCTTATGTTCATATGATTAGAGACCCTATTTGACCTTGTCAATTCAATTTTGTTGAAGTTTAAGTGACGCCGTTAGGCTGCCGAATTCTCACAAGAGAAATCTTTTTTTTCCTCCTTTCATGTTCTTCATTTCATATGGTATATTTTCAAATTTCATTACCATGTTCTCAAATCCCTTATATTTTTTCCCTATATGGTTTGATGGGTCATTTATGAATGTTTGACCCATGTCCCCTCTCTTCTCAATGTTTTCTAAAACCTTGTAACATAGCCGTTATGCTGCAGAATTTTCGTCTCAAAATGCCTCTCTCTCTTTTCTAAAAATTATTTAATGTTATAAAGTGAATACTCAAAGCTCTTATTTCTACAGGGGTATTCACATATATATCAAAATGTTCTATTTTAAATTCTGGGAATTTCATAAATGAAACCCTCTTTCCCTTTCCGTGGGTTTAAAGTGACGTAAAGATCATGTCTTTAAAGCAGTTTTTAAAACGTTATGATTATGAAATGAAACCCATTTATTTTATGCTATGTGGGTTATTTATGAAATGTTTGATGATGATATATGTGGCTCACATGATAATAAAGGAAAATTTAAGGGTGCGCCCTGATAGCGCTCCAATCCATTGGGTAATGATGTAACCACTAGAGATTACAATGTTCACGATACCTTGGTGAATAACCTTGGTAATTTTCAAATGACACATTGGGGATGGACCTTGGTGATATGTTCATGATTGTCTATGTTAAATGATGTAGCCACATCTTCAAGTTATGAAAAATGTTATTTTTATTATGAAATGCCTCATGATTTCTTTCTCATGCCTTAAAGTTCTTTTCATGTCCTTATTGAAGTATCTCAAGTTCACATGTAAAATGTTCCACTTGTTTCCCTTACTGGGCCTTCTTCTCACCCTTTCTTTTGATGTATGTCCCCAGGTTATGAGATGCAGTAATGAACCTAGAATGAACTTATGGAGACGCCTTGCAAGTGTTTAAGAAGAATGCTTTATGTTGTTTTCATGTATTATGTTCCTGGTTTCCAAGACACTAAACCTTAAAGATCCTCAGATTTGTGTAATGTAATGAAAGTTTTTGTTATAAAATAGCGGGATGCTATATTACAAAATCTGAGATGTGAAATTAGGTTCTCTAATATAGAAAACTATAGATGGCACAAAATTATGCCTTACCACCTATAGATGATACAATCATCCAAAATAATCCACATTAGGTATATATATGATTAGAATGAGGTCAGATATTTTGGCCAGACGATCAATAACCTCCTAAATGGAATTCATACCCAGAGGTGTATGAGGTAAGACATCAATGAATTCCATGGAGACATCGTACCACATCCATGTAGAAATGTGTAACGGTTGGAGAAAACCGGACGGCCTTTGCTTCTCTACTTTCACTTGCTTACTTGTGTTGCATCGCAACACGAAGTAATCAATGTCATGTATAATAACTGGCCACTAGATATATCGTCACACGTCATAATACATCTTGGTGGCACCTATAATGATAACCCACATTGACTGGTGGCTATCTTGCATCAGCACCATCTGTATAGAAAACAACACTGTTGAATAGCCCTTGAAGCACAAGATGCCATCAGGAGATGACGACCAATAAAAATATGACTCCACATAATGAATAATCATTATCAACCACTATGAAAACTCTTCACTGGGTTGTTCCTGCTGAATCAAATCCTAGTGAGAAGGAGTCAACTGAATTCTCTATAAGAACACACCTACACTGTGCTTCTTGGTCTCCACATGCATTTGACCAGAGAGCCCCATTAATGTCCACTCATCACTGGACTTCCCAAGGATTAAACTATTACATTTCTACTCAATGAATCCTCCACTACATTACCCCATCCAATGTATAAAAAATGACAAGGTTGAACCCCTAAAAGTACTCAATCCAGTGATGCTTTCTTAGATTGAGATCCTTCTGTGAGAAGATAAAGGCTAAGATTTTGCGATCAGAGTAGACCGTAAACAACTCCCCAAATTAGTAGTGACCCCATGTCTTTAATTAATGCATCACTACTGCTAAGGCGAAGTCATTTTTTAGATAATTATTTTCATGTAGTCGGTGTTGGTATGAACCATACGCCACAGTGTGATCACCCTGGATAAGTACACACTTGAGACCCATACCTGGAGCGTCACAATACCCCACATACATATTTTCATCCTCTGAAATAAATAAGAATGGGGCAGTATTCAACCACCACTTTAGCTCGTAGAAGGATTCCTGACATTATGGGTCCACACAAACATCACCCCTTTCCAAGTGAGCGCGGTCATGGGAGAAGTCATCTGGGAGAAATCCCAAACAAACCTCATTTAGTAACTATGCAGGCCAATGAAACTCATGATCGTGAACATGATATTTGGATTCTCACATGACATAAACACACTGATCTTTTCGGGGTCCACCGAAAACCCCTTCTCCAAGAAGACATGCCCCAGAAACATCACCTCCCTTATCCAGAAACTGAACTTGGATAGATTTTCATATAGGCAGGGATCTCCCAAAGTGACCAACATGATCCACAAATGAAAATCATTCTCCTCCTCAGATCCTTATTAACTAGGATATCGTCCATGAGTACTTTGAAAAATTAGTTAAGATACTAATGGAATACACTATTCATGAGTTTTGTAAAGACTACTAGAGAATTGGTTGATCCAAAAGGCATAACCGTGTACTCAATGTTGTCATACCTACTTTAGAAGACTGTCTTTGAGATATCTGCATCTTTGACCCTGATTTTGTTATATCCCAAACAGAAGTCTATTATTTAGAACCACATCTCCCCCTCTACTGATCAAACAATTCATCTATACTGGGAAAATGATATTTTTCAAGATTATTACTTTTTTTAGATTTTGGTAATCAATAAAAAATCAGAGGGATCCATCTTCCTTCTTCGCAAAAAATACATGAGTTTCACATTGATTGACAACCGGGTGAATGAATCCTTTGGATTTTAAATATTTCTATTGTATATTTAATTACCTCTTCTTGGTGGGGCCTTACAATATAAGGGATAATATATTGTATGTGTTTTCATTGCCAAATAAATCATGAACTATATGTCTTGCTCTAGAGGTAATCATGAAAAATAATCTTGGAATACATCTGTAAACTCATCAAATAACCAAGGTTGTACAACTTTAGGATAATGACCATCTTCCTATAGCATGAGTAATGATAAATGTAAGAGAAGATTACCCAAATCTGGGGGTGGAGGTCCTGTGCAACCCGACCGAGGATCCCAATCCATAAGGAAAACCTGGCAACTCCCATCAGGTTCCATCAAACTAACATGTAACCAATAAAAATTGATGTTCACATGAAAGTGTAACATTAAATCTATGGCACATATCACGTCAAATATATCCATATCTAAGTTTAGGAGGTCCCACTCCATATCAATCGCTAATATGGAAAGCGTACACAATGGGCACCTGATACCCTTCTCCTTTTTTATTCCAAGCAGCGTCACCAAATATATCAAAAAATATAATTCTAGGTTGGAAAATGAAGCATGTTAAAAATATGGGTAGAGGTGAATGAAAAAGAAGAACCATTATAAAAAATAACATTCTCTATAGGTCATGCAATCAATACATTACCTTGAATTATCGTTGGTCCCACCTCTGATCCTGTCAGTGCTTGATCCACAGCATGAATATGCCTGGCCTATACCTGAGAACGACAGTTAGTATGTGGCTATGGACTGAACTGAATCTTCCTAGAAAATGATCTATAACTGCTACCACGAACACCAAACTGAGAACCCCCCTGTCCTCGATGGCATTGACTAAGCTGGTACTCTTCTAGGAGCCACTGATCCTAACCCATATTGGAGTGGATGTGTTGTCCTATAAACGCAATACAAGTGTATCATACCACCAAAATAATAAAAAAGAATCATATGATATGTGCATACTGGTCGGATGTTCCCAAGCATCCAAAACTGGTGGAACACAATTGACCTCACATTAGAAGCCACTGAAGAAAACTGTCTGGAAGGTTGACCCGAGCTGACTGCTCCATCATTTCCATGCACACAATGCTTCCTTTTCGTCTCAGAAGTGTTGTCACGTCCCATTACTGACATAGTCCCATAGAAACAAACCGTCCCTATACGGCTGATCTCCACCATGAAAGATCTATCAACCACTTCAACATAGTTTTTCAGCTCGAATTCGAGGACATTGGAATAGATCTCTAGTCACAAACCCCTCTCGAACTTTTGGGCCTTTATTTACTCATTATAAACCATATTTGGAGCATACTGGATAATCTCAAAAAAAATTATTCAATTCTCATTCACTGAAATATTTCCCTAAAAAAATTTCCATTAACTCTCATGATTGATAATATCCCAAAACCTCATGGAAATATTGGTCGTGGAAGATATCATTGATGTCCTTCTAGCACATCTGCTCGTGTTAGCTAGCTTGAATCACTATTTCCAACCACCTACAGCTAGGACCCTCTAATAATAAGTAGGAACATTTCACACTAACCTCCTCAAGTGTTTCTGAAAACTCAGACATGTGCTTGATCAATTCGAGCCACTCCTACACTTCCTAGGGTTCTGTGCTACCTCAGAATGTAAGAGGTGTGTTTTTCTGAAATTCATGGGATTTTTCCTTCCCAGGACCATTCTAATCATCTCTAAAAAGTGATAGAATAAGATTCTTTCAAGGTCCAAGATCTTGGACAGCCTTAACCACAGCCTAAAATTGCCGCTCATTAAGCAGTGAGGGTGAACTCTCTCCAGCTTCATTCCGTGGGTTCATTGGATCCTTCCAGGAAGGCATATTGCTATAAAAAGGTACAATCACAAGAGTGAAAATATCAGTGCAAAAGTTCTGAAGGCCATCATCATTAACATAAATTATAAATAATTCAAAAACATCACAACAATAAAATAAACAACAACTTCACCCCCACATGATGTCTACATGCTGTCTACAGCCCACAGGTCTCACCTGGAAGTGAAGTCAAACAAAAAATCCCAACGCCCCATGGTGACATGAGGTGTGTCCCAAGAGGTGAGATACATGAACCCTACTCATGGAAAAAATTTTGAGACCTAATATTCTTATCTCCTGTCTAGCTTGACTCATCCCAAGGAGTAATATAACCCAAAAACATTAACCTACCTCTAATATAATATTTTTACGAACTGAATATGATCACAATCAAAACCAGAACCTCACCTAATCTGTGGCAGTTTCAAAGGGTGTTCCCTATCCCCACATACTAGCACAAGTGAACGCGTATCTTAAACATTGTCTTGGGAACAATTTACCAGATATTGGATATATAAAACAACCTCAAACAATTAAAAAATGGAATCTGAAAATTCATTCCAAACAAGACATAAATAAAATTCAGAACTAAAAACACAGGTCTAAAAATGACACAATAGGTCCAAAAATTCATAAATTTAGCAGGAAACTAACCTCAATGTCCACCACATGACAAGGATTCTTCACCCTTGAGCCGTCTCCACAACACCACACAATGTGAGCTACTGGAAACCAGAACACCCATCTATAAAAGCCTTTCCCTAACAAATGTCAAACATACCCTGGTCTACATACAACTAAAGGTGTATTTATAGTGTAAACATAAGCCCAATATTATACCTCCAAAATATTCCATGTGACATGAATTATAAGATAAAAATCATGCTAGTGTTATAAACAATGAATGGTAGAAATAATTTCTAAAGGTTAATATTTAAAATGAAAAAAGTTTTCAAAGTGGATAACTTTAAAGAATGGTTACATTTTAATAAAACATTTAATATGATCAATATTAAATCAAAACACACCATAATCAAAAGGTAAATTCCAAATAGTAAATGCGAACTCAACACGGGAACACCCCTATCACTAGTTAGTTTTGATCCCCTTGTACCTCGCATCTCATTGTGTAAGTAACCATAACAATATCTATTCTCATTCACGAGTCACTTGTTGGGGAATCAACCATAACCTTTTGGTCGCTGAAAACATCATCATCATAATTTTTTTATTGTCAACATCAATCTTGAAAAGTGAAACACGGACAAAACCACTCGGGATCACTAGCATGGTAGTACACATCCTCCCACCTATATACTCTTGTTTCCCTCTTTGTGCACAAACAAGTTCCACATGATACAAATTCCATTTACACATAAAAACCATATTTCTGGCCATAAAAAATCAAAACTGTAGCTAAAAATCATTTTCACCATTTTTATAACTCAAACAAAAGCTTATAATTTACAAAAAATAACTATCGATGTTATAAAAAAAACATCTCACCTAAAATCCAACTAAAAATCGTCTATTAACACAAAATTCATACCAATATTACTCCCAAAAATTATTTTCTGCAATAAAAATTTTATATAAATATATTCCATGAATTATAAGACAATTCTGATTGGTAAAACCTGGAATCCACAAGTAAAACACCCATTTTAACACAAAATTGGATTATAAAAATAACTACATAACAAATGCTACAAAAAACAGATATAGAATTAAAAATAATAAAAGAGGAAGATAAAGTAAATATTAATAAATAATACTAACTCGTTATAAATTTGATACACATGGAATCCCATGCCATATATCTCAAAACACTCAAATCGTTGTGGGAAACTTCAACAGATCCACCATCGCACAACATGGGAGTGAACACAAACAAAAACAATAAGATCAGGACACGACACTCAAAAATTGACCATTGTTCGAATCCCTACTTTTTTGATGTTATTAAAATCCTGAAAATTTAAAATAACGTATGAAAATTTGTAAAATCCTAAGAAAATGGGAGGAGGAAGTACAAAAACCCATTAACTTTAGACATCTTGAAGAAATCGCCCCAAATCCACCAAAGTTTAAATCTCCAAGAAACCAAAACTGATGGGGTGGCTCGAATGATATTGAGGAAATCATATGGGGAATGAAATGGGGGGAAATAAATTGAAATTGAATTATTTATGGATGAAAATAAATTTCCTTCTCAATTCAGGATGATTTGGAAAACCCTGATAAGTTTAGCCCAAATCTGCAATGCAAATGAGCTCTAAAAAAGTTGACACAAACATAGGGGTGTGCCTATGTCTGTTGTATTATATTGGGATGTTTAATCACAAAAACCAAAACAAAAAACTTGAATGATAAATAAAATAATTAATATTTTTTAAGCAGGAATTGGGCACACTGGTTGGACCAATGCCTATCTAAATCACCAAACTCTAAAATGCAAATGAGTTCCTAAGGAGTATAAATAGAAATAGTGGTTTAAATATGTTAGGGAGGCCATGTAGGAAGTGTAAATGAAGGAAAAAGTTGAAAAATGTATTTATAAAATAATCATAATTTGTTTTCAAATCTGGAAATGGGATCACAGTTGGGCCCAAATCATGAAAACCGACGATTCCCTAAACAATATATGGGAACCCCCCACAGTAAATGAAGCATATTAATAACAAGAAAAATAACATTAAAATAAGTATTGTAAGTTACATAAACTATTATAAGAATAAACTCCATCATTAGTTCATTACATTTTACACCTTCTCCAATGATGTGATTTTTTATATAAGTATTTTTTTTGAACAATGATGTTTCATTATACTATTACTAAGATTAATATCACATTGATTGACAAAACAACAAAGAAGGTTAAAAATCATGCCAATAAAAAAATTTCCTATAACATATTCTACCACATATGTTTTATTATACATTTAGTGTAAATTTTATACTCATATGTTGTAGTGATCATAATTAAAATTTTTTATTTCTATTATTCCAACTCATATATAAATATCCACAATATAATGCACCAATGGATGTGGATCCTCAATCATAAATACAAAAATAAAATTATTCATACATATATCCACAATGGAATTTATTTCTTCTGAAATAATATTTTATTCTGATATCAATTGTTTTATTGATATATATTAGAATTCTTTTTCATTCAATGAGTTATGATTTTTTTGGATCACATTGATACCTAAAACATAATTTAACAGTGAACATAAAATATATTCATGAATATGTTTGATACAATAAAAATCCAAACAACAAAGTACACTAATTGGAATTTACTTCCTTACCATATAATTCTTTTGAAAACTATATTCCCATTGAAATATTTCTGGAAATTGGATTTGAGTTTCCTAATGAAAATGTATTTATATGTTCCTTAGCACAATTCTCTTGAGATAAGAAATTTTTATTATATTTATTGATATGAGGGACATGGGTATATTTGATTTATCCTATAATGGAATTTTCAATGAATATTTCATCTCCTCCTCAAAATATTACATGTTTTTTAATCATTCTCAAAAAAATATTATATCATCAACATAAAAACAACAATGTGTTAGAACTAATTATTTTATTTTTTGTAGATTATGCAATCAACTATTCCATTCATGAGATTAAAGTTGCATAAGAATTTATCTAACCTTAAATACAATCCACTCGATTTTTCTTCAACCCATACACAACATTCTTCAACTTGCACACATATCTTTCATCTTTCCTAAGAATAAATCCACATAGTTGTTATATAAAATAGTATTCATTGAGATTTCCATTAATAAATATATAAATAAAATCATTTTAGATAAAAGTATATAATTTTTTAGAATACATATCATGAAACTCTTTAATAATTTTTAATATTTCCAATTGGGAAAGATTGCTTCAAATTCAATACCTCTAATGTTTGATTAACATTTAAAAACCAGTCTTCGCATGTTTTTTGAATCTAAACATTTTTTATTCTTCTTGTTTTAATAAGAAAATTACCAATCTATTACTTTTTTTTAAGAATAAGATACCATGTATCATCCATTTTATGTTGATCAATATCACCATTCCTACAATCAATCAATTTTTAACATATCCAAGATTTACCAACATATTTTATATCAAACAATGAAAACTAAAAAATATATAATTCTAATATAGATATTATTGTGGTATGAACATGTTTTCATTAACTTGCAAAGATGTTTATAACTTCTATATGATTCCCCATCTTAGTATGAGATGAACTTAATTTTCTTTTATCACATGATATTTCTGAGTAAGAATATTCATCCCAAGATACTATAATATTATTACTATCATTATTAAGATCATAAATATGTTTAGTTACAACAACATAATCTTCCCATTGTTCCAAATAAACAATCAATTTTCAAAAATACGTATTATGATATTCATAAACATTAAAATTTATATAGTAAACAATATTTTTAAATTATTTTTTTACGAAATCTATATCATCTACCATTATGTTAGTGACCATTAAACATTCCATTAAAACATATTCGATCAAACATCCCATGACTCTCACCATTAAAATATCTAAGGTAAAAACTATCAAAAAACCATGTGTTGTTTCAAAATGGTGTTTTATTAATACAAATCATATAGGGTCATATATATTCAGTATATAAAAATATCATTTCTGAATTTGAATTACTACTCTAACAATATTCCTGCAAAAATATCAGGATGTATAATGCTTGATAAGAATTATAATCTATAACTTGATGAAAATTACAACTATTCATTGAGAATGTTTTTTGATGTGGTCTATACAGTGAAACTAACTCGTGATGAAAGACACGATTTATATGATAATGTAAAAATTCATGAATTGTACATTATCCACCTTTTTAATTTCAAATCTAAATCATAAAATATCTACATTAATTCATGTACTTATCATAAAGTACGTGACAATTTTTATATCCTATTATTTATTCGTCAAAATCATTATACATGTAATGTCAGTAAATACTTATAAAAATGATATAATGTACATATATCCATTTTTTTCTTATCCATATTCCCTAAAATGTTATATTATATCCATTCTATTAGACCAGTATAATTGAACTCAACATTCCTATTTCATGAGTTTGTAATCATTTATTTCTCTCATATGTAATGAATAAAAATATATTATTCTAACCTTATTAATAAAACCAAAAATAATTTATATCTATCTTGTTGTTATCATTTTCACTTGGAAAATATATACCAACATTTTGTTTCAAACCATATATTCTTTAACCATACGCTAATATTATGAATTCATCACATCAGAAACATGAAAAAACTAACCTGTAATTCACTTCCCTATTGTAATAAATTTCTCATCATAAAGATAATTAATAATGACACCATATCCTTTAAGAAAAAATTATATAATATCATTAAATTAGTGTGAAATAATCAAAAAGTTGTCTTTCATCCCATAAATAGAAAATGTTTTTTATATTGTTCTATTTTCTTCCATAATATGAGATGATCCAACACATTTGATTCTAAGTAACTCATCATTGTATAAATTATGTAGTTCTTATTTACAATCCATTAATTAAATAATTGATTCATATAGTTTTTTCATAGGTGGTGAACAAAAACTATTAAATGTGCATTATTGTTCTCCTATTTAATCACTGATTGAAGGGTCAAAAAATGATTTTTTATTTCATTTTTCATCAGTCCGATAAATTTTTTCCAAATTGATATATTTACTTTTTGTTCTTGTAACAACATAAGAAATCAATTTTCAAGATGTGTAGGATGATCACATATTTAAACAATTGTTTATATGGGATGTGGTCTATTTGTAATTGTAAAAAAAATATTTCTCATGTATTCATAATTGGGTTGGTTGACTTCCCATTAAATGTTTCCTATAGGTACTCATAGATTAATTATATGTTTTTTTAAATAATATATTTTTTACATTCCTAAAGCATCAACGACACCAGCAGTAACCTTGTATATCATATTTATCCTTGTAAAAGGAATATTTTTAGGTGTTGTGAACCAATGTTTAATCAACATTCTTACCATCCTAATTGGAAAATTTTTTTATACACATGGTTTAAATAAAAAATATAATTTAATCCGTTTAATTATATTTTTTCATAACCTCAAAACTATATCTAGATGTAGTTTAATTTTTTTTTCTAACTTGGACAAGATAGAAATATGTGGGTTTTCAACTCTAAATGTTTTTAGTTCATATATTATTTAAATAAAATATTTTACTTCAGTATATCAAAATCATTATTATTTACATTCGTGAATATATTTTCTTCATACCTATATGATATATACTTCTCATAAGATATAGAAATGTTTGTAACTGAGTTATGGATGTTTGTAATTAATAAATCTTTATTAAATAAATTTTGTTGAAGAAGTTATAATACATCATTATTTTCTATTTTATTTTCATTAATATTCATTTATAGGTTCTTCTAATCACCAAGAATATTTTTGATACCATCAATATCTTTTCGAAAAATGTATTTTTTACTACAGAATATTTAATTATCTATTTGAAATTTTATTTTCTTTCATCAATTTATTATTATATTTCTGAACCTTTTAAATCATTTATATAAATTCTCTCTATTATATCATTTATCATAAAACCCTAATGAATTTATTTTAATATTTCAAATTCAATATATTCATGAAATGTTATTTTTAAACAAATAATATTGGAAAAAGAAAAGTTTTCGTAGTACCGTAATTTGTTTTTCTCAAAATTTATAATTATCACCATCTTTCTTATAAATAGATTTTTTGTTTTTGTATTTATAAAACATCCAATACTTCCCCGTAGAATATAGTTTTCATTTTTTGGACATTATTTCCAGGGATCTTGTTGACATACTGTAAAAATATTATTCATATTTATATTCCTTTTATTTAGAAAATGTCTAGAAACATTTACATCAACAATGTAGCCAGAGAACATCAGTGATAGATTTTTTTCATACATTAATGGTCCAATTTTTAATATTTTAGAAAAAATGACATAAATTAATAAATTTAATTACTAACCACATATGTATTGTTCATTTCAATAGATTCTTCTCAAATTACATCATTCATATAAATTATTTTCATGGCTACATTGAATGTTATTTTAATAAGTTCACTATTCAAATTTAATGTTGTATATTGTATTATTATCTCACATGTTACAATGATTATATATAGAACCTCCCTATATAAAGTTGCAGGATATTACAAATCTAATTATAAAAATAAATTTAAAAGTATTCGAGAATATTTCATAAGTTCATTTAAAAAATGGTGGAATCATGAATAAACTCATTGGTACATCTTAGGGTACATAACATATCATTTACCATCATAACGAATCATCGAAAATATTCATTATTTCCAATGATATTGTATTAATACAAAAATTTAAATATTTAAAGTTATTTATGTTACATTATTATTAATTTTTATATTGTATTTCTCTTATTATTTAACATGTTATGAGGGTTATATATAAAACCTCCCTGCATATAGTTTCAGGATCTCTAGAAACAATGTAATAAAATTATTTTCAATGTATTCAAGAATATTTCATTTTTTATTTTAAAAAATGGATGAATCTTGAAAAATATCTGTGATACATCATATGGAACATAAAATATTATATACCTTCGAAAAGAATAAAATAGACATGTTAATTTTCAAAAATTATATTGTTTTCATACTTAAATCTCAATATTTTTAACATCAATTTATTCACATTAGTATTTCATTCATATATTTCCTTTAACTTATCCATAATTAATTAATTCTATTCAATTATATTAAATTTACTAAAATTAATATCAAATAGTGAGGATTGTATAACACTTCTTGATCACCCATCGTTATCCAAATTATTCGAATCGGTTGATTTTATTGGAAGACCATTATTCTAAAGAGGGATACAGTCTATATAAATTTCATGAACATCATAAAAATGGAAAAAATATATAGCTACATTCGATCATTCCATATTTTCTTTTTCTTCATATCAAAGATAGGAATCTTTATATTTATAATAAAGTACATAAATTAGAAGGTAGAATTTTATTTTATCGTACATCAACAATGATTAAATAAAATGAACATTCATCATTATACTAATTTAATGTACTAATAATGATATGTTCAATCACATAGACGGGGAGTGCTGAATCCACATTCTTACGTTTAGAGTTATCTTCCATGAGAAATAAAATTGACAACTTATTAGTTTGATATGAATTTTTCTAAAACACAAAGACATGAAAAACCACTAAAACACATTTATTTAGGAGGTTCACTATAGAAAAATATCTTCAGTCCCATTACATGGTTTTTAATTAATCTCTAACATGATGAACCACTATAAAAAATCTATTATATGTCCTTATAGAGAGCATGAAATATCCTATCACTTTAAAAGTAAAACCATAAGGATTTAAATAAAACAATTGAAATGCATGAATAACTAGGAATCTATGAAATAACAAATTATATTAAGTAGATTGTTATAAACTAACCATTAAACATAATTTATCCTCTTCAATAATTTAAATTTCAAAAAATAGTTATCTATGGTTGTGGTCAATAAGATATTTGGAGTCTCATAGAACCAACAAGATTTATTAATGGATTGTAATATATCCCTATGAATAGTAATATAAATACTAATTTTACCACTATGAATAGTAAATCATATTATTATTTTATTTTCTTGAGATTATAAAATAATGATTTCTTGATGTTTTTTTCAATGTGATATAAATTGGGTTATAGGTTTGAAATTTTTATATTTTGAATAAATTATTAATTTGTAAAAAAATTAAATTAATCATATTATGAAAAATAATTTTAAAAAATACAGCTTATTTTTTGAATTATACACATTGAAAAATGGTTATTTTGTTTTTTGGGAATTTTCAGAGATAGACGAATTTTTAATGAATAGTAAAAATTACAGTTTTATGATTTAGAGAGTTTAATGAGATCATAGTTATCTAATAATGATGCAATCATTATGCTCAATTATTGTGGATTAAAATATGATATGATTTGTTCCATGTGGCTAATACCATTTTAAAAAATACTTGGGAAGACCATGTGTTTTCAAATACCACTAATGAGGTGTCCTTTGAATATAATTAAAACCTGCCCCACTTTCACAATAAATACAACCCCCACCCCCATCTTCATATCACACTTCTCATGCTTTGTGCATTGTATAAGTTCTACCCAATCCTATCTCCATTAATATTCCCCACGTTCAAGACCTGATGGTCTCACTAAATGCCCAAAACCAAATTCCTTAATAAGGATCACATGGAGAAGAGATCAAGAGGTAAGAATCCTCTTGCATTTTCTTATGCTTTCATTTCAATTCCATTTGTTTTCATATAAACTATTTCTTTTCCCACATCTGCATTCTTCCCCTCATCTTCTATCATTCAAAAAATAAACACACCATCTGTGATGTGAAAATTTACCAAAATCATTGATGAGGTGTATCTAATTTCATTTAATTATTTAAATGATGATAATAAACCAATTATAATGGTTGAAATGTATCTTAATGTTTAAGTTATAACTTATTTAATGTTTTGAAGTTAATATATATACATAATATTATTTTATATAATGGAAGTATTTATTGAATGTCAAAGAACTGCAAAAAATATCTAAACATATATGACTAAAGATTTATCTAATGATTAATACTCATACAATATGTTCAAAATGATTTATGTAATAATTTATTATTCTAGAAACATGTTAATACCATTTCATTCCAATATTATAATATCATTTAAATATGAAAAGAAAATAAAATACAACCCGGCCAATGAAATCAGGTAAAGAACACACCCGAAACATTGGAAAGAACAAAGTACTAATAATTAAAGGGTGAAATGATGTTATGAAATGTTTATAAAAGGTGTCATAAACAATAATATGTTTCTATATGATATTAATAACAATCATTGTATATGATTATTAAACACTTTTAAAGTAAGATGAACCACATATAATGGAATTATTTACCCAATTTCCATTCTTTGGGTTAAACTTCTATTACATTAATTATCTCATATTAGAATTTTTTGGGAGAAGAATTTTGTCTATATTATATTTAAATATTCGTATTCATATTTTATATACAAATTACGTCCATTATATTAAGTATCACATTAATTGTAGGATATTTGTAAGGGGATTTTCTTTTAAAATACACATTTAAATTTATGTTTTACAAAATTTATATGAAATGTTTTAATACAATTTTTATTACTTAATAATTATGTTCTAGTTCTTGGGTGTTGTTTATAATGAAGTGTGGGACCTATATATCCCTCTAATTCATTAGGACTATGTAATTTTTATATTCTCCATATGGTTTCTCTAAGTGTTCTGATGATGTGTACCCAATAAGGTAGCAGCGAGGGTTACATAATATGGTAGTCGTGAGGGTTAAAAATAATAAGGTTACTGAGAGGGTTACAATATTATGTATATAATTCCCCATGATACCATTATGGTTCTATTTATTTTCTTTATGTTTTTTTAAATCTTTTGGAAATATGATGTTTCACAAAGTAAGTATATATGGGTGATAAGTATTTCTTTTTTGAAATGATTTCATATGCCTACAAGTATTCATATACTGGTGTTTTTTCCTTATTTTTTATATCATTTACAAATCTTTTGGGGACCATAACATTATTTTAATTAACATTCATAGGTTATAAGGATGCGTATGACAATTAAGGACTCAAAGTAATATGTTATGCAGATTTCTCAGAGAAAACTTTTTCTAATTAAAAATATTTATACATTGGATGGAATGAAAAATGTTTTTTGTGTAGCTTGATTGTATAAATGTGTACTGTTATGTATGAATCGTATCCCAATTCTCTATATCTCTAAAATTTAAATGATACTCAATGTGAAATTAAGTGATTTCATGAGTAAAATTAAATATTATGTAATGTAATAATGATGGTTCCATTTAGATGGTGTCATTAGATGGTTTAGATAACTTTTGGAGTTTGGATAATGTTAGAAAAATAAAATAAAAGATATTTACACTATGTTTAATTTGAAATTTTATTTCCATTAAAGGTTACCATGTTGCTTTAACTCAGAAATGTATGTTCATAATGGTTTTCTGTAGAAAAAATAAGGAAGCTTAAGTAGAAAGGCACCGACAAAATGATATCCTACAAAATCAGCAGCCTAGAATGGTAGGGATTGGAACCGAGTAGTTTGTGATAGTATTTTTTCTTCAAGAACAAAAAATTAATGGGGGCGGTATCCATACAAGAGAAAGAAAAGTGAAACCAAAAAATAAACATGACAACAGTTGAACATTTTATGAGGCAACACCCTCCTACTTTATGTGGAAATTCTGACCTAGTAGCGGATGGAAGATGGATTAAATCCCAAGAAAAGAAATCCAATGTTATTGTATGCTCTGATAATCAATACGTATGTATTTACATTTATCATTTTAAAGGTTAAGATAATCAGTGGTGATCAATGATCATGAATATCAAGGACATAGAGGATATTGAAGCCTTAGAAATATGTGAAATTAAAAATCATTTCCTTGAAACATATTTTTAAATTGTCTTTCACCTTATTATAGAGAAGTAATTCCTTGAATTAAATAGAAAAGAGATTGATTCAGTGGCTGTGTATAATGAAATATTTACCTGAATGGTGATATATATCTAAAATCATATTTTGGATCTTCATATAAACATTTACTGTTTTACATAGTATTGTAGCCATGATATCGAAGGGCATTGGATTACCATGGGTTGAAAATATATGGGAAACATATTTGGGGATCTGAGAGGATAGAAATAGAGTTTTCTAAAGATCAGTTCATTTTGAAAATATGGAGAAGAAGAGGTCCATATGGTAAGAGATGTGTATGATTCAATAAAATAAATATGATGGTGTGAAAGTATTGTTTATATTTTGTGAAAAGTTCCACAAAAATAACACTATGGGTTGACTTACCAAAACATGGAAGTGTTTTTTATGCGGTATGTTTGGAGATATGGCACGAGATTGTAAGGAAAATAATCCTAATAATAATCTTGATAATCAAAATATAATGTATTTTAAATGTGGTGAGATGGGTGATTATGAAAATTCCTTCACAATGTGACATCTGAATGATGCAAAGAATCTAGAATATAGGTAGAAAGGTGTTGTGAGATCCTTTACGACTACGTCAGTAAACATCAGGACATCAAAATAATTATTATCAGGTATGTTTTTTACTTATATTTATCTAATGTTTTTTATAAGGGGTCGAGACATTCCGTTATTTCTAATAAATTTTCATGTAAATTAGAAATATCACCTAAACAAATGAGATTGGACATTATTGTTAAAACACAAGGGGGAAATATTACATAAAATATGAATTATAATGGTTTTCTTATTGCGTTAAGTGGAAAGATATTACCTGAATTTTTTTTTGTTTTCCCCTATGTATATTTCGATTTCATTCTATGTATGGATTTGATTTCTTTCTATAATGTTATGGTTTATTGTAGTCATAAAGAATATGATTTTAAAAAATAATTTTAGTTTTTATCCAATAATTAACTCATATCATTCATAACAATTTAGGATGTTGATAAATTTTATAATGATGAAAATTAATGTTATATTTTATCTATTTTTTAAAATAAGGGATCTATTTTGATTAATGATGTTCCCATGGAAAATTAATATCTGGATGTTTTTTCTAATGAGTTACCCAGTGTTATATCAAAACAGGATGTTGAATTCATGATTCAATTCTTTATTAATTATAATATATTTTAAAAACCCATTATATAATTACTCAAATTGAACTTAATGAATTGATAAATAAGCTTTACAAGTTTCATGATAATGGAATCATTTATCCTAGCACTTCACCATGAGGTGATCATATTTTTTCAATAAAAAGAATGGTGGTTCAAAGAGACTATGAAATGATTATAAATCCTTGAATAACATCACTGTTAAAAACATGTATTCATTGCCTCATATCAATAAATCTCTTTTATTAAATATCATGATCATTCTATTTTTCCAAGGCTGACCTGAGGTTAGGGTACCATTAGTTTAAAGTTAGGGGTAAAGATATCCCAAAGACTATATTTTGTACTCGATATGGGCATTTGGATTTATTTTGTACATCGTTTGTGTAATCTAAGGCACCTAATATATAAATGGATCTTATAAATAGAATATTTCATGTGTTCTAGGATAAGATTATACTTGTGTCTATTGATGAAATTTTGTTATCTTCTAAAATAAAATAGGATAATGAAAAGTATCTAAGGGTTTTTTTTCAAACATCGAAGGAAACGATACAGTATTGAAAATTTAGTAATAAATATATTTTGTTGAAAAAGATTTATTTTATTGGGAACATTGTAAATAAGGATGGAATAACTATTGATCTTATCAAAATAGAAGTGGTGGTTGAATGGCCACAATGCTCAAATGATACATAAATTTATAGTTTTCAAGGATTAGAAAGTAATTAATGATTAGTTTGATAAAAAATTACTTGGTTATTTATCCCACTAACTATGTTAACATGAAAATGGGTTAAATTTATTTGGAATGAAGAATGTGGTATTGGTTTTCTATAAATGAAGAAGATATTAGTGTATGCTCTAGTTTTGGATCTGCCATCCAGAATGGGTAATTTTGTCATCTATTGTGATGATTTGTTTAAGAGACATGGTTGTTTTCTAATAAAGAATGATCATGTAAATTTTTATGCTTCATGAAAACTAAAAAATCATGAGGAAAATTATGACACACATGATTTGAAATTAGTATTTGAGGGATTTTTTTAAATTATGAGGCATCATTTATACAGATAAAATGTCAAATATATATAAATGTCTATATTATTTATTCACACTGAAGGAATTTAACCTGATGCAGAGAAGATGGCTTGAATTGATAAAGGATTATGATTTCATGAATAATCACTATCTGGGAAAAGAAAACAAATTTTCAAATACCTTCAGTGAAAAACCTAATTAATTGTTAATCATGTTATGATTGGAACATGAAACCCTTATTAATGATTTGATAAATTTTGGAATGGATGTTTTTGGTGCAGAAAATTTGTATATTTTGTTTCATGTTTTAGTGATGTCATCCTTTTCAAGAACAATTATGCAAGCATAGAAGGAAGATGTGGAGTTACAGAAAAATGTAGAATTGGTTAAATGAGTATGTTTCTAGAATGAAACATTGATATAGATTGTGTTTTTTTATTTGGAAAAATATTTTGTCTACCTTTTGATTCTCAATTGAAGAAATAATTGTTGTGCGAAGCTCATAGTTATCCATTTTCATTTCTTCATGGATACAAAAGATGTATAGAGACCATCTGAATTATTACTAGTGGGATGGAATGAAAGGAGATATTGTAGATTTTACCATGAAATGTTTGACTTGTCAATAAGTTAAACTATAATGGCACTTACTAAAGCGAATTCTTCAGTAATTTCCAATGCTACAGTGGAAATGGAAAAACTTATCCACAGGCTTCATGGTGGTTCTACCGAAGACATCTAGAGGTAACAATGTAATTAGGATTATTGTTAACTGACTGACTAAATTTTCACATTTCCTTCAATTTAGTTATACAATGTCTCTGGATCGGCTTTATCGACTGTACCATAATTATATTTTTAGGTTACATAGAGTGCCTCTTTCCATATAATCTTCCTAAGATACCAGGTTCACTTCTAATTTTTTGATGGACCTTCATTTGTCTTTGGGCGTAGAATTAAATTTCAGTACATTTTTCATCCTCAATCAGATGGGCAGTTAGAATTAACGATTAATACTTTTTAGGATATGCTTTGATCTTGTTAAATGGAATACCAGGGATGTTGGGATAAAAATATTTATTTATTTGAGTGTTCTTTTAATAATAGATTTCATTCCAGTATACATATGGATGTTTTTGAATAATTGTGTAGGAAGCGTGGTGGAACTCTAGATTTTTATGATATAGTCTGTGAATGGAAATTTATGGGACCATATTTAGTAAAGGAAGTGGTTGAGAAACTAAAGGTGATCTAACAACATATGAGCATAGATCAGAAAATGAAGAAACGTTATGCAGGAAATAAGAGGAAATGCTTTTCCTTTGTGGTAGGTTAACCTTTTTTCATAGAATATCACCATAGAAAAGTGTTATGTGTTTTTCTTTGAATGGAAAGCTAAGTCCATTGTTCATTAAACCTTATAAAATCATGAATAAAGTTTGACCAGTCACCTATCATGAACCTTTTCCTCCATGTTTATCTTAGGTACACAATTTTTTTTATTTTTTATGTTGAGAATGTATGTGATAGATTCATCTCATGCTTTTATCCAATAAGTAGTTCTCGTGGATAAAAACAATTATTATAAAGAGAAGCCTATTCTGATTATTGATCAAAAGAAAAAAGTATTGTAGAATAATGTAATCCACCAAGTAATGTTTTTTCAATAAACCACCTGGTTGAAGAAGAAACATGGGAATATATTAATTCTATGAGGGATGTGTACCCTCACTTGTATAATAAGTAAATCAAATTGAGAAGACACAATGCCTAGAAGGTGGGAAGAATGTAACACCCTAAGGTTTTAAAAAATAAAAATTGAAATGGTTAAAACACTGATACTCTATGAAATAGAACATTATTTTAACGATATAGATATTAATTAACCATTAAAAATAATCTTTCTACTTATATGATTTGAATATCAAAAAATTATCATCTACTGTTGTGATAAGTATGTTATTTTGAGAATAATAGAACCAAATAGTTTTTTGGGGAATAATAACATACATTTATGAATACTAATTTCAATATTAATATGACCCATATGAATATAAAATCATATTATTATTTTATTTTCTTGAGTTTATAATATAATGATATTTTTCTGAATTTTTCAAGGTGACATAAAATGAGTTATATTTTTAAAATTGTTATTTTTCGAATAAAATATGATTTTATTTTATAATTAAATTAACCATATTTAGAAATATATTTTCCAAACATGGAGTTATTTTTTGAAAACTAAAAATTTAAAAATGGTTAGGGATTTTCTTTTCTTTTTTTGAGATAGTGGAATTTTCTATGAATAGTAAAAATATTGTTTTAGGTTTTGGGTGTTTAATGATATCATAATGATGAAAAATGATGTATTCATTCTAGTAGACTATTGAGGATTAATATATGATATACATAGTTCCACGTGGTTAACACTATGGGAAGAAATCATGGTCAGGCACATTGTATTGAAAATACCACTGATGATGCATCCATTGAAATTAATTAAAAACTCTGCCACATTCACAATAAACACCACCATCACCCCCTCTTCCTCTCAGTCCTCTCTTGATTTTGGAATTATCTATGTTCTTCATAATCTAATTACCAAGGTTGTTTCCCACATCAACGACCTTATATTCTCACAAAAATGTGAGAACAAAAGGCCTTATGTAGGATCTAATGAAAAAGAGATCAAGAGGTATGAATCATCTTTCATTTTATGGTGTTTTATTTTTAATTCCATTTCATTTAGATTACCCACATTCTCTTCTCTTATCCAATAGGAATTAATGATATATAATATTATATATTATTTATGTTGTCATTTTTATTAAGAAGTATTCATCAACATTCTTTATCTCCTCTGCCTCTCTTTCAAATAAAAAAACACAATCTAGGATGTGATGATTGAGCAAAATCATTGACGATTTGATCAAAATTTATTTTTTTCATTAAAATATGATAATAAAACTATTTTAATGGTTAAAAAATATTTTACTATGGATTATACTTTTTCTTTCATGTTCGTGATTTAACATATATTCATAATAATTCTTTATATAATAAAATTATTTTGTTATTATCAAAGAACCGCAAAAATGACCTAAACAGATATCACTAAAGATTTATCTAATGATTCATCTTCATACATTATAACAACAATTATGTATCGAATCATATGATATTATATAGCCATATGAATACTATTTAATTAATCTTCTAGAATTTCATTTCCTTATCTATTGAAAATAAAATACAAACAAGTCATGGAAATAATGTAAAGAACGCACAAGAAACTATAGATAAAACAAAATACTATTTATTAAAAGGTGAAATAATTTAATAAAATTATAATATAAGATGTTATAAACATAAATATTTATCATTAAGATATTAGTGACACAATTTTAACTATTATATAGAAGTTTTAAATACAATTTAAGTAAGACAAACCCAAGGTTAGGGAATTCATAACCCAATTTCTATTCTTTGGGTTAAACTTCTACATCATTAATTATCTGGTGTTAATATTGTTTGTGCGATAAATATTGTTTAATTATTTTGAATAATGTGTATTTATATTGCAAATACATATTCCACACACTATGTGAAGTCTCACTTCAAATATATTAAATTTGTAAGGTAATTTTCTTTAAAAATAATTTTTAAAATATATTTTAAAAAATATAAATGAAATGATTCTGTGCAATTATTCACATAGTATTATTAGGTTCTGGTTCATTGGATTTTTTTGATGAATGTTGGGTCCTCTATCTTCCTATAATGCATTGGGAATGTTTATGTTGTAGGTCAGTTGTATGGTTGATCCATGTATAACCGTGATGGTTACACAATAAGGTAGTTGTGAGGGTTACATTGTAAGGTATTCAAGAGGGTTGAATATCACATGGTATCCAAGAGGGTTACATGATTATATAAATAATTCCCCAAGATACCCATATGGTTATATTTATGTTCTTTATGTTTTGTGGAAATATTATAGAAATCTAATGTTTCTCAATGTATATATTAGTGGCAAGAAATCCTTTTTGAAAATGATTTCCTATGATTACAAGTACTAAGGGAATGATATTTCATTCCTTCTATTTATATCCCTTAAGGATATTTTTGTGATCATTCAAATTCATAAATGATTTTCACAGGTTATAAGGATGTGTAAGACAAAGAAAGTAGCCATGTTGTATTTTGTGATGATTTATCAGAGAAATCATTTTTTATTGAATTTTGTGATCTTTTAGAAGAAATGGATTCTGTTATTATGGTATCCGCTCTATATAAATGTGTAATATTATCTATTTATTATATCCCAATTCAATAAAACACTAAATATTAAAACAACCTCAATGTGAAGTGACGTGAGTCCTTGACTGAAAATTCAATATTTTGCAATGTTATAAGGCTGGTTCCTTATATTAATAGAATAATAGTCAATTGATATTTGACGTGTTCTTTAAACAAATAAACAATACCTAAATTATCTGATAAATATCATAACCTTCACCAACAAGATCCAAAATTATTTTAATATTGTACTTGAAAATTCATGCCTAATTATTTTTATTCATGTAATTCATCATCTTCTTAACATTCTTGTAAAATGGCAGTCAATATACATTATATGTCAAATTTTAGTTTATTGGATTTTTTCATATATTTTTAATCCATTACCTTGTTGAATAATTACATGTTTCTACAGGTTTGATCGATCATCTAGTCATTTTTATAGTTATTCAATTCTTTTCACATGTGTTTTTTTGACAACTCTCTTTGAAACGTCTACTATTTAAATTCAAAAAATAATCATGAATTTTTTTTATCAAGAAATAACAATTCAATCAATTCCATATTTTAAGATTAGTTATGTAACTCCCCAACCCTAGTTACCCAAAGTCGGTGCATTATTACATAACATTGGCATAATCACAGGAAATATCGAATCTTGAAAGACTGATTAGTTTAGTAGCCTTAGAAACACTAGATATATACATAAGTCTTACATTACATCAAAAAGTGAAAACCACTACAACAACATCTTCTCCATTTTCCACACTCATATCCCCACATACTATCCCTGCAGGTCATTCATAAATTACTTCTTCACATCCTGGGAAAAATAAAACATTGAAAGGGGTGAGCTCAGATGCTCAGTAAGGATAACAATATAGCAAAAACTTTCATAAATAAACATAAACAATTAAGGGAATTTATAACTAAAAAAATCCTTTTAAACATGAATATCAGTATAATATGGAAATGATAAAATGAAATAATTCCATTTACTTATTCACATGGATATTCTACTAGTCGAATAATTACATGCGATATCAATAACCACTTTCATAATGATGGAATGAATAATTCCATACTATCATAACCACATAGCCAAGGCCTTGTGCCAAGACTACAAATAAGATTTTGTCAAGGCCTTATTCCAAGACACTAGTTTGTCTCATGAGACCTAACTATGCATCGAGGAGCTATAGCGGGCTCCACCCATCACTTATTAAGTCCAATGAATTCCTCATATGAACTTGTTTAAACATATCATAAACATTCGTATTAAAACTAGCATATGAAATGTCAATACATTCACCATAAATCATGAATGGTATAAAAATAACACATCCACAGTCAAACATATCACAAAATCTTCAATAATATATGGAAGTTTTGTATCATAATAAATATAATTCAAATAAGCATAAAATCCATCAAAGGATGTTGACATAGATTAAATCAAAACTATTTGAGAGAAATATCTCTTTTTTTGAAAACATTTAGAAGTCACATAATTATAAAATAAAACATTTAATATAAAAATATTATTTTAAGATTGTAAGGTATGCTTCAACGATTTTATAACGGTGGGAAGTAGCTGCACCTGCCGTATAAGTTAAAAAAGTCATTCTTGCCTTAATTCTATCGAAAAGGGTAAAAAGGACATTGTTTGGAAAACGACAGAAATATTTCTTTATAAACTTCTTATAAAAAGTCAACAGGGGTATAAATGACTTTATACCACAGTCTTTAAAATAGTAAGAATGATTTGAAATTCATTTTTAAGAAACATGGATGTGGATGATAAAGAGGCCCCAGTAGATTATCATGTATAAACAAGGTCGGATAATGAAGAGATTGTGAAATAAACCCTTACCTTGTACTTTTCCTTAGTCAATGGTATATTAACATATAGTATAATAGTTAATAAATTGTTATTAAGTTATACAAGAACCATATACATAATTATTATATCATATATGATCTTCTATTAATACTTTGTGAATAATAAATTAGTATTATCATCGTTTCGGGTGTTAACTTAATCGTTTTCTTTTATATGTTTTGTTACATAAGGCATGTTTGTTATGGATAGGTTGTATTTTATTAATATCCATAATAATATCAAGTCCTTAAACATTTTTTTAAATCAAAAAATGAGAATTAGACTTGAATGGATACGATGGGGAATGAATCTCATCGCGTTCGTGGGGACGGTAGTCCGTACGTACGCACGAGCAACAATATCATTTTTTGATATTAAAATAATATATAATTGGATATTATATAATATATACAGAATAATTATCATGTTATATTTATTATTTACATGAAATATACATCATTATTATAACGATCTAAATAATAATATATTGAATAACAATTACACCACGAGGTGGAGACGTTAGGCCGTACGTACGCATGTATGGTGAAATGTCATTCAAAGGATGGGTAGAATAATGAATTTTGTTGTTCCATATTTATAATAACATCACAGTATATAGAATATACTGGATTTATTATTTTATAATTTAAATAACAAGGAAAGAAGATTTTGAAGAAGAAATGAACTTGAAAAAGGGTGGTGAAAACATTACCTCCTCTTCGGGTTCTTCCTTTTGATTTGATCAAAAGGGCTCCATAGGTTGGATTTTTGGTCAAACTAAGGACTTTAGGTTGAATTGAGGGAAGTTTGTAGAGTATTTGGTCAGGGGTTGGAAGAGCCAAAAGGCTTTGAATGTGTGAATTGGTGATAAGGGGGAGTGCCCTTTTATAAGAGGGGTGAGGGCCACATTTGGAAAAGCTATAAATATTATTTTATAATAAATTCATATTCGGTTAATAATGGCTCCAAAGTAGATTATTCAAATTCTAAGGTTAGGATGGGTCGAAAAACTTTAAAACAATAGAATTTAGACCGGTTTGGGTTATTATATTAACCTTATCTTTTAGTTTTAACTCTTAGTTAATTAGTTTAACACTTACAACGTCACTTTGTATTTTTATATTATATAGTTAATAAACTTACTATATACATCCAAATGACTTCCAAGTGGTCCATCAATGATACCCCTATCCTGATATAAGTCTCTTGGATGAACCTCATATTTTTTGAAATTTAATATAAATTAATAATATAATATTTGTTTTAAAAAATCTTTTATGTCAATTTTGACACTATTGGCTATTTTGTTTTTGATAATTTCATAACAGCATTATTAATTCGAAAACATTTTATATAACCAATCCTAATATGTCATATTGAGCTATAAAATTAGTGGAATTCATAAAAAGTCTCAAATTACATTTATTTTGATATTTATAATATCAATTATTTTAATATTTCATTAATTAGGTAATTACTATATCACCATTGTGTCATAAATAAATTAAATTATATAATGTCTATAAATTATAAATAAAATACCATTATGTATGAAATATGTTTATCTTTCTAATGAATATTTTCAATTGAATTTATCTTATGTATATCCCTATATTAAAAATTTTTAATAAATAAACCTCGATTTTAACACTTTTAACTCTTCTTTGAATTAAACAATAATAAATGTCCTAATCTAATATAAGTGGTCCTAAATGATATTATTTTATACCTAAGGTTGTTTTTTGTGGAGATAAACTTGTCAAATAATATTAAGACATGTTGTAGGGTAATATTAATATCATTATTACCCTTAATTATCCAATTTACTTTTAACCGTGGTAAATAAAAGTAAAAAGTTACTATTCACCAAAAAATATTTTCATCTAATTGAACCACATTTTACTCCTTGATATTAACTGTGTCTCTCAAATTTTCAAAATTCCACTCACAGAAGCAGTAAAATTATGTTTTATGAAAAATTCACCTTTTTAACTGCCACTTAGTGGTTTCACGATTCATCGAAAAAATGATGTTTTTTAGAAAAATACCAAAAATTCACCCTAGGCTAATTTCGATATTCCGAATCCAACATTGAAGTCCATTTTTAAAAATAAAATTTAAAAATTTCAATAAGTGGGTATTAATATTCATAACGAGTAGTTTGGCTGGTTGTGGTGTGTGTGTTAGAACTCGAAGTTGCGTACGACACACACTACTGTATTATTCAAAGGAAAGCGTACCATGGAAGCTTGGGGTGTTACATTATCCCCTCCTTCAAATATTTTCATCCATGAAATTTCTAGGAAATTACTGTATAAAAATACTCAGGTGATTCTTCATCATAAGTTCCTCAGGTTCCCACGTTACCTCTTCCATCTTATGGTTTCTCCATAGAACTTTTACTGAACGATCCGTCCAGTTTCTCAGCACTTGTTCTCTCGTATCATGTATCATGATGGGCTCTTCACAATAAGAGAGATCGGGTTATAGTTCAAATTTCTCATAGGTGAGTAGATGCATTGGTTCAGGCATGGATTTTCTCAATCGTGATACGTGGAACACATCGTGAACTTTGGAGAGATTTGGCAGCATTCCCAAACGGTAAGCTACATCCCTAATTCGTTCTATAATTTCAAAGCGTTCAATGTAACTAGGACTCAATTTACCCTTCTTACCGAAACATATAATTCCATTCCATGGAGATACCTTCAAGAAAACATGATCTCCTACTTGAAATTCCAAATCCTTTCTTCGGTTATCGGCAAAGCTCTTCTGCATACTTTGAGCTGCTTCGATGTGATTTTGGATTACCTTCACATATTACATCATTTCCTCCACCAGTTCTAGACCTACAAGTTTTCTTTCCCCAACGTCATCCCAACGGGTCGGTGTGTGACATCTCTTTCCGTATAACACTTCATATGGTGCCATCTGAATACTCAAATAGAAGCTATTGATATAGGAAAATTCAGCCAGATGTAAATATTGATCCCATATACCCTGAAAGTCAAGTGAGAATGATCTCAACATGTCTTCTAATGTTTGAATAGTCCATTCTGATTGTCCATCTGTTTGAGGGTGGTAGGCAGTGCTCAATTGGTGTTCAATATACAGGTATTTCTGAAGACACTTCTAGAATCTTGATGTAAAATGGGGATCACGATCAGAAACAATCGATAGGGGTAATCCA
Organism: Viscum album; assembly: GCA_963277665.1. Lineage (NCBI taxonomy): Eukaryota > Viridiplantae > Streptophyta > Magnoliopsida > Santalales > Viscaceae > Viscum > Viscum album. The sequence continues at coordinate 452,190,514 of OY728145.1, forward strand.
AGAAGTCTCACCAATTCATTAATATATATTCTTGCTAGAAGTTCCAGTGATAGATCTTCTCTTATGGCAAGAAAATGTGCTTTCTTGGTAAGACGATCAACAATAACCCATATTGCATCATTTCTTCTAGGAGTCTTTGGTATCCCCATGACAAAGTCCATCGTAATATTTTCCCATTTCAATTTTGGTATGGGAAGAGGTTGCATGACTCCTCCAGGATGTTGCCTTATAGCTTTCACTTGTTGACAAACCATACATCTTGACACAAAATCAACAATCTCCCTCTTCATGTTGTCCAACGAAAAATGTTCCTTCTAGTCCCTATACATTTTGGTTCTCCCAGGTTGTATAGAGAAATTGGAACTATGAGCATCGTCCAACAATTTCCCTTTTAGATCAGGTATATTGGGAACACAATGTCTCTTCACAAATTTCAAAATTCCATCTTCATAACCAATGTCATTCAATGTCCCATCATTCATAGCTTTAATATTCTTTTGAAACTCTTCATCACCGGTCTGAGAACTCTTTATCCTTTCTTGTAAAGATGGTTTGGCAACCATTTGAAAATTTATTGATGTTTCACCTTCCATGGTAATTCCCATATCCATCTTCACTAGATCCATGAAAATAGGATCCCTTTAAATTCTCATCATGTTCAAAAATCCATGATATTTTCTGTTCAAAGCATCTACCACATTATTTTCCTTCCCCGGGTGGTACTGTATCGTGCAATCATAATCCTTGAGTAGTTCAAACCATCTCCTTTGCCTCATGTTGAGTTCTTTTTGTGAGAAAATATATTTCAAACTCTTGTGATCAGTATAAATCTCACATTTTTCACCATAGAGGTAGTGCCTCCATATCATCAAGGAAAATATCAGAGCTTCTAACTCGAGATCATGAGTAGGATAGTTTTTCTCATTAATTTAATAATGTCATGATGCATAGGCAATAAACCTATCATTCTGCATAAGGACACAACCAAGACCATTCTTCGATGCATCACTATAAATAACAAACCCATCATTCCCCGATGGTAGAGTCAATATAAGAGAATTGACTAATCTTCTCTTCAGTTCTTCGAAACATTCTTCACACTCTTTTGTCCAAACAAATTTAACCACTTTGCGTGTGATCTTTCTTAATGGGTTAGCCAACCGGGAAAAATTATGGACGAAACGTCGATAATAACCTGCTAAACCAATAATACTATGTACCTCAGTTATACTCATAGGAGCTGGCCATTCTTGGATTTCCTTGGTCTTAGAAGGATCAACAGAGATTCCATCTTTAGAGAAAATATGGCCAAGAAAAGAAATCTCCTGAAGCCAGAATTCACACCTGCTAAACTTCCCATATAATTCTTGTCTTCTTAGAGTCTTCAGGATAATGCGCCAGGGATTTTCATGATCTTCATAACTTTTGGAGTATATCAAGACATCATCAATAAATACCACCACAAAATCATCGAGATATTCCTTGAAAACTTTATTCATTAGATCCATGAATACAGAGGGTGCATTAGTTATCCCAAAAGGCATTACCGTAAACTCGTAATGCTCGTACCTTGTTTGAAATGATGTGTTTAGAATGTCTTCCTTCTTCACACACAACGGATTGTATCCAGATCGAAGGTCAATCTTTGAAAATTATTGAGCTCCATGCAGTTGGTCAAATAAATAATAAATGTGAGGTACGGGATACTTGTTCTTTATTGTTATAGCATTGATCTCCCTGTATTCGATACATAACATCATAGATCCATATTTCTTTTTAACAAAAAGAACAGGGCCTCCCCATAGAGAAACAGTAGGGAGAATAAATCCCTTATTACTCAATTCCTCTAGTTGTTTCTTTAGTTAAACTGATTCCACAATGGCCATTCTATAAGCGGTCTTCGATATAGGCCTTGATCCAGAAATTATATCAATGGAAAACTAAACTTCTCGTTCTGGAGGATGTCCCGGTAAAACTTCTGAAAAAACATCTACATATTCTTTCACAATAGGTACATCCTCTATTTGAACATTCATTTCCTCACCCACAGTCATTTAATTATCTTCCTCCCCAATAATTGAATTTAGTTGAGCTACTGGTGGTGGATATAGATAAGAATTAGGTGGTGACGATTATGCTCTAAAGATAAGGTGTTCCTTATCATCATCATCAAAAATCATAAGCTCTTTCTTATTAAAATAAATCTTCACATCATGGTACTAAAGACGATCCATACCGAGGATTATATCAAACTCAATTATAGGTATGACGATGTGATCAAAAGATAAAGAACATTTATGTGCTATAATGGGGACGGATTCACAAAACATTGTTTCAATGATACTTCCCATTGGAGTTTTAACTGAAAACACCTTTGTTAAATAAAATTGGAAATATCTAATTTTCTTAGAAAACTGGGAAGATATGAAACAATGCGATAATCCAGAATAAAATAATTCATTTTCTAAACTTGAGGAAACCATTAAATTACCCACCACAACGTCTTTCAGAGCTTCTACCTTAGCAGTAGTTATTGTAAAAGCTTTTCCTTGATCCCTTGGCATTTTCTGAGGTATGTTCCCTTGAATCGTAGGACATTTATTTGAATAATTTCTCATCTCCCTGCAATTGTATCATTGAACATCGGTAGCTTCCTTCTTCCCTTTGCAATCATGAGCTTGGTGGCCTTTTTTACCACACTTGTAACAGACTCTCATTACTTTTAAGAATGTACCAGGGTGTTTCTTCCCACATTTACCACATGATGGATATTCAACTTTTCCCTTCTTCCCCTTATTTCTGTTCCTAGCTTGATCAGAAGGTCTCTTCTTCTGTTACTTCTCTTTAAAGTCATGAGACTTAGAGAATTAATTTTCTGTCTTGATACCACATGAGACAGTGTCTTTGTACGACCAGAAGGATTGTGAGACTACTGCTCGATGGAGAAATTGGTTTAACCAATCAAAGAAAAGATAAATCTTAATTCTTGGTTTACGTATATAATCTTCATCATACCTTGCTAACCTCGTAAAGTTAGCCTCATACTTTGCGACATTCTCATCCTCCTTTTGTCTCAGACTCAGAAATTTCCTTTCCATATCTGCTCGATGGTCACGAGGAAAGCATTTTCCTAAAAACAGATCATTGAACTCCCTCTATTCCATATTTGATACTTCATTATCTTCCTTCGTGTTTTGAAACAATGACCACCATTGATCAGCATCTCCAGTGAGGCGATAAACTGCAATGACAACTTTTTCCCTTTCACTACTCCCCAATGCTTGAAATATTTTATCTAGGGAACTTATCCATTGCTTAGCTACTTATGGATTTTTACTCCCATTGAATGTTGGTGGTTATTGACTCATGAAACAATCTAACATTGATCCTCCATGTTGCGGATCATGGTGCTCCATACGAGTAAGGTTATTATTCATAACCTGAGTGAGTTGTCCCAGTATGGTGATTAGCTGATCAGCACCAGTTGCATCACCAGCTCCACTATAATTATCTTGAGCAAGAGGGAAATCCCTACATGGAGTGCGTGCATTGATACAGTTTCCATTTCTTCCACTAGGAGCCATTTCTAAAAAATGGCATAAACTAGATCAGTTTCTAAATCAAAATACACAATTCCATACTTATAAAACACTTTACATAAATTGAACTATTTATGGATATAATCCCTAATCATAAAAATGTTTTCTTTGAGGACATATTTACTTATAAACCCTTCATAATGATTTGTAACGAAAATGAGTGTTATCATAAGCATATCCCCAGAGAGTGTCGTAACTAAGAGTGCAGCAAGGCCCGTTGTCATGACCCCGTTCCTGTTCGTATCTAGCTCAATGTGGTGTTTTCGGGTTTTACCACTAGGTACATCTATGCCAGAGCCGCCTCTACCTGCTCGTATCCAGACATGGATTTACTGCTCAGAAAACTCACAAAATCTTTGCAATACCAATATTCTAGGATGTTCGTCTATACTAATCCATAAATTCCATCTTAAATCTATGTGCTCTAATCAAAGTTTTTCTAAATCTAGCTTCCAATGTTTGTACTACACTTATTCTGATTCCAACTGTAACGCCCCGACCCCAGTTACCCAGAGTCAGTGCATTATTACATAACATTGACATGATCACAAAAAAGATCAAATCTTGAAAGACCGATTAGTTTAGTTTCCTCGGAAACACTAGATATATTCATAAGTATTTCATTACATCATAATGCGAAAACTACTACAACAACATCTTCTCCATTTTCCACACTCATATCCCCATATACTATCCCTGCACGTCATTCATAAATTACTTCTTCACATCCTAGGAAAAATAAAACAATGAAAGGTGTGAGCTCAGATGCTCAGTAAGTATAACAATATAGTGGAAACTTTCATAAATAAACATAAACATTTAAGGCAATGTATAACTAAAACAAAAGCCTTCTAAACATAAACATGAGCATAATATGGAAAAGATAAAACTAAATAATTCCATTTACTTATTCACATTGATATTCTACTAGTAGAATAATCACATGCGATATCAATAACCACATTCATAATGATGGAATGCATAATCCCAGACTATCATAACCACATAGCCAAGGCCTTGAACCAAGACTACAAATAAGATTTTGTCAAGGCCTTGTTCCAACACACTAGTTTGTCTCATTAGACCAACTGATGCATCGAGGATCCATAGAGGGCTCCACCTGTCAGTTATTAAGTCCAATGCATTCCTCATATAAACAGGTTTAAACATATCATAAACATTCATATTAAAACTAGCATACGAAATGTCAATAATTTCACTATAAACCATGAATGGTATAAAAATAACACATCCACATTCAAACATATCACAAAAACTTCAATAATATATGGAAGTTTTTTATCATTATAAATTAACTTCAAATAAGCTTAAAATCTATCAATGTATGTTGACATTGACGAAATCAGAACTATTTGAGAGAAATATCTCTTTTTTTTACATTTAAAAGTCACATAATTATAAAATAAAACATTTACTTTGAATATATTCTTATAATATTGTAAGGTAATCTTCAACGATTTTATAATGGTGGAATAGAGAAACACCTGCTGTATAAGTTAAAATAGACATTCTTACCTTAATTTTGTCGAAAAGGATAAAAAAGGACCTTGTTTGGAAAACGACAGAAATATTCCTTTATAAACTTCTTATAAAAATTAAAAAAGGGTATAAATGACTTTATACCATATTCTTTAAAATATTAAGAATGATTTGAAATACATTTTTAAGAAACATGGATGTGGATGATAATGAGGTCCCATTAGATAATCACGTATAAACAATCTCAGATAATGACGAGATTGTGAAATAAACCCTTACCTTATACTTTTCCTTACTCTATGGTATGTTAACATCCTTTATAAAAGTTAAAACATTGTTATTAAGTTATAAAAGAACCATATACATAATTATGATATCATATATTATCTTCTATTAATAGTTTATTAATAATATTTTATTATTATCGTCGTTTTCGGGTGTTAACGTAATCGTTTTATTTTATATGTTTTGTTACATAAGGAATGTTTGTTATGGATAGGTTGTATTTTATTCATATACAAAATGATATCAAATCCTTAAAAATTATTTTTAATCATAAAATGAGAATTATACTTGAAGGGATACAATGGGGAATTAATCTCATCGTGTTTGTGGAGATGGTAGTCCGTACGTACGCACGAGCGACAATATCATTATTTTGATATTAAAATGATATATAATTGGATAGAATATCATATATAAAGAATAATTATCATGTTATATTTATTATTTACATGAATTATACATCATTATTATACCCATCTAAAAAATAATATATTAAATAACAATTAACCCACGACGTGGAGACGGTAGGCCGTACGTACGCACGTATGGTGACATGTCATTCAAGGGATGGATAAAATAATGAATTTGGTAGTTAAATATTTATAATAACAACACAGTATATAGAATATACTGGATTTATTATTTTATAATGTAAATAATAAGGAAATAAGAAGTTGAATAAGAAATGAACTTGAAAAAGGGTGGTGAAAACATTACCTCTTCTTCGGGTTCTTCATTTTGATTTGATCAAAAGGGCTCCTTAGGTTGGATTTAAGGTCAAACTAAAGCCTCTAGGTTGAAGTGAGGTACGTTTAGAGAGTATTTGGGCAGGGTTTGGCCGAGCGAAAAGGCTTTGAATGTGTGAATTAGTGAGAAGGCGGAGTTCCCCTTTATAAGAGGGGTGAGGGGAACATTTGGAAAAGCTTGAAATATTATTTTATAATAAATTCGTATTTGGTTTCTAATAGCTCAAAAGTGTATTATTCAAAGTATAAGGTAGGTATGGGTCTAAATAATTTCAACCAATAGAATTTAGACAGGTTTGGGTTATTATATTAACCTTATCTTTTAGTTTAAACTCTTAGTTAATTAGATTGAAACTTACCATGTCACTTTGTATTTTTATATTATATAGTTAATAAACTTACTATATACCTCCAAGAGACCCCCAAGAGGTACATTAATGATACCAATATCATGATATAAGTCTCTTGGACGAACCTTATATTTTTATAAATTTAATATCAATTCATAATATAATATTTGTTTTAAAAACTCTTTTATGTCAATTTTGACACTATTGGGTATTTTGTTTTTTATACTTTCATAACAACATTATTACTTCAAAAAAAATTTATTTAAACAATCCTCACATGTCATATTATCCAATAAATTTAGTGTAATTCATAAATAGTCTCAAATTACATTTATTTGGATATTTATAATATCAATTATTTTAATATTTCATTAATTAGATAAATACTGCATCACCATTGATTCATAAATAAATTAAATTATTTCATGTCTAAAAATTATAAATAAAATAGAATTATGTAGGAAATTATTTTATCTTTATAATTAATATTTAAAATCAAATTTATCTTATGTATAAACCTATATTAAAAATGTTCTAGTAAATAAACCTTGATTTTAACCCTTTTAACTATTCTTTGAATTAAATAATAATAAATGTCATAATCTAATCCAAGTGAACCTAAATGATAATATTTTATTCCTAAGGTTGTTTTTGGTTGGGATATACTTGTCCAATAGAATTAGTACATGTGTTAAGGTAATATTAATATCATTTTTACCCTTAATTATCCTATTAACTTTTAACCGTGGTAAATAAGAGTAAAAAGTTGCTATTCACCAAAAATTATTTTCATCTCATTGAATCACATTTTACTCCTTGATATTAACTGTGTCTCCCGGATTTTCAAAATTCCTCTCACAGAAGCTGTAAAAGTATGTTTTATGAAAAAAAAAATAGTTTTTTAACTACAACTTAGTGGTTTCACTATACATCAAAATAATGATGTTTTTCAGAAAAATAAAAAAATTCACCCTAGGATAATTTCAATATTCCGAATCCAAAAATGAAGTCCATTTTGAAAAATAAAATTTATAAATTTCAAAAAATGGGTATTACTGTTCATAATGGCTAGTTTGATTGGTTGTGGTGTGTGTTTTAGAACTTGAAGTTGCGTACAACACATGCTACTGTATTAATAAAAGGAAAGTGTACCGTGGAAGCTTAGGGTGTCACAAGATAACAAATAATAATTTACATTGGGATCATCTCATAATAAATACATTAATTCTTATTGAAATAATTATTTAAAACCCTAAATAGTCTTACTTCAGTATTTCAAGCAATTAATCATTATATCCTCAAAATTGACAGCTATGGTTTCCACATTTGCTTGAAATTATTTAGGTTTTATAATCATCATGAAAATGTCTTAGAGAGTCTAATTGTTTGTCTAGAAATCAACAAATTTATTCCCAGTTTAGAAAAACTGCTAAAATTTATAAATGGTTTGCCTACATTATAGTATCCAAAATATAGATTTGTTACATTGTTATGTTGACCACATTAATAAATCATGTATTTCAATTAGTTACATTGCTGAATGAGATAGGTGAATCATAAATGTAACTATTTGACAATGTCAATTAGTAAGATCATTTTTACATGGATGAAATGACCTTGTGAATCATTAATGAAACCATTTATCTTTTTGAAACCACCGTAATTACCAAATCATCACTCTCATCAAGAATTTTCCTTCTTATTTCTTGAAAAAACAATTCCTTAATGATTTTTAAGAAATATGATACTTTTATTAGGATAACTAGTCACTAAAAACATCTCATTTAATCTAATGATTTTGTTCTTCCAATGCATCTCTTTAATGACTCCAACGACTAATGTATGGTTCATCATGTTTCGATATGCGGGTTGTAATACCCACAAAACATTAAACATTATAACCATTTAAAAATAGAAAAATATAATTATAAATACAACTTCTTCCATATCAACTTCTTCATTTCAACCTCTTATCAAGACTTAATTGTTTAAGCATAACACATAAAGTCAACCAGACATGTATTTAAATTACTTGAAAAAGTTCCCTATCATATAAAGATAAATTTCATGAAACATGTATCACGGTTAAAAAAATATAAAAGTCTTGATATATGTTCCAAACTAAATGTATTTAAACTATATAGAACGAATTAATTTATATTTACTTTTTTCATTATGTAATGTACATATCTATTAATGGACCACAAAGAATATTTTTCTTCAAAGAAAAGGATTTGATAAGATCAAATTTTCTCCATTTTCCATCTTGTATTTAGAAATTATTCTTCACAGCACATGGTATATTCTATTTGATAGTAATCTACGATAAAGGGTGTACACTACAAGACCCTGATCAAAAGGCCACACCTCATATAAAAGAGCATGAATTGCATATTTTTTCATTTTATATCATCTTTTATTCAGTGGTTAAGGTTATAAAATAAAAAATAACATAATAATTAACATAATAAGTTTATAGTACAATTACCTCATATATATCAAAAAAATGTGGATTGATTGTTTTAGATTTTGAAATTTTTAGTGACACCCATATATCTCATTATAGGCCTGGTCAATGATCTCAATTACACATGAGATTTTACTTTAGTCATTAGATGTTACCTAATTGAATTTAGTTTTTTATATTTCTCCCACCATGGATACCATCAGTTATATACTTCCTTGTTTGTTACTTATCGGGATAAAAAAGTAGTTTTTTAATCCATGAACAATGTATGGATGATATTGTTTTAATTATATATATATATCAAAGTTAGGATCTCTTATCATATGGATAATCAAAAACTCCTAAAACCCCCCGAATATCCTAGTATTATGTTGAAATATATTAATTTCATGTGTTCTCCTATAATCATGATTCAGTGTAATATTTTGAACTAGGAGTTTCTTGATTTTTACAATTTCAAGATTCATAGTGAAACCACATCAACTATCCAATTCATGGATTTATATCAAATTAACATAAACTCTATGTGCATCTAATTATGTATCCCCACTCAGTCATATTAGGTCATGTATTGAACCTATATTTGGATAAATATTTTAACATATTTCAAATTAAGATGAGAATAATCATTACATAGGATACTATATAAGAACTATGTGTCCATTGATTTTTATTTTCCATCACATAAACATCAGATTATATTTTTTGGATGTATACTATGATTATATATCACTGATAAAAAATATCTCTGTTTTGATTGGTATTATTTATAGAGATGATACCAATCATATATTAGGAGGTATAATCACAGTATACATAATACCAATCATAGTATATTATGTGATGAATAATACCAATCATAGTATATGATTGGTATAATACCAATCTAAAATGAGATAGTTTTTATCAGTGATATATAATCAAAGTATACATCCACAAAAGATGATTGGTATTATGTGATGAATAGAGTACTTATTCTTGACCTATCCTAAATTTCACTTTTTTCAAAATTATACCTCATAAGATATGTCCATCACATAAAAATCAGATCATCTTTTTTTGGATGTATATTGTGATTATATATCACTGCTAAAAACTATCCCAGTTTTGATTGGTATTATTTATAGAGATGTAACATTCATATAACATCTGTACTAGTTGTAGTAGATATCCCAATAATTTTTGTTAATTCATTGATGGTAACTTCAAGAATCCCATAGTTAATTTACTATTTATTAGTAATAATTATAAACTGGATCCCCAGTAATGTAAATATATTTAAAAACTATTTCAAAGTTAATATGGATATAGATATTCTTCAATCCAATAGTGATGATGTGGAAGGATTGGTAATGTTTTCTATCATTGTATGGATTCAATTATATCATATTGATATTCTTATAGGCAATTACCATGTTTGTAACACTTTTTTTACTTCGTTTGTTTCTCAATGTCTATATTTAATTATCTTCACAAAGAATAAAATATTTAATTTTTAGTCACATCCCAATAAACCCCTCTATTTTACATAATTTTTAGGACCTTCCAAATCTTATTGGGTTTCCCTCCATGGGTCCATCAGTAGATAAACTTCATTTTAGTTTTTAATCAGGGATTGAGAATAGCATTGAACCCCAAATAAAAGGGTGTTAATAACACAATGGTAGACTGAATAGATCATATTTCCAATACATGAATAAAAATTTAAAGGAATTAGTCATAATTGCATTAGAAAAACAGATATGTCCTTTATTTCATTCTCCCATGATATCAAACTACATAACTTATGGTCCAAAATTTATGACCATGAATTAGATAGAGTTGTCCATTATTTATGACCCATCATACCAATATATGATTCAGGATACATGTAACTTTACATATACAATGGCCTCTATCCACAGACATGAACTATGGTAAATCAAAACATCCATTATGAGACCTAGTTCAATTATTCTATGTATATTCCCCTAATATCATTCGTATTATAATCTATTTCCAAAATAAACTAATTCCCCTTACATGTATATGAGATATATCAATATAGGGGAAAATTAGGTACAAACAATGTGTAGAATGATTTCTATTATCATAGGAAACACATGGAACTATAAACCATATAATTCATTCCATGAACCAAATACACTTCCACCTCTATTTTCATTAATCAATTAATGATAGTATATTTATTCTTAGTACAATGATTGATATTTTATATCACATATTTTATTTTAGTATCCTACACCACACTTTGTGCCTAAGGTATTATATTCATTATAAACATTATACGACTATTAGTAAAAACTGAATTTAAATCAAATGGTGAAATATACATTTTAATATTTTTTTGAGACCATATTCAGTACTTAAAAACAAAAGGAATGTTCTCATTTAGGGGAGAAGGAAATATAATAGTCATATTACCTGATCATAATGTCATCAAAATCGTCATTCAAATTATAATCATCATCTATTTTTTATATACTCATTTTATATCAATTTCATAATTCAAAAATATATGGATGTTAATGGGCCTATTTTAATTCAAATTTATAAGATTTTGGGGAGCACAATAATATTAATATTCATAAGGTATGCAACATCACTATCCAAATAAATTTTATGAACACCGAGACATTAAACATCATCCACCACATTCTGATTTTTTTTTGTGGAATCATTTGGACATATATTTCCATAAAATATATGTCTTCTAATATATATTGTCCTTTTATCCCATTATTAATTGTTATCTGACCCTAATCTCCATAAATATCTTGTCAAATCTACATAACCAGAAACATAATACTCTAATGGTTTAAATTTAAATACACATAAAATATATATGAATTTGATATAAAATATTTGTAGGATAAAACCAAAAATTGAGAAACTTGGGAACAAGATAAGTCTTCCCACGCTAAGACATTAACGTTCAATATATATGAAATTGTTGTAGTTAAAAATATGTAAGAAAAAATAACAAAATTGTATATTATATTGTACTAAAAAATACATGAAATGGTTTCTAGACACACTAGTCTATATACACTTTTAAGGATACTGTCAAAAATATTTCACATATTCATGATTGAATAATTTCATGTCACATCCCGTTAGCCCAATAATTCTTTCTATAAAAATTATGGTAAATATTAATGTAAATGAACACTCATTAATATATTTTTCTATAAAAAATTTCTTTATTTATTTATTTTTGAATCAATTTAATCCATTCATTGATATTAGTGATGAAAAAATTTAGGCCTAAGGTATACCTCTAATATACATTGAAACACATTCCTTTTTTGTTTTAATTCATAAAAATGGTTATGTATGTTAATGATAAAATCATTTTTGTAGTGGTTGTATGCCACCAAATCAATATTGTATAACCCATCATTCAATTATTTATTGATAGTAATTTTCTAGGTTCATATTTCATCATATAATTTCCAAATTAAATATTCATGATTTTTTTATTTACATATCCCATATTTCAGATAATATAGTGGATTGAAATAACCGTGATATTGCACACTCTTTAACCATAAATGTTTTAAATTAATGAATATGAAATTATATTCTATAATATCTATTATTCATTATCATGTGACCGTAAACCATGTCACATGATTTTCAAGAATCATGACCCTAAAAAATATTTACCTGCCTATGATTCTATCAACCTTAACATAGTTTGTCACATCATTAATCTCTAATATAACCATATCTTATATCTATGTGTATTTCATCAACATTAGGTGATTTTTATCTAAACATAAATGAAATATTTATTGGTCTGACATGGAAGACCATAATGTTTCCAAGGAAAGTGACACAATACTAACATATATTAAAAACTACTAAGAGAAAACATGGTAGATGTCGATTATTTACTCGATAGTCATACACCATAAATCCCATAGGATTTTTTTTTTGAAATAAAGAAGCAAGAAATTTAACTTGGAAAAGTACATGACTGTGAGGACAAATAAAATATTTAGATTTATCAACCAATCCTCCACCATTCCATCATTAGGAAAATTTTATGGACAAAAAAGTAATTAATTGATTGGGATTCGATATATAACTATATAAAAATTTTATGTGGTAATTTCAAGGCCCCTTGACTAAGGATAAAGAATATGGATAATCTCATTCCTCTGACACATTATTGGTGTTAACTTATGGGACATATACATAGACGTTATGTGTTTGAAATTGATCACTTTTGGGCATTGAATAATTTATCCCATAATTATTCCTCTATGATTTCCATTTCACGTACACAAATATCCTTTTCATATATGAATATATATATAATAAATTACGATGATGATAAATATACCAATATATATATATTGTCAATACATGTCGAAGCATAAACATATATAATGAAAACATACCTTATATTTTAATGGACTAAATCTATTATATATAGATGGAACATGTACCATAATATCTTACCCACCTATATCCGTCAAAGATAAAATACCCATTGGTAAGGTGATATTATGGATTTCCATATATATATATATATCCACTTTGAAAATATAATTTTATGAAAATTATTTACATGATAATTTTAGATTAAATTTTTAAGAGGGTTAAATTATTATTTATATTACTCATCATACATTTCACAAATATTCATTAATTGATGATAGATATGAGAAATAATTTTGATAATTTCAAAAGGTAATGAAAATTGTGGAAATCGTTTCGTTAAATAAAAAGATTAAACATAAAAAGATAGTACATGACATCAATTCATAGAGAATAGAGGATAATTTTCAAGATAGTGAGCTTCTTAGTATAAAATTATTGATGCAAATGTGAGAATCAAATGATCGCATAGATAGTATTTGATTGGAAGATTGTTTAAATAAACCAGTTCCAAATTGGAGGTTTTTGATGGTGGTAATAATTTTACAGTTTTTATAACTCCATTAATATAATATTCACTTATTTCCCTGATAATTGAAATGATTTATTGACTAAACCATTGTAAAACCAAATGGTTGGTTACATCATAATAATCTAATTCCCTGATTTTTATTTTTTGAGACACGTGTTAATTTTTCGTTCAAATTAGCATGGTTGTAAATTATTAAAGTCATGAAACATTAGAAGTCTTCTATTTTGTCTCTCAAGAATAAAATTCTGTAGAATCTATGAAACTATACTTGTTATAAATAAATTATAGGTCCCCCTCAAAGATAGGATTCACAGAATAATGGTAAATAAATATTTATAATCAAGAAATCTAGTTCACAGTTCCATATATATCTAGTATAGATGATCCACTTTTCTTCATATTTATTTTAGTAGACACTATATGAGAAGATGTTTTACAATATGATATAACCCCTCTCATGGTAATCGATAATGTCCCTGGATTTCACAATACGAGTCACATAAAAAATTTGGAACATGAATATATAGTAGCATAAGTTCACATTCTATGAAGGTCAATGTATCATACAAAGGATCTCCTGGAATATGGTCCATTAATTCTTAAAAAAAGATCCTTATCTAGGGAATTATATCCATTAGAGAGGTCATGAACATCTAAGGTCATAATGAATGCATTAAATATTTGTTGATGCTCATTTCCATTCCAGAGTCTAACTAATGAAAAAGGGGAATACCATAGCATAAATAGATTTATCCTTTGAAGAAACATCAAAAATTGACACAAAGGCATGATGAATGGTTTGATTAAGAATGGGACATGTAGGTTTCATTATCGTCGTTCAAGTATACATGTGCGCCACATATTGGGCGTGTAGGTGACCTACATGACCTATCTGATTTTTTTCCAAGGTCTTGAGCAGTATATAAATACCCCTTGTGGGCCCAACATTTCGAGGATGAAAAATCCAGAAACTCATATTTGAGCTCTCGACACCCTAGTCTCTTCTCTAAACCTTATGAACACTTATAAGGTAATTTATTACCTAGAATGGAAGATCTAAACAGGGGAAACAAGTCCTAAGTGTTGAAATTCATCAACACATGCGCGCCTATGTGTCTAACCCTTACGGGAAATGAAGACACCTACGTTCCACCTTATCCCTTCAACAGAACTTGCACTCCACTCTTTTGGAAGCCTTTAGGGATAATGATAAGGGCATGAGCTAAGTCTCTCCCAAGTATTACCCTACGGGTTAACCGTCGTGTAGGTACACATGTGCCGTGCAGGTATACCTGCGCGCCCAATACCTACGCGCCCCAACAAGACCTGCCCGCCTACCCCTTTTTGGGCTCCCCTCCTTCTTATTCCCCTCTTTTCTTCAAATCCACCTCTCCTCTTCAATATTTATCCTTCAAAACCCTCTTCAAATCCATTTTTGGTGTGGTTCCTTTTTTTTCTTCCTTATCTAAAAGGAAATATGTGGAACATCTCTTAAAACCTTGCGATTTACATATCTTTATGTCACTGAGGTTAGAGATTTAATTCATTCAAACTCATCCTTTAAGATGAGAGGATTTTTAACCTGGGCCTCCTTTTCAAGAGTAATCCCTAGTCTTAATTTCTTTAATTTGGGAAACCTCCTTAGGAGTAAACCCCAAGTCCTCTAACCTAGGTGTCCTTTTCAAGAGTAAGCCCCAGTCATCAAATTCCATTAATTGTTTGGGCATCCTCTTTAATATTAAGCACCAAGTTCCCAAATTTAGGGCCACCTATTTAGGATTAAGCCCCATATTCCCATATTTAGGGAAACCTATTTAGGAGTAATCCGTAAGTCCCCTAACCTGGGCCTTCTTTTCCTGAGTAATCCCCAGTCGGAGTTCTCTTAAAACTTGGCCTCCTTCTCATGAGTAAGCCCCATGTTCCCAAATCTGGGCATCCACCTTAGGAGTAAGCCCCAATCATAATTTCTCTTAACTAGTCTTAATTTATTTTGATTTGGGATTCCATCTTATGAGTAAAAACCAATCAAAAGTCCCCTCTAATTTGGGAATCCTCCCCAAGATTACGTCCTAGGTTAAGTATCCAAATCTCCATAAGGCACATATACATTTATGGACCTTGTTCTTGGGTTTCTTCACTGAAGTAAATCCCAATCCTAGTCTATATTGGGAAGTCATAAATACAGAAGCCCCACATCATTTCTTATGATCACATCTTTCATGGAACAATCGTCTGGTATTACCAATACCTCTTGTTTCTCACACTAAGCATTAATCACATGTGCTTAGAGCGTAAAAGTAATTATGATATCTTTCATTAAGACATCAATCATAGATAAAACTCACGCTTCATTTCACAAACTACGTGGGTTATGATTCCTTTTCTAAACTAGGATACGTAGGTAGCCCATCTGCTGGTATGATCTTAACTCTGAAATAACCTATGTCTTTCTAAATGACAATAAACTTCAGGTGCCCCACTGCGTGGCCTTAAAACTAGTGTGGTTATCATAATGACCAAGATATCTCTATATAATGTATTGAAGGATACCATTGACTAAATATCTCTAACAAATACAGATGATTCTCTATCGATGAGTAACCTCAAATACATATAAAAGATTCTCTAAATATCATACATACCAATCATTGATTATCATATCTAAAGGAAAGATCATTTTCAAAAATGGTAATTTAATAAGGATTCAAGTACATAACTTAAATCTATAAAGAGAGTCCCAGAGTAGACAATAAATACCCTCAAAAAGTTGTGATGAGTCTGACCTCCCATCCTCTCAACCAATGAAAATTCTTATGCCTCATCGGTCCACAACTAATGTGCTCCTACCTTTGGAAAGTAGGTCAAAATGGATATAGAATCATTGGATGTTTTCGGTTCTACGAACAAACCCATTACAAACCGATTGGAATGCTCGAACCTTAAACCAACGAGTTCATCCCCAATTCCAGTGCGAAACAAAAAATGGTTAACCTGACGCGAGTCCTTAACCAAGTAAAAATGATGTTTTACTTATTTGTTAGGCCCCTATTTAAACTCAATGAGAGGGCCAACAAAACAATCAATAACATATGTGCTCATCCAAAAGATGTAGTGGCCAAAATTATCTCGATTATTTCTGTTATATCAAACAAGCACTCTTTTCCAAGATATTATGCTTTATAGAAATGGATTCTCTGAACTTCACACCTGTGAATACATCTCCTATGAATACATCTATTGCTACTCCTTCTAGATCGTCGTCCGCTCTGTGGATGACATCACCTACTCAGGGTCTTCGACGTTGGGTACCAATCGTTTTGGGTTTTTATCCCCGGAACGCAACAACCAGTCCCTCCCATACTATGGGTAGGTTGATCAAGTGGTCACTCAAGGCTTCCATTCAAAGATTCAGGAGTCCTTCCCGAGGACTCCCACAAACAATCGCCGCCAGACTCGTGTAGTAGTGTGTCATCAACATGATGAGGGTGTCATATCCATGCATTCAGATCAGGTTCCTCGAACCGGAGTAGGCAAGATGAACCACCAGAGGCGACGACTAGTCAATAGTTAGTAGGTTCTTATCTCTGCCATCTCCATAGTAGTCCACCAACCTAACTTGGTGGAAAGCAACGAGCGGGCACGCACACCCGTCTGTTTTAATTCTGTTTTCCATCAGACTCGTCTGGCATCATCACGCCATTCCCGACAGGGAATTCCGGCGGAGTACTATAGACAGGAACATACACCTGTTTATAAATCAGCTTCTAGTCAGCAGGCTCATCTGACTATATAAGATGAAGCCCACCAACCCATTGTGTTGACAACTAGTAAACATGCACATACACCTGCCTATGCTCATCAATCCTCCAGCAGTCTCGACTGCCAGTGTTGAAGGAATTTCATCATCCACGTTCAACGGAGTGCAATCAATAGGCACATACACCTTCTAATATTCATCAAGCCAACCAACAGTTTCATTCGGTAGCATCCATAGAAGCCAATTTGAAATCCCGAATGATAAACAAGTAGATGACTCAACTCTCTGCCCCCACACTTGAGTACTGTCAGAATTCACTATCAGTAAAAGGAGGACGGGAGTAGGCACATACACCGACTCCAGACACAGAATGTACCTATATTCCCGTTCCAGCAGCTGAAGTCACCAAGCACATCATGACAATGGTGAAAGAGGAGAAGCAAATCCCAGCTCATATTCTGTATGTCTACTAGGATATTATAACAACTGCACCAGCATCTTAGGGAAAGACACATAAACCTATCCCTATCAGTGGAGTGACTCATCCGCCTATCACTCCGAAGAAGATACACACCTCTATTACAGTCCAAGAGGGTCGTTAGGAATACTCCCCCATGTCATACGGACAATCAAGTCAGGCACATACACGTGATTTGAATAAAGGTCATCAGCCTAACCAGGACATCTCTCCTGAGCAGTCACATAAACCTGCTCAGAGTGACATCTTTTGGCAACATGTGGTTCATATAGTGAGTAATAAGGCATCTAAGAAGAAGAAACATTCATCACAGTCAAGAAATATTGGGCCAATATGTAACAAGGCCTTTCTCGATGCTGGAGTTCATGAAGCCCTCAGACAATTATCTGTTGGAACTCAAGATTCTACTCTCTCATTTGCCAATAGTGGGAATATTAATTCTGAAGTTATTCCTAAAAAACTTCCTCATGAAGGCTTGCTTCATGATAGTTTGGTCGATCTCGAAGTTTCATCTTCAGATGAGATCCATAATTGTAACACCGCAGGTAAATAATGAATATGAAATTTTCATATTTATCCATATTTTTGAATAAAATATTAATATGACTTTAAAGGGGACGCTATGCTCGATGGCGTACCCAACACGCAACAACGAGTTTCTTGGGAATCTTACGTTGCACTCTAATAATAAAATAATATTATTTTAAATGGTAGTTAACATGTAGCCGTTATAATAGCGGGAATGGATATAAATAACTAAAATATGATTATATATGTTTTTTAATGTTTTTACATTTATCCAATAAAAGCTAAAGGCTTAAAATACGGAAAGAATTAAATTTTAGGTGTATATGCCCTAGTTTTCACTAAAGGTTCACTTATCGTCTTTTAATGGAGAACTGTCATTAAATATAGTTTTGTTCACTCATAAAAATTATTTTGGACAAAATAAAACTCTTATTAAGAATCGGGACATCAAAATTTACTTTGTGTAAATTTTGGTATCTTTCTGATAAAGTTCATTTTTTTAATGAATAGTGTAAAATGTTGTATTTTAATTCAAAACCACTTTTTAATCTAATTTATTTATATTATTAGATTATATTTTGAATTGGTTTTAAAGTGAAATTAGAAAATATTTTTACCATTAAATCCAATAGTGGTCGTTGGAATCAATTTCACTTTGAAATCAGACTTAAACTAGTGTCAATCTTTTGATACTTATTGTTTTATAAAAACACGCTATTTGCTCTAACAGCGGAATTAATTATAAAATTAATTAATGTGACTAATATGTTTTGAATTTTGTAAAATAGACTTCATTTTTGAATTCGGAATATCAAATATAGCTTAGGGTGAAGTTTTGGGATTTTTCTGAAAAACATCAATTTTTGATGAATAGTGAAACCACTAAGTGGTACTTATAAAAACTGATTTTCTGTTTAAATGAAATTTTGCCATCATTGTGTTTTGAATTTTGAAAATCCGACATACATGGTTGTCATTAAGATGTAAAATGTGGTTCAATGAGATTAAAATAATTTTTTGGTGAATAGTAACTTATTAAGTTTTTAATCGCGATTAGTGGTAATTAGTGTAGTTTAAGGTAAAAATGATATTATAAGAATGTGAAAACACCATGAAACTTGTCCTACACCTATTGGTTCAGTCATGGCCGACCAAGACAAGCCATGGGCCAACTTGGGGACCCCATGGAGCCACTTTAGTTGGAAAATGACATTAATATATTTTTATTTAATGTTAAAGTGAAAATGAAACTAACATAAATTGTTTTACTAAAATAATTTTTAAGTGGGGTTATACAAGTCCGAATTTTGATTATAAATAGTAATTGGAAAGATAAAACTATTTCCTACATCATAGTAATTTTTTTATAATTTTTAGACATTAAATAAATGAAATTATTTATGACATCATAATGATGCAGTGATGACATCATTATTTAACGATTAAAATAAAATGGAAAGATAATGTAAAATCTATGAACTACACATGTCCAAGACTTATTGGATGGGTGGATTTCGAACCTTTATAACCTTATCCACGAATTATATCAATGTGGGACCTTTTAAAACCGAAACACATTTTCAAATAAAGTAATATTTCTTACTTTCCAAAAGTACCCCTCCTCTCCTCTTATAAAAGGCCCCCACCTCTACCTCATTTAACCCACTCCTAAAGCCTTTGGTTCGGCCAACCCCTGCCCATTTACTCTCTCCACATACCTCTCCTAATCCTAGAGGACTCCCTTTGGGCATAATCCTTTCAAAGGAAGCCTTTAGTCTTAAATCAAATGGAGTTACATTTTTAAAGGTAATTCATTCTCTCATGTTCATTTGTTTTATTTTGCTTCTCCAACCCCCTAAACTCTTTTTATTTACTTATTTTGTAACAACACCAGTATCTTCAATATACTAGGATGTTGTTATAAGATTTATTCGAGCTACACTCTCACACAACTACATCAAATGGTTAAAGAACATACGGTTTCCGTGGATGGTGAAATTCTGCCTCCCGGAACGATGATTGTTCAATACTCATTTAACACCTTCAAAGGTGGCCATTATGATGTCACTATTTTTATATATGATATATAATATGTTTATTTTTTATTTATGCTTCTGTATGTTTCATTTTTGTCTTACTTTTATGGATTCCATTATGGGTATACGCGATATCTTCATTTAAGGAAGTGCGGACTACCGCCCCCTCAAAGTGATTTGATTCGTTAAATACCATATGTGGGATGTATAAAGGATGGAAATATGATATTATATATGATATTATACTGGAATTATAATATACCCTTATATCATTATTATTCCATTCTATAAAATACGAAATAGAAATGAAATTAGTGTTCATGCGTACGTACGACTTACCGTCTCCATTAACGGTGCATTTCATTTCTTACCTATAAATGATTATGTAATGTTATAAATGCATGCATGTACTGGATATATATGACATATATTATATCTAAATCATGAATACAATTCTGGATATAATAAACATTTGACCACACGAACAACATGTAATTGTAAGAAGTCCACTTTCGACTTAAGAACCAAATATCGGCAAAACAAATATTATTAACTTAAATGATTACATAATGTTTATGACATGGTAATAAGTGATATAAAAGGAATAATGAACTTGAAAAATGTTCTTAAGGAATTAGAAATTAACTCAAGTTTATTATTCAGGAGATTAAAGAACGATCGAGTCAAGTCAGACCCGAGGTAAGGGATCCTACTCCTCTCTTTCTTTTTAAGTACATACTTTTATGTCATTCCTTTTAAAGCTCATCTTTCTTATGATTGGGATGTTATTTTATATTAATCCTAATTTACTTATTATGTTCATATGATGAGAGACCCTATTTTCTCTCATCAATCCATTTTGGAAGTTTTGAGTGGCGCCGTTAGGTTGCCGAATTTTCGTAAGGGATTTTTCATCTCACTTTTATTCTCGTGAGATTTATGCTACATTTGCCACAAATTCCATTGAGTGGTGTATGTACTGCACATTATTATACTCTTTGTGTAATATACATTCATTTATCAGTATTTACATCAATGATCTATTGTCCTTCTTTCATGGGGTGTATGTTTTGAAAGATACCCAAGTCGGTAAGGGAACCTTTCACCCTCCTTTTTTTAAAAGACTTCTTTTGATGGGTCTTTTAATTTAAATATTTTTATGTTGGGATATGTTCTCATATATCCTTATTGATGTAAATTTTATGTCCAAGTGATGAGATACACTTTTTATCTCTCTTCAACTCATTTTGATGTGATGCCGTTAGGCTGTCAAGGGAACTTTTTAACCCAATTTCGATTTCTTTGGGTTCAACATGTAGTCATTGAATATGTCATCCATTGAATATGTGTGAATGAACTTTTATTGTTTTACACTTAATATCCACTTATATTGGGTGTATTTATATTTGTCACACATATTTTGAGATTGATTTGTCCTTAATTTAAGGATACCTTCTCTATAAGGGATTTCATCACATTTGACATTTCTATGGAGGGTTCATTGTTGTTATGCACCAATTCACTCTTATATGGTGTATATACTGTCCTTTGGAGTATTATATCATGATTCCTTTTATTGTCATGATATTATAAAGTTCTGACTAAATGTTATTCCTCAATTATTGTATTCAAGTGTCTCTAATTTTGGTGAAACCCCTTTTACCAGAATATCGTTTTAAATGTTTTAATTATTTGTTCTTATTAATATCCATGTTTTCAAAATGGTTTTAAGGATTTATTTATATGGATATTAATGGTTTAAAATGTTAAAATCTTCAAGGTGGTATGTGACACTTTGATTCAAAAATCTCTTTATTAAATGTTTTAAATGGTTTTGGAAATGGTTTCTTTTTTGGATTCATTATTTCAATATCCTAAAATGTTATATTGTGATTGAAATGTGGAAATGTTATGTTTCCTTTATTCATGTTTTATGTGATACGATTATGTTATGGTTCTTGGGCATTGTTAGGAAGAACGGGTGGTTCCGTGATAAACTAAGGGCGGGTGAGCCCGATATAGCTCTCCAATGCATTGGGTAACGCGAAGGAGTGAAACGTTAAGGTTTCTCCGAAGAGATTTAGGGAATATACTGTGATGGGTATTCCAAACGTAACCATGAGGGTTACTCCCTACGTAAGAATGTTATGAATGCCTCAAGTTACCTTTATGTCTTATGATTTCTATGATTTATTCATGGTTTGATGAGGTATGTTAAAGTGCCTTTGTTTTATGGGTAAAGTATGATTTCATTCTTATGTATATATGAACTCATGTTTCCTTTCCATATTTTTATAACTCTTACTGAGCTTTTTATGCTCATCCCAAGTTTTTGAAATGTTTTTCACAGGTCAAGGGAAAGGTACATGATGTGATGATAGTGTCAAGGATGTGTCAAGAAATAATCCGTGTTATATTTTCAATATGTTTCCGTTGATGGGAAGAATGAATACTGTCTTTTATGTAACCACTTTGTTTAAATGTGGAATGTAATGCAAGTTTCATGATCTAATTCTCTAAAACTCTAAACCTGAAAAGATCCTCAATGTGTAATCTTTTAATAACTCAAGATTAAGTAAGGTTTAAGGCTGGGGCCTTATAGTTGGTATCAAAGGTCGGTTTAGATAACTTTAGAGGTTAGGGTATTCTTTAAGCATAAGTGACATTACCATAATGGTTAGGATTTCAGAAAGAGTCTTAGTTTTCGATAAAGTGAATGAGTAAGTATATCTTATTGTTTATCTTCCTCATTAGTACATGATGGTTATGTTGATATACTCACACTGACCTTTTTGGTTTTAGTAAATGGCTGGATCTAGCAGGCACCAAAGTGACAATGGGTTTGAAGGAAACTGTGGTGGATATCTGATTAAGATACTGGATGAGATGGGGGATTCAATGAGGAATCTCATAGTTATTCCAAACCAACTATCAAGGAGTCATGATCAACCACTTAAAACTTGGTGAGTTCCCTAATGCATCATGCACGAGATGGCCAACTCGATGTGGAAATTCAGGTAATAATTATTAAGGTATCCATTAGGGTTTATATGATCCTTACTTTTTAGGTAATTATGGGTTACTCTATTATATGATGGAAAATGAAAGGAATGAGATAAACTTGAGGTTAAAATATGTTATGATTATTTTTGAAGATTTTATCTCATTTTGGGGAATGTTTTAAGAATTATATAGTTTTGGAAAAAGGACAACACGCAGACCGTGTGACAACCCGTCACGTCGGACAAAGCTGCGAGAATCGAACCCACAACCAAAGTGTGACTGGTATTTATCGCCTATCACTGGACTACGTGAAGTCCCTGGTTAGTTTGACTGATTCATTCTAGTTATATGATTTTATGAATTAAGAGTAAGTTGATTTTGGGTTATTTATAAAAATTATTAACCTATCATGGAGGATATGTGATTAGGTTAATTACTTTTCAAAACGAGACTTTAGGAGAAACTGATGTTGTTTGGAGATAAATGTTACGATTTATCTTGGAAGACTATGCGACTAAATCCTTAAAATATTTGGGTTTCAATCTTATATTGGTTTACTTTGAAGATTTTTATGGACAAATTGATTATATAATGGTCCTCGTTGAACTTTGGGTTTTGCTGGACAAATTTTGGAGATTAAGAATAGATTTTCGTTTTATAAAGGGTTATCCTTTTCTGGATTATCTGATCTTGTACTAGCCTTTTTGGTTTTGGATTTGGTTAAAGTATAAAGACATGGGAAGTATATAGTTCTATTTTGTTGATTAGGTGATTCTCTAGAAGTTGATTATAGTACTCTTAATGTGAACAAGTCTTCCTAAATACTCATCTTTTGGAGAAAATATGAGTTTGTGTAAGGAATCTAATAAAGGTTGAAAGTCAATATGATAAGTGATTATGTTTCCTTATGAATAAATTCCTCAATAAAAAGTAACTTAAAACAAAAATGTTGTCTATTAACTTTTCCTACTGGGGAATCGAAGACCGTTTAACCCATCACAAGTTTGTGATTTTCTCGTGGTTAACTTTCTCCTAAACATGTTTTCTATCACTCTCCATCAGAACATGACCCTTTGTTTTTCCCTCCATGTCCATATTTTCATACTTGGAATCCTAGTATGGGTTAACTCGGGTGACCTCTGTGCTTATCTTTCTTTATTTTAAAGTGATTGTTTTACCGACTCTTGTTCCGATGTGGGACTTTCAAGGATGTTTCCAAGCGCAATTTTAAAATTGCGAGGACGCAATTCCCAAAAGGGGGGAAGGATGTAACACCCCAGGTAAATAATGAATATGAAATTTTCATATTTATCCATATTTTTGAATAAAATATTAATATGACTTTAAAGGGGACGCTATGCTCGATGGCGTACCCAACACACAAAAACGAGTTTCTTGGGAATCTTACGTTGCACTCTAATAATAAAATAATATTATTTTAAATGGTAGTTAACATGTAGCCGTTATAATAGCGGGAATGGATATAAATTACTAAAATATGATTATATATGATTATATATGTTTTTACATTTATCCAATAAAATCTAAAGGCTTAAAATACGGAAAGAATTAAATTTTAGGTGTATATGCCCTAGTTTTCACTAAAGGTTCACTTATCGCCTTTTAATGGAGAACTGTCATTAAATATAGTTTTGTTCACTCTTAAAAATTATTTTGGACCAAATAAAACTCTTATTAAGAATCGGGACATCAAAATTTACTTTGTGTAAATTTTTGGTATCTTTCTGATAAAGTTCATTTTTTTAATGAATAGTGTAAAATGTTGTATTTTAATTCAAAACCACTTTTTGATCTAATTTATTTATATGATTAGATTATATTTTGAATTGGTTTTAAAGTGAAATTAGAAAATATTTTTACCATTAAATCCAATAGTGGTCGTTGGAATCAATTTCACTTTGAAATCAGACTTAAACTAGTGTCAATCTTTTGATACTTATTGTTTTATAAAAACACGCTATTTTCTCTGACAACGGGAATTAATTATTAAATTAATTAATGTGACTAGTATGTTTTGAATTTTGTAAAATAGACTTCATTTTTTAATTCGGAATATCAAATATAGCTTAGTGTGAATTTTTGGGATTTTTCTGAAAAACATCAATTTTTGATGAATAGTGAAACCACTAAGTGGTACTTATAAAAACTGATTTTCTGTTTAAATGAAATTTTTCCATCATTGTGTTTTGAATTTTGAAAATCCGACATACATGGTTGTCATTAAGAAGTAAAATGTGGTTCAATGAGATTAAAATAATTTTTTGGTGAATAGTAACTTATTAAGTTTTTAATCGCGATTAGTGGTAATTAGTGTAGTTTAAGGTAAAAATGATATTATAAGAATGTGAAAACACCATGAAACTTGTCCTACACCTATTGGGTCAGTAATTGCCGACCAAGACAAGCCATGGGCCAACTTGGGGACCCCATGGATCCACTTTAGTTGGAAAATGACATTAATATATTTTTATTTAATGTTAAAGTGAAAATGACACTAACATAAATTGTTTTACTACAATAATTTTTAAGTGGGGTTATACAAGTCCAAATTTTGATTATAAATAGTAATTGGAAATCTAAAAAGAGTTCCTACATCATAGTAATTTTTTTTATAATTTTTAGACATTAAATAAATTAAATTATTTATGACATCATAATGATGCAGTGATGACATCATTATTTAACGATTAAAATAAAATGGAAAGATAATGTAAAATCTATGAACTACACATGTCCAAAACTTATTGGATGGGTGGATTTCGAACCTTTATAACCTTATCCACGAATTATATCAATGTGGGACCTTTTAAAACCGAAACACATTTTCAAATAAAGTAATATTTCTTACTTTCCAAAAGTACCCCTCCTCTCCTCTTATAAAAGGCCCCCACCTCTACCTCATTTAACACACTCCTCAAGCCTTTGGCTCGGCCAAACCCTGCCCATTTACTCTCTCCACATCCCTCTACTCATCCTAGAGGACTCCCTTTGGGCAGAATCCTTTCAAAGGAAGCTTTTAGGCTTAAATCAAAAGGAGTTACATTTTTAAAGGTAATTCATTCTCTCATGTTCATTTGTTTTATTTTGCTTCTCCAACCCCCTAAACTCTTTTTATTTACTTATTTTGTAACTACAACAGTATCTTCAATATACTAGGATGTTGTTATAAGATTTATTCTAGCTACACTCTCACACAACTACATCAAATGGTTAAAGAACATACGGTTTCCGTGGATGGTGAAATTCTGCCTCCCGAAACGATGATTGTTCAATACTCATTTATCACCTTCAATGGTGGCCATTATGATGTCACTATTTTTATATATGATATATAATATGTTTATTTTTTATTTATGCTTCTGTATTTTTCATTTTTGTCTTACCTTTATGGCTTCCATTATGGGTATACGCGATATCTTTATTTAAGGAAGTGCGGACTACCGCCCCCTCAAAGTAATTTGATTCGTTAAATACCATATGTGGGATGTATAAGGGATGGAAATATGATATTATATATGATATTATACTGGAATTATAATATACCCTTATATCATTATTATTCCATTCTATAAAATACGAAATAGAAATGAAATTAGCGTTCATGCGTACGTACGGCTTACCGTCTCCATGAACGGTGCATTTCATTTCTTACCTCTAAATGATTATGTAATGTTATAAATGCATGCATGTACTGGATATATATGAAATATATTATATCTAAATCATGAATACAATTCTGGATATAATAAACATTTGACCACACAAACAACATGTAATTGTAAGAAGTTCAATTTTGACTTAAGAACCAAATATCGGCAAAACAAATATTATTAACTTAAATGATTACATAATGTTTATGACATGGTAATAAGTGATATAAAAGGAATAATGAACTTGAAAAATGTTCTTAAGGAAGTAGAAATTAACTCAAGTTTATTATTCAGGAGATTAAAGAACGATTGAGTCAAGTCGGACCCGAGGTAAGGGATCCTACTCCTCTCTTTCTTTTTAAGTACACACTTTTATGTCATTCCTTTTAAAGCTCATATTTCTTATGATTGGGATGTTATTTTATATTAATCCTACTGTACTTATTATGTTCATATGATTAGAGACCCTATTTTCTCTCATCAATCCATTTTGGAAGTTTTGAGTGGCGCCGTTAGGCTGCCGAATTTTCGAAAGGGATTTTTCATCTCACTTTTATTCTCGTGAGATTTATGCTACATTTGCCACAAATTCCATTGAGTGGTGTATGTAATGCCCATTATTATACTCTTTGTGTAATATACATTCATTTATGAGTATTTACATCAATGATCTATTGTCCCTCTTTCATGGGGTGTATGTTTTGAAAGATACCCAAGTCGGTAAGGGAACCTTTCACCCTCCTTTTTTTAAAAGACTTCTTTTGATGGGTATTTTAATTTAAATATTGTTATGTTGGGATATGTTCTCATATATCCTTATTGATGTAAATTTTATGTCCAAGTGATGAGATACACTTTTTATCTCTCATCAACTCATTTTGATGTGATGCCGTTAGGCTGTCAAGGGAACTTTTTAACCCAATTTTGATTTCTTTGGGTTCAACATGAAGTCATTGAATATGTCATCCATTGAATATGTGTGAATGACCTTTTATTGTTTTACACATAATATCCACTTATATTGGGTGTATTTATATTTGTCACACATATTTTGAGATTGATTTGTCCTTAATTTAAGGATACCTTCTCTATAAGGGATTTCATCACATTTGACATTTCTATGGAGGGATCGTTGTTGTTATACACCAATTCACTCTTATATGGTGTATATACTGTCCTTTGGAGTATTATATCATGAATCCTTTTATTCTCATGATATTATAACGTTCTGACTAAATGTTATTCCTCAATTATTGTATTCATGTGTCTCTAATTTTGGTGAAACCCCTTTTACCAGAATATCGTTTTAAATGTTTTAATTATTTGTTCTTATTAATATCCATGTTTTCAAAATGGTTTTAAGGATTTATTTATATGGATATTAATGGTTTAAAATGTTAAAAGCTTCAAGGTGGTATGGGACACTTTGATTGAGAAATCTCTTTATTAAATGTTTTAAATGGTTTTGGAAATGGTTGCTTTTTTGGATTCATTATTTCAGTATCCTAAAATGTTATATTGTGATTGAAATGTGGAAATGTTATTTTCCCTTTATTCATGTTTTATGTGGTACGATTATGTTATGGTTCTTGGGCATTATTATGAAGAACGGGTGGTTCCGTGATAAACTAAGGGCGGGTGAGCCCGATATAGCTCTCCAATGCATTGGGTAACGCGAAGGAGTGAAACGTTAAGGTTTCTCCGAAGAGATTTAGGGAATATACTGTGATGGGTATTCCAAACGTAACCAAGAGGGTTACTCTCTACGTAAGAATGTTATGAATGCCTCAAGTTACCTTTATGTCTTATGATTTCTATGATTTATTCATGGTTTGATGAGGTATGTTAAAGTGCCTTTGTTTTATGGGTAAAGTATGATTTCATTCTTATGTATATATGAACTCATGTTTCCTATCCATATTTTTATAACTCTTACTGAGCTTTTTATGCTCATCCCATGTTTTTGAAATGTTTTTCACAGGTCAAGGGAAAGGTACATGATGTGATGATAGTGTCAAGGATGTGTCAAGAAAGAATCCGTGTTATATTTTCAATATGTTTCCGTTGATGGGAAGAATGAATACTGTCTTTTATGTAACCACTTTGTTTAAATGTGGAATGTAATGCAAGTTTCATGATCTAATTCTCTAAAACTCTAAACCTGAAAAGATCCTCAATGTGTAATCTTGTAATAACTCAAGATTAAGTAAGGTTTAAGGCTGGCGCCTTATAATAATAACCCTATGTGTGGCCAGAAGACCATGGAGCAAAACGTTTTATCTTTTGTTGTAACCCACCATGGTGGTCATCCCCATGATGATGAATTTAGCTGTGAAATCCCTCTCCGTAGTAGTAATGCACATTTCCTGGAAAATTCTCCAATAGAAAATCTAGTGTTCAGAAAGCCCTCTTAACTTGAGGCACATGCAAATGTAAATCCAGTCATGTATGATGCTTTACCACTAGCAGGTGAAATACTTTTCAATTAGAAGATAGCCTAGGGTGTATGTCATTCTCTAAACTACCCCTAGTTCATTCAATCTCTAGTTTGATCAATGAATTCTCTACCAATATTTTTGAGTCCGACGAAGCAACAAGGAAGCACTAGATCTCGTCTAATCAGGTAGAAGAATCTTCATAAAATGGTAAATAGGAAGTGCTGAATATGAGAAATCAACTAGGAAAAGGTGAAGTGCCAGTCATGTTTTGGCCTTTGGCTGACTCTTATTATGACATTCCAGATTTGTTCACAGAAGATTGTATTCATGATAATTGTCTGAACCTATGGAAAACTATTTTTCAATTGAAAAATAAAATATTATCTTATGATGAATATGAAAATCATGTCATTATAATAAAAGAGTTACAACGCCAAATTAACATGGCATATCTCTCAGTTTGTCGATATCTGAAGCCTGAAAAGCAGCAGAGAGCTCTTCAGCATTCATGCCTTGGTGCCATAAAAAGAATGCGCCCGTTAATTTCCAATGCACCATCTAGTATTCATATTAGGGGATGGGGAGTTCATGGAGAACTACATTTCACTGTACTCTCCAGTCAACAAAGCCCACCGAAAATGGGCTCATGCAATGTTATTTCCCATGGTCGGCCACAACAAATTGGCTTTGTTTGTATTCAAAGGCTTTCTCAGGAACATTCCTCAACTAGTTTTTCTCAATATTAGGCATATAGAGAACAAGTTGTCGATTTACTCTTTCATCTGGAAAATGAGAATATTCAACAGGCTTCTCATTTAGAGCGAGCACATCATCAGGTGACAGAAGTGTCAGAAATCATCCAACGGTCATTTGAGCCAGGCGATTTGAGTGGATGCAGGTTGATGCATCCAGCCAATTTCTGGACAAAATTCCGCAAAATCCGGAGAGATTTTAAGAAAGTCTTAGATGTAGCAGATCAAGAACCACCCCATCTTGCCAGACTGGGGACCCTATTAACCCAACCCTCATAATCAGCAAATATGATTCGAGGAGTTGAGCCTAAATAGCAGGAACATCCCTAGTCGACCGGACATGAGAATTTTTCAAATCCTCAATCTCTTCCTCAGAGAAATTAATTATTCTCTTGATTAGGGAAGAAGCCACAAGAGGAACACAGAGCCGAATTTTTTAGGAGATTCCCTCCAAATTGCAGTTTCTCAAGATGTTACAAAGGGATCAAATCATCAAAAGGGAATGTCTCATCAAGGACATGGAAAAAGATAGTATCACAGAAATATCGATAGAAGGGATGTAATGCGTTATGCATCAATTCATGTCATCAATGCCATTGTGGCTTATCCTCCAGAACATGAGGCTCACTTAGATGGATCAGATAAAGAAGTTCTTTCTCAATATACTGTACGCACTAAAACATATGAAGAAGGTGTGCGTATAGAAAATCAATGGCTTACCCAGAATCTGGGTATTCCATCATATAAGAAACTTCCCCCTCTCCGAAAGGCATCCAACAAGGGGAATGGAAAGAATCAGGTTACATTCCCATCTTCATATAGAGAAGGCCAATAACTCTCACTAGAGAAAAGATTCACACAACATGAGGAATAAGTGAAAGAATTAATGACGTTGAATGCAGAACTACATCAAGGTAGTCTTCCTCCTAAGCGTGTTGGAGTTAGTCACCCAAGGGAATTTGTTGCAGCTACTGATATGGATCAAGAATATCCTCCTTTACCAGTACACCCTCACATGTCTAATCATATGGGTTAGGTGCATCATCAACATGTGGTGTTATCCTCAGTTGTAGTACCAACCACCTCATCTGTCCAAACTCTATTTATTGCACCTGCTCAGGATGAAGATCAACCGGATGTTTCTCAAAATTTAATAACTACCATTGAGTCATTAGCAGCTCAGTTGGAATCTATGGAGGGAAAACGTGCTCAAACTAAACCATAAAAGAGTGCTTACCCTGAATTGGTGGATGCAATTCCTCCCCCATCAAATTTTTCAAGTACCACATTCCCAATCTTTAATGGTTCGGGAGACCCAGAGCAACACTTAACACATTTTGTTTCTTGTTTTGATCCTTTGATGGGAACCCCTCAGCAACAAGAAGTAGTTAAGATCAGGTGTTTTGTACAGTCATTACAAGGTCCTGCCTTCTTCTGGTATACAAGCTTGCGATCCCGGTTAATTACCAGATGGGAAGATCTTCTCCAAAGATACCTTCTTCAATTTAGCTCAAATATTCTTAAGAGAACAGTTTTTTATATTACAAAATGTAATAAAGTGGAGAATGATAGAGTTACGTATTGCATTGCTCGCTGGAAGGGATTAATATATTCCCTAAGCATAGCACTCCCTCAATAATAATTATTTCCAATATGTGTGGTATATTTGCATGATGAATTCCGCACACCCTTTATCCCTATGAAATACACAGGAGGGTTTCGAGACCTTGCTTAGATTGCTCAGTAGATTGAACACTCTCTTACGAAGACTACAGATAAAGCTCATGTAATTCCATTAGCTTCTGGAATGAGAATGGGTAGAGCAGAAAATGTTATAGTTACGCTTAAACAAGAACCTGTACCTGCTTGTAATTCAAAACCATCATCATATCGAATTTCTCCACCTCCTGAGCATCAACAACAGAGGCTGTTTCATCAAGATGGTCAATGATATCAAAGACATAAATAATTTGAGGAGTTAAAAAGAAAAGTTTACTCTTTATGAAATGAACAGGTTCTTGGTTACTTCATTATGCCTCTATAAAATAATTTGGTTCAATTTACAAGACCCAAAAGGCCGAACAAGGAAGGATATAAAGACCGTCCCAATTATTTCCCTTTTCATCAGATGTTGGGACATCCCATTCAGGAGTTTTTTGTCCTCAAAGACCTCCTACAAAAGATGGTGGACTTAGGTCAAGTCAAATTAAAAGGTTTTTCTGCTTAGGTATCATGTGTTACTTCTATAGATCTAGAGAAAGAATGCGAGTGGCAAGACTTAAAAAGAAAAAATGTGAAAAATATGATGATTGTATGGTCAGAAAAACAATAAACTGAACTCATGCCATTTTGCAAACGTAATTCAAGAAACCAATTCTGTCTTCTGGTATGAATGCCAAAGAAAAACCCTCTTCATTAGAGGGAAAATACTAAAATAAATGGCATAATTCAAAGAAAGAGTAACAATCAAAAGAAGATGAAATCGTTTCAGAGCCCGTGTTGTCTTTGACTCTGGATGATTTATGCCATCTACTTCAAAGCCACGGGCACTGCCCCACCAAATGGCATAGCCTAAATAGGATAATCAGGCAGCGTCTTCATCAGACAAAGACATGATCTTTGGTTCTATTAACATGATTCACTTAATAGATCCTTATTCTAGTCATAGTTTTGATATTGATGAGCATGAATTCCCTGTATCAAAAAGAGGAATTAGAGGGAGTTTAAGAGGTCTGGGATACAGAGGAAGACATAGATATCCCTAAATCCTCTATTCCAATTCTACTCCTGCTCTAACTGTGTATGCAATAGTAACTCATGGCAGAGCCCTTCAGTGAGCTCAACAAGAACAAGAAAGTTCTTCCACACATGGCAGATTCAGTCCTAGGACAGTCATTCTGGAGGATCGATTGGAGGTTACACCTTCTTCCTCTCAGCAGATAAATAGACCTAATCGGTCTAATCTTCCAAATCCAGGAGTATTTCCAACTCCTACCCCAATACATGAAGCATCTACTTCCAAAGCATCAACTTCTAAGGCACCTACAAAACCACATGTTCCTATTGGGAAACATAGACCATTAGATCAAAAGTATGGTGTATTGAAATATTTGGCCCAAGTACTGGCCA
The DNA here is from genome assembly GCA_963277665.1 of Viscum album. Taxonomy (NCBI): domain Eukaryota; kingdom Viridiplantae; phylum Streptophyta; class Magnoliopsida; order Santalales; family Viscaceae; genus Viscum; species Viscum album. The sequence continues at coordinate 452,224,174 of OY728145.1, forward strand.
TGTTATCAATTCTATAAAACTTGAATCTATCAAAGGATCTTCGAGAGGCACTCATCGAGGCATTGTCAAGTCCTCAGGAATTCGAAATTGAAATTGATGCGGCTGAAGTCTACCATATAGAAAAAAATCCTGTAAAATTCTATGCAGTGATATCCTTTGCAGATGAAGATGAAGATGATGTCGTGCATTGACACATTAGACCTTTGTATTTATTTGTCAAGGTCAATGATGTAGGCATTTGAAGAGCTTTCATTGATAATGGTTCAGGAGTCAACCTCATCCCCATTCGTACACATCGTTGATTGGGCCTAATCGAATCTAATTTATCTCCTTCTACTCTAATGTTGCAAGGATATGATAAAAATGATCAAGACCCTCTGGGTGAGATCAAACTCAGAACTCATTTTAGAGATCTTGTATCAAATTCAGATTTCATGGTTGTTTGACATGACACGGCCTTCATCATTTTGCTTGGAAGTCCTTGGCTACATCAACCTGTGGCTATACCCTCATCATACAATCAATGTCTCAAATATTTTTTAAATAGCCAAATTGGGACATTGTATGGTGATAAAGCCCCATTCAAAAGATGTGAATCTCAATACATTGAGGTGGAATTCTATCACATGTAGGGTAAGGAGAAATCCACAACAAGGGAGATTACCAAAATTAATGCTCCATATAGTTCGGAAAAGATTCCAGTAAATCCATTCATACATGTGAGTACAGATTATGTGTTGCATATCTGTCAAATTGACAAAATAGACCCAAATACTAATACTCTTATAGAAACATCCATAATGTCAGTTACAACAATCAAGCCAGATAGTAAGGGGGAAACTGGTGATTCACCAAGCAATTATGAAAGCTCAAATGGAGATGTCTTCATTTAATCTGATGAAATCCAAGAAGTCTATACTTCAATTATCAGGCTAGAAGAAGTTATAGCAATGTCATAGGTAAAAGATTATGTCGATTCTCAATCCATCATATCCTCTTTATTACACAAGGAAGACCCTTTATCATAAAATAAGGTCAGAAATGGAAACCTCTTCTTCAAGATGATCAAATTTTAACATCTCTCTTGATACTGGAGATTCTACTTCATCATCTACTATGCATGTAGAAATAGAAGAAATAACACATGTTGAAGAGGAAGAGAAAGATCTCAGGGATTCTCCTCTTGCATTTGAAGTGGGTATCTCTACCACTGTGGATTAACTCAGAGAAATAAATTTGGGTACAAAAGAATATCCACGCCCCACTTTAATTAGTGTGTCCATGACTCCTGAAGAGCAAGAAATTTATATTTCATTTTTAAATAAAAATCGAGATATATTTTCTTGGAACTATACAGAAATTCCAGGCCATGATCCTCATGTTTCTACTCATTATTTGGGTTTTACATAAGAACATAGAGGATTTAAGAAAGCTGTAAGAAGAAAACACCCTACGTATGCTTCCAAAATTGAAGCTGAAGTGGATAAGATTAACAAAGCTAACTTCATTAGAGAAGTTAAATATCCCAAATGGTTGGATAATATTTTCCCTGTAAAAAAGAATAACGGGCAAATTATTGTTTGCATTGATTTTAGAGATCTTAATCAGCATTGTCCAAAGGGTGATTTTACAATTCTGATAACAGAACTCTGAATCGATGCAACAACCGGGTATGAAGAACTTTCTTTCATGGATGGATATTCAGGGTATAATCAGATCCAAATGGCTCTAGAAGATGAAGAATCTATAGCTTTTGGAGCCCCTCAGGGTGTATTTTTCTATCGGGTAATTCCCTTTTCCTTAAAGAATGCAGGCACAACATATCAGCGTGCCATGCATTGTATCTTCAAACCCTTTTCAGGGAAGTTTGTTGAATGTTATGTGGATGATTTGGTGGTTAAATCCAGACAACATTCTAATCACTTGGACGATTTGGAAATCATATTCCAGAATCTTCGACAACACAATTTTAAGATAAACCTCTTCAAATCTGCTTTTGGGGTAACCTCATAAATATTTATCAGCTTTGTTGTACACCATCATGGTATTGATATCGATCCTAAGAAGACAAATTCAATCCTTTCTATGTCACTTCATCCAAATTTGAAATAATTGAGATGACATCAAGGTCTCTTGGCCTATATTCGGCGTTTCATCACTAATTTGGATGGAAAAAGCTTACCCTTCACCAAATTGATGAAGAAGGGAGTCACTTACTAGTAAACTGAAGATTTCCAATACTCGTTTGATATTCTTAATAAGTATCTCTTGAGTCCACCGGTAATAATTCCACCTGTTGAACTAAGGCCACTTATCCTTTATGTGACAGCTTTAGAGTGATCATTGGGGGGATTCCTTGCCCAGATGAACGATGTTGGGAATGAAAACAACCTTTACTATCTCAGTCAGACTGTGCTTGAAGCATAAACCTTATATTCAAGTATTGAGAATTGCTTCCTAGCATTAATCTTTTCAGTTCAGAAGATGATACACTACTTGGCACATCATGAGGTCCAATTTATATCTCGGAATAACCCACTCAAATTCATCCTTAGTTGTCCAATTCATACAAGACGTCTGGAATGGTTGGCAGTTATTTTACAAAAATTTGAAATCCAGTATGTGTCTAAAAAGGGGATAAATGGACAAGCTCTAGCTAATTTCCTTGTTGAACATCCTTCAGTAGAAGATACATCTTTAGATATTGAACAACCTGAGGAATAAGTATTTTATATTCAAGATAATATTCAAACATGGGAAAAGTACTTTGATGGGGCTTCTAGATGTCCAATGGGGAATAAAATGGAAGATCCTAAATTCTACAATGTTCGGTAAGGAATTATACTTATTTCCTTGGAAAAGGAAGTGCTACCTTATTCCTTCTTACTGTGGGAAGGTGGTACAAATAATGAATTAGAATATCAAGATCTCATCATAGGATTGGAGTTGGCGATTCAAGCACAAGTGAATCACTTAAAGGTGAAAGGTTATTCAAACCTTGTAATCAAACAAGTAAATGGGGATTATTCCATCAGAAAAGAAGATTTAATCCCACTGTATGATTATGTCAGAGAGTTAATGGTGGAATTTCATTCAAAACTGACATTTTCTTATGTCCCGTGATCACAAAATTTCCAGGCTGATGCACTGGCTAATATAGCCACAACTATGGAAGATCCAGATTGGGACGAAACAACCATCAGTATTGCCCACCATCATAAAAGTTCACCTTATGTTCAAACCAGAACAAGGGAAATCAATGATATTAGTCCCATTTTTGAACCATATGGTCTAACTACTGGATGGACGACACCTATTAGGGAATACCTTCAAAATAGAACACTTCCACCTGATAGAGTTGGGAAAGAACAAATCTGGTGACATGTGGTCAATTTTACTCTTTATGATAGCCCTGATCACCTAGCAAAAAATTCTTTACAAAAGTGGTTTTGATGGAATTCTCTTCAGATTCATCGATGGTGAAGATACAATAACTGTCATGAAAGAAGTACATGCAAGATTCTGTGGTTTCCACCACTATGGACATAGACTATTTGATAAAATTGGAATACATGGAAACTTTTGGCCTTCAACGATACAAGATTGTGTTGATTTCACAATGAAGTTTCATTCGTGCCAAGTATGTGCCAACCTCATTTAGCAACCCCCAGAATTGATTCATACAGCTAAATACTTGTGACCATTTTCCACATGGGGAATGGGTGTAGTGGGACCTAACCCTTCAGCTACATCCAAGCAGTTTAAGTATATTCTTACTACTACTGACTTCTTTTACAAATGGGAAGAGGAAATACCGCTCAAAGAAGTTAGTTCTAAACTCATTTTTAGCTTCATCAAGTCTAACATCATTACCAGATTTAGTGTCCCTAATACCATATTGACAGAAAATGGCACCAACTTCTGTTCATCCGAGGTAAAGAAGTTGTATCAAGAATATAACATCAAATCCAACCATTCATCTTGGTATCATGTAGTGGCCAATGGCCAAATATAATCCTTCAACAAGTCTCTTTCAAACATACTGCAAAATATGGTGGATAATGATAAGAAGTCATGGCCTGATAAACTTTTTCATGCTTTATGGGATTATCGAACCACCACCTACACTGCAACGCGGTCAAAAACATATTCATTGGTATATAGAACAGAAGCAGTCTTTCCCATTGATGTTTAAATACCTTCGCTCAAAGTAGACATTTGTGATCAGTCATCTACCGATGAACAATCTCAAAAGCGATTGGATGAATTGGAACGATTAGATGAGAAAATATTGTGAACTATGCACCACTTGGAAGTTTATCAGAATCTAATAGCATGAGATTTCAACAAAAAGGTTTTTATTCATTCATTCATTCAGTGAGAATTGGTATTGGTTCTCAGATATCCAATGACACCAGGAAGGAAACCTCCCAAGCATGATCCAACATGGGAATAACCTTACTCAATACATAAGGTCTACTCCAATGGATCTTATTCTTTAATTTCAATGGATGGACAACTCCTCACAACTCTAACCAATTCCAGATTCTTGAAGATGTATTTTGTATAACACAACTACATCATCTGGGTCTATGCATATGGCCTTTAAATATTTGTACCTTAATCCAACATGACGTTAAACTATTCCATCGTCCAACATGATGTTAAACTATTCCATCGTCCAACATGAAGTTAAACTATATTTTCCCTTTTTGTCCAACAAGACGTTAAATTGTGTTTTCCTTGCTGAAAAACATTAAACTGCACAGTTCCTTATACGTCGAACATAACGTTAAACTATAACGTCCAAGTTACATGATACTAAACTGTATAGAAGTCCCATACGTCCAGCAAGACATTAAACTACATCACCATCATCCTAGCTATACGACGTTAAACTATGCACCTCTTTGTCCCACATGACGTTAAATTGTGAAAAAAGCCCCTTATACGTCCTAGCTACATGACACTAAACTCTACAACACTCCATTGTCCAACATGAAGTTAAATTGTATTGTCCCTTTTTATCCAGTATGACTTTAAACTGTGTTGTCCACACTACATGACATTAAACTGCACAGTGCCTTATACGTCCAACATGACGTTAAACTGTGCCATCGTCAAACAAGACGCTAAACTATATTGTCCCTTTTAGTCAAACATGACGTTAAATTGTGACGTCATCCAACATGACGTTAAACTGTATTGTCCCTTTTCATCCAACATGACGTTAAACTATGTTTTCCTTTCTACAAGACATTAAATTGCACAATCCCTTATACGTCCAACATGACGTTAAATTGTGACATCCTAGCTACATGACGCTAAACTGTATAGAAGTCCCTTACGTCCTATAAGATGTTAAACTACATCACCATCATCCTAGCTATAAGACGTTAAACTATTCACCTCTTTGTCCCACATGACATTAAACAGTGAAAAAGTCCATAATACGTCCTAGCTACATGACACTAAACTGTACATCACTCCATCATCCAACATGATGTTAAATGGTATTGTCCCTTTTTGTCCAACATGACGTTAAATTGTGTTGTCCTTACTACAATACATAAAATTTCACAGTCCACAAAGTCCTTACTGCAAGACTTTAAACAACATTATCTTCTCTTTTGTCCTTACTGCATGACATTAAACTGCATAATCCCCCATTGTCCAACAAGACGGTAAACTGTGTTCAACCCCTTATACGTCCAACATGACATTAAACAATGCATCATTAGGGTTTTTTATACTTCTTATTTCTCACACCGAGTATGACTCACGTGAGCATAGAGTAAACATAAATCATAACACCTTCTCTAGGCCACTAACCATGTAAAGACCCATAAAATTCAAGGAAATATTTTTTCTTAATTTTCTTGGGAATTTCACAAGAATTCAGTTTCTGACAACACATGATTCCGAGGCCCGGTGTTCCTGGAATCATTTTCCGAAGTTTATCTTGGGTACGTTCAGTGAACGAATGAGTGGGATTTTCTAAATTTTGAACTGGTGCTCAGAATCATATTCTGAGGGAACCGATGGAATCGTAGCGCCGATTTTTGCTTAGAAACACCTTTTCTGGAGTTGCGTTTTCTCGGGTGTGGTTTTTAATTTTTGGGGTTAAGTTAATGAATAAAATAAAGCGGTGTGGAGATTTATTTTATTTCACTTAAAGTGTCTTAACCTAAGTTGAGCAGATAATGTTGGACCCACAATATCCTACCCACGTGGTAGGATATTTGTGAGGTGGGGCCCACACAAGCCCCACCGTTTCTTCCCTTCTAAGTAACGCACCCGCAACCCCCCCTTTTAATGAATTCAACTGTGCGTTTATTCTGGTGAAGAAATGCCTAATTAATTTGGGTGGTTTAATCATTATGATTAATTTTTTGAATTAATTGTTCTTTTCTTATCATTTGATTTTCAAATTCTTATTTAATGACAATAAAATGAGGGAAGGACTTATTTTATTATGGTTGGGTTTGTGTTGTGTTAAGACTTTGGGAGAAAAAGAGAGGATTCTTCGTTTTTCGATGAAAAAACGCGAAGAACGCACCACCGCCAATGAAGAACGCCAACCTCCGATGGCGGATGACGGCGAGAGACGCATTCCTTGGAGATCACCTAATGCCAACGATGTTCCTTCCACGACGATCCTCTTCTTCCGCGACGATCATCTTCTTTCGCGACGGTTAATTCCGCGACGAACGCTGGTTCGACGACAACGTTGAGGTAGGGGTTATGTGTTTTAATTTGTGAAATATTCCGTCATCTAACCCCATTATTTTGGACCACTTGATATTGCTTAACGGGAGGGGGCCGGACCGCACAAACACGGCCGACCCTCCTCCTTTATTATTTTTTTGTTGTTGCGGTTCGAGGGAAAGTAACGCGGTGCCGTCGCACCGCTTTGGAATGAGCGGCATGGAATGCGTGACGCCGTCGCGCCCCGAATTTGAGAATTGAACCAAGTCGCGGAGCCGTCGCGCCACGCTGGAAAGAAACTGAAGACACGATGACTGGAGCGGGGCCACGGTGTAGGGGCACGGTGTTGTCGCGCCGCACCGGACGGACCAAGGCCGCGGCGGAGCAGCAGAACCGGCGACCGGAATCGGACTACCGGCGTCGGAGCAGGGGGACCGGTCGTGCCGGTCCTGTGACGGTAGAAGCTGACCGGCCGGAGCGGGCCGACCGGATCGTGGAAGAACCGGGGGTTTGAAACCCCCGGCTGGCCGGACGTGAGCGGCCCCATTAAGGGGCCGCGATTTCTTCACGCGGGGGCAGTGCCCCCCAAATCCGAACGGCTTGGCCATTCGGCCGAGCCCCTGGCCAACACACCGCGCGCCGGGCTGGCTACCCAAGCCAGTCCGCCAGACCAGGCCGACACTGGGGGTATTGGGCCGGGTCGGACCGGGCCCGAACCCCCTAATGCCAAACCTCTTTCGGTCTGTTTCCCATAACATGTGCAAGGGACCTCCGATCGACGCACCGTCTGTTGTGATGCGATCCTTGGATCGAGACGGTCGTTTCATTATATCGTACTCATGGTTTCGGTGAACTGTGGGTTCGGCCGGGTTGGTTCGTACATGAAACCAACCGGGCCCTCGGAGCGGAAACACTTATAACATGAGTTCCGGACGTCCGGTTGACGTGCCATCGACTTTGTTGGATTCCTATTAGTGATACGGACTTGTTGGATTACTCCGATCGATGTTTGGATACATTTGGAGTACGGTCAGGTTGGTTTTAGCTTAAAAACCAACCGGGCCCCTGGGACGAAAAAACCAATAACTCTCAGACCGGGCGTCCGATTGACGCGTCGTCTGCGACGTTGAGTTCCTGTTACCGATACAGAACTTTTGGATACATCAACTCCGGACTATGTGTCAGTTGATGTATCAGCCCTTCGTCATTGGAGAGGACCCTCTCGAACGAGCTTGCTGTATGCGGGAACCCTAGAGCTGGATGCGACTGCGAAGACGATGACGACTGTGCATGAATCCTCCTTGGATTCGACGACGAAGACGACTACAACACTCACCGATCCTACATGGATTAGTGCTACCGATCCTGTGTGGGTCAGCACTCAGCGGTCCTGTGTGGGCCAACACCTACAGATCATGTGTGGGTCCGATCATGTGTGGGTGTTTGCAGGGGTCAGTTACCTATCGATCCTGTGTGGGTTAGATCCATTGTGGGTCATTGCGGGGGTTAGTTACCTATCGATCTTGTGTGGGTCATATCCTTTGTGGGTCATTGTGGGGGTTAGTACCTATCGATCCTTTGTGGGTCCGACGGCTCAGATGAATCAGTGGCTATATCTAATCATCTCTATCGTCATACGAAGAAGTATACCTATGTGAGCTGAATCTTGACTTGCTTTCCTATGTGGATTTCGTTATGCTTTCATGTGTGGATTAGGTTGTGGTTTCCTATGTGGACTAGGTTGTACTTGAGTTCAGATGATGGAGCGAACTGGAATTGATGACTTAGGTATATGTATGGGAATATACCTAAGCTGTGTCTAATGTTATGTCGTGATTGTATCTTTCCTTTGTGGATTATCCTTTGTGGATTCTGGGAGACCTTAGGGGGTCTCGGGGTCCCTATTGAGTAGCTTATAATCACCCCTGCACGGGTTATGCCCGCACTACATTATTTTGGTTGCAGACGACGAACAACGCTAATCGTGGTTGAGGCTTGCGGAGCAGGGCGGTACTTGGAGGTGGACTACTGGGCGGGACGTACTCGGAGCGGACGGCTGGACCTGAGGAGCTGTGGAGGCTATCTATACTCACCCTTCAGGTGGGACTTCTAGTGGATGGTTCGACATTGCGGCTTTACTTTCACTTTCTGTTTTCCCTTTCTAGTTGTACTTTACTTTATGTTTGGGTTTCTATTCTGGCCCACATACTTTTCTGCACTTACTTTTTTATCATCTTTTACTTATTGTATACTTCTACTGCTTGCTTGCTCTATGGTGTTTGTTTACTTACAAAGACAATTCCTTCCCTTTTTTATCAGGAATTACGCCTTGGTTCTAGTCGCCATCCCCTGGCCTATGGAAGGCGGGCTTGGGGTAGTCACGTCATAGGCCTCGAGGACGGGTCGTGAAAAATTGATATCAGAGGAGTTCGTTTCTACCACAGAACTTTTGACTCTGATCTTTTTCTATGTGATGCAATAGTGTTACGCGTATTGGGTGTGGTTATCAATCCAGGGAGTGCAGTGTTTGTACGGCGGCCAACGTATCCGTACACCAGGAACCTGACTTTTGATTTCAAACTTAATGCACTAAAACATTGATTGCATTTTTGTTTCAAGTTTTCTTTATGATTACTTTGTGTTAGCTCACCAGGTATACTGTTTGACCGTGGCACACCTGTTTCTTTTCAGGATGGCCCCACGACGGCAGCCAGCTAGGGTTCCGAGTGTTGTGCGTGATGACAACCCACCGAGCGATGAGGCCTCGGTATAGGGCCTTTTGACAGCTGAGGCACCGGTGGTACCTCTACCCACCGAGCCACCGATGCTACCAGCCCCAGCCGCTGACGATGCATGTCCCCTTAGTGCACTGCATGAGTTTCAGTGCCATCGACCGCCCAGGTTCCGCGGGGAGACGGACCCCCAGGTAGCCGAGGATTGTCTAGTGGCAGTTGTACGGGTTTTCAGGTTAGTGAGGACACCAGCAGACCTCATGGTTATCCTCGCAGCGAGCCTACTGTACGCGGCAGCAGGCAGATGGTGGAGCTTGATGCTCCAGGTTCACGATGAGGCATCTCTCCTCTGGATGCACTTTGAGAGCCTCTTCTACTTGGAGTTCGTCCCGGCCACCCTTCGTGCGGTGCGAATCCAGGAGCTTCTACAGCTGAGGCAGAGCAGCTTGACGATCACCCAGTACTCGACGAGATTTACCAATCTCTCGCGCTACTCGACAGACATGGTATGAGACCCATTCTTCCAGGCCTGGACCATTGAGCAGGACTTGAGGCATGATATCATGGCATCACTGATCTCCCTCAGCATTCCGACTCAGGCAGGAGTACTAGAGAGAGCCCTTTTGATCGAGAGCTTCCTTACTGAGCCTTCATCAGCAGTGAGACCTACCGCGGGGCAGCACGTAGCGGAGTATTCTGCAGTAGGCAGTCGAGGGATGACTCATGGGTCCAGGCAGACCAGACCCTCAGGCAGACGACCTCAGGACACTGGCTCAGCAGTGCGAGGCACATAGGGCAGAGTCAGTCTTTCAAGAGGCAGGCAGTGCTACGCATGCGGCGGGCAGAGTCACATGGCTCGTGACTGCTCGACCCGCCGTTCCGAGGAGCAGCAGATGGTTTAGGGGCCACTGAGGAAGAGGCAGAGTGTCGACCGTGGCAGTCCGCAGGGAGCAGGTGGACGAGGTAGAGGAGATGGATGAGCAACAGGTGGTGGGCGACGCTTTGGGGCTCTACCACCACCACCACCAGGAGGTCCACCCTGACCACAGGGAGCTGGCGGGCAATGACAGGCACAACTCCAGTCATCACAGGCCTACAACCACGGCGCACCCAAGATGATTCGAGGTACTATCTGTGTCTATTCCACCCTTGCTGCAGTTCTTATAGACACAGGAGCGAGTCATTCTTTCATAGCTGCTGCCCTTGTTCGGAGCTCGAATATTCCGACAGAGCCATTGGCTCGATCTTTACAACTAGAGGCACCTATGGGAACAGAATCGACGATTACGCACTGGTACCGGCAGTGTGAGCTAACTCTGGGAGGTGAAGTTTCACCTTGGGCTTCCCCTATATTGTTCGCCAAGAAGGCGGACGGGAGCTTGTGACTATGTGTCGACTATCGTCTCTAGAACCAGGTGATAGTGAGGAACAAGTATCTGCTACCAAGGATTGATGACCTCTTCGATCAACTCAAGGGAGCATGGTGGTTCTCAAAGATAGATCTCAGGTCAGGCTATCATCAGCTCAGAGTTCGGGATGAGGACGTGCAGAAGACGGCCTTCAAATGTCGATATGGACACTATGAGTTCTTGGTTATGCCATTCGGAAAAACCAATGCTCCAGCATTGTTCTTGGGTCTCATAAACAGGATGTTTCAGCCATACCTCGATCGATTTGTCTTGGTCTTCATCGACGACATTTTGATATACTCGATGACTGAGGAGGAGCATGCCTACCACTTGCGGGTTGTACATGACACACATTGAGAGCAGCAGATTTATGGAAAGCTCTTGAAGTGTCTTTTCTGGATATGTGAGGTCCACTTTTTGGGACATGTCATCTCTGAGGCCGGAGTTGCGGCGGATCCTGCGAAGATCGAGGCAGTGCTAGCTTGGGAGCCACCCAGGAGCGTGATGGAGGTGCGGAGTTTCTTGGGACTAGCTGGATACTATCAGAGATTTGGTTCAGCCTTATCCAGAGTTGCGGCACCACTCTCAGCTCTTACGAAGAAGCGGAAACCCTTTGTGAGGTCAGACAGATGTCAGTAGAGATTCCAAGAGCTGAGATAGAGATGGACCAGCGCACCTATCTTGAGGTTGTCGGAGGATGGAGTAGGGTAAGTTGTCTACTGCGATGCATCAGGGGCCGGACTCAGATGTGTCCTGATGCAGGAGCAGGCAGTGATCACTTATGGATCACGTCATTTGAGGCCGCATGAGCAGAACTACGCTACCCATGACCTGGAGTTAGCAGTAGTGGTCTTCGCTCTGAAGACTTGGTGACAATATCTAATGGGCGAGCGCTTTACAGTCTTTTCATACCATCAGAGTCTCAGGTACATCTTCTCTCAGAAGGACTTGAACCAGAGACAGCGGCGATGGCTCGAGTTCCTCCAGGACTATGACTTTGAGATAGTCTATACTCTTGGAAAGGAGAACGTAGTAGTCGATGCTCTCAGCCAGAGGATTGGCATTCAGTTACTTGGGGAGGTGACAGAGCCGCTAGCTGCTTTTTAGATATCCTTTGTGGATAGAGATGGAACAACCTTCCTTCAGTCACTCACAGTCACTCCTCCACTATTGCAGCGGTCAAGGAGGCACAGCGTGAGGACGCCGAATATGAGACACGGCGTGCGCAGATATCCTCAGGACATGCACCTGATGGATTCTCTGTAGGAGGATAACACGACGTCCTTTTCATAGGACGTACCTTGGTACCAGTTACTTTACGAGAGGAGGTTCTGAAAGAGTTTCACACGTCTCCTTTGGCGGTACATCCTAGAGTGGCAAATATGTACCAGGATCTCAGACAACAGCACTGGTGGCCGGGCATGAAGAAGGTTGTGGCAGAGTTCGTTTCTCGATGCCTCACCTGCCAGCAGGTGAAGGCAGAGCACTAGGTACCAGTAGGCTTGGTACAAACCTTGGAGGTCCCAGAGTGGAAGTGTGACAGGATATCTATGGACTTGGTGACTGGACTCCCACGCACTTCCAGAGGTCATGACTCCATTTGGGTGATTGTCGACCGACTCACCAAGTTGGCTCACTTCGTACCCATCAGAGAGCAGGGCTCAGTGGAGAGCTTAGTACATCTTTATGCTCAGGAGATTGTACGAATTCATGGTGTTCCATCATCTATCGTCTCCGATCAAGATGCTCGCTTTACTTCACGGCATTGGAAGGGGTTTTTGGAGGCATTCGGGATGCAACTACGTCTGAGTATCACCTTTCACCCTCAGACTGATGGTCAGACAGAGAGGACCATACAGACTCTCGAGGACATGCTCCGCGCATGTGTCCTCGAATTTGGTCGTAGCTGGGAGGACCACCTACCCTTGGTGGAGTTCTCATACAACAACAGCTACCACACCACCATCGGGATGGCACCATATGAGGCATTGCACGTCCGACCTTACAGATCTCCTTTGTGCTGGATAGATCCTGGGGAGTCATCACTTGTGAGACCGGAGATAGTCTAGGCCATGACAGAGAAGGTCCAAGTCATCTAGGAGCGGATGAGGACAACTCAGAGCTGACAGAAGTCTTATGCTGATAGGAGGCGGAGGCCACTAGAGTTCGAGTATGGCGACCACGTCTTCTTACGGGTCTCACATCGACGTGGATTACAGAGATTTGGCCGAGGCGACAAGTTGTGTCCAAGCTTCATCGGACCGTTCCAGGTCCTCAGCAGGACTGGCGAAGTGGCTTATCTCCTGGATCTACCACCTTAGTTGCACCGGGTGCACGACGTCTTCCACGTATCTCAGCTGAGGAGATACATGCACGGCCTGACACATATCATTGACCATAGGGAGCTGGACGTTGATGATGAGGCGCCTTTTGCAGAGGTCCTGGTGGAGATTGTGGATCAATATGAGCGGGTCCTACGTGGATGGTTGATTACTCTAGTTCACATCAGATGGTAGCACGGGAACCTCCAGGAGAGCACTTAGGAGCGGGAGGCTCAGATGCGTGCTCAGTACCCACATTTGTTCCCCTAGTTTTGATGTATCTTTACGGGGACGTAAATCCCTGAGGTGGGAGTGATGTAAATACCAGTAAAATTCAAGGAAATTTTTATTCTTAATTTTCTTGGGAACTATACAAGAACGCAGTTTCTGACGGCACCTGATTCTGAGGCCTGGTGTGCCTGGAATCATTATCCAAAGTTTAGGTCAGGTACGATCAGTGAACGAACGAGCGGGTTTTTCTAACTTTTGAACCGGTGCTCGGAATAAAATCTGATGTCACCGATGGAATCGTAGTGCCGATTTTTGCTTAGAAACACCTTTTCTGGAGTTGCGTTTGATCGGGTGGGGTTTTTAATTTTTGGGGTTAAGTTAAAGAATAAAATAAAGTGGTGCGCCTATTTATTGTATTTCACTTAAATCGACTTAACCTAAGTTGAGCGGATAAGGTGGGACCCACAATATCCTACCCACTTGGTAGGATATTTGTGAGGTGGGGCCTGCATGAGCCCCACCGTTTCTTCCCTTCTAAGTAACGCACCTGCACCCCCCCTTTTAATGAAGTCACCCGTGCGTTTATTCTGGTTAAAAAATGCCTCATTAATTTGGGAGGTTTAATCATTACAATTAATTCTTTGAATTAATTGTTCATTTCTTATCATTGATTTTAAAATTCTTATGTTATGCCAATAAAATAAGGGAAAGAATTATTTTATTATGGTTGGGTTTGTGTTGTGTTAAGACTTTGGGACAAAAAGAGAGGATTCTTCGTTCTTCGATGTAGAACGCGAAGAACACACCACCGACAATGAAGAACTCCAAACTCCGATGGCGGATGGCGGCGAGAGACGCCTTCCTCAGAGATCACCAAACGCAAACGATGTTCCTTCCGCGACGATCCTCTTCTTCTGCAACGATCCTCTTCTTTCGCGATGGTTAATTCCGCGACCAACGCTCGTTCGACGACAACGTTGAGGTAGGGGTTATGTGTTTTAATTTGTGAAATCTTCCGTCATCTAACCCCGTTCTTTTGTACCACTTGATATTGTTTAACGGGAGGGGTCCGGACCACACAAACCCGGATGACCCTCCTCCCTAATTATTTTTTTGTTGTTGCAGTTCGAGGGAATGTAACGCGGTGCCGTCGCACCGCGCGGGAACGAGCGACAAGGAATGCGTCGTGCTGTTGCGCCACACATTTGAGAATTGAACCAAGCCGTGGAGCCGTCGCGCCGCGCCGGAAAGAATCGAAAGACACCATGGTTGGAGCGGGGCCATGGAAGAGTGGTGCGACACCATCGTGTCGTGCCGGACGGACCAAGGCCGCGGCTTAAGTCGCGGTGGAGCAGCGGAACCGGCTGCCGGAATCGGGCCGCCGACGTCGGAGCAGGGGGACCAGCCTTGCCGGTCCCGTGGCGGCAGAGGCCAGCCGGCCGGAGAGGGCCGACCAGACCATGGAAGAACCGGGGGTTCGAAACCCCCGGTTGGCCGGACGTGAGCAGCCCCATTAAGGGGTCGCGGTTTGTTCACACAAGGGCAGCGCTCCCCACTTCCGAACGGCTCGGCCGTTCGGCCGAGCCCCTACCCAGTGCGCCAGCGCGCCGGGCCGGCTGCCCTGGCCGGTCCGCCAGACTGGGCTGCGCCCATCCGGGCCGAGCCGCGCCCATGCCGGCCGGACCTGGACCCGGTTCGGGTCGACCCGGTTCGGGCTGACCCTGGGGATATCGGTCCGGGTCAGACGGGGCCCGAACCCCTTAATGTCAAACCTCTTTCGGCCTGTTGCCCATAACATGAGATACGGGACTCTGATTGACGCACCGTCAGTTGAAATGCGATCCTTAGATCGAGACGTTCGTTTCTTTATATCGCACTCAGGGGTTCGGGGAACTTTGAGTTCGGCCGGTTTGGTTCGTACACGAAACCAACCGGGCCCTCGGAGAAGAAACGCTTATAACATGAGTTCCGGACGTCCGATTGATGTGCCTTCGACATTGTTTGATTTATCTTAGTGAGACGGACCTTTTGGCTTACTGCGCTTGAGGTTTGGATGCAGTTGGAGTAAGGTCGGTCTGGTTTTAACTTAAAAAACCAACCGGGCCCCTAGGACGAAAAAGCCAATAACTTTCATATCGGGCGTCTGATTGACGCGCCATCTGCGACGTCGAGTTCCTGTTGACGATACAAAACTTTTGTATACATCAAATCTAGACTATGTGTCAGTTGATGTATCAGCCCTTCGGATCGTGGAGCGGACCCTCCCAAACGAGCTTGCTGTGTGCGGGAACCCTAGAGCTGGCTGCGACTGCGACGACGATGCCGACTATGCAGGAATCCTCCGTGGATTCGACGAAGACGACTACAACACTCAGCGATCCTACGTGGATCAGTGCTACCGATCCTGTGTGGGTCTGATCCTGTGTGGGTCAGCGCTCAGTGGTCCTGTGTGGGCCAGCGTCTACAGATCATGTGTGGGTCCGATCCTGTGTGGGTCTTTGCGGGGGTTAGTTACCTATCGATCATGTGTGGGTCAGATCCTTTGTGGGTCTTTTCGGGGGTTAGTTACCTATCGATCCTGTGTGAGTCAGATCTTTTGTGGGTCATTGCGGGGGTTCGTACCTATCGATCCTTTGTGGGTCCGATGACTCAGATAAATCAGTGGCTATATCTGATCATCTCTATCATCATATGAAGAAGTATACCAATGTGAGCTGAATCATGACTTGCTTTCCTATGTGGATTACGTTATTCATTTCTGTGTGAATTGGGTTGTGGTTTCCTGTGTGGACTGGGTTGTACTTGGGCTCGGATGTTGGAGCGAACTGGAATTGATGACTTAGGTATATGTATGGGCATATACCTAAGCTGTGTTGAATGTTACTTCGTGATTGTATCTTTACTTTGTGGATTATCCTTTGTGGATTCTGGGAGACCTTCGGGGGTCTCGGGGTCCCTACTGAGTAGCTTATACTCACACCTGCATTGTCTATGCCCGCACTACATTGTGTTGGTTGCAGACGACAGACAGCACTGATCGTGGTTGAGGCTTGCAGAGCAGGGCGGTACCTAGAGGTGGACCACTAGGCGGGACGTACTCGGAGTGGACGGCTGGACCTGAGGAGCTGTGGAGGCTATCTATTCTCACCCTTCAGGTGGGGCATCCAGTGGATTGGTCGACATTGCAGCTTTACTTTCAGTTGATGTTTTCCCTTTATAGTTGTACCTTACTTTCAGTTTGGGTTTGTATTCTGGCCCACTTACTTTTCCGCACTTACTTTTGTATCATCTTTTACATAGTGTATACTTCTACTGCTTTCTTGATCTGTGGTGTTTGTTTACATACCAAGGCAATGCCTTCCCTTTTTTTATCAGGAATTACATCTTGGTGCTAGACACCAGCCCCTGGCCTGTGGAAGGCGGGCTTGGGGTAGTCACGGCATGGGCCCCGAGGACTGGTCGTGACAAATCATGTTTAAGTCCCAACACTTTTTTTATCTCGTTGTCCTAAAAAACAATATGATCACCAATTCATTCTTCAATTGAACTACACGGACATTGATCCATGCCTTCTAGGCTGGGTACGTAGGCAACCTCCTGAGGTTCAAGCCCAAAACCAACCCTTTCACATTGGTTCACCTCCATATCTTACGATGTTTATTTGTGAAGCCCCCCCCGAAATCAATAACTTCACATTGGTTCACCTTTTTCCTTGTTATATGATGTTAATCTGTACAACACTTTTGTCCTGTATGACAATAAACTAAAACATTATTCGACACCGTCACCTGAGAGGGAATCATTAGTTACATTGATCTCCAATCATGTTTTATTCTAAAGACTATGTGCATACATGGAAATGTCTGATCCTTTTATTTTTGGTCAAACAATCATTGCACAAAAGTCCCCTTTCAACATTCATATGTACGAACCAAATCTGAACATAGGGTATTTCAAGAACAACATGCATCTTGATTCCCATCCTTATGGGATACATAGTAACGTTCGAGCGTCCCTCAAATATAGCCCCAAGTCATTGGGCCTAAACCAAAATTTCACTTTCAGTCCCATGGCTGAATAGTCCCCTTGTGAAAATATGAATTTAGTATGAAAACCCTGGTCTTCATTCACATCAGGTTTATAAAACACACATTATGTATTCCTTATAATGGTCCGAGCTCTATGATCCTAATCTAAGATCTCCCATACTCTCGTCCCACATGATGTTAAACTGTATTTCATGAACTAAATTTGTCTTGATTCTCATTCTAATGATATATGTAGTGAAGTCTAACATTTCAATTCAGGACCCAATCACAACATGATTATGGTTAGCATTGGTCTGTGTATCATTACATAGGTTGGATAATTCCCATTTTGATGCATCATATTCCTAACCTTAAATAATTCTAGATCTCCATAACCATTTTCTTGACTTCTGGTCACAAAATGTCCAATTTCCAGGAGTAATTTTGTCTGACTATGTAGCACGTGCCCATAGGCGGTCTTGTATAAGTAGTCTACATAATGGACCTGTCATCCAAGAGATGTTATTATTTGACTATGCAGCCAATTCACTTAGGAGCCCCTACATAATTCAACACCCTGACGGGTTTTTCAAAAAACGTTAACTTCATTCTTGGGAAGAAAACAACTTTTTTACTTAGTTGCCTTCATGACAATATATAGGGATCTGTAAAAATAGCCATCCTTAACATATTTTTCCCATACTCTTTTTCATGATCTGAAAGTATCCAAGTCTATGGTTTATATTTCCCTTCCATATGTTTGGTTCAAACCTTCGTAGGAGTGACATTAATCCAATTCTCAGAAAATCTTGGTTAGAAATATACTCTTCATATTCAAGTACCTATCTCCATACAACAAACTCAATTCTTTGGGAAATTTGAATCTCCATAAAATTCGACTGGCTTTTTAGCAGTGGAAAAGTAAATTTCTGTGATTCCATATGCCTGACTATACAGCACGTGCCCTTATGAGGCCTTGTACAAGTAGTCTACATAATGGACCTATTATCCAAAAGATGCTATTATTTGACTATGTATCCAATTCCGTTAAGTGGACCTATGTAATTCAACCCCCTAATGGGTTTGTTAAATAGTTGTAACTTCATTCTTGGGAAATACATCTTCTAAATCCTTTTCAGCCCTTTTTCGTATCATTCCTCAGATTCAAAATTTCTTAAGTCATAGTTTACACGTTTCCCCACATACTTGAGTGTGGTAATATATTTTCAGATAAATAATCAAGGAATTGAGTCTATTTTAATCCATTCGGTCAAAGATATTTCGACCATAAACATAATAATTTTATGTCCAACATGCATGAATTTAATCTACCCACAAAAGACAAGGGAACTCTCAAACAAATTCAAGTCCCAGCTCACTAAACAAACATTTCGTATGATTTAGGTAATATTGAGCAATTAAATGTTTCAAAGTCTATTGGTTTATTTATAATAATCCTAGAAAAAATCAAACTATTCCTACTAGGCCCATTGGGTTAGGTAAAAATTTATAGTAGGTAGCAAAAAAATGCAGGCACAAATGATTAAAGATGAAAGTATTCTTCATTGATGCAAAAGATTTAGAAGGACATCCACATACTGGAGTCTCTTCTCTTTTCCAAGAATTACAAAAGGATGTCAAAATATCTTTTCATTTGATTTAAAGCATCACAAACTTCATCCCTAGCCACTTGAAGCTCATGAACTTGACCAACATCACTCTTTTCAGTTTGATGGAGTTCTCTCTTGGAATATGCAGTGGATTTCATACCATTCGTTTGAGCTCCTACCAGTGAATTATTATTTTGGCCAAGTTCCCCAGGAACAACATCTAACTAGTACTAAAGGTGCATCTGCTTGACGACTTTATCTTTGATCTTATGCTTCATCTCCTTTAACTTGGCAGCATGATCAGCCTCATCTCGGGATACCGCAACCTCAAATTCACTGATATTGGCTAAGAACCTGACCCTGTTCAGGTCTTGATGGTACGTATTCTCCTACTCCCTTCTTAAAATGACTTCTCTCATGGCGGCATGGATCTATTGATATCAAAAACCTCAAAGTCCCAACCTGATGAAAATGGATGACAGTAGGGCATCATCGATGAAAGCTCTTCTATAGGCACTTCAGATTTGATCTTTGATATGTTCTGCCATGCCTTGCGTCGTGTAAATTGGAGTGCCTTTTGTACCTCCGGGTCTTAATCAACATCACTATCACGGGGGGGAATATAATCCGGGATTAATTCACTCAGGGAAGTGCCCTTTTCTGCTCATTACCCCTGACTTGTGTTACTTCACATTCTATTTTCATTGGGGAAGAGGCTGAGGATTCACCACCCAATCTAGCCATTAAAATTGATAGCCCTGAATAATCAATTGGAAGCTTTGGTTAGTTTCAAAGGACAAAAAAAGTTGATTGTCTGTCTTGAAAATTAAGTACAGACCCAAATATTGTTATCCCTTACCCAATGGTAGATTTGAAACATGAAAATGCTCCTCCCCGTCATTCCCAGCATCAACAGGACTTTCGGGATGAATTTTAGGAAGCTCTGTCAGGGTTAATCTCCACTTGAGCTAATGTCTGCAATAGTAGGGTTGTCTGTACCCCCTTCAGGCATTGGAGGATCAGTAGATTCTTCAGATAGAACTGCACATTTGAACCAATCATGGTTAGAGAAGTTATAAGAAGTTTTTTAACAGGACGAAGGATAACACTCACGTCCAAAATCATCTAAATTACATGGTAATTCAACATGATCTAAAATATCTTAAAAAATATGTTCCATGTTCCATCATTTCATCTAATGATATCTAAGATTCCTGATTATTATCACCAGTGGGAGCATTCGATACATCTTCTTGGAGACCCTCATACTGCAACCAATGACCTTGGACAACTTCTTCGGTTAAAATTACAGTATTTGATTCAGTGACCACTAAATGTTCTAATGAAGGGGTTGAACCTAAAGTATTACAAAGTGGATGTTAGTTGATGTTTTATTTCAAAATCTTATGAGGCATTGTTAATTTACGAGAAGCAGGTTCTTCTCTTCGGGTAGCAGCCGCAGGAGCGGTACTGGGAACAGATGTTGGTTCCTCTTCAGGTGTAGCCATGCCAGTAAGAACTTTGATTGCTCACCAGGACCCTCCATTGTTATTAGAGGATGGTTAGTCCTCTCCCAAAAAGGGGAAACAGAAGAAGCCCCTATAATACCAAGAAGTATGAACAACCATTTCATGGGTTAAGACTCATGACTATCCGAAGGACTTACCACTACTAATGAAACATTTAGTTGTGGGCTTCCTCTTTCGATGCTTTTTTTTATTTCGCCTTTTGAGAGTATTTACATTATCCTATCCAAATACGGGTATTGGAGAGTGAAAAGACCATTATAATTCTTTATCCATGGATTTCTGGCCTGGAGATATCTCACCCGGCTCACGAGGAGATTCATTAGCCCTGATGGCAGTACCACCAGGGCTATACTATGGTGAAGGAACCTAAAAAGTTCCATTCTTTTCAAGCTACAGGATGAACAAAATAATTTCCTTGAGAAAAAATGCTTTGAATAAAATAAATTTGAAAAGAAAATAAGGAACGAAGCTTACATCTTCAGGAGCCATGTTATCGTCCCACTCCTAGTCTCCGGAACCACCAGTCCCCTCAGTGGTTCCACGATCTCTCATTTACTTCACCTTCTTGGTGACTGGAATGGAATCATCGATGGAATATATGAGCATCTCAATCTCTCTGATGTAATCCCACACTTCATAGGGATTATCCAAGAAACAGAAATTAGTAGAATCCCGAAGATTCCCTATTACAGGGATGTGTAGCCCGTCGCATAAATCAAGCTAGGAGGTTTCAGTATTGAAATATAAACTCGTCCATGTATGGACAACCACTGGTCGTGAATATTCAGCATGTGTACTAGAAGGCTGCGAGGAGGGTCCTAAAATCATAGACATCAGCTTCTTCCCAGATCCTGCAACTACAGATAAAGGATAATAAAATAAGACATGTTGCTCGATAAAGAAATAGTGATTAAATTTCCCCAATGGAGTGACTCACTAGGAGTTGATGGATTTTGTTTCTTGATTCTGATAAGAGGATTATATCTGGCACGAGGCCACTTTTCTGCATGTTGTGCCTCATCATCCCCATATTGGGAATCCGAGGAGTCATCCATAGGTGAGAAACCTAGTGAATTATATCTAGTTGAGGAAGCGTCACCTTCCAGATAAAGGGTTTCTTTCTCTAAAGTTATTTTCATTTTACCCACCTGATAAACTGGATGATTCAACACCCCTTCATGGAATGATTCTATCCAGTTCTCAGCATACCATGTAGTCAAGTTACTCCCCGCTTTATCAACTGATAGATCAAACACTACCCCGGTCCTCTCCATAGATTTCAGCAACCACAGTTGTCCGGAAACCATCAGATGCTGCTCTGACCTGACATGCATAGGAGGGGATACAATAGTCTACTACATACACTTGAATTTGCGTTCAAACATGTATGGAGCATAGGCCTCACATATAATCTCTCCGTCAATCATGGTTTCCAATTCACCATTTCTGCAAGCAAGCATGTACGACCCCAATTCTAGACTGGCAGTTCCATCATCAAAAAACCGCCATGTTGGCAGGTTTCCATAAGGAATGAAATTGAGTTCCTTATACATGATTAGCCTCACCTTCATATCATATATGTTCAGTGCTAATGGAGAAACTCCAGAAAGTGCTTGCATTGACGGCCTGAAAGAACTTCTTGGAACCTATATTCCGTTCTGTACATTATATATCCTGAAATGAGTGGCGATCCATCTAAACAAAACATGGAATGGTCCCACTATTGTAAAAGGAGACTTACCCATAAAGACATGGAGTATTCTCTTGTAAATCATCACCAAAATGGGGGTTTCCAACCCAAACATTTTCTTCGCATCCAACTTGACTTCCACAATGAAGGTCCCCGGCCTGATGCCTCCCTTCGAATCCCTGACTGGAATAAGATAAACCCTGATCCACAAGGCAAAAAATCCCACCAGACGGGTCTTATTTGAGATTCTCTGATCCACTCTGTACCCTCACTTATAAAATTATCTTGCTTCTAGAGTCGGCCAGAATGTTTCAGGAGCACCCCTCTTCTCTATTTTGGGGAAAATAGAAGGAAGGGTACAGGTGGTCCACTCCCCCTACTTCTTAGTAAGAAACATATCCATCCACTCCTCTGGATGAATTTCCTTTCTAGAATGAGTTTTGGAGGTCTTGGAATTATTGATCTTGTAGGTGAATTTCAATAATTCCCGAGCCAAAGGTGGATTCTTCTCGGAATTATTCCAAGTCGCCTTGGGAGAGATGAATTCATCATACATGTCGCCTAGAATTGGAGCCCCCGAGATCATGTAGACATCCCACAAACTGTTGCCTACTTCTCCATGATTCATATGGAAGGAATTGGTTTCTGGGCTGTAGTGGCTTATTAGCTCTTGCACAAACTTATCATTCCTATTGACATATGTCTGTCCAGCCCAGACGACTTCATATAATGCAGATCCTTTAAAATCTGCAACAAAATCGGTACAGGATTGTCGCACCCAATATTCCCACATGAAAGTTGGCTTCAAACCTCATCAAGGACGGAAGTCCGAACTATTCTTCCAGCCTTTGTAATGATCCATATGAGAATTTTAGATGATTTAAGGATAAAAATGTGGTTGCAGATCATGATTGTGAGGTTTCATATCAGGTGCACAAGGGCTATGATGCATTATGGAGGCCTTCCCCACTATTCTAGTATTAAAAAATTCTCCTCCACTTGAGATATTTGATTTAAAAAAATTAAATTAATTCTGAAACCAAGAATCTGGGAGATAATTCTTTCCCTCTGGAATGTTGACCTCTTGAAGATGACCATGCCCATACAGAGGCAAGTAGATGCTCTCTGGAAAGTTAAGATGATATTTCTTCAAGTATGTATCCAAATCTGGGAGACTGTTGTTGTAGACAGTATAGTAATCATGGACAACATCATTCATCATATCATTAATTCTCTTTCTCTCTAGTTCATCATCCATTCAAATTATCCTATAAGCCATTGAATCTACACATAGGTTGAATAATTAACTCTTAAGTGAGTTTATTTTTCATAAAAATTGTGAATAAAAGTGAAACAATTGAGAAGGCATCAAGGCGCAGAAGTAAAAAAGTTGGCGAGTAGGTGTAATTGAGCCGCACAGGTTTTGGCATGTAGGTATCACCACGCAGGTCAAATTACCTCTACATCAGTGTGACGGGAACAGAAGAAATGAAGAAGCAGAAAATAAACAACTTGCAGGACGAGATAAAGCTACGCTGCGAGAGATCGAATAGTTCAAAGTCGGGAGCATTGCGCGAGAATGGCCGCATATTTATAGGCCAGGCCGCACCCCTGTGCACCGAAGCCTGCACGCCACTCACCTGTGCGCTGCTATCTATGCACTCAAAACCTGTGCGCCGCCCTTCCATGGTTTCCTTTAGTACCTCAGAGTCACATCCTCATTCCTTTCTGATCCAACTCTGAGGGGGGGGGGGGACTTTTGTTGATGCTCCTTTCCTTCCCAGAGTCTAACGACTGAAAAAGGGGAATACCTTAGCATAAATAGATTCATCCTTTAAAGAAATATCAAAAATTGACAAAGGCATGGAGAAGGATCTGGTTAAGAATGGGCCGTGCATGTTTCATAATGGTCGCGCAGGTATACCTACACGCCACATATTGGGCAAACAATTGGCCTGCGCGCCCTATCAGATTTTCTCCCAAGGTCTTCAGCAGCCTATAAATACCCCTTGTCGTCCCCCCATTTCGAGGACAAAAAATCCAAAAACTCATATTTGAGCTCTTGGTGCCCTAATCTCTTCTCGAAGCCTTCTGAACACTTATAAGGTAATTTATTACCTAGAACGGAAGATCTAAACAGTATAAACAAGGCCTAAGTGTTGAAATTCCCCAACACCTGCGCACCTAAGTGTCTAACCCTTACGGGAAATGAAGACACATGCGCGCCGCCATAATACTTCAACAGAACCTGTGCACCACTCTTTTGGAAGCCTCAAGGGATAATGCTAAGGGCTTGAGCCAAGTCTCGCTGAAGTTGTAACAACCCAAGCTTCCACGACATTCTTTCCTTTGAATAATACAGTAGCGTGTGTTTTACGCAACTTCGAGTTCTAACACACACACGACAACCAATCAAACTAGCCGTTATGAATAGTAATACCCACTTTTTGAAATTTATAAATTTTATTTTTCAAAATAGACTTCATTTTTGGATTTGGAATATCGAAATTAGCCTAGGGTGAATTTTTGGTACTTTTCTGAAAAACTACAGTTTTTATGAATAGTGAAACCACTATGTGGTAGTTAAAAGACAGAATTTTCCATAAAACCTAATTTTACCGCTTCTGTGAGTGGAATTTTGAAAATCTGAGAGACACAGTTAATATCAAGGAGTAAAATGTGGTTCAATGAGATGAAAATAATTTTTGGTGAATAGTAACTTTTTACTTTTATTTACCACGGTTAATAGTAAATAGAATAATTAAGGGTAAAAATGATATTAATATTTCCCTAACACATGTCCTAATTCTATTGGATAAGTGTATCTCGACCAAAAACAACCTTAGGAATAAAATATTATCATATAGGTCTACTTGGATTAGATTAGGAGATTTATTATTATTTAATTCAAATAAGAGTTAAAAGAGTTAAAATCAAGGTTTATTTACTAAAATATTTTTAATATAGGGTTATACATAAGATAAATTCGATTGTAAATATTAATTAGAAATATAATACGATTTCCTAAATAATGGTATTTTATTTATACTTTTTAGACATCAAATAATTTAATTTATTTATGACATAATGGTGATGCATTAATTACCTAATTAATGAAATATTAAAATAATTTATATTATAAATATCAAATTAAATGTAATTTGAGCCTTTTTATGAATTCCTATAATTTTATAGGTTAATATGACATATTAGGATTGGTTATATAAATTGGTTTCAGAGTAATAATGCTGTTATGAAAATTATCAAAAACAAAATACCCAATAGTGTCAAAATTGACATAAAAGCGTTTTTAAAACAAATATTATATTATTAATTAATATTAAATTTCTAAATATCTATGGTTCATCCAAGAGACGTATATCATGATATTTTTATCATTAAAAGACCACAAGGGGGTATCTTGGATGTATATAGTATGTTTATTAACTATATAATATAATAATACAATGTGACATGGTAAGTGTCAAACTAATTAACTACGAGTTAAAACTAAACGATAAGGTCAATATAATAACCTAAACCTGTCAAAATTTTATTGGTTGAAAGTATTTTGACCCATACCCACCTTATACTTTTAATAATCCACTTTGGAGGAATTAAAAACTGAATATGAATTTATTATAAAATAATATTTCTAGCTTTTCCAAATGTGCCCCTCACACCTCTTATAAAAGGGAACTCCCCCTTCTCATTAATCCACACATTAAAAGCCTTTTGTCTCAGCCAACCCCTGCCCAAATACTCTCTCAACATCCCTCAATTCAACCTAGAGGCCTTAGTTTGACCATAAATCCAACCTAAGGAGCCCCTTTGATCAAATCAAAAGGAAGACCCCGAAGAGGAGGTAATGTTTTCACCACCCTTTTTCAAGTTCATTTCTTCTTCAACATCTTCATTCCATGTTATTTATATTATAAAATAATAAATCTAGAATATTATATATACTTTGATATTATTATATATATGGAACAACCAAATTCATTATTCTATCCATCCCTTGAATGACATGTCACCATACGTGCGTACATACGGCCTACCTTCTCCACATCGTGGTGTAATTGTTATTAAATATATTATTATTTAGATGGGTATAATAGTGATGTATAATTCATGTAAATAATAAATATAACATGATAATGATTCTATATATGTGATATACTATCCAATTATATATTATTTTAATATCAAAAGAATGATATTGTTGCTTGTGCGTACGTACGGACTGCCGTCTCCACGAACACGATGAGATTCATTCCCCATTGTATCCATTCAAGTCTAAGTCTCATTTTATGTTTGCAAATATTGTTTAAGGACTTTATATCATTATGGATATTAATATAATACAACCAATCCATAACAAACATGCATTATGTAACAAAACGTAAAAAAGAAAACAATTAAGTTTACACCCGAAACGACGATAATACTAAAATATTATTAACAATGTATTAATAGAAGGTCATATATGATATCATAATTATGTATATGGTTCTTGTATAACTTAATAACAATGTTTTAACTATTATACATGAGTATAACATACCATCGACTATGGAAAAGTACAAGGTATGGGTTTATTTCACAATCTCTTCATTATTCGAGGTTGTTTATACCTAATTATCTACTGGGATCTCCTTATCATCCAAATCCATGTTTCCTAAAAATGTTTTTCAAAACATTATTACTATTTTACATAATATGGGTTAAAGTCATTTATACCCTTGTTTGAATGTTTATAATAAGTTTATAAAGGAATCTTTCCATCGTTTTCCAAACAAGGTCATTTTTAACCTTTTCGACAGAATTAAGGTAAGAATGTTTTTGTAACTTAGACGGAGGGTGCGGCTATTTTCCACATTTATAAAATCTTCAAAGATTCCCTTACAATATTATAAGGATATTTTCAAAGTAAATGTTTTATTTTATAATCATGTGACTTTTAAGTGATTTAAAAAAAGAGATATTTCTCTCAAATAGTTTTGATTTCATCTATGTCAACATCCTTTGATGAATATTAAGATTATTTGAAGTTGAGTTATTATGAAACAAAACTTCCACATTGAATTGAAGGTTTTGTGATATGTTTGATTGTGGATGTGTTATTTTTATACCTTTCATGGTTTATGGAGAAATTATCAACATTTGGTATGCTAGTTTTAATACGAATGTTTATGATATGTTTAAACGTGTTAATATGAGAAATGCATTGGACTTAATAAGTGATGGGTGGAGCCCTCTATAGCTCCTCGATGAATTGGTAGGTCTCATGAGACAAACTAGTGTCTTGGAACAAGGCCCTGACAAACAATTATTTGTAGTCTTGGCACGAGGCCTTGGCTACGTGGTTATGATAGTCTGGCATTACGCATTCCATCATTATAAAAGTGGTTATTGATATCCCATGTGATTATTCGACTAGTAGAATAACCATGTGAATAAGTAAATGTCATTATTTCATTTTATCTTTTCCATATTATGCTTATGTTCAAGTTTAAAAGGCTTTTGTTTTAGTTATACATTTCCTTGAATGTTTATGTTTATTTATGAATGTTTTCGCTATATTGTTATCCTTACTAAGCATCTGAGCTCACCCCTTTCAATGTTTTATTTTTCCCAGGATGTGAAGAAGTAATTTGTGAATGAACTGTAGGGATAGTATGTGGGGATATGAGTGTGGACAATGTATAAGATATTGTTGTAGTGGTTTTCACTTTATGATGTAATGTAAGACTTATGAGTATATCAAGTGTTTCCAAGGATACTAAACTTTTCGGTCTTTTGAGATTTGATCTTTCTTATGATCATGACAATGTTATGTAATAATGCACCGACTCCGGGTAACTACGTTCGGGGCGTTATAGTTGGTATCAGAGGAAGTTTAGTACAAACCATGGAAGCTAGATTTAGATAAACTCTGATTAGAGAACATAGATTTAAGATGGACTTTGAAGATTAGTATAGAAGAACATCCTATAATTTTGTTATTGTAGAGATTTTGTGAGTTTTCCGAGAAATACAACCCTGTTTGGATATTTGAAGGTAGAGGCGGCTCTAGCCCAGATGTACCTATGGGTAAAACCCGAAAACACCTCTTTGAGCTAGAATCGAACGGGAACTGGTGCACGACAACGGGCCTTGCTGAACTCTTGGTTAAGATACTCCTAGGGGATATGCTTAGGATAACTCTCAATTTCATTACAAATTATTATGAAGGGTTTATGAGTATATACATTCTCAATGAAAACATTTTTATTATTATGGATATATCCATAAATAGTTCAATTTATGTTAAGTGTTTTATAAGTATGGAATTATGTATTTTTATTCATAAACTGATATATTTTATGCCATTGTTTAGAAATGACACCTAGTGGAAGAAATGGAAACTGTATCAATTCACTCACTCCACATAGGGATTACCCTCCTGCTCAAGATAATTATAGTGGTTCGGGTGATGCAACTGCTGCTAATCAGCTAATCACCATACTAGGACAACTCACTTAGGTTGTGAATAATAAACTTACCCGAATGGGGCACCCTGATATGCAGCGTGGAGGATCAATGTTAGATCCTTTCATGAGGCAACAACCTCCAACATTCAATGGGAGTAAAAATCCTTT
The DNA here is from genome assembly GCA_963277665.1 of Viscum album. NCBI lineage: Eukaryota > Viridiplantae > Streptophyta > Magnoliopsida > Santalales > Viscaceae > Viscum > Viscum album. Next base: position 452,253,073 of record OY728145.1, read on the forward strand.
AGTAGCTGAGCAATGAATAAGTTCTCTAGAGAAAATATTTAAGGCTTTGGGGAGTAGTGAAAGGGAAAAAGTTGTCATGGCAGTTTATCACCTCACTGGAGATGCTGATCAATGGTGGTCATTGATTCAAAACATGAAAGAAGATGATGAAGTATCTAATATGAAATGGAGGGAGTTCAAAGATATTTTCTTAGAAAAATACTTTCCACATGACCATCGAGCAGACATGGAAATGCAATTTCTGAGTCTGAGACAAAAGGAGGATGAGAATGTCGAAATGTATGAGGATAACTTTTCGAGGTTATCAAGGTATGCTAAAGATTGTATACATAACCCAATAAGTAAGATTCATAGTTTCTTTGATGGATTAAAACCATTTCTCCATCAAGCATTAGTCTCACAATCCTTCTCGTCGTATGAAGACATTGTTTCATGTGCTGTCAATACAGAAAAGAAATTCTCTAAATCTTATGAATTTAAAGCAATGAAAGAGAAGGAGAGACCTACTGATCAATATGGGAAAAGAAATAAGTGGAAGAAGGGAAAGGATGAATATCCATCATATGGTTAATATGGGAAGAAACACCCTGGTACTTGCTTAAATGGAATGGGAGTCTGTTACAAGTGTGGTGAAAATGGCCACCAAGCTCGTTATTCCAAAGGAAAGAAGGATGCTACAAATGTTCAATGCTACAATTGCAGGGAGATGGGAAATTATGCAAATGAATGTCCTAAGAGTCAGGGGAACATACCTCAGAAAATGCCAAGGGATCAAGGCCATGCTTATGCTATCACTACTGCTGAGGTAGAAGCTCTGAAAGACGTAGTGGCACGTAATTTAATGGTTTCCTCAAGTTTAGAAAATGAATTATTTTATTTTGGATCATCACATTGTTTCATATCTTCCCAGTTTTCTAAGAAAATTAGATATTTCTAATTTGATTTAACAAAGGAGTTTTCAGTTAAAAATCCAAAGGGAAGTATCATTGCAACAAATGTTTGTGAATCACTCCCCATTAGAGCACATAAATGTTCTTTATCTGCTGATCTCATCGTCATACCTATGATTGAGTTTGATATAATCCTCGGTATTGATTGTATTTTGGACCATGATGTGAAGATTTATTTTTAGAATAAGGAGGTTAGATTTTTGATGATGATTATAAGGAACACCTTATCTTTTGAGTTAAATCATCACCACCTAATTCTTCTCTAGATCCACCCACAGTAGATCAACTAAATTCCATTATTGGGGAGGAAGAGAATGAAATAACTGTGGGTGAGGAAAGTAATGTTCAAATAGAGGATGTACCTATTGTGAAAGAATATGTAGATGTGTTTCCAGAAGATTTACCTGGACATCCTCCAGAACGAGAAGTAGAGTTTTCCATTGATTTAATTCCTGGATCGAGGCCTATACCGAAGACACCTTATAGAATGGCCACTGTGGAATTAGTTGAACTAAAGAAACAACTAGACGAATTGAGTAACAAGGGATTTATTCGCCCTAGTATTTCTCCATGGGGATCCCATGTTCTTTTTGTTAAAAATAAAGATGGATATATGAGGTTATGTATCGACTAAAGGGAGATCAATGCTGTAACAATAAAGAACAAGTATCCCCTGCCTTGAATTGATGATTTATTTGACTAACTGCATCGAGCTCAATACTTTTCAATGATTGAACTTCGATCTGGATACCATTAGTTGTGTGTAAAGAAGGAAGACATTCTGAACACAACATTTTGAACAGGGTAAGGGCATTACGAGTTTACAGTAATGCCTTTTGGGATGACTAATGCACCCTATGTATTCATGGATCTAATGAATAGGGTTTTCAAGGAATATCTCGATGATTTTGTGGTGGTATTTTTTGATGATATCTGTGTATACTCTAATTTCTACGATGATCATGAAAATCACTGGCACATTATCCTGAAGACTCTGAGAAGACATGAATTATATGGGATGTTTAGCATGTGTGAATTCTAGCTTCCAGAGATTTCTATTCTTGTCCATATTGTCTATAAATATGGAATCTATGTTCATCCTTCTAAGACCAAGGTAATCCAAGAATGGCCAGCACCTGCGGGTATAATTGAGGTACATAGTTTTATTCGTTTAGCAAGATATTATCGATTTTTCGTCCTGAATTTGGCACGTTTGGCTAACCCATTAAAAAATCTCACACGTAAAGGGGTTAAATTTGTTTGGACAAAAGAGTGTGAAGAATTTTTCGAAGAACTGAAGATAAGATTAGTCAATTATCTTATACTGACTCTACCATCAGGGAATGATGGGTTCGTTATTTATAGTGATGCATCGAAGAAAGGACTCAGTTGTGTCCTTATGCAGAATGATAGGGTCATTACCTATGCATCACGAAAGTTAAAAATTCATGAGAAAAACTATCCTACTCCTGATCTCAGGTTAGCAGTTGTGATCTTTTCCTTGAAGATATGGATGCACTACCTCCATGGTAAAAAATGTGAGATTTATACTGATCACAAGAGTTTGAAGTATATTTTCTCACAAAAATAACTCAACATGAGGCAAAGGAGATGGCTTGAACTACTCAAGGATTATGATTGCACGACACACTACCACTTGGAGACGGAAAACAAGGTGGCTGATGCTTTGAGCAGAAAATATCATGGAGTTTTGAACATGATGAGAATTAAAAGGGATCCTATTTTCATGGATCTAATTAAGATGGATATGGGAATTACCATGGTAGGTGAAACATAAATACTTTTTCAAATGGTTTCCAAACCATCTTTACTAGAAAGGATAAGGAGTTCTTAGACCGGTGATGAAGAGTTTCAAAAGAAGATTAAAGCTGTGAATGATGGGAGATTGAATGACTTTGGGTATGAAGATGGAATTTTGAAATTTTGGAAGAGACTTTGTGTTCCCAATATACCTGATCTAAAAAGGGAATTGTTGGAACATGCTCATAGTTCAAATTTCTCTATACACCCTGGGAGCACCAAAATGTATAGAGACTTGAAGGAACATTTTTGTTGGGACAACATAAAGAGGGAGATTGCTGATTTTGTGTCAAGATGTATGGTTTTTCAACAAGTGAAAGCTGGAAGGCAACAGCCTGGAGGAGTCATGCAACCTCTTCCCATACCGGAATGAAAATGGGACAATATCACGATGGACTTTGTCATGGAGCTACAAAAGACTCCTAGAAGGAATGATGAAATATGGGTTATCGTTGATCGTCTTACCAAGGCAACCCATTTTCTTTATATAAGAGAAGATCCACCCCTGTAACGTCTAGAAAGACTAAATATTAATGAAGTGTTGAGACTTCATGGAGTACCCCTATCAATTGTTTCTGATCAGGATCCCCATTTTACTTCATGATTCTGGAAGAGTCTTCATGAATCCCTGGATACTGAACTTCAATTGAGCACTGCCTACCACCCTCAAATAGATGGACAATCATAACAGACTATTCCAACCTTAGAAGACATTTTGAGATCCTGCTCGCATGACTTTCAGGGTATGTGGGATCAATATATACCTTTGGTAGATTTTTCCTATAATAATAGCTTCAATTCAAGTATTCATATGGCACCATATGAAGCGTTATACAGAAAGAGATGTCGTACACCGACTTGTTGGGATGACGTTGGTGAAAGAAAACTTGTAGGTCCAGAACTGGTGGAGGAAATGATGGAAAAGGTGAAGGTAATCCAAAATTTCATTAAAGCAGCTCAAAGTAGTCAGAAGAGCTATGCCGATAACCGAAGGAAGGATTTCGAATTTCAAGTAGGAGATCATGTTTTCGTGAAGGTATCTCCTTGGAAGAGAATTATACGTTTCGGTAAGAAGTGTAAATTGAGTCCCATATACATCGAACATTTTAAAATTCTAGAACGAATTGGGGCTGTAGCTTACCATTTGGAAATGCCGCCAAATCTCTCCAAAGTTCATGATGTGTTCCACATATCACTATTGAGAAAATACATGCCTGACCCAACGCATGTACTCACCTATGAGGAATTAGAATTGGAACCCGATCTCTCTTATTGAGAAGAGCCCGTCAGGATAATTGATACGAGAGAACAAGTGCTGAGAAACCGGATGACTCGTCTGGTAAAAGTTCTATTTAGAAACCACAAGATGGAAGAGGTAACGTGGGAACCCAAGAAACTTATGATGAAGAATCACCCGAGTATTTTTATGAAGTAATATTCTAGAAATTTCGAGGATGAAATTATTTGAAGGAGGGGATAATGTAACCCCACAAGCTTCCACGATACTCTTTCCATTGAATAATACAGTTGTGTGTGTTGTACGCAACTTCGAGTTCTAACACACACACCACAACCAATCAAACTAGCCATTATGAATAGTAATAACCGCTTTTTGAAATTTATAAATTTTATTTTTCAAAATGGACTTCTTTTTTGGATTTGGAATATCGAAATTAGCCTATGGTGAATTTTTGGTATTTTTCTGAAAAACTTCATTTTTTGATGAATAGTGAAACCACAATGTGGTAGTTCAAAAACTGAATTTTTAATAAAAAATAATTTTACAGCTTCTATGAGTGGAATTTTGAAAATCCGAGAGACACGGTTAATATCAAGGAGTAAAATTTTGTTCAATGAGATGAAAATAATTTTTTTGGAATAATAACTTTTTACTTATATTTACCACGGTTAAAAGTAAATAGGATAATTAGGGGTAAAAATGATATTAATATTACCCTAACACATGTCCTAATTCTATTAAACAAGTGTATCTGGAACAAACAAAACCTTAGAAATATAATATTTTCATTTAGGTCCAATCGGATTAGATTAGGACATTTATTATTATTTGATTCAAAGAAGAGTTAAAAGAAGTAAAATGAAGGTTTATTTACTAAAACATTTCTAATATAGGGTTATGAATAAGATAAATTTGATTGTAAATATTCATTAGAAATATAAAAATATTTCCTACATAATGGTATATTATTTATACTTTTTAGACATTAAATAATTTAATTTATTTATGACACAATGGTGATGCAGTAATTACCTAATTAATGGAATATTAATATTATTGATATTATAAATATAAAAATAAATGTAATTTGAGACTTTTTATGAATTACACTAATTTTATAGGTTAATATGACGTATTAGGATTGGTTATATAAATGGTTTTCTAAGTAATAATGCTGTTATGAAATTATAAAAGACAAAATACGCAATAGTGTCAAAATTGAGATAAAAGAGTTTTTAAAACAAATATTATATTATTAATTGATATTAAATTCCTAAAAATATAAGGGTCATCCAAGAGACTTGTATCATGATATGTTTCTCATTAATAGACCACTTGGGGGTCTCTTGGAGGTATATAGTAAGTTTATTAACTATATAATATAAAAATTCAAAGTGACATGGTAAGTGTCAAACTAATTAACTAAGAGTTAAAACTTAAATATAAGGTTAATATAATTACCCAAACCTATCTAAATTCTATTGGATGAAATTATTTCGACCCATCCACACCTTATACTTTGAATAATCCACTTTGGAGCCATTAGAAACCGAATATGAATTTATTATGAAATAATATTTCTAGGTTCTCCAAATGTGCCTTCACCCCTCTTATAAAAGGGCACTCCCCCTTCTCACTAATTCACACATTGAAAGCCTTTTGGCTCGGCCAAACCCTGACCAAATATCCTATTAAATTCTCACACTTCAACCTAGAGGCCTTAGTTATACCATAAAGACAACCTAAGGATCCCTTTTAATCAAATCAAAAGGAAGAACCCGAAGAAGATGTAATTTTTCACAACCCTTTTTCAAGTTCATTTCTTCTTTAACTTCTTATTTCCTTGTTATTTCCATTATAAAATAATAATTACAGTATATTTTATATACTTTGATGTTATTATAAATATGTAACAGCCAAATTCATTATTTTATCCATCACTTGAATGACATGTCTCCATACGTGGGTATGTACGGCCTACCGTCTCCGAGTCGTGGTGTAATTGTTATTCAATATATTATTTTTTAGATGGGTATAATAATGATGTATAATTCATGTAAATAATAAATATAACATGATAATGATTCTGTATATATGATATAATATCCAATTATATATTATTTTAATATCAAAAGAATGATATTGTCGCTCGTGCGTACGTACGGACTACCGTCTCCACGAATGTGATGAGATTCATTCCCCATCGTATCCACTCAAGTATAATTCTCATTTAATGATTAAAAATAATTTTTAAGGACTTGATATCATACTGGATATGAATAAAATACAACCTATCCATAAGAAACATTCCTTATGTAACAAAACATATAAAAGAAAATGATTAAGTTAACACATGAAACGACGATAATACTAAAATATTATTAACAAAGTATTAATAGAAGTTCATATATGATATCGTAATTATGTATATTGTTCTTGTATAAAATTATAACAATGATTTAACTATTATATAGGAGGATAACATACCATAGACTAAGGAAAAGTACAAGGTAAGGGTTTATTTCACAATCTCTTCATTATTCGAGGTAGTTTATACCTAATTATCTACTAGGATCTCTTTATCATCCACATCCATGTTTCTTAAAAATGTTTTTCAAAACATTATTTGTATTTTACAAAATATGGGTTAAAGTCATTTATATCAATGTTTTACATTTTATAAGAAGTTTATGAAGGAATATTTATGTCGTTTTCCAAACAAGGTCCTTTTTAACCTTTTTGACAGAATTAAGGTAAGAATATTTTTTAACTTATAAAGAGAGTGCGGCTATTTTCTGCCATTATAAAATCTTCAAAGCTTCCCTTACAAGCTTATAAGGATATTTTAAAAGTAAATTTTTTTTTCTACAATTATTTTAATTATAAGTGATTTGAAAAAAAGTGATATTTCTCTCAAATAGTTTTGATTTCATCTATGTGAACATCCATTGATAAATTTTAAGCTTATTTCATGTTGAGTTATTATGAAACAAAACATACACATTGTATTGAAGGTTTTGTGATATGTTTGAATGTGGATGTGTTATTTTTATACCATTCATGGTTTATGGAGAATGTATTTACATTTCGTATGCTAGTTTTAATACAAATGTTTATGATATGTTTAAACCTGTTCATATGAGGAATGCATTGGACTTAATAAGTGATGGGTGGAGCTTGCTATAACTCCTCGATGCATCGGTAGGTCTCATGAGACAAACTAGGGTCTTGGCACAAGGCCTTGACAAAATCTTATTTGTAGTCTTGGCATGAGGCCTTGGCTATGTGGTTATGATTGTCTGGAATTATGCATTCCTTCCTTATAAAAGTGGTTATTGATATCGCATGTGATTATTCAACTATTATAATATACACGTGAATAAGTAAATGGCATTATTTCATTTTATCTTTGCAATATTATGATATTGTTTATGTTTAAAAGGATTTTGTTATAGTTATACATTGCCTTAAATGTTTATGTTTATTTATGAATGTTTCCGCTATATGTTTATCCATAATGAGCATCTAAGCTCACCCCTTTCAATGTTTTATTTTTCCCAGGATGTGAAGAAGTAACTTAAAAATAACCTACAGGGATAGTATGTGGGGATATGAGTTGGGACAATGGAGAAGATTTTTTTGTAGTGGTTTTCACATTATGATGTAATGTAAGATATTGAATATATCTACTATTCTTAAGGATAATAAACTAATCTGTATTTCGAGATTTGATCTTTCTTGTGATCATTCCAATGTTATGAAAAAATTCTCCGACTCTGGGTAACTGGGGTCGGGGCATTACAGTTGGTATTAGAGAATGTTTAGTACAAACCTTGGAAGCTAGATTTAGATAAACTCTGATTATAGCACATAGATTTAAGATGGACTTTGAGGAATAGTATAGAAGAACTTCCAAGAATTTTGGTATTGTAGAGATTTGGAGAGTTTCCTGGGCAATACATCCCTGTCTGGATTTGAGAATGTAGAGGCGGATTTGGAACATATGTACCTAGGGGTTAAACCCGAAAACACTGCTTTGAGCTAGACTCGAACGGGAACTGGTGCACGAAAACGGGCCTTGCTGCACTCTTGGTTACGACACTCTCGGGGGATATGCTGAGGATAACTCTCATTTTCATTACAAATCATTATGAAGGGTTAATAAGTATATACATCCTCAAAGAAAACATTTTTATGAATATGTATTATATCCATAAATAGTTCTATTTATGTTATGTGTTTTATAAGTATGGAATTATGTATTTTGATTAATAAACTAATCTAGTTTATGCCATTGTTTAGAAATGGAGACTAGCGGAAGAAATGGAAACTGTATCAATGAACTCACTCCACGTAGGGATTACCCTCCAACTCAAGATAATTATAGTGGAGCTGGTGATGCAACTGGTGCTGATCAGCTAATCACCATACTGGGACAACTCACTTAGGTAATAAATAATAACCTAACCCGTATGGAGCACCCTGATCCGAAGTGTGGAGGATCAATGTTATATCATTTCATGAGGAAAAAAACACCAAAATTCAATGGGAGTACAAATATATTAGTAGCTGAGAAATTGATAAGTTCCCTAGAGAAAATATTTCAGTCTTTGGGGAGTAGTGAAAGGGAAAAAGTTGTCATGGTAGTTTATCATCTCACTGGAGATGCTGATCAATGGTGGTCATTGATTCAAAACACGAAATAAGATGATGAAGTATCTAATATGGAATGATGGGAGTTCAAAGAGATTTTCATAGAAAAATACATTCATCGTGATCATCGAGCAGATATGGAAAGGCAATTTCTAATTCTGAGACAATAGAAGGATGAGAATGTCGCAAAGTATGAGGCTAAATTTACGAGGTTAGAAAGGTATGCTAGAGATTATATACATAACCCAAGAAGTAATATTGATCATTTATTTTATGAGTTAAAACCATTTCTCCGTCGAGAATTAGTCTCACAATCCTTCTCGTCGTACGAAGACATTGTCTCATGTGCTATCAAGACAGAAAAGGAATTAACTAAGCCTTATGACTTTAAAGCAAAGCAAGAGAAGAAGAGACCTTCGGATCAATATGGGATTGGAAATAAGGGGAAGAAGGGAAAGGATGAATATCCATCCTGTGGTAAATGTGGGAAATAACACCCCAGTATTTGTTTAAAAGGAATGGGAGTCTGTTACAAGTGTGGTGAAAAAGGCCACAAAGCTCGTGATTGCAAAGGGAAGAAGGAAGCTACCGATGTTTAGTGCAACAATTGTAGGGATATGGGAAATTATGAAAATGAATTTCCTAAGCGTCAGGGAAACTTACTTCAGAAAAGGACAAGGGATCAAGGCCAAGTTTATGCTATCACCACTGCTGAGGTAAAAGATCTGAAAGACGTGGTGGCAGGTAATTTAATGGTTTCCTCATGATTAGAAAATGAATTATTTGATTCTGGATCATCGCATTGTTTCATATATTCCCAATTTATTAAGCAAATTAGATATTTCCAATTTTATTTAACAAAGGAGTTGTCAGTTAAAACTCCAAAGAGAAGTATCATTACAACAATGTTTTGTGAATCAGTCCCCATTAGAGCACATAAATGTTCTTTATCTACTGATATCATCGTCATACCTATGATTGATTTTGATATAATCCTCGGTATGGATTGTATTTCGGACCATGATGCGAAGATTTGTTGAATGAAGAAGGAGGTTATGATTTTTGATGATGATGATAAGTAACACCTTATCTTTAGAGCATAATCGTCACCACCAAATTCTTATCTAGATCCACCCTTAGTAGCTCAACTAAATTCAATTATTTGGGAGGAAGAGAATGAAATGAATGTGAGTGTGGAAAGGAATGTTAAAATAGATGATGTACCTATTGTGGAAGAATATGTAGATTTGTTTCCAGAAGATTTACCTGGACATCCTCCAGAACGAGAAGTTGAGTTTTCCATTGATTTAATTCCTAGATGCCTATATCGAAGACCCCTTATAGAATGGCCCCAGTGGAATTAGTTGAACTAAAGAAACAACTAGATTATTTGAGTAATAAGGTATTTATTCGCCCTAGTTTTTCTCCATGGGGAGCCCCTGTTCTTTTTGTTAAAAAGAAATATGGATCTATGAGTTAATGTTTCGACTACTAGGAGATCAATGCTATAACAATAAAGAACAAGTATCCCCTACCTCGCATTAATGATTTATTTTACCAGATGCATGGATCTCAATAATTTTAAATGATTGAACTTCGATCTGGATACCATCAGTTGTGTGTGAATAAGGAATACATTCAGAATGCAGCATTTTGAATAAGGTACGGGCATTGCGAGTTTACAGAAATGCCTTTTGGGCTGACTAATGCACCATCTGTATTCATGGATGTAATGAATAGAGTTTTCAAGGAATATCTCGATGATTTTTTGGTGGTGTTTATTAATGATATCTTGGTATACTCTAAATGCTATGAATATCATGAAAATCACTTGCACATTATCCTGAAGACTCTGAGAGGACATGAATTATATGTGAAGTTTACAAAGTGTGAATTCTGGCTTCAGGAGATTTTTTTTCTTGGCTTTATTGTCTCTAAAGATGAAATCTCTATTGATCCTTCTTAAACCAAGGAAATCTTTGAATGTCCAGCACCTTTGAGTAAAACTGAGGTACATAGTTTTATTGGTTTAGTAGGTTATTATCGACGTTTCATCCAGAATTTTTCCCTGTTGGCTAACCCATTAACAAAGCTCACACGTAAAGGGGTTAAATGTTTTTGGACAAAAGAGTGTGAAAATTGTTTCCAAGAACTGAAGAGACTATTAGTCAATTCTCTTATATTGAATCTACCATCAGGGAATGATGGGTTCGTTATTTATAGTGATGCATCGAAGAAAAGACTTGGTTGTGTCCTTATGCAGAATGATAGGGTTATTGCCAATGCATCACGACAGTTGAAAATTCATGAGCAAAACTATCTTACTCATGATCTTGAGTTAGCAGTTGTGATCTTTTCCTTGAAGATATTGAGGCACTACCTCTATGGTGAAAAATGTGAGATTTATAATGATCACAAGAGTTTGAAGTATATTTTCTCACAAAAAGAACTCAACATGAGGCAAAGGAGATGGCTTGAACCACTAAAGGATTATGATTGCATGATACACAACCACCTGGGGAAGGAAAATAAGGTGGAAGATTCTTTGAGAAGAAAATATCATGGAGTTTTGAACATGATGATAATTTAATGGGATCCTATTTTCTTGGATCTAGTGAAGATGGATATGAGAATTACCATGGAAGGTGAAACATCAATACTTTTTCAAATGGTTTCGAAACCAACTTTACTAGAAAGGCTAAAGAGTTCTTAGACCGGTGATGAAGAGTTTCAAAAGAAGATTAAAGCTATGAATGATGGGAGATTGAATGACTTTGGGTATGAAGATGAAATTTTGAAATTTGGGAAGAGACTTTGTGTTCCCAATATACCTGATCTAAAAAGGGAATTGTTGGAAGATGCTCATAGTTCCAATTTCTCTATACACCCTGCGAGCACCAAAATGTATAGAGACTTGAAGGAACATTTTTGTTGGGACAACATGAAGAGGGTGATTGCTGATTTTGTGTCAAGATGTATGGTTTTTCAACAAGTGAAAGCTGGAAGGCAACATCCTGGAGGAGTCATGCAACCTCTTCCCATACCGGATTGAAAATGGGACAATATTACGATGGACTTTGTCATGGAGCTACGAAAGACTCCTAGAAGGAAGGTTGAAATATGGGTTATCGTTGATCGTCTTACCAAGACAAAACATTTTATTTATATAAGAGAAGATCTACCCCTGGAACGGCTAAAAAGACTGTATATTAATGAAGTGTTGAGACTTCATGGAGTACCCCTATCAATTGTTTCTGATCAGGATCCTCGTTTTACTTCATGATTCTGGAAGAGTCTTCATGAATCCCTGGATACTAAAATTCAATTGAGCACTGCCTACCACCCTCAAATAGTTGGACAATAATAACGGACTATTCCAACCTTAGAAGACATTTTGAGATCCTTCTCGCATGACTTTCAGGGTATGTGGGATCAATATATACCTCTGGTAGAGTTTTCCTATAATAATAGCTTCAATTCGAGTATTCAGATGGCACCATATGAAGCGTTATACAGAAAGAGATGTTGTACACCGACTTGTTGAGATGACGTTGGTGAAAGAAAACTTGTAGGTCCAGAACTGGTGGAGGAAATGATGGAAAAGGTGAAGGTAATGCAAAATCACATCAAAGCAGCTCAAAGTAGGCAGAAGAGATATGCCGATAACCGAAGGAAGGATTTCAAATTTCAAGTAGGAGATCATGTTTTCTTGAAGGTATCTCCATGGAAGTGAATTATACGTTTCGGTATGAAGTGTAAATTGAGTCCCATATACATCGAAAATTTTGAAATTCTAGAACGAATTGGGGCTGTAGCTTACCGTTTGGAAATGCCGCCAAATCTCTCCAAAGTTCACGATGTGTTCCACGTATCACTATTGAGAAAATACATGCCTGACCCAATGCATGTACTCATCTATGAGGAATTAGAACTGGAACCCGATCTCTCTTATTGCGAATACCCCGTCAGGATACTTGATAGGAGAGAACAAGTGCTGATAAACCGGATGACTCATCTGGTAAAAGTTATATGGAGAAACCATAAGATGGAAGAGGTAATGTGGGAACCCGAGGAACTTATGATGAAGAATCACCTGATTCCTTTTATGCAGAAATATTCTAGAAATTTTGAGGACGAAATTATTTGATGGTGGGGAGAATGTAACACACCAATCTTTCACGGTACGCTTTCCTTTTAATAATACAGTTGCATGTGTTGTACGCAACTTCGAGTTCTAACACACACACCACAACCAATCAAACTAGCCATTATGAATAGTAATACCCAATTTTTGAAATTTATAAATTTTATTTTTCAAAATGGACTTTATTTTAGGATTCAGAATATCGAAATTAGCTTAGGGTGAATTTTTGGTATTTTTCTAAAAAACTTCATTTTTTGATGAATAGTGAAACCACTAAGTGGTAGTTAAAAAATTGAATTTTTCATAAAACTTTATTTTACTGCTTCTGTGAGTGAAATTTTAAAAATCCGAGAGACACGATTAATATCAAGGAGTAAAATGTGGGTCAATGAGATGAAAATAATTTTTGGTGAATAGTAACTTTTGACTTTTATTTACCACGGTTAAAAGTAAATAGGATAATTAAGGGTAAAAATGATATTAATATTACCGTAACACATGTCCTACTTCTATTGGAAAAGTGTATATCGACCACAAACAACCTTAGGAATAAAGTATTATCATTTAGGTCCACATGGATTAGATTAGGACATTTATTATTATTTAATTCAAAGAAGAGTTAAAAGAGTTAAAATCAAGGTTCATTTACTAAAACATTTTAAATACAGGGTTATCCATTAGATAAATTCGATTGTAAATATTAATTATAAAGCTAAAAAGATTTCCTACATAATGGAAGTTTATTTATAATTTTTAGACCTTAACTAATTTAATTTATTTATGACACAATGATGATGCAATAATTACTTAATTAATTAAATATTAAAATAATTGATATTATAAATATCAAAATAAATGTAATTTGAGACTTTTTATGAATTCCACAAATTTCGTAGGTTAATATGACATATTATGATTGGTTATATATATATTTTTGAAGTAATACTACTGTTATGAAATTATCAAAAACAAAATACCCAATAGTGTCAAAATTGGCATAAAAGAGTTTTTAAAACAAATATTATATTATTAATTGATATTGAATTTCTAAAAATCTAAGGTTCATCCAAGAGACTTATATCATGATAGGTGTATAATTAATGGACCACATGAAGGTATCTTGGTGGTATATAGTAAGTTTATTAACTATATAATATAAAAATACAAAGTGACATGGTAAGTGTCAAACTAATTATCTAAGAGTTAAAACTAAAAGATAAGGTTAATATAATAACCCAAACCTATCAAAATTATATTGGATGAAATTATTTCGACCCATCCCCACCTTAGACTGTGAATAATCTACTTTTTAGCCATTATAAACTGAATATGAATTTATTAAAAATAAAATTTCTAGCTTTTCGAAATGTGCCCCTCACCCCTCTTATATAAGGGCACTCCCCCTTCTCACTAATTCACACATTTAAAGCCTTTTGTCTCGGACAACCCATGCCCAAATACTCTCTCAAATTCCCTCACTTCAACCTAGAGGCCTTAGTTTGACCATAATTCCAACCTAAGGATCCCTTTTGATCAAATCAAAAGGAAGAACCCGAAGAAGAGGTAATGTTTTCACCACCATTTTTCAAGTTCATTTCTTCTTCAACATCTTCTTTACATGTTATTTCAATTATAAAATAAGATATCCAGTATATTCTATATAATTTGATGTTATTATATATATGGAACAACCAAATTCATTATTCTATCCATCCATTGAATGACATGTCACCATACGTGCGTACGTACGGCCTACCGTCTCCACGTCGTGGTGTAATTGTTATTCAATATATTATTATTTATATGGGTATAATAATGATGTATAATTCATGTAAATAATAAATATAACATGATAATTATTCTGTATATATGATATAATATCCAATTATATATTATTTTAATATCAAAAGAATGATATTGTTGCTCGTCCGTACATACAGACTACTGTCTCCACGAACGCGATCAGATTCATTCCCCATCATATCCATTCAAGTCAAATTCTCATTTTATGATAAACAATAATGTTTAAAGACTTGATATAATTCTAGATATGAATAAAATACAACCTATCCATAACAAACATGCCTTATGTAACAAAGAATATAAGAGAAAATGATTAAGTTAACACCCGAAATGATGATAATACTAAAATATTATTAACAAAGTATTAAAAGAAGATCATATATAATATGATAATTATGTATATGGTCATTTTATAACATAATAACAATGTTTTAACTATTATACAGGATTTTAACATACCATAGACTAAGGAAAAGTAAAAGTTAAGGGTTTATTTCACAATCTCTTCATTATTCGAGGTTGTTTATACTTAATTATCTACTGGGATCTCTTTATCATCCACATCCATGTTTCTTAAAAATATTTTTCAAAACCTTATTACTATTTTAAAGGATATGGGTTAAATTCATTTATACCCTTGTTTGACTTTTTATATGAATTTTATAATGGAAGCTTTCCGTCATTTTCCAAACAATGTCCTTTTTAACCTTTTCGACAGAATTAAGGTAAGAATGTTTTTTAACTTATACGGCGAGTGCGGCTAATTTCCGCCATTATAAAGTCTTCAAAGCATCCCATAAAAGCTTATTAGGATATATTCAAAGTAAATGTTTTATTTTATAATTATGTGACTTTTAAGTGATTTCAAAAAAAGAGATATTTCTCTAAAATAGTTTTGATTTCATCTATGTCAACATCCTTTGATGAATTTTAAGCTTATTTGAAGTTGAGTTATTATGAAACAAAACTTCCACATTATATTGATGGTTTTGTGATATGTTCTACTGTGGATGTGTTATTTTTATACCATTCATGGTTTATGGAGAATGTATTTGCATTTCGTATGCTAGTTTTAATACGAATGTTTATGATATGTTTAAACCTGTTCATATGAGGAATGCATTGGACGCAATAAGTGTCGGGTGGAGCCTGCTATAGCACCTTGATGCATCGGTAGGTCTCATGAGACAAACTAGTTTGTTGGAAGAAGGCCTTGACATAATCTTATTTGTAGTCTTGGCACGAGGCCTTGGCTATGTGGTTATGATAGTCTGGCATTATGCATTCCATCATTATGAAAGTGGTTATTGATTTCGCATGTGATTATTCGACTAGTAGAATATCCATGTGAATAAGTAAATGGAATTATTTAATTTTATCTTTTACATATTATGCTGATGTTCAAGTTTAAAAGGATTTTGTTTTAGTTATACATTGCCTTAAATTTTTTTATTTATTTATGAAGGTTTTCGTTATATTATTACCCTTACTGAGCATCTGAGCTCACCCCTTTCAATGTTTTATTTTTCCCAGGATGGGAAGAAGTAATTTATGAATGAACTGCAGGGATAGTAAGTGGGGATATGTGTGTGTACAATGGAGAAGATGTTGTTGTAGTGGTTTTCACTTTATGATGTAATGTATGACTTATGAATATATCTAGTGTTTCCAAAGCTACTAAACTAATAGGTATATCGAGAATTGATCTTTCTTGTGATCATGCCAATGTTATGTAATAATGCACCGACTCTGGGTAACTGGGGTCGGGGAGTTACAGAAGTATTACCCTATGGGTCAATCGTCTCGTAGGTACACATGTTCCCCACAGGTATACCTACGCGACCAACACCTGCACGCCCCAACAGGACCTGCGCGCCTACCTCTTTTTGGATGCCCCTCCTTCTTATTCACCTATTTTCTTCAAATTCACCGCTCCTATTCAATAATTAGCCTTCAAAACCCTCTTCAATGCCATTTTTGGCATGTTTATTTTGTTGGCTTCCTTATCTGAAAGAAATTATATGCAACATATCCTAAAACCTAGGTATTTACATATCTTTATGCCACTAAGGTTAGATATTTCATTTATTCAACCTCATCCTTTAGGATGAGAGTATTTTCAACCTAGGCCTCCTTTTCAAGAGTATGCCCTAGTCTTAATTTCAATAATTTGGGCATCCTCCATAGGAGTAAGCCCCATGTCCTCTAACCTGGGCCTCCTTTTCAAGAGTAAGCCCCAGTCTTAAAATTCCCTTAATTTTTTGGGCATCCTCTTTAGGAGTAAGCCCCTAGTTCCCAAATTTAGGGCATCCTCTTTAGGAGTAAGCCCCAACTTCCCAAATTTATTGAATCCACCTTAGGCATAATCCGCAAGTCCATAAACTTGGGCCTTCTTTTTAGGAGTAATCCCCAGTCCATGTTCTCTAAAAACCAGGCCTCCTTCTCAAGAGTAAGCCCCAAGTTCCGAAATCTGGGAATCCTCCTCAGGAGTATGCCCCAAAGATAATTTCCCTTAACCAGTCTTAATTTATTTTTATTTGGGATTCCTTATCAGGAGTGAAAACCAATCATAAGTCCCCTATAATTTGGGCATCCTCCTTTGGATTAAGTCATAAGTTAAGTATCCAAATCTCCATAAAGCACATATAACTATATGGACCTTATTCCCGGGTTTCTTCCCTGAAGTAAATCCCAATCCTCATCTATCTTGGGCAGTCATAAAAACATAAGCCACACATCATTTCATATGATTGCATCTTTCATGGAACAATCTTGAGGTTTTACCAATACCTCTTGTTTCTCACACCGAACATTACTCACATGAGCTTAGTGCATAAAAGTAATTATGACATCTTTATTTGATCCATCAATCATACATAAACATCATACTTATTTTCTCTAACTACATGGGTTCTAATTCTTTTTCTAAACAAGGATACGTAGGTAGCCCATCTGCGGGTACGATCCCAACTCTGAAATAAGCCATTTCTTTCTGAATGACAATAAACTTCAAGTTCCCCACTGAGTGGCTTTAAAACCAGTATGGTTAACATAATGACAAATATATATCTATATAATTTATTGAAGGATATCATTGACTAAGAATATCTAACAAATACAGATGATTCTCTATCGATGAAGAACCTCAAATACATAATAAAGATTCTCTGATCCTCATATATATAAATCATTGATTGTGAGATCTAAAGGAAAGCTCATTTTCATACTTGGTAATTTAATAAGGATTCATGAACATAACTTAAATCTATAAAGAGAGTCCCAGAATAGACAATAATTCCCCTAAAAAAGGAGTGATGAGTCCAAACTCCCATCCTCTCGACCAATGCAAATTCTTAAGCCTCGTCGGTCCACTAATAATGAGCACCTACCTTTGGAAAGTATGTCCAAATGGATATAGAATCATTGGATGATTACAGTTCTACAAACAAACCCATTAGAAACTGATTGGAATGATTGAACCTTAGACCGACGAGGTCATCCCAAATTGGAGCGCAAATTTTTTTTATGGTCATTTTTTTCTAGATGCACATTAATGGAAAATTTATTTTTACATACATTAGTCTATAAATCATTAGTTATGGGGAGATTCTTGAGCCTGATATCAATCCACTGATTATCATCCTAGCCCCATACATTATTCTAAAATGGTTTTTGTAATGTTATAATGTGTAAATATCAATGACCAACCATGGTATCAATTGAACCCTAATCAAACATAATAATGATATAGACTAATGGGGTATTCATTCAATAGTATGGTTGTGGGAGATATTGCATCCATGCAATCCAACATGAACAAAAAATGACATTTGTTCATGGGGGTTATCCTCATCAATGTCACAAATCAGATATTGGTTAATTTCTTATATTTTATGGTATTGGATTATTATCATATAATGAATATAAAGATTATAGATAGATATCTCATGAACTGTTTCAATATGTTCTCTATAACGAAGTGAAATTTATTAGAAATGGTTGATTATTGAGTAATTGGTACTAGTAATTGTCATGTAGATTGTATATTTTTATTATAGTATGAATAATCAGTGGTGGCCACATTATAGGTATTTTGATACATGGTATTCAATTTTTATTTGTCGTATAATTTTTCTTTCCATCTGTGTGGGTATCCAAGAAAATTAAGCATCTCGTCTCATGTATTTAGTTTGTATCCCCTAAGGTGTTCCACTATTTATATGTAAATAAAATAAATTTGGATAAATTACACATGAGGGTCCCATATCATGGAACATGTACCAGTTCATGATATTGATTTAAAAAGGTTCTCATGAAATTTCACACTAGTACCCTTTTGGATGGTTTTGAATCCATCTAATTGGTAGTACCCCACACCATGTTCTATTCATCTCAACCATGTAAAAATTATATATTGAATAAAATATAAAAATTTGTGAAATATAAAAGGACCCAAAATACCTATATCCTGGAATGATAACCCCAAGCTATGTAATGAGAATTACCATAAAAAACTTGTATATGTTCTAGGAACCACTTCTATGATTATTAAAAAAGATTATTGGTATTTTCCACTCAATATTAGTCCTTGGGGGTATTAAGATACTTCTCCTTGTTAAGAATAGATCGGTGAGAGACATGTGTAATTCCTTTTTCCAAAATCATTTATCAACCCCAATATGACACTTTCAATAGAGATATTTTTCTTTTTATTTTCCAATGCGTCAAATGGGTATTGAAGGTAGTCATACATGTCACCCAAAATGGGAATACACCCAATCTCTTACATGTCCAAATGAAATAAACAATATTTTTGATATAGAATATGGTAGATATGTTTCATTGGGAATATCCCACTATCCATTTCATGAAATAGATATATGTGGTGGAATATTGAGAATTTGGAAGTGTATATTTACTCGTGGAGGAAAACAAAACATAGTTCATCTGCATACATAATGCACCTTCAATTTGACAAATACATTCACATCCCCTACTCATAGATAATCCGTCTTGTGAAATGGTTCCATTAGAAGGTTAATAATATATTCTAGCATCATAATGATTATTCTATGAGATAATTCTATATATTAGGATCATAATTCACAAATTTTTGGAAACTAACCAAACAATATGATATATTAATGATAGATGCATGAAAGAACGTTTTATTGAGAGATATTTCTTCTAAGATGATACCACTAATTGATCAATTTTTATAGAATAATGTCTCCTGATATTTCCTATTATTTAATCATAATTGGGAATGAAAACCCAATTAAAATTTATTTATGGAAATTCTTATGCCCAAAGAGTTTATATAAAAAGACGTAGGAACACATTATATCATGATGTTTTTTGATTTAGTGATGTAAAATCAATATCAAAGAATATTTGAATACCTTTTGTTTGAGAATCAAATTTTTAATATTTATTTAAGTATAATACATTTATTATAAAAGGTAATACATCAAATTTTTTTTGTATGGAAATAATAAATACATTAACATGCCTATGGTAAATGATAGGCCAAGTATGGATAAAGATAGAAAACTCCCCAATAAAGGGATGATCCTCAGATATTATAATCATAGATGTAGAATGTCTTTATCACCATTGACTATGTCATAAAATATAAAAACTATAATTATATCACATCACCCATGTAATGGAGCGGTGTCAAGAACTTACATAATTCACATTCATGTCCAACCCACTTACACTAAAAGAAAATATCAACCCAAACCTGCACTCCTAGATTTGGTCCAAAAAAATATTCTTTCAACACAGAATATGATTTAAATTTTTATCACCCAAGATATAAAAATCATTGTATTATATTATTTTAATATGTTTAACATTACATATCATCATATCATACTATGGGGAATGAAAGGCATGGTATATTTGAGTATTAATTATAAATAATATTTATTTTATGATACTTGGGAAATTTTATCCATTATTAATCCACACTCAACTCCCTTATGAATATTCTAATATATTAAACAAATATTTATAATCTAGTGAAAGAGATACTTATGAATGGGCTGTGAGCTGAAAGTCTTCATAAGGGAAAACAAACTAACTAGTAATTAAAGATTATAAATTAAAATAAAATCTATATATGGGTATAATTAAGTCATATAAACATATAATAAAAGAATCATATCCAATAATAATAATATATTAAATATGATGAGTCATATAATATGGATTGGTATAAAATAAGACATAAATATTGATATCTTATAAAAAATATTTAGTAAGCATGACCCATGAAATTAAAACTTCCAAAAAACATATAAACGGGGAACTAACATTTAAAAAGGGAAATAAAAACATTGTGAATAGAAAATATGTCCTTGATTCATATTATGTACAAAATATTATGATTCATCATTTTGAGAATAATAATAATTTACATGTCATTTATTTTCATAAAAGAATATCTCAATACTAATATGTTGTAACTTTTTAATCAATGTGTTGGATAGATTTATAGGACCCATCCCATTAATCATCAATACACACAACTTATACACGAATTCAATCATTTAACATAACATAATGAACCCATGGATTGAAAATGGGTTTCATCTCTATTTTAAATGGAATCATCCATGGAAATAATTCATAATTCCATAAATATTCATAACATGGTAATCCCATGTAATGGACATGGTTATAAAATTATATTATGTAATATTATTTATAAATAAAATTTAATAAAGAATACTAGGTTCTAACCATATAGATAAATGGTATATAGTTACTTGATATTTCCCAAAATTACTCAATTTCTGGACTCTATATGAACACAAATCATGAGGTTTCACAGGGGAAAAAAATTTGAAAATCAAAATAATACACATTCAATGACTAATAATGATAAAGGATATAACATATATACAAGTGGCCATTTACTCGTAATAGAATTAGTGAATTTAGTTGGAATTTTATTGAAACAAATCTCTAGATTTATAAAAAATCATTGGTGATAATGGGTAAAATAAATGCGGACAATAAAACCATTTTATACAAACCCATTTTTTCAATTGAATAATATATTATTTTACTTGTCACGTTCATTTTTTAAAATAATAATTGACTATATTTAAATAATTAACATTTAAAAATGAATTATCAATAATGGAACCCTGAAAAAAATACATTAATATTTTCTTAAGGAAATATGGAATTGAAGATAAATAAAATGATATTGGGAAAATTTCAACATGATATTTTTAAATTCCATTATTAAAATTTAAATTATACAAAAGGTACATGAAACATTAATTTTTAAAGGTAAAAAATGGATGAATTAAGGTCATTGGATATAAAAAATAATCATTTCATCATATAATGGAAAATATTTGGGGGATAGAAAATATGGGCATTGTGGGAAATATATTGGTGAAGAAGATTAGATTTCTTTTCACAATAATGATATTGGTTTTTAGAAACGATTTTATCAATTTAAAGTAAATTAAATTAAAAATCCACAATCACTAGAGAGGTATATAATGTACTGAAAAATAAAATATTTGTGTGGATGAAATAAATTGTCAAAGAAATATGATCGTGAAGAATAATTATAATTCAATAAGGGTAGGTGACTTTAAAAATTCACATTTAACATTGATATCATTTATATTATGTTCTATTTGAAGAATGAAACTGATATTGATAAAATATTATCCAAAATTAATTGAATACAATAAATGTAATTCATTAGGTAGTGATCATATAATACTCAAGATATTAGGGTGATCTATTATAGTTATATCTCAATATATGCAACTCATGACAAAGAACTCATTATAATAAATCCCAGATACTCAAACATGATATATGCACATAAAAAATGAATAAATATTTTAATCAATAATTTCATAAACATATTAAAATATATTAACATTTATAAAAATCATTCTTTACCAAAAATTGGTTATTTATAGTCAAATTATTGTTATTGGATTAAGTTGAAGTGAGAAGAAACTATTTTATATTGATATTACATGAATGATATATGAAACCTATGAAAAAACAAAATGTAAAAAATAATCTAGTAATTAAAAAATACCTAACACTAATTAACCCACTATATCATCATAAATCTCCTGTAAAGGGATTTTTATTGACCACCAATTAAGAGAAAAATAATAATACTTATTTAAGTATTCATAGGCCAATCGAAATAATTTCTAGTCCATAATGAATACAAATTTTTAAGATAGTATGTTGGTACAAATTTTTTTAAAAATAAAGATGAATAAGAGAATCTAGTCTGGGGGTATTATCAAAAAATATGGTATAATGTCTAAAGCCATTTTTGTTACAATGATGTGGTTTTAGTAGGTGATCAAGGATTACCATAGATTATGGTCTCGATTATTCATGGATTAAAATTCATGAATTAATGGAATGACGGATTCTTGAATGTATGAATGCATCATTTATGTTTAATTTCAAACATTTTATTAAATTATTTTCTATATTTAATGAGATTTGTTTGGATCGAGAAACTGAAAAATCAATAACTATTATTTAAGGTATTTTAAATGATATACCCAAAATTCAGGAAAATATAATTTTCATGATATTAGATAAACCTCACATATATATATAAAAAGGCACACATAAGTGGATTTAGGGAATATTTACTTTAATACCCCCCATCAAATAAATTCTAATTGTCCAAGTTCTATTTGAACTCATATAGATTCATATAAAAACTACTCATAGAATCATTACTAAAACATGTGTGATTATTTTCTGCAACATTTTATCAAATAAATAAATTACATAAAAGTTTATCACATCATATTCCATTGTATTTTATTACAATTACTAAAAAATTTATAAACTCTGGAATCCTTTTTGAGTATCACTATTAGTCAAACTCTACCCACATCCAATCAACCACAAAAGTTTCCCCAATGCGCCATTATTTCTGTGAAACAATTTGAATCGTTAATATCATATTTGTGACCATTTAGTGGACTTTATGGAAGAATCAATTATATTCAATATATAGTGGGATTTGGAATGATCTTCGTTCAAACACATGTATCTATATAACTATTTCTACTAGCCAGTTCTATATACATATGCCTATTATAATATTTCCCCGTTTTCCATGGAACATAATGTCTATGGGACACACAATATCACATATAGTCAAGTCATCAATTATCAACACTCAATGAGTGTGACCATCTAATAAAAAAATATATTTTATTCTTCTATATGTATAATATCATTAAATTTCCAATATCTAATTAGATATAAAATAAAGTGGTGTCGCATCACACTCCCACAATCTGTCTAAATCATGGTCCTAGATGTCTCACTCATCATTTGAGAGGTCTAATCCCATATTAATTACTTTGCAATCGATGAAATGATTAAAAACATACCCAAACACCCACATATTATTTACGATAGTAAGAAGACTAGGGAATGTAGGGTACAAATGTTCAAATGTTCTCATGCTATGTATCTCTTCAGAATTAGGTCATGGGAAGTAAAATATGATCCATGAACCCCTAGTATACCAATGTAATCTGTATGAAACTCCATATGGTATATATAATATGAATTTTTGTGGGCACACAAAATCATTTAATTTTTTTATTCATCGTGATTATATTCAATAATTATAAAAAATATGTTTACTTATGTAAAACTTAAGATTTAATCATATCCTATAGTAATTCTTAAAAAACGTCAATTAGGGATAAAATTAATTTCATACATTGTGATTTCAATTACCATTGAACTAAAAAAAATAAAATAACAAATTCTATCATGATCAAGAATGATAATGGTTTCATTTATCTATTGTATAATATTTCATTATAGGACTGCCATTTCTTATAACAAATTAATAAGGACTATTATAAACTGTTCTTGAAAATAAATGAAAACCCATTTTAAATAAAAATTCCATTTATTTTAGTTGGAAAAGACCTATATTTCACCACTCATTGAGTATGTTAGGGAATTCCTCTCATCACATTATTATTTATAATAGAAATCATCTTAATCCTATCATATATGATTCATGGAAGGCTTCATGGACAACCATTTTTCAAATCCATCTAATGGATACAATATACCCAATTTTTCTAGTCGTATTCCTTTTGGTTTCCTTATTATGTACAAAAAATAAAATGACAAAAAAAATTAACAATTGAATACCTTGGGAAACACTTTTATGGAAGATGATACTCAATGATGATTGATTTTCAACACTTTATTTATTATCCTTATTAATCTCTGGGAAACCTGGCCAAAATAATATAATTGCTTGAATGATTGAGGTTTGGAAAATTACCACTTTAGAAAAAATCAAAAACATTTATTTTATGGGGATTTTATCTCAACATCTTACGTCATGTTATTACCTTCTATGTATTGATAAATCAATGATTTTCTTGGAAACCAATTACCTCCACAAAACCATTAGGTTCAAATATGATTGATGTGTAACTCCTTACACAACAAACAGGTTTGTAGTACATACCAATAAATATAATTCATATGTGTTCATACATGTGAAGCTCCATAAAATTCATATGGTACATGAACACTTCATGGAAATTCATATAATTACTTGAGAATTAAAATATTCAATAGAGTAATTGTGAAGCGATATATAAAAAGTTGCATTCCACATCCTAGACAATACTCAAGACACCATGTATGTTTGTTTTCTGAAAAAATTCCCACTACCCAAGGATATATTACTCAACGGAGAATAGAATTCATCCTACCTCTAGAATTGTGTATGCATAAACTGTCGACAAATGATATATTCAATGACACCCCTTATGTTAAAATGTAATTTCAATGTATATGAAAAGATAAATTATCCTTAGAGTCATTCCTAGAATGTAATGCATGGCTCTAACTTGAATTATTTTAATAAAAAATCATAAGTGTACAGAATGTTAAAATTTCAAAAACAATTTCTTAAACATGAATAAAATAGGGAATAAAACTATTATATATATGAACATTACAATTATTTAAAAATGCGATAATAATTTCTCAAATATTTAAAAATTAATGATAATGAGAAAAAAATCTATCATTTATATATTTAACATTATGTACATTCTATAAATTTCAGCATATGTATTTTATATAAATTTTAATAGAAACTATTTCATATTTTAAAATAGATTTAATATCCATTAAAATATATATTATGTTATATGAATTATTATCAATTCATAATTTAATTTCAATTATTGTTTTACTAAATCATAGTAATATATAATTAATCATTATTCAAAACATTATCATATCATTCCTAAAACAATATTTGTTTTAAATAATATCTAAATAGACCCCCTATTGTATTAAATGAATCAAAATACTTATTTATGAAAAGTACAATATTTAAATATTAAAATTTGTTATTTTTGACTTATTTTATAATTTATAACCATTTATTAATTATTAATTATGAATTACAAATAAATAATTTTTTTGATCACAATTTATTACAATTTTTTTTAAAAGGTATATAATTTAATATATTAGAAGAAATGTTTCATAAACGTTTATTTAAAGCTATTAATCTATAATGTAATAATCTATAGATCATTTAGAAATTTTATTGTCATTAAATATATTTTATAATTATTTATTAATATTTTATATCCCATTTTATTCATTTTAAATAATAAAATCAATTTTCAACAATTTTGAAACATATGTTTATTTCCATTTGGTATAGTGGTATTCCTTTTGTAATATAATTTACACATATGATGGAATTTTAAAATTCCATGAATAAATGTAATTCACTATGTACATTTACATAACTATAACAATACAAACAATGTAAAGTTAATAAATTTTGTACCTTTAGATATCTTGTTTTCCATAAAGGTACATATGATATTAACATTACATGGATTTTTCTCATACGATTATGTGTGTATTTACCTTTACATGGCCTTTTAACACAATAGTGTGAGGGATGTACCATTAAAAACATATATTGTTAATGGTAAGAAAGGGATTGACCTTACTCTAATATTCATCACAATTTCAGGACCATTACATAAATATCATCATGTGACAGTAATATTAGGTGACCCATTTGTAGAGAAATATATGTATGGGTAGTGGGAGATAAAACATAAAATGACCTCTCCGTATATGGGTAAATCTATAGTTATCATCAAGTTTTTGTACTAATTAAGGGTGGACCTTTTCCCATATTATCAAAAATCATAATAAATGAAGCATTATTCTTATAATTCAGCTTCATTTGAATTAACGACTTCATATATTTTAAACAATTTAAATCCATGAAATTACTTATGTTTTTTATTGTAGTGTAATAAGAAATATTACGTAAAACATAAGTAGTTAAATTACATTGTCATGGGATATTCCATACGTGATATATGATACCCATGTAAAACATAAAATTTATGCAATATTGGTATAAAATTTGTGTACATTACAGTGTAGAATCCACTATATCTTATTTTAACAATATCGCATGGGTTTGAGAGAGATCACGAAAGTGGAAAACAAAATCCCCCCTCTAGAAATATCCATGAGCTAACCTGAATAATCAAATATTCATTTGTAATTATATTTTTTACAGGGTATGAGAGAACCTTTATATAGAAATAGAAGGATGAATTACAGTATTGAGTCCTAGAGTATCAGCCATGAATTATGATCCAATGTTCAATCCCACTATCATCAAAATGGTTTATTCTAAATCTGTGATCAAGGGAATTCCTCGATAATTGTCTGATTTATTCAAAAATTGATAAAAATGGATAAATTAAATGGTTTTTCTTGAATGAATGAGTGCATTTTATGAATTCACTCTCATATGTTTCATTATATAAAACTATATATATTAAATGGTTGTAATGGGGATGACAGAAATTCCGAAACATTATTTGTTATCACATGATGTATATACCTTATAGCTATACGGGAAGGAAATTTAAATTTCATCAAAAATGATACACATATTATATATATATATAATGTATATACATATTCATGAATTTATCAAATTTTTCTATAATGATATACTATAAATATATTACTCGGTTTAGTTTACATTCAAAATTAGATGCTTATATTTTTTGATTATTTGTATCATACCTAATTCATGGTGACATTGTAGATTCCCGATTATTTGTTAAAGATTAAACATTGAATGATTATTAATAATACAATAATGATAATAATTAATGATTCATTATTTCCCATTTAATTTGTAATTAGATATAGATATTGTTCATAAAAAAATAAATTATGATGAACTTGTTTCAGCATGTTTATTGATTGAATTACTATATATTAATATATATTTAAATATATAAATTAAATATTGATAAACAAATTTTAGAATAATTATATAATATAAGATATAATATTATTAAATGATATTCCTATTATATAATATTACATTATCATTCATGGAATGGCCCAGACCTCTCTGGTCCATTCCTTTGCAAAAATTAGGTGTATGAGGTGATTCGGGAGGTCAAGGTGACTTATCCCCAACACTTTTCCCATTTTTTTAGTTCGGTGAACAGTTCGAACAATAGAAAGATGTGAACAGTGCAACGGTAACCTTAGGTGAATATTTTCATCATTAACCCTCTATAAATAGTACAATAGTAACCTTAGGTTAACAATATCAACACTAACCTTCTATGAAAAGTAAAACGGTAACCTTAGGTGAACAATGTCAACATTAACCTTCTGTGAACAGTGCAACGGTAACATTAGGCGAACAGTTTCAACATTAACCTTCCGTGAATAGTGAAATGGTAACCATAGGTGAATAGTGTCAACATTAACCTTCTGTGAATAGTGAAACGACATCCTTAGGTGAATAGTGTCTACATTAACCTTCTGTGAATAGTGAAATGGTAACCCTAGGTGAACAGTGTCAACATTAACCTTCCGTGAACAGTGCATTGGTAACCTTAGGAGAATAGTGTCAACATTAAACTTCTATGAATAGTAAATGGTAACATTAGGTGAACAATGTCAACATTAACCTTCTTTGAATAGTGCAATGGTAACCTAAGGTGAACATTGTCAACATTAACCTTCTGTGAACAGTGAAACAGTAACCTTTGGTGAACAGTGTCAAAATTTACCTTCTGTGAATAGTGCAATAGTAATGATAGGTGAACGGTGTTTCCCGAACGGTGAGGTTCTAATGGTGATGTTCATGAACAATGTTTCTAAAATGGTGAGGTTCATGAATAGTGTTTCCAAAATGGTGAGGTTCAAACAGTCAGGTTCCAACAGTGAGGTTCATGAACAATGTTTCCAAAACAGTGAGGTTCCAACACTGAGGTTCATGAACAGTGTTTCCAGAATGGTGAGGTTCCAACATTGAGGTTCATGAACCATGTTTCCAAAACTAGGAGGTTCCGATGGTGAGGTTTATGAATAGTGTTTCTAGAATGGTGAGGTTCATAAATAGTGTTTCTAGCTTCCAACAGTTTCAACTCATTAACATTTCCTTTGACGTAAAATGCATTTAAAGCCTTGGTTTAATGACTCTAATGATGGTTCAAAGGCCATAACTCCTATATTAATTACTCTTATAGAACGAGATGTTTTTACATGGTCACATAGTGTGGTTTAATGTGATCCACTTTTAATGGGAAATCAAGTGTATCATAAAGCATTGCTCCATTAAATATTTAAAAGGGACAAGATATATTCCTCCCATGTTCTTCCTCCTTTTTCTCTGGTGCGAGGCACAAAAAAATTTCCTTCCTTCCTATAGGAATCGTTAGATCAGACTTTTCCCCCATGGATTGGTTTCCCCTTGATGTTCTTCCTACGGCATGTGCACCCCCTGCTTTGGTGCAAGTAGAAATAGTCGACCATTCATCGAATAAAGTTATGTTTTATCATCGTTCATTTGGGTTTCATCATCTGCTGTTTCTCCTTTTCATATTATATCATGTGATCTCCATGGTTATAATGGAGTTTTCTTGGGTTTTGGTTGGTGTAGTCATATTGTGGAATCCTCAGGTGGATGTCGTTGTCAAGAGAGGAGGTGATTGTGAACCATTTTTGTATAAATAATGTCAATAACCGTTTGAGTTGGGGGATTTGTTGCTTCTCTTTTCTTATATGTGCAACTGTGTAGTTAACATGTTTTATATCACTGGATGACAATAGAATTGAAATAATAAATATTTGAACCAGATAAATAAATTGATATCGATTGTATGTTATTTGCTCTTGTTTTTCTAGATAGTGTGATATCTTTTCTTTCTTTGTTTAGCCATTCGTTCTTGATGGAAATTGGTAAAGAACGTAAAGATGGGAATAATTTGATAACGGTTTGGGTAAATATAAATAGGCATAAAATGAATCTGGTTCTTCTAATTGTAATTTGTTGTTAATCAAATTGATGTCGTAAGTATGTTTAATAAATTTTTGACATTTTTCTGTTTAGGTTACCCATAGTCAGAACCTACAAATAAAAGATTAGTCAATTATAGTTGGATTAAAGAACTGGCTATTAGATAATAGGATAATTCCTTGTAGGGTTCTGAGTTACCCTCTTGATTGATAAAGGTCCAAGAGCCAAATTTTTAAGATATTTGTTTTCCTGCTACTTCTATTGTGTTGTGAGCCTCGATGGCTATTATGGTATATGGGGTCACAGATTCCTCTGGTTATGGTAGAAGATGATGCTGAGAGTGGCGTGATGCATCGATTTATGCATGTGGGAGTCAGGGAGGACACCAGGGATGATGGAATATAATGGATGTTATTTTTGGATGCTTTTTCATTCTTATTGTCTGATTATCTTCAATAATTTTCCACACTGCTCAAGGCAGCTGGTCTTGCGAACACTTCTTCCGAAAGAGGAGAAGGCACGCGGGGTATGCCACGTGATTTCCGTATTTATCTCCTCAAGGTAGGATATGTATACTCTCTTGCTATAGGGTGAGAAGACTCGACAGGTAGTACATGTACTCAAAGTGTTGATCCACCTTGTGTTTATTAGCATAGAATGTTTTTCCTAGAATGCCTCGGAATATGGGAAAGTAATTCTATATTGAATAATTGAATAACTGATGTCAACCCTTAGGATTGGTGTTTCTAGAACATAAAGATGAGGTTGTAATTTTAAAGGGATAGTGGACATTGGGTGTGATGCTAACGAAGATTAATGTGGAATTGTAAATGGTTAATTAATGTTAAAGAATTAATTATCCTAAACTGGAATGGATAAAAAAATTTAATGAAGTAGTCTAATAAAGCTCTTTAAATGGTAGTGTGCTTATAAGATACCTAGTCTTAAAATTGGAAGACTTGAGTCTAAAAGACGATAGCTGTAGTTGAGTCTAAGACTAGGTTAAGACCATAGTGTGGTTGTGAGATATAGTATATTCTATAATTTTTGTGTTTCTATACAAAACTCCACCCTGTTAGTAATGGAAACTGACACCCCCGGGATTTTGAGCTCTAGGGGTGTTTTCCCCAACATTCCAGTGGGAGGATGGATGACTGACTACCCCCCATTGGCCCCACTCTCTTCTCATGGTAGATACATGTGCTGGTAGGAACATTGTTTGTTTTCCCCATATATGTGTGTAGAGGGCTCTAATATATTGTGGTTATTTACACACATATTTTTTGGATATATTATCCTATGGACTAATATTGGTGTAACGTGAATTGTTTGTGATGACTTGAGGATCCATATTCGGTGTATCAGTTGTAATGGCTTGAGGAATAATACCCAGCCTATAATACACGTTATGCGAGCTGTGGGGACTCTCGGAAACTACCTGGTTACATTCAATCATAAATGTGGTGGTTTTGATGCACAAGGTTCATATTGGGGTGCTTCGCCCAGGTGTCTACGAGCAAGCCTTTTTGGAGAGTGGTGCTTAGGACGTGCGACTTTGGGGAAAAGTGGAAAACTAGTGGGGATGTAGTAGAGGGGTAACCTTGATATTCTTTATAATATTATATACTATTTTATTAATTACTTGGTGAGAGTAGCCATGGTGAGATAGGGAACTTAGTATACCTGTTTAGGTGACGAGTTAGTTTCACTTCTTGTTCCCTGTGCTTCATCATGCTTCCTTTAATTTTGTAGGAGAGGCTTTCAGGAGGATCTTACTGAGTATACAGTTATACTCACCATATTTATATATAAAATGTTTTTTATGTCACTTGGAGAAGGTTGGAGATCAAGATGGTTTCTATGAGTATGGGGTTGCAAGAGCTGTTCAGGCTTGTTGTTGGTGCTTTTTTTACTCTCTTTTTTGTACATTTCGTTTTCCCCTTCTAGTTTTAGTTCTTTTGTATGAAATTACATATGTTCACTGGGGTTTTATTATATTTTAGTTCTAAGATGGAGTTGGTTGGTATCTATCTTATCTCTCTCTTCTGTATGTGTTCTCTTTGAGGGAAATACCTCTTATTTGTGTTTTTACTATACCCTTGGTGATAGTCGCCAACCCGGGGCCTACAAGAGGTGGGACTCGGGGGTCATTATCATCCTTCTCACATTTCCGACCCAATAGGGGTACACATTGTGGGGTGGGGGTCATGATAGAGTGGTATCAAATGTCTGGTTGAGTGATAGGATGGAGTTTGGAGTTAGGCACAGGTGAGGTTTCATGGGTTGGTTGGGCAACAATGTCATTCATGTATAACAGGTGATGTAAACACTGGAGACCGGATGAGACATAGGTGTTTAGGGCCCCCTATGATCTAATGTATGGACCTTTATGTTTACAATGGCTACTGAACGAGGTGACACTAGTTGAAGGGTAGAGACCAAGAAAATGATTATGCACCATTCTTCTTTGTGCCTATGTTTGAATGGGTAGACTAGAGGATAGGTTAATATAAAATGAATAAAAAGAAAACAATTAATTAATTAATGTTTAGTCATCCATATTACAAGTTTAGGAGCTCTAATGATTTTTCATTTTATAGGTATTGCTCCAGTTCAACGTCCTGGTCAGGTTTGCGCTGAATATGTTCAGTAGGTTGTTCTAGCAGATCACCACAGGGTAAAGGGTGACGAAGAAGACACATGGAGGAAGACACACAACAAGTTTCATCACCAGAGTCTGTAGAATTAAGAGGGATTCCTTTCAGATTCAGTCACAGATGACTTGTTAGAGGAGGTCGATATCTGCTTCAGTTCAATCCGTTATTGGAAGGAGCATTGGGTGTCCTTGGTTTGGACGGTGCTGCGTGGAGCTGCGAGGCAGTGGTGGTTCATGTTCCTCGGGGATCCTGAGGAGTCACTGATCTAATGGAAGGTCTTTCGAGACAAGTTTAGAGTCGATCTTCTTTCTTCGACAGCAAAAGCGTCCATTAGGTAGGGGCTTCTTACCCTTCGACAAGGAATCTCCAGTGTTCAAGATTTTGGAATTCATTTCAGGAACCTTTTACGCTATGCTTCGGACCTATTACCAGATGAGGAAGCCAAGGCAAGGCATTATGAGGAGGATTTACATCCAGAGATCCAGTGTGAGGTCACCTGATTTATGCTAATAACATTTTTTTAGGTGCGAGTGAGGGCATAGGTTGTCGGAGGGAATTTGGTTAGAACCAGATCATCAAGAGTGGGGTGTCATCGTGAATCCCCACAAAGCAATGTTGTGGTCTGGGGTTCCCAGTTTTCAAGGCAGGAGAGTTTCTGTTCTACCAGAGGTAGGTCCCATGCCTTCACATCTTGTTTCACCAGAGGAAGAAACTCTCAGGCTTATGCCAAGGGATCATGCAATTGTTTTTCTTGTGGTGGTCAAGGTCATCAATAGCAGGAGTTCCCAACCATTCAGATTAGTCATCGTGCACCAGGTTCTCCACTCCAGGTTCCTCCGTTGAGGCAGTTCCAGTCATGGTAGTAGCAGCAGGTTGCACAATATTTACATCAATGGATGGGAGATGGGGCCGACAGAGGACAGCCTCGTGATGCTCCCCATCCTTAGAGAGGAGAGAAGGTCGTGGTGGTGGTCTTCATCAAGGTTAGAGAGGTCGTGGAGGAGCTCATGGTCAGCATCATGATCTATTTTTTCCAACTCCTGGAAATCCAGTCAACATTTGAGGTACTCTTTTTATTTTTCTATACCTTGTTATATGCCTTGATTGATTCAGGAGCGACACACTCCTTCATATCACCTACCCTTGTCCTTGCTTTGGGACATCAGGTAGAGAGGCTTCCATTTCCCTTGGCGTTGACTGTCCCAGTTGGAGGTAGAGCTGACTTATTGGAAGTATATAGAGACTGTGATGTAGTGTTGGGGAAACACTGCTCCTGGGGTGATTTCCTATGTTTATTAATACAACCATATGATGTCATCATCAGCATGGATCAGTTGTATTCAGTACTGGATATCGTTGATTGCTTCAGGAAGAAAGTTGTTTTCATTAGTGTGGATGGAGATCCGGTGGTGTTTGTTGTAGAGAGAGATCCACAGATGGGTCTTAGGCATTATTTTTTCTTTATCATGCATGATGGGAGAGATGAGGTTGTGTTTTTCAGAGGTTTAGTAGTTGGTTTTTCTTAGGGTCGTAGAAGAGTACCCCGATGTCCTTCCAGAAGAGGTTGTAGAATTACCTACTCGACAAGAGAACAAGTTTATAATTTAACTAAAACAAGGATAATCTCCTATATCTGTGTCTCCATATAGGATGTAACCTTATAAGTTATAAGAGTTACGTATATAGATTGGTGGTCTGTTATAGTGCAGTTTTTTTCGGCCGAGTGTGTCACCGTGGGGTGCACCAGTTTTGTTCGTGAAGAAGGATGATGACACTTTGTGGTTGTGTGGTGATTATCGTCACCTGAACAATGTACCAATAAATAATCTCTATCCTTTTCCATTGGTTGATTCTTTAATCGATCAACTAAAGCATGCAAGTTGGTTCTCAAAGATCGACTTGCCTTCAGGATATCATCATATGCATTTGAAGGATGAAGATATCCCGAAGAATTCTTTTCATTGTCGTCATAGGCATTATGAGTTCGTTGTAATGACGTTCAGCATGAAAAATGCTCCAACTGTGTTAATGGGATTGATGAACTCAATGTTTTGTGAGTTCCTGGACAAGTTCATTGTAGTTTTCATCGATAAATCCTTGTTTACTCCACATCTGAAGAAGATCGTGTATAGCATCTACATGCAATTTTGGGATTTATTCATCAACATCAGTTCTTTGGGATGTTGTTGAAGTGTGTGTTTTGGGCTCGAGAGGTCCGTCTCATAGGGAATGTTGTGTCCCAGCAGAGATTAGATGTGGATCCCTTGAAGATAGAAGTGGTTGTGTCTTGGGAATCCCCCTTGATAGTGTCTGAGCTGCAAAGTTTCCTTGGTCATGCATGCTACTACAGGAGGTTTGTAGATAATTTCTCAGGAATAGCAACTCCTCTGACAGCTTTGACTAGGAATGAGCAAGCGTTTAGATGGACTGATCAGTGTTAGGAAGCTTTCGAGTATCCAAAGGAGAAGATAGTAAGTGCCCCAGTTCATTGTCTTCCAGTAGAGTGAGTTCAGTTTGATTTTTTCTGCAATGCTTCACATATGGGGTTAAGCTTTGTTATGATGCAGCAGAGGTCAGTTGTTTCTTATGGGTATCGACAGTTACATCCCCATGAACATAAATATGCCACCCATGATTTTTAGTTGGAATCTGTAGTGTTTTCTATAAAGTTGTGGAGACATTACCTCATTGGTGAGAGATTTTTGGTTTTCACCGATCATAATAGTTTGAGGTATGTTTTCTCCCAGCATGACTTGAACATGAGAAATCATTAGTGGATGGAGTTATTATAGGAATAAGACTTCAAAATATCATTTACACCTAGAAAGGGGAATGTTGTAGTTGATATGCTGAGTTGAAAGTCACGTAGAGATGCTGTGTGTGAATCTGGTGATTCTTGGAGAGTAATGGAAGAACTGTCAGTATTACATCTTGACATGGCAGAATTTGGGGAAAGAGGTTGTCTTTTTCAGATGATGGTGCAATCTTATCTGCTGCAAATGGTTGAAGAGTCCCAGTTGGGGGGTCTAGAAGTGGAGTCATGGAAAGGCCAAGTTGTTTGTGGTGAGGCCCTTGATGGTTTTTCGTAGGACGAAAAACACCAAATGTTGTATCACGAATGTATTTTTGTTCCTTTAATGATGTGGGAGATAGTTCTTAGAGAGTTCCATAGTTCTTTTTTAGCAGTGCATCTGGGCCTAAATAAGATGTACCGAGCCTTGAGTATTCAGTTGTGGTGGCCTAGGATGAATCGTGTGATTGTAGAGATTGTGCCTTGATGTTTAGTATTCCAGAAGGTCAAGGTTGAGCACCACATCCCCGGTGGGTTGCTACATCCATTAGAGATTCCTCAGTGGAAGTGGAAATACATCTCAATGGACTTTGTTACTGGTTTACATCGAGCTCTAGGAGGACATGATGCTATTTCGGTGGTAGTGGATCTCTTAACAAAATCCTCCCACTTTATAGAAATCAAGGAGTCGAGCTTAGTGGAAGTTTTGTCGGGGTAGTATCTGGAGGAGGTCGGGAGATTTCATGGAGTTCTAAGGACGATAATTTCTGATCGAGATATTCTCTTTACTTCTAGGGTATAGAGAGGTGTCCAGCATGCTTTCGGTTCTTAGCTATACCTTAGCACTACATGTCAATCTCAAACGGATGGTCAGACAGAGGGATCAATCTAGACTCATGAATACATGTTTTGCTCTTATGTTCTTGATTTTGGATGCTTGTGGACGAGGCACATATCCTTGGTGGAGTTCGCTAACAATAATAGCTCTCACTACACCATCGGTATGGCTCCATTTGAATCCTTGTATGGATGAACTTTCCGTTGTTCATTGCACTGGACTAGGGTCGGAGAGTTGTTAATTCTCATACCGGAACTAGTGCAGAGTACAACAGAGATAGTTCAAGTGATTCCTAAGAGGATGAAGACAGCGCTAGATTATCAGAAATAATATGTTTATCAAATAAAGAGACACTTAGTGTTTATTGTTTGGGATCAAGTGTTTCTGAAAATGATTACCCGTCGTGGAATGTGAAGGTTTGGTTTTAGGAGTAAGCTTCCTCCCCACATGGTTTGGGATTTTGAGGTATTAGCTCATGATGGAGTTGTGGCATGTTGTGTAGACCTTTCCCTGCAAATGAGTTGGATACATGATGTTTTCTATGTATCACAGCTCCATTGTTATCTTCATGATTACTCTCACCTCATCAATTGTGATGAGATCGATGTTGATAATGATGAAACCTTTGAGGAGTGGCCTGTGGAGATCCAAGATCCCAAGGATAAGGTGTTTCACGGGCGTTCTATCTCTTTCGTTTGTGTCTCCTGGCGACATGGTGGAATGGAGGAGTGTACCAAGGAACATGAGTCATTGATTAGTGCTCAGTACCCAATGTTGTTTGATGTTTAACTCTTTCCATTTAATGATCCCCCATTGTGGTTAGACCATTATGAATTATAATATTGTTTTCATTGTTTTCATCTTGTGGCTTGATCTCTTTTGATAGGTATCTCAATGGGTGGTTGTTTAGACCCTATTTCGTTTCCCTTTAGGTGGGTTTTGAATTCTAGAGGAAAAGAATGTTTTATAAGGTATCTGATGTAATGTCCCAGACCTCTCTGGACCATTCCTTCGTGAAAATCATGCAGATGAGGTGATTCAGGAGGTAAAGGGGACTTATCCCCCACACCTTGCCTATTTTTTCAAGTTCGGTGAATAGTTCCAATGGTAGATAGTTGTGAACAGTGCAACGATAACCTTAGGTGAACAGTGTCAACATCTACCTTCTATGAACAGTTCAATGGTAACCATATGTGAACGGTTAAAACATTAACCTTCTATGAATCTTACAATGATAACCATAGGTGAAGAGTGTCAACATTAACATTCTGTGAACAGTGCAACGGTAACCTTAAGTGAACAATGTCAACATTAACCTTCTGTGAATAGTGAAACGGTAACCTTTGGTGAAAAGTTTCAAAATTAACCTTCTGTGAATAGTGCAACAGAAACTATAGGTGAACAATTTCAACATTAACCTTCTGTTAATAGTGCAATGATAAACTTAAGATAACAGTGTCAACATAAACCTTCTGTGAATAGTACAATGGAAACCTTAGCTGAACATTGTCAACATTAACCTTCTATGAATAGTGTAACGGAAAACATAGGTGGGCAATGTCAACATTAACCTTCATTGAACAGTGTAATGGTAACCTTAGTTGAACAGTGTCAACATTAACTTTCTGTGAACAGTGAAATGGTAACCTTAGGTGAATAGTGTTTCCAGAAAGGTAAGGTTCCAATGGTGGGGTTCATGAAATGTGCTTCCAGAATGATGAGGTTCCCACAGTGAGGTTCATGAATAGTGCTTCCAAAATGGTGAGGTTCCAACGGTAATGTTCATGAATAGTGTTTCCAGAACGGTGAGGTTTTAATGGTGTGGTTCATGAACAATGTTTCCAGAACAGTGAGGTTCCAATGGTGTGGTTTATAAATAGTATTTCTAGAATGGTGAGGTTCATGAATAGTGTTTCAAGCTTCCAACAGTTTTACCCCATTAACATTACGTTTGTCGTAAAATGAATTTAAAGCCTTGTTTTAATGACTCTAAGGCTGATTCAAAGGCCATAACTCCTATATTAATTTCTCTTATGGCTCGGGATATTTTTCCTTCGTCATACCGCATGGTTTAATGTGATCATGTTTTAAAGGGAAATCTAGAGTATCAGAAACCATCGCTCAAAGTCTTCAAAAGGGACAAGATATCATCCTCCCTTGTTCTTCCTCCTTGTTCTCTGGTGCAAGAACCTCAAACCTTTCTTTCCGTCCCATAGGAATCATAAGATCAAACTTTTCCTTGTGGATTTGTTTCCCCATGACATTCTTCATGCGGCATGTGCACCCCCAACATTGGTGCAAGCATAAAGGGTCGATCATTCATTGAATTATGGTTTGTTTTATCATAGTTCGTTTGGGGTTCGTCTTCTCTTGTTTCTCCTTTCCATATTATAGCATGTGATCTCTAGTCTTGAAATGGATTTTTCTTGTGTTTTGGTTGGTGTGGTCATACCGTGACATCCTCAGGTGGATGTAGTTGTCGCGAGAGGAGGTGATCGTGAACCGTTGTGGTATAAAGAACGTCAAGAACCATTTGAGGTTGGGGATTCATTGATTCTATTTTATTATATGTGCAACTGTATAGTTATCATTTTTTATCATAATGGATGGCAATGGAATTGACATAATAAATATTTGAACCAGATAAATAAATTGATATTGATCATATGTTATTGCCTCTTGTTTTTCTAGATATTGTGATATCTATGCTTTCTTTGTATAGTCATTCATTCTTGATGGAAATTGGTAAAGAACGTAAAGCCGGGAATAAATTGATAACTGTATTCCTAAAGATAAAGAGGCCTAAAATGAATCTGGTTCTTCTAATTGTAATTTTATGTTAATCAAATTGATGTCGTAATCATGTTTAATAAATTTG
This sequence comes from Viscum album, assembly GCA_963277665.1. Classification (NCBI taxonomy): domain Eukaryota; kingdom Viridiplantae; phylum Streptophyta; class Magnoliopsida; order Santalales; family Viscaceae; genus Viscum; species Viscum album. The sequence continues at coordinate 452,292,242 of OY728145.1, forward strand.
TGATATTTTTATGTTTAGGTAACCCATATTAGAAACCTAAAAATAATAGATCAGTCAATTATAGTTGGATTAAAGAACTGGCTATTTGATAAAAAGATAATTCATTGTAGGGTTCTGAGTTAACCTCTTTATTGTTAAAGGGCCAAGAGCCCAATTGTTAAGATATTTGTTGTCCTACTGCTTGTGTTTTGATGTGAGCTTGGATGGATGTTGTGGTATATGGGGGCACAGAGACCACTGGTTGTGGTAGCATATGATGCTGAGAGTGGCGAGATGCATCGGTTTATGCATGTGGTGTCGGGGAGGACACCAGGGATGATGGACCATGATGGATGTGATTGTTGGATGCTTGCACATTTTTATTGGTTGATTATATTCTTTATTTTTCCCCACTGCTCAAGGCATTTGGTCTTGAATACACTTCTTCTGAAAGAGGATAAGATGCGCGGGGTATGCCACGTGATTTCCGTGTTTATCTTCTCAAGGGAGGATAGGTCCACACACTTTCTATAGGTGTAGAATACTTGACGGGTAGTACATGTAATCAAAGTGTTGAGCCCCCTTATGTTTAGTAGCATAGAATGTTTTTCTAGAATTCTTGGGAATATGTGAAAGTAATTTTGTAATGAATAATTGAATAAATGATGTTAACCCTTAGGGTCGGTGTTTCTTGAACATAATGATAATGTTGTAATTTTTAAGGGATAATGGACATTGGGTGTGATGCTAACGAAGTTTAATGTGGAATTTTAAATTGTTAATTAATGTTTAAAGAAATAATTAACGTAAGGTGGAACTGATAAAAAATGAAATGATGTAATATAATAACGCCCTTTAAATGGTTATTGGCTTATAGGATACCTAGTCTTAGAAGTGGAAGACCAGAATCTGAGAGACGGTAGTTGGAGTTGAGTCTAAGACTAGGTTATGCCCATAGTGTGGTTGTGAAATATAATATATTCTATACTTTTTGTGTTTCTATATGCAACTCCACCCTATTAGTAATGGAAACTGACACCCCGGGGATTCGGAGCCATGGTGTGTGTTTTCCCCAACATTCCGGTAGGAGGATGGATGACTGACTACCCCCCTTTGGCCCCTATCTCTTCTCTTGGTAGATACTTATGCTAGTAGGAACAGTGGTTTGTTTTCCCCATATATGTGTGTATAGGTCTCTAATGGATTATGGTTATTCACACATATATTTTTTGGATATAGTATCCTGTGGAAAATTATTGGTGTAACGTGTATTGTTTGTGATGACTTGAGGATCCATACTCGGTGTATCGGTTGTAATGGCTTGGGGTATAGTACCAGACCTATAATACACATTATGGGAGTTGTGGTCATGCCCGGAAACTACCTGGTTACTTTCTTTCGTAAACGTGATGGTTTTGTTTAAGGAGGTTCATATTCTGGTGCTTTGCCCAGGTGTCTGTAGGCAAGCATTTTTGTTGAGTGATTCTTAAGACGTGCGACATTTGTGCATAGCGACAAACTAGTTGGGAATTAGTAGCGGGGTACCCTTGATATTCTTTATTAAATTATATACTCTTGTATTAGTTACATGGTGAGAGTATCCCTGGTTAGGTTGGGAACTTAGTATACCTGTTTAGGTGACGAGTTAGTTTCACGTTTTGTTCGCTGTCCTTTAGGATGCTTCCATTAATTTTGCACGAGAGGCTTTAGGGATGATCTTACTGAGTATACTGTTATACTCACCATATGTCAAGTCCCGGTTCTGGAATCCACCAAGAGGTGCCCCGTACCCGGTTGGTCACATGGCCTGAAGCGCATTTCCACGAATGCCAGAGGCTGCCGACTAGCAGCGAGGGCCTTGGGTGTGATAGTGGGGAAACTATGCCCTCATTGGCAGAGTACATAGCAGATGAAAAAACATATACAATAGTGAAAGTAGCAAATATCCAACAATAATAACAGCAGAAGACTGATAATAAACAACTCAATTAGAAATATATGTAAATGATATATGATACATATATGTATAGGAAAACATCCAAACAAGTCAAAAAACTGTATACAATACTAGACCAACGTACAAAAGAAAAACAGATGAGAAACTCCTCAGCATCGCAAGCCTCGGCTTTGTCCCATGCTCTCCAGCTTTAGTGAAATCAAGAACCTGAAGTAGAAGGGTGCATGACCTTATATATACCTGCAATCATATAATCTGTTTGGGCCCAAATGTAAGACCCAAATAGTGTGTGAGACAAAGTCCCAGTAGGAAACCACCCAATGATCTGTGCCTAATTGTATGTGAATATATGGAAGGTAATGTAAAGTAAGTAGTAAACAGTAAGCAGTAAATAGGATAATACACACCAGTAACAATCCACAGTTTCTGGCATATAATCTATGAACAAGGAAACAACCACTCAAGAATGAAGAACAAACAGGCAACCCTATGGGTAGTTCTCACAGCCGAACCCCTATGGTTCAACCAACAAGTACTAGCAACCCTCTAGGAGGCGCACACAGTCTCACCCATCTGGTTCAGCTACATAAATAATAGACTCTCTAGGGAAGCACTCACCATCAATTCCCCCTATAGTCTCGTATCGTACTAGAGTCTCTCTGGGGAAGAACTTAACCTATCATTCACCCTGTGGCCCACTTCTAGGAACTACAAACACTCTGAGGAAGCACCAAACTTCAATTCCCTCTGTGGTCTCGCATCCTAAATTAAAGACACTCTGGAGAATCCCTTATGTCCATTGTCCCTATGGTCTGCTACAATAGGTTTTCTCATCCATATATATATTCAGCAAGTATCGCACCGCATAACGGCCAAAGTATACTCAATAACTACTTGGTTATCATTCTACAATATCTAAGCATGGAATAATAGTAACACCATACTACAAACTATGCATGGAATTGGAAATGGACTATGAGGAAAAACAAGGCCCAACAGTCATAAACAGGCAAAAAATGCATGGGGAAAACATCCAAAGAACATTAACATTTACCCTATTCAATTGAAATTCCCTCTACATAGGCATATAAGAAATGTAGGAAACAAGGGTCAAAACAGGAATCACGCAATACCTCATTCAAGGGTATTGGTGGAATTTTCACAAAATACTCAAAGCCATTCTACAGAAAGGCACAAACCACCTACCTAGATGTTAGGAGATTGCTATACTTGATCCACAGAGCTTGAATCTCCTTAGAACTTCATAGATCTATGAAAACGCATAATACGTTTAACCTAAGATAACTTGAGAAAGATTGGGAATTTGGAAACGAAGCTCTAGGATAAGGAAGAGCTTATCACTACGGTTCCAATGCAGTCACCGGTGTTCGAATCAGAGGACAGAGGGGGGGGGGGGGGGTGGCTCATCGAAGATTTGCGGCTGCTCGACACTCTCATATGAAGAACACCTAAAAGAAGATGGTTCTGTCTGTCAGACGCGACCCCAATGCGCTTAATGAAAAAAAAGTACAGGGCGTGTACTTTTGGAGTACACGGTGTGTACTTGATATTTCTGTACTCTATATTAGGCATCCTCTATATCACCCCTACATGGCTGTGTGTCTCGCCATGACACAACCAGAACATGGCTTCCAGCAATATCAAAGTACACAGCATGTACTTATAAAGTGCATGGAGTGTGCTTAAAAAATTTCCAGATTTTCCTCTTTTTCACAAAAATGACTAGAATGGAAAACCATACCTGAAAAGAAGGTCTGGATTCTTAAAAACAACCCCCCTTAAAAAAATTCATCCCCGAATTTCTCTAGAGAGGCATAGAAGAAGAAACCACAAACATTTCTGGCCACTACGATCATACATCGACCTCCCTCTCCAAAGTCTCATCCAGTACTCACCCATGCTTCCAAAGAACCCATACTAGAGGAATAGACCAGCCACAAATAATATTTTTATAGCGATCGACAATCCAGATAGGATGCTCTTGAAATGATGCATCTGCTTCGAGCTCAACCTCCTCAGGTTGAAGGATATGAGATAGGTCTGAAATGTAACGTCGGAGTTCAGAAATGTGGAAGACGTCATACATAGCCTGGTACCTCTGAGGTAACTGCAACTGAGATAAAATCGGCCCCACTCTCTCCAATACCTCAAACGGCCCAACGTGCCTCGGAAAAGGCTTATCCCCTCTCCTAATACTCTTGTGTCCCAACCTCAGTGTGACATGTAGAACACCTGATCCCTGACCTCGAACTCCAGAGGTCATCTTCAATGATTACCATAAGACATCTGTCAAGACTGTGCCATAGCCATCCTCTTCTGAATCAACTCTATCTGCTCTTAGGACTCCTGAACAAGACATGGTCACAGCAGGGCTGCCTCTCCTTCCACCAGCCAACATAAGGGTGATTAGCATGGCCTACCGTACAAAGCCTCAAAAGGTGCCATCTGGGTAGTTTTTTGAAAAATATTGTTTTAGGAAAACTCGACAAAAGGTATATTCTTCTCCCAAGAACCTCTAAAGTCCAGAATGAAAGTTCGGAACATCTCCTCTAGCACATGAATCATGCACTCTGACTGGGTATCTGTTTGGGGATAGTAAGCTGTACTCAAATGCACCTGTGTACCCAAAGCCTTTTGAATCCTCTACCATAATTGAGAGGTAAAACATGAATCTCTATCTGAAAAAATGGAGTGTGGAACTCTATGTAGACGTACAATCTCTCAGACGTACAACCTTCCCAACTCATCGACACTGATGGTCTCCTTGATCTCTAGAAAGTGAGAAACTTTTCTAAGAATATTGATGAAAACTCAAACAACATCATTCCCTCGGGGAGACCTCATCAAACCAGACACGAAGTCCATCGCAACATCATTCTACTTCCACTCGGGAATGGGTTACTGTTGTAAAAGACCTTCTGGTCACTGATGCTCCCCTTTCACCTGCTAACAAGTAAAACACCTAATGATAAAACCAGCAACATCTCTCTTCATACCTGGACACCAATAATGGTAGTATAGAACATGATACATCATTGTCACACCAAGATGAACTGCCCAAACTGAGGAATGAAAACCCAGCATCAGCTCCTCGCGTATGTCTGTTGGCACCCATACACATCCCTGGAAATGCAAGATCTCATCCTCACCCACTGTCTATCCAGGAATAGGGTCTTCTCCTGACATTCTTTCCCGTAAGACCAATACTTTAGAATCTGATAGCTACCTCATTCATACCTGGTCAAAAAGTGTAGAGGTAACAACTACAGAAGATAGGAAATTCTTCCCCTGTCTTTTGTGCACCTTCAGATGCATCTTTGAGAATAGTGCAATAAGCTGCCACTCACTGCTCGCCTCCTAAACTGCGTGAATCTGAGTCCTCTTGCTCAACGTATTAGCCACTACATTTCCTTTCCCAGGTCTATAGGCATGATCAAAGTCAAATTACTGAAGATACTTGACCCACCTGTGACGTCTCAAATTCAAATCATGCTGAGTGAAAATGTACCTGATATTCTTGTGTTCAGTGAAAGCCACAATCTCTTCTACTAAATGATAATGTCTCCAAAAAAGTAAGGCATGAACAACAGCTACCAACTCCAGATTGTGTTTTGCGTAGTTCCTCTCATGTGTCCTCAACTTCCGATAACCGTACGCAACGACTTCAACTCCCTGCATAAGCATAGCTCCCAACCGGATACTAGATCCATCACAATAAATTGTGTAGCTCCTTCCGGGATCTGGAAATACTTGTATCGGTGCTAAAGTCAACCTTCCTTTCAGCTCCTAAAAGGATGACTCAGAAGAATCTGTCCATAAGAACTTTTCACCCTTCTTGTTCAGACCTGTCAGTGGTGCTGCTAAGCGTGAAAAGTCCCGTATGAAGCGTCTGTTGTATCCAGCCAGCCCAAAAAAACTCCATACCTCAATGATCTTCTTTGGATTCTCCCAGTAATCTACTACTCTCACATTCTCTGGGTCCACTGACACTCTTGTCTCTGAGATAACATGACCCAAGATGTGAATCTGATCCATCAGAAAGTGGCACTTCGGGAACATAGCATATAACTGATGCTCCCTTAGTGTACTAAAAAAGATCTCAAGAAGGGTAGCATGGTCGTGTTGAGTGTGAGAGTACACCAAGATATCGTCCATGAAGACCACCACGAAAGAGACCAATTATGGTTGGAACACTTGGTTCATCAGTACCATGAAAACTAAATGTGTGTTCTTGAGTCCGAACGACATAACCATATACTCATATAGACCATACCTACTCTAGAAAGCTGTAATATGTATATCAGATGGTCTAATGCGTAAATGATGATAAGAAGACCTCAAATCAATCTTTGAGAACACACGGGCTCCTCGAAGCTGTTCAAAGAGGTCATCAATCCTCAACTAGGGATATCGGTTCTTGACCATCAAATGGTTCATCTTCCGATAATCCACATAAAGCCTAAGGGTGCCATCTGCCTTCATCTTAAATAGGATAGGTGAACTCCAAGGAGAAGTACTCAGTCAGATGAAACCCTTTTCCTGCAACTCCTCCAACTACTTTTGGAGCTCCTACAACTCAGGTGTAGCAATCCTATAAGGAGGGATGGAAATCGGTGCCACTACTGGAATGAGATCAATAGAAAAGTCTACTTCACGATCTGGAGGAAAATCTGAAAAGTCTTCTTGAAATACATCCCTGAAACGATCCACCACTGGAGGAAAGTCCAACTGTGAAGTCCCCTGGTCATCCAGATACAGACTGCCAATCTGGGATGTAACTCTACCTAGCCCGTGATGCTCTGGTCCTACTATATGCGCCTGGATATTCCACTCGCCCTTATAAAGAAAAGATTCACCCTCTTGTGATATGAAACTCACCCCACAGAGATAAAAATCGACAACTTCCCGGAAGGGAACTAGCCAGTCCATTTTTAGAATGACATCATAGCCTATCATCTCTAGGACATAGAGGTCCCATAGAAAGTGACACCCAGCCACCACAAGAGGGAACTTCTTGCACTGATGGACAGTAGTCGTCCTAGTCCCCAACGGTGTGTCTAGTGTCAATATATCTGCACAAGAAAAGATACAGAGACCAAGTATCTCCACAACACAATGGAGATAAATCTATTCATAGAACCAGTATCGAAAAGAGCATAAGATAAAATTGAGGGTACTAAGAACGTACCTCAAACTGTAGAGGGTTCGGGATCCTACTCCTGTTTGGCCTGCTCTACTGCAAAAGCCTGACATATACCACGACCCTATGACCCTGCCTCACCAATCTGAGCTGATCCACCCTCCTGTCACTGGAAGACCAGTGAATGACCACCCCGGCCTCGACCTCCACCTCGGCCCGAACGACCAGAAGAACTCCAGTTCCCAGACTGGTGTGAAACTAGTGGCGCTACTCCTATACTTTGGAGTCATGGATGAACCTCTATCACCAGCTGCTGGTGAGAAAACCTAACATAAATGCTGGAGGTGACCCATCTTTCCACAAGATCAGCACTCCACTGGGTCTCTCTAGAACTGCAACCATGTATTCCCATCTCTTCCACACTATTATAATACCACCTGGATACCTAAATATGTGTCTCGCTGCATCGAATCACCGCACGTAGACTCTCTACAGTGCTTCCTGCTATCAGCTGGCGAAACACAATCTCTGGAAGCAGAACTTCCCTGGATCTCAAATCCACATTCTCTCATATTGCGCTCCACAATCAGTTCGAAGTTGACAATGGAATCGATGAAATTCAAACTGAATATGTTCACTTGTTAGTGGATCTCCCGCCTGAGACCATCCTAAAACTTCCTTGCCAAGAACAACCCATCCCCACCCTGAAGGGGTGTGATACGCTGATGTCCGGTGAAACAAGAGGAATACTCCATGACAGAAAGACTACCATGATCTAGGCTCATGAACTCACGGGATCGGTCGACCCTCATGGTATCTGGATAGAAGTAGTCATAAAAGAGGCACTGAAACTCCTCCCACTCCATATCCTGCTGATGACCCGCCTTTGAGATCATGTCCCACCACCTCTTGGTGGAGTCTCGTAGCATGTAGGAAGAGAGCTTGACCCACCTTTTGGAGGCATCCCGAGATGCTCGAATATCTTCATCATGGATTCTAGCCATGAATCTTCAGCTTGAGGTCCTCTTTCCCTTGAGATTGTTGGAGGATACTACTACTGGAAAACCCACATTAAGTCTTCCATAATCGAGGCAGGACGTAGAGATCCTTCGATGGACTGCATCATCCTCAGAAATCCTTCCCTTAACTACACATCAGCAATTTTAACCGGTAAAACCGCTGGTTCCCTGGCTGGCACAGCAGGAAGAAATGAAAGAGGTCCCTGATCAACCATATCTGGCATCTGATCACTGCCATCCAACTGACAGACAACCGGAGGATGCCTTGGTGTCATAGCTCTGAAAGTTCAAAAGTACATCATTGATCAGGATTATCAAGGACTGAGAACACAAGAGTAAAATAAGGGAATAGGGAAAAGAAAAAATAAATTTTCACAAAAAATGACTACATGGAATGTATAAAAACTACACAACATGTATAAAACTACACAACGTGTTGATTTATGTCATTCAAATGGGCATGTACATCTGCCACAACTGGTCGTGTAACACCCCGAACACATGGCGTGTTTTACCCACACACTGTGTGTACATGAACTATATTTCCCTGCCCGAGCCTCCTTACACGTCTAACCCACACGGTTTTCTTAAACCCTAGACTACATGGCGTGTTCAGGAAGGACACGGCGTGTACTAGATACGTTTTCAACAACCTGTGTTGTTAGTTACACGGTCGGCTACACGGTTTCCTATACAAGGAATTTTCCATGGGTACACGACGTGCAATTGAAGGAATTCCCTAACCAGTGTTGTTCATGACATGGCCGGGTACCCAGGCTAGACTACACGGTGTGTTCAAAGTGGAAACGACGTGTATAAAAAAAGACTCCCCAAACCCGTGTTGTAAGCTACATAGTCGGGTTCCTAGGGTTACACTACACATCATGTACAATTGGCACACAATGTGTTCTCACAAGATTTTTTACAACCCTGTTTCCCTATTCACACAGTCAGTGACACAGCTATAGAGTACACGACGTGTACTCATAAGGTACTCGCTGAGTATTCTAGGGTTTTCCGGACAGTAGCCTTAGAAACTTCTCTAGAGCCTAGAAAGCATAGAAAACAAGCATTAAGGTTCCAATCTTGATCTGTGATGGCCCATACATCCCACGAATCAATGCTTGGCATATCCTACATATCATATACCATGGAAATAGGTCAATTATCTACCATGTTTAGCTTCATGATGGCCCATAACACCTCAAGAATCAAAATTTGGCATTCATCCCAGTAAATCTCTACACAAACAATTTTCTATCAAACAACAGGTATTTCTATAAAGGCAACTATCACAATAGCGTGCATATTTTACACATAATATATCAAAAAAACATGCGATCACTAATGCATCCTAGATGGAATTGCAAGAATGCATGACATGAGATTTCTAACAAGTCCCTATATGATTCATGAGATGGCATACCCTCATCTCATCGGGTTGTGACAGAAATAGAACCTCAATAACTGCAACGGTAACAGCACAAAACATGTGAATCACCAATGGTGAAATCAAATCAACTAAAAAATTTCAAAACCAATTAAAATTGAAATAAACGAGGTAGTATGGCTTTTCCCTATACATAGATTAGCTACTTCCAGACGCAGCTCATTACAATGTACCTATTCTGTCCTATCCCTGACTAAAGGCTCCAAACAGTAAGTGAATAGAATAGAAATCCTCTGATACCACTTTTTAACGTCTCGGTTCCGTAAGCCACCCAAAGGAACCCCGTACCCAGTTGGTCACGTGGCCTCAAGTGCATTTCCTCGACCGATAGAGGCTTCTTACTAGCAGCGAGGGCCTTGGGTGTGATAATGGGGAAACTATACCCTCATTGGCAATGTACCCAGCAGAAGTAACAACACATACAATAACGAAAGCAGCAAATATCCAACAATAATAAAAACAGAAGACTGATAATAAACAACTGGAGAATAAATATATGTAAATGATGCATGATACATATATCTCTAGGAAAATTGCAAAACAAGTCACAATGAGGAATAAAGTACTTGACCAATTTACAAAAGAAAAACAGACGAGAAACTCCTCAGCATCGTAAGTCATGGCTTCGTCCCATGCTCTCTATCTCCAGTGCAATCAAGAACCTGAAGTAGAAGGGCGCATGCCCTTATCTATACCTACAATAATATAATCTGTTTAGGCCCAAAAGCCTGACCCAAACAGGGTTTGAGACCAAGTAATAGAAGGCAACCACCCAAATATCTGTGCCTAATAGTTAGTGAATATATGGAAGGTAAAGTACAGTAACCAGTAAACAGTAAGCAGTAAATAGGATAATACACAGTAGCATCAATCGATAGTTTCTAGCTTATAATATATGAATAAGGAAACAACCCCTCAAAAAAGATGAACAAATAGACAACCCTTTGGGTAGTTCTCACAGCCTAGCCCCTATGGTTCAACCAAAAAGTACTAGAAACCCTCTGGGAGGCGCACAGAGTCTCACTCCTCTGGTTCATCTATAGAAATAATAGACTCTATGGGGAATCACTCACCGTTAATTCCCCCCTATAGTCTTGTATTGTACTAAAGGCTCTTTGGGGAAGCACTCAACATATCATCCCCCCTATGGCCGGCGTCGATGAACTACAGACACTCTGTGGAAGCACTCTACATCAATTCCCCATTTGGTCTCGCATCGTAAATTAAAGACACTCTACAGAAAATCTTACGTCCATTCTCTCTATGGCTTGCTACACTAGGTTCTCTTAGCCCTATATATATTCAGCATGTATTGCACCACGTAACAGCTAATGTATCTTCAATAAATACATGGATAGAATTCTACAGCATCTCCGCATAGAATAATAGTTACACCATCCTACAAACTAGGCATTGAACCGGAAATGGCCTAACAAGCAAAACTAGACCAAACGGTCATAAACATGAAAAACATTAATGTGAAAAACATCCAAAGCACAGTAAAATTTACCCTATTCACTAGAAATGTCCTCTACACAGGCATATAAGCAAAGAAGGAAAACAACATGGGAAAATAGGAAACATACAATACCCCGTTCAAGGATATTGGTGGTATTTGTACTAAATACTCAAATACATTCTACAGAAAGGCACAAACCACTAACCTTGACCTTAGGAGATCTCTATACTTTTTCCAAGGGTAACGAATCTCCTTATAATGTAATAGATCTACAAAAAAGCATAAAACATTAAACCTAAGATAACTTGAGAAAGAGGAGCAATTGTGAAACGAAGCTCTCAGAGAAGGAATACCTTACCGTTGCAGTTCCAACACACTCAATAGTGTTCGAATCAAAGGACGGACGGAGGGTGGGTGACTCGTACAAGATCTGTGGCTGCTCAATGCTCTCGGACGATGAACACCAAGAAGAATACAGTTTTGTCTTTCAAAAGTGACCCCACTACGTTTATTGAAAAGAAATTACACAGCCTGTACTTACTGTTTCCGTACTCCACATTAGGTGGACCCTATGTCACCCCTACATGGTCACGTGTGTGGCCATGACACGGCCAACACACGGCCTCCAGCGGTATTGTAGTACATGGCGTGTACTTCGAAAATTTCCATATTTTCCTCTTTTTTCCAAAAACGACCAGAACAGAAAAATATACCTGAAAAGAAGGTCTGGGTTCATAAACCATATGTATATATATACTGTTTTTCAGGTCACTTAGAGCAGGTTGGAGATCAGGCTAGTTTCTACTAGCATGGGATTTCAGGAGTTGTTCAGGCTTGTGGTTACTGCTGTTTTTACTCTCTTTTGGGTACTTGTCATTTTCCCCTTCTATTTGTAGTACTTTTCCGTGACCTTACATATGTGCAATTGGGTTTTCTTTTAAATTTCAGTTCTGAGTTGGAGTTAGTTCATGTCTATCTTATCTATATCTTCTGCATGTGTTCTCTTAGAGGGTAATGCCTCTACTTTGTGTGTTTACTATACCCTCGGTTCTAGTCGCCAAAACGGGGCCTACTCGAGGTAGGACTCGGGGGTAATTATCTCCCTTATCACATTTCCAGCCCAAGAGGGGTACACTTTGTGGGGAGGGGGTCGTGACAATTCATGATATAAACATTATAACATCATTAACATTAGTGGTAAAACATACAAAAAAATAAATATTTTAGATTTAGTTTACGAGTAATAAAATGTTTTTATATAATATTTATATAGTATTAACATTAATTTAATCCTGTAATAAATTTCATAAATCTTCATTAATTTTATAATATTAAGAATAGAAGAATGGTGTTTATAAAAATTTAAATGTAGCATTCTTGTACGTGATAGTTTTCATGTATATATTATTAGTTATTCTATTCTCCAAAATTGGACAAGAATGATGGTATATCAAAATTTAATGATTAATTATCAAATATTTTTAATATTAAATATTTTATTTCATATAATAAATCATGTTAACCAACTATGGAGAGAGGGGGTTTGAAAAATGAAACAAATTGCTTTGTATTGATAATAGTCCTCACATACGAATGATTGATTTTGTTTTGTTTTTACCAATAGATGGAATGTATTAGATAATTGTTTAATAAATAAATTATTATCATTATAGTAATCCATTTTTTTCAGTATATAATAGTTTATAAAATATGTTTTGAAGATAAATATTATGAATAGAAGTCTATAGATTATGAAATAGTTCTATTATGAATGTGGAATTTGACAAGGAAAAATATTATAAAATTGGGTTCATGTTATAATTAATTGATGCCAAAGGAATATTATATTGATATAGGATTCGAGAAGGTAAAAATTTTATAATTTTAATATGGTATTTAAAAAGAATGTTTTAATATGAAGTATGGTTGATGATCTCATTTCATAAGTAAGCTGAAGGGTAATTTTGGAAATATCGATTACATTTCATTAATGGTATGCCAATTTTCAAGGGTAAATGGATATAAAACCTGGAAAACTACATTTTTGGTAGATATATAGCGGATAAAGCCTCTAGGACTGATTTACACATATGTTCTAAACATATTTTGAGTCATTTAAAACTATATTTTACATATTATCATTTTTTTACCTTGTAACGTGTTTTTATATATGTAATTTATAATATATTAATATTATATAGTAACCTACCATACATAATATTTCTTTTCGAAGCCAAAATTTAATCTTCATATAATTTTATTAAATTTTAAAGTATTATTCTATTAAATATTATTTATGAAAAATATATATATATATATATATATTGTAAAATAAATTTGTAGAATATTTCTTTCACCATTAACTATGCTTAATATTATTTATTATTGAATAAGTATTAAATATGTCACTAAATATTTAGATATAGATTATAAAAATTTTATAAATTTTTTTATGTGATGAGAATTGAATATTTGATTTGTAAATAACTATACAAAATTAATCCAAGAAATCTATTAAAATAATAGTTTCAATATTATCATAGTAATTTCATATAATACTGTAAATTTATTTTATTTAAAAAAATAATATCCACCTTACACTGTAAAAAAATGAATATAAAAATAAGAAAATCCATTTTGTTTGATTTAATTTTTATTTGGTATGAAAACAAATTTTTAATTTAAAGAATAAATATATTTTTATGAGTACAATATGTCATATGTTTTCAAAATTCAAAAAAAGAATTTAAAAATTCTTCTTAGTAATTTTAATTATATTAATATTATATTTTTATATAAATAATGTTTTCATATAATTATATGATTAATGAATCGTAGTAATTTCCTAAAAGATATTTTATTAGTAAAATTATAAAATTTTCAATATTAACCAAAAATAATATATTTTATAAAAAATATAATAAAAATAACTTATAATAATATAGATATTCTATGTAAAAAAATTAAATTAAATTGGTAAAATTATAATTGAATGTTCTTATTATGTTTTCTGTGAAAATATTAAAAATAAAATAAAAACAACATTCATCAAAAAATAATAATTTTAAATTTCAAATGTACTTATTCATATTTAATATTAATTACTTATTACATTGAAAATTATTATTAGTATGAAAAATATATAAATTTTATTATATTAGTTAAATTGATAATATAAATTACAATTTTTTAAAAATAAGAATAAAGTAATATTTTTATTTTTTCCAATGCGTTAGTTATTAAACATTCTATATTCATTAAAAAGATAAAGTGATAATTTTTTAAAATTTATTTCATAATTAATTTTATAGTGACCCAACATGAGATTTCTCATAGCTATTGTCTAATACCATTACATTGAAATGATTAAAGGAATAAAATCTCAAAGGACCGAAAAGAGTAGTAGTATTGGAAAACCAGATATTGACATGATTCGTTTATTAATAATGAATATACTAATTAGAATGTAAATTTTTTATTCAAGGATACATTTATTCCATATATGATATAAATATATATATTTATAAGTATACATCATGGAATTGTTAGGAAAGAAAAATAAGAAATTTTAATTGAAATGCTCGGTGAGGGTTAAGTATAATGGAAGAAATAATGAATAAATGAGAGTAGTCAATATGGGAAGGTAATAACCGATGAAACATTCCATGTAATCAATAAACTATTAAGTAAGTGCATAAAAAATTTGTAATGGAAAATAATATCAAAATATCCAATTAAATGACTAAATCAGGCATAACAATTATGGAATGGGAAATAATAGAAACACATGCAAATTAATAATAAAATAGATAATGAATTGAGACCATATATATTATGAATGAAAAATAAATTTTATAACAATAAATTAATATTTAAGGAAGGAATTTCTTAATTATTAGACATCATGTTTCTAAGGAACATAATACCATCACTATCAAGACCATTCAAAAGTAATTTTATCATAATACTATCAAGACCTTTCACAAGATAGTATAAATATATTTGTTGAAACCATTTATTCTACTATGAAACAATATAGAAGGGTTTGTGGCCAACTAATTTCATATAATGATTTTACCAACGAATCTACTGTCTTATATAAAATGGTCCCCAGCCCATGTCTTTCAGATCTAAATTATTCCTCAAATATCAAATAATCGATTTCATTAAAAACAATGTGGCATATCAAATATTTGAATCGATTAAAGGATAATGTTTATGAATATTCCCCCATAAAAAATCAAATAAGATTAAATGAAAAAACTATATATCAAAATGGTATATGTTTTAGTAAATAAACATATCCATGATAAGGGATATAGATAATTAGGGTAAATTCATTGTTCAATGATCATAAGAAATTTAATACTTACAGGAAACAACAAAAATAAATCAATTAAGTTAATTCCAATACATTCATTGGACAAATAAATCAAAAACCATATTTAGGAGGAATAATTATGTCATTAATATAATATATCCCCTGTGTAGTAAAAATAAATTGTGTTTGTCATTGATTAATAAAAATATTATAATAATATACATTCAAAACATTCTTAAGGAAAATATACTATTTGTTTTAAAATACATATTGAAATAATTATTCATGTAAAATAACATTATAAAATCATTTAACATAGAAATTACCCTTATAAAAATTCAAAGGAAACTTTGAAGAAATGAATATGAGTAAATATGTACATTCCATAAAAGTAAAAAATTGAATTCTTATTTTATTGTCTAATTGTTAAAAAAAGATCATTGTTTTAAGTTATATCATTATAATCATTTGAAATAATGTTTGAAAGAAAAAAGTGTATAAATATATTTCATATATAATTTTGGAATGTTTGAAAAATTTGAAAACATGTTTATAAAAAAATATTTATTTGAAAAAATAGTTTCTCTAACTATTGAGATAAATGTTTTCGGGATTTATGAAAAATATTTTCAAAAACATTTGGATAATAAAATAGTTGGAGATGATATTATTATATTAAATTTCTCAAAAATAAATTTATTGAAATAAAATATATTTATTTAAAAAATAATTATCTAATACATTCATCTAAAAAAATTCATGTTCATATATTCACGAACATAATGGTTTTGTGATGTAAACCCTTGAAAAGACCATAAAATTGATGTGGAAATAAATTAATTTATAGATAATGTTTTTAGACTATAAATCCACATAAGATTTATAAATACAATAATATATTGTAAAAATCTATTACATAAGAAATGTTATAATATTAATGATAATGAGGAAGAAATATAACTGAATAAAATGAAATCTGGTTATGAAATTGATAAAACATGATAAATTTTAATTAAAATACCATTAAAAAAGATAATTAAAATTGAACAAAATAATAAAATTCTGATATCATATCTCAGGAAATAATATAAAAAATGTGGTAGTAGATACATGTATAAAAAAAAGTAAGTGGTGAATATTTTATTTATCTCCATTAATTAAAATATTGAAATGAAAATACATAACTTTATGTTTCATTTCTGTTGAACATCGATTAACTTAATTTATGATGGTTTGAATAATGTTAGTAACTTATAGAAAAACAATAATATTATTTATAATATCATATAATAACTTCTTATAATATCTTATTAATCATTTGTTAATAATCATTCATTATTTGTCACATTGTTTGTGTTATTTCTTAGTTTGTCAAGAATGTTTTAACTTGTTATTTATATTCGTCCTACATTGATAATAATTTGAACATCCCCAGAATGTAACCAATAATTTATTTATAATATAAATTAATTATATTGTATTTATAAAAATCCAATATATTTTGTTATATAAAATGAAGTGAATTGTTCTTTGAGACAGTAGGTCATACATATGTATTAACACTACTTACATTTCATTGTCATATTTAAATTATTGAAAGAATGTTATATATATATATATATGACTATATATATGTGTGTGTGTGTGTGTATGTGTCAAATTTATCAGGTCATATATATTTCATATATATCTCTTAATATTTTTAAAATCATTCTTATTACATTCCATGTATTGTTTTAATGAATCACATTGTTTTGAGGAGGCTGTTGTACACATGCCCACAAAGGATGTTGTCGTATTACATTAAAATTCAACCAATAAAGGTATGTTTTATATAATGACCTCATAAGAATAAATAAATTATAAATACTATATATATCATATATATAAAACATAAATACATCATTATTCTAACCATTAATGGTAGTAAATAAAATAAAGAACATCATAGGTTCAAGAGGTTGTAGTCCTCCAAATACAGAAATGATGATTCTGTATCCCATTTGATGGAATTTAGAGAAATTTTAGGTGACACGGTTATAATAAAAAAAATTCAGTATATATATTACAATGATATTATATTATTACCATTATATAAAGATAATTGAATTGGTGGATGAGGAATTGAAACAAATGTAATCATTGATAACAGTTTCCACTAATTCAGGTAGCTCTATTTAGATTATACCAACATATTTCCAGGGTTGGATTTATTCACAAAGTGAGGATTCTAGGATGATTTAAAGGAATTTGATAGCTTATTTAGGTTGTATACGTACAATCCAAATGGATTGAGTGGTTTTAATAAGTAGAATGGGTGATTGTATTTCAGTAGTGGAGGACGAGTTTCATTCTTGTAAATATAAAAAGGTACACACTATAAATATGTATCCTTTAATTAATTTTCATCCAATAAGGAATAATATTATATAAAATAGATTATAAGGGATAAATAAATCCATAAAATATATTTTTGACAAGATTCTAGATCATTTTGCCCCTCAATTTTAAGAGTTAGTCCATTATAAATCTCAATTATACCTTAATCACTAAAACCAATTTTAATCACAATCACTAATATTATTAGTAAAAATCATATTTGACCATGTTAGAAATTATAAATTATTATTATTGAAAATATTTAATCAATTTGACCAGATTTTAATAACATCAGTGGAACATTTTAATTTAAAGTTAATCCCACAGACTGGACAAGAATGAATATTTTTAATATAAAAATTTTAAAACGTTGGAAATTATTTTATATAATATTTCAATGTGAAATTAATTAAAATAAAATAAATTGGATTAATTTATGTATAAATGATGAAATTCAACTTTTTTACAAATAAAAGTTTAAAATTAAAATGTATAAATAAATTAAATGAAAAGTTTGTTTTGAATTTGAAGGAAGTATTTTTTATTATTTGTTAAAAATGAAATATTTAAAAAATATTTAAAATAAATCACCCTAAAATATTTTTAAAATTTTGATTTCAAAAAAGAATATTTATTTTTTCATATAAAATTTTTAAAAGTTCCAAAAATTATATTTAACATATGTTCACCATTAGAAGGTTCTAAAAATACAATTAAAAAATATATCATTTTTCTTAATATTGGGTTTTCACTTATATTATGACTATAACATATATTGTATGAAAGCCAAAAATAGTTGATTGAATATTTAACATAAATTTCAATATTTAGTTCATAAAATTCATAACATTTAATTTATAGACTATTTAATTTGTCATTATATTAAAAAAATGGTATTTTAATTATATATTGTTGTATTTTAAAACTTGGTCATGTGTGTAATGTAAGATATCAAAGGACATTATTACATGTGACACGTGTTAAATCAATATTACACACATTTCAATCCTTATCATATATTGATAATTTTTAAAATAGTTAATATTTTATAATGTCTCGATATATTATATTCTATCACACGTTTGGGGTTTCATGTCAATCACACTATTGAAAACATTGTTCTTATGTTATAATTTTATGGAGACATATTTTACCTAGTTTAATTAAATTTCACCCCTAAAATTTACTCTAATTCTCATAAATCCATGGTTTGATATTTGATCATTACTTTTTTTAATCTTATATCGTGATAAGAGTTATTAAAATATTTTCTTAATAATAGAGAATGGGAAGTAAAAAGGTCATATGAAACAACAAATTGCATGGTCTCATATTACGAGAACATTGTTGGAATGTAAAGATATGGATTTAGTAGAAATAAGTAAATATTTATAGGGTTTGATGGAAGAAATTTATCATAATAATGTGAATGATCAATAGAATGTTTAGGGCCTCAATGTGATAAATCTAAAATGATTTTAAAGAACATTAGTTCCACATAAATTATAGTATAAGCATAAAAAATTTTAAAACCATTTTTCTAATGATGAGGAATTAATTTATTAACCATTAATATAAGGAAATTTAGTTCATTTTTCATATGAAAAATTTCATATTCTAGTTGTGTTAATCATAAATTCAAAATCACCCTTTACTTCATGAAATAGATGTCATTAATGAATCCTTTTTTATTTATGAAGCAATAAAATTTACATTATTAATATCACAAGTTCCATAAAACTACTCTTTATGATTATTTATAACTATTTTTCAAAACTAATATGAAAAATACATTAATCTCTAAACCTTAAAAGTGATACCATAGTTTCATCATTAAAATTTTGTCATCAATTGTTTATCTAAATACAATGATATATTAAACAGTGCATCATGTAGTCCATTGGTAGGTGTGAAACCCTTATCTTCCATCATGTTATGTGTTCAATCCCCATCACTATTACTGATTATATGGGTTTTCACCTACCATACATGTTATCATATTCCTAAAACCATTTTAATATATTTCATGTAAAATTTGGAAAAGTATTAATGAAATCCTTTAAATTAATCATTAATTGTCTTTTTCATTATGGTTTTCAATACAATATTATTTTTACAAATTTTAATAATCATATTTTTATGGAAAACCTATTTCTTATCAATATATATAACCGTGTGTATATAACATTTCAAGGCATTGTACCTCAAATAACGTTTCACTAAAATATATACATTCCATAAATTTCTCCAAAATTTAATTATTCACATAAAACATTAACATTTGTTTAAGACATAAGAATTATGGTCAAAAATAATCTCACAATCCCATGATGGTATACATCACCATTATGTTAATGAATAAATATTGGCATCTAAAATGTAAACAATCCTTATATGTTTCATGGTTTTTTTAATTAAAAAACTATTGAAAAAAAACTTCTACACATTCAATATATAATCACAGTAAAAACAGAATCCATTTTATATCAACATAAGTCATTTGTTGGTCTAATGTTTAACATAGGACATTCATTATAATTATCTATTAAAATATATTATAATCGGTTGTAATATAAATTGGAATTATCCTATGAATATTTCTTGAGAATGTCGAACGAGGGGCATAGTAATGCATGTTATATTGTTCAAGGTTACACTCGTGTCCAGCCTCATGCACCATTTTTGAGTTGTTACCCCTAGGATTATCTATTCCAAAACCACATCCACTGGTATTATAAAGAAAATTAGGCATTTATATGAAGACTCAAATAACATTCACCTTACATAAATTCTACTATTTTGTACGATACTTATATTCAATGTCTATATTATTTTTATCATCTATCAACTATGTTTTTTTAAATCTATTTCACAAGGATTCTAAAAACAATTTTGTGAAACAAAATCTACCGATCTGTCCCTAGAAATACCATAGCTAATTTTTAATATAATTACATTGGAATGATTACGATGAATAAAATCTCGAAGGACCAATATGTTTAGAAGTCCTGGAAAACGTGATACATAAATGAGTCTTACATTATAAATAAAAAAACTAAATAAAACATAATTGTTTTCTTTCGAGGGTAACTTTATTAATCCTATAGTATACATTCATATTATTCTTAGTACACTTCATGGAATCATGGGGAATGAAAAAAATAAGGGTGTTCAAAAATTCATAGAAGGGGTCAAATATTGTGGAGGCAATAATTAATGTGTTATATAAGTCAATATGGGTAGGTAAATATTAAAGACACTTTCTTTTAATCAATAATATAAGAAGGAAGCGCTTAATCAATATGGAATGGTAAATAACTAAACAAACATTCCATTTAAATAACTAGAAAAGGTAAAATCAACACGGTAAGGAAAATAACTTAAGCACATGCAATATAATCATTGAAATTAGAAAAAAAATGAATCCATAGAAAATTTAAAATATACAAATCATGGATATTAGTAACTGAATAATGAATGATGTAAATACACAATTATCAGACATAATGATTCCCATGAACATGATAACTTTATCTCTGTGACCAATCCCAAGATGGTTTATAATACTAATTTCAGGACCATTTATAATAAAATATTAATCTATAGGGAGAAACCCACCTACTATTATTGAAAATAAACTGTAAAGGGTTATCACCAACATATTTCTTTTCACGAGTCTACCAATGAATATAGGGGCTTACATAATAGTCCTCAACCAATGAAATTAATTTCCAAATAATTCATCATATATTAAATAATCAATTTAACTTAAAAATAATATGCCTTATCAAATACAAGTTTTAAGGAGAGGATACAGATTTATCATTATTTCTCCCCTAAATAAAATATCATTCTATTAAAACAACGTATGAAAAAATGGTTTATGATTTTGGAAATACACATATCCATGAGAAATGATATGGATAATATGGAGAAATTCTATTTTCAATGATCACATGAGATTTAATATTCTTAGCGGACCACAAAAATGATTCATGTTAGTATATAAAAATAGTTTCCTTATTCAAATAAATCAAGAACAATTCTTTATAAAAATAAGTATGGTTCCATTATAACATATCCCATGTGTAGTAAAAGTAAATAGTTTGTTTCATTGATAAATTGATTTATTTTAAAAATATCTTTTAAAAACATTACTTCGGAAAATATACATTTTATTTTAAGAAAAAAATAAAATACTTTTAACTAAAAATAAAATTAAAAATACAATTTATTTATAAAGATGAATTTTGGAAATGAAATTAATATATTTGTATAAATTATTGAAGGTAAATCTATAAGGACCATTCAAGGAAAAAATAACATTCCTTTTTCAAGGTAAAAAGATCTTAAAAGTTCCTTGTTCATAAAGAGAAAAGAAAGTTCCTTTGAAAAATTTTCACTTAGAAAAATGGCTAGAAAGTTCATTAATAAATCATCAAAGAATGGTAAAAATAATTATTAAACATTTTTTGAAAATAGATTTTTTATAAGAAAATATGTTATTTGACTAAATACAGAAATGGGTTTGGGTTTTCTTAATGTTTTTTTATATAAAAAAATTAGTACTAAATAGTGGGGAAGTGGTGTTATTACATGAAAAATATCATGAATAGTCTGATGAGAAAAACATTAAATTATTTATTGAAATATTATCTACTAAGTTTCTCTAATGTAAATTCTTGTTAAAAAATCGATTAGACACATAAAATAATGTATAGTGGATTATGGTGTGTAAATATTTTATATAAAAACCATAATAATATTTAAAATAAAATATACCGACTTATTATAATATCTTATTACCCATATATAAATAATATTTCATTATTTTCACTTTTTTGGTGTTAATTTCCTAGTGTTTTGGGCATTTTTTTACTTGTAACTTATTTCATTCATACATATTTCATGATTAAAAAATATGAATAATTTAAACCATTATTTAATTACCATATAAATTCAGTATAACATTAATTATAATAATTCATAATTTCTGGAGATAGGGAATGAAATTCTCCATTCATGTAGATCGTTGGTTTCACGTACACATGAACGCTATTGTAAATTATTAGTTGTATTTAAATGAATTAATAATAAATTATATACTTTTATATCATAATTAGAAAAAATATTTATTTTTTATATGTCACATATATCTTTTAAAACTGCTCAATATACATTCCATGTACATTTTCAGCGAATCACATTTTTTTGACATTGTTGTAGTCCAAACATCCGTGAACATTGCTAGCGTATTCCCACAAAATGAAAAGAATAAATATATGAGTTATATAAAAATTTAAATAAACATAAATAAATTTCAAATACTATATATATAATATTTTAAATATAAATCCATCATTATTATAACACGAAATGCATTAAATTTATAAACAAACGACATTGGTTCACGAGAAGGTATTTTATCACACACATGAGTCATGATTGTGTATCCCATTTGATGGATGTGAATGAAATTTTATGTCAAAATATCATCATAAAAATCTTCTTATATTTATGATACATCAGTTAGTATATAATATTTATATAAACAAACTTGAAAGTGTTGATAATTAAATGAAATAGAAGTGATCATTAATGAACATTACAACTTATTCGAGTAACACATTTAGGTTTATATCAGAAGTTTTAATTGGTTGTATATATGAATAATGATAGGATTCTTGTATTATGGATAGGAATTTCGGATCTTATTTGGGTATGGATTGGATGTGAAATAGGGCTTTAGTTGTGAGAATAAATGGGAGGGTTGAGTTCCTTATTATTTTGAAAGAGTGGTATTCTTGTAATTATAATTAGATAAAACAAATTTAGAGTTCTCCCATTCATAATATCCCTTAAATAATGAAATGGATTCTTTTAAATGGATTCTTTAATCCAAATATGGCTAGACTATACATATTTCTTGATCATTTTGTAACTTATATTGAACATTTATTCCCTTGTTCAGAATATATTTACATTAATCTCTATAATTAATTATAGTAACGTTCAATACTAATATTCATCAGAAACTATTTTTTCCATATTAAACATTATAAATTATCATTATTATATTTTTTGAATAAATTTATATAAATTCCACTAAAATTAGTTATAGAAACTAATTTAAATGTAATATCACATATGAGATGACAAAACGATTTATTTTATAAAATATTCTCAAATGTTTTAAATGATTTTCTTTAAAAATTCAATGTAAAATTGTTTCTAATGACCTAAATTGGATGAATTGACATCTAATTCAGATAATTAAACTATAAAACCAAAAAAATATATTATTTAATCTTATAAATAATTTAGATAAAAAATGTGCTAATATTGTTTTTTTTTCTGTTCATTAAAAAATTGAACTATTTTAGAAAAATATAAAAACCACACTGTAAAATAATTTTGAGGTTAATATTTCAAAAATTAAGTATATTTTCTCTATAAATTTTATAAATGTTAAAAAATCATATTTAAAATAGGTTTTCTATTAAAATGTGGTTAAAATGCCTTTAGAAAAATATTTTTTTCTATGGGTGATATTAAATTTTCTCTTATGATGTCACAATAAAATATATTGGATAAACATCATAAATAAATAAAAATAATATATATATAAATATATTCTTTTTTTGTTAATACAATTCATAACTTCTAATTTAATGAAATTCATAGTATTATTCTATTAATTTATTCAGATAATAATACTATAAATAATACTATAAAATTCGTTATATTCCCTTACGTGCTTGATGTTTCCTTTCATACACGCCATTGAATAAATTTATCTTAATTTATCATTTTAGGGTATTACACAATTGGAAAATTCATAATGAATGGTTTAAACAACCATAAATTCTTGTTATGAAAAACCTTATAGTGTCATCATAATATCTAACTATAATGTAATTTCTTGTTACTGTTGTAGCTTTTATTTCAGCAATCATAGATCTCAAGAAAATATCCATGAGTTAAAACTTCTCTTTAATATGATTTCACACAAATGGAAATTAGTATATTTTCTCTTTATCATGGTCTAGGGAAAAAACATGTGAGGCTAACGAAATTATAATATTTTAAATATTATATACAGTAGGTAAAAATTATATCTTATTCCAATTCATTTCTTAATGTATATCATAATATAATAACAAACAGTATATTTAACACACATAAATTCGTGATTTATTATATAAAGACTCGCCTAAAACATCCAAAAAGTATTATATGACTATATTTTTTTAAAATATATATATAATAAAAAAATTAAATAGTTATACAATTAAATTATTTAAATATCACAACATACCCATAAAATGTATTGATCTTCTTAAATTGAATTTCATAAAATATGTTTGTATATACAAAAGGGGTGAGTTATAGGGTCCAACAAGGAAAAAATAAAAATATAACATGAAGAAATAAATACAAGATATTAACGATACATTTAATTGTGATATAAAATGGGTGGGAATAAAAAACATAAAAAATAATACATTATATAAAATTGTAATATAAAAGGGAGACATTGTCTGTTTTCTAGAAAATAGAGCCGTGATTTTTGATAGAATCAAAATTTGAGATCACTCCATCAATTCTATACTCATTCTACCTACTAGATGGAAGTTATAGAAAATTGATGATTTTTATTAGATGATGACCTCCATTTGGGTTTTTTTCTATTTGGAGATGGATCCCCATAGTTCGGGGCTTATTTCATATAATCTTACAATTAGATGATCTAATGGGAAGGGCCTGGGTAATTTTCTCAATTTCTATAATGATAGGGATATATTTTTCATTAATGTTATTTTTAGTTGAATCTATATTATATTAAATAATACTAAATCTTAGGTTTGGATTAAAATTATTATTATTAATTAGATATTATGGAATCATTATGTCTAATTATATATTTACCCTAATGTTGGAATTCCGATCAAGATGGACCAGAATACAATGTCTTTTTAATTTGGTCACTATGCTGGGATCATGGTATAGATAAATTTTAGATATTTAATGATTTATAATGTAGTTCTGTCAGCACTAGATGATTATATCTCTTCGAATTTGAAATATGAATGACCTTCTGATTTCTATCTAGATTGTTAAATTATTGTTCATGTTAAGGATAACTATTACAAGAATTATATTTTCACTTTTTTAATTAAAATGGAATCATGAGGATTATTGAATGAATAAATTGAGAAAGAAAATACTACAAAATAATATGTCTTCAGTTATGGATAGTAAAATCACTCATTACTAGGATAATGTGCATGTTAGTGCGGATTCATCACTAATGGGCAAGTAAGTCTATCTGAAGTTGAAAACTGTGACTCAGGTGACTAATTATAATGTACAAAACCATGAGAAATTTATAGTGGAGGAGGTAACACAGAATCCAGATGATTAGTGTTCATAGGTCACTTCACTTACAAATAAAGGGAATTCAAATTTAGGTGATGGTGATAAGCTCTCAAAATTTGAAGAATAAATCAATAAATTAAGAGAATCACATGGAATCTGTTTAAAATGGGATGATATAACAGATGATACTCCAAAAATATCTCCATTATTTATTAATTGTATATCGGGAAAAATATATTGTGGATGATAAAGGATTCCAAGCAGTCCCGCTTAGGAAATCAAGATGTTTGAAAGACTACTAAATCCCCAAGGAAACCATTTTTACCAGATATCATAGTCCCATAGATTCTAAATTAGATTTATATTATGATTATGACTCTTCCTACCAAATTTAATCTTCTTTACAAGGTTCACATTATATGAGGTCATAATTCATTGTATGACCCCATCTATATTCCTAATTTTTCTTCTGTTATTTTTTAATAAAAATTTCATTTCCCTTGTCCTTAAAAACAAAATAAATCATTACAACGTAACTTTAATTCAATGTTATCCTTTGATACATCATTAAAATTGTTCACATGCTAACCTTTTTTAATCATAAATTGTATTTAATGATATAAAAACATTAACTAATTGATTTGATAGATATATTCTCCAATTCTCACTTGTCGCACTCATTTCATCTACAAGCATTGACAATCCACATAATTCATTCATCATACGAAAATATTTCATCATATTTAAATCCATTAATAATGATTGTCAGACATATTAATTGATGTTCCTATTCAACGATTGATAGATCCATCTTGGATCATAACCTTGAGTGTAAATATGAATTGATATTCACATTCCAAAAGTACTACATGGAAAATCACATGAGAATTTTGGAAAAAAATGGGTGTTTGTAAAGGATAATTGAAGGGGTTAATGAGAGTGCCTGTTATTATTTATTTACAAAGGAATAATTAAGATAGAAAAATAGTATTTGTTAAACCCAATTCAAACAAAAATTGGGAAAAGAGCTTTGTACTCACATCTCACATGAAATAAAATGGAACAGAATAGGATCCCTTACACTGATAGAGTACTTTTAAATTCTTTGATGGAGGATATTAATATTATATATACATCCTGGGAGAAATTTAGAAAAGTATACAGTGGTTAAATTATTGATCATTTGGTATTTAATGAAGTTTATTTTAGTCTATTTTGGTATTTATTGATAATGTTTGTGGAAATCTATATAAGTTTATAAAGAGAGGTTTTGTACACAATTTGACAAATATAATCACAACCATATATAATCCCATGGTATATTGTGATGGTTTCTACCAAAGATGTTCTTTATATTATATTTCACATGAAAAACAACATAAATTATTAAAATAATAATCTTGGGTATATGGAAGTGAGTAATTTTTATAAAGAATCTATTTTAAGCCCTTAAAATTAATATAGTTTTTCAAGAATTATTTACAGGATTATAAAATAAATCCAATGATATGAATAAAAAAAATATTATAATGGAAATATATATATTTCATTGTGGATTCAATTTATGAATTTTATTACATCTCTTTAGGTCCATTATAATATATTTATACAGACAAAAAATTTACACTCTATTAGATTCTTAGCATTAAATTTTAGTGTTTGAGATACTTTTGAGAAATTTACCATTCGAATATTTCTTTGTGATGATATCAAAAATTATATTTTTCATATATTTATATTATTTAAATTATAATAATTTATAATTTTTAAATAATATAACTATTTTCTTAATGATAAATAGTTTTTTGATATTGAAACCTTTTGACCCATATTAAAAATGAATTCATCATTATAAAATTATTCTATCATTTATAGTTAAATAAATAGTATTTAATAATAATTGTGTATTAATATAATTTTTTTTTAATTTTGGAGAAATTATAAAATATATTTTTTTTAATAATATATATATATAAACGATTTTCAAATAAAATAGTTTTCATTTAGTCATAATGATATATGTTTTATCTTTTCCTCTAATCTTAAGAGGCAGCAGGCATCAAACATCGTTCATCATGAATGGATTTCTTCACTGGTTCGAATAATTTGTATAATTGTTTTAATTATAGAATTTGAGTTTGGGAGGTGATTTCTATAGGAATTTATCTATAATTTCGTCATTATCATAATTCATCCCATTTCTATGGAATTTTTTTCTGATATCCTACTTTTCAACACATAAGCAATTAAAATTCAACTTATGATAATTTCATCCATGCCTTTATGAATTTTATAGGAATTAGGAAAAACCCATATTCTTCCTCCAATGGTTTTTATTATTATAATTTTAATTTAATAGTATCTTTGTTTTCATTTCAAAACCTTGATCTTTATGGTTGACTGAATTTAAAAATTTCACATTGATAGAATATATAATGATATAATCATTGATTTCAAAGTCCATTAGATTTATTCCATTTATTGACATTTTTTAATGATATAGCCTAATAAAATTATCTTAATTTCTAATTCAATAATAATACAGAATTCATACCAGATAATTCATGTAAATTCTTCCTGATACGTACCATCAAATTCATCATCATATTCTTAAACTCATGGAATTCGCTCCCCAAAATCAAATGAATAATATGAGTGATTAAAATGCTAAAAATTTATATCTTAATCTCATCTAAATCCATGCAGTAAATTTTATCAAATTGCACCTTATTAATGATAAGAATCAACCACTGATGCACTCGAGAATCTAAAATAATAAAAACCAAAGATAAGATTTTCATGTTCATGTAACACGAGAATAAAATGTAAATTTTCAGTGGTACTAATATATTTCTCAGAAATTAGTGGGATGAGAGGAAAAATGAAATATAGTGGAAGATTCCTCATTAAGAACCCAGAAGTATATTTTTCCTTTCATTTTTCCATTAGAAATTATAACATGGCTCGTTAATATAGAATTTTGTTTAACTATTATGAAATTTTTTTCATTATAGCGTCCATAGGATTTAGTTTCATAGGGGTATTATAATTAAATTATCTATAACATTTAACATTATCGTAGTTCCTTTTGGTTTCTGTAATTGAATAAAAACAAATAAAATTATATGAGAAAAATAATAGTTGTGTGAATCATTTTGTAAGGGAAATCATTTATAATATATCTACATATTTAAAAAACATTTCTACATAGAACAACTTTTTTTTATACATGTTCATATAAAGAAATTTTTCCTTTAAAATTTTATAATGTAACCTAAACAAAGTGTTATTTAGCCTAGGAAAATATTGTGGTATATTAACCATTAGAACAGAAAAAGAAAATTCACCATGAATTCGAAAGATGGTTGAGGTACACTTGAACACATCATTTCTTATCTTATTACACCATGATACCACTATGAAAAAAATACCACATGATGTATCATGATATCGATGTATTTTAATAGCGAAATAACTCTCCTCCATTTAACAAAAAATATAATGTTATGTTAAAATTAGGGTTATCCCAATGGTTCCGAATATTGTTTTACCATTATGATTTACAACATTGAATAAAAAATTCTTTAAATATCAATGATAGCGACTCATAAATTTAATAAAAAAATTAAAATCATTTTAAATTAATATTCTATAAATTTCAAAATTATAAATACTGAAGTACAATAGAATTTTTCTTCAATTAGAATCATGTGTGTGAAAGAAATTGGTATATAAATGGTCTATGTAATATCTAATTAATTACTTTATAACTAGAACCCTTATTTGAGATTTTTTTATTGAAACCATTTCCCCATGAATAGTATTCATAATAATTTGTGGTATCAAATTCTCAAAAATAGTAAACATATGAAATATAAATAAATGATCATAATTGTTAAATTATAAGAATAATGGTATGTGGAAATGATCAAGAATTACAATAAACATTTACAAACATTCAAACACCATTAATTAGGAAACTTGTTGTATAGTTATGTCTAGAAAGTTACATAACACATTATAGTGTAGAAACATAATTAATAATAAATGACATATGAAAAAACATTGTAAGTAATATACCTATGTTTTTTCCATATATATAACAACATAAAATCATTTCATTAGTCAAGGTTCTCTTACATGACTATCATAGTGGACTGGGTTCACTCCCCATTTATTCATTTTCAGAGTAAATTTTTACTCCTAAGGATATTTATTTGCATAAAGTCCCTTACTAAATTGGCTCCACTAAAAATTACAGACCTTATTATTTCATGAGTTATATTTAATTAGAAAATACATTATTGGTATATAATACTCAGAACCCACAAATCATGAAATGAAATCCAAACATTTTTTCCCCAAAAGATCATAAAATATTCATCATATCATTAAATAATAACCCATGGAAAGTATAAAGGGTTCAAAAAATTTTTAATAGTTACAAAAAACCCTCCAACTATAGAATATTTATTGTAACATTGAATCATATTCATATTTAATCATAATAATTTTCAAATGATTTTTTAGATTTAAAAATAAATTTTAATTCTTACTGGAACAATTCATGAGGAGAATAATATTTTTATTAGAAATCAATAATTTAGTATCTAAAAATTAAAAAAAATAGTAACTGAAAAAAATTATTTTAAATTACCAAAAATAAATATAAAATCATTTCATTAAATATAATATTATTCATTATGGTTGAAATTATTTCTCTTAATCTGTATGATAAAAAAATCTTTTCAATTATAATTAAAACATAAAAACAAAATATTTTATAAAACTAAAAGAATATTCCTTTATGTTTTTTATTGGAATGTAAATCATATATTTACATGACTTTAATAAATAATTTTGTCATAGTAAACAAATTCATGTAAACAATAAAAGAAAATATTATCATGGAATAATTTTTTCCCGAACTAAGGGAAAATACCTTACCAATTATCATTAAATAGATTTTTTCATTAGTCAAGGATCTCTTACATGACTATCATAGTGGACTGGGTTCACTCCCCATTCCTTCATTTTTATATTAATGGTCTACTCATAAGGCCATTTAATTGTATAAAGTCCTTTACTAAATTGGGTCCACTCAAATTTGCAGACCTTATTATTTATAGAGTTATCCTTAATTAGAAAATACATTGTAGTTATATTATACTCGGTACCCACCCATCATGTAATGAAAACCAAACATTTTTTCCACAAAATATCATAAAATATTCATCATATCATAAAATAATACCCTATAGAAATTATATAGGGTTTAAAAAATATCAAATCATTACAAAAAAACCATCCAACTATATAATATTTATTGTAACATTGAATCATATTCACATTTAATCATAAGAATTATCAAATGATATTTTTAGATTGAAAAATAAGTTTTAATTCACACTAGAACAATTCATGTGGAGAATAATATTTTTTTTAGAAATCAATTATTTAGTATATAAAAATTTAAAAAATGTTATCTGAACAAATATATTTGAATATAACCAAAGAAATATAAAATCATTTCATTAAATTAAATAGTATTCATTATGGTTGACATTATTGATCTTATTGTGTATGATAAAAAATCCTTTCATATTATCATTAAAATTTAAACCCAAAATTATTTAGAAAGTTAAAAGAATTTTCCTTTATGTTTTTTATAGGAAATTAGTTTTTATATTTACTTGAGGTTAGTAAATATTTTTATAATAGTAAACAAATCCATGTAAATGATAAAATAATATATTATCATGGAATAAATGTTTCCTGAACTATAGGAAAAATCCATTACCTATTATCATTAAATAAATTTTTCCATGAGTATTTAAATATGGAATAATGATAGGAAAAAATTTAAATATCAATATGTAACAATTGTATAAGAAAAAAACATAATAATGGATATAAACATTTCTTATAATATTTTCCAAGTAAAATTTAATAATAATAATTCCTCCTTATTATTAGATTGTAATATTAAACTCATAAAATATGTCTAATAATTATTAATTTATAATAAATCTATACAATAGTTATATTTATATATGTAATACCATTTATTACATACGTATAACAACTTATACCCCATTCATTATCATCACCATTGTGGTTGTTGACTACTTCATTTGGTAATATGTTGTGGATTCTATAGGTATTCCCCTTGCTCTTTTTTCATGTTTAATCAAATCTAGAATTTCAATAAGGATATATATATCATATAAATGCATTATATGTTTATATATATTTTTTTAAATATTCGTTAATAAGAATGAATCAAATCACTACGTGGAGATAGTAGTACATATATACGTACGTGTAACATTTTAACCTCTCCATTGATGGAGAAATGTAAAATACTAATTATTCATTAAATAATTATTATAAAATAAATATAATCCATAAACATTAAATTTATCATATTAATAATAAATGAATTATATTTGTGGAAAATGTATTTTATCGTATTATAGAGGAGGTAATCTATATGTACACATAGTTGATGCCTTCATGTCCCATTTGATAGATAAGAGGCTATAAATTGTTATTGCATCATCATAATAAATTCCATATTTATTGATTATAGTTTATTAATAATTATATTATATGTAAAAACATTTAATTGGACGTTGAAGATGAAATTAAATTGAAACAGAATAGTTATAATCAACAACACTTCATTGTGAGACCACCATTAGATTACTTGTTATCATTTGATGGATTGGTCATATGAGAGGAGTATAAACTCAATGCGGAATATTATTGTTATAGGAAGTAATTTTTGTTGTGTTTTCAATGTGGAATACAAAACTGGTTTGAATTACATAGGAGGTGAGGTTACCTTTTAAAATATTTGACAGGTACACTCATGGAATTATATAAAATATTTAGGGTCACATTCAAGGGAAATTCTATATAAATTGAAATGAATTTGAAATTATCATATTATAATGATGGAATATTATCATAAAATAGGAAATATATTGGATTTCATTGGAATCCTACCACCATCTCATGGTTTTATCTCACAATAACTCCCTTTTCCCCTCATCCATGGTTATAATATTACTATTTTATAATTCACTATTAATAAACTAAATTGACCCTATAAAATTATATTATTTATACTAAATAAATATTATGTAATCCATTTGTCTAGATGAAATTACTGTATGTGACAAAATGAATTTTTGTTTAAGCGTGCAAACTGCTACACAAGCATATTTTCAAGGAATGCGTTTTAAGGGATAAAATAGAATTTACACTTATTACATGTATTTTCAATACAATTAAATTAATGTAATAATATTATATTGAATATATAATTTTTAAATTAAACTATAACTATTAATTAATTGGTATTGATGTAATTTATTAAGATAAATACAAATTTAGTGCAAAGGATTTTTTTATAAAATTGATTTTTAGAAAAAAAAAATTAACATATATCAAAATCAAGTATAATTAAATTTAAATTTTAATTAATTATGTTAATTCTATATAAATGAGTTTTAAGTTACATTACGATGTAATTGAAATAATAATTGGATATTTACAAGAAATAAAATGACACTATTTATATAATTCGTTATTATTTACTATTTATAGAGGAATAAATTTTTTTATAAATATCCAAAAAATAACACTATTATACTATTAAAATGGATATTTTAAAAATAATAATAATTTGCAGATTTTTTTAATAAAATGGTTGGTATTAATTATAATTTTCATGTGACAAAATTTGAAAAAAAATTTGATAATTTTTTTTGAAATATGATATGATTTTTCTAAAAAACATTATAGATGTAAATTGTGAATTACTCAAAATATATTCATTAATATAAACATATATAAATTTTCTTATAAAAAGTGAGTATAACTATTCGTTCCTACAAGTTTAACATTTATATTATAACAGTTTACTACATTGCAATTCATTTAGACTCAATGTTATGTGCGAAGAAATCTAGAAAATATATCACATTTTGTTTCAGAGTAAATATATAAAAAATCATGCTATGTTATTAAAATGGAAATGGGAACAGAAATGGATATTCAAAAATGTTCTAGTCATATCTAGCCCTAAACCTAATAAGAGAAAGTCATATAACCAAACTATGAGTATTTTTCAGTTACACTCTCCCAATGATAGAATATTTTACTGTTATATAAGGGCATATATTACACATGTTGTATGCACTGGGGACCGATCTAAACATGAACATGGTAATAGAGTATGTGTATAGGTGGCAGTAGTCCATGATTGGTGTGAACTGACACAATGTGATGGTAAGTTTCCTCCAATCCTCATCCTAATGTAGTTGTTTATTTTTCTACAAAAGACCGCCTATTACGCATCATGTCTCCAATATTTTTTTGATATGGGATACAAATTTCACTCAGGTAAAAATGTATAAACATATATACATAGGTTTTAATCCACTAAATGTGTTTTCATCATTGGACACACCCTGCATAGTTATCACCACTTACATGTAATTGATCTTATGTAGTTTTTGAAGAAGTAGCTCATTCAAAAATGGAAATTCATGTAAATCCAAGCTTTTGTATGACCATTTCATCATATTGGACCTTTTAAATAGAATTAATAATTTAATGATGTACTATGATCCATTTGCTCCACTATAGTAGATGTATACTGATATTGAATGAAATGAAGCATTATCCTAGATAAATTCCCTACACCATGCCAAGTTATGAAGTGTTATTCATGATGGTTCTACGGGTAATGATTTCCGAAATTCCAATTAGGTATTTAATATGGGTTTTTTTTAATGAAATGGACCTCTTCCATCCCATTGTGAAAATTTAGATTTTATGGTGCTTTGGGATGTCAAAGATACGTATTTCAACACTTTTCGAAAATTTTCTGTTTTGTAAAAATTATTTCTAGAATTCTAAGTCCGATGATGGTAGGTTGTGAACATGGTTTCCAAAATAGTGAGGAACAAAAATACCTCTTCGAATGGTTTTCCCCTTGGTGATTCACACCAATGACCCGCAAGGATGTCTCAAACCAGTGACTCATGCAACAGTGATTCATCCAATTGCATCTCATCCAACAATGACTTATCAAATGGTGAGTCACCCAACAGTGAATCGTCTAATAGTGAGTAATCAAATGGTGACTTTTACAATAGAGAGTCATGTAACAATGACTCATCCAACAATATCTTATTCCAATAGTGGTCCATGAACAATATCTCTAGTTTCCTATAGTTTCAACCCATTGATGTGTTTTGTGATAGAAAACATATTTAAAGACTTATTCTAAATTACATAATAATAATTCAAATACCATAACTCCTATCATAATTTTCCAAATGGTCCAGGAAATTTACATGGTATAACATATTAATCATGTCAAGATTCGTCTGTAATAGAATATACGACATTTCAAAACCATTTCATTGTTGAGATTCTCCATAGACCAAATGTGATTCTACCTTATTTTCTTTTCCTAGATATGGGATTCCCAGATATCTTCCTTCCATAGAGCCCATGTGTTGTGTTGTAGCCTTGGATCATGTTCCCCTTGGTGTTTTCCTACTACATGTTGACCCCCTTTTATTCTGAAACCTGGAATTGTCGTTCCATTTTCAATATAAGGTATGTTCTACCTCTGTTATTATAATTTCCATGATTTTTTCCTATTGTTACTACATTCAATGTTATTTAATGTTATCACTATGTTTTTATTGGACCTTTAAATGATGTTGGTCAGTGTGGTGGTGTCGCAACATTCACGGGTGGATGTGGTCGTTGTAGGATAGGTTATCATGATCTATTGTGTTATATGTTCTCGTGAAAAGAATTTCAAAACTTTTTTTAGGAAGGGTATTTGTTTCTTCTCAAGTTATATACATGAAATGGTAGATCTAGCAAGATTTATCCCCAAGGATCACAATGAAATTAAAAAAATAAATTTTGAACCAGATTAAATATTTTTTATTAATTTCATAGCAATGTTATTCTCTCTTGATTTTCTAGATAGTGAGATATCTATGCCATTCAGGTTTATCATGTTATTTTTATATAAATTTGTAATGAATATAAATCTATAAATAATTTATAATTTATTTGATAAAGGTTCAAAGATATATTTTTAATTATTGTGGTTGTTATTGTTGTATACTAATGATAATCATATTTATACTGATATGCATGATTACCATATTTGGTTAAGAACCAGTTATATGAATAAATGAATATTCCATTGTGAGGCCTAAATTTCCTTCTGATTGTAATTTTCAATTTAATTGTACTTTGGAGAAATGATATCTCATTGTGTGGGAATGATATATTCCTTATTTAATCCCAAGATCCTAGTTGTTATGTTTGATTTTTTCAACTACTTTTGATGTGATTTGAATCTGGGATAGTTAATCGTGAAGGGTTGTTGTTATATGTTAGATAAGGAGGCCTAATGGTTGTGGAAATAGTTGACACCTAGAGTGGAGAGATGCATCAGTTTATGAACATGGTTGTCGGGGAGGGAAATGTACGTTATTGAACGGGTTGAAGCAGGGCATACCATTGAAATTTATGTTGCGTTCTTGTTGAATCTATTTGTTTATCTTCTTTACTTCCTCGATGGATGAAGGTAACAGTTTTTTTTAATCTGTTCTGAATAAGAGTCGATGATGCATGGGGTATGCCACATGCTTTCAATTTTTATCTTCTCAATGATGGATGGGTCTACACTGCAACTAAAGGTGGAAAAGACTCAATGTGTAGCTCATCTACTGTCAATGTTTCTACCCATGTATTTGGTAGCGTAGAATGTTTTCCTAGAATATCCTACTATTTTTGTGTTTCTATCCTATACTCCATTATGTTGGTTAGAGAAATTGACACCACATGGATTTTTATCCCCGAGGGGGTATGTTTTCCCTAACTTCCTGATGGAGGGATGGTTGTATGACTTCACCTTTTGAACTTATACTCTTATCATGGTAGATAATTATGCTGCTATTCATGGAAGTTAGTTTTCCCCATTTATGTGTGTATAAGGCTATAAATGTAGAGACCCGAAACATGACATACACGGATATTACATTACTTTTGCGGAATAATTAATACATAAAAAAAACAGAAACACAAGGACCGTAATAGTTTAGTGTCTTTGGAATCTCAGAACATAATCTTTTAATCGTGGTGAAAGATCTTCAACATCTCCCACAAAGATCTTCCCCTTTTGTTTTCTTACCTAAAACCATTCTTTATATCCCGGGGAAACGAAAACACATAAAGGGTGAGCTCAAATGCTCAATAAGGGTAAGCATGGATAAAATAAAACAAATCATAAACATTTGAACTAAAAAACATGAACATAATGTTTACACAACAAAATCTTGAGCAATGGCATAAAACATGGAAGATAGTAATGCATAGATCATAAAGAAACATTAATTATGATAAAATAGCATGGGAATAAAACATGTGATTGTGGCAACCATTAATCACATGATATTATTTCCACAGTAGCCAAGTCATTGCTGCCAAGACCATCTTAGTGGACAAAGTCCCTTTCTGAATCGAGTTCACTCCTCATTCCAGTCCTGTATTACTGAACCAGATAAACTTACCGTTCTATCCATGTCTATCTCATGAGATATAAATCTTTAGACAATGAATTGGAGGGAGATATAGGTCCCACCCATCTCATAATGAAATCATTCTTACTTGTTCCAGAAAATAAACATACATCATTCATAATAACCCAATGAATAAAATGGGTTTCATAAACATCGTGCCATCATTACATAATCCATATAAAAGAAATGGATATAATTTTATAATAAAAAAATTGAAACCATGTAAATCATAGAGACATTATACTTGAAAAATACACATGTGAAATAATGTCATCATAGATGAAAATGGTTTTGATAAAACACTTGAAATGAATTCTTGAGGAAAATATCCTTTTTTCTTCAAAATAATTTTCTTTTAACAAAATGTCAAGCTATTTTAAAAGAAAATGATTTTGTTGAAAATATTCATGAAATATTTTTGAGGAAGCTTCATGAAAATAAGGCTTTATAAAACCGTAAAAATCCTTTCATGCTGTATACGTTAAAAAAACATTCTTCTCGTACTTTTGTCGGAAAAGTCAAAAAGTACATTGTAGGGAAAATAAAAGAAAGATTACTTCCATACCATGGGGAAAAAGACAAAATGGGTAAGAAGGACATTAAACATACATGAATATACTTTTATAAAACATGGACATGGATTATTGCAATATCCCCAGTAAATACTAACGAATAAGCAATCTCGGATAAAAATGAGATTTGCAAAATTATCCCTTACCTTAGGTCCGATATGCTTTGTACGTATCGGAACCTCCTGTATAATGATTTAAATAATGTCATTGACTTATTAAAGAATCATATTAATTGTTATTATATCATATAATTTTCACTTATGACTTTATATTACCCGTTCTTTTGTAAATTCCATGTTAAAGTAGTATTTGGGGTAAAATCATTTCATTTATCGTATGTGTTTTGAGTTGTCGTTCATGATATTATTACTTATATCCTGATTTACATAATTCCAGAATGTAAACCATGATTTATATATTATATATATTCATCATATACATATGTATATTATAGATCGATAAAAGGAATGAAATACACCGTTCATGGAGATGGTAGGCCGTACGTATGCCTGAACGCTGTTTTCGTTTCCTTATTGAATTGAATGAAACTAAATAGAAGAAATATATATATATATATATACATAAATCCAGTAGAATTATTGTTTAATATATTTCATTATTATTTATTATATAAACTATATGATCATTCATGTATGGTTAACATGTAGAATGAATCTCATTGCGTCGTGGAGACGGTAGTCCGTACGTACGCACGAGCGATGATATCATTTCCATAATTATTGAATAAAATTGGAGTGGATGGTATAATATATCAGAATTATTATGATGTTATAATAACCTTATATAGTTATTCTTTACACTATTATACCCATCCATGTAAGGTTTTGGAGGGAAAACAGATTTCACCACTGCGTGGAGACAGTATTCCGTACGTACGCACGCATGTTGATTTCGTTTTCTGTAGGATGTATAGATGGTGATATAGGGTTGTTTCATACATATAATAACCTCTCAGTATATTATTGATACTTATGTTATTAATTCATAATAAAACAGCTAAAGAAGAAGAAGTGGAAGAATAAATAAAGTTGAATGAATCGGTAACAGACATTACCTCTTCTTTGAAGCGCTTCTTTGAGACCACCTTTTAGGGCAATAAAATTGGTATTTTAAGAATACAAAGACCTCTAGGAGGTTTCTAGGGAAGTGGAGAGGAGACATTGGCAGGGGTTGGCCGAGCTTGAAGTCTCAAAGTGGTGTGAGGAAGAGAGGTAGGAGGTGCCCTTTTATAATGGAGGAGAGGGGCACCATTAGAAAAACTAAAAATATTATTTTCTTATAAAGCCATAATCGGTTATAAATAGCTTCAAATTGATTTATTTCAAATCTAAGGTAGGTATGGGTCCCAATACTATCATCCAATATAATTTGGACAAATTTAGTTTACTATTTTAACCTTATAATTTAGATTTTATTTTAAGTTAGATAATTTCACTTTTATCGTGTGTTTTGTGTTCTTACACTATAAGATTAATAAACTTAATATAACAAGCCAAAAGAACCCCAAGTTGTTTATTATTAATATATATAACCTTATCTAAGCAATTTGGCCGAACCTTATATTTTTAGGAATACAATAGCAATTAATTATATATTATTTGTTTTAAAAATTATTTTATGTCAATTTTGACACTATTTAGTAATTGATTTTTTGTGAAAATTATAACAGAATTATTAGTTCGAAAACAATTAATTAAATCAATACTAACATTTCATAGTAACCTATAAAATTATTTTAATTCATAAAAAGTCTCATATTACATTTATTTGGGTATTTATAACATCAATTATGTTAATATTTCATTAATAATATAATTACCTCATCATATTTGTGTCATAAATAAATTATGTTATTTAATGTTTAAAAATTACAAATAAAATACCATTATGTAGGAACGCTTTTTATATTTATAATTAATATTTATAGTCGAATATATATTATGTATAACCCTATATTAGAAATTATTTACTTATTAAACTTTGATTTTAACTATTTTAACCTTTCTTTAAATAAATTAATAATAAATGTCCTAATCTAATCCAAGTGGGCCTAAATGGTCATATTTTATTCCTAAGGTTGTTTTTAGTCGAATTACACATATACAATAGAATTATGACATTTTTTAAGGTAATAATAATATCATTTTCACCCTTAATTACCCTATTTAATTTTAACCGTGGTAAATAAAAGTAAAAAGTTAATATTCACCAAAAATTATTTTCATCTCATTGAACCACATTTTACTTACTGAAAGCAACCATGTCTCTCGTATTTTTGAAATTCCATTCAAAAAAGAGGTAAATTAAGTTTTATGTAAATTTGAAAATTCTCCTAGGAGGTGGGTAAAAGATGGTCAAAAGTTCAATAAAATTTTTATATATCTAAAATTATTATAAAATTACTCCAATGAATTACATTGAAATTATATATGGATTATGTTTCAATTTTAACCTAAAATAAATTTAAATAAAATAAATAATTATTTAAATAAATAGTCGGTTTTTAAATAGTAACCTAGTGTTTTCACTATTCATCAAAAAATTAAAAGTTTTCAGAAAAATACCAAAATTTCACCCTAGGCTAATTTCGATATTCCGAATCCAAAAATGAAGTACATTTTGAAAGATGAAATTTTAAAAATTTCAAAAGTGGTTATTACTATTCATAATGGCTAGTTTTAATAATAT
The DNA here is from genome assembly GCA_963277665.1 of Viscum album. NCBI lineage: Eukaryota > Viridiplantae > Streptophyta > Magnoliopsida > Santalales > Viscaceae > Viscum > Viscum album. The sequence goes on from OY728145.1 coordinate 452,333,254, forward strand.
TTTAATAGCATATCATTGTTTAGTGAAACTCGGTATTTCGTACAACACACGCTGTCGAGGAAGGTCGTGATTGCGTGTATTGCAGCCAAGTTAGGGTTGCGTGTTTTGGAAGGATCATTTGTTGTAAAGTACAACACGAGACATCAATAAAATTAAAAAGAATATTTTTCATAAAATCTCAGGGTGTTACATTCTACCCCCTTAAAATGAACTTTTCCCTCGAAATTCTTCGGGGTTATAAATGGTTTACTACTCGAAAGTTTCTTTAATAGAAACCCACATCGTAAAAAGGAATACCAAAACCAATCTTTAAAAAATAAAGTATGAAACATAACAGTTACTCAAATTAACTAATCATTGGGTTTCCACAATGGAGAACATAGGTGAAAATATGGATATGGAAGAGAAACCTAACCATCATGTTCTGATGGAGAGTGGTACAAAACATGACTATGAAAAATTCAACAATAACAAAGCTATAGATTTGTGATGATCTAAGGTACCATCTAATTCATCGAATATAAGGGAACTAGGACAACATTTTTGGTTTTCTAGATCATTTCCCTAAAGTTGATGAATTAAAAGAAATACTTACATGATTTTGGTACAATCTCACTATTTTTCATGAATTGAATAATTTCCACTTCATCCCTTAAAGAAATGAAGTTTAATTTTTTATTCGTGATGTGTTAGCAGATCATGTGATAGAATGATGGGTCATTCCATCTGTTTCAAAAAAAAGGTTAGCAGAAGTTAGAAGTCCATCTTATGGTTATATTAATCGTATATGGTTCAAAAAATGAACTTATACTTCATATATCATAACACTTAATAAAATAAAACTAGTTTCTACTAACCAGGGACTTCCTATAGGCCATTGGTATGTGATAAAGGCTAGCCGCACTTCAGTTGTGGGTTCGATTCCCACAGCCTTATCCGACGCGATGGGCTGTCGCCCGTCCTGCAGGTTGTCCTCTTTCTAAAACTACATTAGTATAACATCCCATCAATAATATCGAAAAAAGTTCTATCCTTAAACAATACTAACTTATGTCCAACATAATCCATTCCAATCTTTAGGCTTATCTAAAGTACATCGGTCCAAGCTCATAGTATAAAGAAAATGATTACTTGAAATGTCACATAACAATCATGTGAATGCCATCATTTATCCCCCATATATCATAAGATATATTTTGTTGGTCAAATGACAAACATGTGAACACCCTAACCATGTATTCTCTTGAAGAATTAATACCCATTGAACATTAGTGAAAACATGAATGTAGTTAAAAGTTATCACTTTCCACATACCAAAATCCTCAAAATTCTATATACTCAAACCATGATATCACTTAGTCCTTATATCAATTATGAGCTCATTAATACAATAAAACATCTCATTATCTTCTTATTCCTTCATTATGCGCATATCATCTACTTTCCAAAAATATCTGAATAACCTTCCATGGTTACTGGTACCATTCAACATATACATTCAAATACTTTAGGAAAAACAATAGTGTAACAATCCTTAGATGATTCTTTATTCCATAGTACCATTAACTATACAACATAACTCTCGGTAAACATACAATCCTTCCACTACCTTCTAAAACAACTGACTGAGCTTCAACCCTTATTTCAGCTCTTATATCATTTGTAGTCTCCTCATCATCATCCACATAAATACTACCCATATAACCATGATTATTCTCTTCATGAGATTTTCCATTAGGGAATTGGTTTTCACAATTCTCGTACATTACAAATTTAAAACATCTAATCATTGTTGATGTGGTAGCAATACCATTATCCTTGTCCATGGTGTTAACTGAACCTTTTCATTTTCACTTACTGGCTTTGTGTCATTATTTTCCACACCCAAATCATCTTCCAGTTCCTTTGAAATAATCTCCCTGATGCCTCTTCCCACATGATTTACATGGGTGAAATTGAACTTTCTTTCATCTATGATCATCATGAAACTCCATCTTTCTCTAATTATCTGAGTCGGTAATCTTACCAAAGTTGAGATTATTGATCATATTATGAGATTGCTGATTAGGCATAATAACGATGTTTGGACTTCCAAATCCCGTTTCATTTGGTTTCTCGTGAAGAATATCATTCCATTGTCTGTCATATCCTCCATTATCATGAATCTTCCTGTTTCCATCCATTTTCTAAAACCCAAAAAGAATATTCTGAGAGGAAAAAATCATGCTAGGGAAAACAACATAGTAAAGGGGGAGTTCCCTCAATATCTGACATCTTAGGTTAAATTCTATGATTGTTACCGTAGTTCTATGACTATATCCTATACATATACCTATCCTTAGGGACATCCCTAGTAATACCTTAGAAATATCACTAGGGATATCACTAACGTTTTCACATCCTAGTTTCCAAAGGTTGTCTAATCCTTTCCTCTGATACCAACTGTAGAGACCCGAAACTTGAGGTACATGGACATTACATTACTTTTTCGGAATACTTAATACATAAAAAAAACAGACACATAAGGACCGTAATAGTTTAGTGTCTTTGGAAACTCAGAACGTAATCTTCTAATTGTGGTGAAAGATCTTCAACATCTCCCATAAAGATCTTCCCCTTTTGTTTTCTTACCTAGAACCATTCTTTATATCCTGGGGAAAAGAAAACATATAAAGGGTGAGCTCAAATGCTCAGTAAGGGTAAGCATGGATAAAATAAAACAAATCATAAACATTTGAACTTAAAAACATGAACATAACATTTACACAACAAAATCTTGAGCAATGACATAAAATATGGAAGAACATAAGGCATAGATCATAACGAAGCATTAATCAGGATAAAATAGCATGGTAATAAAACATGTGATTGTGGCAACCATTAAGCACATGATATGATTTCCATAGAATCTAATGCATTGCTGCCAAGACCATTTTAGTGGACAATGTCCCTTTCGGTATCGAGTTCACTCCTCGTTCCAGTCCTGTATTACTGAACCAGATTAATTTACCATTCCAGCCATGTCTATCTCATGAGATATAAATCATTACCCAATGCATTGGAGGGAGATATAGGTCCCACCCATCTCATAATGAAATCATTCTTACTTGTGCCACAAAATAAACATACATCATATATAATAACCCAACGAATAAAATGAGTTTCATAAACATCATCCCATCATCATAGAATCCATATAAAAAAATGGATATCATTTTATAATAAGAAAATTGAAACCATCTAAATCATAGAGACTTTATACTTGAAACATACACATGTGAACTAATGTCATCTTAGATGAAAATGGTTTTCATAAAACACTTGAAATGAATTCTTGAGGAAAATATCCTTTTTACTTCAAAATCATTTTATTTTCACAAAATGTCAAGCTATTTTATAAGAAAAGTATTTTGTTGAAAATAGTCATGAAATCTTTTGGAGGAAGCTTCATGAAAATAAGGCTTTCTAAAACCGTAAAAATCCTTTCATGCCGTATACGTTAAAAAACATTCTTCTCGTACTTTTGTCGGAAAAGTCAAAAAGTACCTTGTAGTGTAAATAAAAGAAATATTCCTTCCATACCATGGGATAAAAGTCAAAATGGGTAAAAATAACATTAAACATACATGAATACACTTTTATAAAACATGGACATGGATGATTTCAACATCCCCAGTAAATACTTACGATTAAGCAATCTCGAATAAAAATGATATTTGCAAAATTATCCCTTACCTTAGGTCTGATATGCTTCGTACATATCCAAACCTCCTGTATAATGATTTAAATAATATCATTGACTTATTACAGAATCATATTAATTGTTATGATATCATATATGTTTCACTTATGACTTTATATTACCCATTCTTTTGTAAATTCCATGTTAAAGCAGCATTTTTGGTAAAATATTTTCATTTATCGTATGTGTTTCGACTTGTCGTTCTTGATATTATTACTTATATCCTGATTTACATAATTCCAGAATGTAAAACATGATTTATATATAATATATATTCATCATATACATATGTATTTTATAGATCGATAAAAGGAATGAAATACACCGTTCATGGAGACGGTAGACCGTACGTACGCATGAACGTTGTTTTCGTATCCTTATTGAATTGAATGAAACTAAATATATGACATACATATATATATACATAAATCCAGTAGAATTATTATTTCATATATTTCATTATTATTCATTATATAAACTATATGATCATTCATGTATGGTTAACATGGAGAATGAATCTCACCGCGTCGTGGAGATGGTAGTCCGTACGTACGCACGAGCGATGATATCGTTCGCATAATTATTGAATAAAATTTGAGTGGATGTTATAATATATCAAAATCAGTATGATGTTATAATAACTATATATAGTTATTCTTTACACCATTATACACATCCATGTAAGGTGTTGGTGGAAAAACATATTTTACCACAGCGTGGAGACGGTATTTCGTACGTACGCACGCGTGGTGATTTCGTTTTCCGTAGGATGGATAGATGGTGAAATAGGGTTTCTTAATACTTATAATAACATATCAGTATATTAGTGATACTGATGTTATTAATTAATAATAAAACAACTAAAGAAAAGAAGTTCAAGAAGAAATAAAGTTGAAAGAATCGGTAACAGACATTACCTCTTCTTTGAAGCGATTCTTTGAGACTTCCTTTTAGGGCACTAAACTTGGTCTTTGAAGAAGACCAGGACATCTAGGATGTTTCTAGGGAAGTGGATAGGAGAAATTTTCAGGGTTTGGTCGATCTTGAAGGCTCAATGTGGTGTGAGGAAGATATGGAAGAGGTCCCCTTTTATAAGGGAGGAGAGGGGCACCTTTAGAAAAACTAAACATATATTTTTATTATAAAGCCATATTCGTTTTTAAATAGCTCCAAATTGATTAATTTCGAATCTAAGGTAGGTATGGGTAGAAATACTCTCATCCAATATAATTTGGACAAGTTTAGTTTACTATTTTAACGTTAACATTTAGATTTAACTTTAAGTTAGATAATTTTACTTTTACCGTGTCTTTTTGTGTTCTTACACTATAAGGTTAATAAACATACTATAACAATCCAAAATAACCCCAAGTTGTTTATTATTAAGATATATAACCTTATATAAGTCCTTTTACTGAACCTTAGATATTTTGGAATAAAATAACAATTAATAATATAATATTTGTTTTAAAAACTATTTTATGTCAATTTTGACACTATTTAGTAATTGATTTTTGTGAAAATCATAACAGGATAATTAGTTCGAAAAAAGTTAATTAAATCAATAATAACATGTCATATTAACCAATAAAATTATTGTAATTCATAAAGAGTCTCAAATTACATTTATTTGGGTATTTATAACATCAATTATGTCAATATTTCATTAATAAGATAATTACTGCATCATCTTTGTGTCATAAATAAATTAAATTATTTAGTGTATAAAAATTAAAAATAAAATACCATTATGTATGAAATAATTTTAGATTTATAATGATTATTTATAGTCGAATATATCTTATGTATAACCCTATATTAAAAATTATTTACTTTTAAACATTGATTTTAACTAGTTTAACCCTTCTTTAAATAAATTAATAATAAATGTCCTAATCTAATCCATGTGGGCCTAAATGGTCATATATTATTTTTAAAATTGTTTTTGGTCGAATTACACTTATCTAATAGAATTAGGACATGTGTCAGGGTAATAATAATATCATTTTTTACCCTTATTACCCTATTTACTTTTAACCGTTGTAAATAAAATTAAAAAGTTACTATTCACCAAAAATTATTTTCATCTCATTGAACCACATTTTACTTACTCATATCAACAGTGTCTCTCGGATTTTTGAAATTCCATTCACAAAATTGGTAAAATTAAGTTTTATGTAAATTTGTAAATTCACATAGGAGGTGGGTAAAAGACGGTCAAAAGTTCAATAAAATTTTTATATATCTAAAATTATTATAAAATTACTCCAATGAATTAAATTGAACTTATATATGTATTATGTTTCAATTTTGACCAAAAATAAATTTAAATAAAATAAATAATTATTTAAATAAAAAGTCGGTTTTTAAATAGTAACCCAGTGTATTCACTATTCATCAAAAATTGAAAGTTTTCAGAAAAATACCAAAATTTCACCCTAGTCTAATTTCGATATTCGGAATCCAAAAATGAAGTCTATTTTGAATGATGAAATTTAATAAATTTCAAAAAGTGGTTATTACTATTCATCACGGCTAGTTTTAATAATATTTTAATAGCATATCGTTGTTTAGTGAAACTCTGTATTGTATACAACACACGCTATCGAGGAAGGACGTGATTGCGTGTAATGCAGCCAAGTTAGGGTTGCGTGTTGTGCAAGACTCCTTTGTTGTAACGTACAACACAAGACATCAATAAAATTAAAAAGAATATTTTTCATAAAATCTCGGGGTGTTACAATAAGGACTTGTGGTTATTTCACACACATATATTTTGGATATTGTTTCCTATAAGAATCTATAGGTGTAACATTTTGAGGCTATAATGGATTGTGGATACTTACTAGAGGTATGGGTTGTAATGGCTTGAGGTATAATACCTGATGTATGTAAGATGCTATGCAAGCTTTTGTAGTCCCAGAAACTACCTGGTTACTTTTGGTTATGTTGATTTGGTGTTGAGTTGGACGATATTCACGTGATAGTAATTTAACAAGGAGCTTTGGGCGTTCCTTTTAGAGAGAGACACATAGGATGTGAAAGGTTTTGGTATTGTAAAAAACTAGTGGGGAAGTGGTTGAAGGGGTACCATTTACATTCATTATTATTGTATATACTATTTTATGTGATACTGGGTGAGAGTAGTTTGGGTGAGGCTGGGAACATAGTATACATACTTTGGTGATGAGTAAGTTTTACATGCTGTGCATTGTGATTTATCATGATGCCATTTATTTTTCTCGAGAGGCTCCAGGGAGGATCCTATTGTGTATAATGTTATACTCATCCTACATATTATAAACTATTTTTCAGACCATATGTCGTAGGTTAGTGATCAGGCTGGTTACTAATAGCTCAAGTTTTTGTAGGAGATGTTGGGGCTTCTTGGTCAATATTGTATTACATTATTTTTGTATATGTAGTTCTAAAAATTATTTACCGTAATAATTTCATAAAATTACATATGCGCACTTGGGTTAATTTTACATTTTTGTTTGAACACGATTTTGTTTATTTATATCAAATATCTCTCTTTTTCATGTGTTCTCTTACATTGTAATGCCTCCCATAGGTGTGTTTACTCTTCCCTCGATAATAGTTGTCGACCAGGAGCATACTCTAGGTGGAACTTAGGTTTCATTATCTCTATTCTACCATTCCTAGCCAATTAAGTGTACACATTTTGGGGAGGTTGATTTGAAAGAGAGGAATCAGAGTTCTAGTTGACGGAAAGGATGGAGTTTTGATTTATGTACAGGTCAGGTAGCATCTATTGGTAGGGAAATGATGTCATCAAAGTTTAAAAATCAAGGTAATCAAAGTGAACTATTTAGACCTGGGTATTTAATGCACCTGTGATATGATTCACAAACCAATAATTTTATAGTGGCGACTAAATGAGGTGATACATGTTGGAGGTTAAAGACATTGGAAAGGGTCAGACATCATTCTTCTATCTTCCCATGTATGAATGGGTAGACCCAGGGATAGGTATTCATAAAATGAATAAAAGAATATAATTAATAAATGATAAATTATTCCATACTCTGTGTTTAAGAGCTATAACTGATTCTCCTTTAGGAGGTATGGCCCCATGTTGATGTCCTCATCAGGTTTGCATTGAATATGTTCATCAGGTTTCCCTAATAGATCGTAACAATGTAGAGGTTGATGAAGATGACACATAGAGGAGGAAACTGCATAATTTTAAGTGCAAGAGTCTCAATAAGTATGAAGGATAAATTTCAAATAAAATCATGAAAAACTTGTTAGAAGAGGATGAGATAGAATTATTTTTTATTTATTCTCCAAAGGACCACAGGGTACCTTTGGTGAAAACATTGGATGAGGAGCTTCTGTATGCGATAGTTTGGGATCAATTTCCTGGACCTTCTACGACATTTTACAGACCTCTTACCAGTTGGGGAGGCTAGGGAGAGGCATTTCAAGGGGTATTTTGGTCAAGATATTCAGGGTTAGGTCACCATATTTATTCTGATGGCATGTCTTGAGGTGCTGGAAAGGGAGTAGGGAATTTAGATGATGTTATCCATAAATTGATCATCATGATAAAGGAGTTATCATGATTTCTCACAAAGTAAAGTTGTGGTCCAAGGTTATTGTTTTTTAGTGCTGAATACTTCATGTTCAACTGTGGGTAGGTCCCAACAACCAATGTCTTGTTTCTTCATTAGAAGTAGCACTCAGGACTATGCAAAGGGCTCATGAAATTGTTATTTGTAGGTTGAGGTCATCATCTTTCTTAGTGCCCGAACATTATAAGTAGTTAGCATATTCCAGGTGTTCCACTTTAAATGCCTCAGCTGAGGCAGTTCCAACCGATTCAGCAACAATATATTGCTCTATTTTTTGGATTAGTAGATAGAAAATGGGGGTGATAGATGAGAGCATTGAGACACTCACAATACTTTGAGATTAGAATATGGCCATGGTGGTGGTCATGGAATGGGTCAAAGAGTCCATGAAGTTATCCATGATTAGATTTAAGCTATATTGTTTCCAGTTCTAGGTGAGAAGGATGTCATTTTTGGTATCATTTTCTTCTTTTCTACTTGGATTCATGCCTTATTATATTCAAAATTAATACACTCCTTCATATGACCATCCCTTTTCCATTCTTTGGGACTTGAGGGAGAGAAAAATTAAAATCCATGGGTGTAGACTATAACTATTGTAGTTCAAGCTAAATTGTTTGATGTATGTGGATACTATGATATAATATTTGGGAAAAACCTATCTTTGGGAGATTTTTTGTTTACAAATACAACAATAAAATTTCATCCTCAGCATGGATTGGTTGAATTAGTTGCAGGAAATCTTGGAATTATTTTATAGAAAGGTGGTGTTCTTCGATGATGATGGAGATACATCAGTGTTTGTTGGCCTGAGAAACCCTCAGATGGGTCACAAGCATCTCAGTCCTTGTCATCATCGATGATTGAGTTGATGTATCGTTATTAAGAGGATTAGCAGTTGGCATTTCCCTTGGTTGTGGAAGAGTACCCAGATCTCTTCCCAAAATCCGTTGTAGCGTTAACCCCTGTAACAAGAGATTGAGTTCAGTATCAAGCTACAACCTTTCCTATCTTCCGTCTTGTTGTATCTGTATTGGTTGTCACCTTCTATTTTACGAGAGTTTAATATGTAGAACGATGTAATGTTTCAGGGCATTTTTTTTGAATGAGTGTGTCACAATGTAGTGCACCTATTTTTTTGTGAATAAAGATTTCCGGAGTTTATGGTTGGGTGTTGATATTATTGACCTAATCAAAGTGATTGCGAAGAAATTATATCATATTCTATGGGTCTATGTTTTTCTCAATCAACTAAAGCATACATGTTGGTTCATGAAGATCGATTTGTGGTTTGGATATCATCCAATGAGTTTTAAGGATGAGTATGTCATATGGAATTCTTTCTATTATTGTCCTGAGAATTAATATCTTTTTTTTGTGATGTCATTTATTAAGATAATTATCTAACTATGTTCAGGGGGTTAATGAACAATATGTTATTTGGTTACTTGGATATGTTCTTACTTGTTTTCAAGGATGAAATCCTTGTTTAGTCTCTGTCAATGGAGGATAATTCAGAGCATTTTCATGATGTTTTCATAGCTCGTCATCAACAATGTATTTTTTGAATGTTGTTAAAGTGTGAGTGTTGGGCTCAAGAAGTCAGTTTCTTTGGGAAATTTGTATCACATGAGGAAGTATTTTTGGATCTATCATAGACAGAAGTAGTTTTTTATTGGTCAACTCTAAGATAGTGGTAGAGGTGGAATGTTTCCAGGTCCTTTTTGGTTATTACAGGATCTTGATTGTTGATTTATCTCATGTTGTGACTCCTTTGACATAATTGACTAGAAAAGATCAAGAATTCATATGGGCTGATTGATGTTAGGTAGCTTTTGAGTATTTAAAGGATAAGTTGGTCAGTTATCATGTTTGTTGTTTTCTAGTAGAAGGAGATCAGTTTGACTTTTTTATGATGATTTGCATCTTGGGTTAGGTTGCGTAGTGATTCAATTGAGATTTATCATTTCTTATGGGTATGAGTTGTTGTTCCCCCATGAATTTCACTATGGAACCTGCGTTCTCGAGTTAGTGGATTTGGTCTCTTCCCTTATGTTATAGATACATTTACTGATTGGTGATTGCTTCTGGTCTTCATAAATCACAATATAATGATGCACATTTTATCCCAACATGCCTTCAACTTGCGTCAACGTCGGTGGAATGAGTTCTTAGAGGATTATGACATCGAAAGTTTTTATACACATGGCACTGGGAATGTTTTGACAGATAGGTTGAGAAAGAAGTCATGTAGTGATTAAATGAATGAATCATGTGATTACTGGAGAGTGATGGAAGCACATTCAACATTACATGTTAACATGGTATTATTTTGGGGGTAGAGGCAGCTTTTTTCAGATGATGGTGCAGTCATATCTGGTGCAGCTGATAGAAGAATCCCGGTAGGGAGATCTAGATGTAGAGGTCTAGAGAGATCAATTTTGTTATGGAGAGGCCCTGATGGTTTGTTTAAGGACGAAAAACGAGACGTTTGTTTTAGGGATAAATTTTTGTTCCTTTGATGAATCATCATGCTGTTCTCATAGAATTTCATAGTTCACCCACAATGGTACATCTGGGTGTGAAAAAAATGTATCAATCCTTGCCATATCAGTATTGGTGGTCTGGTTTGAGGTGTCTAGTTGTAGAGTTTGTGTAACAATTTTTGGTTTTTTATAAGTGAAGGCTGAGCACTGTGATTCCGATGGTTTTTTATCCATTAGTTGTTCCTCAGTGGATATGGGAGGACATATAGATGAAATGTTTTTCTGAATTACCCCAATATCAGGGGTGCAATAATATTAATTGAGTGGTATGGAATCGTTTTGAAACATCATCCCAATTCATAGCAATCAAGTCATTGATCTCAGTGGATATTTTTCAAGGAAATATATGTAGGAGGTCATGAGACTCAGTGATGTCTCATGGATGATCATTATCGATCAAGATATGAATTTTACCTCTATGGTGTAGAGAGGTATCCAGAATGTTATGGTTCCAAGTAATTTCTTTGCACTAGTTTTTATCTGTCGATTGATGGTCATGTGAAGCGGACTATCTAGATTTTTGAAGAAATGTACTGCTCTTATGTCTTAGATTTTTGAAGTTCAAGGATGAATCACCTAACATTGGTAGAAGTTTATTTTACAAAAATACTTTCCACTCAACCATTGTTATGATGCAATTTGATTCCTTCTAAGGCCAACCACTATGTTCTCTATTGTGGTGGATTTGAATCTAAGATTCATCAATTCTTGAGATGGAACTAGTTTAGAGTACAAATGTGATGGATCAGGTGATTAATGAGCAGATAAAGGAATAAAAATATCTTCATAAGTCCAATGTCAATCGTAGGAGTAGAAATCTTGTGTTTGATGTTGGGGGTCACATGTTTTTTATGTTGACTCCCCATCGTGGGAAGTGATGGTTTTGTTGAGGCAGTATGTATTCTCCCCTGTTTGTTGAGTATTTAGAGTTGTTGGATCATGTCATATAGATGGAGTATCGGGTAGCACTTCTCCCACAAGATAACTAGATACATAATGTTTTGTTGTGTCACCACTCCATCATTGTCTTCATGACGACTCTCAATTCATCGATTTGGGCAAGATTGATGTTGATGAGGAAGGGACCTTTGAGGACCGGAATAAAGAGATCTAGAACTGAAAGAAGAAGTTAGTGAATGGGTGTGTCATCCCCTTGGTTCAAGTATTCTGGAAACAGAGTGTCTCGGAGGTGAGTACATGGGATCATGAGTCACAAATACATGTTATATACCTCATGTTTTTTTATATGCAGCTCTTCTCTTGTAAATGTTTTCATTTGGTGGGTGTAGAAACATTCTGTTTATGAGGTGGCATTCTGTTGTTTATTGTTGCATATTTCTATTTTTTTAGAGGTATCTTCACTGGGTGGGTGTTTTTGAGCGGTCCGTGGTTGTCATGTTGTTTTTATTTGTTTCTTTTATGAAGTGGTTCAGATCTTGTTGTGGTAAGAGATTTGAGAGGTATCTCATAAGATGGTTATTTTGACCCATTGTTTTTGTTTCCTATCTGAGTTGGTTTTGGATTATTGTGGACACGAATACTTTGAGAAGTATTTGATGTAACTAACCATAACTATTTGGTACATTATATTTTGAGAATCTAGTATTTGAAGTGATCTTTGGGGTAAATGTGGCTTATTTTAACACTATGAGAAAATGTACAGATTTTTTAATAGTATTTCAAGAATGGTAAGTCACCCATCGGTAGGTTGTGAACAGTTATTAAAAAAAATTAGTAAGGTTGGTGAGTTACAATGGATGGTTGAAATGGTATCTTTCTAAATAGTGGGTCACACTGGTGACTCACACTGGTAGCTATCCGAATGAAGACTCGCAGTGGAGACTCGTACTGGTGACTGATCCTATGTTGAGTCATCCAACGTTTACTCATCCAATAGTAAATCAACCAATGGTGAGACATCAAATGGTTAATCATCCAATGATGAGTCATTTATAGGTGAATTTTCCAATAGTGATTTTTTCGATGGCGATTCATCCAATAATGACTCATCCAATGATATCTCATTCCAATCGTGGGTTCTAAACAATGATCCAAAGTTCCAACATTCACACCCCAATGAAACTTTATTTGATGTAAATTTTATTTAAAGCCTATATTGAATGTGTTTAACACCAATTAAAATACCATATCTCCTAACATATTTTTCCTAAGGGTTCGGGTGTCTATACTTGGTCAATTTTAGTAATCTTGGATTGACCTATCATTAATAGAAAAAATATCCTATCTAAACCGATGGAGGGTATAGATATTCAATGGGATGAACATTGTTCTTCATTTATTGTTTTTACATATTTTGGGATTCCAGGAGTTCATCATTCAGTAGGAGTCATGTGTTGTGATATAGCCTTGAAACATGTTCCCATTTGAGTTATCTTGCTAAATGTGCACCCCCTATTTTTTTGCAACATAAATGTATTTATATGTCTTCAATATATGGTTTTTTTCTACATTAATTATGTTGGGATCCTTGAAAAATTTCCTCATGTTCCTCCTTTATTTGTAATTTCATGTGATCTCCATTTTTAGAATCGAGCTTTATTGGTTGTTGGTTGGTATGGTGGCGTTGCATCATCATTGTGTGGATATAACCGTTGAGGGAGAGATGATCTTGAACTGTTGTGCTCATCATTCTCATGAAAGAACATTAGAAACAATTTGAGGTAGGGGAATATTTTCTTATATAGTTATTTACCTGATATTATAGAGATAGCATGATTTATCCCCTTGGATGGTAATGGAATTTACATACTAAATATTGAAACTAGATTAAAGAATTTATATCAATTTCATAGTGATGTTATTGCCACATTGTATTCTTTCTTGTGTGATATCTATGCGTTTCTTTTTTTGAATGATATTCTTGGTGGAAATTTATAATGAACATAAAGCTAAAAATAGTTGATAATTTATTAGGTACTGCTTTATTGAGGCATATTTAATAAATCAGTTTGTTTTTATGGTATTTTGATGATAATAAAATTTATGTAGATATGAATGATTAATTGAATTAGTTATGAACAGATAGTAAAAATAAAAGATAATTACTTGGTTGGGCATGAGTTTCCTTCTTATTCTGAAGACCAAGTGACTTTTTCTTGGTAAAAATTACATCTTGTTTTGTGGGCAGGCCAGAATCATTGTTTCGGTCCAAGTTACAAGTTGATATGTTTGTTTGTTTCCTATTCCTTATTATGTGACGTGAGCCTTGGAGAACAGATACTAGAGGGATGTTGTGATAAGTGGGCTATTGAGGTATAGTGGTTGTGGTAGATATTGATTACTAATGTGATAAGAAGCATCAGTTTATTCACATGGGTGTCACTGTGGACACAAGAGGTGATGGAACGAGTTGAAGTTGGTCTTACCATTGAAATGGAATTTGTATGTTTGTTAATTTTTTTTGCATTTTTATTTCACTCAAACCACTACTGGAGGCATCTGGTTTTTCATACCCTCATTCTAAAGTGGAAGATGTGCTAGGTATTCCAAATGATTTCAAGGTTTAGATTCTCGAGGATGGATGGGTCTATGCTCCTGCTATAGATTTCAATGACTCAATGAGTAGCTCATCTACTCACTATGTTGATCCCCATGTGTTTAGTAGAATAAAATTATTTCCTATAATACATAGAAATAAGGTAATATTGAATGTGTTATAGTTGTGATAAAATGAATAATTGTTTATCACATGGGTTTTGAGCTTTCTAGGATGCAATGGTGAGGTTGCTACTGTGAAATGCCATGGACTCGGTTTTGTTTTTCTGGGAGGTCATGGATCATTGTTCGAATGAAAATTAAATGTAATGTGGAATTTATAATAGTTTAATAATAATTAAATAATTAATTAACATAATATGAACATGGTAAATTGGGATAAAGATACTTAATATATTTCTTTTAATGGTTGTGTTCTTATAGGAAATATAGTATTAGTAGTATTAGTAGTGGGTACCAAAGACAATAGCTTCAATTGAGTTTGATATATGGTGGACCATAGTGTGGTTGTTAGATATATTATATCCTAAAAATTTTGTGTTTCTATATTCTACTCCACCTTGTCCATTAGGGAAACTATCACCTGAAGGTTTTTTTATCATTGTGGGGGTTTCCCCCAATATATTGGTGAGCGGCTGGATATATGACTACCACCTTTGAACCCAGACTCCTATTTTATTAGTTTAGTTACTTGCATTAGTGGGCACGATTGTTAGTTATCCCTATATATGTGTGTAGATGGATGTAATATATTGTTCTTATTTGACACATGTATATTCTGGGTCTAGATTCCTATAGACTACTATAGGTGTAACTTGTAAAGGTTGTGATAACTTTGGGATCCTTAAGAATAGTATGAGCTGTATTGGATTAAGGTATAATACTAGATATATGATATATTCTATATAAAAATTTGTATCTAGGAAACTACCTGGTTACATTTGGTTTTGTGGATGTTATTGTATGTTACATGAGGTTTAAGTTGTGGTGCTTCGCTTATGGGTCTTAAGGTTGTTCATTTTGGAGAGAGATAATCAGGATGTGCCCTGTTAGGGAAACCCGAAAAGAAGTGGGGAAGTGGTAAAAAATTACCCATAAAGATATTTATTGTATTATATAATCTTATTTTTGATACATGGTGAGAGTTGATCTGGTGAGGCTGGTAACATAGTATACCTTTTTAGGTGAAAATTTAGTTTCACATGTTGTTCATTTTAAATTATCATGATTTATTTGCTTTTTAAGGAGATTAATTTGGAAGGATTATATTGATTTTACATTTATAGTCCCCATACATTATATAAATGTTTTTCTAGTCACTTGTATCGAGTTTGAGATTAGGATGGTTACTACCAGATAGGGGTTTATAAGAAGTTATTCAGGCTTCGTGGTTGTTATCATTTTACATTCCTTTCATACATATAGTTTTCAATTAATATTTTTGTAGTTGTAGTTTGAAATTAAATATCTGAAATTGGTTTTTTTAATTTGTGGTATGAGCCTGAGTTGTTTAGTTTCTATCTTATCTCTCTCTGTCACATGTTTTCTCTTATAGTGGAATGCCTCCCATATATGTGTTATTATCTCTATTCTCCCATTTATGGCCAAGGAGGCATACACATTGTGGGTAGGGGATTATGAAAGGGTCTAATGGTTTGAGAATAATATATTTGTACAGAATAACTAATTAGTCGTGAGGTAGCTTGGATAGTGATTGAAAGATAATCCCAATGCTTGAATTAGTTGTATTGTGTGTTGTTGGATATTCCAAATTATAGACAATGCATAGTCATGGAATCATAATGATTTATGTGATGTGGTCTAAGAATTGTTATATAATGAAAGAGATTATAACAAGATGTTTTATAAATATTATTTCCTTCAAGATATTATTTTACTTCAACTGAATTTAAAAATCTTGAATAACTCCCCCACATACACATGTTTACAGCCTGATTTAGGGATTTTAAATAGCGTCAAATGATCTTGTGATTTTCATAAATATGGTGTTAAAATACTCATCAATAGAGTGGTATATTGAGGTGTTTTATATTGAATATTGTATCCTATAAACAATTTCTATTCAAATTGGTATACAAATAAAATATAAAGCATATTAATGTTTGGTTGATCACTCCCTCATTCTTGAATAATTTAAGATATATTATTTCACAGGTTAAAAATTTAGTCCACTAAGAGATTTAATATTTTATCATAATTTCATAAATTATATACCTCCATCTATTTAAAAATATTGTTTCTATGTTGAAATATTTCATCCATACATTAACTAACTACCCTATGTTCATGACCGTTGGTTGAATAATAGAAGACACTAATAAGAAAAGTTATTTATTCATAAGAATATTAACTAATAAAAGTATGTAGGATTAAAATGGGGTTAAAATATATTTTATAGTGTTCAGTATTTCAATGGTTTCAGTAATATTCAATTACAAAATCATTTATATTTATGATATTATTCAAAATTAAAAGAAATGAATGAACTTATAAATGTTACTCCTAGAGTGACCGTATAATTGATTATATAAAATTATATTATTTATACCATTACATAAATCTTCTTTCCGTTTCTTTCAATTATCTATGGGATTGAACTCAACAAATGAATTACTACATGAATTTTTGTACCAATAATCACTTTTTTAAAATTGTTTAATTTATTTCCCTAATAAAATTTACAATTCATTTTAGGTGATCAATTTAAGAGATATGTTTTCCAAGAATGTTTATTATTAATTCTTTTTAATTTTAGGAATTTTCTATTTTTTTCTCTCTCGCCCCCCCCCCCCCCAATTTAATGTCTTTCTAGATATAATTGAGTCATTATTCATTCATTATTTCATGAACATTAAATTGATAATGGATAAGTGGGCGTTGGCAGTTTTTGGATAATTAATGTAATCTGACTTCTAACTTGATTGTAAATCAATATTATTAATATATAAACCATATTTTGAGAATATTTTTACAATTAATTACCTATGATCATTCAAACATATATTCAATTGACCAAAACATTTATGTCCTAATTATTTCTAATTATTTTAGTCTCTGTATTGAAGAGAATTCAAGTCCAATTCATATGCATATTTTTGAGCATCTAATATAGATATATGAAAACACAAATATATTTTTTTACATTAGTGATTATAATGAAAAACAATGTGTTTTTAATCGCAAAATTTACTTTTAAAAAATTAAAAATTCATACTCTATAATGAATGAAATGAGAGTATCCTTAATTTTTCAAGGGGAAATATAAGAGACCATATTAGAATGAAAAGAGATTAATTCTTTCTTCCAATGTGACTCATAGATGATCATTGAACCTATTTATAATTGTTTGGTTAATTAATTTTTTAATTATAATATTGATAACATATGGGATTCATCTATAATTAATGTATATATATAGAAGAGCGGATTCATGGTTAAAATGTATGGGAATTTATTTCATAATTTATGAGTAAAATGTTAGTATTTTTTAAACTAATATATTATTTAACTGAATGATTTTTTATCATTTTAAATTTTTAATTCATAAAAAAAAATTATAAAAATATTTAGATTGATTTTGGATATATAAATAAATTAAAATTCATATAATATGATTTGTTTGATGTAAATTATGTTCTTTGTATGTTGAAACAGAAATGAATATTAACAAGGATATAGATACAATTTGGCTAACACTATCTATCCTTGAACCGAAGGGGAAAAATTAACATAGGCCACACATGAGGTTCATCTAGCCAAGATCATTAATGGGGAGATACTTCTAAAGAGGCAGAAGAACCTAGGTTTCACAAGGCTCATACATAGGGAGGAAGAGATACATCAGTGCAGTGGAAGAGACTTCTTTTTTATTGTGGGATGAGCACAGTACCTATTTTGGGCTACATATGGAAGTGGTAGTGGTCCTCTGGCACAATTCATCCTTGATTCTTAGTTACTGACATATGATCACTTATTATATTTCTTCTCTCCACAAGTTTTTTAAGTGATGGATGTAGAGTTTTCTTGGGTACTATGAAAATAAAATTAAATACATCTATTTTTTAATAGAATTACAACTTTAACAACATACACACGATGTAACGTGCGACCACTACTACACTGTTGAACCGATGTGGCCATCAATGAGATAACTATTTTACAAATTGAAATATAAAAATAGACATCTTGTGGTATAGAAATTATTTATCAAAGGTCAATGGATCATTGAATAAATCAATTTGTGTTGCATTTTGGTCTATTCATTAAACCATATCTCCTGTATCGTGAGGTTTAATGGAAAGAAATGTTGTCATGGACGAACTGCTTGCAAAATAGATGGTTTGGTTATATAGATTCATTATGAATCTTCTTGTAGTGTTGAAATAATTATAATTTGGTATCAAATATTATATTTACTACATGTGACACCCTGATAAATTATCGTTTATTTCTTCTACAAAAAATTTATTTCACTTAGTTCCTTCATCACATATAACTTTGAGCATAAATGAATAATGATATAAAATTAAATTATTAATATTTAATGTGACTCTTATATCCTAGTCATTATATTAGATGTTATGAATATGAATAAATAAATTATGAGATATTAGATTTTAAAAATATATAAAATGAGTTGATTACTTATCAATTTACTATAAATATATCTAAATGAATTTGAAGGAAAAATGATGTTTATAAAAAATAGATTTGTTACATACAATTTAATTTTACAATAATAAATTAAAATTATTTTATATTTGAATTGAATATAATTAAATTAAATGATTATATATCTAATTAAATGTCTTAATATTCACATAATGAAATTTAATTACTATGGATGAAAAAAATTCAATTCTATGCTTAAAATTATTTTCTTACAAAATAACCTTTATTATAGTTTATGTTATTATATTAAAATGAGTTTATGCCACATGTTGATATTTAATGTTGTAAAATGGTTTTCACATTTTTAGGAATAATATCTAATAGAATATAACTAGGTTAAAATATTTTTATCCTTATGAATAATAACCATGGTAATTATTTTATACCTTTGTAAATAACAAAATACTTGGTTAAAATTATGTGATATAACATTAAAATATGTCATGAAAATTATTGTATCCAATTAGATGAGTGTTTTATGGAAAAAGTTTTCTTATAGTGTTATGTAATTTATTTTAAAACATTTTTCCCACATTGGGATCCTAATAATTTCTATTCAGAAGATACGTATTATTTAATTTGTTATAAAACCCATTTTGGGTCTTTTAAATTAATGGAATGATTGGATTATTAAAAACAATTTTTATTTAAAAAATATATATAAATAAATTTTATTTTAGTTTTTTAACAAAAAAATAAATTCATGGAAACCAAATTTTTTAAACGATTTAAATAAGATATGATTTTTAATCTTAAATAGTGTATTTTCCATAAAATTTTCTATCATGAAATTTGTGTTCTTATATTAACTATAAATTCTTCAACCTATAAAAATTGAATTAGATAAAATAGTTCCCAAATTTTTAACCATAATTTTTAAATTTGGTTATATGTTCCCCTTTATTTCAGGTTATATGTTTATGATGAATTTATAAAAAAAATCTATCACAGTAAAGTTTTGAATAAGATTAATGTGGTTTAAACGAAAAATAAATATTAAAATGTATCCAAAACATGGTAAAAATGTAACTTTTTTAGTATATTTCAAACCTATCACATCTTATCAATGAATGTTTTGTTCCATAATTCTACATGAAATGATTCTGATATATATATATAATCATTCATATAATTCCACGATTTTCATTTATTTTCATTATAAAACGAAAACCACCTACCCACCCATATTCAAAATTTTTCATATTTTTTTAGATATTTCCTATCATAAAACCATTATAGCTTCATTACCTATGTCCTATATATTTTTTAATTTTTGTAAGTACACTTGTTTCTAAAATTATTGTGTACCCTTAATAAGGATTCTCAATGAAGATGCATGACTCCTAATGGATTTTGATTTGTATTATTTCATCTTATAATAAAAATAAATATATTTTATCCATTCTAAAATTATTAATTTAATTAATTAAATAGGTTTAATTTTTATTATGAATATATTTAACTCATTACCCACCTACTTTATATTATATGGTAAAGGAAGTATTCTCCCGTCTATTCATGTAGATTACCACCTTTACAAAGTGTTTCATTTCATTTTTCATCACCAAGAAAAATTAATGGTTATAAAAAATTATCTATGTAATATTTATGATAATTATTACATAATTATATTTCTATAGGATTTAATTAATAATTATTTTTCTATCATTCCTTTCATTGAAATTCAGAAACATCACTGCAACATACATGTAAACTATATCCATCGCGATGTTTTGTAATACATATTTCATAAATTATTTATATTAATGACTATACTAGTATATCTAAAAAATAATATAAATATTTCATAATTATTATTCTAGATGTTATGAAACCATGAAAAAGGTATAAGGACTGGAACCATCAAATCAAAACCGTCATTGATAAATGACAACATATCATTTGAATGTCTATTTTAAAGATGAATTTTTAAAAATATGATTTTTAAAAAATTTTATGTAATTGAATATAGTGACTAATTAAAGATTTTGTATCTAGATTAAACATACATAAGAAATATTTTTATTGAATTGTTTGTGTCAGCGTGTATGCAATAAAAAAACTATAGGTAAGTGATTTATGATTAAATATCATTTTAATTGAAATTATTTTGGATAAATTAATATTTTTGGAAATTATATGATCCATATAAAAATAATAAATTTTCATTTATTAACCTCTCGTTATTTATGGAATTTTTTTGATTTATTATATTTTTAATTTCTTTGTAATTCAAAATTCTTCAAAAAATGTTTTTACGAAAAGTTTCCCTTATTAATTACATTATTTATCCTCTATATCCATTATCCATATAATTTTTTAAAGCCTGTATTTAATATAATAAAATCATTTGAAAAGTCAATTTTAACCATGGTTTAATTTCAATAAAATGAATTAGATTGATTCTAATATTCTTTTTCTGAATTTTTCTTATTTTAATGAAGGTGTGACAGAATGCTTATTTTTTTCCAATAATAAAAACTATATAATTTATATCCATCAATCAATAAAGTTTTTTATTATTATGTTACTATTTTACTTGGTTTTTATAAATTGAAATATTTTCCTTCAAAAATTTGTATATTTTATCTTTAATAAATGATATCAAAATGAAATTTCGACATTATTAATAAAATATTATAGTGATCTGTAAATATATTTTTCATCATAGAAAACATACATTGATGTTAAATTCACATTTTAAGGGATAGAAATCCATTATTAATCCAAATTATTTCTATTGATGGTTTATGATTATTATGGTGATATTTTTAAGAAACCCTTTTATATTTCATGGGAAAAACTATACTGATATGATAAACGATTTAGGATCTCATGGAATGCATATGGTTGGATTTTGACTATGTGATGAGTGGGACAAAAGATATAAATACCTCTAATTAATTGGGTTTTGATAAAAAAATTGTGAAACTGAAATGAAATTATGGATTTATAAAACTCATCATAGATGATATACTGATCATGATAGAATTTAATCTAAAGATAATGTTGTAAATAAAATGGAGACAATTTACATTATAGGATATTTACTATGATATTCATGGGAATAATCATTGAATATGGATATAATTTTTAATTATTTATTTACTCTTCAGTCCTACGGATTTTCTTATTATATGTTCATGGGGATGGTGATTGATTATTAAGGATTCTAAAATATTTGGAATTATTTTTTCTATCATGAAAATGCGTTTTTCCATGATTTATGATTAATGAAACTTGAATTCTTATTTTTTATTGTTAAAATTTATAATTATTTTCTCATTTCCTTATAGTTATCATATGGTCACATGTTATTATTGATTTATGTCTCTTATTCATACCCTTTTTGATCATCAATTCTCACCCATTCTTATTCTTCCTTTTCCCCTTATTATAAAGATTAGTCTCATGTAGGGTACAACAATGAATTGTTATTAGTGAGAAGATATATGTGGATAATAATGAAGACCATACACGAAATATATTTACATTTTATCTAGTCTGTAAAGGCTATAATCCATTCTTGATCTAGGATATATATTGTTTTCAAATGTATTAAATATTCATTAAAAATATGTAATATATATTTATGAAACGTTCAGTTCATCTTATTTGAAATCAACGAAGGATTAAGTTATTTGTAAATATCATCATTATATAACATTATTGAAACCCATAGGTAAATGTCTTTGTGTAGGATAATATGTTTAATTATTATTAAATTAGATATTGCATCATTTTCATTGAATATATATCATGGTATACATATTATAATATAGACACATATGTTGTACTTATGAACCGATGGGTAAAAATTGAATGGGGTATGATTGAGTATTTTCTCAATCAAGCTATTGAACAATGAGTGGGACTTAGAATATTATCCTCTATATACACACATGGGTGGGGGGGAATATTTACAATAGATCACTTTT
Source organism: Viscum album (assembly GCA_963277665.1). Lineage (NCBI taxonomy): Eukaryota > Viridiplantae > Streptophyta > Magnoliopsida > Santalales > Viscaceae > Viscum > Viscum album. The sequence goes on from OY728145.1 coordinate 452,356,286, forward strand.
TATGGATAATTATGATCAATTTCAATAGATGATGAACTTGAATAATCTTAATTTAATCTTATATTATATATATTGAAATGAAATTTTCATGATTTAGAAATAATTTGACATATTTACATTATTACATGATTTCTCAATGAGATATATTTTATTCTCACCCTAACCATTTATAGTTTATTTTCTGATTAATATTAAATGATGACATTGAGGTGGTGAAAGAAATTCTATTTTAATGAATTTTATTTTTTGATGTTACTGTTATGAGTTCCTTTAAATAAAGAAAATTATAAAGTTGTATTCATTCATATACTCAAGAATTAGATGTTCGGTTAGAAGTAAAAAGACCAAATGGCATGATGACCCCATCCCATGTTGATATCCAATAATCGATAGAAATTTCTCAAAATTACAATAAATATTTTGAATCACCCAATAGTTAAATTCAAATTGATTTTGGGATTAAATTGGATATATATATATCTCTTCAATTACATAGGAGTGGATGTCATGTTTGATATTCAAACTCAATCTATGATCATCTTTCATCTATAATATGAGTATTAGTTTCCAATGGATGTTTTTCCATTGTATAGGTATTACTACATTTTCCATAGGGATAGATACATAAAATGATTAAAAAGAAGATAAATACTAAAAAACATCTATTGTTTAGGATTATGATGATTTACCTTATATAAAATTAGCAAGTCTTCCCAAGATTCATGTAATATGGTTTTTGATTGATCCCATAACTAGTGTTGCACCTATTTTAAATATCATATGTATAATTTCCCTAATGAGTTATAGAAACTGTTGAACAGATAATAAAATATGACTAAAAAGGTATTCATTTTCTTAGAGAAATATTTTTTCAAGAATATATTAATTTTAATTAAATTAATTATTGGCCAATGCATAGGTCATTAATTACTGAAACATTTACAAGACCTCTATTATCGAAAATTATCCCATACTCCATATCGATGATCTATATTCCCAATTACGAGGATCTCTATATTTTTCCAAAATTTAATTTTGATCTATATATCATCAATTTGGTGTCAATAAAGAGGATATATAGTGTAAAAAATTTATATGAAGTTTATTCGTTATAAATTTATATTAATATCAATATTACTTGTCAATAATACTACTATGTTTATGTATTTATGGAATGTAGTCTTTATAGATTATGTTGATGAGTTTTTGGTAGTATTTATATATGACACTATTATATATTAAACATGAAATGAAGATCAGAAATAACATTTTTTCAATATAGTGATGACCCTCAGAAAGGTGAATATATGATAAATTCACTAAATAATAATTTTAAAATAAAATTTCATATTATCGTGTCATATAAAATCATGTGATATGATATCATTGGAACTTTAAAATAAATAATTTATTGAAAAAATTAATAAAATAACCATGAAAACTGGGATATGTAATTGTTTTTGATTTTACTGGATACTATGAGCAATATGTGAGTGATTTATTATAGATATAATATCTAAAAAACATGTTGAATATAGAGGGGGCCATTTTCCTATATATATATATTAATGTGGGAAATATGTCAAGTACCTTAATAGAATGTTTCTTAGTACACCTATTCAAAAACTAACTTGTAGTGGATAACGTTTTTTTATAATTTTGGATACATTAAATAATAGATTATGAATATAATGAGGGTAGAATGAAATAATGATAAACTATTCCTCGTTATAATTTAAAACTAATAAGAAACATTACATGACCTATGATTTGGGTTTAGGACGTAATAATTTTTGTACTACAATTAGGATTTAATTATCTCTATGGTCAAATACGTAATATATATTCTTATTATAAATTATTTATATATATATTCACACTAAAAAAGTTTAATATAAATTGGTAAATATTAATATATTTGATACAATATTATGTCATGACTATACATTACCATGCTACTGGAGAGGACAATGTAGATTATTGTATCCGCTAGAAAGGCCATGAATGTTTTCCCATGATGAGGATTGAAAGGAATCAAATATTAATATATATTTAGAGGAAGGATCCATAATTAATGATGAAATGTGACTTATAATATTATTCATATATAAATTTACATACATCAATCCATAAGAGGATTGCGGAGGCATAAAAGTTGGATGGGGAATATACTAGAAATTAAAAAAAATTACATAGTTCTTCTGTTATTGTGATTCTATGAGAAGGCTCAGGAACCAAGTTTTATCTCATTAATAATTCATTTGATTAATGATATATTGGATTAATCTCAATGTCCATAATTATTTATTAATTCTATATTAATGAGGATATACAGATATATGCAAGTGTATTTCTTGTGGGACAACATCTATAACAACCAAGGTATTTATAGAATAATGTTTTTTCACTTCTATTAATATTTTGGAATAAGATATTATTTTTATGTTAATGAGGATACTATGTTTGATAGCGTACTCAACTTGAAACAAATGGATTCTTTGAAATCTTACATTGCATACATCCTTGAGTTATAATGAAAAATAATATAATATTATTATTATTTTAAATGGTAGTCATCGCGTTGTCTTTGTAATAGTTGGAATTAATATAACTTACTACCATATGATTATACATGTTTTTTAATTGTTTTAAATTTATCCAATACATTTTACGGGATGAAAATAAGTATGAATCTGATTTTAAGCATTAAATAATCTAATATTTCTTAAAAGGTTGTTTTAACACCTTTTGATGGAGAACAATTTTTAAATAATGTTTTTGTTGATTATATATATATTATATTTCCAAAAATAATCTTCTTCTAAAAAATTGGGACATGAAAATTTAGTTTGGATAAATTTCTGGTAATATTCTGATAAAGTTCATTTTTAATGAATAGTGAAAAATACCGAATTTTATGTCAAATCCGCATTATCATATAATTTTTTATATAGTTATATTGAAAATTTAGTTTGTCTCCATCTTTAATTGTATCATATATTTACCATTTAATACAATTTTGGTCATTGTAAGTAATTTTTATTTGAAATTGGGAATGAACAGTTGTCAATCTTTAGGTAGGTTTTACTTCATAAGAACATGCTTTTGGGTTTTGACAACAGAAATTAATTTTTTATTTATTTATGCAAATTTTGTTCATTGAATTTGGAAAATTGGATTTAATATTTATAATAATGAGGTAAAAATTTTGTAAATAGGTACATTTTAGTTTTAGACACTATGAATAGTAATTTCATTTATTATTTCTTTTAACCATGGTTAAAGGGTAAATAAGGTAAATAAGGTTAAAATATAAAATTATCATAATATTAAACTACCATAACCCATTTACTAATACAAGTGGATGAGATATGTTCGACCGTGGGAATCCTTGTGTCGATTTTGGGTCCCCATGGAGCCACATGAATGTGAAAATGACATTTAATAGGAATTAATTTAATTTAAAGAAACAAATATAACAGAAACAAGAATATTTTACTAAAACAATGATTATATTGGGTTATATAAGTGATAGTTTCGACAATCAGTAGTAATTAGAATGATAAAATAATTTTTTATATGATGGTATTTTTTTAAAAATTTTAGATATCAAATAAATAAAATTATTTATGACACAATGATGATGTATTGATTACATTATTAATGAATGATTTATATAAATGAAATTATAAATATTAAGTAATACTAAATTAAATCTTTTAATGTTAACCATGAATTTTATGGATTAATATGACTTTTTTGTTTTGAATTCATGTTGTTTGTTTGATATAATAATGTTTTTATTTATTGTTTAAAAACTCATGATATTAATAGTATAAAAGCTGACATTAATGAGTTTTTAAAACAAATACAATTTTATTATATAATATAATATTTCGGAAAATCATATATTTGGCCAAATGACATAGATAATGTTGAACATATCATTAATGAACCACTTTATGATCTATTGGTATTTTATTGTAACTATATTAACCTTATATTATGAATATACATGAAGGCATGATAAGAGTTAAATAAGTTAACAAAGGTTTAAAGAAAAAAGATAAGGTTAAATATGTGACCTAGACTTGTATAAAATGTATTGGTTGGCAGGTTTTCTAGAAAAAGGCATCTTATATTTGAAATTAATGACTTTGAGACCATTTGAAATCAAGAATCATTTATAATAAAATAATACTTCCTAACATTCCTACAGTGCTTCTCATCACTATTAAAAAATTGAATTACCTCTACCCATTTAATCACACCTCTAAAGCCCCTTGGCTCATCCAGCCTCTACCAATATAATCGAACAACATCCCTATCTTCCTCATACAATCCTTACCTTGTGAAATGGCCATTCAAAATATCCTTTTGGCTCAAATCAAAGGGAGTAACACGATTTAAGAGGTAGCATCTTCTCTAAAGATTATTCCCTTTATTTTACTTCTACACTCCCTATTATATTATTATTTTTTGGATTAAATAACAACACCAGTATCCTAAATATACTAGAATGTGGTTATGAGAATTATTCTAAATACTATTACACACACCTCCATCTAATGGATACAAACACACTGTTTTTGTTTATGGCGAACTACTGCATCACAAAAATATGATTATACGATTTTTTTCCTGCCACCTCTCATGATGGCTATTATAATGGAATTATATTTATATATGATACATATTATAGTTATAGTTCCTATATGAATATTTTTTTTATTTTAATCATTCCTTTATGCTTTACATAATGTGTTAATACGATAACTTCATTTGAGAATGTGCGGACTACTAGCCCCTCCAACTGATATGACTCACTCATGACTTACCTGGAACATATAAACGATGTAATTAATAATCATATTTAACATATATAAAATATTATATTATATTATAATTATAATATACCTATGTATCATTTATTTTTAATTCCTTTGAATATGAAAAATAATTGAAAGCAACGTTAATGTGTACGTATAACTTACCGTCTCCCAGAATGGTGCATTTCATTTATTATCATCAAATGTTGTGTTATAATATAAATAAAAATATATACTGGATATATATGATATTTAAATCATGAATATCATTCTGGAGATAATGAAAATTTTACTACATGGAAATTTTTTAATTATAACAAGTTCATTTTTTTACTCAAGTACTGAATATCAACAAAATTAATGATATTAAGTTAAATACATTTATACTGTTTATTATGTTGTATTAAGTGATATTATAGGAATAATAAACATAATAAAGGTTCATGATAAAGTAGAAATTAACTAATGTTTATTATTCTGGGAGAATAAGTAACATACATGATGAGTCAGACTCAAGGTAAGGGAATTCATCAGAATACCATATCATTGAGACATATTTTGATTTATACATTTCATTATTTTATACAGTTTATAAACCGCTTTGAATATTTATTTAATTCAATGGAATATTTTTCTATGATGTGTTTTACCAAATTAAAAAATAAGAATTTAACTTATGTGATGACAACAACATTTCCACCACAGCGAGCATTATTTGATATTTGTATTCCTAAAAACACTGTAACGTTTTTATTAGTAAAATAAATGAAATATACCCTTTTTTCTTATTTTGGTATTGAAAATGGAACTGGGAAACAATTTATTGGGTGAATATCATGATATTATATATTGGGATTTCAATGTTATCATTAATTTTTGAGTTTATGGGTTATGATTTTGTTATAGTTCTTGGGCATTATTTACATATACGGGTGGTTCCAGGATAAACTATGGGCAGGTGAGACCGAGATAGCTCTCCAACACATTATTTAACATGAAATAGTTAAATGATAATTTTTCTCCTAAAAGATTTGGGTAATATATTGTGATGGGTATTCCAAATGTGACTCTATATGTAGCAATGAAGATATACAATGTAAATATGTCATAGATGCCACAAGTTACCTTTATGATTTATTATTTCTATGTATTATTCATAAATATTATGATTTCAAGAGTCGTGTTAATGTGCTTATTTTATATGTGTCACGACCCGTCCTCGGGGCCCGTGCCGTGACTACTCCAAGCCCGCCTTCCATAGGCCAGGGGCTGGCGACTAGCACCAATGGCGTAAATCCCGATAACTGGGAACACATTGCCTTTATAAAAGTAAACAAAACACTACAGAGTACAAGCGGAAGAAGTAAACACTAAGTACAAGAGAAGTGATGAAAAGTAAAAAGGCCAGAATACAAACCCAAAAGAAAGTACAACTACAAATGAACAAGTACAACAGAAAAGACAACAGCTGGAAGGACGGAAGCAGCTCCTGGGTCATCCTCCTCGGATCCTACCTGAAGGGTAGGTACAGATAGCGTAGCTCCTGGTCGTCCACCACGTATCCTACCTGAAGGGTAGGTATAGATAGCCTCCTCCACGCTCTCGTCCGTCAACCTCCTCTATGTGTCGTCTCGTCGTGTAGTCCACCTCCGGGTACTGACTCGTCATGTAGTCCACCTCCGGGTACCGTCCAGTCCTCAAACACTCGGCCTCCGTCAGCACTGTCCATCGTCTGCAACCAACACAACGATGTGCGGGCATAGCCCGTGCAGGGGTGAGTATAACGATACTTAGTAGGGACCTCGAGACCCTCAAGGTCTCACTAAACCAACAAGGATAACCACAAGAAGATCTCAACAGATAACCTCTACTTAGATATATGCCCATACATATACCTAAGTTATCAAGTAACCCATCTCAATCATGAGGAAACATAAGGATTGTGAAATCAACGGATAACCACTACCCAGGTATATTCCCATACATATACCTAATTTACCAAGTAACCCATCTTAATGATAAGGTAAACACAAAGGTCAAAAGTCTCAGCTCAAACCAGGATTTTCATTATCGAAACTATAACTACTGAAGAGCTCCGTCTCAGGAGTGTACAGTGGTCCTATCACGACTCTGAGGTACTGCTCACTAACCTAAGATTGCTGAGGTACTCCTCCTGTCGAGTAATATGGGCCTACCGCTACAACCAAGCGCTTCCCACCATGGGTCTGCCGCTACAACCAAGTTCTCCCATGTGCCGCTACAACCATGCGCACCTCTATATTGGGTCTGCCGCTACAACCAAGCGCTCCCCTGTGCCGCTACAACCAAGCGCACCCCTGTCGTGGGTCTACGGCTACAACCATGTGCTCCCCTGTGCCGCTACAACCAAGCGCACCTCTGTCGTGGGTCTCTCGCTACAACCAAGCGTTCCCCTATGCCGCTACAACAAAGCACACATCTGTCGTGGTTCTTCCGCTACAACCAAGTGCTCCCCTGTGCCGCTACAACCAAGCGGACCTCTATCGTGGGTCTGCTGCTACAACCAAGCGCTCCCCACTGGGCTATCCGTAACACATTGAGTCGATCGGTCAAGCAGTCGTCAGGTCTCAGCCGGCTACACGGTCTCCGTACTTCGCACGCTCGTCTCTGGGAAGGTCCGCTCCACGAGCTACAGGTCGATACTCCATGTATCTCAAAGTCCCACGAATAATTATCTCAAAGGACCGCCTCGTCATAGGGGTCTCAACGCAACAGACGACGCGTCAATCGGACGCCCGGTCTGTGAGTTACTAGCCTTTTCTTCCTAGGGGCCCGGTTGGTTCCGTGCACGAACCAACCCGGCCGTATCACAACTGTACCCTGAACTCCCATAGGTTATACTCATAGGGACCTTTTCTCAACAAGATCACCAACGCCGCTGACGGTTCGTCAAACGGACGTTCTGTCAGAAAGGTATCAGCTTTTCCGTTCTAGGGGCCCGGTTGGATTTTGGGTGCATTCCAACCCGGCCACTATCCAACTGCATCCAAAACTTGGACGGAGGATGCCAAAAGTTCCGTATCGTCAACAGGAACACAACAAAACAGACGGCGCGTCAATCGGACGCCCGTCTGGAAGTTATTGGCTTTTTCGTCACGGGGGCCCGATTGGTTTTTAAGTTAAAACCAACCCGAATGTACTCCAACTGCATCCAAACCTTGAGTGGAGTAAGCCAAAATATCTCTCTCACTTAGAGGAATTCAACAAAACTGACGGCACGTCAATCGGACGTCCGTAGCTCAAGATATGAGCGTTTCCGCTCCGAGGGCCCGGTTGGTTTCGTGTACGAACCAACCCGACCGAACCCAAAGTATTCCGAAACCTTGAGTGCAATATACCGAAACGACCGTCTTGAAGCAAGGATTGCGTTGCCGTTGACGGCGTGTCGTTCGAAGGCACGTAGCTCATGTTACGAGCATTGGACCGAAAACGGTCCGAAGACGGGGGGTCCGGGCCGGGGCCAACCCCCCCCCCCCCCCCCCCCCCCGGGTCGGCCGAACCGGGTCGACCCGACCCGGTTGGTTCCGTGCACGAACCAACCCGGCCGTATCACAACTGTACCCTGAACTCCCATAGGTTATACTCATAGGGACCTTTTCTCAACGAGATCACCAACGCCGCTGACGGTTCGTCAAACGGACGTTCTGTCAGAAAGGTATCAGCTTTTCCGTTCTAGGGGCCCGGTTGGATTTTGGGTGCATTCCAACCCGGAAACTATCCAACTGCATCCAAAACATGGACGGAGGATGCCAAAAGTTCCGTATCGTCAACAGGAACACAACGCAACAGACGGCGCGTCAATCGGATGCCCCGTCTGGAAGTTATTGGCTTTTTCGTCACGGGGGCCCGATTGGTTTTTAAGTTAAAACCAACCCGAATGTACTCCAACTACATCCAAACCTTGAGTGGAGTAAGCCAAAATATCTCTCTCACTTAGAGGAATTCAACAAAACTGACGGCACGTCAATCGGATGTCCGTAGCTCAAGATATGAGCGTTTCCGCTCCGAGGCCCCGGTTGGTTTCGGGTACGAACCAACCCGGCCGAACCCAAAGTACTTCGAAACCTTGAGTGCAATATACCGAAACGACCGTCTTGAAGCAAGGATTGCGTTGCCGCTGACGGCGTGTCGTTCGGAGGCCCGTAGCTCATGTTACGAGCATTGGACCGAAAATGGTCCGAAGACGGGGTGTCCGGGCCGGGGCCAACCCCCCCCCCCCCCCCCCCGCCCCCGGGGTCGGCCGAACCGGGTCGACCCGACCCGGCTGGCCTGGTCCGGTCCGGCCAGGGCGCGGCCCGGCCGGTCCGGCTCGGCTCGGCCGAGCGGCCGAGCGCGGAATCCACGGGGGCACGCTGCCCCCGTGTGAGGAACCCGCGACCCCGGTCGGGACCGCCTTGCCAGCGGACGCGGCGGTCGGGCCGCGTCCCTCCACCGGTTCCACGCGGCCGCGGAACTGCGTCGCCGCCACGGCTTCAGCCACGGCGGGTTTTTCCGGCGGCGCGCCGTCCGCCGGCGGGAGTTTCCGCGGGCCACCGGACGCGCTCCGATGGTCCGTTTTATGTGCGGTCTTCGCCAGTGGTCCTCCCGGGACCCGATCTTCACTGCGAGGCCCTCAAAATGTCTTCACGGCCCGATTCACCATCGATCGTCGATCCGCACTTCGACAGCAAACTGCGGGGTCTTCAAAATGCCTCTGCGGCCCTAACTCCGCCCGCGGTTTCGCTCTGCTTCAACGGCGTGGCACGATGGAACCACGCTCCTTCGCCGCGTTCTTCCTCGTGTCCGCATGGTGTCGTTGCACTGTTCCGCCTTTGTTCATGCCGCAACGATCTCAAACAACAAGAGGGGAAGGAGGGTCGGCCGTGTTTGTGCGGTCCGACCTTCCCCCGTTAGTTTGATAACAGGCAGCCCAAAAAAAATAAGGAAGAAAGGCGACAGATGAGATCACGATCAAAAATATAACTAATCCCCCATAACATCCTGCAAGAGAAATTCCCGACCCGCAAGGAAAACATTCGCGGATCAACTAGGTAATCAGTTGATCCGTGTTCAATTGTTTTCTTTAGAATGAAAGAAAGAAAGAAAGAAAGAATTTAAGGGAATAAAATTATTCTCAACATGAAAATCTCCTACCTTGTCGAAGTCGTCGAGTGAGGGTTCGTCGCGGATTTTCTCGTCGCAGAAGAAACGTCGTGAAAGGAGAGTCGTCAGCGTCACGTCGTCGATCTCCGGGGGTTTGGCGTTCTTCGCCGGAGGTCGGAGCATTCTTCGCGTTCTTCGTGTTCTTCGCGTTCTTTGCGTTCTTCGTCGATGAACGAAGAATTCTCTCTCTGCTCTCCCGAAGGTTTAACACAACACAAACCCCCTCAACAAAAATAAAATAAGTCCTCAACTTATTTTATTATCAACTTAAGAATTAAAAAACAAAGATAAGAAACGAACAATTAAATTCGAAGAATTAATTGTAAAACTTAACTGCCCAATTAATTGGTGCGTTAAGGAAATAAGAAAACACGTCAGTGGACTTTCATAATGACGGGTTTTCGCGGGTGCGTTACTTAGCGAAAAAGAAACGGTGGGGCTCGTGTGGGTCCCACCTCGCAAATATCCTACCAAGAGGGTAGGATATTTTTGGATAGCACCCTATCCGCTTCAATCCAGCTTAAGTAGCTTCAAGTGGCTTCAAGTGGCTTCCAAGCGGCTTAAGTGAAATAAAATAAAGTTTGTCGTACAATTATTTTATTTCTTAACTTTAAGCCCGAAAATTAAATACCACACCCGAGTAAATGCAACTCCGGAAGAGGCGTTTCTAAGCAATTATCGGCGCTGCGATTACATCGGTGCCCTGAGAATTCGATTCCGAGCACCGGTTCAAAAGTTATAAAAACCTGCTCGTCCGTTCACTGAACGTACCCGAGCCAAACTTTGGAAATTGATTCAGGGCACACCGGGCCTCAGAATCAGGCGCCGTCAGAAACTGCGTTCTTGTAAAATTCCAAAGAAATTTAAAAGAAAAATTTCCTTGGAATTTACGGGTCTTTACATTACTCCCACCACAGGCCTTTATGTCCTCGTAAAGCATCACCACGAACTTAGGGAAACAAAGGTGGTATCGAGCACGCATCTGAGCATTCCGCTCCCATGTGCTTACCTGGAGGTTCACGTGCTGCCAAAGAAAGTGTACCAGAGGAATCGATCGTCCCTGTAGGATCCGCTCCTGTCGATCCTTGATCCTCACTAGAACCTCTGTGGAAGTAACCCCATCGCCATTGTCCTTCTCCCCATGGTCGATGATATGCGGAGGGTCGAGCACGTATCTCCTCAGTTGGGATACGTGGAAAACGTCATGCACCTAGTGCAACTGAAGTGGATGGGTCAAGCGGTAAACCACCTCGCCTACCCAGCTGAGGACCTTGAAAGGTCCGTTGAACCTTGGAGATAACTTGCCGCTTTGGCCACATCTCCGTAAACCTCGTCGAGGTGAGACTCGTAAGAAGACGAGGCCATCATCCTCGAACTCCAGAGGTCTCCATTTTCTGATAGAACTAAAACTCAAAACGACTGCTTCTAAGAGGGTAAGGTTGATCGACTCAAAAGTGATCGGTTGCACCCTCCTGTGCATGAGTTTAACATGTGCTGCCCAGGGTTTCCTTTTTGCCGACCATGGAAAACTCATCCCGACGTTTGCCTAATAACGTCAATTTGAGTATGAACAGTGATTGCCAAATCCATACTCAAAATAACTTCGTAAGGCCTCGACGCTGCCACCAAGAGGTCCCAACTGAGACTCTCGCCTCAAGGGTCAGATCACACCGTCGGCCTAAGTGTGACTATCGGGTCTCCTCCCAAAGGCATATCCAGACGTGAGGGTCAAGTCAACGGCTTAACCTGAAACTCTAGGTCTGGGACTAGATTCATGGAAGTAAGGGATGATTCGTATCGATGTCTATGGATACGACAGCTAGTAGAAGGCAAATTCCTCACATCGAATCATCCTTAGAGCCCTTTTTGGTTGAAATCCATGACCGCAGGCATCTAATTTCTTCCCCTAATCTCTAACTCCCTGAGTCTACTGGGGAATACAAAGGCGGGTGATGGTAACATGTTGAAATGTACACCACCACAAGCTGCTCTCCTAGCTCTGCCTCCATGTCTGCTGCTTTGCAGATTCATCTGTCCTTAACATTTCCTCTTCTTGAAACATTTTACACGCCTAAGTTCCCAAGACTGGCGCTAGTTTCCTGCTTTCCAAACTTCTACCATTCTCTGGCTGTATTTGTTCAGCAAATAATTCTCAACCACAAAGGTTCATTCTATCACCCTATCCAAAGTAGGAATTCATATAGAAACGGTGCTGGCTCGGAAGCCCTTAAACATACCATACTCGGAGGTCCGACCTCTATTGCACTAATCGAAACACATCCATCGAGTACCCGGTATGTTCGGTATGCCTCGATGAATTCTCAGATATCAACACGTCGTCCCGCCGAAACTGTATAAGCTCTAGAAAACTCTATTCCATCCCCTCAAGCCAGTCCGCAGCTGCCTATGAGTCAGGTTCGCCTCGGAACTTGAGGGTATCCGATGTTTGAACACATGTAAGGCAGTAAGCATACTTGTGTCACCTATCAGTACTGCCGGTTGTAACTACTGACCAACAGGTAGTGATGTATAGCTGACACACTACCCAAAGGTACTATCTCAGGCATCAGTCCCCGTACAGAAGCCTCATCACTATGCAGACTATCCTCATGGTAATTCACTGGAAAACACTAGTGGCCATGTCCACCATCCACTCTACTGATGTCTCAGCTAGGCGGAAAACCCAAGCAATCGCCTCCAGCCACTGCTCTGCTGTCTGGGAATCTATCTTGCCTCGTAACCTCAGAGGCCGCTGCTGTTGGAACTCGTGCAACGTGCTATGCCAGCGTGCACGGTTTGCTAGTATAGCTGTTGGCATCTGCTGCCCAACAGGTAGTGGTGCAGCTGGTACACCACCAGAGGGTGCCAACATAGTAAAAAGGGCCCTGCACCAGAGCCTCTTCGCTCGGTGAGCCGTCATCGAGTACTCTCTCGGAACTCCAACTGATTGTCTGCGTGGAGAAATCCTGAACAAATGCGTCACGATCAACGTTTATACCTGGTGAGATGACCTGGTTTGAGATGACTTTAATACTTTGGAAACACACATGCAATCAGTGTTTTCGTGTACAAAGTCAGAAATCAGTAGTCAGGGTCCTGGTGTACAGATACGTCGGCCGTCGCACCAACACTGGACTCCCTGAACTGAAGACCACACTCGGTACCCTTAACACTATTGCTTCACATAGAGAAAGATCAGTGTCCTGAGTTCTGCGGTAGAACCAAACTACTCTGATACCAATTTGTCACGACCCGTCCTTGGGGCCCGTACCGTGACTACCCCAAGCCCGCCTTCCATAGGCCAGGGGCTGACGACTAGCACCAAAGGCATAAATCCCAATAACTGGGAAGCCATTTCCTTTATAAAAGTAAACAAAACACTACAGAGTACAAGCGGAAGAAGTAAACACTAAGTACAAGAGATGTGTTGAAAAGTAAAAGGGCCAGAATACAAACCCAAATGAAAGTACAACTACAACTAAACAACTACAACAGAAAAGACAACAGCTGGAAGGATGGAAGCAGCTCCTGGGTCGTCCTCCTCGGATCCTACCTGAAGTGTAGCTACAGATAGCACAGCTCCTGGTCATCCACCACGGATCCTACCTGAAGGGTATGTATAGATAGCCTCCTCCATGCTCTCATCTGTAAACCTCCTCTATGTGTCGTCTCGTCGTGTAGTCCACCTCTGGGTACTGACTCGTCGTGTAATCCACCTCCGGGTACCGTCCAGTCCTCGAACGCTCGGCCTTCGTCAGCACTGCCCGTCGTCTGCAACCAACACAACGAGGTGCGGGCATAGCCCGTGTAGGGGTGAGTATAACGATACTCAGTAGGGACCCCGAGACCCTCAAGGTCTCACTAAACCAACAAGGATAACCACAAGAAGATCTCAACAGATAACCTCTACTTAGATATATGCCCATACATATACCTAAGTTATCAAGTAACCCATCTCAATCATGAGGAAACTTAAGGATTGTGAAATCAACGGATAACCACTATCCAGGTATATACCCATACATATTCCTAAGTTATCAAGTAACCCATCTCAATCATGAGGTAAACACAATGGTCAAAAGTCTCAGCTCAAACCAGGATTTTCATTATCGAAACTGTAACTGCTGAAGAGCTCCGTCTCAGGAGTGTACAGTGGTCCTGTCACGACTCCGGGGTACTGCTCACTAACCTAAGACTGTTGAGGTACTCCTCCTATCGAGTACTGTGGGCCTGCTGCTACAACCAAGCGCTTCCCACCATGGGTCTACCACTACAACCAAGCGCTCCCCTGTGCCTCAACCAAGCGCACCTCTGTCGTGGGTCTACCGCTACAACCAAGCGCTCCCCTGTGCCTCTACAACCAAGCTCACCTCTATCGTGGGTCTGCCGCTACAACCAAGCGCTCCCTTGTGCCGCTACCACCAAGCGCATCTCTATTGTGGGTCTGCCGCTACAACCAAGTGCTCCCCTGTGCTGCTACAACCAAGCGCACTTCTGTCGTGGGTCTGCCGCTACAACCAAGTGCTCCCCTGTGCCGCTACAACCAAGCGCACCTCTGTCGTGGGTATGCCGCTACAACCAAGCACTCCCCACTGGGCTATCCGTAACACACCGAGTCAATCGGTCAAGCAGTCGTCAGGTCTCAGCCGACTACATGGTCTCCGTACTCCGCACGCTCGTCTCTGGGAGGGCCCGCTCCACGAGCTACAGGTCGATACTCCAAGTATCTCAATGTCCCACGAAGAAGTATCTCAAAGGACCGCCTCGTTATAGGGGTCTCAACGCAACAGACGGCGCGTCAATCGGACACTCGGTCTGTGAGTTACTAGCCTTTTCGTCCTAGGGGCCCGGTTGGTTAGGTGCACGAGCCAACCCGGTCATATCACAACTGTACCCTGAAATCCCATAGGGTATACTCATAGGGACCGTTTCTCACCAACGCCGCTGACGGTTCGTCAAACGGACGTTCTGTCAGAAAGGTATCTGCTTTTCCGTTCCAGGGGCCCGGTTGGATTTCGGGTGTGATCCAACCTGTCCACCATCCAACTGCATCCAAAACTCGGGCAAAGGATGCCAAAAGTTCTGTATCGTCAAAAGGAACGCAACGCAACAGACGGCGCGTCAATCAGACGCCCGTTCTGGAAGTTATTGGCTTTTTCGTCCCGGGGGCCCGGTTGGTTTTTAAGTTAAAACCATCCCGACCGTACTCCAACTGCGTCCAAACCTTGAGCGGAGTAAGCCAAAAGATCCGTCTCACTTAGAGAAATTCAACAAAACTGACGGCACGTCAATCGGACGTCCGTAGCTCAAGATATGAGCGTTTCAGCTCCGAGGGCCCGATTGGTTTCGTGTATGAACCAACCCGGCCGAACCCAAAGTATTCCGAAACCTTGAGTGCGATATACTGAAACGACCATCTCGAACCAAGGATCACGTTTCCGCTGACGGCGCGTCATTCGGAGGCCCGTAGCTCATGTTAAGGGCATTTGACCGAAAATGTTCCGAAGACGGGGAGTCCGGCCCGACCCCCCCCCCCCCCCCCCCCGGGGTCGGCCGTACTAGGTCGACCTGGTCTGACCCGGTGGGCCCGGTCCGGTCCGGCCAGGGCGCGGCCTGGCTCGGCTGGCCGGTCCGGCTCGGCTCGGCCGAGCGGCCGAGCGAGGGGGCGCGCTGCCCCCCGTGTGAGGAACCCGCGGCCCCGGTCGGGGCCTCCTTGCCAACGGACGCGGCGGCCGGGCCGCGTCCCTCCACTGGTTCTGCGTGGCCACCGAACTGCGTCGCTGCCGCGGCTTCAGCCGCTGCGGGTTTTGCCGGCGGCGCGCCAGGCGCCGCCGCCGCGCCGGCAGGAGTTTCTGCGTGCCATTGGACGCGCTCCGGTGGTCCGTTTTGTGTGCGGTCTTCACCAGTGGTCCTCCCGGGATCCGATCTTCCCTGTGAGGCCCTCAAAATGTCTTCGCGGCCCGCTTCACAATCGATTGTCGATCCGCAATTCGACAGCAAACCGCGGGGTCTTCAAAATGCCTCTGCGACCCCGACTCCGCCCGCGGTTTCGCCCGGCTTCAACGGCGCGGCGCGATGGCGCCGCGCTCCTTCGTCGCGTTCTTCCTCGTGTCCGCACGGTGTCATTGCACTATTCCGCCTTTGTTCGTGCCGCAACGATCTCAAACAACAAGAGGGGAAGGAGGGTCGGCCGTGTTCGTGCGGTCCGACCTTCCCCCGTTAGTTTGATAACAGGCAGCCCAAAAAAAAGGAAGAAAGGCGACAGAAGAGATCACGATCAAAAATAAAAATAATCCCCCATAACTTCCTGCAACAGAAATTCCTGACCCGCAAGGAAAACGTTTGTGGATCAACTAGGTAATAAGTTGATCCGTGTTCATTGTTTTCTTTAGAATGAAAGAAAGAAAGAAAGAAAGAATTTAAGGGAATAAAATTATTCTCAACATGACAATCCTGTACCTTGTCGAAGTCGTCGAGTGAGGGTTCGTTGCGGATTTTCTCGTCACGGAAGAAACGTCACGGAAGGAGAGTCGTCGGCGTCACGTCGTCGATCTCTGGGGGTTTGGCGTTCTTCGACGGAGGTCGGATCGTTCTTCGCGTTCTTCATGTTCTTCATGTTCTTCGCGTTCTTCGTTGAAGAATGAAGAATTCTCTCTCTTCTCTCCCGAAGGTTTAACACAACAAAAAACCCCTCAAAAAAAATTAAAATAAGTCCTCAACTTATTTTATTATCAACTTAAGAATTGAAAAACAATGATAAGAAACGAAAAATTAAATTCGAAGAATTAATTGTAAAACATAACTGCCCAATTAATTGGTGTGTTAAGAAAATAAGAAAACGCGTCAGTTGAGTTTCATAATGATGGGTTTTCGTGGGTGCGTTACTTAGCGAAAAAGAAACGGTGGGGATCGTGCGGGTCCCACCTTGCAAATATCCTACCAAGAGGGTAAGATATTTTTGGATAACACCATATCCGCTTCAACCCAGCATAAGTAGCTTAATGTGGTATCAAGTGGATTACAAGCGGCTTAAGTGAAATAAAATAAAGTTTGTCGTACAATTATTTTATTTCTTAACTTTATGCCCGAAAATTAAAAACCACACCCGATTAAACGCAACTCCGGAAGAGGTGTTTCTAAGCAATTACCGGCGCTGTGATTCCATCGGTGCCCTCAGAATTTGATTCCGAGCACTGGTTCAAAAGTTAGAAAAACCCGCTTGTCCGTTCACTGAACGTACCCGAGCCAAACTTCGGAAATTGATTCTGGGCACACCGGGCCTCGGAATCAGGCGCTGTCAGAAACTGCGTTCTTGTAAAATTCCAAAGAAAATTAAGAAAAAAATTTCCTTGGAATTTCCAGGACATGAACACTTAACTGTGGAGTTCTAATCAGGTAGGCTTCTGAAAAGTAAGGTGCACCTTGTTGGAAGTTTCCCAGGATGTGTGTGAGTGAGGACAAAGCACATTGGAAAGGACATGTGTTGGCCTGTGGGGACTATCATTAGTCAGATGACCCGTTCAGGCATGTGGGTGGACCCTGGGGTGGGCCTCACGTGTCTGCGGGGGCAACTGGTGGTACCTGGTAGGCCAGGACCGGATGACCTTGTTAAGGCGGGGTGTCTGTGCTGTCACTGGGACCCGGTTGTCACAATATGAGTTAAAAGAATGATTTCATTTATTTTTATGAATTTGTGGACTAATGTTTTATTTCCTTATTTTATGACCCTTACTAAGATTTTTATGTTCATCCCATGCTTTTGAAATTATTTTCACAGTGTATATGTAAGGGTAAGTGAATTGAAGAATTCAAGAGGATTAATATCTTGAAATTAATTCTTGTTTTATTTAAAGAGTTTTGTTATTATGAAAAAATGGTTAGAGTATAAGTGTCTAATTTGTAATTTTTGAGGTGTAATGTAATAGTTTTGGCCTAAACATCTAAATCTATAAACATGGAAGTATACTTAATAATAATTCATGATTTAAATCATGAATAAGTAATTTTTTAGGGCTGGGGACATATATTTTGTATCAGAGGTCAGCTTTTTCAACATTAGGAGTTTGGATATTGTTAAATTAATAACCATAAATTAATTTATGTTAATATTGAAATGATATAGATTTTTTAGATTACCATGTAGCTTTGCCTAACATATTTCTATGTTCAGAATGATTTTCACAGAGGAATCTAGGAATCTATGATGGGAAAATCTCAAGAGGAAAATAACCTTCCAAATCAGAAACCTCGAATGATCATAATATGAACTAATAGTTTGTCACGGTGATGGAACATATGACTTAGTATATAATTGGTGACGGTATCCAGGAATGAGATTATCCAGATCAACAAAAAAAGAACATGTCAGTAGTGGATAATTTCATGAGGTAGCATCCCCCTTTATTTAGAGGATCATCTGACCCGGTGCTAGGTGAAGGGTAGATTGAAGCATTGGAAAATATTTTAGATTTCATTGGTTGTTCAGAACATTAAAAGGTTAGTCATACTATTTACCATTTGGAAGTTGATGCTGATAAATGTTCCTAGATGGTTAATAATATAAGTGATAGTGAGAAGGTTGATTCCCTTTTTTGGATGAATTCAAAGGAATGTTTCTTTGGAAATATATTCCTATGGTTTTTTAACTTAGGATAGAAAAACAATTCCTAGAATTGAGTAAGGAGGATGGCTTAGTGGATTCTTATGAATAAAAAATCACTCGAAGGGAAATGTATGTTCCCAATTTCATACGGGGTCTTGAAAGTAAAATAAATCATTTTGACTCAGGATTAAATCAAAAATATAGAAGGGCTTTAGCCTCTCATTATTTCAAAAGTTATGAAAACTAGTTCAATGTGAGGAGACGGTGGAAATAGAGTTTACCGATGATCTTGTGTTCTTTAAAAAACAATAGAATAATTGGTTGATGTGGAAAACGAAATGGAATAACTCTTTAAAAAAGGATAATGGTATGAAAATTATGTTTAAAGATTGCGAAAATTTTGTTAAAAAACAAACTAGGGAATTCCTTTTTAATTTTGGTAAGTTCTTCTGATGTGGTAAAATAGGGCATAACACTTGTAATTTAACTGAAAAATATTAGGGTATTGTTAAGACAAAATCTGATTCACAATCAGTAAAATGTTTTAAGTGAAATGAAAAGGGTCATTATGAAGATTAGTGTCCAACAATGAACATAACAGAGGAAAATAAGCTAATCTATAAGTATATAGTGGTGGTGAAATCAGTTGATTCAACTTCAATATATATTTGGCTATCAAATGATGTAATATGATGTACACTATTGGTCAATTCATATTATGAAAATATGTTGTCAGATTTAGGGTCTACATATTCTTTCATTTCTGAAAAATTTTCTAGAAATCTGGGAATTCCATCTCATGATATGAATCATGAACATATGGTAAATAAACCAAGATGTAATGTTGAGATAAGAAAAAATTATAACAACCTTCCTTTAATTGTGTGTGTAATGAATCTACCATCAAACCTTATTTTTTCCTCTAGTAGAGTTTGATGTTATTTTGGGTAAGGATTTAATTTCTATTTATCATGCTATGATTGACTGCATAGCTAAAGTGGTATCTTTTTAGAAATATTTTCAGTTAGTGTACAAGAATGAACCCCTACTTTTGATAACATATCAGGAAGATGAAAAAATAGTAAATGATCGAAATGAATTTTACCATGAACATGTTTTTCAAAACAAAGGATGTTTTTAGATTAATGATTTTCTTGTAGAAAATG
This sequence comes from Viscum album, assembly GCA_963277665.1. NCBI lineage: Eukaryota > Viridiplantae > Streptophyta > Magnoliopsida > Santalales > Viscaceae > Viscum > Viscum album. Next base: position 452,376,064 of record OY728145.1, read on the forward strand.
AGTGTCATGAAGATTTTTATAATGAGTTCCTTTGTATAATACTTGATCCAGAAGTTGAATTTACTATTGACTTAGTTGTCGATGCTAAAGAAATGTCAAAAACCCCTTATTGGATGGATCACATTGAACATTTAGAGTGACCAAATCAATTTTATGAGGTATTAGATCAATGTCTCATTTCACCTAGCACATAACCATGGGGTGATCATGTCTAGTTTGTTAAAAATAAAGATGGTTCAATGATACATTGCATTGATTATAGAGCCATGAATAACATATTTGGTAAGAATAAGAATCATTTTCCACATATTGATGATTTTTTTGATCAACTCCAAAGGGAATAGTATTTTTCAAACATTAACATGAGCTCGAGGTACCATCATTTGAATGTAATGAAAGAAGATATTCCTAAGACCGCAATTCATACTAGATATGTCCATGATGAATTTTAATTTTTGCCTTCGGGTAAATAATTACATATGTTGTATTCATTGTTCTTATTAATATAATTTTCCATTTGTTCTTGGATAAGTTTGGGTTTGTGTTTATTGATGATATTTAGGTATTTTATAAAAGTAATTTGGAGCATAAATGACATTTAAGCATTGTTTTTCAAACCTTAAATGAAAACAAACTGTATGGTAAATTCAGAAAGTGTGAGTTTTGGTTACAAAAAATTTCATTACATGGTCACATATTTTCAAAAGGAAACAAAAATGTTGATCATTCTAAAACAAAAGTTGTTAAGGAATGGCCAAGTCCCACAAATATAACCATTATTTATAGTTTTCTTGGTTTTAGTTGGTTTTTAGAAGTGGTTTGTTCAAAATTTTCACAGTTCTCTAGACCACTGACTATGTTAAATCAAAAAGGTGTTCAGTTCATCTGGAAAAAAGGACATGATAAATGTTTTCAGAAATGGAAAAGAATATTGGTGAATGATCTTGTTTTGGAATTTCCTTCTAGAAATTGTGATTATTTATTTGTAGGGATGAGTTGTTGAAAGAACATAGTGCTGTCCTTACACATGATGATCAGGTAATTGCTTATGCATTACGTTAGTTGAATCCTCATGAATTTGATTACCCTATACATGATATGGAATTAGCTAATGTTGTTTTTTCATTAAAAATTTGGAGCCATAATTTTTATTGTGTAATGTGTGAAATATATACAAATCACAGATGATTGATGAATATAATCACATAGAAGGAATTGAACATGAGATAGAGGAGATGGAATAATTAATCAAGGATTATGATTACATGATCCATTGACATTTGATAAAGGAAAATGCATTTCTTGATGTTTGAGTTGAAAGAGTAATACAACATTAACCATGCTACGTTTGGATCAGGATCCATTGGGTTTTGATTTGATAAAATTTGTATTGGAAATTGTTGGTGTAGAGAATTCCTCTGTTTTTTTCAGGTGGTAGTGAAATCATCTCTATCAGAAAGAATTAATAATGTGAAAAAAAGAAGATAGTGAGTTGCAGAAAAAGGGAGTATTAGTTTAGAATGGTATGTTACATAAATTAAACATTGAAAAATATTGTGTTTTGTGGTTTAGAAAGAGGTTATATGTGCCTTGTGATTCACAGTTTATGAAAGAGTTGTTATGTGAAGCTCACAATTCTCTGTTTTCAGTTCATCCTATCAGAACTAAAATGTACCAAGATCATAAAGAGTATTACTTGTGGGATGGAATGAAAAGATATATTTCTTATGATACTGTGAAGCATAAAAATTGTGAACAAGTTAAAGAAGAATGGAAGTTACCAAAATGGATGCATCAACCTTTTCTAATGCCAGAGTAGAAATGGGAAAACATGTCCATGGACTTTTTATTGGGGTTACAAAATACATCTCGAGGTAGCAATATAATTTATTTTATTGTCGATTGATTGACTAAATATGCTCATTTTCATCATATGCATGTTACTATCTCTCTAAATCAACAATCTCGATTTTATATTAAATAGATCACCGGGTTACATGGAGTTCCCCTCTATATTGTATCTGTTCGTGATCCTAGGTTCACATAGATCTTTTGGAAGGGCCTTCAGAAGTCCTTGGAAACTAAATTAAATTTCACTAAAACTTTTCATCCTCAATCATATAAGAAATCAGAATAAACAATTCAGACCTTGGAAGATATTCTATGTGTTTTTCAATTTATTACCAGGGATGTTGGGACCAACCTATTTCTTTGTTTGATTTTTTTTATAAAAAAAGGTTTTATTCTACAATAGAGATGGAACCATTTGAGGAGTTATATGGAATGTGATGTTGAACTCCAAATTTTCTAGATGAAGTAGGTCAAAGGTAGTTGATGGGACCAGAATTGGTAGAAAAGATGGTAGAAAAATTTCAGCAGATTCAGAAGCACATGAGAATAGCTTACAGCAGGAAGAAAATTTATGAGGATAACTAGAGGAAGGATTTTTCATTTGAGGTAGGTGATCATGCCTTTCTCAATGTTTCTCTATGGAATAGTGTGATGCATTTTGGTGAGAAGGGAAAGCCTAGTTTGAGGTTCATGATACCTTATGAAATCATAGAGTTAGGTGGATTAGATGTCTACAATGTGGATATAACTCCAATTTTATCCCAGATAGACAATATTTTTCATGTATCATTGTTGAAAAAGTATATTTTGGATCCATATCATGCCTTGAGTCTATAAGTAGTTCAGTTGGAAGATAATCATTATTATGAAGGAAAACCAGTCCAAATTCATGACCACAGAGAGCAAGTGTTGTGGAATAAGGTAATTTATCAGGTAAATTTTTTTGTGAAAACCTCTTATAATTGATGAAGCAACATGGAATTGTGAAAATTTAATGAGGGATAAATAACCACACTTATTTGATAAGTAAATTGAATTGCAGGGACTCAATTTCCAATAGGGGGGAGGATGTAACAACTAAGGTAATTGTAGAATAATGAATTTTAATTTATGAATAAGATATTAGTTTTACAATAAAACAGATGCTTTTTTTGATAAGCAAACTCAACATGAAACAATGGGTTTTTTTGAAATTTGACATTGCACACAACATTGAGTTATACTGAAAATTTATAATATAATATTATTATTTTAAATGTTAGTTAATGCGTAGTCCTTGTAATAAAGGAATTGAATAGAAATAACTACAATATGATTATATATTTTTGTTAAATGTTTTTATATTTATCTAATGAATTTTAGAGCCTTAAAATAAGAATGAATCTGAAATTAATCATGAAATACACTAAGGATTTTTAAATGGTTGTTTTAGAGCCTTTTGATGAAAAACCCTTTCTAAATATAGTTTTTGTCAAATTTATATCTTCAATTTGACAAAATAATCTTCTTATATAGAATCAGAACCAAAAAAATTATTTTTATAAATTTCTTGTAATTTTTTAATAAAGATAATTTTTAATGAATATTGCAAAATATTGCATTTTATGTCAAAACTGCATTTTCAACTAATTTATTTAAAAAGGTAGATTGTACATTAAATTATTTATAATTTATAATTGGATTATATTTTTATCGTTTAATCTAATTTTTTTCATTGAATATAATTTAACTTTTAAATTGTACATAAACACATCTCAATCATTTGGTAGTTTTTTATTTCTTAAAAACATGAATGTTGGTTTTGACAACAAGAATTAATTTTTAATTAACTTCAGAAACATATGTGGTTTGAATATAAAAAACTAGATTCTATATTGAATTAGGATGTCAAAATTTTATAAATAGATACCTTATATTTTTAGAACTTATGAATACTAACTTTAGTAATTATTTTTTAACCCTGGTTGAAGGGTAAATTAGTTAAATAAGGGTAAAAAATAAAATTATAATAATAATTAACTACCCTAACACATGGACTATTTCTATTCGATGAGATATGTCTATCCATGGGAATCCTTGGGTTGATTTTGGGACCCCATGGAGCAATTTGGATGTGAAAATGACAATTTATAATAATTAATTTAAATTAATGAAAAATATAACATAAACATCAATATTTTAATAAAAAAAATTATATGTTGTTATATAAGTGATAGTTTCAACTATAAATAGTCATTAAAAATATAAAATTATTACTTATATAATTTTATTTTATTTATAATTTTAATTCATCATATATATAAATTTATTTATGACACAATGAGGATGTAGTGATTACATTATTAATGAATTATTTAAAAAAATGAGATTATAATTATTAAAATAAATTTATTTTGAAACATTTTATTTCGTCCTCAAATATTATGGAATGGTATTAATTGGTATATTATAATTAATGATGTTTTTTTGGAAGGAATCATGTTTTTATGGATTTTCAATAAATTCATTATATTAATAGTATAAAAAGTCACATTAATTAGTTTTTAAAAAATAAAATTTTATTAAATTATATAATACTAATTGAAATGTTTGATTCTTCCAAATGACTTATATAATGTGGAAAATATCACTAATAAACCACTTGAGGTTCTATTATAATTTTATAGTAAATATATTAACCATATAATATTAATATACAAGAAGACATGGTAAGCATTAAATTAGTTTACTAAGGGATAATGCTAAATGATAATGTTAAATTTGTGACCTAGAATTGTCTAAAACCATTTGGATGAAAGGATGTAGACCCAAAGACATCTTATATTTGAAAAAAATAACTTTGGGACAATTTGAAATGGAAATCATTTTATAATAATATAATACATCGAAACATTCCTAAAGTGTGCCTCCACCCTCTTATAAAAGAGAATAACCTCAACCCATTTAATCACACCTCTCAATACCCTTGTATCATACAAACTATAACCCAATAAGCTCCCAACATCTCTATATTACTCATAGGATCCTTACCTTGGACATAAGAAAATTCAGGAAATCCTTTTTTCTCAAATTAAATGGAGTAACACATTTTAATAGGTAACACCTTCTCTAAAGTTTATTTCTATTACTTTACTTCTTCAATCCCTATTATATTTTTTTTGATAACATAACAACAATATTAGCCTCAATATACAAATATTTTTTATGAGAATGATTCTAACTACCCTTACACACACCTCCATCTAGTTGATAGGAACATATTATTTTTGTGTACGGTGAACTATTGCCACATGAAACGACAGTTGATCGATTTTCCCATACCACATCTCATGGTGGAAATTATGATGTATCATTATTTATATATGATATATATGTTATTAAAATTTCCTATATGCATATTTTTTGTTTTATTTAAATAATAAATTTATTCTTTCCATAATGAGTAAATATAATAATTTCATTTGAAGAAGGGCGGACTACCGACCCCCCAATGTGATATGACTCCTTCATTGCATACATTGAATATATAAAAGATGTAATTATTAAACTTATTTAACTAATATAAAACACTATATTCTACTGTAATTATATTATACAATTTTATTATTTAGTTTTAATTTATTTAAATATGAAAAAGAAATAAAAGTAGCATTCATACGTACGTAAGGCTTACCGTCTCCATGAAAAATGAATGCCATTTCTTATCCCCAAATGTTATGTACTTTTATAAATATATATATATATAATATGTATATGATATTTAAATAAAGAATATGATTTTGGATATAATGTAATTTTCACCACATTGGAACTTTGTAATTGTAACAACTTCATTTTTTACTCAAGTATTGAATATTGAAAAAATGTCTTATATTAACATAATTAATTTTGTATTGTTTTTTATATTGTTATAAGTGATATAAAAGTAAAAATATACTTCTAAAATGTTCTTTAGAAAATATTATTTAACTTGATTTAATTATTATGAAAGAATAAGGAACACACTAGACGAGTTAGACACAAGGTAAGGTACTTCGTCTCAATACCTTTTCATTGATGAATGTTTTGATATATACATAACATTATTTTATATGGTGTATAAACCCATTTTAATTTTCATTTCATTCAAATGGAATAGTTTTTTGATGAAGTGTTTTTCTAAATTCCCGAAATAATGTTTCTTTTTAACATATGCGATGACGATATCCTTTTTGCTACCACGAGAATTATTTTTTATTTGGCTTCCTTAACAAGTTGTAATGTTTTTAAAAGGAAAATAAATAACATAAAACGTATTTTCATATTTTGGTATTGAAAATGGTTTTGATAAAGCATTTAATACATAAATATATTGAAATAATATTTTCTGATTTTAATTTTATCTTTCATTTATTCTTGTTTTATGTGTTATGATTATGTTATGGTTATTGGGAATGTTTTTAATATATGGGGGGTTCTTTGATAAACCAAGGGTGTGCGAGACCTAGATAGATCTTCAATGCATTAGGTAACATGACAGAGGTAAATTTTAATGTTTCTCTTGAGATATTTAGGGAATATAATCTGATGGATAATCAAAATGTAACTCCATATGTAGTTGTGAATGATACATTGTATGTATGTTATGGATGCCAGAAGTTACCTTTTTTATTTATAATTTCTATATATTATTCATATATCATAATATTTTATGAGGTAAGTTATATATATTATGTTGTATTAGTGAAAAGTATGATATCATTTATTTGAATTAATTCATGGAGAAATGTTTTCTTTCCTTATTTTATAACCCATACTATAATTTTTATACTCACCCGATGTTTTTGAAATTTATTTTCACAGGGTATAAGGAAGTGTAATAGAAAGGAAAAATTCTATAAGATTTATATGAAAAAAATATTCCTTGTTGTGTTTAAGGAGTTTTATTGTTTTGAAAAAAATGTAAGATTAGAAGTGTCTAATTTGTAATATTTGAGATGTAATGTAATAGTTATGGCCTAATTTTCAAAAATTATAAACCAGAAAATTTCCTAAATGTGAATTCATGATTTACCCCAATATTAATTGATGTTTTAAAACCTAGGGACTTATTAAATCAAATGGAATATTTGAGTGTATAATTCAACAAGAATGAATTTTCAACATGTTGAGCCTGAGAGATAGAATTATAGGTTGATATTGTAACCATTACCCATACAGTAATATGTGTTGGAAAACAATACTATAGATTTAGTCTTCAAGACCCACAAAAATTTGAAGTGAACAATGTTTTATGGGTTGTAGTCAATTTTTATGAAGTCTTCTCATTTCAATTTCACAATATAATATTTCTATATTTATCATCTATCTTGTATATATAATATGTATGTTTTACGGTTGTATACAATACAAAATTTTGTTGAATCAGATCGGTATTTGAGGATTACTATGATGATCTATAGAATTTTTCATTATAATCAAGATATAGAGTATAGTATTAGTATTATTTTGATTTTTTGTCTAGGGCACACACATCCTTATATAGAGGACGCACAGTTGTTGCCTCATAGTCATTATTTCAAAATGAGGGAGGATTTTTTTCCTTATATAGGGATGTTTTCTCTTTGATCAAAATGGGATGATGGGATGTAGGTTCCTCCTTCTGTGGATTCATCCTCAGAACTCGTTACCTAGATCAGATATCCCTTATAGATTAAGTCATGGTTCACGAATCTCATTCCTTGGGCCATAACTTTGTGGACACCAGTTTATTTCACTACTTTCATCGTGACATTCCATGTGGTCCTGCCATGGTAGCAACATTTTTTGGAGTAGATGACAACATCAGGCATGTTGTGGAGAATCTGGATGCATGGACACTGGGGAACATGTATTATTCCTCATAATATGGAACCTCAAGGGCGAAAAAACTGAGGCATCCCACGTCAGTCATGGGGTATCATAAGCTGGAGGCATGTCTTTGAGTTTTTCCTTAGATTCCCATGTTTATCAAGGGGTATGTTGCATGTTTAACATCTAACTGAGACGATCACTCCAAATTTTTGTCTTCCATGGTCTTTCAAGGTTTTCCTCTAGAATCTCATGTTTAAGATGTGGTAGTCCACAAATTTAATGTATTGAAGAGACAGTTACGCCAAAGGAGAGCCTTCCGAGGTCATCCAAGGTTTTCCACATGCATCCCATGTTTAACAAAAGGTAGGCTGGAAGATTAATGTCTTGTGGAGATGGAATGAAGATGATCAGAATGTCCCATAGAGACGGATTAGATTTGAACATCCCTATGAGGGAGCTCCATGAGTTTTCACCAGGTAGATGGATCAAAACACTTAATAAGAGTATACCCAAGATAGTGTGTCTCGTAATGGGAAGATGTCACCGTGTGAAGGCTAATCTAGACACCACTGACGGCAGATCAGGGAGTGTGCACCCATGAATGGGGGAACACCATGGTTTACCATTGGATGGGATTGAACCTCAGGGATGTTTCCTATGTACCCTCTATAGACGACAGAGATCAAAACCCATATAGTATAAGGGGTGATGAATTGGGGTGTGCAGAAAGGACTACAACCTAGATAAATGCTGGGGATCCTAAATGGAAAGTAGTCCAGGTTCTGCTAAGAGTAGTGAGGAGGTGGATGACATAATCTCACTAGGATGTGGCGGCCTTGGTAATAATCGGGATGGGTGATGGAGAGTTGAATGAAGTGGAGAGAGAATGAGATGGAACCGACATGACGATGACATTGATGTTGGGATTGGGCCTTGAAGAGACTTATTACGTATCCTCGTGGTAGGGAATCATTGTCCACGTAGTTCGGTGGGCTGATGGGACACCTGAGGAGGTGACCTATGAGAAAGACACATTGATGGGATCTAGAGGAAATTGAAACTCTATGTTGGGTAATGAACTTCCTAAAACACATAGGCTTGAGGGATAGATCCTGATGAGACATGGGTGACGTGATTGAACCTCAGGGAGGATTCTTATGTATACTTGTGACAGGGAATTAAAGTCCACATAGTTCTTCAAAATATGACTTACCATCGATTGGGGACTCCAAACAATTATCGTCGATTGGGGGACTCCGACAGCATACTACCGAATCAGGCTAACAATATCTTACCGCTGAAGGAGGCAGAACCTCGAGAAGGCTTCCTACGTACCCAGTTTAAATGATATGGATCCAACCCCAAGTAGTTTGGGATGGTGGATTCAGTTTAACAGTGTGTAGGATGAAAATGGGCATGTAGTTTGACGTCATGCGGAATGAAGGTGGTCCGACATGAAGGGGGTTAGAACATATGGTTGTTGGTCATGATCCTCAGTGAGGCTTTGTACATACATTACCATTGAAAATATCAATTTCCACATAGTTCAGAAGGGGATCGTGAATAGACGTAAAGGTTTATGAGACAAATGGATGGTGGGATTGAACCATAGGGTGGTATCTAACATACCTAACCTTGGTATGGATCAAAGTCCACAGAGTTTATAAGGGGTTTGGTGAACTGGTGTGAAGGTGTTTGGGACCAATGGGTGTTGGGATTGAACCTTAGGGAGGCTTCCTACGTTCCTTGATCTAGTAAGGATAAAAGTCCATGAAGTTCTAAATGGGTGTGTGGCTTACACTCTAGACTGCCCATGTAGAATTCCTTAGTCAATTCTTATTACTCTAATCCCACGTGAGTCATGCTCGGTTTAAGAAACAAGACGCAGTGTGGACCTGAGGATCACGGTGACATGGTTAGTCCATGATGGCTTGTGAGTGGGTCTTATGTAAGGAAGCTTCCTGGGTGCCGCTATGGAGCAGAAATGGTGGATGGGGTTTATGCATGAATTTTTCCCAGGTTCCGCTATGGAGCGGAAATGGTGGATGGGGAATACGAAAGGAAGATTTCCAAGTTCCACTCTGGAGTGGGAATGGTGGATGGGGACTACTCAAGGGAGCTTCCTTGGGGCCGCTATAGAGTGGAGATGGTGAATGGGGCTTATGCAAAGAAGATTACCGGGTGCCTTCCTCATGTCTGTACATGAGGCCATCCCAACTCATTGGTGGGATGAGGGATATAATAGAGGTATACACTAAGGTGCTAGTTCACAAGCGGGATAACACCTAGGGGAATTAGAATCATTTCGAACAAAGGGATATGAAAAGTGTGAATCACATCCCCGACATTCAGAATGTGATGTGGGTGGCGTGACGATGGAGGATAAATACTAACCATTTTTGAAACACAACGTCCTAATTTTGTTAGCCTGAAATTGGGAAAAATCAATTTTGTTCGACTACAGATTGTGTTCAAAACATAGGACCTCACTATAAGTGTTGTCCAAAGTCCTACTGGGCGTTGACCCAGGACAATATGTGAGCCAATACGGCGTGGGACTAGGCTGTTAGGGGTTACCTCCATCCATGGAAGAGGATGAAGATATGAATGAAGGACACACAAAGCGTTTGGTGGAGTTTTGTAATGTTTGAACAGATACCAACGTTTTTGAAATTATTCCACAATAATCATGGCATGAGTAATCTTATGCTTAGCACATAAGGAATCTCTTATTTAGAACAAGAGGCATCCAATTATTTAAAAATAGAGAATACTATATATTATAGTCATGTAGAGAGGATTGTTCTCATCTTATGCTAGAGCATAAGGCATATATTTTTTGGACTAAGAGGAATCCTATATTAGTCACATAGGGAGTACTACAGTTTATAGTTACATAGATAGGACTATTGGAATCTCATGCTTGGGGAATAATGCATCTATTATTTTGAGCAAGAGGCATCTTTTGTTTGGAACATAGCGTCCACTATAGTTTATAGTCATATTGATAGGACTGTTAGGTAGAAGGCACCTAGAAATGGCCGGTGTAGGGATTTGCACAAGAGCGGCCCTTTTTGGTTAAACCTGACATATGAGGCAAGTGATGAGGATTGGATGAGTTACTTTAGGAACGGTTCGACTCAAGGAAGTCAAGGAATTAATGATGAAAATCTCATCTCACAACATGTGAAACGAACCAAGAGGAATATTTTAACTCAAGGTGATTTTGGAGTGTGGAGGAGTATCTGAAATCATGATATTCCATAGGAGGAAGGTGGGTACGCCTAAGGCACAATAGAAATTGCCGACTCCCCAACCAGAAACGTTCAAGTTGCGACTCTCAATTTTTGAAGGGGGTCAGTGATGTAAGTGAAGGAAGGAGAATCGAAAAGGATAAGTATTCGTAAAGTAGCATTGATGAGGAAAGGTGCTCACAAAGATTGGGTTCTCGTGAAGCATATTTTCAAGGGAAAGTAGCTTGGGAAGCATGTACTCATGGTGCAAAGGGGATTGTAGAGTAATGGGTATTGTGGAGCAAAGCATCTCACGGAGGAAATCTTCTGGAAGAGCTGAGCATATCGTAGAGAAAAGTGGCTCAGGGAAAAAAGATTCTCATAGGGCAATGCATCCCATGGAAAAAAGTATCTTTCCTATCAAAGCCTATCTTGGATCAAAGCCTCTCGAAGAGCCCTTTGAAAAGGGAATCACTTCACGGTACATAGGAACTCCGAGAAATGGGATATTGGGTGCCCAAGTGGCGGTGTGACCATCTGTATGAAGGGACTGGGTGATACAGGTATTTATAGGCAATGGAGGTTAGTAGAGTGTGCTGAAAAGCACAAATGCGTGCTTTGAAGAAAACATTCATGCCACGAAGCACAAATTCTTGTTGCGAAGAAAATCACACTCCACAACTGGAGGGAATTCTCTCATGTTTCTCATAATCGTAGAGCCGACCATCATCAAGCTTCCTGACTCTTGAGGAGGCTCTCATCAAGTTCCCTCAAGATTTTCATTACCACAATTTCAATGGTTATAGAACTTCGTGGGGATCACGGAGTCTCCAGTCAAGTTTATCTACTATGTGACCACAGAGGGATCTTTTTGAATGGGATCTATGAACCTGTTTCTGCATCCCAACATAAAATTCCCATAACTCATAATCTGTAACTTGGTTTATTCCCTACGACCTACCAAGTAGAAGCATGAGAAATGGGATATGATCTTAGATCATTTATGGAAGAATTTGGAATATTTTAGGAATGTTTGTTATGGTGCAAACAAATTCCCCCAAATAATGGGGTCCCACGAGGACGTGGAGGGAGAGGAGGACCGTGTTCTGAGGAAATTACTGAGTAAATCACATGAATTATGGTCTATTTTACCCTGATATCATTAAGGAAATAGAGAACTAAATCTCTAAGCATGCATGAACCATGATCAGTGTTGTAAACGAGATATAATAAGAAATCATTCTCTTGTACGAGAGTGCTAAACAATAGAAGGTGTGAGGGGGTCAGAATTGACATCGATCACCATTGGTAGAATATTAAAATAGGGATTCAATATGGAGAATGGGGCTCTCTAAATATCCTATAAGGATTTCAAGGGAGAATGTGGGGGACCTGATTGTAGAATAAATCTCTCCAAACAGTTGAATTATCATTTTCTTAGTGTGCTCTTGTGCACGAGCGGGGTAAAGCCTGTGGAATTGGAATCAATCCGAACAGAGGGGAATGGAATGTTTGAATCATGATACCCAAGATTCAGAACACTATGGGCTAGTGTGACAAAGAAGGATAATTGTTGAACGCATTTGAAACATAGTATACTTATTGTGTTAGTCTGAAAAAGAGATAACAAACGACATCTAACCATTGACCATGATCGAAACATGGGCCTGACTCAAAATGCTTCCCATCAGACTTCTAGAATGTTGTCCTAGGATAATAGGTGAGCCATAGGCCAAGTATCCATAGTGTTAGGGTGTTTTTTAGATGTGAAAGAGGATGAGGGTCTGTATAATGGGCACACAAAGTGTGGAATGTACAGTGATAGGCTTTTCGAATGGAGTCCAACAATCTTGAAATTACACCATAGTGGTGAAAACACATTTGGTGGGCACATCGCTCTGATCAGGGATCAAGCATACTTCTGAATAGGACCTCTCTGTTAAGGACCTAGAATGTAATGTTATTTTACATCATACCAATAAGGATGATAGACATGTTGTTTATACTTCATATAGTGAAGAAAATGCACATAGTTTAAAGCCCATACTGTGTGGACCATGGTTAAGAGATTAAAGTCATGTTACACGGATCATATGCTACTAGTTTATGGTCATAAAAAGTGGATTGTGTTCGAGGATGAGGGGATGGAAGGTTTAATTACTGTTAGGTTAGAACCAAGGTGGAATTCATGGGCATCACTACATGTCCCATAAGGATGAGAATCAACCAAATGTTGTTCTTGAAGCACGACATGGTCAGAGACTGATGCTTGTAGAGAGAATCCCCTCTCAAGACAAAAATGATGCATCCCATGATTTACATAGGGCATCTAAAACATGTTCAGGGTATAACCATAGTTTCATGTCATTAATTGAGGAAATTTCTACCCATGAAGGAAATTTGTGGTGCAGTAAATACACCGACATGAATGAGGACCATAAGAGTCCAAACCACACCACATGATCTCTAGAGAATCCCTAGGTTGAGGGACTGATTGTGAAAACTGGGCTGGGACAAGGACTAGTGGTTTGGGCATTTCTATATATCCCATGAAGATAGAAATCAAGCTATAAATTGTTTTGAGAGTGTAGTTTAATTTCTTGCAGGATGATGAAAGGCATATGTGGCATCGCTGCCCCAGTACACGTCCTACCAAAACTACTAATCCCACATGAGTCGTGCTCGATGTGGGATACAAGGAGTAGTGAAAAGACATTACTAGTACTAGGAGGAACACATTTGGGGAAATGGGACGCGAGGTTAATTGAATCGTAATAATACTGACCTAAAAATATAACACACCTAGATGTGGGAAGTGGTAAAGACGAGTATGATGGAATTACACTTAAACATAAGGGAGTGAGAAAAATGAGTATCATGATGCTAGAGATCTGGATCACAATGATAGTGGAGTGACGATAGAGGATGACTACTGACCAACTTCGAACCACGGTATCTATTATGCATTATCTTATAAAGGGGAAAGACAAATGTGGGTCGACCGCTGACCATGTTTGAAACACATGACCTGTTGTAAATGTCGTCCGAGGTCTTTAGGGTAATTGGGCCAAGAAGGTAGGTAATATAATGTGGCATGAGTCTAGGATATAAATGGAGTCCCTTCAGAAATGGAAGAGGATAAGGATCCAAATAATGGGCTCATAAAGAATGTACAAGGATAGTGGGAATGTCGCTATGAAAATTCCACACTTCAGGCACTTTTTCTCAATGCATCTGAGAACAAGAATAAGATGCATCAGATAGAGGGAGTCGAGTCCCTTTCCAATGAAAGAGGTACACAGGTCATGCGCTCCTATATTAAGGTCATAGAGTGTACAAATAAGGGGGTACTAGGTTCAATGGACTAAGCACAGGGAGATGATGTAGCTAAACCCGACGTGTAGTCCCATATGGAGATCTTATTTAAGGGTCATAGAACTAGGAATATATTGGGAAAAAAGGGAGACACATGGTGTGGTTGTCGACAAACCTGACATGAATGAGAATCCAGGAGGCACTCACCACTCTACATGTTCCCAAAGATGATTGGGCCAAGGGGCCATAATAAGGGGAAACAAGAATTTAGATTCATAGGGCTGGACCCGAAGACAATACACATGAGCGTTCCTACGTATCCCATGAGGATGAGAATCAATCCATACATAGTTATGGAAGATTTAGTGCAGGTTAATGTCTTGAAGAAAGGACGTGGAGTGGAATTATTTTATTGTCATAAAGCTCGGCCCTTAGGTGGAAAGACACTTTCAAATGAGTGAAAACCTCGACTGAATACCTAGGCCCCGGTGATATATGATCGATGTGGGAAACAAGCGCGACTAAGGTCATTGCAACACAAGGAATACATGCAGATGGGAAATCGGTTTGTGTCCCCGAATGAAACCTCACCTTGGATTTTCCTCCTAACATGCCAATACACATTGAGGGGAAGTACCAGGAGTGTCGAAACTCCACATGGACATAATGGAGTAGAAAATGACGTGAATAACGTAACCAATATTTAAGGCTTGATGGGATTTATGTGAAAATGGAGGATAACTATGACCGTGTTTGAAACACAACATCCATATCGTGTGACCTGAAATGGGAACAAGAAATGTGTGTCGACCACTGACCATATTCGCAACATGGGACGTGTATCAATTTTTCATTTGACATCCCTAAGGATGTTTGACTTAAATGATAGGAGATCCCTCAGGCTAAGTATTCGTACCATTCGAGGGCCCTTTTGGATGTGAAAGATTATTGAAACCCAAATAAAGGGGATCATAGAGCCTTAGGATGGGTGAAAACATATCCATGTAGGATTCAACACTGTAGATACTGATCTAGAGTGCTTTTGGGAACATTGGAGAACTACCACAGAGGGGGAGGTACATGGCATGGCTGTTACAATCCTGACAAGAATGAGGACATAAGCCATACCTCCCCACATGTCGTTCCTCCTAGAGGACTCATGCCATGGGGATAGAGAGATGAGGTTTCTACGAAGTAGGGCTAGACCTGAAAATGAAATTTCTGAGCATTCCTACATATCCCATGAGGATATGAATCAAAATATACATAGTTCTGGGGGTGTCAGGCATTTTAACGTCATGTAGTTAGGAAGAAGATACTGGATTGAGGGATATGTATGGCACAGTGAGTAACCTGAAGTGAATGAGTACATAATCCCATACCACACCGTACAACCCTATGTGAGAACTTCGGACAGGGGCCCGAATATCATAAGGGTCCTGAGGCTGGGCCACAGATGGAATGTTACATCCATTTTGCAGTTGAATGTCTTGTGTAAGAACCTAGATCTTCTTTTTAGGTATGTTTTTCATTTTTGGTCATTTTTGGAGAGAAGGGGATTTTCTGTAAATTTTCTAAGTACACGTGTGTACTTTATGAGTACACATCGTGTACTTCCTTTCCCCTGAAGGCCTTGTTATGTCCCTGTAGGGGACTCACACACGGTCGTGTAAGGGTGTTTGGAGGTCTCTTAAAGCGGAGCACAAAAAAGACGAGTACATGCCATGTACTCCAAAAGTACACAACGTGTATTTTGTTTTGTTTTCATTAAACGCACAGGGGCCGCGTCTGATGGACAAAACAACCTTTTTCTACGTTGTCTTTGTCCAAGAGAACCCATACGACCGTGTCTTCTCTCTGAGTTACAGATCCTCCGTCTGACCTACGATTCAAACATCATTGATTGTGTTGTAATCGCATCGGTGAGTTCTCTCTTCTTCTTCTTGACTCTTGTTTTCCAATTTCTCATCTTTTCCATGTTATCGTGTGTTGAGTGTTTCATGAGTTTTCTTATATATACGATATTATAATGGGATTCATGCCTCGTGGTTTATGTATATTGATCTCCTAATTCCAATGTATGTGTTTTGTGCCTTTCTGTAGAAAGAATGTGAGTATTATGTGAAAATTCCACCAATAGCCTTGAACGAGGTATTGCGTGTTTACTATTTTTCCCATTTTGTTTTTCTACTTTTATTGTATGCCTATGTAAAGGTTATTGTTAGTTAATAGGGTAATTTTTTGTGCTTTGGATGTATTTACAATGCATATTTTTCCTGTTTATTATAGTTTGGTCTAGTTTTTCTTGTTAAGCTATTTCCAGTTCCATGCCTAGTGTTGTACGATGGAGTGTTCTTTTTTTGAAAGGCGGTTATGTTGTAGACTACTAGCTGAGTAGTTCTTGTTGTTTACTTTGGCCATTACACAATGCTATTCTTGCTAATTTGACACAGGGCTGTGAGTACTTAGTGTAATAGACTATATAGGCAATGGACGTAAGGGCTTCTCCAGAGTGTTTTTATAAATTATGATGTGAGAACACAGGGGGAATTAACGTTGAGTTTTTCCTCAGAGAGTCTGAAGTTCATCAACGTGGGCGACAGAGGGAATGTGATGTAAGTTTTTCCCTAGATTGCCTTTCGTATTGATACGATTCTATAGGGTGAATGGATAGTGAGTGCTTCCATAGAGAGTCTATACTTTATCTGAACCAGAGGGGTGAGACTATGTGTTCTTCCCACAGGGTTTCTTGTACCTTCTAGTTAGGACCAGTGGGGATAGGATGTGAGTACTTACTATAGAGTTACATGTTTGTGTTATCTAGTTTTATTTTCTGTTGCTTGATATTTGGATTGTGGATTGTTTGCTGCTGAGTACTTTCTGGTTTATTACATTCTGTACTTTTACCTTCCATATATTCACTGACTGTTAGGCATAGGTCATCGGGTGGTTTCTTACTGGGATTAGTCTCCCACCCTGTTTGGGTCATGCTTTTGGGCCTAAATAGATTATATTTTTGCAGGTATATATAAGGGAAAGCTCCCTTCTACTTCAAGTTCTTGACTGATGTGGAGTTGGAGAGCATGGGACCAAGCTATGGCTTGAAATGATGAGGAGTTTATCTGCTTTCTTTAGCAGTTTGGTTTACCACTGTTGTATTCTAGCATTGTGACTTTTTTTTGGCTATTTTCCAAGACATATATGTATCATGCATCATTTATATATATCTTCTCCTTTATTTCCTTTATCAGCCTTCCCCTATTACTCTTTTTTGGTATTTACTGATTCCACTATTGTATAATGGTTTATCTTCCGCTGTGTTACTCTGCCAATGAGGGCATAGTTTCCCCACTATCACACTCAAGGCCCCTACTGCTAGTCGGCAACATCTGAAATTTGAAAAAATGCGCTTGAGGCCATGTGACCTACTGGGTACGGGGAGCCTCTGAGTGTCTTTCAAAATCAGGACATTACAAAGTTGCAACAAAGGGATTCTTTTCTCTTAACTAATTGTGTGGTGCCTTTATCCAGGGATAGGACAGACTGGGTACGTAGAAATAAGCTGTGACTGGGAGTAGCTAAATCGTGTACATGGAAAATCTAACCTACCTTGTTTATTGTAATTTTTCTGGTTTTTCAATTTTACCGGTTAATTGATTTCACCGTTGGTGATTCACATGTTTTGTACTATTACTGTTGATGTTATTGAGGTTTTATTTCAGGAACAACCCTATGAGATGAGAGTATTCCATCTCATGCATCATATAAGAACCTTATAGAAATAACATGTCATGAATTCGTTCCATGTCATCTAGGATGGATTATCAATTTCATGATTTTTTTGATGTTGTGTAGAATATTCATGTTGTTCTGATAGATTCCTTGATAAAAATATCTTTTTATTGCTAGATCATTTATTGTGTAAGGCTTTGTTTGAATGAACGCCAGTATTTTGTTCATGAGGTGTTATGGGCCCTCATGTTCTGAAATTTCGGGTATCATTGACTTTTTTACCTTGTTTATAACTTGTTTTGAGATTCCATACATTGATTTACAAGGAGTATGGGCCCTCATGGATTGGAATTTGGCACTCTCAATGCTTCTTTCAGTGTTTTCTGGATTTGGGAGTTGTTTCTGAGGCTTATTGTCTGGAAAAACCCACAAAACATGCCGTGTAATGTTATGTACATGCCAAGTATTCTTCTGTTCGGGAAGAAATAGTTTTTTCTTAAGTACACACCGTGTCATCTCTAATCGTTTCACCGACCGTGTGGGCAGAGACATGGGATGGAGGAAGGCTGGTAGAAACATGTCGTTTGTCGGTTGTGCACGATGTGTAGTGTAATCATAGGAGGCCGGTCAGGTAGTTAACAACACCGTCGGTGGAGTCTCTTCTTATACATGACGTTTCCACCTTAAACACGACGTATAGTCTAACCTTGGTACCCGACCATGTCAAGAACAACAAGGGTCGGTGTCATCCTTTCTCATACATGCCGTGTCCGCCTGGAACATGCCATGTTGTGTCAGCCGTGTAGCTGGCTGTGTAGCTAACCACACGGTCTATTGGGAATTCATATTACATGTTGTGTCTATATGGAACACGCTGTGTAGTGTGACCTAGGTACACATGATGTGTCACTAACAACACGGGCTTGGTGAAGCTTGTTGATTACTCGTTGTTTCTACCTTGAACATGCCATGTAGTTTTTTCTTAGGACAGCCCCGTGGCTTAACCGTGTAGAAGGACATGAGCATGGGAAGAGGATTTAGGTACACGCCGTGTGTTAGGATAACATGCCATGTTATTGGGGTGTTACAAGACCAATTTTTGTAGAAGTACACACCCATGTAAATGACTTAAGGGAACACATCGTGTAGTCCTTATACATGTCGTGTCGTCATGCTTTGTAAAACATGAATGCCTTCCTTATCCTGTTCCCTTCTTATGCTCCTAGTTTTCATTCTTTGATAATTTTGATCTATGGTTTGTGTTTGACCATGCAGAGTCATGGAACCGAGATATCCTCCGGTTCTACGCCAGTTTCCAGGCGGTGATCAGATACTGCATCTGGCTGATCCGGGACTTCCAGCAGATCCTCCTATCGTGCCAGTATTGGCACCAGCCTTTATATCTAACATAAGAGTTGATGATAAGTTCATATATAGATTTATGAGAATGATTCAAACCTTCTAGGGAGAACCGCCTCCTTCCATGTCTATGCAAGACTTATCGCGTGTTTTCCAGCAGCAACATCCTCCCACCTTCTCAGGAGAAGGAGGACCGTATGCTGCAGAGTCATGAATTGAAGCCATGCAGACGATCTTCGAGCCTCTGGAGACACCTCAAGAGATGAGGGTCATTCTTGCTACCTATATTCTATGGGAATCCACCATCAGGTGCTGAGACGTGATCTCACAGGCAGGTTATCAGCAGGTTATGGCTTAGGAGGAGTTCCAGCGCATCTTCTATGACTACTTCTATCTGGAGACCCTGAGGGCAGACCGAGCCCAAGATTTTATGAGTCTAAAGAAGGGAACTCATTGTGTTATGGAGTATTCCCCATTCTTCACTGAGCTTCAGTGCTTTACACCCTTCCTGGGAGGAGATGGCTTATTCCTGGAATGGATGTTTGAGAATGGCCTCAGATAGGACATCCGCTCTCTGGTGAACATCTTTCAGTTGACTTCCATCACTTATGTCATACACCAGGTGCTGATCATGGAGCACAACTTGAGGTATTCTAGAGTTGTGATCCAGGGATTCTCAGCATCTGGAGTAAGCATCCCTTCTACTGACAGCCAGAAGCGCTTCAGGGATGCTTTGTGTGGTGATTCTAGGAGGCGAGACACATCCTCTGGTAGCCAGGTGGTATGTTACCAGTGCGAGAAGAGTGGGAATACGAGGTCGCAGTGCCAGAGAAACCCAGTGGAGTTCCGATCATGCGGTGATATGGGTCACCTTCAGTGATCTTGTAAGATCTTCTCACCAGCAACTGGTGACAGTGGCCCTTCTGTGACTTCACATTCAATACCAGTGCTTCTAGTTTCTCACTAGTCTAGGAACTGATGTTCTTCCAGCCATTTAGACAAGGTGGAGGTCATGGAAATGGTGGTTAGTCACCAGTCTTTCAATGACAACAGAGTGGATTAGCTCAAAGTGGTTATGTAGGGTCATAGGGCCGTGGAGCTGGCCAGACCATTGTAGTAGAGCAGAACTAACCTAAGCAAGAACCTGAACCCTCTACAGTTCGTGGTGTGATCCTAGTTGCCTCAGTTTTATCTTTAGCCCTTTTTGATACATGGGATTCTCATAGATTTATATCTGTTGTTACCTTAGAGAGCATTGGGCTCTGTATCATCTCTTCTGCTGATATCATGACTCTAGACACTCAGTTGCTGACTATAACAGCTATTGTACGTTAGTGCAAAGATTACCCTCTAGAGTTTGGTGGGTGTCACATCTTATGGGATCTCTTTGTCATAGAGATGAAAGGATGTGATTTCATTCTCGGAATGGACCGGCTAGTTCCCTTCCATGAATTCATCTTCTTTTATCGCCGCAGAGTGAGATTCATATCACCAGAGGGGTAATATTTTCATCATAAGGGCAAGTGGGATGTCCAGGAGAGTAGAGAGGGTCCAGAGAATCATGGGTTAGTATTAGTTATAGCCCAGATTTCTAGTCTATATCTGTATGACCAGGGGAATTCACAGTTATACATTCCTCCAGTGGTGGATCGTTTCAGGGATGTCTTTCTAGAAGACTTTTCAGGTTTGCCTCCAGAGCGATAGGTAGAATTTTCGATTGATCATGTGCCAGGAGATACACTAGTGTCCAATCCTCCTTATAATATGGCTACACTTGAGTTATAGATGCTCAAGAAGAAGTCGAAGGAGTTGGAGGAAAAGGGTTTCATCAGATCCAGTACCTCTCCTTGGGGTTCGCTTGTCCTATTTGCAAACAAGGCAGATGACACCCTTAGGCTTTTGTGGATTATCGGAAGTTGAACCAGTTGATGGTCAAGATCTAATATCCCTTTCCCAACATTGATGATCACTTTGATCAGATTCGAGGAGGCCAGGTGTTCTCGAAGATTTACTTGAGATCTGGTTACCATCAGTTGCGTGTTACACAATCTGATATAACTCTCATATCCTTCTCGAGTAGGTATGGTCTATATGAGTATATGGTTATTAGGTTTGGACTCACAAACACACCTGCAGTTTTCATGGAATTGATGAACCATGTGTTCTTTCCATACTTGGATTCCTTCGTGGTTATTTTTGTGGACAACTTCTTGGTGTACTCTCACACTTGACACCACCATGCCACACATCTTGTGATCGTTCTATGTACACTAAGAGAGAATCATTTATATGATAAGCTCTCAAATTTACTTTTTTGGATGGATTAAATTCACTTCTTGGGTCATGTTATCTCAGAGATGGGAGTATCATTAGACCCAACGAAAGTGAGTGCAATTGTTTCCCGGGAGCAGCCGAAGAACATCTTTGAGGTGCAGAGTTTCCTAGGGATGGTTGGATTCTACAGAAGTTTCATTCATGACTTTTCATGCTTAGTAGCACCACAGAAGGGTCTATCTAAGAAGGGTGTGAAGTTCATATGGTCAGATTGTTGTGTGTCAGCCTTTCAGGGGATGAAATCGAGGTTGACATCAGCACCAATACTAGTCTTTCCAAATCCAAGAAAAGAGCTAAATTATTTATTATGATGCCTCAGGTATCAGGATGGGAGCTGCGCCTATGCAGGGAGATGGATTCGTTACTTATGGGTCTTAGAAGTTGAGGCCATAGGAGAAGAACTACCCAACGGACGATCTCGAGTTGGCACATGTTGTTCATGCCTTACGTTGTTGGAGAGATTATCTTTTTAGAGAACACTTTTTGGATTTAACCGACCAAAAGAGTCTCAAGTACATCTTCACTCAGTGTGATCTAAATTCTAGGCAGCGTAGGTGGGTTTAGAACCTACAGTCCTTTAACATTGAGCTTTCCTATACGTCGTGGAAAGGCGACACCGTTGCTGATGCGTTGACTAGGAGGACTTAAATGCAGACAGTTCCGAAGGCCAAAAGTGACTGAAATATTATGGTTCTATTCTCTGAGATGCATCTAGAGTTTCACGATAGACAGGGGCATACTTTTATATCTTCTATAGCTGTTACCTAGACTCTTTTTGATCGAGTTCAAATGAGGCAGCTATCAGATTCTGAAGTCCTAGTCCTATGGGAAAACGTGTTTGGATAGGATCCTATTACTAGATGGACCATAGGCGAGGATGAGATCTTGCATTTCCAGGGGCACGTATGGGTGTCCGCAGACTTATGTGAAGAGCTGAGGATGGATTTCTATTCCGCAGTTTGGGCAGTTCATCCTGGCATCACCAAGATTTATCATGATCTACATTGTCAATATTCTTGGCCTTGTATGAAGAGGTATGTTGCTAGTTTCGTCATGATTTGTTCCACTTTTCAGCAGGTGAAGGCGGAGCATCAGTGACCAGGAGGGCTTTTGCAGCAGTTACCCATTCTCGAGTAGAAGTGGAATGAAGTCACGGTAGATATCGTGACAGGGTTGCTGAGGTCTCCCTGAGGGAACGTCGCAATCTGGGTTTTCTTCGACATACTTACGAAGGTCGCTGAATTCTTTCCAATCAAGGACACCATTAGTGTTGACGATCTAGGATGTTTGAACATCTGTGAGATTCTACGTCTACAAGGAGTTCCACACTCCACCTTTTCATACAAGAATGCATGTTTTACTTCTCGGGTCAGGCAGGGGCTTCATAAATCTTTGGGTACATAGGTACTTTTGAGTACAACTTACCATCCCCAGACAGATGGAAAGTCTGAGATTACGATTCAGGTGCTTGAGGATATGCTCTGATCATGCATTTTGGATTTTGGAGGTTCTGGGGTGAAGCATATACTTCATGCGGAGTTTTCCTACAATAATGGTTTTTACGAAACTATTCAGATTGCACCTTATAAGGATTTTTACGGTAGGCCATGACGATCACCCTTATGTTGGTTGGAGGTAGGAGAGACAGATTTTATGGGACCTCGTCTTGTTCAGGAGACCACAGAGTAGATATATTTGATTCGGAAGAGGATGGATACTATACAGTCTTTCCAGAATTTTTATGCAGATCTGTGGAAACCACCTCTGGAGTTTGAGGTCGGGGATCTGGTTTTCCTACATGTCACACTGAGGTTGGGACACAAGCGTATAAGAAGACAGGGAAATCATTCGCTGAGGTATATCAGGCCATTTGAGGTGTTGGAGAGAGTTGGACCAGTTTCTTATCATTTTCAGTTACCTTAGAGGTATTGGGCTATGCATGATGTCTTCCACGTTTCTCAGTTCTGACATTACATTTCAGACCCGTCTCATACTTTCCAACCTGAGGAAGTCGAGTTGGAGGTGGATGCATCTTTCAAGAAGAATCCTATCCAAAATTTCAATCATAGTATGAAGGTTCTCCATGGCCGGTCTTTCCCTCTGGTATGGGTGCTATGGAATCACGGGCGAGTACAAGACAAGACCTTAGAGGGGGAGGCCGATGTACGATCGTAGTGGCCGGAGTTTATCTAGGTTTCTTCTTCTAAGCCACGTTAGGGAAATTCAGGGATGATTTTATTTAAGGGGGGGAAGTTTATAAGAACTTAGATCTTTTTTTAAGGTATGTTTTTCCTTTTTGGTCGTTATTGGAGAAAAGGGGGTTTTCTGTAAATTTTTAATGTACACATCGTGTAATTTATGAGTACAGGTCGTGTAATTCCTTACTGATGAAGGCCTTGTGATGGTTGTGTAGGGGACTCACACATGGCCATGTAATGATTTTTGGAGGCCGCATAAAGCATAGTACTAAAAAGGTGAGTACATTCCATGTACTCCAAAAGTACATGCCGTGTATTTTGTTTTTTTCATTAAACGCACCGGGGTCGCGTCTAACAGACATAACAACCTTCTTCTAGGTCATCTTCGTTCAAGAGAACTCGTATGACCACAACTTCTCTCTGAGCTCCTGAGCCTCCATCTGACCTCTGATTCGAACATCGTTGATTTCATTGTTATCGCATCGGTGGGTTATCTCTTCTTCATGAGTCTTGTTTTCCAATTTCTCTTGTTTTCCAAGTTATCATGGGTTGGTCGTTTTATGCTTTTTTTAGATCTACACCATTCTAAGGGGATTAAAGCCTCTTTTTTAAATTATATTGATCTTCTAATGCCAAGGTAGGGGGTTTTTTCCTTTTTGTAGAAATTATGTGTGTATTATGTGCAAATTACACCAATACCCTTGAACGGGGTGTTGTGTGTTTACTATTTTTCCCATGTTTTTGTCTTATTTTCTTTTATGTCTGAGTAGAGGTTATTGTTTTTGAATAGGGTAATTTGATGTGCATTGGTTGTATTTCCCAGGCATGTTTTTTCTGTTTATGACTGTTTGGTCCTGTTTTTCCTGTTAGGCTATTTCCAGTTACTTTCCAAGTGATGTATGATGGAGTTTTATTTTTTGGATGGTTTTTATGTTGTAGACTGTGAGCCGAGTAGTTAATGAGGTTTTCTATGGACGTTATGTGATGTTATTCTTGCTGATTTTACACAGGGCTATGAGAACCTACTGTAATAGACCATAGGGGGAATGGACATTAGGGCTTATCCAGAGTGTCTTTATAATTTACAATGTGAGACCACTAGGGGAATTCACATTGAGTGCTTCCTTAGAGAGTCTGTAGTTCCTCGATGCAGGCCACATAGGGAATGTGATGTAATTCCTTCCCTATAGCGCCTTTAGTATCGATACGAGACTTTAGGGGAAATTGACAGTTAATGCTTCTTTAGAGAGTCTATACTTTAGGTGAACCAGAGGGGTGAGACTGTATGTGCATCATAGAGGGTTGCTTGTACCTGCTAGGTATGACCATAGGGGATAGGCTGTGATTACATCCCAGAGGGTTACCTGTTTGTGTTATCTACTTTGATTATTTGTGGCTTCATACGTGGACTATGGATTATTTTCTTCTGTGTACATTCTTATTTACTGCTCTCTGTACTTCTACCTGCCATATTTTCACTAACTATTAGGCACAAATCATCGGGTGGTTTCCTACTAGGATTAGACTAACACCCTGTTTGGGTCATGATTTTTAGCCCAAAATTAATATATTGTTGTAGGTATATATAAATGCAAGCACCATTCTACTTCAGGTTCTTTATTTCTATGGAGCTGGTGAGCATGGGACCATGCAATGGCTTGCATTGCTGATGAGCTTATCTTCTTTCTTTTTCACATTGATATTGCACTATTGTATTCTATCATTGTGACTTGTTGGGTAGTTTTCCTACACATATATATATCATGCATCATTTATATATATATGCCCAAGTTTTTTCATTTATCAGTTTTACGATGTTAATGTTGTTTGGTATTTACTGGTTCCGCTATTATATAACGTTTTATCATCCATTGTGTTACTCTGCCAATAAGGGAATAGTTTCTTCACTATCACACTCAAGGCCCTCGCTACTAGTCAGCAGCCTCTGGAATTAGGGGAAATACGCTTGAGACCATGTGACCAAATAGCTACCGGGCGCCTTTGGGTGTCTTCCAAAACTAGGACGTTACAACTTGTTGTGAGGATGATGGTGATAATAGTTTAAATTCATTGTTTTCATACCGTAGACGCCCATTTTATTTTCATGTACATGGGAATGGTTGGTAGAAAGGGTGAATCGCCATACCTATTATGTGAGAGACTGTAGGATGACAATGATAATTGAGGATAAGTTCTGGAAATGTTCAAAACATAGTATTCTTATTGTGGGAATACTGATGGGGGAAAACAATTGAGTGTCGACCGTTGACCATATTCACAACACAAGACATGCATCAATTTTTCCCTAGATATCCTTTAGAACATTAGACCAAAATGGTAGGAAAGCCCATAGTCCATACAACTATTCCTTTCAGGGGTCCTTTTGGATGTGAATGATGGAAGAAACACAAATGATGGGACTGGTGAATAATGGTGGGACCTATGTCGTTTTAACGTCTTGTGACAAGGAAAAAAATAAGAGGGGTGTCTCCAGGGGATATTTGAAGCACAACCAACATAACCCGACATGAAATAGGACATAGATTCTACACCACACCACACATTCCTCGGTGAGAACATGGGACAGGGGTCCGAAATGGTCAAGGGACTTGATGCTGGGCCTCTAACAAAAAGCCCCACCCAGTTTATAGTTTAATGTCATGTGGAAAAAGTGTTGAGTGGTTTTACGTCAATCAGTTTGGAAGGATCATGTAGTTTATTGTCGTGGGATGAGGAAGGTAGCGATATTAGATTAAGGTCATAGAGCCCAGACCATTTTGCAGTTTATTATCATGCAGTATGCTAATTAGTAGTTTAACGTCATGACAGACGATGATGTAGTTTAATTCCATGCATAGATAAGAATCTCGTGGAGCAATGGGTCTCTCGGAGCGAAGCAGCTCGCAGAGCAAAGGGGCTTGCATAGAAAAGCATCTAACAGATCAAAGAATATTGTGGAGCGAAGCGTCTCATGGAGAAAAGAGTCTTCGGGTGGAAAGACTCTAGTGAAGAAAAATGTCTCGTGGATCAATGTAGCTTGTGGAGAAAAGGCTCTCTTGGAGAAAATCCTCTCATGGAGGAAAGCCTCTCATAGAGCCCTTTGTGAAGGGAATCACTTCACGGTGCGTAGGAGCTCTGTGAAATGGGAGATCGGCCGCCCAAGGGGCGGCGTGACCATCCATATGAAGCGGGGTGAGCTAGGTATATATAGGAAATGAAGGTTGGTGGAGCACACTGAAAACCACAAATTAGAGTCTCGAAGCACAAATTCCTCCCGTGGAGCACAAATGCTTGTTGGGAAGAAAATCGCACTCCACAACAGGAGGGAATTCCCTCTACTTTCCCGTAATCGTGGAGTCGACCGTCATTGTGCTTCACGGCACTCACGGTGGCTCTGATCAAGTTCCATCATGTACTTTATAAAGACTTAGTCGACAGTCATAGAGATTTGCGGCACTCGCGGTGGCTCCATTCAAGTTTCTCTGCTCTGTGATCACGGAGGGAGCTTCATAAATGGGCTCTGCGAACCTGTTTACCATCCAAACTTTAAATGTCCATAACTCCTAATACGCCACTCCATTCAGTCCCAACAACCTACCAAATTGATGATTATGAAATGGGATACAATCTTGGATCATGTATGATAGCATTTGGAATATTTTGGGGATGAATTTTCTAATTCCAACATAGTACTATGTGTCATCTTTAGTCAAGAAGATAGACTGAGATAACCATTCATACTATATAAGAACTGTTTTGAAAATTATATTTAGAGTTGGTGATTGTGATCAAAAACATAATTTAATATAATAAAAATACAATGATACAATTCAGTAAACCCTACATGTATCTCATTATAATTCATTCTATGGTAGGACATGATGTACTCTAATGAGATATGTTGATTTTGGTGGAAGAATGAAATTGGGAATTTTTCTAGATAATTAAATGTTGTAGAGGACATATATATATTTATCATAACATCATGGAAGCTCATATTCAATACTAAATAAATAATCACAACCACCAGGGAGATCTAGATTTCAACATTTTTGAAAAGGTATTCCGATGAATATCATTATGGAATCATATTAAGAGATTTAGAATTTTCAGAAATTTTATACCCATATATTTCAATCACATTGATATAATTGATCATATCATTTTTCTTACTTATCACTTGGTTCTACTAATAAATCTCACTCAACATCATTATGTGTTCCATACAACCCTTCTAAGAATGTACATACTTGATCCTCCTAGTTTACTGAACTCACAGATAATAAAAATAGATATAAATCTCTCATACAGAAAAATATTTGTTGATATTATATCATTAGGTTAATATTTTATATGAAACACGAACACTCACCTAGTCAAAAAACTTTTGTGATATTTTAAATATGAAAATGATACCTGAGAACCTAAGGATGTGATATAGAAGATGTGTCTAATAATTTTTTATCGAAGTGATTTAATTTAGATTGGTAAATTAATATGGGATTCAAGAAATTAACTCCATTATATTTTATGAAATATTGATTTTTTCATAAATTCATTTTCTTGGATATATTACATTGAAAAAACAATGAGTTAAATCAAATCGCGATATACAATTAAAATATTATAATTTAATGTGATGTTTCCAAACATGTTATTAAATTAGAGGTATTTACATTAAAAAATATATAATGAAAAAATTATTTTAAAAAATGTAAAATATTAATTCATTGGTTATAAATAGAATATAAATGAAAATAAATTTTGTTAAAGGTAAAAATGTTTTTTATTCAGAAAACAATTTATTTCAAGCAATGATTTTTTTTCATAGAAAATATTAATTATTCTCTATTAATGAATAAAATTAATTAATTTGATAGAATCAATTTTAAATTAAATATTTTAATAATAATATAATGTTTTCTCAAGGAATGGAATATTTATAATCAATCTTATGCTTAAAATTTATTTTTTGAAAAACATTATTTTTTTTGTTTTATATGTTTTTAATGCATTTCTTCCACATACAATGACTAGTTCTTAAAAAATTTATTCTTTATTTGGATATAACATAATTAATATATTTTTATAGTGAAATCATAATATTTTTTAATTTTTAGTAGTCTCCATGGAAATGAATTTTTAACATGATAAAAGAGGTATAACTATGTAAATATTATAGGGTAAACATTCATAATCACTATTAGTCATCACATTATCCTATTGGGTGGGTTTTTTTTTCAAAAAAATATTTACTTTTGGACATAAATAAACAATTTTATAATAGTATTCTAATATTGGTAACCAAATTATTACTTATGTCAGAAAAGTAATTTAATTACAATTAAAATTTCTTTTTGGGTATTCTCAATTACTGGCATGGTGAAAGGATTCCATTCAGTTTTATCTATATCCAGATGTATGAAAATATTATTTTATTATTATTTTAAAAAAATCTTGTAAACAATAATATTACCTGATTTTTTGGTGAAATGGTTTTTACTCTTAAATCATGTATTTTACGAAAATCCTTTTTCCATGCATTTTGTATTCATATATTAAAATTATTTTCTTCCACCTATAAAAATAGAATATATTATGATTTATATCAATTTTTGAGTTATATTTTCCATATTAATTTATAATTCGCATTTTATATTAGACCATATTAATATGTTATCATTTTGAAAAAATTGAAGAAAATATAGATAAGGATAAAATAGTGTTCCCAAGGTTTCACTAAGAGATTCATAGAAAAATTTATCCACAACTTGTCTAAATTTTATTTTTTGAGTTTATCTTGAAATTATTACGTAGTATGTTCTATTTGTTTCGTTAGATAGACATGAATTTATAAGGATATATATTATTTAATCTCATATGGTATTCTATGTGTGATATATCCCTCAATTATATTAGTCACCTCCTATCCTCCCTTATTCAATTTTTAATCAATTTCGATTTGAAAATACTTACCAAAATATGATATTAAATTTCTTCAACACCATTAAATTATATGTTTATTTCCATATATAAATCCCTTCATTTATTAATGTTTATGCTAATGTATGGATTTCAACAAATACGTACGACAATTAAATGGGTAATTTTAATTATATTTCATCACCTAGTTAACATAAATCAATATAATTAATTAACAAAAAATTAAATTACAGTACATAGTATATATAATTTTTTTTATGGTGAAGGGAAAATCATTATCATCTTTATTTCCATCTTAATAGAAAAGAACATATTTCCCCATTATACTTGTGGACAACCACTTCTACAAAGCATTGTGTTTCATTTATCACCACCACTTCTGATTTATGGTTATATTGTTTAATTTATTGACTAAATATAAAAATTATGAAAAAAATTAGTTTTCATTAAAGATTATTTATCAGTTAATTTTAATACATTGGATAAGTCAATAAGTGGAAACATCACAACTTCATATGTATGGACTACAGTCTCTATGGAGTGATGTAATTAATTTTTCATTATGTATATAAATAAATTATTATAAAACAAATATGACGAATAAATATCATAAAAATTTAATTATTATGATTTTGGATATGAGGAAACCATTACCAATGTATAAGGAATAATACCATAAAACAAAAACAAGCATGTATAAAAGGATCGGTTTTACCAAAATTTCCTTTTGAAGATGTATATATTAATAAAATATGAATTGAATAATACAAATAAATTATATATAGAATTTTTTTTACAGAATATAGTTCTCTAATAGGTCTATAATAAATCAATATTTTTTATATAATAATTTTTAATATGTAAAAAAATGAATGCACTTTAGTTAAGGGATTTATGATTCAATCTGAGTTTAATTGAGATTATTTATGATTGAATTGATATTTATTGAAACTATATGGTCCTATTATGATCAAACACATTAAATTTATTCTCATATTATTATCTTCATGAATTTTTATGTTTTAGTATGATTTTCCTTTCCTTTTTATTTAATATTCATTGAAAATGTTTTTACAAAAATATGACCATAATAATTATTTTTTTATCTAGAATTTTTCTTCAATATATCAATGTTCCTTGAATTTTTTTTTCAGAAATATTTTTCCAAAAAAATTTATTTCAAAATTGAATTGTAATTTTTTCACATTATATAAATCAATTTAAAAAGAATATTATTATTATTGTTGGTTGGCAAATCATATTTTTATTTTATTATGAAGGAAAGTTGTGGCCACCGGCGCACAACAAATGCATCCAAAGACCCTAAGGGGGCCGGAAATGGTGTAAACCAAGAGCGTCCCCTTGTACAAACGACATACATACCATGGGAAGTGACCCAATACTGTTGTAAACAACAAGCGGCTCCTCCTCCCTTCTCAAGCCGGCAAGGGCGTCAGCAGCAAAGTTAGCTTCCCTCCAAATATTATGAGCCTGTTGGCCCTGACATGTACCCAAGGAGCACCTCCTGGCTAAGTAGCAGAGGGACCATGGCACCTCACAACTGCCCTTGACCATATTAACCAAAGCCTCCGAATCAGACTCAATCACATCTGGCTGCAACCCCAGCCTCTTGCACACATCAAGACCTGTGAGAAGGCCTCTCATTTCAGATTCCAGAGATCTACTGGCCCCAAAGAAGGCGCTGAAACCCTCCAAAACAGAGCCACTTGAATCACGTATGAGGCCCCCGCCCCGCATCATCCCTCTCCTGAAGGAACCATCAACGTTCAATTTCAACCCATGCAGGGGGGGCCTCCAACAAACCCATTTGCCTCTCATCCCGCCCGACGCACCGGCCGAAAAAGTCCGATGGAAGAACCTGCAGAAGGAAGCCTAGGCTTGCCCACCTTTGATGACCTCGCCCAACTTAGAGCAAAGCGCCCTTGTCCGCATCTGGAGGAACCAGACCGAGGGGTGAGCGCCCCACCTCGCCTGGTTCCTTGCCTCCCAAAGAGACCAGCAGACAGAAACAAGAACACAGGCCCAGATTTTGGACTCCATCGCATTGTCTCCCACCCCGTGAAACCATGAGGAAAGGAACTCGTGGAGGGAAGCATGTGTCCCGCTATCGCTGAAATGGGGGGTGAACATGCTCCAAAGATGGCCAGCCCAGTCTCTCTGGAAGAACAGATGCAGCGTGGATTCTCTCTGCGGATGCTCGCAGCAAATACACCGAGAAACCAAGGGAATGCCCTTCCTTTGAACATTTTCGTCCGTCGGTAGCGCAGCATTCCTAATCCTCCAAACCAGAAAGCTCATTTTCGAGGGGAACTCCTTACACCAAATCTTGGAGGACCACTCGTCCAAAGTCGTCGTTGTAGACTAGAGCCGGTTAAAATCCCGAACAGAAAATTGGCCCGAGGTTGACCCAGTAAAGCAGCACCTATCCATCTTGTTATTCAAGATGATGCTCTCGAATAACTCCCTCTATTCCGGGCTGAGAATGGCCTGTATAAACGAAGGATGCCCACACGCCTCCTTGAAGGAGACCTCAGGGATTGGACACCCAGGGAAGAAGAGAGGAGTACCCGCCCAGTTCGATCTCCAGAAGCGAACGTTGCCGTTGCCAATAATCCAGCGGGAAGCTACCTGAAGCTCCTCCAAATGCGAAAGAATACCCTTAGCCAGCTTAGACATGCCAGGCCATTGGCGCTCTTGCTGCCCGTCGTCCCACCCGAACCTTCCTATGAAGAAAGAAGCCCATAAAGAGTCCCCCTTGATAACCTCCCATGCAAGCCACGCCTGCAACCCTTGCATGGTATTAAAAATGTCCCGGAGCCCCACCTCGCCCTCATTGATAGTCCTCGCCATCCGTCTCCATGAGGCCCAATGGCATCGCCCATCCTGGTTGGCGTCCCATAGGAAAGAAGTGAAAATCTTCTCCATCCTTGCCACAACACCCTTCGGCGCTCTCATGATGGAAAGAAGGTGCATTGGAATGGAAGTAAGAACGCTATTGATCAGAGCAACTCTCCCCCCAAAGGAAAGGAACTTACTCTTCCAATTAATGATTCGCCCCATAATTCTGCTGATAATCCCATCAAAGACATGAATCCTGATACGCACAAATTTATTTCTCTCAATTATAGAATGAAGGAAATTTCAGGACTTCCAGACCCATCAATTCATTAAAGATTCACTAAAAAAATTCCATTGTTATTTTCAGGTTTATTCTATTCCATATTTTTCTTAAATTCTTATATTTTAAATTATTTTTTGAAATTGAATAGGGAATTATCTTCATGAAATAATATTATTATATTTCAATTTATTTATATTCTATTATAACATCATTTGATGTTTCTTACACTTTACCAAGTATATTATGAAATGGTACAATAATTATTAATTATAATAATGGTTTATTATTATGACAATAATATATCAATAACAAATTATATTCACCTTGTATTATATAATGATATAATGAAAGGTTTATGATCTTTTGATAGATATATGAATCTATTATATTTTTGTTGTGGGTGGTTTCAAAATTATAAAACCATCTAATGTATTGTGTAATTATGAAACTGTTGATAATGTTGTAAGATATGATTGAGTTAATGAACTCCAAATTGATTATAGATTAAACTATGTGGGAATTACTCAAAAGTGAAAATTTGAAATAACAAGGAATTTATTTTCATTATAGAGATTTATATATATTTATTGTCTTAGAAGTAATCCTTGAATATGGAATTGATTTTATAGGTTAATTTTTATGAAAAAACATATCTCTTATTCTAATGAAATTTTATAATGGGTCATTATATATTATTTCTAATTTATCATTATTTCACTTTATTTCCATTATTATAAAAAATACTTATTATATCATTTAATACTAATGCATATAGATATTGTATTTTATGGCCATTTTTATATCATTAAACTTATAATATTATCTATTGTTATCATTGATTAAAATATCTTCTGTTTACCATTATTACAAATATTATATTAAAAATTTCATGTTTCATTTCCCAAGGTTGTGATGAATATTTTTATATAGTTTGTGTTTAAGATTTGGTCTATGTGAGGCGATCTATATTGAACATGTTGAGGATATTTCTTGACATTGGTTGATTATGTACTTAGTCTCCAGTGACTCTAACCGTTTATATTTCAAAATCATTTATTGTAATGAGATGAATTGAATATACCTAAAAATATGAAATATGTATGCATTAATTGACCAGGTCACCTCAATTAATTTTGACAAGTAGTGGTTTTCAATTAGTTATCAATTGGTTTCACCACAACATGGGTAATGAAAAATTAATAATGACATGTCTTAAGTAGGAGGTTTCATGTGTGGTTTGACATTGAAAAAGAAAACCTAATCATACCCATAAATTCGTAATGATAGTTGTCATTGTTGTTAGAGTTCTTGACAATAATTAAATATTATAGAATATGTATAGAAGCAATTCCTCACTCCAAACCACAAATTTATTGTCTGAATAAAATTTAAAAATCCCAATTATTTATCCCCCACACACAAGTTATCACTATTTTTGGTGGTGTTTAAAGAGGATCATATGTATTTTCTCCTCTCCTATATTGACAGAGTTCTAATACACATAAAATGTGGGGTATAATGGGATGTTCAAATTGAAGAAAGTATCCAGCTAATATTGGTAGTTCAAATAGAGATACAATGTAAATAAAAAAGATATCCAACTTATGATGTACACACCCACTCTATTTGATAATGTATTATATATTACATGGCAGATAAATAAAGGATCACATCTGTAGTGATTGAAAAATTTGTTTTAAGAAGAATATATAAATGTATGATCTATTATTATTAAAAATGATACTTTCCAAGGATACTTCCAATAAATATAGATATAGGTTGTCTTGTTGGGGGGCCTGGACCACGGACTTCGACAATAGATAGGGGTGCTATTTTTTCTAGTTTGGTGTCTTATTATCTGGTTTATTTTATTTTTAATTTCATCGATTATCATTAATATCATGTATGGGTATGTACTTTGAGATAATAATTGAATTGATAAATGGTAATATTTATTGGATATGTTTTTTTCTTATTTTTCATGGGGGTAGTTGTTTTTAAAAAAATGCCTTTAATATTATTTAATACTTCATAGCATGATAGTTGATGGTGGAAATAAATTATCCATTCATACATTATTTGAATACCATTTTCAATTACATGCCCATTGGGGGAGGATGATTGGTTTGTTTGAAAAAAATATTTTAGAGAAGCCATTGTACATAAAAAATAAAAAATGAGATATTCAAAAGATATGTGTGAATATAGTCAATTGATTTCATTCTGAGTGTTAATTCACTATGATTAAATTTTATTAAAATAAGAATTATGTCAATTTTATTCACAATAGAAATTCTAGAACTTAAAAATATTATTCTTCATATTCTTATCAATTTTTTTGTAAAGTATTATATTCAATAATTATTCCATAAATTACATATATTATTTTTATCAATTCCTGATGGGACCGATTTCCAATTCCACGTTACTAAACAAAAAATAAGGTTACTCATACATAGAGTTTCTATATATTTTAATTAATTTCTCATATATAATTAATGATTCCTTTCTCTTTATTATCCACCAATAGATTTAACATATTAATCTATATTACATTATTGGTGAATACCTACACAATAAAGGAAATTGAAAAATATAGTATGAAGAATGATTGAAACCACAAAATTATAACTATATACTAAAATGGTTGCCTTTGATTAAAAATTTCAAACATCTAATTTTATAGAGGTTGTTAGTGAATAATTTTTTCTTAATACAGTATATTAGTGAACTCAATTCCATATTTACCTAATTAATCACATCTAAAATTTCAAATCTATATTGGATTGTTAAATATAACATTATTTTTCCCAATCATGTAAACTAAACTATTCCTTTTTCCATGGAATCTAATTATCCAATTATTTATTTTATTATAGATAAAACATTTTATTATTCCATTGATACAATCCTCTGGGTACCTCATACACATTTTTTACACAATGGTAATCGAATATACATTCCTTCATTATTTTCTTCACTTGAACATCAATAAGACTCCACCCATATCTTTATTAATGTTTTTAAAACCCAACCATGTTCATGATGTTAATCATAATTATTGATTGATGACATGGAATCTTAAGAATAATTATCAGAAAAAATATTATCTCATTATGTTTTAGATTGTTTTAATCTCTATATTTTCTAAAGAATTTTTTATTAACTTACCAAAGACAAGATTCATCCATTCTAAAAACCGAATGAACCGAATTGTGAGTAACGAACAATTACCACCATAAGAAAATTATTTTTAATAATGAATTTAAAATATAAAACTTGAAAGATCCTTCCCATATAAATTATTAAATTCTCATTTAGTTAAACCATAATGACTTTTTTTCAATATTTTTTTCCATTAGGTTGGGTTCTTATATATTTCATGACATTATAAAATATTTATAGTGGATTTTAAATTTAATTTTAATAACGAAATCAAATCCATTATGAATTTTTTTTCAATGTTATCTTAGGCCCATTCATATTTTTATAATGTTAATATTGATTTTATTCCCAACCAATTTTTTTATGTTGCTTATCACTAGTTCCTCTTTCCATCCATTACATACAAATTCCAATATACCGATAGGGATGAATTTTTTATTACAACCACGTAATTGTTTCTCTTCCAATACAGTATGATATTATAAAATTCTTAGAATTATGCATTTGGACTCATCCCTTGGGTTTTCACTAAATATATCTTATCCAAATTCTAAAAAATATCCAAATAAATACTAAAAAAAACTAAAATATTATTTTAATACAACTATTGGGACCTAGAAAAAAGACTCAAATACGGTGGTGCGAATAATTTAATTAAATATAACATTTGAAAAAAAGCTATATGCAAAGACCTGGAATTTCCATGTAATTGTTGTTAAATATATTGGAATTTTACAAGTCTGTAAAAATTGACGACATGTGATTTCGAGGCCTAGAGTTCCCAGAATGAATTTACAAACATTTTTTATGGTACATTCAGTAAACAAGTGAATGAGTATTTTCAAAATTCCGAACTGGTGCTTGGAAATGAAATCTGAGGAGACATTTTAACTTGTAGTGCCGATATTCATTTAATGGGACCTTCACCTCGACCATAGTAGATCGAGGGTGAGAGTTAACTTTTCACATATTTGTGAAACAATAAAATAAAAATAAAATTGTGTAGAATTTATTTTATTTTTATTTTATACCCCATGTGGATATTTTATAGGTGGGGCAACCAAAACTAAAACATCCCATGAGTGGTCATGTTTATGGGGACCACCTAGGGCTTGAAAACTCTTGAACTCCCTATTATGTGGGGAAAACCCTCTTGAGCTCCCCCACTTAATTACGAAAACTCTCCGCTTTAATTTATTATTCCAGCCTATGTAATTAATAATTCAATTTGAAATTGTTCCATCAATTAAAACGTTGGGGAAACATATCATAAATTGGCTACATTACAATTTGTTGGATTTGGGGGAGAAGAGAAATATTTGTAGAAAGCTCTCCAACGAAGAACGCCAACCCAGAACACCAAATTCCACTTCGACATCTTCCTTGGGACGATCATTGACGAGTAATGTCTTCAATGTCAAAGAACCAACGATTGAGGAAATGATGACATCACAGATGACCGTCTATCCCATGAAACGTCATCTCTTTCCACGCGACCTCTGTCGATGAATCAAACGATGTAGGGAGGGATTTTGAATTATTCCCCTTACCTGTTATTGATATTCGTATGATTCAAGTATTAGCTTCTTGCTACCACTCTAATGCAAAGAGTGTGTGCCAAACAAAAATATCTGGTCCTCTCCGAATTTCTTGGGATAATTATAGTGTTCTTCGTGATGGAGGAGGATGGCGATCAACCGCGACGAAGGCGACAAAGGAAACGATGCCACCCCATGGCCACCGCCGCCCACGGCCTTCACACCCGTAGTGCTCCACCGCCCACCCCCTGCCATGCCACCCCGTGGCAGAGCTGTCCCACTCACACACGACACCCCCATGGCCTCACATCCCCCGCAGCAACGCGCCGTCTTCACGGCCCCATGGCCTCCGCGCTGCTGCTCCACGGCCCCTGCGGCCTCTCACCGCCTTCGCGGCTCATGTGGCCCTTCGTGGACCTCCGCAGCCTCTACGACCCCCGCGTCCCCTTGTGGCCCTCACGGGATGTGCCACCTAGCGTGGGCTGGGCCAAACCCAGCGGGTGGGCCGGGTTGGACTGGACCCAGGACCACTATGACTCATTTATGCTATTCATCCATAACATTGGCACCAGACATCCGATTGAAAAACCGCCAGTGGTGATGGAAACATTTGAGTGAGACGGTCCCTTAGGTATACCCCACTAGAGATTTTTATAAGTTTGGTAAACAATCATGTTGGATTGAGAAAAATCCAACTGGGCCCTCAAGACTAAAAGGCTAATAACTTACAGACCATGCATCCGATTGATACACCGTCTATTTCATCGAGACCCCTATGACTTGGAAGTACTTTGGGATAATTCATCACGAAACTTCGTGGTAGTTGGAGTATCAAAGAGTAGCCCGTGGAGTAGATCCACCCGGAGATGAGTGAGCATAGTGTCGAAACCCAGTAGATGGCAGTAACGAGAAGAGTGACTAGCGATCCTGTGTGGTTGAGCTCCTAGAGATCCTGCATGGGTCAGCTCCATGTGATCCTGTGTGGTCATCTACTACAGATCCTCTATGGGTCACCTCCTATCGATCCTATGTGGGTCATCTCCTAGTTATCCAGTGTGGGTTTTCTCCTAGTGATCATGTGTGGGTCTGCTCATAGCGATCCTGTGTGGGTCATCACCTCACGATCCTCTGTGGGTATGCCTCTTAACAGAGTAAGATGACTCAGTAGTTACATCTAATCATCTCTACTAATTTACTTAAGATATACCTGGTGTGAGCTGAGTCTGTACCTATGTGTCACTTTCCTTCATGGTAATACCTTGGTTGTATTATTCTGTGTGGCATACCTGTGTGCTACTTTCCTTCCTGTTATTTCATCATTTGTGGAACAGTTGATTGTGGGGATTGGGAGTTGGACTCCGTGTTTTCCTCATGATTGATATGGGTTTACTTGATAACATAGGTATATGTATGGGCATATGCTTAAGTAGGATTATTTGTTGTTTTCATTTTTTTGGTTTATCCTTTGTGTATATAGAGAGGTCTTGTGGGTCTTGGGTTCCCTACTTAGTATAGTTATACTCACCTCTACCGGGGATTTTCCCGCACCTCACAGTGTTTGGTGCAGACGACAGACAACACTGACTAAGGAAGAGGGTACCAAGACTGGATGGTGCTCGGGGGTGGACTATACGGCATATTGGTGCACGGAGGAGACAAGGGGACATGGAGTGCTGAGGAGGAGATCAGTACCTACCCTTTAGGTAGGAACCTCAGAGGAAAACCTAGTAATTGTATTTCTATTTCATCAGTTGTATTCTATTTCTGTTGTACTTATACCTTCCAGTTCGGCTTATAATCTGGCCCCTTTTACCTAATTCACTCACTATGATTAATGTTTAGTTTACATGAGTTCATATCATGTTTTGTGATTTATTACATGTTCTTATAGGTTATAAATGCAATGCATTCTCTGTTTTAGGGAATATTCCTTCAGTGCTAGTCACCATCCCCTGGCCTATGGATGGCGGGTTTGGGGAGGTCACGGAACAGGCCCCGGGGGACGGTTCGTGACAAATTGGTATTAGAGGAATCAGTTCTACCATAGAACATAAGACTCTGATAATTCTTTTAACTGCAATATTGTTAAGTGTAGTGAGTGTGGTTATCATTTTAGGGAATCTAGTGTTGGTGCAGCAGCTGATGTATCTATACACTAGAACCTTGACTTCTGATATCTGACTCAATGCCTGAAAACAGTTATTGTGTGTGTGTTTCCAAGAGTTTTCTTTATGATCACTTGAGTCAGCTCACTAGGTATAACTCATTGTCCATGGTGCACCTATTTCTTTTCAGGATTCCTCCATGAAGACAACCAGCTAGGGTTTCAGGAGTAGTAAGCTCTAATATCCCACTTAGCAACGAGGCCTCGGTGCATGGCCCCTTTTCAGTAGAGGCTGTAGCAGAGGCACCAACGGTACCATTACCCATTGGAACACTGATGCCATCAGCCCCAGTAGTATAGGGTGCATGCCACTTGAGCATGTTGCAGTAGTTTCAGTGCCAGAATCTACCAAGTTTTAGGGCAGAGATAGACCCACAGGCGGATGGGGATTGGCTGAAGGCTGTGGTGAGAGTCTTTCGACAGGTAGGGACACCAGCCGATCTCATGGTGATCCTTACCGCCAATCATATACAGGCAGCAACATGAAGATGGTGGAGTATGATGCTCTAGGATCACGGCGAGGTGATGATTCTTTAGGTAGACTTTGAGCGCCTGTTTCGGGAAGAGCTTGTCCTAGCGACTCTTCGGGAAGTGTGCAAAAAGTAGCTACTTCATCTGCACTAGGGTATTCTGATCGTAGCTCAGTACTCATCAAGGTTCACTGAACTATCACGCTACTCCACAAATATGGGACGTGACCCATTCTTTAGGGCCCAGACCTTCGAGCTGGGACTTGGGCGGGATATCAGGGCGTCGTTGATCTCACTCAGCATCCCGACGCAAGAGACGGTGCTAGATTGTTCCCTTTTAGTGGAGATTTTCCTTTCTATTCAGTCACCAGCAGGGAGAACCACTACTTGTCATCATGTAGCAGAGACTTCTGCAGATGGGAGAAGATAGATGACATAGAGGTCTAAGAGGACCAGACCTATAGGTGGATGACCACAGGATTCACAGTCGGTTTTTCAGAGCACCTGAGGTAGAGCCAGTCATTCCAGGAGTGGGAAGTGTTACACATGCGGCGGGTATGTTCACATGGCTCATGATTGTCCGACCCGCCATATATATGATTAGAATATGGTCAAAGGACCACCCAGGAAGAGGCAAATATTCGACCGAGGAGGTCCGCATGGAGCAGGCGGATGTGGAAGAGGATCTGGTCGTGCAGCTGGAAGTGGGTGACGATTCAAGATGATACTGCCACCACCACCACGTGGTCCACCCCAACCACAAGGAGTAAGCGAACAGGGGCGAGCTCAGATCCAAGAATCTATGTCCTATGATCACCGTGCTCCGGAGATGATACTAGGTATGATATGTGTCTACTCCACCTTAGCTGCAGTACATATAGACACATGTTCCATCCATTATTTTATTCCCACTACCATCATTCTAATCTTAGAGATTCTGAGGTATCCGTTGGATCGATTCTTATATCTAGAGATTCCTACGAGAGCATAATCGATGATTACGTACTACTGCCCACAGTGTGAGATTACTTGAGGAGGCGATAGTTTCAGCTTGGATCTCCTAGTAGCAGCGTCGAGGCCTTACGATGTCATCTTGGGTATGGACTTGTTATCTATAGTCTGTGCTCATATTAACTATATTAGGTGCAATGTGCGGTATTTCCATACGAATGGGCCCAGGTTTACCTTCATCGATGAGATGGGAGCCTTTGCAGCACAGGACAAACTTACCCAGAGGAGAGTGCATCTGATCAATCATCAGTTGGCTAGCCTTACCCTCAGAGCAGTTCATGTGGAGAGTTCGAGTTATCCTGTAGTGGTGGATCAGTATATGGATGTTTTCCCTAATAATGTCTTGGGTCTACCTCCTCACAGTGAGGTGGAATTTTACATATATTTGTACCCTGAGATGGCACTGATATCCACCCCATCATATCGTATGGCTCTCGTGGAGCTTCGTGAGCTACGGGTACTGCTATAGGACTTGAATGGGAAAGGGTTCATTCAACCTAGTGTTTCTCTTTGGGCAGCCCATATTCTATTCGCCAAGAAGGCATACGGGATCTTGAGACATTTTGTTGACTATCTGTGCCTAAACCTAGTGATCGTGAAGAATAAGTACCCACATTCGAGGATTGACTACCTCTTTGATCAGCTTAAGGGATCACGGTGGTTCTGGAAGATAGATCATAGATCAGGCTATCACCAGCTCAGAGTGCGAAACAAGGATAAGAAGAAGAGGACTTTTAGATTTCGGTATGGCCATTACGTGTTCTTGGATTTTCCATTCGGTGTAACCAATGCTTCAGTAGTGTTAATAGGACTCATGAACAGGATCCTTCATCCTTTCCGTGATCACTTTGGAGTAGTTTTCATTGATGGTATTATGATATACTCACCTACAGAAGAGGAGCATGCCTATCATTTTCGTGTAGTACTAGACACAGTCTGAGAGCACTATCTTTATGATAATCTCTCGGAGTTCCAATTCTAGATCCGAGAGGATCACTTTCTGGGACATGTCATCTCAGAGGCTAGTGTTGCAGTGAATCTAGCGATGATTGAGGTGGTACTTCCTTGGGAGCCACA
Organism: Viscum album; assembly: GCA_963277665.1. Taxonomy (NCBI): domain Eukaryota; kingdom Viridiplantae; phylum Streptophyta; class Magnoliopsida; order Santalales; family Viscaceae; genus Viscum; species Viscum album. Next base: position 452,418,428 of record OY728145.1, read on the forward strand.
CAGGTGTGCGATGGAGATACAAAGTCTCCTAGGATTGGCTGGATACTACTAGAGGCATGTGCTAGATTTCTCCATAGTTGCAGCACCTCTATCACCATTGAAGAAAAAATGGAAACCCTTCGTGTGGTCAGAGAGATGCCAGTAGAGTTTTCATGAGCTGAGGTAGAGGCTGACTCATGCACCCATCGTGAAACTTCTAGAGGAGGGTGTAGGGTATGTAGTCTACTGGGAAGCATCAGGGACTGGGATCAGATGTGTCCTGATGCAGCAGCGAGCAGTGATCACATATGGTTCTCGATAGCTGAGACAACATGAGAAGAACTACGCTAACCATGACCTGGAGTTAGCAACAGTGGTCTTCGCCTTAAAGATGTGGCGACAATACTTGATGGGTGAGCGTTTTACAGTGTACTATGATCACAAGAGTCTCAAGTATATCTTCTCTCAGAAGGACCTTAACCAGAGATAGCGATGTTGGATTAGGTTCCTCTAGGACTATGACTTCAAGATAGTCTATATTCTTGTGAAGGGGAACATTGTAGGAGATGTACTCAGCATGAGATCTAGTATAGAGCTTCTTGGTTAGGCGACGGAGTAGCTAGACACTTTGCAGATATCATATGTGGATTGAGGTGGAGGATTTTTCCTTCAGTCTCATAAAGTCACTCCTCCAGTTCTTTAGCGAGTCAGGAAGGCACAGTGTGGGGATGCTGACTACGAGGCTTGATGTGCTCAGATATCAACAGGGTAGGCACATGATGGATTTTCTGAAGGTGGGGAGCACGTCATCCTCTTTAGAGGACATACCATAGAACCTGTGTCTCTTCGGGAGGAACTGATGAGGGAGTTCCACACATCCCCTCTAGCGGTACATCTAGAAGTGGCGAAGATGTACCAGGATCTCCGATGATAGCACTGGTGGTTGGGAATGAAGAAATCAGTTGCGGAGTTTGTCTCTCAGGGCCTCACCTGTGAGCAAGTGAAGGTAGAGCATCAGGTACCAACAAGATTGGTTCATCCTTTAGTGGTATCATAGTGGAAGTGGGATGGGATATCCATGGACTTCGTGACAACAATTCCATGTGCATCGATAAGTCATGAATTGATTTGGGTGATCTTTGACTGACTCACAAATTCAGCCCCCTTCCTATCGATCAGAGAGAAGGGTTCAGTAGGGAGCTTGGGACGTCTCTATGTGTAAGATATTGTGCGGCTATATAGAGTACCCATGATGATTTCATCTGATCGTGATGCACGTTTTAATTCCTAGATATGGAAGGTGATGCAAGAGGCTTTTGGGACACAGTTTCGTTTGAGAAATGCCTTCCATCCCCAAACAGATGGCTAGAGTGAGCGGACCATTCAGACCCTCGAGGACATGCTATGTGCATGCATCCTCGACTTCGGTCATAGATGAGAGGATCACTTGCCTTTTGTGGAGTTTGCATACAACCATAGTTATCACTCTGCCATTGGGATTCCACCTTTTGAGGTGTTGTACGACCGACCTTACAGATAACCTTTTTGATGGACTGAGTCAAGGGAGTCAGCACTAGTGGCACAAGAGATGGTACGAGCTATTGTAGAGAAGGTCATCGTGGAGGGGATGAAGACTGCACAGATCATGCTGAAGTCATATGCCGAAAGGAGACGATGACCTCTGGTGTTCGAGGATGGCGACCACGTCTTTCTACAGGTCTCACCCCGAAGAGGTTTGCAGTGATTTGAACGATGAGGAAACATATCTATGAGGTTCATTGGAACTTTTAAAGTCCTCATCAGAGTTGGAAAGGTGGCTTACCACTTAGCTCTTCCACCTCATTTTCACTGGGTGCTAGACGTCTTCCACGTATCCCTGTTGAGGAGATACCTGCATGACCCATCTCACATCATCGACCATGGAGAGATGGACGTCGACTATTAGGCGACCTTTATAGAGGTTCTAGTAGATATTGAGGATCGATAGGAGAGGGCCCTTCATGGACAGTCGATACCTCTAGTGTGCGTTTGTTGGTAACACATAAACCTCCAGGAGATCACATGGGAGAAGGATGCTCAAATACGTTCTTAGTATCGCCACATGTTTTCCTAGTATTGAGTTGGGAGAATTTACTGTTCCTTAATTTCCATATTTTTTTTTTAAATAAATGGAAATTTTACTATTCCGTGAAAATTGATGGTGCGTGATTCCGAGCCCTGGTGTGCCTGGAATGAATTTCTGAGCTTTTGTTCGGGTACGTTCCGCAAACGTGCGAGCAGATTTTTCTAACATTTGAACTAGTGCTCGGAATTGAAATCCGAGGAAACTGATGAACTCATAGACCTAGTATTTTCTTAAGGGGACCTTCACCTTTAACACAGTAGGTCGAGGGTGGGAGTTATCATTTCACATATTCGTGAAAGAATAAAATAAAAATAAAATCGTGTAGAATTTATTTATTTTTTATTTTAAACCCCATTTCGATTTTTCATAGGGGGTACTACCTGATATAAAACCTCAAATGAGAGGTTATGGTTGTGGGGTCAACCCGGGGCTTGAATCCTTAATGACTCTCTATTAAGTGGGGAGAAACGACTTGAGCTCTCCTACTTAATTATTCCATCCCTCCCCTTTAATTCATTATTCCAACCTATGTAATAAATTACATCAATTTGAAACCCTGAAAACAATTAATAGTTAGGGAAACATATCATAAGTTGGCTACTTTTAAATTTGGTGGATTTTGGGGAGGGGAGAAATATTGGGAGAAAGCTCTCCAATGAAGAACGCCAATGAAAAATGCTGACTTCGACTTAAACTTCTTCCTTGGGATGATCATTGACGAGGAACATCGTCAACGTCAATGAACCAACGATTTAGGAAACGCCGACATCACTGATGACCATATATCCCTGACAACATCGTCTCCTTCCTCGCGACCTCTGTCGATGAATCAAACGAGGTAGGTATGGTGTTTGAATTATTCTCCTTACCTGTTCTTGATATTCATGTGGTTTAAGTATTACATGCTTACAACCACTCTAATGTGGAGAGTGTGGGCCAAACAAACATGGATTGTCCTCTCCAAATTTCTTGGGATAATTCTTATGTTCTTCGAGATGAAGGAGGATGACTATTAATAGCGATTAAGGCGATGAAAGAAACGGTGCCACCCTGTGGCCTCCGTCGCAAGCGGCCTCCACCGCCCACGACCTCCACCGCCCGTCGCCTCCGTTCCCCATGTCGCATTACCTCCCGCGGCCGACCATGCTGCCTCGTGGCTTTACCGCATCACCCCACATCCAATCGCACCACCCCTATCCCTAGAGGCACCGCCCGTGGCCCTCTGAACTACCCCGCGGCCTCGAGATGTCCACGGTTGAGCCATCCCATAACCTCGCAGAAACCCCATGGCCTCGCGGCCCCCGTGGTAACGGGCCGCCCTCGAGGCCCCATGACCTCTCCGCAGCTACTCTATGGCCCCCACTGGCTCACACCACCATTGTGGCCCCTACGACCCTCCACAGTCTCCGCGACCCCCATGGCCCCTCACGGCCCTCACGGGTCGGTCTGACCTGGTCGGACCAGACCTGGGATGACTATTACTCATTTATGCTCTTTTGGCCATAACATCAGCACCAGACGTCCGATTGACGAACCGCCAGAGGCTATGGAAACCTTGGAGAGAGATGGTCCATTTTTTATACCCCACTAGGGATTTAGATATGGTTGGGAAATGTTCGGGTGGATTGAGCACCAATTAAACTAAGCCATCAGGACTAAATGTATAATAATTTACAGACCATGTGTCCGATTGACACATTGTCTCTTGCATTGAGACCCCTATGACGTGGTGGTCTTTTGGGATACATCTTAATGAGTATTATTGGAAGTAGGAGTATCAATGAATAGCTCATAGAGAGGATCCTCCTGGAGACGAGAGAACACTGTGCGGGAACCCAGCAGCTGGTTGTGACAAGAAGGGTGACCAGCGAATATGTGTGGGTGAGCTCCTAGTGATCCATTGTGGGTCATCTCCTAGAGGTCCTGTGTGGGTCAGCTATAAGAAATTTTGTGTGGGTCAGCTCGTAGTGATCCTGTGTGGTTCAGGTCCTAACTATCCTGTGTGGGTTAGCTCCTTGCGATCCAGTGTTGGTCAGCTCCTAATGATCCTGTATGGGTCAGCACCTAGAGATCCTGTGTGGGTATGCCTCTTAACAGAGTAAGATGATTCACTAGTAACATCTAATCATCTCTACAACTGTATTTATGATATACATGGTGTGACCTGAGTCTATACCTATGTGGTACTTTCCTTATTGGAAATACCTTGGTGGTATACTTCTATGTGGCATACCTGTGTGGTACTTGCCCTCAGGTTATTACTTCCATTGTGGAATAGTTGATCCTGGAGCTTTGGAGTTGGACTCCGTCTTTTCCTCATGATTGATCTGGGTTTACTTGATAACTTAGTTATTTGTATGGGCATATAACTAAGTAGGGTTATCGGTTTTTTTTCATCATTGTGGTTTATCCTTTGTGGATTTATAGAGACCTTATGGGTCTTGGGGTCCCCACTGAGTATAGTTATTATCACCCCTTCACGGGCTATGCCCGCACCTTGTTGTGTTCGGTAAAGATGACGGACAACGCTGACTCAGAATGAGGGTACCGAGACTGGACGGTGCCCGGAGGTGGACCATAAGGTGTATCGGTATGCAGAGGAGACAGTGGGACTTGGAGTGATTAGGAGGATATCTTTACCTACCCTTCAGGTAGGAACCTCGGAGGAAGACCTAGTAGTTTTCTTTCTCTTACATCAGTTGTATTGTATTTTAGTTTTACTTGTACTTTCCAGTTGGGCTTGTATTCTGGCCCCTTTTACCTACTGCACTAACTCCATTTACTGTTTAGTTTTCATGAGTTCATATCTTGCTATGTGATGGGTTGTGTGTACTTATTGGTTAAAAAGTCAATGACTTCCCAGTTTTAGGGAATACACCTTCAGTGCTAGTCGCTGGCCCCTGGCCTATGGAAGGCGGGCTTGGGGTAGTCATGGCACGGGCCCCATGGCATAAGTCGTGGCATTATATGACCTAGTATAATAAAAAATTTAAATTATATTGTTTCACTTGGTTAAAAATTGATCACATAAATAATCACCCAATCCATTGACCGAAAGTTTCATTGTCTTTGAGGATTATCTAAAAAAAATTATTTTATTATACCACAAAACAATTCTCTATACATTATCCAAAATGGAATCCAAATATGACTACACCTAAGTTAATGTCATGTTAATATCCTAGGTAAATTGATACCAATTAATGGTGGTGACATTAAAAACAATGTAAGGGAAGACATAAGTTATAAAATTTAATGGTCAATAATTATAATATGAGGTGTATAGGAGAAGAATAAAGTAACATGGACATAACAAAATTGAATAATACAAAACAATTAATATATCATTTATCATGATTAATTGAATACGGATTTGAATAATATAAAAAAATATTTAAATGTTTATTGAAACATTTATAAAAAAAGAATTAATTAGAGTATAACAATGAGATAAAAAAAATGTTTGAAAAAAAATTAGATAGAGATTATGATATCATTAATAAATTAAATTTCAAAATAATATTTTTTTAAAAAAATCATGATTCATATTTTAAATGAAAAAAAGATAATATAATATGTTGGGAAAAAACAATAAGTTTTTTCTTATCATCCTTATCTCATGATTTTTAAAAAATATTAAAAATGATTTTGAGGATCATATAAGACACTACCCATGAATCATTCATACATTCATACCCCCCCACTAAATTCAGTCATTCTTCATAACATAATGAACCAAGGTAATGAAAATGGGTTTCATATCAATTTCAAATGTTTTCATAAAAAAAACATGTAGAAATCCATCAGTACTCATAACATGATCAATTCATTAAAAGTAAGTGGTTATCGAATAGTATTAAGTTACTTTCTTAATAAATGAACTTTAATGAATTCTATGGTTAATATATTACATAGAAAAATTTTATACGGGTTTGAAAATATTTTCACTAATTAATTGATACATTTTTTCTTGGTGAATACACCTATAAATTATCATAGACAAAATAAATTTGAAGGAAATTCATAAACATTGAATCACTATTAAAGGAAAAGGTTTTAATGGGATTCCTCAAGTATAATCCCCCAAGGTAGAATAAAATAATTTTATGTATTATTTAAGAAATATAATTTCTTGATAAATGAATATATTTTTGTGATAATGAGGAAAATGGAATAATAAAATAAATTAGTTTTTAGAAAATAATTTTAATATTGGTATAAAATAAGATGTTATGTGTCAAATTGAAAATAATTTTTTAAAATTTTTATTTTAATAATTTTCATATCTGAACATCCAAATATGTTCCTCAATTATTGTGAATTTAAAATTTTTATAAATTTATCCTATGAATATTTAATGTGGATGAAAAATTTAATGATCAGTGATGGAAAACAATAATATATTTTTAAAATAATTTCTATTTAAAATCCATATTTTGAATTGTGATATAAAAAAATAATTGTATAAATATATGATTTGATACAAAAAGTTCACCTCAATAAACACATAACTGAATTTAGAAATATAAATTAGATCATTAGTGGAATCTGAAACATGAATAGTGAGGGAAGACCATCATTAATGTCAATTATAGTTATTATAAATAATGATATACACTGTGAGAGAACAATTTATCAAGGTAAAATAATTTAATTTAAATGGATTTATCCTTCTATAACAAGACATATTACTATGAAATAAAATATACTAGTTTAAGAAAAAAATATTGCAAAAATAATTTCATGAAGAAGCACTATAACTAAATAATTGGAGTTGAGTTAACAAATATCCTTTTGAATTCACTATCTTTTAAATTGAAAGATATTTGATCAAGAACATGGTTTGTTTCTTAAAACCAAACATATTAAAATTAGATGTTAAAATAAATTCATTATGTATTAATCACACCGTATTAACAATATCATTGTTCACAATACAAATAATGTATTAAAAGATTAAATTTGACAAAAAATAACCCATTTTCATAATTATTACATTATTGAATGTGATATAACATCATTTAATATGAACCTAACTATCTTTATGCCTAATTTTTGAGATCTAGTAAATTATATTTCCTTTTAAAAACATCATTTACATCTATCAATCACAGATATGTAATCAAATTATAATTCATTCTCAGAATTGGATGTATGTTCTTTTCTATTGATTGTTTCATACTTTATCCATATGAAATGGTCTATTCTCACTTATTGGATCGTATTTCCTTATTTATAGACTACTAAATATAGATTAATTTTTTATTAAAATAATTATACAAAAAATATTTTTTTGGAGAAATATAATGATATGTTTCATGAAATAGAAAATTGAAATGAGCGTTTTTTGTAATTTTTATCAAATGAAAGTATGCTTATTTATAAATAAATTATATTTTAATAAAGCCATTAAAAATGAAGAAATATCAATATTAAATTATTATTAAATCATATTAAAATTATAGAAAATTATTTACTCATATAAGATATAATCATTATAAAAGTATTCACTATGCTGGTTAAACCAACCCAAATGAGAACCTATTATTGGAGTCTCGCCACAAACATTCCCTTGTAGATTTTGGGGGAGAATAATGGCTCGATCTAGAAATGTTCAAGTCAAATGGCCATTGACATGGCCCATGATATAGTCAGTGATATTACTAAAAAGGTTTGCGGGTCTAAAACTTCTATTAAACATGTTATGGACAATGATTATGACAGGATGGAGTGATGTTTTAGTATCAATGTTATGAGGTGCATGGTATTATCTGAGTCAGTGAGTGATCTCTTTTTATGTGAATTTTCACACTTTTATTTTATTAACATTCATGTTTATATGTTATGGGGTTTTTATGTTAGTATAGAGTCATCAATAAGGGGATACCTTATCCCAAAGTATATTCATCCGGATTCAGTATTCGTTCTATAGGTATATGCATAAATACATTCAATAGGGATACATACATATTTATCTAGGTTGGTTGAACATAAATAGGATGTAACACATGTTATTATAATATGAATAGCTCATCATATATAAGGGAAAATTTTAGTCTATCCATGACATTAATTGAATCATTGAAATTATAGACAATGGAGCTGTCAAATTATAAGTAGGTAAAATGTTTTGCTTTTTACTTCTATGATATTCTCAAAAAAAATAGTAGAAGTAGATTGGTAGAGGTTTGGAATCAATATAAGATGAAATCATATTGACAATATGGGGGGTTCTGCTCTAAAACTATAGGATCCCGATTAACAATTTCAAAAGATTTGTGGATAAAATTTAATTAGATATTCTTAACTAAAAAATCACTCTATATATTTTGGGTTTCATGTCACCAATGTAAAATATGTTCATACTTAGATACCCATTCATGTTATATTTATAATCAATGACCGAAAGACCATGCTTCATAATATCAAGATAATCATTTCATTATTTATTTGATATGTATATAAGAAAATCCATGCACCACTAATATTCAAGGGATACACCAGTTAAGGAAGTATAGGATGGGTATATTAACCCTAGGCGAGTTTGAGAATCCTGAAGCTTCATACATGGTAATATTGTGTGGGACATCGTAGAGGAAAAAACCTTGTGGGATAGAATCAATATAAAAAAATTATGCAGTTAGTTCTAAAGGTTAGATAGGGGTATTATATAGAACATGAGATACAATTATCATCTACCTTCCTGCTCTACGCGAACAATTTAAAATGATTATGGGGAAAGTTTTATTAATTTTCGTAGTGATAATTGAGTGGGTCAAATTATTGGATTCCAATTATTTCCAACACATTGTATAGCCATCCATCAAGATAGTAGTTTTCTAAAGAAATCCATGATTTTCTAAACCTGTTATAGAAGGATGTATTGTAGGGTTTTTTATTTAAATTGAAACCAGATAGGCTTATCATTATAGGTTATTCATTGGGCCTCTTCACAAAAAATGGTGTAACTCCAAGCACTCTATACTACCTCCAACCATGATGCACATGTGTTTTATCTATAGTGAAATTTAACCCCTCCATTATCCACATTCATATATGGCGCTTCCATAACCATAATTTTCTGATTGCTAATGGGTTTCAATGTAAGGGGGTTTATACAATCTCTATGGTCACATGTTTCCCTAATGTATAGGAAGAATGTTCTTCAAACATTTTCTAAGGAAAAGATTGTGCCTCCACATTCTGGTGGTTTTTCAGTGTTTTCAATGTAAATGGGTTGCATGATCTCAGTTGTGTTAACTTCATTCATGCAAGGTTTCACATAACAACGAACAATATTCACATACCTAATGTTTGTGAACTATTTTTTTAAGTTTTCTACTGGAACATATAAAAATATCACAATAAGGCATGAAATGATTTTTTAGTGAGCTCATGTTTGGAAACCGAAGTTTGAGTAAATCCCTTGGAGGATAAACAAGGACTTATATTAAAACAATGGGAATATTCTTCTTCCATCCAATCCATCGTAATGAACATAAGGACATAACAGATGGACCAAACCCTGGAGATTCAAGGTAATATGGGTAGATGGATTCCCCCTTCTTTGGGGTGTTAAAATTAATTTCAACACCTCATATAGGAATGGTGTTATGCATGGTGGAAGGGTGGTTCATGATCATATTGGTCTAGTTACATAGAACTACAATGTTTTTTTCTTCCAGGGTCACTCTCTCACACATGAATCATCAATCATTTTAAAGGGGCTTGATCTTTTCACTCGAACATTGTCCCTCAATATTCATAAGACACTGACTCCATTACTATCTTCAAGGCCATCTCCTATTATATTATCATTCCATGGGTTATCACCTATACATTAAGAAAATTCAATGGTCTGCACAATAGAAACTTGGAAATACCACACAAATAGTAGAATGGAAAGATGGTAGATGAATTATTGGCCTCTTGGAAAAGCCCTAAAAGTCCAGGCAACATATTTACTTCTCATACGTTCTTTCCTCTTTTCCTATTATCCTAGTGAGGGTTGATTCTCTGCATCTAGATTATTTCTAGTCTCTATGATCTTTTTGGGCTCCTTCTATTTTATTAATAAAATAGACATTACATTAGATTGATATTAATATTTTATTTATATAATCAAATTTTATAGATTAATATCCCATCAATATATCATTATTAAATAAATTGATAAGTTATGATTTTCTGGAATTCCTGGTAGGTTATTCCTAAAGCATTGATCCCATGGAATTTTCTATATTCCTAAAATTTTCTCACATTATCTTTACCTAACACTGATTTTATTTTTTTTCATCATTTTTTAGTCTTACACAAACCTTAAAGAATCTAATTCCATGGATACTCATATAAATAATATCATAAGGGATAATTACACTACATGATTTTATTTCATTCTTTTATAAATATAGTAATATGGTTACATCATTTTATATATATTAACTCAATTACTAATTTATAAAAATAAATTTTAATTACTTTATTTTAAAGTATAAAAATTTATTTTTAGTTTTCTTGTTCACAAATAAATATCTATAGACCATTTTTTTAAAAAGAAGAATAGTAAAATATACACCAATTAATGGGAATACCAATGAAGAAAAAACCTCAAACATACCTTAAGAATGGTGAAATACAATAATGGAAATAAGGAGTGGTTCAGTAAACATTTGGTAGTAAATTTGGTGAAAATATATAAATTATCCTACTATTTAATGTGTATTCATGTCTCACCCCATGCCTTATCACACATCTCACAAGTAGGTTCCAACCAGAAAATAGTTTTACCCATGACCCAGGTTAAAATATCTCTCGTTTAAGAGGCATTATTACTAGAGTAACAAAAAAATAAAAATTATACCCTCTTTGTATACACAAGTTCAACGTATAGTGGTGTATTTTCTTTTTCCACTTTTTTAGATAAGGTGAGAATCCATGGCTTGATTGGGACAAGAGATTTGATAAAGAAATATATCTACAGTTCCCATTAATATGAGAATTCCTTATTCATTTAACTCAAGACCCTATGCATGCACCCCTATAAATTTACTAATTTCTATAGGGAGCATATATTTGTTACTATTTTCATTTCCTATGAAATGAGGTCCCTAGGGAATGATATTCCATTACAAAATTCACTTTCATGAGTTAAAAAAAACAACCTAATCCATGAAATTCTATTGTGTGAGAAAACGAACATGCATGTTTTTAAAGGAAACTAATCTGAATACTTATCAATAAACAGAACCAATGTGTACTAATTTAGATAGAAACTTATAGAGATGAACAAAATAGACGATCAAGGAGGTATATCTACACACCCATCTTTCCATATCTCCATTAAATGACTTATTTATGTGAATTAACATATATAAATAATTAAAATATATTGTAATTGATTTAGACGATGGATTAATACCATAAATCAATTTATGAAAAATAATCTCCCCAATTTGTGTAAAATTAAGGAAATAGAATCCATCCCTAATGAAAATTTATACTATTCCAAAATCTCATCTCACTCTTATGAGAATCACTATGTCTTCATGTATCAATGTCACCCTTTGGTACTCATAATAGGGACACACTTCACCTAACACTTCATCTAGATTTGTATGGGTTAATTGATAAACAATTAAAAACCATATGTATGTGATTTAATTTGTGTTGGTGAATTTTAAATCAGAAGTTTCTATCAATAAAATTTAATTTAACATATATCACTATTTAAGGTTAATGGTTCCCTTTTTATCTCATATTATATTTATTCATGACCACATCCAATGATACCAACATAAGTTAATAAATATGATTATAATTTTATCATTTAAAAACAAATGTATGGTACATGGAGAGATATGGATAACCCTATTATAACCCAACCTAACTAGTATCAAACTGTGATAATTGAATGAGTATGGAATATTCGACACCCATTTTAAATGCCTTCCAAAAATGTATCATATATCATTCCATGAATTGTTTCCCATTTGGTCTTGATAAATCCACCTCCAAAGATTACAATTGATTAGTATTACAATAAGAGGGTCTAATACCAATTGAGAACTCAAAAAATATTTTTTTTTGTGCTTCTTATTCTTCTTCTCCTTAATGAACTCTTACATAGAATCCTAAACGGATGAAATTATTTAGTTTTGTGCATAAAATGATATTATGTATGTTCTTATTCCCTCATTTTCTTCTATATCAGTGGAAAATAGACTACAATGAAATATTATTCATTATTTTTTTTACTTAAAATTGTTATTGATGTTTTATTTTCTATTATGTTTTTTGAGTTTTCTTATATACCTAATGGATTCCAATATTATTTCCACAATCTATACTGTGAAAATAAATTTCTACTTTTCTCATCCTACAATATGTTTATATGTATAGAATCATTATTTCGTTTGTTACATTATTAACATTGATTCTAATATATATTTAGAGAACCATGTGAAAAAATTAATTACAGTCCACATAAAAATCCTCTTTTCCAAATCCTTAAATTCATGGACATTAATTATTTGATCATATAAAAAACTCACCATTCATAATTATGGATGATCTTCTTCATGACTATCAATAAAAATTATAGAAACATACCAGACAACCATGACCTTTCTTCGACATTCATTTTGAAAAGAAACATCAATAAATACTCCTCGTTTTCCATAAATTCATGAATATCATAGTGGTTGTTTTGGATTTATCATTTATGACAGAAGGAACCCTAAAAATTATTTTTCATATTCTTTATAACCTACTAAAAACATGTTATACCATCATCATACTAATTACAATTGGGAATTTCGTAAATTTAATAGACTTTTTATAATGATTATTTATTTAGAATATTTTAATTAATGATTTATATAATTTGATAGTAGCATTACATATATATATCATGGAAAGATTAATATTTTGTTAAACATATGAAAATATTCTAATGAATGAACTTTATGATGTTCAATAACTAGAAATATTAAAGAATACGATCCTCAATTAATATCATTATGAAGATGAGTAACTTGAAAAAAAAGGAATATTAAGAAACCTATATACCATAGATTGTTTTTAATATTCATTTATATCCTTCAAAAATTACTAATACATACATAATACTCCAAAACAACCACTCTTCAATTTATGGACAAAATCAATAAAAATATTTCATTAAATAATCCAGACTAAAATTGAAATAACTGATGAAAATCAATATCATCTTCAAGTTTCAATGTAGGTAATTTATATATTAGTTTTTAATCAGTTATTAATTTTCAGGAAGGAATTTCTTAGAATATAACAAATATTCAAAATTATTAAAGAGATCAAAACATGAGATCTACAACGTCATTAGTGGAACTTCATGAATTGTATTTTGATGTCTATGATGGTTTTTGATCATATGAGGAAGAAATCAAAATACACAATTTCAACTAAAAGAAATGTATTCCTCATTTATTATGACTAACATTTCAAAATATCAGTGAGTTATATATTAGTGTATCATAGAATATTATAATTCCATATAATATCATGAAAATCATAAAATCTTGAATAATACCTTATATAATATATCATCCCTATGAATCTATTATGATCAATTCTTGGTAGTGTTCTACCTCTTCATCTTATAGTAACCTGCATAAGAGATCTAACTCTTTTAGGCCCCCTATAATTCCACAAAACGTTAGATTCCACCTTTATTACTAGTTATATTTAACAGTGATTCCTCGGATTCTTATAGGGATATCTAGGAATTATTGGACTGATTTTTAACAATATCATTCACTTTTTAAAATATAATACCCTATAAACAGAACACATTAATAGAATTCCATCTATGAACTTCTCTTCTTTTTTATTTAAAATCATTATAAAAAAATTTGTTTTTTCATTATAATCATAAATATTGTAATCATAAGTAATAATCATCTAAAAAATTCAATCATTATAGATATATATGACTCATGATAAACAATTATCCATAGAGAAGAAACTCAAAAAATAAATTTTTCAATAGTATGTCTATAATACCAAAAATTAAAATTTATTTAAGTCATCGTTTTTAATTTTATAAATGGATAAATAAAATGAAATTAAACATCCATGTTATTGACCATATTATTAATAAATTATTATAATGTGGAATAATATATTGGATTTTTTCCTCAAATGTTTAATATGATCCTTTTTGAAAAATCCAAATTGCTCCCCTGTGAAATTACATTCTCATATCAATTGAAATCCATATTCAATGGATGATATATATTCATAGAAAACAGTTAACAAAAAATATGACACACACAATGTGGTCTGAAATGTCTCCCCTATTAATTTATTTTCAGTACCCACATAAAATTAAATGTCAACTTAATTAATATTATTTTTATTCATAATTTTTAATTTTATAAAACACTTTCAATTGGGCAATGATAATGTAAATATTATTTTTCTACCTATAACTAGAAAAAGTACCATGGAATTGATAGGGTGGAATCAATTTATACTCAATAAAAATAGTATCTATAATTACAATCTAGGTATATGTTATTCATAGTTGATGTATGAAACATTATTGTTTAATTTTGATAATAACATTGGCCATAAATAAATGAATTTGACACTAAAGTAAATGATATATTAATTAACCATCTCAGAAGTTGTAAAAACATTTAGGTGAATAAAAATCATGATACAAATTAGGATAATAACAAAAATAATTTTCACAAAAAATATATCAACTTGACATGATGTGATCATCACAACACATATATTAAAACCATTCAATAAGGATTTAGACAATAAGTGATTTTTATAAACAATTTTAAACATTATTATTAATTTCATTGTATATAATAAATTTCTCCTAGGTATTTTTAGAAAGTATTTTTTTACTAATGTTGATAGAATAAAATCTCATTCCTTTTCCAATAACATTATTTATATCACATTAAAAAATGGGATATGTTTATTAAATAATTATTTTTGTGGCTTCATCAAAATTTTATTTTGATTCCCCTACTCTTGATGACAATGCAAAAAATCATAATTTCAGAACACATCTATAGATATTTGAAATGAAGAATGAACAATGTAAATCACTAAAACATATATCATTATACTTCTTCCAAAATTTCAAAACATCACATATTCAATAAGGATGATCCAATTCAATACATAAACAATAAAAAATAATATTTGTATCACTATAGTATTTTTTCATCATAAGGTTGTTGAATAGATTTGAGATTATTAAATACTTATATGATTTTCTTATAGAAAAAAATACTTTACCTTCAATTTAATTCATTATAATACCAAATAAAAATCTTTGGGAAATACAGGTGATCTCCATGAATCTCATTTTAAAAATATTAGTTGAATGTATTATCAAAATCATGATTTTATATTCATAATGATTCAATTTCTACCATTCATATATGTTTTTGTTTTATGTTTTATGATATTATTCACAACAAATTATTCTTTTTGTGGGGGAAAAACATTTTTATAAAACACCATTCTAGTTTAAACTTTTTCCTTCAATAATGATTTTTTCATGTGTTGGAAATAAGGATAATAATGAATTACTATTCTATACATCCTTCAAACATCATCAACATGGATATTCAAAAAAATTATGGTGGTCATTTTTTGAAAATATATAATGAAATTCAACATCATCAAATGGATTTTCATATGTATCTTTATGACATGCTTTTTCATGTTCCTCCTCTTTTCTATTTTCTCTTCCAAAATACCTTAAGAAATAAACACAAACTTATTGGATAACTTGTTATCATTGATGGAGTTTTTATAAAGATAATTTTTTGATTTTTTCACTAAATCATAACATTTAAGTGTTTATTTGTTTGTTAACTACTAAAAATTTTCATATCATGATATTTCTAAGTATTAATTTTTAAATGATGAGTTACCCTTAATTTTTAACATCTTTGGATGATTTTCTTTAAATTAATACATAAGAGAAAATATAATGGAGGAATTTTTTTTAAATTTTTACTCATGTGTGTTTTATATTGGATTCTGTTTAATAAATACATTATTTTGTGGACTAATAAAGCATAATCCAGATATCCAGACTCATTTTAAATACTATAGTGATTTTTATGTTTTTATTTCATTTAGGGAATCATATTATTTTCTTTCACATGTGCGATTCTTAAGAATCACATACTTCTGTCATTTAATATATAAAATAAACATAGAAATTAAATATTATAAAACAATATAATTCCATATTACTAAATAATTTACCGATTCAATGACAAACCTAAATCACGGCTTTGCTTCCATAACTTTATTATCAGTATGAATATCTGGAATTATGAGAAATTATTTTATAAACATTCATAAACTAATAGGGTTGTTCTTGGGGTACCATCACTCAAAGAACAACATGATCCCCCATATTATTATAGTTTTTTTAACGAGGTGGTTCCTCAGTCAAAGACCAAGGCACAATTTATTCTCAAAAAGAAAAGAAGTTACAAAAGTCTAAAAGACGGAATCTTATGATAATATTTGTTGAAATAAGGGAGTGATACATCTGGAAATCTATCCAACCAGGTTACAACCTGATTTAATCCCTTATTTGTTTTTGACAAAATAAGACAGATCCATTAATGATTTAATCCCTTATTGGAAAGACTATAGGCAACCATATTCGCTTCATGGAGTACATGTGTGGCAATGTAGTTGAGATCCCTGAGCGAGTCAAGAAATTTCATCCAACGAGGGGTAAGTTGCCAAGCAAGGTGAACCACCCCCTTCCAGATAGCTTGGAAACCAGTGGTTGAATCACATTCAATCCACAACTTGTTCCAACCATTTTTCTAGGAATAGTCCACCGCTTGAATGACTCCCAAAATTTCCACTTCCAAAGCCGAGGTCGTAACACATCCACTGAAGAAGCAGCCTAGGCATCTGCCAAGAGATTATCTGACGATGGAACCACAACCTGTCGGACTCGGGTTTCCTCTAGAGGCATCATCAACATTCACATTGATCCATCCAGGAAGTGGGGCTTTCCATAAGACCTCAAAGGTACGTCGGGGTTGCCTATAAGAGCCCGAAATTCGAAGGAGGCGGAGGATCTCAAAATCACCAACAGTGTTTGTACAATGATCCTTCTAAAGAGAGGCAGCATCCTTGATGGAAAAGAGAATATTCATTTTACCTGCATTTATATTGAAAGTGAAATTATTATGAATAAAATTATTTCTATCATACCAGATCACATGTAGGAGCTCTACCACTACAGCCAGAAAAAGATTCCTGATTTTCTTTGAAGTGTCCCAAGTCACACGGTATTGAAGTTGAGAGATGATAGAAGCAAGAAGAGACAATATGCAACCATAAATGTTAGAAATATAATTCCAAAGAGCTTCAGTTGTAGAAAAAGAAAAGAAAAAATTATTGTCATCCTCACGGTGTTGGTTGCACAGGTGATATCTAGAGCAAAGATAAATCCCAAAAGATTGAAGACACACATCCGTGGGGACCCTATTAGGAGAAACACGCCAAATGAGAGTAAAGCGCGAGGGCTTGATCCAAGGTTTGTTAATATATTTCAACTAAACAACTTTAGAAGTAGAATTACTAAAATTGTTTTTGTAGAATCTTTTAGAATCCAGGACTCCATTAGAGGCAGGTTCCAAAATGAGAAAATCATCAGTGTTAGAAAAATGATAATTGTCAGTGATGTGACTTATGTGGTTTGGAAGGGTGATTTCATGAGAGTTAACAACATCACTTATAGTGTAGTTGGTGTTTAAGTAGCTATTGGTGGACGTTATCATGGAGAATAAAGGGACACTAGTCCAGTTGTGCAGCTAGAATTTCATAGAGGAATCATCACTAACTATCCATCTAGAGTAGCTCATGATTTTATGTATGGAATGTATAATGGATGGCCAGATGGAAGAAGTGATGTAACCCAAGTTACCATTTCGAATCTTGGTCATTAATAATTTCATAAAAAATACCAAGGAGTCAGAGTTTCTATGAATCAGATTCCGAGTCATTCTAGCTGGTAGAGATTCTATAAAAAACATAAGATTCTTAATTCCAAGACCACATTTATCCAGGGGTTTACAACAAGTGACCCAAGGTATGGTGACAAGTTTTCTTTCAATTGTTCTACCAGTCCAAAAAAAAATTTAAATGCAATAATTGTTTTTTTGAGAATACTGGTAGTCCAAGTGTAAACCATCATCAAGTAAACCATCTTGGAAACAATTGTAGACTTAACAAGACAAATGCTGCCATCCATAGAAAGAGACTTACCCTCACAAGATTATAGTTGATTGATAATTTGATCAACAATTCTATGAAAATACCTGGATTTAGGTCTTCCCAAAAATATAGGAACACCCAAATAATTGAAAGGGAAAGAGCATTCTTTGATTCATAAGTAATCAATGATGTGACTTTTTCTGTTGGGGGAAAAATTATTCCCAAAGAAAACAAAGGATTTGATCCAACTTATTTCATGACCCAAAACATCTTCATAATGTTCAAGGGAACTTTTGAGATTTTTAAGGTTCCTTTTATCCCCCTTTAAGAATAAAATTATATCATCCATATATAAAACATGGGTAGGAACATTTAAGTTTCTAGAAGACTGAATGTGATTGATTTTGTTTTGATTCACAAGGCTCATAAGGATCCTACTTAAATAATCCCTAGAAATAGAAAAAATAATGGTAGATAGGGGGTCACCTTGCCTAACCCCCATGGTGCATTTGAAAAAACCTTTAGGGGTCCCATTGACCAACACAGAAATAGAAGATGAATTGAATAAGGTGCAGATCATGGTAGTAAAAGAGTCATTAAACCCAAAATTTTTAAGAACCATTAAAATAATGTTTCAGTACATGGTGTAAAAATAATTTCCTGATTTATAACTTAATGGCCACACTACCACCTCTAGAGACTTTATTCATCATATTAGTACATTCTGAGGCAAGGCAGATGCAATCTTAAATAGTTCTACCTTTGATAAAGACAAATTGGTTCCAAGAAATAATTTTATTGGTGATGGAGGATAGTCTGTTATCATGAAGTTTGGTGATAATTTTGTAGAGGGTGTTGATGAGAGAAATAGGTTGGAAAAGATGAATCTCAACAGCATTGTCAACATTAGGAATAAGATTAAGAAATTGAGCATTTATCCAATGAGGAAGAACACCAGTGGAGAAAAATGATTTAACCAATTTACAAACATCCACATGGAGGAGCTCCCAGTATTGTTGGAAGAAACAATTGTTGGGCCCATCAGGACCCAGGGCACTATCAGGGTTGAGACTGAAAACAGTGGTCCTGATTTCATGGCCATAGGTATGCTTAAGAGATGATCATTGTCCTCAGTAGTGACCATATTAGGAATAATATAAGGAAGAAGATCCTTACTAATCTCCATACCATTAAATAAATTGTGAAAGTAACCAACAAGATGATTAGCAGTGGAATCCTCAGTGTCAAGAAGAGTGTCATTAACTCTAATGAAGGAAAGGGGCCTACAAATCTTCCTGATTCTTTTGGAGAGAATTGTAGAATTTAGTGTTCCTATCGCCATCTGATAGCCATTTTGTTTCAAAGATTTTATTTCGCATATTATCTTTGATCTTCATAAGGGAGTTAAGATTCAAATAAGTGGTAATTTCATCTTGGGGATGAAGAGAAAAATCAGAATAGGTATTGGAGATTTGAATACTAATGAGGTCATTCTCCAAAGAGGAGATGTCTGCGTCATGCTGCTTTGTTTTAGAGAAACTCCAACCCTTTCGTTGCTGTTTCGAAAGTTTTAATTTAGCAATGCAGAAAAAGAATAATTTTGGTGTTTCATGCCACCCCATAGATCTTTTATCCTATTGGAACATTCTGGGACCACGGACCAAGAATTCTTAAATTTAAAAGGGAGGGGAGATTTTGATCCCTTAGTGATGAAGCTGACAAGAATGGGATGTTGATCAGAGTTGATCTTAGTTAAGGTAATACTAGAAATAGAATCCCATTTATCAAGGGTAGTAGTATTAGTGAAATCTCTATCAATTTTTCTATCCACTATCCTATTGAGGCACTTTCTATACTAAGAGTCTTTAGCAACAGTAAGGTTGATTTCAATAAGGTCATATTCCTCAATAGAAGCTTTAAATTCTCTAGTTGATATGGTAGAATATGATAGTCCAATCTCTTTACTTGGAAGAATAATGGCGTTAAAATCATAGATCACCAGCCAATGGTCCTGAACAGAGCTAGAGAGGGAAAGGAGGTCATTCCATAGGGATCTTCATTCGTGATATTTATTTTTAGCAGATATCAAAGTGCAGACAATACGAACACCAACAATGGAAAAAACAAAGGTAAGCATCTGGTCAGATGTTTTAAGAACATTAACAGATTTCAAAGGTGTAAGATAAAAAACCCAAAGAGTTTTAGTAGAAGTATCGTCTGTGAAAGCACCAAGTAAATTATACCCAATAGAGCACAAGTGTAAATATTTCAAAGAGAAGTTAATTTTAGACTCAGCAATTGCAAAAAGTTTGGTTAGTGAGTAAAAATAAATCTTTTTAACATAGTAAAAGTATCAGAGTTAGTAAAAACCTAATAATTCCAAATAAACTATTCATTTGAAAATGTGTTTGGAGCTAGAACTCCCTTTTTCCCACCCAAGACCGTTTTTCCTTGCTGACCTTCTAGGCTCATGTGAGGATGAAGGACTGGATTTCTTTCCTTTCTTATTCATAAAAGAGGCAACAGTGGCATTAGGTTCAGATTTGATGTCAGCACCCCAATTTTTATCCAAAGGGATTGTAGCTACAAACGGGGTTGTTGGGAAATCTTTTTGAGGAAAATCATATGCGGAGGCATTAGAGGTACCTGAGGCGATAGTCTTAGAGGCCATAGAGCCCACTGCCACTGTTTGATCACTAGAGCCTGTCACCTTGTAGGTGTAAGGATTTTAAATTGCCATCCAATCCTGATCTGAGGTGTAATTGGTGAGTTTGTTGAGATTAAGGTCCAAATTCATGTCCATATAGGTCTCCTTTGAGGGAGGCACAGGCTGATCAGATTGGTCATTTGGACCATTTAAATGGCCAGCAACCTTGGCAGTGGGGAGTGAACCCACTGTATTTATAATATGCTTATCAACAAAGAAAATGGAGGATGAAGAGATACCTACAACCTCACCCTTTGAATTCATACCTGAAACCTCATAAATATCCATATGCATGTATAGAGAACCATCACACAAAGAGCCATGATGGAAATCTGCCCACTGGGGACCATCACCCGAGTCCTGATGGCAAACCATATGCAGCATTTTCGAACCTGCATCAACCTTATCAGAAATGAGGCACTTCCTAATTGAGACCACCAAAACAGAGGGGCCCTGGGCACTGGATAAGACCCGAGACATCGCATGTTGGTCATCGCCCAACATGCAGCGTCCTGATTCAATTTCAACAGAAGAAACCAGAGGCTTCTCGAAGATGTCCTGCACTGAAGACTCAATTTTATCCATAATAACAGCATCAGTATCTTAGGTATCCTCCTATTCTACCAGGTCGGGCCATTTGACATCGGAGGTCTCCCCCACCCGAGGAAATTTATTTACCCATCGTTCTACCTTTTTCAGATTATTTTCTTGCATCCTAGCGGCAACAGGTTGATCCCTCCACTTTCGAAGAACTTGAGTCCACCCATCTTCCTTTGGTTGGGCATCCCACGACTTCACCTGGCGGTTCATCCCACGACAGCTCATAAGGGAAAGTCCAACAATCTTACAGAGATCGCATAAAGGAGGTCAGTGTTCATATTCCAACTGAATGTCAACTTTGTACTCATTTGCATTAAAATCAATCGAATCAGGAGGCTTGTTACTGAGGTCGACATCCACCATTACCCTCACGTATAAGCTGAGTTCATCATTGATCGTCTAATTATCTATCATTAGTGGAGTTCTGATGCAAGAGGCGATGTCATTTAGGATTTTAGAATGCCAAAAAATAAAGTTTAATCCATTGAACCACACCCAGATCTGAGCCGTCGTGTTTCTGTGGGTGTGATGATTGAATGAAAAATCCCATTCCGAAAGATGAAGCATCCATGGTTTCAATTGTATGTTGCCGAGATTCCAGACTCGGTCAAGCTCCTCCTGCGAGCTTAAAAGAATATGATAGTTCCCGCGCCCGATCGAAACGAGCTTCCAATCCTTGAAGCCCCAAATATGCGAGATCCTTGGTTTGAGATCCGCTGTCGGACATGGCATGTCACCTGTCAAATAATAAATGCATCCCAGAACTAAGAACTTACAATATTGAGTTTGCTGCTTCAAAGCCTCCAGATTTGCCTCCACCATAAGACGTCCGTCATCTAATTTCTTGCAGAAAGGTGACTTTCTCGCGGTGGCAGTTCACAGATCTGTGCCTTTCAACACCTCCAGGATGGAAACTATCTTAGGTTTTTCCTTCGTTGTGGCTTCTTACTTTTGAGCATCACTTCCTTTGTCCACGCAATTAGAAAAATTATGTGAATTGAGTCTTCTAGGAACAAGAAACGAAGAGGCCATGAGATCAACAACAAAAAATCAAATCGGAGAAAACCCTAGTCATCTGCGATTTTAGAGAGAGATGGTCCGCCATCAGAAGAGCCTGTTTTTAATATTTCTCTACCCACATATTATTATAGTGGAACTACTCTCACTATTTAAATGAATCTATTTTTAACATAATTATTTTTGAACCTAAAATGATTATCGAAATAGATTTTGAAAAAATAAATAAATAAATAAATCATCAGATAATGTTTTGATATTCTTCTCATATAAATGATCTCATATAATATAAAAAAACTATAAAATAGTGTAAATTAGTATCTTTAATCACTATGAATTGTAAACATTAAAAATATTTAATTTCCATATTTCATAGTTTTAATACCAATTTTAGGAACATCATTTCGAGTTTATTATCCTAAATTCTGACAATCATTACCATGTTTTCACATTCCCCCATGATTATAAATATATTCATTATCATATATTAAATTATTATCATTAAAAAACTATTCAATTCATTTGGATTTATTCCCAAATTAAAATTTTTGAAATTAATGATTCTTTTAGAATATTTCTCTAATAAATATATTTTTTTCGTCATTCCATTTACAATAATCATCCATTTAATAGATTTTATTGATATAATAACATTACATTTTTAACCTATTTTCTTCTATTAAAACATTTATATATTGTTTAGCACCATCATGTTTGGATATTTTTTGCACAAGAAAAAATTTTATATTCTAATGATTATATTAATATTGTGAAATACATAGTACTCTGAATGATATCTTTATATATTATTGAAATAATATTATTAATAAATGACAATAAATCTTTAAAAAAAATAGATTACCATATTATCAAGAAATTTTTATTCATGAAATAATGTATCTTGTTTATTATCCATACTATTTATTCGAACATCATTAAGAACATTATAAAATGTTTTCACAATATCATAATTATAACAGAAAATGGTCAATTATTTTGAAGAAGGATATAATACCATCATATTGGTGATTTGTCGAACAACCATTTCAGCTCCATTCAAATTATACCTATCTTCATATGTGTTGTGTTATAAAGAAATTAATGGTTATTTCTTATTTGAAAATATAAATAATTTATCCAATTTGTTCTTCTAATTCATTCTCTTCATCATCCAATTTTTACGAGAGATAAAATTTTTATCAGAAATTAATGAAAAATCGCAATAACATCACTAAATATTATTTTCAAACCAAAAAATGTAGATCATAAAAATAAAATAACATAAATAGTAGATAATCTATTATAGAATGAAATGATTTCAGATACTAATTGAGATAAATATTCATGGTTTTACACAATATTAGAGGGTTTGAATAAGTGATAATTTATTTTATCCAATTTATACTTTTAATTCTTTTTTCATTATTACCTATATGACATGTTATATAGAATAGCTATCATGTTCATTATTTTTATGTCTGGCCATGAAACATGTCGAAACACAATAAGATTATACGAGCAATTTATATATAGGGATCTCCTTTGAAAGGGAAAACACCATTTTGTTTGTTATATGTATTCTTCATCCAAATAATAACAATCTCTTATAAAACATTGACCTACAAATGATAAGGGATCATTGGACATCCGTTTTCCTATAATATGAACATTGATTGGTGAATCTAATATTTCAAAAACTAAAAGTTAGTTATTTGTACTTCCTTACCTATAAAATAAAATAATATAGGATAAAAATAAGAGATTCTTCTTTAAAAATTTTAATTTTTATTATTTGTGGATGTTCCTATTGATATACTTTTACATTTCCACTTACATTAATTGTATCATGACGGAAAAACCGCCTTCTACTATATAAAATGGATTATTCAGAAAAATTATACATTAATTATTTTATTCCATAGATATAATATTCTTTCTAGAAAAAAATGTAATTCACATCATATTATTCATCCCTCTTTTTCATTTTTTTGATTTTACAATAAATTTCTCTAGATAGTTATTCACTATGAATGCTTATTAATCAATGATTCTTCATGTTTGATTTTGTATTTGGGACTCAATGCGTCTTTATAAATACACAATGTTTTATTAGATTATTTCTAGAATAAGGCATACATAAATATTATTCTATTAACATCTACATGGAATTTATATTTGTATAGAATAATTTAAATCCATTATATACTTATCATTTATAATAATCCATACTCACATAACATCCTGAATATAGTAGGATATATTTCATTATTAATTAAAATTTAGGATTTATTTATTTGATAGATGGTCATTATTTGATCTTTTTGAATAAAATGCATTCATATTTAATGATGATACAGTTTAGAACAATCTGTAAAGTATATACATAAATGAAAAAATGGTCCTTATTTATAATAAGTCTTTAATACCACATCAAGAAATATTCAACTTAATCTTGCATTCATTTTTTAAATATTTGAAGTCATAGATTCATCTTTTATAGTGAAAAAACTAACTGACCTCTTCTTTATGTTTGTGTTCCCCTTAAATTATTATACAAAATCATAATATTTATTACACAAATAATCATATTGGCATTTAGTGATTTATTATCTCAATTTATTCAAAATATTTGAATTCTATATTTCTCTAATTCATCATTAACATGGAAAATATCATAAAGTAAAATGAAAATTATGTGATTATAAAGGTAAAATTAACTTTTGAAATAATATGAATGAACCAAATATGGTTTGATCCTTAATCTAAATTCATCATTAAGTTTATATATTGTAAATGGTAAAATGATATGATAGCCTATAAAGTCTCCTCCTGAAAAACAAATGTCTTATATGAGAGGAAGTATCAGATCCTAATTCTTCTCCTTTTGGTATTATATATTCATATAAGATATTTTAGTAACCTCATTCATCTTTTTTTTGTAAATATGGTAGAAGTTATTTTTCAGATAAAAAAATCCACCACTAATTCATACAACTCATGAAAACAAATGTCTTCCTCCCCATTCAATGAATTTATGATATAAAATAGTTCAAAATCATTGTTACATTGCATGTAGAGCTATAACTATTATCAAAAAAATTCCAGAAAAATAAATATATTGTTCTTATTGATCTACTTATGTTTTAATGGTGGAACATAACAAATATTGTTATGGTTTATAATGAATTTCCTTTTTTATAGAAGTCATCTGTATACATGGTGTCACTTCTGCCTGATGCAGAACCCAATTATAACAATGAATAATATCATATCTTAGTGAGTGAAACGACATAGTAAACATGATGATGTTTCTCCATTATCATATCAACCAATACATAGTAGCTTGATAAAATTTTATAAGGACAACACTGATCTTATAGGTCTATTTTGTCACCACAACTATTCTATTCATCCTTTTTCTATTAATCCACCATAGGTATAGGATATTATTCACAACTCAACTACAATTATCATTTGGGTATGAATTTAAAAATTTATCTCAACAAAGTGTCATTGTGATTGACTTTCTAGTTTGAAAAATTTTGTTGATTTTACAATGTCATTTTTTATGACTAACTCCACTCAAATAAATCATTTTAAAAATATAACAACTATATGAATAAATCATGAACCGTTCTATGGCCTTATAATTCCCATTATTTTCTATCATTAGCATCATCGAACAATTTTACACAAAATATTATACTTATTTTGAATTTAAGGATTTGGATTGTTGTTCATTAGAATGACTTAATCCTAATGATATAGACTTGGATATTATAAAATATCCATATAACTCAAATGCTTTAATAACGGTTTATTTTTCTTTAATGTATTTTTAAAACATAAAATTTAAAGATCCCTTACCTTATTAGTTTAGAAATGATAATAACCTCAAAAATGATACATCAAGGACATGTATCCTATAATTATTATCATATTATAAATGTATATACTACTTTGGAATCCCTTTTAACATGATGTGTGGGATTCTTATTCCAAATTCCTTACTTTCTGAACTACCATTATTATTTCATCTATATTTTAATAAACTATTAATGAAATATAAATATTTATTTATAACCACTGAAAAAACTAGAATAAATTGTGGGTATAATGTAGGGTGGCACATCATTACACCTAATACTAGATAAATCCCTCACCCTACAATATTATATAAAAAAACCTCTCCCTACCCATTATAGATAGAAGATATACCCAATTACACACTTGGTAACCAATTCTTCATGTCTTACCATTAATTTTTAATATTCACCCATCCCATTAACTAAAGTGGAAGTTCACCTATATTCTACTCTATGGTTGACATTTATATTGGTACACATATATGGGAAGTCATTATACTTAGGCATCCTACATTTTTTATATTCTCAGTGAGGAACCATCTCATGGAACCTATACCTCTATGACCAATTCCTAATCAATTGGAATCCATTTCTTCTATATGAACACTGGGGTGCACCATTCAGATCATGTATATCCTTGATAAAATTAAAAACACATTCCTCATAGACTGATGGGATAGTTTTGGTAGTAATGATAATTTAAACACTTCTCATGAGTATCCCTTTTAATGAGTACACTAATGAAGACTCTCATTTATCATTTATTATAACATGGATAAAAAATATCCTATATGTTAATAGTATGGAACCTAATATAACCATTTATCCTACTCAATGAGAGTTAAACTAATAGGGACTCATATTTATGGTAATTTAAAGAAACTCACCATCTCCATATCCAGTAACCCTAAAAGGAACCTTTTAGTATGATCTATATAAGACCCATATATATAAGTTTCTCCAAAAATAAAATCAAGGGAATTTTATTATGTGGAAGA
This sequence comes from Viscum album, assembly GCA_963277665.1. Lineage (NCBI taxonomy): Eukaryota > Viridiplantae > Streptophyta > Magnoliopsida > Santalales > Viscaceae > Viscum > Viscum album. The sequence goes on from OY728145.1 coordinate 452,445,986, forward strand.
CCAAGAATCCTACAATCTCTTTTATCCTAGAGCATAATATGATATTTTTAATAACATTTGGGTGAGACCCGACATCTATTTGTTCGTTTCCCAAGAATGGCCATGGATGCCTATATTTTGTATTTCCCAATTTCATCAAAATTTGGCTATATTATAAATATTTCCACATTTTTCAATCTCATGGTCCGTATTATATATGATTCAACTCTACCTAAATGGGATAAATCCCCTCTGATTGTAATTGACCTTCATCAACTATTTAAAAAAATGTAAGAAGAAAATTGTTCTATCCAGGGCTATATGGAAGGTATAATCTTAAATCATTACCCAACTAATGATCACATCCATATAATTCATTAATAAACCCTATATACCACATTGGTGTCCCCAATATATAAGAACCAAAATAACCAATGAAACATCTCATTAATCCTGTATAATTAGGTTAGGTAATCAACCAAATATCCCATTGTCAATAGGTACTTTTTTACATTATCATAATATACAAGTGACCATATCACAACAGACTAAATAGTTTCATAGTATTGAATAACCAAAAACATGCATGATATATATTTTTTAATATTTTAAAAAAATATATAAATCATAACAGTAACAACCGTTTTCTATCCTTGATCATATTTAGAGATTCATTCATGTTATTATGGGAAAGGAAAGAAAAAAAAGATGGTCTAAAATTATTATTAAGGGTTATGTTTAGTAGAAGCTATCATGAGTGAATATGGAAAATTTTGCATGGAATGTTTAAAAACTAACAAACCATTCCATTTAATCAGTCGCATGATCATAAAATTTTAGCATTGATAATAATAATTTACAAATATCATGGAAAATAGTTACATAATAATCAATGAAGCAAATGATTAAGGATGGGTTTCATGATCTCAAAAACCACGATAGCATTACCACTAATGGCTTCTTAAATGAAATTTTAATGGATGGGTGTGTAAAAACAAAACAGAATTTAATATAGGTAGGTAGTTGGTTTTTCTCATTAGATATTTTGATGCATCAATGGTCTGTCAATAACTAAGACCCACTAATTATATCATTAGGAATTCCATACATGTATATTAAATGATCAATTTAATTAATAAAACAATGTGAATTTTTCATCAAATATATGTTTTTATTAAATAATAACAAACATTAATATTTCCACATTAAATGAAATAAATTTTACAGTAAAACAACATAATCTAAATGACATACATTCTAGTAAATTGTTTTCTCCATTATAAAACAATAGTTAAATTTAATAGAAATTTAATGTACAGTGAAATAATATCAACGAAAGATAGTTATTTATGATTATCTTATTGAAAAAAAATTAAAAAGTTTCTAAAGATGACCATAAAATTGTTTGAAATATAGGTTTGTTGACAAAATAATGTACCTTGGAGAATAAAATAAATTTAAATAAATTAATAAATTGTGTTTAAATAAATAAATTATTATTAAAATCATTGAAAAAATATAGAATAATCTAATTATAATAAAATGGCTATTATGGTGGGAATATTTTAGAATATATTATATATTAGAAAGAAAAAATTTCTTGAATATTTTTATAAAGAATGTTGGAAATGATCCATTTATAAAAGATTATAACGATTATATTAAAAACATTTAAAAATTCATGGATTAAATTTAATTTTTATAATAAGTCATCTTAGTGAATATGAATTCTTTTTAAAATTAAATTTTGAAAAATATGAACATGGAATTAAGATATACATGATCAAAATGATAAGTAAGATGAGTTTTTATTTAAATAATTTCATTGGATGATTTATTTTCTAATGAGAATAATAAATAAGATAAAAAATGTAAAATATATAAATATCAAGAAGATATCAAAATAGATGGTGTTTATAGATGATGAAATATGATATAAATTTATGAGAATAAATTAAATCCAACAAATAATATTGAAGGATGAATTAATAAATCATAGAAATATTAAAAAAGTATCCGCATTATAGAATTTACCTGAATTGAAACCTTTATAATCATGAATAAATATATATTTATTTTAATAAATCATTGGATTATTATTTAAACTACATAGTAACAAATATGGGTATAGTACCAAACATGTCTCAATGGAGTGGAAATTGAGGTCAAATCCCATACCATAATATTTTATTTGATATGATAATTAATCAAAAATGTGAATATGTTGGAAAATTTAAATCCAAAACAACAATTGGAACTAAGACATAACGTAGTCATATTTTATTTCCCCAATAATTAAATAATAAATTAATTTATTATGTATAAGTATTCCTAGTGTATGAAAATTGTGTTATGAAACCCCTTACATGAAGTTCAATTTTCCTCATAATTTCTTTTAACCTCATCTGTAATAAATTAATATTATAATAATTATTTAAATAAATACATAAATCATAAAAATATCATATATATCCAATTTATAATATCATATCACACCATTACAAAAATATTGTATTACTATAAATGTTGTTTTTGTTAACTACTTCATTTTTCATAATATCTAAAAATTGGTAGTTATGTTCATTTGACTATGATTATAGTCCAACAATATCCAGAATTCTACCAAATATATAATTAAAATATATATTTATTATGTATTTATATATATCACTATAATATAAAAATAGAAAAAAAATATTTACACTATTCATATAGACGGTAGACTACACATGAGAATGAACTTTGATTTTACTTTTTGATAGATGGTATTAGAGGAAGGTAAATAATAAATCACCATTATAGGAAAAACATCATTCATACATAACATTAATATATTCATTACATATATCCTCATTAACATTCATGTAATTTATAAATTAATGTTTGATTACATCGCTCCGGGGATGTGGTAGCCCATATATAAAAACGACCGATGTGATCACTTTGAAACATAATATAATGATAAAAGTTATATATGATATCATAATTTCATAATCTAAATTATTTCTTAAATATCATATAATTTCATTATTTATATCACAATAAACATCTAAATAATGTTATGATGAATAAGAAATTACACCACTATGTAGATATGGTAAGTCATATATTTGTATGAGTAATGATTTATCATTTCATAAATAGTAAAAGTAATGGTAAATGGGTTTAAATTAATCATAATAACATATAAGTACAATTATGACACGTTATTTATTATTTTATGAAGGATTAAATACATTTCTTTGAAGTAAAAGCTTAACAACATTAGAAAGAGTCGGCTAAGGAGATTCCCACTGGATTGAAAAAGCTCATTAGGATATCCTCTAAAGGTAATTGGTGTTAGAATTTTGATAATAATAGGGCCTAAAGAAATTATATAAGGATTTATAGAAGAGTTTGAATGATTTTTTATACGAAAGTGCATCTAGATTTTTTTATACAAATGAGTAAAGGTTGTGTTTATTTATATATAAAAATGGTACACACATAAAAATATAAGAATATTTAATTATAATACAATAATATACATGTGATAGAGGGAAAAGGTCGATATAAAATCATAATTATGAATCAGAATGGTTGATATAAATTCAATAAATAATATGAAAATTGGATTTCATATCATTTTGAATCTTCTCTTTTTCTCTAACCCATTGGTTAACTAATTCTATCCTTAACAATTGTATTGATTTTTTCAACTATAAATGCGAATAATATTTATAATAAGGTAACATTGTTACCATAAATGGAGTAGGGTTCAATAATTTCGAAATATATTATGAACCCTCTCATATATCATGATTTATATGTTTTACAAAATTTTTATAGAATATTATTTTCAAAAAATATTACTAATGTCATTTTGGAACTATTAATTCATTTTTACATCACTAATATCACAATAAAAATGGACTATGAATATAACATATTAACACATCAATAATATTATATATGTATCTTCCAGATTTGGTATACAAATTAGATCATCCAAAAAATATATTATCCAGATTTTTTTATATGATCCATATGATTTTATTACTCAATACACAATCACTGTCTTAGAGCTGCGTTAGATTTAAGATATTTATTTTCTAACAAAAATATAAAAATAAATTTTCATGAATAAAAAACCACTATATATTTAAAATAATAATTTGAATCCAATTTTTTTTTTCAAATCCTAGTAAAGAAATATTAGTTATATTGAAATCAAAAATTTATTATTTTTTCCATAGAAATTTTCATCATTATTTATGTTTCCTTGCTTCACAATAACAAATGTTACATTGTTAATAACTCAGATTTTTAATATAGAAAAAATTTCTTTTAAAATCACCAAAATAATATTAATTTTTTTCCATGATCATCATTAAATATTTTTCAATCTAATTTAATATTTTTTAATTTTATTTGGAAACACATCCTAAACACATTTATGATATAATGTTACATTCAAATCATTACTGTAAAAAAACTATTACCTATAACATTCCTCTATACCAATAAATCCAAAACCCTTGTATGATATTTAAGTGGCATTATCTCTGTACCATTATAATTATAATACAAAATTTATAAACATTATACATTATTATGTGCAATCATACTAAAATGAACAACATAGATACTATATAAACATTAGAATACAATGATTAGATAAAAAAAATTCTTATTCATTGAAATATCACTTATTATCATTATCGGAAACATATAACAGATATATTATTCATATCCATATATTAAATTATATACTATGTGACTGGACGAATATTTTTTCAACGATATTTGTAAATTGTAAATATGTAAATAGAGTGTTTTTTAATCTAAATTCCCTATATTTTAACAAATTTTATTGATGACATTATTTATACTAAATAAAAATATTTTTATCCTTTTTAACTTTTCAATCATTTTATAGAGTTTGATGAATTATAAACCTTGTAGATAAAAATTATTATCTCATTTACTAATAAAGAATCATTGTTCCTAAATTTCTATTGATATATATATAAAAAATGAGATCCAATATATATACATATATAATTAATTAAATGTTCAGCATGGAATTTTTGTAATATGTGCTTCAATGAACATAATATTGTAAATCCCATATTTATTACATGAAATCAACCATAAATTTTTTTCTCTAATCTATTTAAAAATTTTGAACTCATTTATATTGAAAACACAAGTAGAAAATTTTGTTTCAATAATTTAGCCTATTCAAAATTTAATAATTAGATTTTATATGTTTATTCTTCTAATATACTATCCAAAAAAAATTCTCAACCGTTTAGTTAAACTATTCAATTGCTTCCTGAATTAATTGGACTCCCATAATGGAAATAATCACAATTATCCTTGATTCCAACCATATATATCAATGAATTTCACCAGAATTTTGAAAGATCATTATCATATATTATAATAAAATTATCTCTTATTTTATTTTAAATGTTTATACCCTTTCACTATTTGTACATTAGATTATAGTGTGGGATTGGCCTTTTCTACCATACAGGTTGTGTGTAAACAATCCTTCTCATTGTGGTTAGGAGAATTATGATAGAGGGGGGTCCCATGGCTACACATTATATATATATATAGTAGTTCATTGCATTATATAGTCTATCCCTTGGTGGATATGGACTAGGATTTACATTTATGAGTGTGTGTATGTGTATTAATGTAATTGTACCCCTAAGAAGCTAATTATAATATAAAACATTTGTATCCTATTAGAGATCTTCTTCACAAGGTTTTTCCATGGGAAGTAGTTTCTTTTACACAACTACAATTTCATCGGGTTAGAGAAAAATTGTAAAATTTCCATTCCAATATTTGAAGTTTCTATAATTTTACATCACATTCCCCCAAAACTATCTCAAAAAGTAGTTAAATACTTATCTATTTAAATATTGAAAATAATATCTTATTAGATGAGTACTGCATTTGAAAACAATTTATTATGTAAGTTTTCTAAATTTTATTACCTTAAAATTATGACCTTTTTAAATATTTTGTATCCATTAGTGGTACAATATCACTAACAAACTATGTAATGAGTCCATATTTTCATTAATATAATTAAATATTTATCTAGGGAGAATCAACACTGTCAAAAATTAAATGAGTATTTGATAAAAGATAGGAAAACAACATATTGGATCCATTATATGGATATCCTCAGCACCACTCATGGAATATTTTTCCTATGGGTTTTCCAATATAGTGTAATCAAATCATCAGGGAATGATTTCCTTACCAAATTTTTATATTAGATATTTCCACTAATACTTACACAAGATAATTCATGTGAACCATACTTTGAATGAACCAACCTAGTTGAATTACTAGGTTCTTTTAATTTTTCCATAGATGTAATTTGGCCCCTAGTATTATTTTTATATGTATTTAATATCATTTTCTTATATAATTTTATTCACATTATGTATTTATGATTCCTTTCAATCATTTTCAAATCACATTCATTATTGTAAATCAATTATTCAAAGCATATTGTAGTGTGACACTTTACAAAACACATAATTGTTTTCTCAAAAATTAATAGTCAATTATACTAATACTAAATGAATCACTTCAAATTCATAAGGTGTGTTATTCCCCATCATGTAATGGATTATAATTATATGAAATGAATTATCATAAAATTATTAATCATGGAGAAATAGATATCTTACCCCCGCATTAGAGGTAATGCACAAGCCTTTGGTTTAATGAGTAATCGAACCAGATATCCCATTACCTAGGAATGCATTACTCAATATATAATCCAACCACAAACTTACATTATCATGTAATATGTATAAACTATAATAATCCATTAAATACAATATAATTACATAATTTTATCCAATGTAATTTGTTATTGAAACCAATTACATTATCATACCTAGAAAGAAGCTTATTATATGCCTTTATAAATATTTATAGCAGTAATATAACTCATTATTATAACGTGTTGTCAATGTCATAACATAATGATTATATATATTAATAAATAATGTCATAAAATAATTAAAATTTAAATTCAAAAATTTATACATGGGATATGAATTTATAAATAATTCACAAATAAATAAACATTACAACCATATATTTTTACAATTAATACAGATACAATATTAGTCAAAAAAATATAAACAAATTATATTTATTCCAAATATAAACTTCATAATAATCTCTTTTAAAAATACATATAATTGAATTATTCTATTAAATGAACAACGATGAAAAAAATCATTAGTCCCAACTAAATAGGGTTTTCTTCTCGGATCAAAAATTGTTATTTGACTCTATTGAAGAACATAATTTCATCAAATCCATTTTTTACAAGATAGTATAGAATTATTTATTCAAGGATAATTTTATTCCAAACTAAACCTATTGTAATAAGTTATTTTTTAATTAAGACTTCCCTTCTATCATATGATCCCTTGGTCATCTTTTAGCTTGTCTGAACCAACATAATGTAGTCTCATTAATCTTATGATCAATTGGAGACAACCAAATATTCTCTATTATATGTTCATTTATAATATTATAAAATATTGTGTACCTATATGATGACATTAATATTTTCATTTCAACTAACTTTTTGTGTTTATGATGCCCTTTCAGTGTCCATCACTTAATATCATATAATCAGGTCGGTGTAATAATGATACTACCGAATTTTCCATTCAATTTCAAATTTATTTTATGATCACTATGAACACTAGAATACATTACCCATTTTATAAATCTAGATGGAATACAAGGAGAGATATCTGCATTATTATATCTGCCATATTAGATAAAGGAAAAGAAATATCTAAATTATTATCTTTTTAAATGGTGTGGTCTTTGAATATCACATCCATAACATTATTAGAAAATCCTATAATAAAATGACAATCTGTATATTTAATCTTACCTCTACTAAGATGGAAGACTTTGATTCTAAATTCTCCCTCTAAATATATAAATTTAAATAGATAGTCATTCTAAATTTTGTAATGATAACTATCTAACATGTAAATAAATCATGTAGTTAGGAATCTATTCTTGAAAATTATTTATATGTTCAAATATTTTTTAGTGAAAAATAAGTATTTTCTTACAGTAATACCTTGACATGTTAGTATCAAGATAAAAATTCAGTAGTCTCTCATACTATACTCCTATCAAGACTCAACCAACCTAAATAAATTTTTAATATTATTTTTATATATTCCGCCATCACCGCAATTCATTAATAATAATTCCTTATAACCCCTCTATAGACATTTCTAAATTCATTTTCCAAAGTAAATGATAAATATATGAAAATATTATTGCTTCCATCAATAGTACCCTTTTTGTGCACTAATAATCTAAATTTCATCAATAATTGAATGTTTAAGAATAATATTATTTTTATTATCTAACTGTTTAGTTCCCCTTATAATCCTATATTCAGTAGAATTCTCCCAATGTATCCTGGAGTATCCCCTATACATAATTCTTCCTAATTTTAGGAAATTAAAATGATACATTACATTTCCACATGTATAATAAATAACATACTCCATTCATAGTGTATTTTATTTCATTTCCTAATTTCATTTAATAAATTAATATTCAAATTAATACAAAATTTAATATTTCCACACATCAATATTGATAATAAATAGACAAAATAATTTACTTTTTTAGACATCATAAACAATCCTTAACATCAAAAGGATAAATATTTATTATATATGTTGAAATTATGTTCCTCAAAAAATACTTAGATTATCAACATCTTATATAAGAATTCTCTCATCTTTTAATAGAATATTAAAGTAGTATGAACATATATTTTTAATTTTATCATCTATACAAATTGTATGTCCTTCATCTTTTATATAGTCAATATGAACAAAATATCTAGATACATTTTCTCTACCTATAGCTAAATTATATATTTTTATTTGACTCTTCATTTTATATAATTAATTATATAGCTCCTAAAAAATATTATATTTATCGACACCCCAAAATCATTTTAATCCTCCTTGTAAGAAAACTTATTTCAATCCAATGTATCTTTATTAAATAAAATGTGTGAACAATTAACACACTCCCAATACCCATTAATGTTTACTTGCAAAAAACAATTCCACCACCATAATTATATTCAATTTAAAAAACCCAATTGATACACCTATAATAGATTTTCTACATTTGAAACACTTTCATCCATGTCATATCACATGTATTCAAATGATCTTTGAATATACCAATACATATTTTTTGAAAATAGTGTTCTTAAATTCCATTTAATGGTTATCCATTAAGATTCACAATCTAATTCAATATTTTCATAATTGTTTCATATCTCTCATCTAAATATTAACATTGAGGTATAACATAAATAAATGATGTTGGGTTGTAAGACTTTATCCTAGTATAAATATATAATTCATAATGAATATAATACGATTCATTTTTTACTACAAAATTTTCATTTTGGAATAATAATACTCCACTTTAATGATTATTAAGACAGTCGTATTATATCCCAAATAGTTTATTTAATACTAAAAAATCACAAATATAGAAAAAAAAATATATGATAGAGGAACCTTCAATATTTTATACAACCTAAAAACCATCCATGAAAGTATTTATGATCTCTAAAATAATTTCCAATATGTCGATTTAGGTCTCTATTTATAATACATTCTCATAATTTTAATTCCAATAAATCAGTTTTTCTAAATTATCAAAAAAAATAAAGGCTTCTATTGTATTTCTTTGCAAACTTGGGGTGTAGAAAATTAAATAAATTTTTAGGTCACATTTCCAAAAAAAATATTAATTCATATGATTTTACCCTTTAATTTTACAACATCAAGAACATTATCACTTATTACATTATTAACTATAATAACAACATAACTGTTGTTCTTATTTTTTATTAAGTACAAAAACTTCAACCCCGTTCTATCCATTTATTTGTCATTTTTTCCTCATATTTATTCTCTTATAAACAAAAATAAAAAAATATATCATCTAGTCATTGTGTATATAAATTCCATATACTTATCATTTAATGGTCTCTTATTCCAACAAGCTAGCTTATGAATTTTATTTTAAAATGGCTTCCTCGCCACCAACGATCTATCTAGAATTCTTTGAATTCCCATTATCATTTGAAAAAACACTGAAAGGTTGATGTGGAATCTATTTATCATTCGAAAAAACACTCAAGAAATGTATTGCACCAGATATGGGAAACAATATACTGTTATAATATTAATACTTTCAATCCATTTCATGAAATGATAAAATTATGTTTTGTGATGGTTGTCAAGTACCTACGAAACCCTCTTACTTTATATGGTATTAGGACCAACAATGTATGATATTGAACCTACACAATGGAAGTTTATAAATAATTCATGTAAGTGAAATATATACATTTTTTATATTCTAGTTTATATTGCATAAAAAATTTACAAACTCTAAATATCTCATCATTAATATTCATTGAACCTTTATTATATAATTTTATTTAAAATCCATTTCATATTACAAAATTATTTTTCAATATATTAACATTTAATTTTAATAATTGAAATTTAACATTTCATTTAAATTTATAAATATAAAATCTTTTATATTATATTATCTTTTTTTTTAAAATTTATCCTAAATTAATAAAATAAAATAATAAATTCCATATAAAAATTTTATAAAAAAAATATATTCTATATCATAAATTTTTTAGGGTATTTTATTTTTAAAAACTAATATTATAAAATATTTTTCTCATTAATATTACAAAACAATTTATATATTTAGTATTTATTTTACAATTAAATAATTATAATATGTTTATAAAAAAATTAACATCCCAAAATACTTTATTCTATAATATATAAACAATTTATAAATAAAAAAATTATTTCATTATTGAAACTTTTGAACAAATTATTATTTCCACGATATCGTATTTTATAATATATATATAATTTAATAATCTACTATTAGACTTATTATATATCATTAATTTTTTTAATATTCCATTAGTCAATATCATTATTCAGAGACCAAATTTCTTATATTTTGATGTCACATAAATTGGAAAGGTGAAAAAATGTATAATGTCCTGACCTTGAATCCAAAAAAATGGATCATGAAGCTATCTCACTATATAGCTTCCACCATTCCTCAACATATTCCGGAGGATGACAACTAGAATCATGGGTTTAATTGATAATAATAGGTGGACCACACATGGTGTGAGATGACATTAGTATTCCCTCACCGATAGTGTCTAATGAAATATAGTATGTGAATATCAAATGAATCTGTCTGAATGTATAATATGTTAAAGTATTAAATTAAATAAATAATTCCCATGCTGTTTTGGGCCTCCCTTGTGTCTCCCGTACAATGAAACATGATTCAGCCTGAAATACTATATCTATGAATTCTATAGATTTTAGATTTATTTTTTTAATAGTATCATGACCTAAGGATCGTATCTAATGTGTCCCTCATTGATGAAAATCATATATCGGATGAAAAAAGGATTCCATGTACGTAAAATGTTGAATAGATAATTTTATGTTATTTTAATTGGATGTATAATCATTTAAATAATTGATTTATGTCATGATATCATCCATTTTTCAACACATAAGAATCCCTAGGATCAATACATGGTTACTATGAACCCATCCACCTATGATCTTATACATGAAATTCTTCATGGGAGCACTAGAATCACCCATGAAATTTTATAATTTCATATATCAATGAGCCTTCCCTTATCATTCTGTGTATAGAATCCAAGTGTCACTCCATGAATAATATAATTCACTTCCCTTGGAGTTCATTCCAGAAATTGTAAATAATGAATCCCAGGGTCACTCATGGCATAATAAAATTTAACTCACTAGTTTAACTCATCCCAAGAACCCCATATATAAATCCATGTGTCGCATATAAAATAACCTAATCTAATTAACCTCTCATATCATCTACGGAATTACATGTATGTAACCTAGGTATCAATCAAGGTGTAATATCATTCATTTTACCTAAAATCCCATTTATGGCATTTCATGTCAGGATCCTAAGTATTTCTCATGGAGTCTATGTAAAGTTGGAAAATTTAATTTAAAAATAAGTTATAGACCATGAGAAAGATACATGAAAAAATATGAATTACCATGATCGGACCACATATAAATTCGAAAATATCATCAATAGTTTTATTTATATGAAATAATGGGAATAGTGTTATAAAATTTCTATGTACAAAAAAACATTCATTTATCATTTATATTCAACTGATAAAATGGCCATACCAATATACATTTCACATTGAGGCTTCACCCTTTAAATATTAGCATCAAAATAGTAAGTGGAAATCCAAACACATCGAAGGGGTGGTTGGATCATATAAAAACTTTATGGTCTAAGAGAATTTTTTTTAAAAGAATCCCATTAAATTTTACACCATTTTTAGGAGAGGGTTAAATTGATAAAATACCATGCTAAAAGTAAATTTACTTTCAAATTATAATTAAAAAAATTATTTATCATCTATTAATCAATTAGAATTCTAGGGCGCAACCCCAACACACCTATGTCTTGTTTTGGAAAATTTCAATAATGGAATAAAAGAGGCCAAAATAGTATTCACCTAAAATGAGTGATCCAAATCAAGGTCCAACCTTCCCAAATAATTTAGGATTGTCTCAAAGCCTCTACATCAATATTAAACATTTAGTTTTAAGGTTTAATCTTGTTTATAACCAACACATTGAAGTATGTAATGTATGAAATGTTAACATACTAAATTCATATGATATATTAACGTAAAATCTATAGACAACCTACCTGATAACAAGGATGCCCTACCCATCAATAGACATGATTTCATTCAATCTGTAAATATGGAAATTAGAGGAATTTTTAGAAACCATAAAAATAAGCATATAATATTTCATTGAAATGAAATAAAAAATAAAGAAAATGAAAACATGAAAGAATTAGTAAGTGTCGTAGATAAAACTCGTGGCCTCATATGCATCTTACATTTCGTGATTCAGACAAAAAATAATGAAGAACTGACATAGAGGAGGAGATGGAGATAAGAGTTCAGGTTGGGGAGCCTCCAGTCTAAATGATGGTGGAAATGGGGTTAAATCAATTTAATGGGTAGAGGGTAAAATGGTGTTTGTAAACATTCAATGAGATTCATGTTTTGATAACCCGGCCAAGAATACAATGCCCCAACCGTGCAACACTATTTTTAAAAGTGGCACCCACCTTGCATGCTCTCCACATAGATTTTAAAAAAAAATTGTGAAACGTATTCGGGTTGCCTCCATGTTTACTTATATAACACTAAAAAAGTATTGTGATGCACCTTTAATATATTTCCATCTTAGGTTATGTCATTTACTGGTTGAATAGTTGAGATTCATATTTTCTACTAACCATGCACCAACTGGGCGCCTCATCCTACTCCTTCAAAATGGTTTCGAACCTCAATATTTCTAAAACTCATGTAATCTCTCATAAAACATCACAACCCATAAAAGTCATCTAAAAATCATTTTTTATGTGTTAAAATTAAAGTATATTTTTTCTAGATCTCTGTTTAATATTTCTACCATCCACAAAATGAAATGTTGAAATTTCATTTGAAAATTTCTACCAGTCTAAAACAAGAGCTCATACAACTGCCTGACCATAGAAATTATCATCCCTAACAATACTAACGGAACAACGAAAATATTATCTACCTTACATAGTTCCTAAATTCGCGATCAAATGACTATGTTCTATTAACAAATAGTCGACATTATTCTAATATTCATTTCAATAGTAAAACTATTAAGATGCACAAAACTCAAGCCAACAATTGAATCCATGGATAAAATATCAAGACAAAACCTACACATGCCCATTTTTATCACAAAACTATTTCAATATCTACTCTTTTATCAATCCTCCCAATAAACCTTCATCATCTTATATAATGTGACATTACCCTCATTCTACATTTTGTTTCTAAATGGTCAAGTTCTCATCAACCCACCACATACTGGACACAACCTATATTCATTGAAAGGCCACATTCACATATTGATCTGCACCCACATATTCCCAATGATGTAAAAAACATAGTTCATATTATCACGTATGGTCCTCTAGGGATGTTTAAACAAGATGAACTACCTAGGACAGACTAAATTAAAAAACACATAGCATCAGAAGTCAAAGAGTCAAAAAAATAGATCAGAGAATAATTATCCATGGTATTCAATAAAAAGAAAATTAAATGTGAAACTTTGGTATATTTCCATGATTTTCACATATCAAAACCACTGACCTTTCCCAAAAGGTAGTATCTAATATTGAGGTTGGGTAAATGAATCAGCTAGTGTTATGTGTCTGCCTAAAGCAATACTTTTAGGAAGTCCATGTATCACTATGGACAACCAAACTACATAAGGATCTAGTTGTACAAGGTTCCATTATCTAATTACGTCATAGAGATAAACAAACATCAAAGGGAAGCCCTTAAAATCACATGAACCTTCTCACATTAGTGCCTCTCATTAGTGAAAAACAATTCACTCTCCATCCCCATTATAAGAATCTATATTGGTGTTCCAATGAAATGAATTTTCTGATTCACACTTCTCATGCCCTATCAATCACCAATGATATCGACTTTCAAGGTTAAGAATCTACTTATTATAGAGCACTAAAGAATATTTCATCCATCACTTATTTAAACATATAATGAACAGCTCTTATGGAAGTCACCATAGGCCCAAAATACCTGGGTCACAATCCATAAATCACCAATTATGTTCCAAGCATCATTTGGAATCCACAAACATCTCGTCCATTGTAACTCCAAAGATTCATTTCATTAGAAATTAATGAATAGATTGGTACCTCCATGTATAACTAAAATAATCATAACAAATTCAAGATGATGTCAATGTATTAGGGATGGTCAACTCCTGACTATAAGTGCTCCAAGGTTCCCTTGATTGGCATCGTCAACTCTCTTCATCCATGAATCATTAAAACATGAAATATAATGCTTTACCAAAACAAGAACCAACATCTCTTGAAAATGAAAATTCATTTCCAACCACTATAAAGTATATCACAAAATGTATTCTAATATCAAATTAGTCATTATTAGGGTAACATGCTCAGTGATTTACCTAAATCACCCTGTTACCATGTCCACCATCATCACTTCATTTAAAACCACCATTTCTAGGCTCACATTCATCCACTCGCAGCATTTAGTTCAAAAAAATTCTTTTGTGAAATTTTCATGATCTAAAATATCCTCTCATCGAGGGTGTATAACTCATACCACATAATTAAAGATGCAAACCACATTGTAGTGAGTCTTCCATCTACATGGTCAAGATAATCGTATAACATGACCTGATAATTTTTAATAACATTTTATGCTCCCTTAGAAATCTTCTTCAAAATCAAGAACCTTCTTTTTCTATGGTATTTCAAATGACCTCTTATGTCATTTTATTTTTCTAGAAACCAATTATTCAACCTCACATGCACTGGACAATTAGGATAAAAACCCTAAGAGTCAAAAAAAATCCTTTTTAGCCTTGAATGACGAGCACTCTAGGTGCATCCATGTTTATAGTAGTCACCATCATTCCATTATTTCAAAACCGGGCCACCTTCCATATATTGAACTCAAAACTAGCATATAAAGGATATCCTTATGTAATGATCAATTCAATTAACCCTTATCACTGTCTCTTGTAGGTTACATCGACAGAACAAATTTATATCTCACGATGATCTAATTAAATAGTTACGGAGCCTAGGATACCAAACTAGCCTTACTAATAATGCTTAAGATTGGAATACAATGTCTATCCACGAAATCCCATGTTCACTAAAATTATATATGTATCCTTTTAAGTGTATTAATAACAAAAATATAAATAGTGTATAAAATAATTCCGTGGATATGAAAAAATGCAAGAAAAAGAGTGGTTGACCTATAAGGGATAGGCATGTCAATATAAGTAAAACAGAAAGACCTACATAGAATGACTCTACCAAGCCAAAATACATTATGAGAATCTTCATAGGTCAGTACTCCCTAAAGGGTTTCTATGTCAATGTGGAATTATAATCGCTAAAATTAACCTGGTATCTATAAATGGTAAAACCCCATTATAGTCAAACATTCTAAAAAACCACTCCTCATCCCGAGGGTGTCATTTCAGTGACTAATACTTACATCTTTCCCAAATGGTAAAACAAATGGTACATCCAATTCCTAGAAAATCGACACGATAATCCTACCAGTTTCACATTTCTAGGGAATCTACCACAATGTGCTTCCCCTTCAGTTGACCATGAGGAGTTAATTTTTATAATAATTTAATTCCTACCAATCTACTATGATGTATTGTCTAACCTCTAGGACCGACAGTACATAGGGAGGTGACATCAGAATTCCCCTTAATTTCTCTCATTCGCATTCACATAAACATGATAGGAAACATCTAAAACTCAACAAAACAAAATGCCATGCATTATAAAATCATCTAAAAGGATTAATTATTAATTAACTTTTTTGATGACATTTTATTAAGAAAATAAATAACCTCATCAATAAATGAAACAAAGTACCATTATCCATGGACAATTGTAAAACACAATTAAATTAGTCGATACAATGTAGTGTTATAGGAAAAAATGTGTATGTTCATTTTAACCAGTTCTTTAGGAATAATTACTAATAATTTTGAATGTTTCAAGAAATTTTCAATTCCATCTACAATGGAAAACACATATAAAATTTTAATTGGAATTTTAATTAATTTTCTCAACAAAATTATATTAATTAAAAAAATATATTATGGGATTTATGAAGAAAAAGGGGTTGGTCAAGTAAGAACCACTATATGATTAGATGGAACACCATATTAGTAGTTGTCAAAAAATTTATATAACAATAATATCATTATAAAAAAATCACAATATATTTGACCACCAAGGCTTATAATGAATAAGGCATATCCTGATGGCCCTACCATGATATCTTGGGTGTAATAATATATGCGGTCATTCAAAATTCATTGGGTCAAGACACTATAAAATATAATTGGCATCCCATTTAAATAAAACCCATTTTTATTTAACATTATTAATGGATTATAATTTCCATTAAATGGGTTATCTCAAGGTATATTAATTTTTACAACTAACCTATAAGTGTCGATCCAAACATATATGAATTGATTAAATTCCGGTCACATTGCCCTGTTTATTTTGGTTCAAGTATTCTAAAATCGAACATCTTTCTATAAAAATTGAAATTTAGTATATAATGTGGTTTAGTTAGATGAATTATAATTCCAAAATTATAATGTTACATTACCTTATAGGTTACAATTTGACTTATTGTATCTCAAGACTTTTTTTTCTTCAGTCTCATAATATAATAAGTCCAAAGATAAAGGTTGGATTATGTGGGTCAACCCTTAAAATTATAAAATCTAATACATATTATAAATCATCATGGGTTTCTATTTGAAATTAACCACTAATATTTAGTCCTTTGAAACTAATGGCTAATGGATAAAATGTATAATATTTTGTCACTTAAGGTTCAAATATCAAGGTTTAAAAGATAACACTCTTTAGGATGATAGAGAAACATTAAAACAAATCATCTGACATCTGTATATCAATGAATTCTATCAATACGAATGGAATGAATTAATAACAGATGGAAATATATGTTACATAGCTTACCTATAATCATGTTTTATAACCACACATACATTTTATTAAAATAATAATGGAACATAATCGAAAAATCATGGTATATTGGAAACAATTCTAAATTTCTTATGAATCCTGTGTTGTTAAAATCATTCATGACCTCACACAAAACGATTCCATATCATGAAAAGAGTTAAACCACATATATCACTAAATAGTGTAATTATATCAATCACTCAAGGGGAAATAGTAATCATATATATTGACATATCATTATGATCAACAATCTTAACCAAAGAAACTTGATCATTCCCATAAGTGTGGGATGGATGATAACAGACATGTTCTTTTACAAAGCTCTGACACATTTCATGAAACATTTCAATAATAAACAAAAGTATGAAAAGGGAAAAGGGATCTATTAAAAAAATTGTAACATCCCAACATGGGATCTTGAAAAACAATTCTTCAAAATGATGCACTACATGGCCTCTTGCGTTCCTTCTGATATAAAAAATGTTGATGACTTGAATCAAGGGTCAAATGGTGGTAAATTTTAGGGACTATAAAAATTGGATCCATACTAAATATAGTGGATGTGTAAATAAATGGAATTTAATGAAAAATAATCATAAATTAGGTGTTATAACAAAACTTCTAATTTCAATTAAATATCCAAGCATGCACATGATGAGTCATGATAAAAATCAATAATTCATTCAATATGTAATAAAAAAATGGGATATTCTAGGAAATTAATAAATATAATGATGTCTATAAATATATATGAATCTTGGGTATATTCTTATCCCCAATTTTTATGTCAATTATAGGTCCCTATAAAAGAAAAAAGAGGTATAACCCACGTCTTAACATATAGTTATGAAATTTTGTGAGGATAAAATAGTCATCCAGAATTGGATGTGAGTTTAATATAGTAGGGTAACACTAATTTATTATAATAAAATCTTGTCTATGATGTTTAAATGAATACATACATATGAATTATATAATAAGAATAGAAATTTAAAACATAATACCAACGATGTTATGGGCCTCCCATGGAGCACCTATCTAATCCTACCTTTTACAGCCAAAGCTGGTATATCTCTGAATGATCAAGATTTGAGACTTAATTATTAAAATATTCTCAAGACCTAAACCTCCCAACCAATGTATCCTTTGATTATCATAAAAATATAATGGAAAAAATATGGATTTCAAGTATTTACATTACTGGACAAATATAAAGATGTTTTCCAACAAGTAAGATAATCCATTTAAATAATTGTTTTGCATCGTGATCCCATATGAGGAGTCCCACATAGAGAACACATGTAAACAAATAAATGCACCATGAACTCATCCCCCTTTGGGTACATCAATGGAAATCTTCATGGAAACCCATGTAATTCCCAATGAATGGTTTAATGGAATTTCCCTCTAATCCTATCCTTGGAATTCTATATAAGGAATACAAGTATCATGCTTGGTGAAATATAATTTAAATCCCTTGGGGTCTATCCTTTTCATTCCAAATAAGGAACCCAAGTGTCAATGTGGAATAATATTATTCAATTAATTGAGTGAGCACTCCCAATTCCAACAATATAGGAATCCATATCTCTCCCAAAATGTAATAATATATAATCAAACTATGATCATGTCTAATGAATTACATATAATAAAACAAGGAATAACACAGTGCGTAAAATCAATCTATGAATCTATGATCCCACCCATGGAATTCCATGTAATGAACCCATGCATTTCTCAAGAATTTCATGAGATGTTTCTATATTTCAGTTAATAAGTATTTATTTTCCATGGGAAACAAACATGGAAAATAACAAGCCATCATACCACATATCATTTTTACAACATCATTAATTATTTAAATTTATATTGTAAAATAATCAAGTGTTTTTTCACCTATAAGTAAAAAATCAAAATATTCATTTTTCAATTCATATAATGATATAAAAATGACATTTTAATATACATTCCATTGAGTAACTTCATCACTTTATTTTCAAAATCCAAACTTGTAATTATTGATTCCAACACACCCACATGGTGGTTTGTGTACATATTGAAATCATTGTTAAAGAACATAAATTATAAAATATATCACTTAACTAAAATCAATTTCCAAACCATCATCTTATTCATAACCGTGGTCAAGTAATTGTAGCTACCCAACAATATTACAAACATTTAACTTATCAAAAATCACTTAATTCTCATTCAGGTGGTCATAAAAAACATCCCTAACTGGTGTCTGGGTCAATTTCAATATTAGAAAATTAGGGATCAAATGGGGATTCCATAGATAAGGGTGATCAAAGATGATGTGACTTACTTATCAGAATGTATTTGAGTTCCTTAGCTCTTCTAAGTCAAGAGTTATTATTTAATTTTATGGATTTATTAATTTTTTTATAATTAAGTGTATTACAAAACCGTAGCACCATTAAAACATACTATAATCATAAATGACATTGAAGAAGTGGTTGGTTCATGGTTATACCACATATTTCAAAATCGTGCAACTAACAATGAAATGTTTAAAAGATTGATCTTAAACAGGTGTATATCACATAAATTTATGGAAAATCAAATCATTTTCCCTCAATTTCAACCTTATTTCTGTTTTTCATCCCAGAAAAATTTGTAAAGACTCTCCCCTTATAACCGGACGCAATCTATTAGAGAATAATTGTTTGTTAAAGATAGATTCCCTTAGTTAAAATTTATTTTATGTTTTTTCCATAGATATTTTTACATTCACTTTCATGGATTCATATACCTAGTAAGATGGGGATATATTTATATATATGATAGGTTATCGAAATCACGGTTAGCTTTGGTTGTTTTAATGTTAGGGAAAAATATAAATGGTTGGTTTTTTGATATTCATCTTAGTTATGTTGAATTATTCATATTTTTCATTTATTTTCTACTTAATTTCCTAGGAAGGCGACTTCTCTCAGAAATCATCTTGTTAGAATATGAAGGGTTTGATTAATATATTATTTTATTTTTGAAAATTGATTGTGAAATTTTGTTTCAATGTTATTTTGAATCCCCATTTGGTGACTGTTTATGGAGTTGTGAAAATTGGTAATTTTTCTAGGAAGTAAAAGTGAATACATTAATTTAATATTATTATATTAAAATATTTCATTTTTTATTCTTGAAAAATTGTCATAAATAAAATAATAGATTAATTTAAATTTTTTAGAAAAGAAGTTCTTGGCATACTATTGGAATAGATGTTTACCCATGAGTTGAATGGAGTAGATAATAGTCATGAAGTACCACAATCAAAGGGATGAGTTACAGACATAAATCCCCACAAAAAATGGAAAACAACATTCTTGTGAGGTTGACTGTGTGTATGTCATGGGAAATGAAATGGTTAATTCCAAGTGGTTATTGAGAATTGGTTAAATGAAAATTTTGGGTTCTTTCTTTTGGTAATTGATTTGGACTGTGGAGCTATTTTATTATGAAAACCATTATTCATAGAATTGTTTTTGGATTTGATATAAAATATTATAAATGTAATTATATAATTTCTTTTATATAAATGTTATATCTTGTTCTATCCCAATTCAATTAGCGGTGATGTCATTTGGGGATAGACGATTGTGTTTTATTACTCACCCATGATTTGGTATACTAGTGATTATGTAGATGTTGTTTTTCAGGAAAAAGGTAAATAGAGTGTATCACATGACTTTATTGGTTCCTCATGATAATTTGGTTCTATTTTTGGATTTGGAGCATTGAGAGTGTGACGAATTCATTTTTTGGTGTCTTGGAGTGTTTTGGTTTTGTTTGAATTTGTCGTCCACATTGAAGTTGACTTATATATTACTTTTTGCATGGTAATCTGATATAATTTTTTTTATTTTGTTATAAATTATGTTTTATTACATTGGAGTCATGCATAATATTTTAGTTTTGGTGATGTTAATATTATTTGTAGTTTTTTTATTTTGAAATGGAAAATTTTCACCCAATTGTATTGAAGGCCCTAAAATTTACTTATAGCCTTTGGTGTCATGGGGATGACAACTATGTCCAAGTAAAAAAACTGAATTGAATCTAGCTAATGAAGTGGGGTTGTATGTTACAAGTGGAATCAATAATATGCAATACATATTTCATTTTTACAAATTTTATTATCTTATTTGTTCCATGACATTAAAGTTGTCTCAGTCATGGTCAGTCCAAATCATAAGGGAAATTTGGTATTCATTATCGGTATTGGGTTTTAAATTCATTCTATATAATCATGGAGTTTGGATGATATAAATAAATAGGATTGTCATGACATGAAATGTATAGAATAAAAAATCAAACTAATCATTTAATGTTTAACATCATGTTAAGAGAGATGTTTGGAACATAAGTGTTTTGGATACACTTATAGGAGTTGTAATTTTATTATGATTAGTTTAGCGAATGAGACAATTATAACATGCATGTTAGGAATGAATTCCTACCAGGGTTTCATATTTTATTTTTTTTAATCAATTATCATTGATGAAAAGGTTATTCTTTTCGAAGAAAAATTGATGATTTTTTTCAAATGTTGTATATAATGGGTGAATGGTTATAGTATTCTTCATATGGTTTTATTTTTAGAAGCATAGTTGAATGTTCAAAAATGGTTTAAAAAAGGATAGATTATATTTTTATAAAGAATTGTTTTGATCATTGTGATGTTGTACAATTTAAAATTTAAAATAATTAATTTTATATAGATTGAGAGAAATGGTGTTTTTTTGTTCTTAGAAATTGACACTAGGTAGGTGTAGAAGAAACCAACTGGAATAAGCTACTTAGATTGTGGAAGCATCTGAGCCATAGGTTAACCAATAGTTGGTTCAATTTATAGACCATGATAATATGGTTGTGGATAGTGGGAATATGAGGTATGAAATGGGGAAGTTGGATCATTCGGCCTAGTTGCAGAATAACAAGCCATATATTTTCAAGGTGATTTAGAACTAGAGAAGGCATATGTGTGGAAGAATAGGATTAATCGAATCATCAATTTCCTAGGAACAACTGTCACGAACCGGAACATGTTGCCACTAATTATAGAACAAAATCCATCCCATGAAAAGACATGTAAGGAATTCCCTATCCAAAAAGGATGGAACATGTTCCTAGATATGAATAAATTAGGTTTGGTAATGATTTACCCGAGTATGAAAGTACAAAACATTAAAAACAATCAATAATAAGAATCTAAAATTATCATTCCAAATAAGTCTTAAAAATACCAAAAATTAATAAATGGTTTTAATCAAAGAACTGGTGGTCCAAATAATAATAAAAATAGTAGTAATTCACCCACAATAACTCCACACAACAAGGGGTCGTCACCCCCGAGTCATCTCCACAACACCGTACTATGCGGGGACTGACAACCCGAACCACCTTCACCTGAGATTTTTCCTTTACCTATTCCCATCATAATGAAGTCATCATACACCTATGGGTTTATGTAGGGTGTGGGTCTAAACCCAGTAGGATACCACCCAACGATTTAAAATGGTATGCAAAACAATGTGAAAAGCATGTAGTTTTACTATGTAAGGAAAACGATAATAAATTACAAGTAGTGAAACATTCAATTTAAAACTATTTTTAAAATAAAATTTCAGAATATTAACAAAATTAAATAAGACATGTTATATACATTAATGTTCCTCTAAACACACCCTTATACAATTGTAAATAACACCAATCCAACTAGCATTGGAACCTGGAACACCCCGAGGGAACTAGATAGTCTTGGGCCCTATGCACCTCGTACCTCGGTGAAAATTAACCATAGAAAAATACATTCTCATGCATGATAAACTAGTAGGGTACATACCCATAACCTATTGTTCCCACATCATCATTCATATAGTTTAGGTATAGTTATCATTATCCATTTTCATAGTGAAATATGAACAACACCCTTCCAGTTCAATAGTTTTACTTGTACATATCCTCCAACCAATGTACCTGTGCTTCCCCTTTTGTGCGCAACCAATTTCATCAAGAAAAAAACATCCATATGTTTGCAAAAACACCACTAATGGTCACTTAAAAATATTATAGTAGCTACAGACAATTTATACCACTTAAATAAAATAATGAAGCACTTTTATTTTTGTTAAACAACATCTCAAAATCATGTCTTTCTTTGTTCCAAAAACACCTTGAAACACCCACTTTGAACACCATGTACAAAAATTAAGTTACCATTACAAAATGGTAGTTTAAAACCTTCCAATGGAACCAAAAAATAATTCTAGGGTATCCCCATATAATTTAATATGTGATAACATTTTAAAATCTCCATTTTTGACAAACATTAAACTTAAAACATTATGTGTTTCACAAACACCATTAAAATTGATTTTCGAAACAACAAAATAGATTATAGAAAATAATAGAAATATTTTAAGCACTAATACATTTCAATAAAATAAAATAAGAATTTGTAGGAGATCCCAATGTAAAGAAATTAATGACTTTTTTTTAAAACCCCCCAATTTGACAAAAAAGTGACTCCAAAAATAATTTTCATTACAAATACAAATAAAACCAATTTTCAAAAAAATATTAAATATAAATAAACATAAATATTCCATAAATATTTCATGATAAGACACTAAATTTCACACACAATGCAACCCCCTACCATGATAATGAAAACCTTGAATCTGTTTGGCAAAAATGCAAACGCACCACTACCGCACCTCACGGTGGGTAGATGAAGCCTATAAAACAAATATTGTAACAAAAAAACCCAAGGATAAACCCTAGGATGAAACCTCTTCCCTATAGTCATTTAGAACATCAAGTATAATGAAATAACACCTAAGCACATTAAATGAAACCATATGGAAATTGAAAGAAAAATAAAGGAGCCCCGCTAATTAGAGAGATCGTGAATAAATATCATCAAATTCACTAGTAGATTGATTTTAAAATAGACAAAATTGTAATTTATGTTGGAAAAACAAAAAGATAAGTTTAATTGAGAACTTAAATGGGGGGAAAGAGTGAAATATTAATGAGATATGATGGAATAATATTACCTTTTTAAATAATGATGAAATGTGAAAGCATTAGATGTTTTGAACTAAAACTCAAGGTAAAGGAGCTACAAATAGGGGATCTATAAGGGGGTGCACCTAGGTTCAGTGGGGTCAGGTGAGGGGTGGATCACATAAGATTCATTAAAATTTAATAAGATATTAAAAAAATTGTTTTCTTGAAACTAGAAATGGGTTTCCGGCTGTCCCAACTCCTTAAATAAAAACCCAAATACACCATCATTATGGATTTATAAACGCTAAAAATTGACGTGGTGGTGTTAATAGGTTTAGGGAGGCCAAGTATTGTTTTTATTGTATGAAAAATGATGAAAAATTCTGGATTTATAAAATAAACAAAATTAATTTTTAAATCTTAATTTGGGCTCATAGTTTGGCCCAAATTTTTAAAACCCACCACTTCCACAAAAATTCTTGGGAAACACCCAAAACAAAGAAAGAATTTAAATTAATAAAAAAATACCTTCAAAATAATTCATTGATGTTACAATTCTCCCCAAAATGAAATAATATCATCAACGATAGTCATCATGAAGCATGATAGGAAAACAGGAATGTATACACTTCCTCAACCCATGACATCGGCTCCTATATCTCATGTGTATCATTTATTTTCTAAAAAATAACCCAGACTAGTGGAATAGAAATTTTGTGAAGAACATTCTATTGGTAGTCCACTATTTTCCCTTACCGCCAAAATACATACATGTCAGGTTCTATCTTCAGTTCTTCCCAACTCAGCACATGGGACAGATCTGGGTTATATTTCTTCAATAGGTGTACATGGAATATGTCATGGATGGATGTTGACTGGGAAGGTAAGAACAATATGTATTCCACCTTTTCAAAATTCATGGTGATCTCAAAAGGTCTAAAAAATCGCGAAGTTATGTTCCCTGGATTTCCCAATCAACAATGGCCAAGATGAAGGGCCACTTTCAGGAATACCCTATCATACACAGAAAACTCCATGCCTCGACATCTCTGGTCAGAATAAGATTAATGGAGGCCTTGATCAATAAATAAACATTACCTGATCACTTTTACCTTCTTATAAGTCTCATGCACCGTACTTGGCCCCAGAAGTGTTGTCTCACCTTCCTCATCCCTAAACAGGGGGATTGACAAGGCCGACCATAGAGTGCCTCTAAAAGAGCCATTCAAATTGAGGATTGGTAACTATTATTATAATAAAACTCATCCAATCACAAATGGTTATCCCAAGAACCCTCAAAGTCCATGTCATGCATGGATCATGTCCTCCAAAATCTGATTTGACCACTCTGTATAATCATATGTCTAAGGGTGGTATGTCATTATCATCTTAATTTGATACCCCAAGGCCATCTAAAGGCCTTCTTAAAACCGAGAACTGAAATGGGGGTCTTTATATGAGACAACTACTGATGGCACACCAAAGAGTCTCAACACCTATCAAATATACAAATGTCCCAACACATTCACTTTAGTTGTATCTCTGATCAGAATGAAGATGGATGATTAGGATAGATGGTCAATCACTAAAAAAATGATATTATTACCCCGAGGTGTAACATCCCAAGTAACTAATGAATAATAGATATTCTTATCTATGTCTATTTATGAATTAGATAGTGTTATAGCGGCTTAAAGGAGAATAAATCCAATCTTTAAGCATGGAATACACTAATATTTTTAAAAGATTGTTTTACTACCTTTTGATGGAAAAACATTTTTAAATCAAACATTTGATAATTTTATAAGATATATTTGTGAAAATATACTTATTCTTTATTATTGGGACATTGAAATTTACTTTGGATAAATTTCTGGTATTTTTCTGATAATGTTCATTTTTTTTAATGAATAGTGAAAAATGTTGTATTTTAATTCAAAACCTCTTTTTAATCTAATTTTTTAATATGATTAGATTATCGTTCGAACTGGTTTTAAGTTTAAATTAGAATATATTTTTACCATTTAATCCAATAGTGGTCATTGGAATTTATTTCACTTTGAAATTGGACTTAAACTAGTGTCAATCTTATGATACTTATTGTTTCATAAAAACACACTATTTGTCATGACAGTGGGAATTAATTATTAAATTAATTAATGTAACTTATATGATTTTAATTTTGTAAAATATTCATCATTTTTTAATTCAGAATATCAAATATAGCTTAGGGTGATGTTTTGGTATTTTTCTGATAAACTTCAAATTTTGATGAATAGTGAAACCACTAAGTGGTAGTTAAAGAAACTGATTTTTCGTTTAAATGAAACTTTGCCACTTCTGTGATTTTATTTTCAAAAATATGACATAAATTGTTGTCATTAAGAATTAAAATGTGGTTCAATGAGATTAAAATAATTTTATGGTGAATAGTAACTTTTAAGTTCTTAATCGCGATTAGAGGTAATTAGTGTAATTTATGGTAAAAATAATGTTATACTAAAAGGAAAATACCTAGACACATGTACTACCCTTTTTGGATGTGTCATGGCCGAACCAGACAAGGCATGGGTCAACTTGGGGACCCCATGGAGCCACATTGGTAGGAAAATGACATTAATATCTTTTTATTTAATGTTAAAATTAAAATGACACAAACATGAGTTGTTTTACTAAAAAAATTTAAATGGGGTTATACAAGTCATATTTTTTAGTATAAATTTTCATTGGAAAGGTAAAACGATTTCCTATATCATAGTATTTTTTTATAATTGTCAGACCTTAAATAAAGTAAATTATAAATGACATCATGATGATGCAGCGTTTACCTCATTATTTAACGATTTAAATAAAATGAAAAGATAATGTAAAATCTAAGACATACACCTGTCAAAAACCTATTGGTTGGGTATATTTCGATCCCTTATCACCTTATCCTCTAATTATATCAATGTGGGACCTTTGAATCCGAAACTCATTTTAAAATAAAGTAACATTTCTTTACTTTCCAAGAGTGCCCCTCCTCTCCTCTTATAAAAGGCCCCCACCTCTAACTCCTTACCCACACATCCAAAGACTTTGGCTCAGCCAAACCCTGCCCATTTTGTCTCTCCACATCCCTCTCTAACTCTTAAAATCCTCACTTTGGGCTGAAGTCTTCCCAAGGAGGCCTTTGAGCTCAAACCAAAGGGAGTTACCCGATTTTAAGGAGATTAAATAACGATCAAGTCAAGTCGGATATGAGGTATGGGACTTCGTCTCAATCTCCTTTCATTGAGGCATATTTTATTTTATACACAACCTTCTTTTATACAGTGTATAAACCCCTTTGACTTTTATGTTTATTCAAAAGGAATCTTTTTTATACGAAGCGTTTACTAAATGACAAAATGGAATGTTTTTTTTCGTACGTATGCGGCGACAACGACTTCTCCGCCGCCGTGACCATTATTTTAGTTTTGGTTTCCTCTACAAGCCATAATTTTTTTAAAGAAAAATGAATACCATGTTTAAATTTTATTTTATTTTGTTATTGAAAATGGTTGTCATAATGTCTTTATATCAAAGTGTTGTATTGATATCTTGTGATTGAATGGTGGAAATGTTATGTTTCCTTTATGCATGTTTTATGTGATACGATTATGTTGTGGTTCTTGGGCATTATTATAACGACGGGTGGTTCCGTGATAAACTAAGGGTGGGTGAGCCCGATATATCTCTCCAATGCATTGGGTAGCGCGAACGAGTGAAACGTTAAGGTATCTCCGAAGAGATTTAGGGAATATACTGTGATGGGTATTCAAAACGTAACCAAGAGGGTTACTCCCTATGTAAGAATGTTATGAATGCCACAAGTTACCTTTATGTCTTATGATTTCTATGATTTATTCATGATTTAAGGAGGTATGTTAAAGTACATATGTTTTATGGGTAAAGTATGATTTCATTCTTATGTATATATGAACTCATGTTTCCTTTCCATATTTTTATAACCCTTACAGATCTTTTTATGCTCATCCCATGTTTTTGAAATGTTTTTCATAGGAGAAGGGAACGGTAAATGATATGATGATAGTGTCAAGGAATTGTCAAGAAAGAATCCATGTTTTATTTTAAATATGTTCCCATTGATGGGAAAAATGAATACTATCTTTTATGTAACCACTTTGCTTAAATGTGGAATGTAATACATGTTTTATGATCTAATTCTCTAAAACTATAAACCTGAAAAGATCCTCAATGTGAATTATTCATTTAATTCAATATTAAGTAAGGTTTAAGGCCGGGGCCTTATAGTTGGTATCAAAGGTCGGTTTATATAACTTTAGGAGTTATAATTTTATTAAATGATTATCCAAAAATATATTTTTTATGGTCAAATTGTAATGATATAGCATTTGAAGATTACCATGTTGCTTCATCTAATACATATTTGTTCAGAATGGTTTTCCGTAGAGGAAACAGGGAAGCAGTGCTAAGAAGGCATACAGAAGGAAATAACCTTCCGAATCAGCATCCTGAGATGGTCGGAATTGGAACTGAACAATTTGTTGCAGTAATGGAGCAGTTGACTAAAGCAATAAATGGGGGCGGTATCCATCCACGAGATCAGCCAGATCAACCGCAGAGGAACATGTCAGTGGTTGAACATTTCATGAGGCAACATTCCCCATCATTCAAAGGATCATCTGACCCTGTTCTAGCTGAAGAGTGGATTAAAGCACTAGAGATGATTTTCTATGTCATGAGGTGTTCAAACAATCAAAAGGTTATTCTTTTTATTTACTGTTTGGAGGGTGAAGCAGATCAGTGGTGGTCGATGGTTAGAAATATCAGGGACACTGATGAGATTGATACTCTCGACCGGGATGAATTTAAAGGTATGTTTCTTGAGAAGTATTTTCCTAATACTGTTAGACTTAGGATGGAAAAGCAATTCTTGGAATTGAGGCATGACGAAGACTCAGTGGCTGCCTATGAAGAAATTTTCACTCGATTGGAAAGGTATGCTCCAAATTTTATCTGAGACCTTGATAGTAAAATCAATCATTTTTACTCCGGATTACAGCCAAAATATCGAAGGGCATTAGCTTCTCGTGAGTTCAAAAGTTATGAAAAGCTTGTTCGATGTGCTGAGAAGGTGGAAATGGAGTTTGTCGATGATCAGGTGTTCAATAAAAAACAACAGAAGAAGAGACCGACGTGGCAGGAGAAAAGGAAGAATTCCTCAAAAAGTTCTGATGGTAAGAAAACTAAGTTTCCAGTTTGAGATAAATGTGGGAAAAGGCATGCTGGGGAATGTCTTCTGATTTCTGGAAAGTGCTACCGATGCGGTAAGATGGGACATAAGGCTCGTGTTTGCACTGAAAAAGATCAGGGTGATGGTAAGACCAAATTTGATTTATAGTTAGTGAAATGTTTTAAGTGCAATGAGATGGGTGACTATGAAAACGACTGTCTGACAAAGAGCTTGAGTGATGGGAAGCAGTTAGACTACAAGCAGAAAGGGGTCGTGAAATCCTTTGTAACTACTTCAGTAGATGTCGGGGCATCAAATGAAGTTGTATCAGGTACATTTTTTTTTCAGATTATGCCAGTTTGTTGTTTGATTCAAGGACTACACATTCTTCTATCTCTGAAACCATTTCTAGTAAAATGGGAATACCATCTCAAAAAATGACTCCTGAACTTGTGGTAAAAAAACCTGGGGTAAATGTTGAGGCAAAAAGGATTTATAAGAATCTTCTTATCCTTATCCGTGGAAAGAACCTACTTGCGAACCTTGTTGTTTTACCTCTAGAAGAGTTTGATGTTATCCTGGGTATGGATTGGCTCTCTATTTACCATGCTAAGATTTATTGTAGTGCTAAAGATGATTATTTTCAGAAATACTTTCAGTTTGTGTACAAGAATGAACCCTTAATGTTTATAACATATCAAGAGGCTGAGAAACTTGTAAAATATGGAAATGAATGTTACCTTGAACATATTGTTGAAACCAAGGGAACTCTTCAGATTAATGATGGGCCAGTGGTAAATGAGTATCCTGATGTTTTTCCTGATGAGTTTCCTGGAATAATACCAGATTCGGAAGTTGAGTTTACTATTTACTTAGTTTTTGATGTTAAGCCAATTTCAAAACCCCCTTATCGAATGGCTCAAATTGAACTTTTAGAGTTGAAGTAACAATTGAAAGATATATTAGAGAAAGGTTTCATTCCACCTAACACATCACCATGGGGTGCTCCTGTTTTATTTGTCAAAAAGAAAGATGGTTCTATGAGACATTGCATTGAATATAGAGCCTTGAATAACATAACTATTAAGAACAAATATCATTTGCCTCATATCGATGATTTGTTTGATCAGCGCCAAGGAGCTCATTATTTTTCAAAGATTAACCTGAGATCGGGGTACCATCAGGTGAAGGTAAAGGAATTAGATGTTCTGAAGACTGCATTTCGTACAAGATATGCCATTATCAATTTGTAGTAATGCCTTTTGGGGTAACCAATGCACCTGCTATATTCATGGACTTAATGAATAGATTTTTCCATGAGTTCTTGGATAAGTTTGTGGTTGTTTTAATTGATGGTATTTTTGTGTTTTCTAAAAGTAAAGAAGAGAATGAAAGACATTTAAGGGTTATTTTAAAAACCTTGAAAGAAAATAAATTGTATGGGAAATTCAGCAAGTCTGAGTTTTGGTTGCAACAAATTTCTTTCCATGGTCATATTTTTTCTAAAGATGGGATAACTGTTGATCCTGCAAAAACAAAGGTTGTTGAATAATGTCCAAGACCCAAAAATATAACTAAGATTCGTAGCTTCCATGGATTGGCAGGCTATTACCGAAGGTTTGTTAGAAATTTTTCACGACTATCTAGTCCAATGACGAAGCTAAATCGGAAGGGTGTTAAGTTTATCTGGACAAAAGAATGTGATGATTGTTTTCAGGAACTGAAAAAAAGATTGGTGAATGCTCCAGTTTTGGCACTACCTTCCAGGAATGGTGATTTTGTTATATACAGTGATGCTTCATTGAATGTACCTGGTTTCATCCTAATGCAGAATGATTAGATAATTGCTTATGCTTCACGTCAGTTGAAAACTCATGAGGTAAATTACCCTACACATGATTTGGAATTAGCTGCTGTTGTTTTCGCTTTAAAAATTTAGAGGCATCATTTGTATGGAGTAATGTTTGAAATATATATTGATCACAAAAGTTTAAAGTATATATTCACTCAGATATAGTTGAACATGAGAGACAGAGGAGATGGATGGAATTAATCAAGGATTATGATTATACAATTCATTACCATCCAGGAAAATCAAATAAAGTGGCTTATGCTTTGAGTCAAAAAATTAATGCTTCATTAACAATGTTGCATTTGGAATGTGATCCTTTGGTTATGGATTTGATGAACTTTGGCATGGAAGTGGTTTGTGCAGGATGTCCTTCTATTTTGTTTCAGGAATCCATGAAATCTTCTCTATCAGATAGAATCAAGCAAGTACAGAAGCAAGACAGTGAGTTGCAGAAAAAGGTAGAGATGGTTCAGAAAGGTAAGTTGCCTGAATTCATCATTGATAATGATTATGTTTTGATATTTGGGAAGAGATTGTGTGTTCCTTTTGATTCACAGTTGAAGAGAGAGTTGTTATGAGAAGCTCATAGTTCTCCATTTTCAATTCATCCTGGCAGTACTAAGATGTACAGAGATCTACGGGAGTATTACTGGTGGGATAGAATGAAAAGAGATATTGCTGATTTTACTATGAGGTGTTTGACTTGTCAATAGGTTAAAGTAGAGTGGCAGTTACCGAAAGGGATGCTTCAGCCTTTACCCGTGCCAGAGTGGAAATGGGAGAATATATCCATGGAATTTGTTGCGGGATTACCGAAGACATCTCGAGGTAATAATGCAATCTGGGTTATTGTTGATCTCTTGACCAAATCTGCTCATTTCCTTGCTATATGAGATACTTTTTCCCTAGATAAAGTTTCCCGTTTGTATCTTAAATAGATAGTCCGGTTACATGGAGTTACTCTCTCCATTGTATTTGACTGTGATCCCAAGTTCTCTTCTATCTTTTGGAAAGGTCTTAAGAAGTCGTTGGGTACTGAATTAAATTTTAGTACAGCTTTTCATCCTTAATTAGATGGGAAGTCAGAACAAATGATCCAGACTTTGGAGGATATGCTACGTGCTTGTTCGATGGATTATCAGGGAAGTTGGGACCGACATCTTTCTTTGGTTGAATTTTATTATAATAATAGTTTTCCTTCCAGTACACAGATGGCACCATTTCAGGCATTATATGGGAAGAGGTGTCGAACTCCAGCTTTCTGGGATGAAGTGGGTTAAAGGAAGCTGATGGGACCAGAATTGGTAGAAGAGATGGTAGAAAAAGTTCAGTTGATTCAGAAATACATGAGAACAGCTCAAAGCAGGCTGAAGAGTTATGCAGATAACCGGTAGAAGGATCTGTCTTTTGAGGTAGGTGATCATGTTTTTCTCAAAGTATCACCATGGAAAAGTGTGATGCGATTTGGAAAGAATGGAATGCTGAGTACAAGGTTCATTGGACCATATAAACTTATAGAGAGAGTTGGATCAGTTGCATACTGAGTGGCTTTACCTCCGAGTTTATCTCAGGTACACAATGTTTTTCATGTTTCGATGTTGAGAAAGTATATGCCAGATCCATCTCATGTTTTGAGTCAAGAGGTAGTTCAGATGGAAGAGAACCTATCTTATGAGGAACAACCGGTCCAGATTTTTGACCACAGGGAGAAAGTGTTACGGAATAAGGTGATTAATCTGGTAAAGGTTTTTTGGAAAAGCCACATGATTGAAGAGGCAACATAGGAATCTAAAAATGCAATGAGGGATAAATACCCCCACTTATTCGCTAAGTAAATAAATTATGGGGACGCAATTTTCTAAAGGGGGAATGATGTAACATCCCAAGTAATGAATAATAGATATTCTTATCTATGTCTATTTATGAATTAGATAGTGTTTTAGAGGCTTAAAATGAGAATAAATCCAATCTTAAGCATGGAATACATTAATATTTTTAAAATATTTTTTTACTGCCTTTTGATGGAAAACCATTTTTAAATCAAACATTTGACAATTTTATAAGCTATATCTGTCAAAATAAACATATTATTTATGATTGGGACATTGAAATTTACTTTGGATAAATTTCTGGTATTTTTCTGATAATGTTCATTTTTTAATGAATAGTGAAAAATGTTGTATTTTAATTCAAAACCGCTTTTTAATCTAATTTATTTATATGATTAGATTATATTTTGAATTGGTTTTAAAGTTAAATTAGAATATATTTTTACCATTTAATCTAATAGTGGTCGTTGGAATTAATTTCACTTTGAAATAGTACTTAAACTAGTGTCAATCCTTTGATACTTATTGTTTCATAAAAACACGTTATATGTCATGACAACGGGAATTAATTATTAAATTAATTAATGTAACATATATGATTTGAATTTTTTAAAATAGACATCATTTTTGAATTAAGAATATCAAATATAGCTTAGGGTCAGGTTTTGGTATTTTTCTGAAAAACTTCAATTTTTGATAAATAGTGAAACCACTAAGTGGTAGTTAAAGAAACTGATTTTTCGTTTAAATGAAACTTTGCCACTTCTGTGATTTGATTTTCAAAAATCCGACATACATGGTTGTCATTAAGAAGTAAACTGTGGTTCAATGAGATCAAAATAATTGTTTGGTGAATAGTAACTTTTAAGTTCTGAATCGTGATTAGAGGTAATTAGTGTAATTTAAGGTAAATATAATGTTATAATAAAATGAAAATACCTAGACACATGTCTTACACTTATTGGATGTGTCATGGCCGACCAAGACAAGCCATGGGTCAACTTGGGGACCCCATGGACCCACTTTGGTAGGAAAATGACATTAATATCTTTTTATTTAATGTTAAAATTAAAATGACACAAACATGAGTTGTTTTACTAAAACAATTTTTAAATGGGGTTATACAAGTCCGAGTTTTGACTATAAATAGTCATTGGAAAACTAAAACGATTTCCTACATCATATTAGTTTTTTTTATAATTTTTAGACATTAAAAAATCAAATTATTTATGACATCATGATGATGCAGTGTTTACCTCGTTATTTAACGATTTAAATAAAATGAAGAGATAATGTAAAATCTAAGACCAACACTTGTCAAAAACCAATTGGTTGGGTATATTTCTAACCCTTATCACCTTATCATAGAATTATATCAATGTGGGATCTTTGGAATCTGAAACTCACTTTAAAATAAAGTAACATTTCATTACTTTCCAAGAGTGCCCCTCCTCTCCTCTTATAAAAGGCCCCCACCTCTACCTCATTACCCACACTTCCAAAGCCTTTGGCTCGGCCAACCCCTGCCCATTTGGTCTCTCCACATCCCTCTCTAACTCTTAGAAGCCTCACTTTGGGCAGAAGTCTTGCCAAGGAAGCCTTTGAGCTCAAACCAAAGGGATTTACCCGATTTTAAGGAGATTAAAGAACGATCAAGTCATGTCGGATACAAGGTTTGGGACATCGTCTCAATCTCCTTTAATTGAGGCATATTTTGTTTTATACAAAACCTTCTTTTATACGGTGTATAAACCCCTTTTACTTTTATGTTTATTCAAATGGAATCTTTTTTATACGAAGCGTTTACTAAACGAGAAAAGGGAATGTTTTTTGTCATACGTATGCGGTGACAACGACTTCTCCGCCGCCGTGACCGTTATTTGAGTTTCTGCATCCTCTACAAACCATACTTTTTTTAAAGAAAAATAAATACCATGTTTTACTTTTCTTTTATTTTGGTATTGAAAATGGTTTTCATAATTTTTTTATATCAATGTGTTGTATTGATATCTTATGATTGAAAGGTGGAAATGTTATGTTTCCTTTATGCATGTTTTATGTGATATGATTATGTTGTGGTTATTGGGAATTATTATGAAGACGGGTGGTTCCATGATAAACTAATGGTGGGTGAGCCCAATATAGCTCTCCAATGCATTGGGTAATGAAAAGGAGTGAAACGTTACGGTTTCTCCGAAGAGATTTAGTGAATATACTGTGATGGGTATTCCAAACGTAACCAAGAGGGTTTCTCCCTACGTAAGAATGTTATGAATGCCTCAAGTTACCTTTATGTCTTATTATTTCTATTATTTATTCATGATTTCACGAGGTATGTTAAAGTTACTATGTTTTATGGGTAAAGTAT
Source organism: Viscum album (assembly GCA_963277665.1). Lineage (NCBI taxonomy): Eukaryota > Viridiplantae > Streptophyta > Magnoliopsida > Santalales > Viscaceae > Viscum > Viscum album. Next base: position 452,482,117 of record OY728145.1, read on the forward strand.
GAATTTATTCTTATGTATATATGAACTCATGTTTCCTTTCCATATTTTTATAACCCTTACTGAGCTTTTTATGCACATCCCAAGTTTTTGAAATGTTTTTCACAGGTCAAGGGAATGGTACATGATATGATGATAGTGTCATGGAAGTTTCAATAAAGAATCCATGTTTTATTTTAAATATGTTCCCGTTGATGGGAAAAATGATTACTATCTTTTATGTAACCACTTTTCTTAAATGTGGAATGTAATACATGTTTTATGATCTAATTCTCTAAAACTATAAACCTGAAAAGATCCTCAATGTGAATTATTAATTTAATTAAATATTAAATATGGTTTAAGGTCGGGGCCTTATACGAGGTTTACAAGGAAATCCTACAATGAAGTCCATGGAAACCCTGTCCCACTTCCCTATAGCAATGGGTAATGGATGGAGAAAAACAGAGGTCCTCTGATGCTCTACTTCTCGTACCAGAATGTGTAACATATCGACAACGAATCCTCTAGGTATTTTTATATACCTAGCCATCAGAACTATCTTCGAACATCATAATACATCTTGGTGGAACTTGGATGATCTTACCACTGATACTGGTGGCTGTACTCCATCACCACATTCAACAGAGATGATGGAACTACAAAGCAGTCCTTATAGAAAAATATTCCTTTGAGAGACAAAGAACAATCAGTGGATGTCTCCCCACAATAAAAAAATGCATCGACCACTGATAAATCACATCGATAAGATATTCATACTGAATCAACTTCATGAGAGAAGGATACAATTGAACTCTCCCCATTAACACACCTCCGCTAGGTTCTCATTTTTCCAATTGCATTTGATCAAAGATTCCCATAAAAGTCCACCGCTCACTGGACGTCCTCAATGTCTACATTGGAACTCTTCTTCTCAAGGAGTCGACCACCACATTACCCTTGACTCGGGTGTAGACAACGTTAGTGTCTAACCCCTACAAGTACTCAATCTTACGACACTACCTCTTATTAAGGTACTTCAGTGAGAAGATATAGGCCTTGATTTTGTGATCAGATTGGACCACAAACTTCTCCCCAAAGAGTTAGTGATTCCTCATAGTTAGAGAATACATCACCACTACCAACTCTAGGTCATTGGTCTGGTAATTCATTTCATGTTCTCTAAGTTTTCATGATTCATACTTCCCCACATGATCATCCAGCATAAGCACACACCCAAGACCCACACGTAGTCATCGCAACAGACCATATAGACCTTCTCGACCTCAGGGAAAAATCATCACACATGTAGTAGTCAACCGCTACTTCAGATCCTCAAACAATTCCTGACATTCTGGGGCCCATACAATCATCACCCCATTATGGTTGAGCGAGGTCATTAGTGAAGGAATACGAGTGAAATCCCACACCAACCGATTGTAATAACAATCCATGCCAAGTAAACTTCTAATATCAAACACATTCTTATGATGCTCCCATGACTTGACCACACTGATCTTCTTGAGGGCAACTCAAACCCCATGCTCTGAGATCACATGCCCGAGAAACTTCACTTCTCTGATCCCTAAATTCCACATTGTCAACTATTCAACGAGGTGGTCATCCCACAAAGTGCCCAATACGATCCATAAGTGATGTTTGTCTCCCCCCTCAGAGCCATATTGTACTAGAATGTCATCCACAAACACAAAAACAAAGGAATAAAGATAATTATGGAACACTATATTCATGAGTTCTATAAAGACCGTTGGAGCATGGGTCAATCTGCTGGGCATAACTAAATATTCAAAGTGGATGTACCTGTTTCAGAAGGCTCTCTTCAGGATATATGACTCTCTCACCCTATGTTAATGGTATCCCAAATAAATTTATATTCTATAAATCCATTTTACCCCTTAACCTAATCAAAAAAATCATCTATTCTGGGAAGAGGGCATTTTTTCTTAATTGTTACCATTTTTAGCTGCCGGTGGTCAACGCACAACCGGAGGGATCGGTCAGCCTTTTTCGCGAACAAAATTGGAGTGACCCAAGGAGAGATGCTCAGATGAATGAATCATTCTGATTCTATGTATTCCAGTTATATCATTAATTCCCTCATCTTTTTTGGGCCATGCGATATGAGTGAAGAGATAATGGCTTCGTTCCCGATGAGAGTTCAATCGATAATTCCTCATCCCGCTCAATGGGAAAACCTAAAAATCATCTAGGAATGCAATAAAGAAACTCATTTACTACATGAGGTATTTCTCCTTCATGGGTAGGACCATATTCTTCTAGAATATGAAAAGATAACTCGACGATAAGACTTCAAAACTCTGGAAATGGAGGTCCTACAAAACCTGACTGAGGATCCCATTATCCACGAAAAACCTGACGACTCCTATTATGTGTTGTGAATCTCACTCACCACTTTTAGAAATAAATGTGTCCCTGGAAGTGTACTATCCAATCACTTCCAATTATCACATAAAAAGATCTACATCTAAGACCAAAAGGTCCCACTCCATCTCAATCATTGACACAGTGAGCACCCACGATGGGACCCTATGACCCTACTCATTCTTCATTCTTAGCAGCATAAAAAAATACATTGAAAAATACATTAAATCAGTTGGCATATTTAGAGTGTCATCAAAAATTGGTTGAAATGAATGAAACAGATTCACCGATATTAAAAAGAGCAATAGTTTTAGATGATGTGATCAAAAAGGTATTTCTATCTCTTGACAGTTCCACCTCTGATCATGCTGGTGCCTTCTCTAGTGCAAGGAGTGTTCCAATCTCTGCAATAGGATTTCTACTAGCTAGTGTCTATTCCATGAACTGGATCTACCCCAAGATGACACATCCCTACCACGATGACCACCAAATCAAGATCCCCCAATCCTCGATGGGTGGGAATGTGTGGGCACTCCTATTGAATCCCCTAACCCTGCCAAACACAGAAGTGGATGTGTCATGGCTAGAAGTGCTGAAATTTACATTTATTTCCACACTATTAACAAGGCTTCAGGTGAAGCAGACATGATGGTCAGATGTTCCCTAGATTCCTACATTGGTGCCACATGACTGATCTCGCATTAGAAGCCACAGACGAAAACTGGTTGGGGGAGTGGCCTGAACTTCCACCTATTTACATCACATGTTCCTCCATCTTCCATTTATTCGTTGAAGATCTACCACTACCCACTACTGATACTGATCCAGAGAAGCTATTCATGCCCTTTTAGTCAATCTCCACCATGCACGGCCTGTCAAAGACCATAGTATCAGTCCTCAGCTTAATCAGGAACACCTAGTAGTATATCTCTGATGGAAGGCCTTTCTCAAACCATTGGACCATCACTTGATCATTAAAGATGATTTCATGGGAATACTGATCATTATCAGTGAAATGGTTGGCATAATCCATGATTGAATGATTCCCGGAACAAGATCGTTGAACTCTAGGGACTTACCACAAGGCATTATTTCTCATTGAAGACATCCTTGAAATCTCCCCAACACATCTACTCAATCTTCCCAGTCTGATGAACCAATTCCCACAACCTACGACTAGGAACCTCCAATAGAAAATAGGCACACATCTCCCTAAGCTCCTCGGGTGTATATAGAAACTTGATCATGTTCTTGATCTTCTCGATTCATTCCTCTACTTACTGTGGTTCTATGTTGCCTCTAAAGGTGGGAGGTTAATTTTTCAGGAAATCTAGGGCCATTTCCTTTCTAGGAATAGTATCATATTCTATAACAAAAGATAGAAGAAATGATAGTCCCTATCATAGATACTGGACAGCCCAGACCGTGACCACGACTAGCCTCTAATCAATTGGGGTGGGAGAACTCTCTCTGGATCTCTCCCGTGGGAGAATGGGATCATTCTGTTGAGGCTTTTTGAAAAAAAAATTGACAGTAATAAAAACAATAGTGATTACAGAAATTCTAAATTATTTTAATCAAATACATCAAATATAAAAAATCTAAAAACATCATGATAATAAAAGAAACAACTACTTCACCCATGCCTAATGTCCACGTGTGGTCTACAGCCCACACGTCTCACATGGAAGTGAAATGAATTAGTTAATTCCCATTTCCCCTAGTGACTTATGGTCTTCCATGAGTGGTGCAAGCCAGGCACTACACTCGTGACCAAAACCCCAATCCCCAACACTCTTATCTCCCGTCTCTCCTGAATCATCCCAAAATATCAATGTAATCCAAAAATAGTAACATCCTCTAATGCCATTTTTTCATGAACTGGATCTCATAGCCACTAATACCAGCACTAAATCCGACAAATTCAAGGCCCATATGGCATTCCATATCCTCACCGGAAGGAAAAATATCCCAAGTATCAATAAATTAGTTTGGGGAATTATTTAACCAAGTATGAAAGTATAAAATACTAGGAACAATCAATAATAAGAATCTGAAATTTCCATGCCAAATAAGACATAACAATACAAAAACTGAATACATGGTTTAAAAAACCCAAGAGGTCCAAATAATAATAAAAATATCAGCATTTCAACCATAATATCTCCACATGAAAAGGGGTCATCAGCCCTGATCCTTCTCCACAACACCGTACAAAGAGGGGACTAACAACCTGAACAACCTTCACACGAGGTTTTTCCTTTACCTGAGTCATGAATAATTATGTATACATACACCCAAGGGGTGAAATTAGGGTGTGAGAATAATCCTAGCCAGATACCACCCAATGATTCCAAATGGTATGATATATAATGTGAAAAGCATGTAGTTTTTCTATGTATAGAAATTGACGATAAATTCCAAGTAGTGCAACTTTCAGTTGAAAACAGTTTTGACACTAAATATATCGTAAAGATAAAACAATTAAATAAGAAATTTTATCTAATGTAAACTGCATCCAAAGACACCATAATTCATGGGTAGATACCACAAATCCAATGATCACCAAAATTGGTAACACCCCTAAGAAACTGGATTGTCTTGGGCTCTATACACCTCAAACCTCAGTGAAATGTAACAACAGAAAAATATGTTTTCCAGCTTGATCCACTTCTAGGGAATATACCCATAACCTAGTACCCCCTCCATAATCTTCCATATAGTTTATTTGGATTTTTCTTTAACTATTGTTTCAGTGAAACAGGGACAACACCCATCTGGTTCAGTAGTTGTAGTAATACATATATGCCCACCTAGGTACCCAGGAATCCCCTTTTGTGATCAAACAATTTCAGAAAGAAACACACATCTCATTTCATATAAAACCACCATTAATGGTCACATAAAAATAATTCACTTTTTATAAACTCTTTATACCAAAAAAATAAATAATGAGGAACTATTATTTTTAATAAAGAACTTCCCAAAATATTGTATTGCTTTGTGCCCAAAACTCCATGGAACCCCCACATTGCTCACTATGAGCATACATTAAGTTACCAAAACTAAATGGATGTCCAAAAACATCCAATGAAACAAAAAAATAAATCTTACTGCAGCCTCATATAATTTAATAAGTGATAAAATAGTAAAACTTCAATTTTTCATAATCATGGAACCTAAAAATTTTTCTGTTTCACAATACATTTAAAACAGATATTTCGAACAAACACTAAATGAGATATAGATTCAAAAAATTATTATCACCCCTAATATATTTCAATAAAATAAACTAAAAAATTATAGTGTATCCCCAAGTGATGAAATGAAAGTCCTCTTTCAAAAACCCCCAATATCACATAAAAGTGACATGAAAAATTAATTTCCATTAAAAATACCAGTGAAACTAATTTTCGGAGCAACATTAAATTGAAATAAACATTAATATACCATAATCACTATAATCCATGTTAAAAAATTGCACACACAATGGAATCACCAACCAATGTATTGAAAACATTGAATCCTTTTTGAAAAAACTCAAACGCACCACCGCCACACCTCAAGGAGGGTAGTTGAAGCCTTAAAATAGATTATTGTACAATGAAACCCTAAGGATTAAAACTTTATGGATAATGAAGAATCCATAAACACATTTAATAAAACCTTGTGAAAAATGAAAGAAGAATTAAGTGACCCACTTACATGGGGGATCTGGAAGAAATCATTGCAAATAAACTAGTATCTAAATTTAGAAATATCCAAAAAAGAAATTGAGGATGGAAAAGGGAAGAGAAGATTAATTGAGTACTGTAATATAGAGAAAATACTAAAAAAATAAGGAGTTATGAAGGATTCAAATTAACATTTTATGTCTAGATGAAATCTGAATGCTTCAAAGGTATTAACCTAAACCTCGAGTCAATAGAGCTTCAATGATTGAGAGAAGTGAATGGGGGTGAGCCTAGGTTAAATGGGCTTGGGTGAGAGGTGATATCAATGAAAAATCATTAAAATTGAATAAGATATTAAATAAACTATATAATCTTTTAAAAACTAGTAATGAGCTTTCGAGATTGCCAAACTATTTAAATAAAAACACAAGTAAACCACGATTTTGGATTTCTAAAGGATCAAAATTGACATGGCGGTGTTAATAGATAAGGGGAGGCCATGTAGGAATTGGAATGGATTAACAATGTTGACAATTTAAGGAGTTATAAATGAAATAAAATTTATTTGTTAATTTGGAAATGGGCTCATTGTTAAGAAAATACTTTGAAACCCCACCATTTCAACTAAAATGCTTGGGAAACACCCAAAACAAATCATGAATGGAAATTAAATGAAAAATACCTATAAAATAAGTCATGCATGTGACAATACCATTATAGATTAAATTCATTCTAGTGAATTATATGTTGGATATCCTTTCATGAAGTAATGGTCCTTAATAGTTCAGACTAAATAATGCATGTCATTGTATTGGAGTATTTTGAAAAAAAGTTAACAAAAAAATATATTTTCCTACATTATGTATTGAAAGAACAACAGAATTTGATAGTATGAATCAGATGATCCTCTCAATGATGGTTTATTAATTTAGTTCACATTTCACTAGATGATTCTTCTAGTGCATCCTTGAAGGAATGAATTTTTGATTCGAGGTTGAGGTATGTAATTTATCAATGATTATTATTCTATGTATAATAGATTATATAGAGATTATATATAGAGATATTGTATAATAAATGAAATAATAGGAGTTTTAGGTGAATTAATATTTATGATTCTTATTGGTAATGGTATAAATAGTAATATTGGTAGAAAGTGGAAGAGGGAAACCTATTCTGAAGGTAGTGGGATAACATACAACTAGACGGTTGGACCCGTGAATATTCTTCCAAATCCGAAGATAAATATAGGATGTTACGAATGTGGATAATTGGACCAAATAAGGAGGGATTTTATAGAAAAATCTAGAAAATTACACAACTATAATTAGATGGGCATCTTTAGCTCTATTATAACAATTATTTTATGGAAATGTTTCAAGACAGTTACCACATACTATAGAAATCACATGCATCGATGGGATAAGGACATGAGATAAATTTTCATCAGAAAAAATGAGCTATCCATGGTGATTCTCTGATTAACACGGCTCCTCAATAAGAGAAATCTCAACATTCCTTTAATGAATAGAGTTCAATGAGTAAGAAATAATATTAAGAATATAGGTTAATTTTAACGATCAATCTAGACCATCGATGGTAATGTTATTATTTTTTTGAATTCGTCATTTAGGAAAATTTTGTTTAATATGGGTTCATACAATTCATTTATTATTTGTAATTCAATTTATTTGATGAGCTTGAGTGTGTATATGATGCCTTCTATTTTGAATCACCAAACTCTTATTGTTATAAAAGAATTTCAAGACAATATGTCAAGAGAATGTTTGATATCTTTTGATAGAGTAACATTGATATGGGATTTCTCTATGCATGGATTGTATGTCTATGATATAATATTGGTTATGGGTTGGTTGATGGTATTAAAGGCTCACAATGAAATTTATACCTGAAGGGTCTATTTTACAATTGATGGTGGTGTTAAACTTATCTTTAGAGGAAATGGGAATTAAAAGGCATGTGTAATTTGATTTTTGGGAAACAAACATTGGAATGATGTCATACCTGTTGGATGGTATGACTAGATAATTAATGGTTGATATCAAGAATAGTATTTTTTGTGGTTGTTCATCAGTTTCAGAATGTTTTTCTTGAAAATAATTCATGATTTCCACACATAGGAGGAGTGGAATCTATGAATTATCTCCTCCCATGGATAAATCATATCTCTCATTCATATAATCACATGTCTCCAATAAAGTTAATGGAAATAAATGTATTGTTGTAAAAGTTTTAAAGTAGAGGGGTCATTAGGTAGATAACTTATTTTTGGGTAGCACCAGTCTTGTTTGTCAGAAATGAGGATATGAATCTTTTATTTTGTTTGGATAATAATTAGATTATCCAATTTATGATAAATAATAGGTATCCAGATCAACAAAATTGATGATATGTTTGATCAATTGAGGGGAGAGCAATGGTTCTTTAAAATTGTATTGCGATTAGGATATCACCAATTACTGGTTTCGAAAGATGATTCTCCAAAGACAGATTTCTGAAGTTGATATGAACATTACAACAATGTTTTAATGCCTTTTGGTTTTATAAATACACCCATAATTGTTATCAAATAGATGAATTAGATATTATATATATATGGATTACATTTTGGTTTTGTCAATGGATGAAATATTGTTGTATACAATGCTATGGATCAAGAATGAAAAACACTTGGCCATAGTGTCATAAATCTTGGGGGATTGTCGATTGTATTCCAAACAATCAAATTTTTATATTTTGTTACATGAGGTATTATTCCATTTCCATGTATTATATGAAAGACATATTTTTTCACATCCAAAAATGATAGTGGTTTTTTACATTGAAATCGACAAATAATATCATCAAGATATGAAGTTTCCTTGTTATTTTGGGTTATTAACATTGATTTGTTAGTTATTTATCATGAATAGAATCGCCTATCACTTCTTTGATAAGAGAAAATGTTACTTTCCAATGTACTGATGAATTTCATAAGTATTTTCAAGTGTTAAGGGTTCAACTTACATCAATGCTAATTTTAATTTTTCTAGATTCCAGACAAGGTTCTGTGTTGTACAGTAATGATTTGGAATCAGGGATGCGATTTTTTCTCATCCAAGGATATCATTTTTTGACTTTGAATCAAATAAGTTATATTTTAATTTTAACAACTTCCCAACAAAAAAATCTTTATTAGTTGTTATAGTCCATGAATTAATGAAATTACTTCATTACCTCTTTTTTTAGAAATATTTATTGTTTATAAATCATAGAATATTTAAAAATATCATCTCACAATGATATTTGAATATAATACATAGAATATGAATGGAGAATCTCCAATTGTTTTACTTCGACTTGATGTATACATTGGGTAAGGTAAATTTTATGGAGGATGAAATATTATTAAATTCATATACTTATTTGGAAATGGTTGATTCTAAGGAGTGGTAGTTGATGTCTATCCTAGCTAATATGAACATCTAATATGAATAATGATGTGAAGATAAGGTTTCAAATACCATTTTGTTCATTGCTGTTTTTGTTGAGATGGTTCTGATTCAGAATTCCTTTCTATGAGGTCCAAACTCAATGTTCAAATACCATTGATGATTAAAAGATATATGAGCCTTTAGTTTTGTGGATTCAAGATTTTATCATCACACATAGAACATGAATTGAGAAACATCACTATTGATACGACCATTTAATATGGGATGTTAATCCTAGAATATGGAATATGTATAATGTATTGAAATAAATAATTTGGTGGGATGGTATGAGAAGGAACATATACTATTTTTTTCTTGATATTCATAACATATCAACAAGTTAAGGTAGGTTATCCACTTCTAGAAGGTATGTTACTAAAATTAATTAATCCTATTTGGATATTGGAGCACAATAATATTTATTTTATAATAGGTCCCCAAGGAATGGCACAAAAATAGGATTCAATGTTGGTGATATTGGATTGGATAAAAAATATGGACCATTTTATCTCTATTAGTTAGTCTAATTTTGTGGAGGACTTGTAAAAAATAAATATAAATGATGTTTTGAAGAGGCATGTTGTAGAAATTTTAATCATATCAGACAGAGATCCATGGTTTATTTCTCTTTCCATAAAATCCTTACAGCATGCCCATGGAACTCAGTTGATAATAAGCACTGTATATCAGCCTTATAAAGATGGGAAATATGAAAGGATGATAAAAAAACATTATATGAAAAGTTGAGGGAATATGGAATGTATTTGTTTTGGATCATGGTAAGATAATATACCATTATGGTATTTCTCATATAAAAATATTTTAGGTACATGATACATAAAGATTGTTTTGAAGAACTGTATGTGAGTCCTTATCAATCTCTAATTTGTTTGGGGGAAATATGTGAGACTTTAGTGGTTGGGCTGATCCTTTTCCGTGATATATTAGAGAAGATTTGGTTTACCAAAAATAGAATGGATATTGGTAAGAGTCATCAGAAATTTTATGTGGATCATCGTCAAAATCTGTTGTTGTTTGAATTCTGTTATCATGTGTTCGTGAGTATCTCTCAATAGCTTATCAATCATCATTTTGTGTAAAATGGAATGTTATATTCTCAATGAATTGTCCATTTTGAGATAAATTTCATTTTTTAAGGTTATATATTAGTGGTCATCCCCCCCCCATTGTTTTCTGTGGAACATAATGTGTTTCACCAATCTCAGTTGAAAATGTATGACCCACATCTTGATAATGTGATTTTATGGAATCACGTTGACCTAAAGATGGATACTTCATCCATACATGTTACATTATAACTTATGGATAGTAAAGAGATTGTATTTCATCTTTAAAAAATTATAGTGGTGTATTTTTTTGGAAACACAATTAAATTTAGGAAGAAATGAGGGAATGAGAGGGATAAATGATCTATAAATACCCTGAACTCTTTCATGAAAATGGTGGTTTTATAAGTTTTTATAAAGATAATTTCAATTGTGGGAACAATTTGGTACCCATATTTTCATGTAAGTAATGAATTTTTTATAGACTTAATGTACATGGTCAGATGAATTTTGGTAGTGTATGGAATACTATTTGAATAATTTTGGGGATTTTTGAATGTTTCAATGTTTATGGATGGTTATTAAAAGCCGTGAAACTCCTATAGTAAATTGTGTAAGGTGAAATAAAAGCTTTTCGGTAGGTTCATGGTTAGCCAGATGATTTTTCTAGACAATTTTTCCACTAAGGGGAAACCATTTAAAATAGTGGAAAGGGATTTGGCAAGGTTATCACATGATTAATCAAATTGGTTAGGTCAACTATGTGAGGTGCTTCTTGAGGAACATACTGGTGAACTGTTAGTGTGTGATTTTCCTAACCGTGTGACTAAATATGGATGGTTTAAAAGTGAGATCCTAAAATAGGGTATCTCAATCATTTTAATCCAAAATTATTTCTTTTATCCTCTATTTTGACCCTAATTTTGTGTTTCCCTCTCTGGAAGGTCATGGTACCTCTCCCCATCAAACCTGTAGCAATCTCTTGAAAAATCATAGTTCGTTCATACTTGATTCCCAAGTAATGTCTTCATTTAAATAGTTTTTCAATTGATTTAATTCTTTTAACTATCATGGATTCATAGATCTATTCCATTGGGGATAAATATATGATAGTTTAGGTAAATCACAGTGAGATTTGGATGTGTTGATATTAGGGAATTATATCTAAGGTGGGACTTTCGAGATTCAACCCAATTTTATTGAATAATTTTTTCCATTAATCACTTTTTCCATAATTTTTGAGGTAGGTGGATTCAGCCCTGAATCCTTTTATTATAACATAAAGGGGTAGATTTAAATTTTGTTCTTTTTGAAGAAATTGATTTTGAATTATTAGTGCATTTTTTTGTTGGAAACCCTATTTGGTGTTAGTTAATAATATTGTAAAAATTGGATAATTTGGATTGATGTTAACCTGAATAAATGGTTTTAAAATGGTTGTGGGTTTTAATGCATTTAATAGTGTTTTAAATAAAAGGATATTTTTCTGGAAATGTGTTTGAAAATAATGTGTTTACTATTGTTTCCATAAATTGATATGCATGAGTGGAATAGGATGGATAATGGCCGTGATGTGCCACCATCAAAAGGACTTGTTATGGATGTTATGTTCCCCAAACAATGTTAAACACTATGATTTAATGATCTTGTGATTTTATGAGGTTCTGTGAAAAAAATATTTTATTCCAAGAGATTATTTATAATAGGATGAATGAAATTATTGGTTACTTTTCATGGGAATTTTTTTTAGTTGGAAATTTATTTTTTTATGATAGGTATTTCACTCAGAAAAGGTTTTATCTTTGGTTTAAACATTTTTCAATTATCTACTGTAAATTGATTCACATAAATATTCTAACATGTTCTCTCCTAGTGGCATGAGTAGGGAAGTCATTTTTGAAAATACTACTATGTTTCATTACACACCCTTTTATTGGAACTTTAGTGATTTTGATGATATTGTTTATCAGGAAACTGATTAAGAGAATGTATAACCTTTATTTAGGGGAACATAAAGATAAATTTGTTATATTTTTTGAGTTGGATCATAGTGTATGTGGGGGGTTTATGTTATGTTTTCTATGAGGCGTTGGTTTATGATGGTTTTCGCTTCTAATTTTTGGTTGATATTGATATTCGTTTTCACTGGGTACATGAATATAATTGGTTTTATATGTTATAAATTGAGTTTCTTACATTTTTCTCATGAATCATTTAGTTGTTTTTGTTATTCTAATCATACTCCGGGTTGTTTTATTTTCAAATTGAATGTTGTCCCCCAATTGTACTGAATCTTGTGGCAGTTATTGTTAGTATCTGGCATCATGGGGATGTCACCTAAGGCCAAGTAGCAATTCCACCTAGACTCAAGATAATGAGGAGGAGATATATGTTACATATATAATTGTATTAATTTATTATAATCATTTATAAAAAGTGACAAATTGTAACTTTTTTGATAAAAAAATTGAGATTAAAATAATATTATTTTTAATATTTTTTGAGCATAAAAAAACATTACATTAATATATAACAAGTTTAATTTAAAAAAATACAATGTTTTCTTACATCTAATTGTTATATATATACATGTTATATGTCTAATATATATAAATATATATTGGTTATTAACAAATACAAATATTTTTGTTCATTTAAACTCGGTTATGTAAGTCTTGTACATTATCGAACTTAGTGATCATCATTTAGAATTTAAGGTTGATATATTTTCCCGAATTAAGAAATTTTTTCCTCCATATTTTAGAATTATCCTTGTAATTGATGTTTTAATTTTTGAAGATACATTTGTTTAAGGCTTACATTGTTAAAATGGATAATTTAATTTTAATTTGGGGATAATAAAAGGGAAATATGATTGCAACCTTTCATGACACATTACAAGGCTTCCAATAGGAATAGATTAATGGGATGTGAAAATATTCACTTGGAGTAATAATTACTATCAAAATATGTTTTTAGAGAGAGTGAACTTTTTTCATTAATATGAATGATGAAGATAAATTTAATGACCACAAAACCATAAAACAATTATTTTTGGAAAATTCAATACCTCTCCAAAGGTAACTGAATGGGATAAGAGTTTTATTTATATGTCATTTTAAAATAGTTTAGAAAATACATTACCATCTAGGAAAATAAAACTGTAAAATATACTTACTTGACAAGTATAACATCGACCATTAATCAATTATGGAAATAATATCTTCTATTTCTCCAAAAATGATTATTAAAGATGAATTTTTTATTCCTAATGCATGAAAATTTTGATTTAATAGAGGAATATATCCAAAAAAGATAATAAGTTATCCCAATAATATAAAAATTGACAATAAAAAAATGGTTAGAACAAAATAAGATAATATCCAATATGATTAAATACTACATTATTCCCAAAGTCCTTGAAAATTACCTCCCAATGATAAACATAGATTAATTAATAAGTAACTAGAATTTAAAGTACTCAAACTATTTAACACCAAATAGAAAATTAAATATGGAAATAATTTGATCATATATTCTTCCTTGATAAACATAAAATTTATATCCAACTTACATCAATCAGTACTAATGTCAGATAAAATATATTATTATTATGTTATTATATAACCACCAAAAAAATCTATTATATGAATTAATATTATCACTATAAATAAATTATAATATCATATATAGTTCAAAAATACAATTCATATTTTATTTATAAAATATACACCCATATTATCAAAAAATTGCATTTCCCTCAATCATATAATGTTTTCAAAATATAGAATTTCTTCAATAGTCAATTTAATTTTATAGTCACTTATTACTTTATCAATTCAAAGTGAATCTATAATATAATACTTATGAATCCCATAAAAACAACCATTTATCTAAATAAACCATAATTACTTCAATATAAATGTTCATATTATCCATATTGATTGCTATTATCGTTAATCATAATTCCATGAAACATAAAATAATTATTCTTCAATAAACCATTTTAGTGAAATATATATTAAATTGAATAGTTATATAACCATATATGCCATATAAAATGTAAATAATCATTTTAAACTCTCATCACATAAAAAATAATAATATTTATCTATAAAATTATTATAGGGATCAACCATGGACCAACTAAACCTTATTGGTATTTAAAACTCATAAAATATCCTAATCCAAATCACTCAATCCATAAAACGTTAACAAAACCATTCCTCTAATATCAAATATAAGGACCTAATTCCTTTTAAACCAATACATACATTATTCATATCAACTGTTACACTTTATTATATTTATTGGATACTTTTGTATAATCATTTTATAGAATTAAGAAAAACATATACTTATCAAACCCTTATAATAAAATGAGTATTATTACAGTCAATATTAATTTTCTATCAATAATTGGACACATAATATTAATCATATTTTTTATTTAAACACATTCTATTAATTAAAAATGAATCTCTATGGAAGATATCAATTCATTTATATATTTCTTCACTGTACTTATGTCTTGTGAAAAAAATTTGAAAAACATTTCTGAGAATAAAAATATCAGTAACAGAAATGGTAATAAACATACCTATTAGTCTATTTCGAAACAATGAGATCAAAGAATAATTTAATTAATTATTTAAACACATATAAGATAAAAATTAATATATATTTTTTTCATAAAAAATATTAATAGTAAAAACCATGGAAAATTCAAAATCATAATGGATTTCGTAGAAAACATGGAAACCCAAGAAAATAATCCTGTAAATTTTTCATTTTTTCCCAAATAGTGTATAGTTATTAAATTAAAAAATATATAACTATAAGAATTTTGTAAATAAAATGATTTCAATGAAAAATCATTATAATTTATAGAAATTTTATGTATGTGACTTGGTATATCATCTGTATATCACTCTTACAAGTGTAATAACCAATATAATCAATATAAATTGTGATTATATAGAGAATATAAATATTTCCCAATGTAATTGAGAGATATACCTCTCCCTCCCAATCATAAAATATATCCTAGGACCATAAAAACAACAAATAAATAAGAATATTTTTTTCAATCTTTAATTTTATAAAAAATATTAAGTATACATATGAAATAGATTTTTCTATATGGCTATATCAAATTCCTTTAAAACAAATTTTTTTAAAATATTATTATTAAAAAATGGGAAGAATAGTTTTCATTTAAAGAAAACATTGAATCATATAAATGAGGCTAGATATAAAATAATGGTTGTCAATGTGTTAAAATTAAACAATGTTGTATATGTAAAAAAGAGATCATTCATTTTTTCTTTGTTAATGAATGTCGAAACATTTCGTAAAAAATATTTCAAATATTCATTCTAAAACCCATGGAATGTTAGTGAAAAACACATAAAATATATTTTATAATTAATTTTTCTATATATAAATAAATATAAAATAGATTTATAAGAATATTGATATGGATGAAATAGATTTAGGGGAAAAAATATTTTAAATGTGTTTTTTTGTAATGTGTCCCTTACAGCCTAAAATATTTTGAATAACAAAAACATTTATTGAATAAACATGAATAATTTTCTAAAATTTAAATTTTTATAAAACACTAATAATATACATCCATAATTCATCTTATATTCAATTACTTAATCAACTTTGTCCATAAAGGATGCTTTGCTGATATTCACCTCATATATCCAAAATGTCTTCGGTAGATTTATAATTGTAATAGTAGAAACTATGACATTTTATCCAAAATAATAATCATCAAATAATTATTATTAATATAAATTAATTATACTATTAAAATAAAATTGAATATATATTTATTAAAGATAACTAAAGTTACAACCACGGATGTGATGTTTCCTACAAACACAAGAGTGATGTTAAAATTTTTTGAAGGTAATTTGGGGGAGTAGAAAAATTTAGTTTTATATTTACATAATGATTATTATATCATAAATTTCAAATTATATGTTATAAATAGACTCATATATGTAGTCTATGTAATGCGGTGAGGAAAAATGAAGCACATCACTTGATAAAGGTGGAAATCCACAAGTAAGTACAAATGATAATATCATTTTTTAAAAGATGTAAATGTATATAAATAGATTATATATATTCCTCTAATAATTATAATTATTTTATTAATATTATTTTTATATAATAAATTCATCATTATTTCCATCCTTGAGTGGAAGTTATGGAAAAATAATAATATTGGTTCGTGAGGTGGTAGTCTTCTTTACACCCAAACAATTGTTTTGTTTCCCATTTGAGGGAAGATGCAATTGATATTTTTTAATACATTAACATAATAAAAACAATCAATAAGAATCGTACTAATTGTATTATTTTATCATTTTATTATTATATTAGAAGGTCGTAAAAGAAGAAATAAAATGAAAATTCTTGTTTAAGAAGTATTTCACTTTATCGTACAGCTTGATTAGGATTATAACATATGTATTACTAGGTTGGTTATTTTTATAAAAAAATATTCTTAAATATTTTTATGGTTGTTATAAATGTATTTTTATAGGGAATATTTGAGCTATATTTGAAAAAAAATAGTGTGGATGATAGGATATAAGGTTCATTTTTGTAACTGTGGAAAATGACACATTTGGGATTGTTTAAATTGATATATATATATATATATATCATAATTACATATATTGGAAGCAAGAAAAAAAAATTTAATTTACAATATTTTATAGTGTCTAAAAAACTCATCCAGTCAACTTTAGTCAATATTTTGATAAGGTTTAAGGATGATATAAAATTTAAACTTATTTGAACACATTTTAACTTTAACTTTGATTACTTTACATTTTACCATGATAACAAACTTATATGTACAAAAATAAAAGTGTAAAACAAATGTTTCTTTTTTAAAAGATTATTAAATAATTGGAATATATTTTATAAAGACCTATTTTAAATGTTAATGAAATTGTTTTTAATAAAAGAACAAAAAATGATGAAAGACAGTATTTAGATAAATATCTGATTTAATCATAAAAATATGTGTACCTTGAAATAATTTCATTAATTGGTTTGAATAAATCTTCTAATTAAATAAAACTCTAATTAGGTTGTTTATTCTTTTTCAATAGTCCATTGCTGAATCTAATATTCCAACCAAACCTTCAAATGAAAATACCTAAAAATGGCGTTCAATTTGAATAAAATAAAAATTATTTTTATTTAAGATAAAATTTGTATCAAAAAGTAAATATAATGTTTTTATAATTAATTAATTAACATATTATTAATTTTTAGGTCAACAAACCCCAAATCCAATTCTATAATGGAATGTGGAAGAGTGAGTTTAATAATTTACCTCATAGTTGTAACCATTTTTCCCTATTTTACCATTACTATGATCAAAATTATTTAATACAATTTCTTTTCATAATGACCAAAAAATATATTGAAACTGTTAAATTATATTTATTATCACAATTAAAATTATCACATCCATTTTTAAATTAAATTCATATATGTTTTATTATGTAATTTAAATTAAAAATCTCAAAGCATGATGAAAAATGATTCACTCAGAGACTCCCCTTTTAAGTAGACAAATGATTCGATACAAAAAAATGATAAATATCTATTATAATTATATTTATAGACTATATTTTATTAAATTTTAATAACCATATTTTAAAACAAATACAATATAGAAAATGACTTTGTAATACTTCTAATAGAAGGGTAATTTTCAATAAAATAAAATTAATTCAGAAGCGTAAATTTTATTAAAATTATTTCAAATTATAATTAGATAATATTGAAATTAAAATTTAGAAAATATAGAAAATTTTATGAAATAAACTCTCTATAAGTTGTAGAAAATAATTCCAGTGTTCGTGAAAAAATATATTAAAAAATATATTTCAAGAAAATGTATTTTTGAAGGATAAAATGACCTTAAATTCATTCCATTTATAAATACCGTAATTGATGGAATGTTAATTAATAATACTAAATATATATAATCTTATTATTTTATTTTATCCGTTTATAAATATTAATATCTTTAAACAAATAAACTATAAATACATTGTTCAAATAAAAATAGTTTTACTAAAAAAATATCTTTTAACTTAAAATGAATTTATCTCTATTTCAATCAAATTGAATTTAGCAACATACAATTTCGAATTATATCTAATATCTATATATATATAATAGATATATTTCGAATTCCCATTTATATATAATTGTGACTTTACAATAAAAATATGATTCATTTTAGCTTGGGTGGCATGTACTGTATATTATCAAACAAAGTGTTCATCATTTAAAATATTTTTAAATCATTGAGTGTATTAATAAAATTAATTATTTCGAGTGAAAATACCCTTATCTAAGAAAATATTTATCTAATATCTCACGTGGATGATTTTTCCTTTTCCAAATTCAATGTATCATAATTAGAAAATCTCTTACATATTGATTGGACACTCAAATAAACTGTCATAAGGTTTTATACCTTAATGAATTTTATTTTCCTAGAATATAAAAACAAATAATTATTAAGAAATTTTACACTTTTTTTCATAATAAGCCTATAAAACTTTTCAAATTTTCCTCTATAACTCTGAATTTTACTTTTATATATCATTCAAATATTTTAACCCTTTTCCCAATTTGAGCTCCAACTCATGTATTTAATCAAATGTATCAAACTGTTAGCTCATTGGGAATATGAAAACTCATCTATTAAAACATATAAATAATTAAAAGTATTTAATACATAATTAATTTAAATTTGACATGAGAATTACATTTTTTTGAAAAAATATATACTGTTTTCTACATTGACAAATCATCAATGTATAATCATGTTTTACTTTTTACAATTACAACTAGTTCGTAATTTATAATTTTATGAACTACCACATAATTTAACATAATGAACATAGATTATATACTATATAACATCTTCCTAATTAACTATGCCTAAATTACTATCTAGTGAATTAACATCATTATATTTTTCATGTCACAATCCAAGCCGAGATGGCGTCCAACCTAACACCTAGCCGTGTCTTAGATAAGGCCTGAGGATCGTTCCCAATCCCAACAGAGTGGAGATTAGTGTTTAGCTTAAAAATAATCCAAATGGGAAAGATTAATCCCAATAATAAACCATGATCAATAACCAAACTAAAAACACAAAAAACCCAACAATAACTAAGAATCAATAAATACATAAACATAATATACATACAATAGATGGTGAACAAAAAAATGATGAAAACACTAAAATTGAACCTTAAAAAAATATCTCCATGTGACCTATTATTAACCAACAACAACAATAACAACATTATCCAATTGAAAACCAAACCAAGAACCCAAAAATATAATATATATTAGGTCTACCGACACTGAGTGGCACTAGTAGGGTGTGATTATACAACAACTCATTAGACAATCACCAAAGTGTACATACATTTACTTTCCCAAGTAACATCCCAATATCTAGTTTGAAATAGATTTATAAAATATTTTTTAATCATATTAAATAACTATATATCACATTCCATGAGTTCAAAAAAAACTTACAACATTACAAATATTCCTTTTAAAGATGGTTTCTGAGTCCAAAATCCAGTTCAAAAATAGACATATAAAATTACAGTATATTCCAGATTGAAAAATGAGATATACAAAATGTAAGAGAGAAAAAATAAGAAATAGTATAATATAAGGGATAATATGCACATCTGTCTAAAGTAAAAAAAACATGAAAATAAATAATAGTAATAATTAAGGAAAAATATCTACAATAAATCCCTGGACATACTCAGGTTGCAGTCACATTTCGATGTATGGTGCAGCTCCACAGTCAATAACCAACTAGAAGATTAAACAAGCCAATCTAGTTTCACATCCCACCTAGTCTCATATAATCTTAGGGTGAAAACCCATCTAAATGGGGATGATAAGAAATAGTTACACAAACCTCTAGATTACACCTAATAATCCCAATAGAGTAATACATGTTTAATGGGGATGTACTCCCACATTTGGATCAAACTAAAAACCATAGACACCATTGTTTCCTAGTCCAAATAGTAACACCATCTTTGTGTTAAGACTCATCTAAGACGATCCAAAAAATATGTTATTTTCTCACATCAATCACCACACAATATTCAACACGGCCTTTACATCATTAAAAATTTCAAACCATTTCGATACATTATAAAAGACCTACCAGTCCATCACATAATATCACAGCAAAACCAACTATTCCAAATTAACAGAAATTACCAAATGTGCCTTTAACATTTAAAATTGTAATTTACTCCCGTAATCATTACCACATTATTGTTAAAACAAAAAGTAAAAAAAAGTTCCAAATGGGCCTTTACACCATTTAGTAACAATAAAACAACTTAAAGTGAAATAAGGCCAAGCCTTAGAGTACTCATTTTAAACCTCATTTAAATTCACTTGAAAATAATATAAACCATGTATATATATATATATTTTAAAATATATTTTAGGAAGAAATGGTTGAGGAAGAAGAGTTTAAAAAGGGTTCTCTTTGAAATATCAATTTCAATGGCGAACATAATTTTTATTATCATCTACTCATGAACCCCGTGAACATATTAACGTGCCATAATCCAATGAAACTATTCATGTATTCATGATATAACCCAAAGACTATTTAAAACCCAATTTTTTTACCACCAAACTCAAGAAGCTAGGCATGAGAGTCTAAAAATAAAAGTCCCCAAAATCCATATATAACACCCAATTAAAATACAAACCACATTACCAAAAACATAACGAAGAGTTAAAACCAACCAAATCACTATATTACATCTTTAAAAACCATCTTCATTTTTAATAAACACAATGTGAGAATTTATATAAAAGCATAATTAATGAAACACCTTAAAACCTCAACAGAGAAATGAATGTAAAAATCTACTACAATGATGTGTGGATGAAAGAAAACCTTAGGAGAAGTAAAATACACCTCAAGAGACAATATTAACACCCTAAAATCAGGGAAATTGAACTACTTAAGCCAACCCAAATAATAGGGTTCGAACAAGAGAGAAACAAAAAAAGAAAAACCAAGTTACCAAGTGATGGGAGAAAAAATAGGAGTAAATAAACCAAACACTAAGAGGAACTCATAAAATAAACATTAGATGAGGTTAAATGGATGAAGGATAGAAATGGAGTACATTTATTAGTGCCCCATGGTGCTCCTAGGTAATGTAAGGGGAGGAAACCTGTAATATTATTACATTATAAGAGGAAAAATGAAGTAATTATGAATTTTTAGAGACCATGGAGACATACAAGGTAATTACACATAGATTAAATAACCGTACACTAATCGTGATAACCCGACTAGGGAGAAGTGGAACCCCACATGTTTTTGAATAAGTGTTTGTTAAAAATTTCCTTTATAGTGTAAAACTCCACATTCCAATTTTAGATCATCCCCACATGCTTTCTGCACTGGTTCCCTAAACTGTGTGTAAACTGGGCACCATTTCCTATAAACCCAAAGGGAATCACGATATTTTCTCTTAGACCATGAACATTGTAGTCCATTCCTTTATTAGACTGTTCATGTTAAATCGTGAAAGAATATAATGAAAAACATCACCTTCTACATTATCTGAATTAATTTTTAACCCTTAAACTGTGCACTCAAACCTTTTGTTGTCCCAATAGCCACCCAAAACACCAAACACAAAATCTAAATCCATGAATCCAATCCTAGTATCAACCAAAGGAACTCATATTATGAGAATAATTAAATAAATAAAACATTAATGTTTTGATTTGATTGTTCTCACCAACAAAACCATTTTCTACAAAATAAAAGTCATCCAGAAGAACAATAATAAAAACTAGATCCCAAACCTAAATGAAGTTAATAAAATTACGAATCTTGGGGAGTCATTTCACTCTATAGGTCACACCCAAAAATCTCTAAGAGAAACCATAATGAAAGAACCAAAAAAGGATGATGGTTCTCTTCACTAGAATAACCCAACTAGTATGCCCATCACTAAAACTCAAACACAATGGAACCATCATGGAATACCCAATAAGTACTAAACTATACATACCTATTCATTATAATAAATAATACTACTAGAACTATGAACTCTCAACCTGAACCCAATACCCTAATATAGGGTGAAATCGTTAGTGGGATCTCAATGAAAACATTGAATCCATAAAGGATCCATAATTTATAAAGGACTCCCACATATCTTGAGATAAAAAATAGAAATCTAATACAAATAACTCCACTCCAAAATTGAAGACAAATATCAGGAAAGGATTCCCACATCATTGATGATTTCTGGACGTGAGAAAAGAATCACATTGGTTCATATTGATCGGGCACTAATTTCTTGAATAATTTTATACCCCACAGTCAGGATATAAAACTGTCAAATCCAGGATTACTCTAGGTAAATATTTCTTATATAATTTATTTATGTGAACTATGAGACCAAATTAGTGAAAGGCCTTCATAGTATTTTGAAAAGATTTTTTCAAATACCTGAACAAACAAAAAATAATGAACACAAGTGGATAATCTAACAAGTAAGAATATGGTAATGATTTAAGACAAATCATGGAAATAGGATCCATGGGAACACACCTCTGTTAATATGGGGAACCTTCTATTGGTGCCAAGAAAAACTCATTCATCAACCACTACTTGTTGCATTACTTGATTCAATATATCGAGAAACACAACAACCACCATCTTTTGAAAATGTACTTCTATGGATGAGAGAAATCAAACATTGTTCTTTTTTCAAAGTCTCTAAATTAAGAGGGATCATTGAAATGATCCTTCCACACTATCTCTAGGGATAATGAAAAAAACTCCTTAATATGTTCAACATAGGCCTTCACTTCTTGTTGACGTTTTTTATAATCTAGTAGATCATTCAATTTATTCACCTTCACCTTGTTTATTATCGACCATCGAACTGAAGTGGTCTTAAAAAATTTGTAAGATATCCTATATTGCAACAATATCGAGATGATCACCTTCCACTGGTCCAATTTTGAACCTTCAAATGAGCTCAGAACATCATGAACTCTAATATCTTCAAATCTTCCCAAAGATATAAAGACACTCTACACATACTCAAGCCATTACACTGCCTCTAATTAACCACAATCATCATGGAAAATAGGAAAAACCAAAAAATGATCAATAGAATGGATGATAACCACTTGAAATTTTGGACATAATTTTTTGTGGAATATTCAAAACATCGTAAAAATACTAAAAAAATATAAATTTCATCAAAACCCTCCAAAAATAATATCCCATGTTAAATATACCAGTTTTTAATCCACAAGATACAAAAAAACTGAATTCCTCTTCCCAAAAATATTATTTCCTTTTAATTTACATAACAACATTCTCTCAATTCCCTTATTGAAATACTGACCCCAATGCTTCCAATATAACTCAAAAATCAAATTCCACTATTTGAAACAAAACCCATGTTCAATCACATTTTCCGTTTTGTAAAATGATTTTCCAGAAAATACTTTTTTCCCATCAAAATCAACCCACACATGCAAACATAAATACAAATAAGAATTCACACCAAACACCTACAAAGAGAATCTAGTGCCCTTTTATATCATGGTGACAAGGTTAGTGGACCATTCCCTATGCATACACCATCAACTAATATGAACTTCAATCATGCACTCAGATTCCATATGGGTCACTTCTCAATGTGAGATTAAAACATAACATTAGATCACATCCATTTTCGTTACCTATCCTTCAAAAACATTTAAAAAATAAAGGTTCAATTCAAAGTAAAATCTTGGAATCTAGAGAATCAGAATGATCAAGGGTTCATGACGCCCTTCCCATGCCTACCTACCGATCCCATAGAATCCTAATCTATAATTACATGAAATCCCAAATAGAGAATGGATACTCTAATACCATTGTTTAATGAACCATGATTGTCTTCAATCCAATGTAACACCTAACATAGTTTTAGAGAAGAACCTGAGGAGCGTTCTCGATCCCCATGGTCTTGAAAATAGTATCAGGTATCAAAAAATAAAAAAGGGGAAATTTTTTCCCAATGAGAAACCATGATCAAACAACCAAACTGAACATGTGGAGAATCCAATAGTAACTAAACATTAATATATTAACTGATAGAATGTTGGTACAATAGTAACTGAAAATACAAAATATAAAAAATATCTGAATCATGCTAAAACAATCTTCATGAGACCTTTTAGTCACCACTAACCACTGGACCCACCTAATCCAAATGAAAATTGAACCAAAACCTTGTACCTACAAAATAGTTTTGGTCTATAGAAATTGA
This sequence comes from Viscum album, assembly GCA_963277665.1. Lineage (NCBI taxonomy): Eukaryota > Viridiplantae > Streptophyta > Magnoliopsida > Santalales > Viscaceae > Viscum > Viscum album. Next base: position 452,507,145 of record OY728145.1, read on the forward strand.
GTGTCACATTTAGGGTGTGAGAAAAAAAACATTGTAATCAACCACCATAGATTCCATATATTTCCTTTCTCAAAAAATCATAATCTACTAGTGGAATCACAATAATAAAACATATTTTAATCATTCTAAATAACCAAATACCTCTTTCCATGAGTTCACATATAAAAAACTTGTGAAAGTGCTTTTATAGACTATTTCATAGTCGAAAACCCAGTTCAATGAACCCAACAATACAATTACAATACATACTGGATGGATAAAGGGGATATAATGAATGTAAGAGAGAAAACAAGAAATTATATAATAAGAGGGATAATATCCACATGCCACATAAGTAAAAAGAACATACATATAGATAATCATAGTAATTTACTAAACATAAATGGAAGGAATATCAAGACATAAATTTTGTAGACTAACATTTATGTAGATGGTGTATCTCCTCCATTAATAACCATTTTAATCAATCCATTATTGTGGAGTGTTCCACTTGACATCATCTAATCCATAGGGAACCAACAAATTCTAATCAATGTCGATAAGAAACCATCACTCGTGCCTCTAGATGACATCATGAAACCCCCTGATAGTAATATACGGTGAACGGGGAGGTCCTCACACTAGTTGATCAATCAATAACCCATATGCATAGTGTTTTCCTAGAGAAAACACAAACTACTCCTATGTTATGGGACTCAACTCAGATAATCCACCATATATGTTCATGTCTCACAACATGTTGTTTATAAGTGAGAAACATTCATTTAAAACATATAGAATTTCAAACCATTTTCCAAACCATTATAAAATACCTACGAGTCACTCACATCATGTCACGTCAAAACCAAATTTTCCAAAACAGCACAAATTAACAACCTGGAATTTGACATTTAAAATATAAATCCACATCCAAAATCAAACCCAAATCATTTAAAAACAAACAACAAAATGAAAAGTACAAAATGAGACTCTATAATATTTTGTTTCCAAAACACACCACAATGTGCCGAATATAAAAACTCTTAGAGATCATATTTGAAACAACTTTTTAATTCACATGAAAACTAAAAAATAATTTATAAAAATAGTGGTTTTAGAAGATCCATTGAGAATATATATGGTTAAGGAATATGAGTAGAAAAGGGTTTTCATTGAAATTTTTTGTCTTACGGTGAACATCATTTTATGAATGCCATCATATTTTTTGTTCTCATCCATATATACACCCCATGAACATATTTTTATGATATTAACCAATAAAACACTTCATGTATCCATGAAATCACCAAAATAACATTAAAACTTAATTTTCATTACCACTAAACATAATAACCACACCTGAGCATCAATCCATCAAAGACACCGGAACCCATATATAACACCCGATTAATAAACCAAACACATTAACAAAACAAAAAATTGGTATAACATCACCAAAATCACTCCATTTAAATTTTAAAAACAATTTTTCATTTTATAAAACCTTTTATGAGCATTAATATATAAAAATAATTAATTAATCCATTTAAAATTAATTTATAAAATACTTTTGAATAATAATATAAAATAATAATCCAAAAAAACAAATAAAAATCCTAAAAAATACCTTTATAAATTACTTAGAAACAATAATTGCTAATTGGAATGCGTGAGAAATATAATGAAGGGAAACACCTACCTCAATGATGTTTGAATTTAATGAATAATCTAGAGAAGAAAAATACACCCTCATAGTCAATCCACACACCCGAACGAGAATGATATCAAACCACATAATGCAACCCTAATCCTAGGGTTAAACCAAGAGATAACCAACTATATATAACCATGAAAATAATATATGAAAGAATGAAGAGGAGTAAATCAACCACAAACTAAGAGGAAAATTCCTTATATAATTTAGAAGAGCTTTGCTATATGAAAAATAGAAGGGGATAATGGTTTTCAGTAGACCCTTAGTTCTCTTTAGTCGAATAAGTGTCTGAAACCCAAAATATGAATAAAGGATATGTGGTCCAAAGAGGGAAATACATAATTTTCATGACCTGGGAAACTCACATGGTTATCCCACACAGTTTGACAAACCATGCCCCAATTCTGTGAACCTGTGATGAGAGAATGGAAACCCCATATCGCCTGACCACATGGTTTGGTGCATGTGTGAAAACCATAAAAAATGCACTTTCCAATTGTCAATCATATTTTCACTCTTATTGTACATTTTTCTCTAAAAGTGATAAAACAATATCCTAGGCCATAGACCCCAAATAAAATGTTGCAAGTTTTATCCTTGACCTCAAACAAAATAGGACAAACCGTGATTTGTAGGTGAATTTCAAACCATGCAAGACAAAAATGATATAAAACATGTTCTAGATTAATAGGAACCATAGGTAACCCCTAACTCCTTCAAATTAACTGTGCAAAGGACAAATCATACCCTAGATACTCTAAAACTGAAAAATTCACAACAATAATCAAACCAAAATCTCACAAATGATACAATGTCAATAAAAATGAGATAAATAAAACTTCAACCTCAAGGTGTGACACTTATTCTATAAATAGTTCTTCTTTGAATCATCTCATGATCATTAACAACTTTTAGGCATTAATAAGCATAGGTTTTGGATAAATTGTTTTCTATATATAGATTCCTTCAACTTAAATCCATTAATTATTTCATAGATCAACTAATATAAATTTATAAATTATAATTATTGTCAAAAATATCATCAAAAAAAATTCTAATGCCTTTATGTACATGCTTATTTGACTTTGAGTTAGTGGATATCTATAGAACCAAGAAATCTATGTATCATTTTGAATTATTTAATCGGTACTCAAATAGATGTATACTAACAAGAATATAAAAAATATCATGAATCATGTGGTAAATGGTTATACCTTCACCAAATTCATTTTTAATTCAATCTCAGATAAGTTCATCTCAATATGGGTAGCATCTTCTTCAAACTCATATCCTATATTTGAAGGGGTCATTCCTAACATTAAAAATGGATGAAACATTAATTATAATTTACCTATAAGAACATAAATATGTATCTCAACCATATATAATTCATTAGGATCCACTTTTATCACCAAAAACGTATAGACATTTAGTTTATATACTAATAAAAAATATATTCATCACAATCCATTGTGTGAAGTCCCTGTTTTGGAAGCCACCCAGAGGCACCCTGTACTCGGTTGGTCACATGGAATCAAGTGTATTTCCCCAAATTCCAAAGGCTACAAACAACCAGCGAGGGCCATGGGTGTGATAGTGGGGAAACTATGCCCTCATTGGAAGAGTACACATAAGAACTAAACAAAACATGAAATAATGGAAGTAGTAAATATCCAACAACAATAAACAACGGAAGACTAAAACAATAAACAAATGGAAAACATATGTATATATGAAATGATACATGATACATATCCAGGAAAGTATCCAAACATGTCACAATGCTGGAAATACAAACAATACAGAAACAAGTAGAAAAGAAAATATAAACATCTCTACATCATCGCGGGCCAATTCTTGGTCCCATGCTCTACTCCTCTAAATCAATAAATTACCCAAAGTCGAAGGGCGCTTGCCCTTGGCTATAGCTGCAACAACATAGTCTGTTTGGTCCCAAAAGAATGCCCCAAACAGGGTGTGAGAGTAAATCTCAGTAGGCAGCCACCCGATTATCTATGCCAAAGAGTCAGTGAGAATATGGCCGGTAGTAGTACAATAAGCTGTAAACAGTAACAGTAAAAAAAGGGAGTAATCAGTATGCAGTAACAAGATGATATAAAATAGTAATCAATCCACAGAATAACAAACAGCAGTGAAGCAAGCATCTAACCACAACTGGAACCCCTTAGGGAAGTACGTGCAGCCAACCCCTCTGGTCCTATCGAAGAAGTACCAATAACTCTCTAGGCAGTCAACTCAGCCTAACCACTCTGGTTTGGTTAGACGAAATTATAAGACTCTATGGGGAAGCTCGCTCGGTCAATTCCCCTTATAGTCTAGGGTAGTCAGGGACTCTCTGAGGAAGATTACGCGCTCTAACCCTCTTATAGCCCCAAGGTCTAGAAACTCATTGAGGATCTCACTTGGTCAATCCTCCTATAGTCTCAGGTCTATCACAGACTCTCTGGTGAATCTCACTCGGTCAATTCCTCCTCTAGCCTGGAATGGTTTAAAGAAATTCAAACAAGTAAAGACTCTCTGAAGAAGCTCACTTAATCTACCCTCCTGTAGTCTATAATATCCAAGAATATCTGGGAAGCTCACTCTATCTATCCCCTATAGTCTATAATTTAGAAGACTCTCTGGTGAGCTCACTAGGTCTATCCCTTGTAGCCTATAATGTCCAAGACTCTATGATAATCTCAATCGTTCTATCCCTTATATTTCATAGAACCATGTTCTCACAGTCCCGTTCCAGTGAGTTCTTAATAATGCTATAAGGTAAAATTACACCTATAGAGATACATGGATAAACAGTCTACAGAACAACAAGCATGTCCAGAATATCACTCCATCCTATGGTAACAAGGCATGGAAAACATGTATAATAGCCAAAGGTTAACAAGACCAAAATGCTGTAAATAGAACAAGGCATGTTAAAAACATCCAAACAATGCAATTATCCTAAACCATTATCAACATGCCTCTACAGAAGCATACAAGTAGGGCAGGAAAACAACAAGGGAAAACAGTAAACACGCAATACCCCGTTCATGGGTATTGGTGGAAGTTGAACTTAAAACTCAATGACATCAAAAGGTAAGCCACAAAACACATACCTTGATGCTAGTAGATCAATATACTAGAACCACGAGGATTTATTCTCCATATAACGTTGTAGATCTATCAAAACGCACATAACGTTCAACCCATTATATCTTGAGAAAGGGGGAAAATCATGGAATGAAACTAATGAAGAGGGAAGAGATCACCACTTCGGTTCCAATGAAATCGACAACACTCAATTCCACAAACAGACAGAGGCTTGGGGGCTCATTGGATGTTTGTGGCCGTATGGAAAATCTCAGTCGAAGAACCTTGAAAGAAGACGATTTTTCCGATTAGGCATGACCCCAGTCCAATTAATGAAAAAAAAGTACATGGTGCGTACTTCTAGAGTACACAGCCTGTACTATGGCTTTTTGTACTCCACTTTAAGCAGCCTCCACATCGCCCCCACACACCATGTGTGTGGCCCAGACACGGCCAGCACACTGCCTTGCGCGACATCGAAGTACACAGTTGTACTCATAAAGTACACGGCGTGTACTTTTAAAATCTCTATATTTTCCAATTTTTCTCAAAAATGACCAAAAAAGGAAAAACATACCTGAAACGATGATCCGGGTATTTACAAACTCCCCCCCATAAATAATTTTGTCCCCAAATTTCCCTAGAAAGGAGTAGAAGAAGAATCCTCGAACAGCTCCAGCCACTACGATCATACATCGGCCTCCCTCTCCCATGTCTTGTCCAATACTCGCCTGTGCTGCCATAACACCCGTACCAGAGGAATAGACTGGCCACAGAGAACCTTCGTACTGTGATGAACAATCCGGATAGGATTCTCCTCAAACGATGCATCTTCCTCGAGCTTAATCTCCTCGGGTTGAATGACATGAGATGGGTATTAATAGTAACATCGGAGCTGAGAGACGGGGAAGATGTCGTGCGTAGCCTGGTACCTTTGAGGTTACTGCAACCGATAGGAAACTGCCCCAAGTCTCTCCAACACCTCAAATAGCCTAACGTAAAGTGGAGAAAGCTTACCCATCCTACGAATCCTATTGTGTCCCAACCTCAGTGCAATAGGCAGAAAAACCTGATCCCCGACCTCGAACTCCAGAGGACATCTCCGCTGATCAGTATAAGACTTCAGTTGAGACTGTGCTATATCCATCCTCTTCGGAATAAGCTATATATTCTCTGAGGTCTCATGAACAAGATGAGGTCCCAGCAACGCTGCCTTTATTGCCTCCATCTAGCACAAAGGTGATTGGAATGGCCTACCATACAAAGCCTCGTAAGGTGCCATCAGAATAGTAGCCTGAAAATTGTCGATATAGGAAAACTCCACAAGTGGAATATGATTCCCCCAAGAACCGCCAATGTCTATAACGGAAGCTCGGAGCATATCCACATGCAGCTGAATTGTATGCTCTGACTGGCCATCTATTTGGGGATGGTATGCTATACTCAAAAGTACCTGTGTACCCAAAGCCTTGTGAAGCCCCTGCCAGAACTAAGAAGTAAAACACACATCCCTTTCTGAAACATTGAAGTTTTGAAATCCATGAAGACGTACAATCTCAAAGATGTGCAACCGCCCCAGCTCATCAACACTGAAGGTCTCCTTGATCAGTAAGAAGTGATAAACCTTCATAAGCCTTTATACAACAACCCAAACAGAATCACTCCCTCATGGGGACCTCGGTAACCCAATCATAAAGTACATCGTGACCTCATTCCACTTCTACTCAGGAATGGGTAACTATTGTAAAACCAATACTGGTCATTGATGCTCCACTTTCAACTGCTGACAAGTATAACATCTCATGACAAACTCAGCAACATCTCACTTCATATTTGGCCACTAGTATAGGTGGGGTAGATCATGATACATCTTGGTGACAGTATGATGAACTTCCCAAACTGAAGAATAAAAATCCGGCATCAGTTCCTCGCGTATGTCTACTGGAACCCAAATGTGTCCCTGGAAACACAAGATCTCATCCACACCCACTGTCCATCCAGGAAGAGGTTCCTCTCATGAAAAATTTTCTCATAGGACTAGGACTTATGTGTCTGATATGTGCCTCATCCGTACCCAAACAAGAAGGGTAGAGGTAACATCTACAGAAGATAGAAATTTCTACCTCTGTTTTTGGTGCACCTCTAAATGCATCTTAGAGAACAGATCCATAAGCAGCCACTCACCACTGGACTCCTGAACTGCCTGAATCTGTGTTTTCCTGCTCAATGCATTAGCCACTACGTTTCCCATTTCTGGAGTATAGGCAAGTTTAATGTCGAAGGACTGAAGATATTCGACCCACCTATGATGTCTCAGATTCAGATCACACTGAGATAAGATGTACATGAGACTCTTGAGTTCGGTGAAAACCACAAAGTTCTCTCCTATAAGGTAATGTATCCGACATCATAAGGCATGAACAATAGCTGCCAACTCCAGATCAAGCGTCGGGTAGTTCCTCTAGTGTGACCTCAACTACCGAGACCCAAACGCAACGACACCATCTCCCTACATAAGCACAACTCCTCGTACGACACCTGAAGCATCACAAAAGACTGTATAGCTCTTGCACGACTCTCGAAAGTCTATTATAGGTGGGGACTTCATCCTCCCCTTCAACTCCTAGAAGGATGACACACAATAACCTAACCACAATAACATCGCACCCTACTTGTTCAGACCTATCAGCGGTGCTACAAGGCATAAAAAGTCTTGTATGAAATTCCTGTAGTATACAACCATCCCTAGAAAACTATTCACCTCAAATAAATTCTTTGGATGCTCCCAGGAAACTATAGCTATCAGTTTCAATGGATTGACTGAACTCCAGTCTCTGAGATAATGTAACCCAAGAAGTGAATCTTATCCATCCAAAAGTGGAATTTCGAGAGTTTAGCATATAACTGATGCTCTCTAGTGTACTGATAATGATATCAAGATGGGTAGTATGGTCTTTTCGAGTGTGAGAGTACACCAAGATTCCATCCATGAAATCCACCATGAAGGAATCCATTTATGGATGGAACACTCGGTTCATCAATGCCATAAAAGCTACTGGAACATTTGTGAGACCGAATGGCATGACTGTATACTCTTATAGACCATACCTGCTGCTGAAGGCTTTAAGAAGTATATATGATGTTATAACGTGCAACTGATGAAAACCGGACCTCCAATAGATCTTCGAGAACACCCGGGCTCATCGAAGCTGATCAAAGAGGTCATCGATCTTTGGCAAGGTATATCAGTTCTTGACCAACAACTGGTTCAGCTTTTGATAATCGATGCAAAGCCTAAGGGTGTTTTCTGCCTTCTTCACAGTCAAGAAAGGCGAACCCCAAGGAGAAGTACTAGGTCGGATGAAACCCTTTTCCTGCAACTCCTCCAACGGATTCTTGAGCTCCTCCAACTCTGGTGTAGCCGTCCTATAAGGAGGAATGGAAACCAGTGCCGCTCTTGGAATGAGCTCAATCGAGAAGTCTACCTCAGGCTCTAGAGGAAAACCCAAAAGTCATCTAGAAAGACATCCCGGAAATGATCCACCACTAGAGAAATGTATAACTGCGAAGTCCCCTATTCATCCAGATAAAGAATGGAAATATGGGTTGTAACTCATCCTAACTCAGGATGCTCTGGTCCAGCTCTACCCGCCTAGACATCCCACTCGCCTTTATGAAGAAAAGATATGCCCGCGAGGGATATGAAACTCACCCTACGACGATAGCAATCGACAACTTCCTAGAATGGAACTAAACATTCCATACCGAGAATGACATCATAGCGTGTCATCTCTTGGACAGAGAGGTCCGGTAAGAAGTTACACACTACAACCTCAAGAGGGAACACTCTGAACTGACGTACGCTAGACGTCCTCATTCCCAACCATGTATCAAGAGTCAACATGTCAGCACACAAAAAGATACAGAGCCTAAGGCTCTCCACAATAGAAACAGAGATAAAGCTCTGTGAATCACCAGTATAGAAAATGGCTAAAGATAAAACTGAGGCTACTAAGATCATACCTCAAATTAGGGAAGGTCTTGGATCCTTCTCCTGATAGGTCTGCTCCATGGTGAAAGCCTAGCCTGTACTGCGGCCCTGCACCCATGGCTAACAACTCTTAGCTGATCCACTCTGATATCGCTGGTAACCTTCTGACAGACCACCACAGATGCAACCTCCACCTCAGCCCGAACGGCCGGAAGAACTCTAGTTCCCAGACTGGTGAGAAACTTGTGATACATCTCTTGTATGAGGGGTCATAGAAGAACCCCTATCACCAACTATAGGCGAGACGATCTGACAAAAACGGTAAAGATGGATCATCTTGCCACAAGATCGACACTCCATCGGGTCATTATGGCACTGAGGCCTAGTATACGCACTCCAACCACACTGGTAGCATACAACCTGGATGCCTGATGTTACATTACACCTACCCTGATCTCCTTGTACAAACTCCCTGCGGCGCTTCCTACTATCATGAGGAGTAACACTGACTCCTGATGTCAAACCGCCCTGGACGACTACTCCAAAACCTCTCAGATTGAGCTCAGTGATCAGCAACTGGTTGATGATAGAGGATATCAAAGTCAACCAAAAGATATTCACATGGGAATGGATCTCCTTCCTGAGACCATACTCAAACCTCCAGCAAGGAACAACTCATCACCCACTCGAATTGACGTGAAGCACTGCAGCTCTGTAAAATGAGATGAGTACTCCAAAACATGAAGAGTACCTTTCTCGAGACTCATAAACTCCTAAGCTCAGTCGGCCCTCAAGGTCCCTACTTAGATGTAATCGTATAAGATGCACTGAAACTCATCCCATGTCATACTCTTCAGGGGCCCTGACTGTGAGTTCACCTGCCACCACATCTTGGTGGTGTCTCAGAGCATATAAGTAGCCAGCTTTACCCTTTTCGCTGGAGGTATCTATAGGTGCTCGAAGATCGTCAGCGTGTCCTCTAGCCATAAATCTACAGCTTGGGGTCCTCCATCCCCTATGAAAGTAGGAGGATGCTACTGGTGGAAAACCCAGGTCAACTCAGCCATCGACGAGGCAGGATGTGGCGCTCCCTGAATGTACTGCATCATCCTTACGAAGTCCTCCCTGAACTGTGTATCGACACCTCCAACGGGTATAACTACTGGTGCCAATTATGGAATAGCAAGAAGATCTATAGGAGGTCCCTGATCGGCCATATCTGGTGTATGATCACCATCGGGCAGCTGACGTACAACCGGAGGATGTCTCAGAGTCATAGCTCTAAATGATCAAAATCACACCTTAGATCATGATTATCAAGGACAGATAACACAAGAGTACAAAATGGGAACATGAGAGAGAAAAACTCATGTTTACCAAACATGACTACACCACGTGTATAAAACTATATGGCTTTTTATCTTCATCAATTCACATGGGAATGTATTTCTTCCACCTCTGGTCATGTTACACCCCAGACTACATGATGTGTTGTCCCCACACACTCCGTGTACTTGAACTCCATTCCCCTGCCCATGTCTCTTTAAACAACCATCTCACAGGGTTCTGTTAACCCTAGACTACATGGCGTGTTCACCAAGGACATGATGTGTACTATACAAGGTTTCGGCAACCTGTGTTGTTAGTTACACAGTTGGCTATAAGGATGACCCTTACATGGTGTGTTCTGAACCAACACGGCGTGTATAGGAGAAGATAACACCAACCTATATTGTACGTGACACGGCCTGGTACCTAGAACAAGGCTACACAACGTTTTCATAGCAAACACGGTGTGCACTACACAAGCTTCCCCGACCCATGTTGTTGGTGACGCGGCAGGGTACACAAATTACTACTATATGGCGTGTACCGACCGTACACTATGTGATCCTGAAGACTTTGCACAACCCCGTGTTTCTGTCCACACACTCAGTGACAGGGTTTAAAAACTAGACAGCTTGTAGTCATAAAGTACACGCCGTGTATTCTGAGTTTTTCTTGGCAGTAGCTCAAAAACTGCACTAAAGCCTAGAAAACACAGAAAAATAAACATGGAGATGCCAAATTCCAATTCATGAGGGCCCATACTCTATTTGAATCAAAGATCGACATATTATACAAGTCATATACATGAGAAACAAGTCAACGATCCACCATGTTCCGATTCATGAGGGCCCGTAACACCTCAAGAACCAAAATTTGGTGTTCATTTAAGAAAGGTACAATACAAACAATCTCTCTATAAAACTGTAGGGATTCTCTCAAAGAATCTATCACAACAGCATGCATAATCTAAACAACATCTATCACAACACCATGAAATCCTTAATGCACCCTATATGGCATGGCATGAATCCATGGCATGTGATTTCTAAAAAGTGCCTATATGATGTATGTGTTGGGAAAAAATCCATCAAGGTAACATTGAAGTATTTTTGGGTTGATTGTGTTTGTTGACAAAGAAGGTTTCCATGGAGAATTGTCGAGTTCCTGAGAATTTGTTGACAATCCTTGTTGACAAAGAACAATGACAAAGGAAAGGATGATTTGGATGCGGTATAAAAGAGCAGTACAAGGTGGCGCCGTTTCCCAGTGTTTGCCAAATTTTTGGGGTCCAAAATTTGGAGTTTGGTGAGCATCGCAAAAAAAGGATTTCCATGAAGATTATAATTTAATATGGCAAAGGCATGAATTCCGTGAATATAGGATGCATGGTTTGGAAATTGTGAAGACCAGAAGAATTGGAGGCGGTGAGTCTTCGCAATTACGAAAAGCTTCGCAAACGGCAGAGGCCGAAGCGCATCGCGGCGGTGAAGGGCTTTGAAAGAAAGCTTCGTGGCGATGAAGGGCATTGCGAGGGAGCTTCGCGGAGAAGTCTCGAAAGAATTGACGGAATGCTTCGCGATTACGATGAGCTCTGCGATCGGAATATTAACGTGGTGCTTCGCAATTTGGACAGAATTCCGATGAAAACTTCAGAGAATCAGGATTTCAGATGACGTGGTGTTGAAATCGCAAGGAAAGTTCGAAGTTTGGTGAAATCACCTATAAATAGAGGCCGACCCCCTCGAGAGAAGTAGAGAGAATTTTCAGAGAAAATATTTTTCTCTCGTATTGTGAAGGTGGTTCGCGGAGCCAGTGTGCTTCGCAAATGAGGAGCTTTACGGCGGCTATTATAGCCCCGTGAAAGTTGTGAGCTCCGTGTTGGCTCAGGGAGCTTCGCGAGAGAAGTTGCTCTGCAATGGCTTGAGCTTCGTGGGAGTGCCTCATGAGAGTGCTTCACGACAGTGCTTCGCGAAAAGGCAAGAGCTTTGTGAAGGCTTGTTTGAGCATTGTGAAATTGGAAGCCTCACGAAGTAGGGTACTTTGCGAAGGTACTTTCCAAAGGTAGTTTCCTAGTGGTCAGAGGAAAAGTGGTATTCATCAGTGGATGAAAGTTGGACTTCAACAGAGCATCTATCAACAGTTGAAGATGCATTATTTCATGCAAATGAAGAGACCTACAGGTCTATAAACTGTGAGTGGATCCCTTCCAAATGCAGTGAGCATAGGAAGAGGAATAAGGTGATCCTCTCCACCAGTAGTGATCCAGAGAGAGAGAAATAGGGAGTGACCCTTGGGAAAGTAGTGAGCTGACCCTAAACCTTGAAAAGGAAGTGAGCCTAGGACAGAGTGACTGTACCCAAACATAGTAATCCACAGCTAGTGAAGTATAGTTGAATTTGGTTCGAACAGGAACCTGTCGGCGTATGCTCCTTGGACGTAGTCCTTAGCGGTGAACCAAGTTAAATTGTTGTGTCTTGTGCTTTCTTTACATTCTGTTTATATTGTGCAAAAAAGAGAGAGAGAAGTGTGTTTTTCTTAATAGAGAAACAAGATCAGAACGGGCATTCATTTTAAATTAGTCATACCCTCATTCACCCCCCTCCCTATCAGGGTATTCAGCCTTGTGGACCTAACAGTATGAGATTGAATACCCTCATATAATCGGGTTGCAATAGAAATAGAATAGCAATAACACAATAGTAACAACACAAGGCATGTGAATCACTCAAGGTGAAATCATATCAACCAGAAAATCTCAAAACCATAAAACTCAAATAAACGAGGTAGATTTTATTTTCCCTAGACACGAGTCAGCTACTCCCAGGAACATCTTATTACCATGTACGAACCATCCTATCCCTATCGAAAGGATCCAAAAAGTAAATCAAGAGAAAATAATTCCTCTAATACCACTTTGTAACATCCCTGTTCCGGAAACCACCCAGAGGTGCCCCGTACCTGGTTGGTCACATGGCCTCTAGAGAATTTCCCCAAACGCCAGAGGCTACTAAATATAATCGAGGGACCTGTGGGTGATAGTGGGGAAACCATGCCTTCATTGGAAGAGTACACAGCAGAAGTAAAAAAAACATGCAATAACGGAAGAAGTAAATATCCAACAATAATAAATAGGGGAAGACTAAAACAATAATCAACTGGAGCACATTTTTATATATTAAATGATGCATGATACATATCCAGGAAAGTAGCTAAACGTGTCACAATGATGGAAATACAAACAGTTCTAAAACAAGTTCAAAAGAAAAGATAAACAGCTCTGCAGCATCGTAAGCCTAAGCTTGGTCCCATGCTCTCCTACTCCAAAGCAATCAAATCTTCGAAGTCGAAGGGAGTTTTCCCTTGTCTATACATACAATAATATAGTATTTTTGGGCCCAAAAGAATGGACCAAACAGGGTGTGAGACTAAATCTTAGTAGGAATCCACCCGAAGATATGTGCCTAACATCGAGTGAGTATATGGCATGTAATAGTATAATAAGCAGTAAACAGTAACGGTAAACAATAGGCAGTAATTAGTAAGCATTAATAGGATGATATGCAACAGTAATCAATCCATAGAACAACAAGAAGCAGTGAAGCAAACAACTAACCACAACAGGAACCCCTCTGAGAAGTACTCACATCCAACCCCTCTTGTGCTATCTAAAAAGTACCAACAACCCTCTGGGAAGTGAACTCAGCCTAACCCCTCTTGTTTGGTCATACGAAATTGTAAGACTCTCCCGGGAAGCTCGCTCGGTTAATTCCCCATATACTATAGGGTAGTTAGGGACTCTCTGAGGAAGATCACGCTGTCTAATGCTCTTATAGGCCCAAGTTATAGAAAATTTCAGAGGAGCTCACTCGGTCAATCCTCCTATAGTCTCAGGTTTATCACAGACTCTCTGAGGAAGCTCGCTCGGTAAATTCCTCCTCTATCCTAGAACGGTTTAAGGAAATTCAAACAAATAAAGACTCTCTAAGGAAGCTCACTCAGACTACCCTCCTGTAGTCTATAATATCCAAGACTCCCTAGTAAGCTCACTCGTTCTATCCCTTATAGTATATAATGTCCAAGACTCTTTGGGATTCTCACTCGGTCTATCCCCTATAGTCTTTAATGTCCAACACTCTCCGGGAACCTCACTCAGTCTATCCCTTAAATTCTATAGCACCAGTTCTCAAGGTCCCATGCCAGTCAGTGCATAATAATTCTATAAAGAAAACTTACACCTATAGAGCTACTTGGATAACTAGTCTATGGAACAACTATCATGTCAAGAATATCATTCCACCCTACGGTCACAATGCATGGAAAAGAGGTATAACGGCCAAAGGCTAACAAGACCGAAATGTCGTAAACAGAAAAAAACATGGGAAAAACATCAAAACACATCAATTATCCTCAACCATGGTCAACTTACCTCTACACAATCATACATATAGGGATGGGAAACACCAGGGGAAAACGGTAAACATGCAATACCCTGTTTATGGGTATTAGTGGAATTTTCACATAAAACACGAAGACATCGAAAAGTAAGGCACAAAACTCCTACCTTGATGTTAGGAGATCAATATACTTGAACCATTAAGATTTATTCTCTTTAGAAAGTAGTAGATCTATGAAAATGCACAAATCATTCAGCCCATGATATCTTTAGAAAGAGGTAAAATCATGGAATGAAACTTAAGAAGAAAGAAGAACTCACCGCTGCGGTTCCAACGAAATCGACTATGGTGGATTCATCAAATAGATGGAGGCATGGGGGCTTGGAAGATGTTCATGGTTGTACGGATGCTCTTGGTCGAAGAACATTGAGATGAAGATGATTCGGTCGATTAGGCGCGACCCCGGTCCGTTTAATGAAAAAAAAAGTATGCAACGTGTAATTATAGAGTACACAGTGTGTACTAGGCCTTTCTGTACTCCACATTAAGCGGCCTCCACATAGCCCCAACTCACCATGTTTGTGGCTCAGACACGGACATCACACGGCCTTGCGTGACATCAAAGAACATGGCATGTACTTTGAAAATTTATAGATTTTCCACTTTTTCTCAAAAACGAACAGAAAAGGAAAAACATACCTGAAACAAAGATCCAACGTCTTACACATTGGTATATCCATATAGAATATAGTAGATTACAAAATTGATAATTAATCATGTAACGTACATGATTCAGGGGATGATTGAACTTTTTCATTTGGTAAAGAATAACTAAATTTAGTTAATATAAAATTAACATAGAATGTGGAGGTCAAAGATACATTTTTGATCATTTAAATTTTGTCGGAATAAAGGGAAATCTAAGGGAAAAATAATATACCTCATTGATTTTTTGTATTGAACCATGAATTGTTCGTTAAGTGTTGAAGAATCAAGAGTGGTAGGGATATGTAAATGTGAAACACCAAAATGTGTTCCTGAAATCACTCTTAGAGGGGGATAAATATATGTTATGTTATTTTATTAAATTCGATTTCTATATTTTATTCCTACATATATACAAAAACCCAAAATACTAAATATGTTATATCTGAAATCTTAGAAATTATATCATCACATTCACATTGAATGTATGAAATCAAATAATGAGATCATGACACACATTACTTTTACTATGTTTTATCCAAATCCGAGTATCTAGTCAACCATGTGTTCAAGTTGAGTATAAGACAGACATATTCAATATATTTCACAAGTTAAAAATATAAATTCATATGCTACCCTTGAATAATTTGATGTTAATTCTTTGGATATAAAAATAACCGAGTAACTATTTTTAATATATCTACATGATTATAAGAGAAGGGAATAAAATAACATTTCCTCCAATGAAATTATATATTTACATCATCTCTCTCTCCATAGCATTGTAGTCTCTTGATTGGTATAGATAAGACCATAATATATCCATGTGTTATTTAATGATCTTCTAGCTTTCTATAGTTATATGGTGATTATTATACTCTAGGATGTCTCTACATCACAATTATCTAATCTTCTTCTTGATAATTATTTCTTCAACTATGTATCATACTTTTGTTATAGTAAAGTTCATATCAACCTTATTGTCTCAAATTTCATAATATCTAGAATAATATATTAACACTACTACATGAATTTATTAATTAACCTAAATATCCCTTTTAGTGATTCTTTAAACCAAAATCAAAAAATATGTATACATAATGTCGACCTGTATAAATATCAAATTCTACATTCATCCCACTCACTATTCTTATATTCTATCGTCAATGATAATTTGAAATATTTTAGGGTTAATACATTGTCATCCTATTTTTTGTACATTTCCTTCCCCCTTAATGCTCAATTCATTTAATGAACCATATTCTATCATTACATCTTTCTTTTATTTCAATTCAATGATATATTAATATAATATTGTTTTACATTCCTCGTAATTGTTCATTCTTCCAAAAAAAATAGGATTTTATTTCACAAATATTTACAATTACTTTATATCTCTCTATTATACAAGAATAAATTGAATTATAATACAAATATTATAAATAATCATTACACCCATTATCTTCTTCATTGTTCTTATATTCATAGAATCTATTGAACCTCATATATTCATTTTTAATAAAAATTGGACTAGTGAAATATTGAAAAAAAATATATATAAAACATGTAAAAATATCTCGCGATAAAGGATCCTTTCTTGATATCTAATTTTTTTTTCAAAAAACATTTTTTAAATAAAGAATATTCATGAAAATTTCCTCTCAATTTCATTTCATTTAATTATTCTTTTCACTGGTCATGACTTATGGTTCAATCAAAAATCATGAATTATATAACATGGAGAATAGAAATATATAATATAACATCAATAATTTAAAATATTGACTTCTTTTATAATGTTAAATAATAGTTAAGAAATATAATATCCCACATATAACATAAATGAGGAAAAAATATCTTAGGTTTACTCAAGTGAACCTTAAGTATTACTATGGGTTTTATATATTCCCAATGTATCTATTTTATAATATCATAAATAATTTTTTAATTCTATAAAAACCATAGTTTTCATTACATTCATATTATTTACCATAAAAAAACATTATGTAAACATTATATTATGCATCATCCTAAGGTATGTTCATTTGCATCATTTCAGTAGGCTCCAGAAATATTATCTTACATATGCCTCAAATATTATTCAAATCTAAACAAGGTTTTTCATATTTACATATTTTAGTATAATCCACAAAAGTAACAACTTTATGGCTGAGAAAATGTTTTGAATCATTATAAAGACATATGAACCATATAAATCATGTGACTTATCAGAAGAAAAATCCCATAATTTCATGTGTATAATATCTAGAATGATAGTTATCGTAGTGATCTCCATTACTTTTCCAATATTTTGATATTGATAAAAATTATATATTCCATGTCTTAAAATATTTCCATTTTTAACTAATAATTCCATAACATCCTCCAATAAGAAAAAAACATACTAAAAAATTGTCTTGGTATATTAGATCACTCAATTTCTACTCAAAATTAATAAAATGACATTGGAAAATTATGATACATTATTAGAACTCTTCATAAAAATTCCCACAATATATGAATAATGTAACTTCTATTTTTTATTATTTCAATAAATATTCACTTACTCAACACACTATTATGAAATTAAAAATAGTTATTTATAGAAATGTTTTAGAAATAATTATTAAAAAAATATAAGACACATATTATATATAATTTCACCATTCTTCTATCATCCACTAATTATGTTGATCAACATGATCATTATACATAATAATTGATAATAAAATAGTTTTTATAACTCTTCAAGGAATTTTTCTCTTCACATTAGTAGATATATTATTTATCAATGTTCCAATCATTTTAAACTCATATTGAACCTATGCCGGGATGGGTTCTCTTTAATCAACAATGTGTTTCACGATTTGGATAGGATACCAATTAAATAATCATTAGATATATTCACTACTAATTATTTGAATCTATTTATCTCGTTAATAAAACAGTTAGTAGAACATTCCCACTATCATGATTACTATCCAATTAATCAATTATAATCACTCATTGGGAACTTAAAAAAAACTTGGCTATAACATAGAATGACCTCATTTTTCATTAGCATAACAAAATAATTTTAAAAAAAATGATGTTTCGTTATCAATATCCAAATAATATATTCAAGCTTCCACTTCATATATATTATTAATACCCGCATCAATTTAATCCATTTCAATATTCTTTTTAATATCACTCTCCACTAATTAATAATAAATAATTAATAATATTTAATGTAAAATCATTCTTACATCATATTTCAACCTTGAATTCAAATTTCATATTTTCCGCTATGGTAAAAACATATTCTCTAGAGAAAAGTGAATGATCTCATTTATATTTATAATTGAGATATAAATTAATGAACATCAAGTATATCTGAGTAATGATTTGTGTCAAAAATAAGTATGAATAACTTTGACATAAAACATGACCATTAAACTATTTGTTTTGTATTAAAATACCATTTTACTATTTTATAGTACTATATGATAAGATATTAACATTCATTATCGAACATGTAACATAAAAAAAGATTTAAAATTTCATGTGAAAGGATTTTTATCCCCTTTACATCTCACTATATTTTCCCCATTAAACATAGAAATTATTTATTGACCATAAGAATGTTAATGTTTAAGTATCCTACTAAAATAAACATTAATGTCCACTATATAATATTTTCTACCAAATTTATAGATTTATATAAACATATATTCACTTAAAACCATCCAAGGTTTTACTTTAACAATATTGTTTATTTCATGAATTTCCTACAATAAACTCATAGATTATACTAATGATACATTTTGAAATATAGAATAGGAACAACATGATTTCATTAAATTAATTTTATAATTGATATCTCTATAATATATAATATATATGTAGCTCTAATAAATTTATTCATCTTAATTCATCACCTTCAATTACTTAAAAAGAATAAAAAATTAGTTTATTATTAACATTATGGTAATCAATTTCATGTAAATTTGTTAAAAAGCTATTGGATTCCCTTCCAAAAAAGGAACTCTTTTCCTCTAACCATTAATGGTCAAAGAACTATTCTTTCATCATATACATTTTATTTACCATATTTTATCTTATTCAGAAAGAATAGAATTTTTTTCTATTATTTTTCCTTATCTAAAATTGAATTTTTCTACATAGATAACATATAACTTTTTTGTTTTAACTCCCAATCCATTTTCTTTCCCATTAAGAATTAGTCTTGAGAAAAATGAAATCAGTATTCATTGACATGTCTAACTAGGTTTCATATTCCATATAGTCCCTCTTTATACACATCTTCTCTCAAACCACCCCCTTTAATATTTTCATTTACTGATTCATCCATTGATTATTTCCTTCTTCATTTCTCATTAATAATTTTGGATATTTTATAGTGATTCATGATGTATCATTTTCTTCAATAGTTAGAGTCTATATTACTTTTTTTGTAGTCTCATTCATAATATTATTCTTATATATTTCTTCTTTCTTTCATTTTCTTACTCCCCTAGTAGATTATAATTTTTTTTACCCTAACATATATTATAAGTTTCATAATCATGAAGTATATAAATCATGATTTCTATCTTTAAAACACAATTCTTCACTACTGTGAAATTTTTATTGATGTTATCACAACAATTTTTCTTATTTCAAATATAATAGTTGAAATCATTATTGGATCCTTAACACATGGATGATGAATAGGCACTGGCATTGCTAGTCTAGATCATCTCTTCCCTTATTTTTGTTCTTCCTCAAAACCCATGTTTCTAGAAAGATTATATGTCATCAATATATCTCTATTTATTTCCCTTCTATTATATAATATTATCATATGTTACTAATGCACACATACTATTTTTTTGAATGAATAATATATTAGTTCTATAATAACATCATATTTATTATTTCAGTCATTTTGATTCAAGGAATCATTCGAATAACATATCAATTATTCCTCACTTGTATCATTCCACATTTTCACCATATTTTATCTTTCATTCACATCATCACATGAATATTATTCCCAAAATATGAATACGGATAAATCACATTTTATTATTCCAATATTAGTCTGGGTAGTAAACCAAACAAACGAAATCCAAAAAAATGCTCTGGTTTTGATCTCCAATAATGATTTCAAGTATTATATTTGAAATAAAAAAATTATTGTGTGAATATATGCCTACTTTTTTACTTTCATTTATTCTATTGATTTTTCTTGAATCATGGATCAATAACAACATCGTGATATTTAATACATGAAGAACTAAATGGAATTATCGAACATGAATTACATAAAATTTCACAATTTTCTAACAGTAAATCCTTAAATAAGAAAAATAATATATAGAAAATAAAAGTATCACGCTCAAATATCCTAGATATGATGATGGAAATCATACATAACATTATGGATTCGATATTTTTTTGAATTAATATTTCAAAAATATTATATATATTATGTGAAAGTACATAAAGTATTTATATAATATAAAAATTATTACATACTATCTGGAAACACTTCATTATACTTATAGTGTATATTATTTATTTGTATATGGTTTTTATCTTTTGTATGATTAATTTCTTGCATTATGAAATAAATTAAATATTCCTCAAATGTAATATATTCCAATGTATGGTGTTTTCCATTTTCATATCACAGTATGACCATCATCATTATCTTTCATATCCTCTATATATATATATATATATATATATATATTTCATTATCATTATAACATAAAAACATATAATGTATTTTTTATACAATATTGTAACTCAAAAAATTCATTAGTTATCATCTTGATAACATTACAAATCATATTGAGCCCAAGTACATTTGCAATATTTTTTTTGAGAAAATCATAATGATTAAGATCCATTTCGAATTTTCAATATCAACTAAGAATTCAAGAACATCGCCAAATAAACTTAAAACATCACAAAACCACCATAGGAAATCTATAATCACTCCAATTAGACACCAAAAAAATTTATGTGAAATTATAAACTTACCAAAAATACTCATAATACATCCGTATAATTCTGAAATCCACTTATTGAAAAATATAATTGTATTGGTTATTTTAATAATCCTCGACTATCTTATGAAACTTTTAATCACTCATCAAAATTTATTTTTAGAAATGGTACATTAATTATTTATTAAAAATGAAACCCATATATTATATTATAATAATTAATCTTACATAACAATTTATTTGTTAATAAACATATTTTTTAGTATACACGCTTCTGAAAACGTGGATGGTTTCTTAGTCTTAAATCTAGGATTTCTATAATATTTATAATAACTAATATTTATCAATTAAATACATCACATTAAACATTCAAAGAACATGCGGTATGAAATTATCAATATATGTTAAAAAAATTCATTGATCCATTAATTATCATCTCAACAATCTATAGTTATAATCCCTTCTACATCCATTAATATTTTTATTCAACTAATTCAAGAATAAATAGACATTTCCCAATGCCAATGGATGTATCATAATAATTAAATCTATTAATTCAATATTTTAATATCACTTTTTATAGAATATATTAACATCACTTTACATTAAATAATTGATAAAAAATAAAACACATCTTCCTCTCTTCATCCCAATACAGTTCGCATTTCAAATTTATAGTTATATATTGTTAAGAAAAACATCACTATAAACTTTTTTACTAATGAAGTGAGAAAAATTATTATTATTATGATTTTTGTTCTTCCTAATAATAAAAATATTAAAGTTAATGTGTTGAATAATAAATCCTGGATTTTTTTCCATGGTTCATTCATTATTTAGATGCATTTTTATTGATATGGCATTTTAATATTTCTATAAGGATTGAAATATTGAGGATATATCAAAAAAATTACATTCAATGATGACATTTGTTTTTGAAAATATATTTCAAGTAATCCATTAGCAATGGTTAACTTTATGTGTAAGAGTAAATCATAACAAATGATGAATGTTTTCCATGGATATGATGAAGAAAGTGTTTTTAAGACAAATCATGTATTTCATGGGATTTGATTCTATGGATTTCAAATAATTAATCCTATATGAAAATACTAACTTTTAGAAAAATAAGAGTGTAAAATATCCGGAAAATTTAAAATAAAAACAATTTTCTTTTGTGGTGTGTAATTTTTTAATCATCATGAAATCCTTATTGGAAGGAAAAATTGGAATTCATCTGTTGATAAACAATTTTAAAAAACACATCTACATCAAATGTATAGAGGTTATATAAAACCAATTAGGATATTACGGATTAGATATCAAGTGAGTTAGATATTATTATTAATAATGGTTTCATATTTTTATAGTAACAAATCAATCATATTACAATATAATTAATTCAATTATTTTAGTTGACATGAAGGATACATGGTGTTTTAGAGATTTTTGGAAGAATAATATATTAAATTTTTATAATTTAGATTCATATTTAATTGAAATTAGGATTTATATGTTATGGTATTGAAAAAAAATATTATGGATTTTTCTCAATGAAAATTACTTGTTATAAAATAATAAAATAGTTTGAACTATGGTCATGTTTTTTTAAGACTCATTTTTCTCTATAACGAACTTAAATAATGATATGTTCTTATCAAGTTAATTATTTAATGACGTAAAATTATTTGGGTTCTCAATGTAAAATTCGTGTTGGAATATTTTTTATGTCATTGGAAAAATAGGAAATCATTTATTCAGGGTGAATTCATCTAATTTGTGTTCAAGTGAAGTGGATTCCATGGTTTCGGTACCATGGTGATGTGGTTGCAGTTAATTATGTTTGAATAAAAATGTTCAAATATATTTCATGGACAATCTATGTTTATCCTTATTTATATTTCTTACTGATAGGTTTAATGTTGTTTAGTATCCTGATATATGGGAAAAATTCATAGTATAATTATAATCAAGGTATGATTTTTTTTGAAGAAAATAGAATTCAAAATTTTACTTTTTTTATTGGTTACCCATGTAACAACTCTATATTAACCCTTTATGATTATAAACCCAATAAAAGTAATGGGATGACCATAAGAAATCTATGGACTCAAATTCAAAGAGGAGTTGATGGGAGTTGATATTGATGGATAAATTTTTGGAATTTGTAATAAAAAATACAAAATAATTATTAGTGTGAGAGAATGTGTGTGGGTATTGCATAATTTAAGTACAAAGAAATTTAGAACATGATTTAATTCCATAATGATTACCAATTATTTCATATTATCATCATAAATTAAATTATTCCTAACTAAATAAATGGATTTGAGATATAATTTGGAGTTTAACAATATGTGGGTTGCATTGGTTTTTTCAATTTTGTTATGAGGTTATTGATGTAGATTAATTTAAAAATGATTCAACATTTATTATTATTTTAAGGATAAAAGTGGAAAAGATGTTGCCTATTTTAAAATTAGTGTTGGGTTATTAAATTTTATAGTATCATGATTCAATTAAATAGAGGAGAGGTGATAAATTATATATATATATATTGAGTCTCTACATGAAACATGAAAACTCTACATTATTGTTTATCTCAGGGAAATATCTTTTATTTTATGGTAATAAAATGGATATTTTTTAATAACATTAAAGAAAACATATTCATTAATAATTCCAACATATTTTTATCCACGATGATTATAGTGGGTTTTATTTGGTTAGAGGTTTTTCTAATCGTTCCCCATATCTTGAATTTTTTTTCAAATGGTGGGAAGCGTAAATCTGATTTCTAAATTTTATTTTTTTTCATCGGGTGTCAGTAAAATTAAATATGTTATTTAGCCCATTAAAATTCAAAAATAAATTAGATGTAAAATAAAATTAGATTAAATTTTTCCATATTAACCTTTGAAAAATATTTTTTTGTTTGAGATTCAGAAAGACATTAATTCACCAATGAACCCTTAGGAATCCTTGATGATCATAATGTTATCATCCTTGGATATACAGTTTGAAAAAATTAAATTTTTTCATGAATATCCAGGAATTTTATTCTCTTAATGGTGTAATTATTGGTGGTAATTTGAACCACATGGTTAATTATATTAATTTATTAAAAAAATATTATACACACACACATATTTTTCAATGTCCTTAGATCTTTCCCACAGAGGTGATACTAAGACTATTGTTCTGTTTGGAATGTCAGATTGACCATTTCCATGACATAATATTATTTCTCATTAGTCATTTGATATATGTGTTATTATGAGTTGATAATAAATGAAAAAAAATTAAAAACAATAATTTAGTTATTTATTTTTAGGTTACATGAATAAACCAATTTCTATCTTTACAAAATATCATTAGAGGCTCCTCTTGTGTTATTCTCATAAACTAGAGAGGTCCTTGAAAATAGATCCCTGGGGGAGATAATTGGCAGTGAACCAAGAATCATGACTTGAAAATAATTATGTTAGAATTCAATCCCATATTCATCAAACCTGACACACGATTTATTCTTCTTCAATGGTGCATTCATTCTGAATGTTGTGAGTTTTATTTATGATTTCTACCTATTTTATTGAATTTATGTCAATTAAGGATTAGGTTAATAAAATAGTCCATAATTGATGATTCATAAGATGTTAATTCATAATTTTGATTATATTTTATATTTATATGGAATATTTTCTTTCAACTTCCATCAATTAATGAAATAAAAAACATGGAATCAATTAATTTTAATTTGTTATGATATATCCCACCATTATATGCACAATCAACATCAGTATGTTCTTGACTAGCTACCTTACCAAAATTTGTAAACCCATTCATCTTGAAAGTGATCATTAGATTCAAAAAAGCATTATTTTGGTTTCCTAGTCATTAATTTCATATATATAGTGTTCGGATGATGGGGACATATATATGAGAAATTATAAAGAGATTTTAGTATCCGGAGTTTTTTTGTGAAAGATGAAGGATTCAAGATGTCAAGAACCTATGGTTCAGTTATCTAGTTAAAATAAATAAAAATATTTCTTTTTTCCATACACTTGTGATGGTTATATCAATTTTCATGAGTTATGGGCCCCATTTAGGGAATAATTGGTCAAATAGGCATAAAAATAAAAATATAAATCACGTTCATAACTTTTTTATAAAATTCATTTCCACATTGTGTGTAGTTTATAAGAAAGAATGTTTGGTGTGTTGTTGATGTAGAGTCCAGGTATTTTGGGGGAGTTGAATACCACATCCCATGTGACTGAGTCACATGCCATGTGACCACTACTTGGCCAGGTCTATATATAGTGAGAGTTAACATGCCAATGGAATTTTTTTTCTCCACACACCTTATGTGTTGACCATGACCCCATACCCTTGGAGATACAAGGGTTAGAAATACAACATCCATGATAGTACCCCTAAGAAAATAAAAATGCATGATTCTCATCTACACACTATTTACATAGTTTGAGACATGCTATGTGGGAAAAAAATTCAAATTCAAGTGGTCAATGTGGGTGACATACTGTGTAATATTTAAACACATTATAAATGTCTTTCTTACATTGGATACTCTGTTATGACGGATATTATCCCATATTTTTTCCTTGGTTGAGGTTTTATTTCACCCATTGGGAATGAAATAATTTTAAGGAGTGGCATCTTACCCATGCAATCATGATGTTGGGATCCTCAATATGATGTTTAAAATTGGTTAATTTATTTCACCCATATATTTCATGATAAAGGATTCTCTATATCTAGATTTGGTATTTCACATGAAAACTCATCTATGAGAGAAATAGAATAATTTATTTGGATTTTTTCAACAATAAAACTAGAAAAGGGGGGCTCTATCATCATTTAAGGGAATGATAGTGAGATGATGATTATTTATGGATCAGAAACTATGGATGATGAATTTTTTGTTTGATATGAGTTTTAGAATTTACTTTGGGATATGTATAATTCTTTTATAAAATCAGGGTATTTTCTTTACCCACCTCCTTGGTTATCAGATCACATTGGCATTTTATTTGATGCTTTACTTCTTGATGAATTTAGGGCTTCCTATTGGGTATGTGAATTCTCACCTCTATAAGGTCTCTACATTTACATGTCATATCTAATGAAGTTGGAAGTCTATATGACAGATATCTTTGAGGAACTCATGCACATCGTTCTTAGTAGTGCTTAGTAGATGTGGTATCCGGACTAGTGGATAAGATGTTTGTCCCATGATGAGACTATATACCCTATTTTATTCAAGTGTGAAAATATATATTTTTATCGGGACACTATTATTCATTTTATAGTTTTTCTTCTTTTTCAAATTCTATTTTGTGAATTCCAGTGGTTTTGTATGGATGTATTATTCAAGTTGAAAATTTACTTCTTTATTTCTGTTTGTATAGAGATGTGGTTGTGTGATTTTGAATGAATAGGTCAATTTTCCTATGTGCCTCCATTTTTTAATTCTTACTCCATGGTAGTCACTATCACATATCCTATTGGATGTCGTTTTGGGGTGTTACGTTCATCATGCCATTGGTTAGTGTGGGTTTCTAGTAATTTGGGATGTGATAGAGTGGTCATAGAGTAGTATTACCTAGGGATGGTTATTGAAGTGAGGTTTATTGTGTGTATTGGTATATTATTTATTATAATAGTGAATAATTAAATAGAGTTTTGATCTTATACTAAGGAAAATAGTAATAATGTGGTGGTAGACATATTCATTCACTATGATTGAGATAACCCACTTGTTTACTCGGTACACCATAAATCATATTATTATGAATATAATAGAACTCGCGTTATAATGTTTTAGGTTTTATAAAGTACCAATAAACCAATACATATATATGATATCATTTATGATCAATATTAATTACAATATATAAATAAAAACATATGGATCGTAAAGGTATAGTTCCATTGGAGACTTATATACATAAACAACTGGTATATATGTGAGATACGTCATCTCCCTCTATGTTATTCCTAACAAGAACAAATCTTATACTTCTCATATATAATACCATTAATCATAACATGTGGAATGAAAAATTAATTAAAGGTTATCTGAAATTACATGCAAGGAAAACATGTGAGATATAAACATATAATTAGAATAGGGATACGAGGACTTTAGAATAACATTTGAAGACCATAACCTGTTTTAGTAGATCATAAACATGTATCATGTCATAAATCATGTATGATTATAACAAATGATTCATAATTTAATTTCTGAATGTGAACAATAGATCCTAAAAATTTCATAAAACATAGATTTTTTGAGTTCAAATAATAATAGAATATAATTTATATAATAGTTCCAGGATCATTACCAATACTATAATTGTAAGTTGGGATCACTCCCCAACCCATCATGGTATTAATGGTTTACTAATAGGAAAATCATATTGTACATATTGCCTTTCTAAGGTCCGTTCCCTCAACATTATATACATGTTTATTTCATGATATATCAAACTTGAACAAACTCATTGGAGGGAGATATAGGTCTTAGAATCCACATAATAAAAATATATTTATGTGACCCACGATATCAAAACAATAATCATCACATCCGAACTCATGAAATAAAAAATTATTCAAAAACATTTCTTCATAACATAACCTATTTAAAAAAATAGGTTTCATAATAATTTCATCATTTATTTAAACTATAATCCATGTAAAACGTGTGGGTTTAATAATAATTTTATCCTGGTATAACTCATGGAAGAGAAATAGGTTTCATTAACAACTTTTCATCATGAAAAAAACCATTCAAAAAAATTAAAATATGGAATCCATGGATCATATCCCTAGTAAATCATAAGAAATATCAAAGGATGTAATCTTAGATGGATATTTTTTAATAAAAATCACTAGGAACGTTTCTTATAGAAAATATCCATTCATTGAAATTTGTCTTTTTTTTAAAATTAAAAATTTATAAAATATGATAGGAATTTATTTCCATTAAATTAATATTGAATACATAAAATGGAATAATTATATAAAATAATTTCCATTATTTTAAGAAACTTCTATTCATGCCATACATGTCAAAACAATGATTTCATTAACATTTTTTTAAAACACAAATAGGCCTAATTTGGAAAATGAAAATTATATTCCTTTAAAAAAAATTATACAAAGATGAAACTGGGTACAAATTTAATTAATAAATTATTTTTAATATACAAAAATTATTTTTTTAATACAACATGGTTTTATAATAAAATATGTTTTCGAAAAAAGAGAAAAATATCAATTTTTTTATTTAAAAAATTATTTTCAACTCTTGAGTACCTAATATGAGGAAAAATAAGAGAAAACATTTCTCCTTAATTAATAACCATAGGATATGAAAATAAATGATTTCAATGATATATTTCTTAGAATATTTTATTATTTTAATCTTAATAATGGGAAATTCTGATAAATAATGACATTATAACTTAAATCCTATACAACATTGGAAACTATAAATCCTAAGGATATGGAAAGAATGTAGGTGAATGAAATTTAAAATATAATGAAAATAAATAAATTCATGATTTTACATGTTAAAGTAAATGTATATACACCTCATAAAAAATGATAGGTGTATAACATAACATATGTCACAAAGAAGGAAAATTGAGACAAAAACCCAAATGTTATGTGTGAATCCAATCGAACACATTCAATCCACCTATATAGTAAACATAATTTTTTTATAAAACTATTAGTTAACCATTAATATATATAAATAATTCCGTGAATGAATTCATTTTGATGTTTATTATAAATTTATTAACAATTATAAGTTAATGTAACTGTTATGGAAATAAAGAAAATGTTTTTCATATAAGATTGATTTGTTATTTTTTAGTCCCCTTAATTTGACAATTGTTTCATTATTTCTCTAATTCTTTCCATTATATAAATATAGTATGCATTCATTATAGATTTATTGTAATAATCCATAAATGATAGGGATAGAAAATTAAATACACCATTTGTGGTGACCTTTGACCATACGTAGGCCTGAAATAAATAATGAACCAAACCTTTTACACATATTATTTCTGGATTTGAAGAATAATTTAAAATAAAATAAAAAATGATCGTAAATCCTACTATATTTGATATATAATTTACATAAATTTGATAAAACCGAATTAGAATAAAACATCTCAATATTAATCATTCACAATGAACTTCTATGTTCATTTGATCACTTGTGTCTATAGAGGATATCATAGAAAATATATAGACCAAAGAGATGATATAATAATCTTATTATTTGAATAAAAAGAGAAATAATGAATAACTCATGGTTTATAAGGAAAAATATGATGACATAAAAAGTAATAGAACATGAATAAACACATGGAATTATAACATATCAAACATGGGATCATGTAATTATATAAACAAATAAATGTGGTAGAAACATAAAAAAATTTAATCATGATTCAATGGTAATATCCAATACTATATAACATGGTGGAGAATGTTGCATAAAGGAATAAGGATTAGTCAATTTCCCATTATAATGCTTCATGAGACTAAAATTTACTCAGTGTATTGGAGAACTTTCTAGTAACACCAATCATTCCATGTTCATGCATATTTCTGACACATGAATAATGAAACACAATGAATAAATATAATGGTTTACCATGGAAATAAATGGTTATCATAACCACGTCATAATGTATAACCAAAGGTAATATCATAATTATGTTCATGATAGAATGGATTTAAATAATAAATGGACATTCATATGGGAAAATAATCATAGGTAATGATAAATTATGTCTAGATAATTTGCAAACATGTATAAATTGTGTTTAAGAACATTATAAATGAGCAACATTAGTGTGATTTAAGATAAAATCATAAGGTTGCATAAAATAAAATAAAATAATTGTTGGCGCCAAAAATGTGGCCTGAAAGGAAGGAACGAAAAAGACAGCCGGCGCACTGCCTCGCGAAGCACAGCCGCGAAGCACAGCCGCGAAGCCCCGCCGCGAAGCGTCCCAACCTTGGCGGCCCCGCGAAGCTCCAGAGGCGGTAAGCCTCCGCGAACCGGTTTGACGTTCGCGAGCCGCCGCGAAGCTCCAGAGGCGGTAATCCTCTGCGAACCCGTTTGACGTTCGCGAGCCGCCGCGAAGCCCCGAAGGCGGCGCGCGAGCCCTGCTTCATGGCGCCCCTTCCCTATAAATACTCGACTCCCCCTGAGTCCCAAAGACGGACAATCCGACCTTTCGGCTTCTCCTCTCCCGAATCGCGAAGCACGCTTTGCCCCGGGAATCATGAGCTCCGCGAGGTATTTCTACTTCGCGAGACGACTCTGATTTGTTTCGTTTTGAGCCCCTCTTTCGAGAGGGATGCCCTTCGCGAAGGTCAAGGGCGTTCGCAAAGGAAGGGGATTCCCAAGGGAACCCGGGAAGCCGCGGAGCATTTGTGCTTCGCGAAACACCCAACCCATACGAGTACTCCTTATGTTAAGGCAGTATCGCTCCACTTTGCGAAGTACACTGCTTCGCAGGACCCTGCTTCGCGAACCACTCTTTCTTCGCGAGGCAGTGCTCCGCGAACACTGTTCCACTTCGCGAAGCACCTCCCACTCCCACCTATGCCCCATGCTAAGGCCAAGGCACCCCACTTCACGAAGCACACTCCTCTGCTTAGCGATTCCTCTTTCCGTGCGACCCTCCAGGTTTGCACGATGTGATTTCAAAGTCCCATGGACAACACCTCCCGTAGCGTTGCTTCGCCTAATGCTTCTTCGCATAGGCACGCTAATGGCTATTGCTTCTTCGCATAGCCACGCTAACGTGGACCCCTCGGTGGTTCCTCCCACGACCCCCCTTTACCATGGCCTTACTGACACCTTCCCTTCCCCAAGGACCAGAGGGTACCAGTTATGTAAGCCCTAGGGGTGTGGAGTGAACCCACCTCGTCCGAGCTGCAGGACGTTAAACTGCCAAGCACCACGTCCTCAACACATGACGTTAAACTGTGACCCAACCTCGTCTCCCTCACGAAGGGTCCCCCCAGCTCGAACAATCATTAAACCACTCGTCTCCATGGGAATGGAACTCTTCCGCACATGGAATGAGATCCTCCTTGTCGGAGTGGTGTATGTTCGCAGGGGAAGGGTCGCCTCAGAGCGTAAGTCCCCAACCTTTGGTACGGATGATTGCACCCGTGCATCTCGGTACTTCCCCACTACCAAGGTCAGTGGAGGACGTGATAGGGAACGAGGCACCTCCCATCGTCGGACCAAGGTCCATCTTCCCCGCGCTTTGTCGCGCCATGGGCCTCCATCCCGGAGTAAGTCCCAACACCATGGGCCGCCCAACGCGTAAGCCCCTCTTCGCTTCTCACGGACGCACCCTTCGCGACGTGATTGTCAGGTCCATGCAACCTCTTGTTTCTCACACCGAGCATGACTCACGTGGGCTTAGAGTGAGCACTGACCCTGACAAAACCACCCCATTTGAACTACGAGGTCTTTGATCCATGTCAAGGCATGGTACGTAGGAAGCCTCTACGAGGTTCAAGCCCACCCGTCGCTCATTCACGTCGGGTCCCATTCTGGTCCAGTGGTAAGCCATTGCGACCCACCACCTGAACTACGAGGTCTTTGATCCATGTCAAGGCATGGTACGTAGGAAGCCTCTACGAGGTTCAAGCCACATTGCTCGGTCGTTCATTCACGTCGAGTTTCACCCCCGTCCAGCACGACGTTAAACTACACCCCAGTCCAGTGGTAAGCCATTGTGACCCATCCATCCTAACGAACTACGGGACTTTGATCCGTGCCAAGGCATGGTACGTAAGAAGCCTCCACGAGGTTCAAGCCCACCAATAGTGGACCAAGGTCTACTTTCACGTCGGTTCACTGACACACCCACCCGTCGTTTCTTCACGCCGAGTCCCATCTTCGTCCGGCATGACGTTAAACTACATTCCCCTTTGAACTACGAGGTCTTTGATCCATGTCAAGGCATGGTACGTAGGAAGCCTCCACGAGGTTCAATCCCACCCATCACCCAATTCACGTCGTGTTCTACCTACGTCCAGTATGACGTTAAACTGCACTCTGGTCCAGTGGTAAGCCATTGCGACCCAACCACCTGAACTACGAGGTCTTTGATCCATGTCAAGGCATGGTATGTAGGAAGCCTCCACGAGGTTCAAGCCGACCACTAGTGGACCAAGCTCTGCTTTCACGTCGGTTCACCGGCGAAACCCCATTTGAGCTACGAGGACTTTGATCCATGTCAAGGCATGGTACGTAGGAATCCTCCCAGAGGTTCAAGCCCAACTCCCCTCGGACCAAGGTCCAGCTTCACGTCGGTTTACCGGCACCATCCCGAACTACGCGGACTTTGATTCCCTGCCACGGGGATACGTAGGAAGCCTCTTCAAGGCTCAAGCCCAACTTCACTGTCGCCCCCCTGCGATGGTCCCATTTCACTCTCATCCGTCTCTGCTAGACGTTAAACCCGCGGCATACCCTGTGTTGAACACGGGAAGCTGAGGAAAACCTCAGATACGTGTCTATAACATGTAATTCCCCGCGCTCGATGTGGGATGCCTCAGGCTTCCACGCCCTCGAGAAGCCTTGTGGTCAAGGATAACAGACAGACATGCCAGGTACCCCAGCATCCAGACACGCTACTGATGCCTCAACGTGACTACCCCCCTGACCGAAGGTTGCTGCCCTGACTGGACCCTTTGGAATGTCCCGACAGAAGCAGCGTAATTAACCGGCGCCCATGGAAACATGGCACTGGGAAGAGTTTCATGAACTACGTATTAAATCTATGAGGGAGACCCGGACTAGGTGACGGGTTCTGAGGAGGAATCCATGGAAGGAAGAACCGACAACCCATCATCCCGTTTTGATCGAGGAGCAAACGTACCTGAACAAGGAACGAATGCCGACCACCTTTCGAAAGCGGGAATGCGGGGAAACAAAGCCGCCCCCCCCTGACGGACGGATGCACGCGCGCCCCGGCGAAAGCGTCGGAAACAGAAATGGTGAACCCGACGTGAAATTCTTCTCCTCAGCATGGAGATTAGTAGCGTTCGAGACACCAGTAGATTGACATGTCACCGGATCCAGATATCCGTTGCCTGGTCCCGCCGCGCAAATGGCGGGCCTGTCGTGAAACTCACCTGCAGTCGGGGTAGTAGAACGTGGGGCACTCCGCTCCGCAGCGCGTTGGCGTGGATCCTTCTCACAGAAGTGGAGGATGGAAGAACATTGGGGCACTGGCTGTCAATCCTTTTCCTCTCAGTACTGATGAGTTGATCCCTTCGCTTGCCAGGAACCAGGTTGCTATTTCAGAGATGCGGTCACCATCCGTTCCTCGCCCGCGCAAGGGCAGGGGCAACACCACGATGGCCACTCCACATGGCGCCACCACCGCCACGACGGCTGCCGCATCACGGAATACGGGACGTCCACGTCCCCTTCCCCCATCAGAGGTCATCCAACGAAGGGTGATCAACAGCCTCGTGCGCAGGTACGAGGAGGAAGGGGTCATCCCGACTAGGGATATGGCCCGCTTGGACCTGGAGGCCTCCAGGCCCCGCCGTCAACGCCGCCCTAACCGGCCGCGCAGGGAGCCCCTGCTCCCCACCCAGACATTCAACCGTTTCAGGAGCCTATCTCCGGAACGCCTTGACGACTCTTCGCCTTACGCTGAAGAGGCAGGCGCTGTCCGGCTCAGTCCGCTCAGGGCCCCGACCCAGGGCCCCTAGGCGAGAGCTCCCGTCCGGCCACGTCGGCGCCGTCGTCCGGCCCCGCAGGAAGAGCAGGCAGACTACGTCCCTGCACCACCTGCACCGGCCCACCTGACCCGACGTCAGCGCCGGGCCCGGGCTGAGGACGCTCGCCTAGGCGCATCCACGTCGACAGCTACAGTGGCCCGAGCCACCGCCGACGTACATTATGAAGCCCCCGCGTACATTGAGCAGGGGCACCCCTTC
This sequence comes from Viscum album, assembly GCA_963277665.1. Taxonomy (NCBI): domain Eukaryota; kingdom Viridiplantae; phylum Streptophyta; class Magnoliopsida; order Santalales; family Viscaceae; genus Viscum; species Viscum album. The sequence goes on from OY728145.1 coordinate 452,541,384, forward strand.
GCCCAACCAGGATCGAGACCCCAACCGCCCCGCGGGCAGGCTGGGTTGACTCTCCGGGTTGCAGGCCCAAGTAGTGATCGCCGCGAGCTAACCCGCGGTGATGCCACCCCGTACGGAGGTCCTCCCCGTACCACTACTCCATAGAGCGTGGGCCTTCCCCGCTCCGAGGTTCGTCATGGAGGCATGCCTCGTGCTACCCCCATCCTGCAGGAAGACCTGCCCCGTGGCAGTGATGCTCAGCGCGGAAGCATTTCCCGCGCCCGCTGTACAGGGTATGGAGCCCATCCTTCTGAAGGCACCATCCATCTGGTCCTTCTCCCACGTGGGGGTCCCCCCTACGTCCTTTCTGCAACTGGCGAAGGTCCTCCTCACCCCAGCAACTCAAGGAGTGAAGGTCAGCCTCGCTCCACTCGCATCGACCATGGAGGTCTTCCCCATGCTCCTGCCAGTTCCAACAGAGGCCCCGCCCACATGGGTATTGTTCATGGAGGTCCTCCCCATGTACCCTTTGAAATTTGCCCTGGTGCCCCACGCACCCCGGCTGTCTCGAGTGGGGGCCCTCTCCGCCACGGCGCCAGCACCGCCCCATGGCTGCCTGAAAGGGGTCAACCCTGTCCCGAAGAGCCACCCAGAGGCAGAAGAGCGGGTTGTCGCCGCCACAAGAAGAATCCTGGGAAGGCCCAGGCGGAGATCAAACCTTCCCGCTTCTCCGATTCGGAAGCGGAATGCGATTCAGCGATGGAACCTTCTCCCAGATCCTCCGTATCAAGGACTGGGGCAGGAACTAGACGCGTCAGCCTCGTTCTCCCAGAATTTGAGGTCCACCGGATTCCCGTCTCTCTCTGCAGGTACATCCAGGAGGAAGAAATCCTGGGAATTCCGCAGGTTTCGACCGCGCGGCCGCCGCCATCGTCACCCGAAGCGCCCTCTACCTCCACTCGGGATCACGAGGAGCTGTTTTGGGGGTCAACGACGGTAGAGCCACGACATGACCGGACACCGGTAATGGCGATTCCCGTACCCGAAGCAGTGGCTGTTAGCCCGTCCTATCGCGACATTGTGGTCAGGTCACCTCGCTCTTCAGAGGAAGGCCCAGAATTCGGTGACCAGTCTGCTCGCTCGCCGTATTCTCCACCACCGAGTTTGCTATCCCAGAGGTCCGCCTCGGTACTGCTACCGGTCCCTCAGCCGCCCCCGGTTGATGAGTGGGGTAATGTAGGGCCGAACCCCGAGGACGAACCCAGGAGCTTCTGGAGTATTCTTGCAGCGGACTATTTCCCGGAGACGTTCTGGCCCACGGCGGCGCTGAATTTCCGCGTACCCGAGTCGCTTACCCCTGAAGAAGTTGGATGCCTTTTTCGAACCCTGCGTGCGACACACTATCGCCTCCGTTTTGAACGGGTGGAGTACCCCAGAAGTCGTGAGCACTTCGAAGAGATCGGCGAGCAATGCCGCCTGATCGATGCAGCCGCACTTCTTGCATTCCAGCACCCTGAGTCGCCAGGCCACCCAAGCGCCCTTCAACGAAAATGCGTTCAGAGTCTTAAAGCACTCCGCAGAATCGTCGGGGAAGCCACCCCCCATGTGAAAGTCCGTGGCTGGGGACACTATGCTGCCCTTCTGTTCGATCCTATTCGACGACAACCCGATTCACTCTGCGACATCGAGGACATTCCCTCGAGAGGAATCGCGGTCCACATGGCCGACATTGTAGACAGGGAAGACGAACTGGAACTCCTTGATGGAGAATTCCCCCCAGACGGTGCACCGCCACTACTCGACCCATCAGGGAGAGTCACCCGTCAGCAGAGGAACCTGCTAGGCCTGCCCGTACCCCCCGAGTCGCTGGTACTCAGTCGAAACACCGGCAAAGGTAAAGAGCACGTCGGAATCGTCAAGCACTCCGACCCGTCCGCCTCTGTGCAGAAAACAGACGAGGATCCTGAGAAGGCCACGTTGCGCCAGCAGCTCGCTGAGCAGAAGAGGCTGGTTGACGAACTCTTGGCTGAACGCGCCGCGGAGCGACGACCCGACTATGGTAATCCCAGGCCGGGGCAGCAGGGGCAGGAACAACTCCCCCCCGGTGAGATGCCTCCGGGAAACCGTGATCATGCTACTGCTGTGGACAGGCCGGAAGCCGGAACATACGGTAAGAGGGCGCGATATGTCTCGCCAAACCCCCCTGAGCGACGGGGCAATCTGAAGAATCCAACCCGGGTTCCCCCGGTCGCCCAGCAGGTCGTCCAGCCAGTTGACCCGCGAGCGGCCGAAGCCGTCTACCGTGTTGAAGAACCTGGCAATGCGCTTGTGGTTAGGGATCCCCGTCAAGACAGGGACCCCCACCCGTAGGACCTTATTGCGGCACTCACAGCCCGCCTCGAGGCGTTGGAAACACGGCAGGTGGCGGTCCCACCGGATGTCAAGCCTTATCCCGCGTGGGTGGATGATATGCCCGCGCCTCCGGGTTTTGGGAACCCCACCTTCTCGCCGTTTAACGGGACAGGGGACCCACCCCAGCACTTGGCTCATTTCTCGTCCAGGTGTGGTCCCATGCTGGGGACCCCGGCTCAGCAAGAAGCCGCTAAGCTCCGATGTTTTGTACAGACATTGGAAGGTCCGACATTCGTCTGGTACAGCCAGCTCCCTATCGGATCAGTGACCAGTTGGGAGGATCTTCGCCTGCAGTTCTTATACCAGTTCAGCTCCACCACGCGAAAGAACAGCATTGCGGACCTCTTCAAGTGCAAACAAGGGCCTGATGAGCGGGTTGCAGACTTCATCGCTTGGTGGAAAGGACTTACGTATTCCCTCGACATGCCACTGACTCAGGAGCAATTACTGACGATGTGTGTGGGAAACGTCAAGACAGAGCTGGTACCCTCCTTGATTACCCAGAACTACCCCGGAGGGTTCAGAGATTTCTCGGATAAGGCCCAGCGCCTCGAGGAGGCCCTGCAACAGGCTAGTCAGGCACGTTTGCTGCCCCCTATGATCCCAGCCAGGAGGGCCACCAGGGCTGAACCCGCCGCGGTGGCTCAAATAGAAGCCCCGAGGCAGCTGGAATTGCTACCGGCGGCACCACCCCCGCAACCCCGCAGAGGTCCTCCACCTCAAGCGCTGGCTCCTGCCCAGCAGCGACCTCCTCAGAACCGACAGGTTCCCCTGCGCAATGCGCCACCGCCACCTAGGCGAGACAACCAGGCGCCGCCTCCTCGGCAGGCCCCTCCGGTCCCTCGACAGGACCAGGCCCCCAGGGCTCCTTACCCGGAAAGAAAGTACCATACCTATTCGTTCAACGAAAATCAGGTCCCTGGTTACTTCCGAAGTGCTCTAGAGCAAGGGATCGTGCGTCTGCCTGAGTGCAGAAGGCCGGCAGAGGCACATCTCACCGATCACCCCAACTACTGCCCTTATCATCGGATCCTGGGGCACACCCTCAAGCGATGTTATGTGTTTAAAGACTGGCTTCAGGACCAGGTCAACAACAACATAGTCAAGTTGGGCCCAGTGCCAGCACAAGTGGTAAGCGTCTTTGCGGGATCGGAAATCGGCAGTGACAGCGAGGGTGAGTGGCAGCAGGTCCCTAGCCGCGGGTCCCAGAAATACGACAACTGGATGGCTCGAAAAACCGTCGTCCGTGCCCAGGGTATCATCCGGGAACGCCTGAAGCAGTCGGAACCTTCAGAAGAAGTAGCCGGTGCCTCAGCATCGTCTTCCCAGTCGACCTCTGCCCAAAAGGGCAAGCAGCGGCGACGCAAGAAGAAGCAACGTGCACCGCCAGTGCCGTCGTCATCCCGCACTCTTGGCGACTTTATGCCTCCCGAAATGGGCATTCCTCCCAGAATCCGCCCAGCGGTGGATGAATATTCGAGCGACAGTCAAGGGTACGCTTCGGTTAACACCGTGGAGCTGGTAAAGCCCTATATGACCCCCGATGAGGGGGAACCCCAGGCAGACCTCCCCAACGTTTCCAGCCGACGTCAACGTCGGCGGAATCACAACCACGCCGGTCATCAAGGTACGTCAGCCGGAATTTGCGGCCAAGCCGTGCACGCTACCGAGACCAGGCAGAAGGCTCAGCGCAGATCTCAGCACGCGCAGACCCATCCGGCACCCTCGGCTCTACCTCCACCGCCGTTCGTGCTGCTGGATCGGGGGGAGCCGCCTCGTTCGTATCACAGCCAGTCTTGCCCGGCGACAGGCCAGCCTCCGCTGTCCGATCTTAGCCCGGAGACTACTCTTCAGGCTTCTACTGGTAGGCAGCAAGATGTTCCCAGTACTAGTTACTCGCCGGTTCAGCCAGCCGGACCCGCTGTGCATCCAAATTCCGAACGACCTCCTGTAAGAAGAGGTTCGCGTTTGGCACGAAAGTACGATGTTCTGAAGCATCTGGCCGACATCCCGGCGAGGATTTCCATCCTCGAGGCCCTTCTCCTATCATCTGAAATGCGCGAGGCACTTGCCGAGGCCCTAAGGAGCCCCCTCCAGTTCGAGATGGAAGTGGCAGCTGCGGAAGCCTTCCATACCGAGACGATTGAAAACGCCGAATGCCAGGCGGTTATCTCGTTCTCCGGTGAATATGAGGACCCTCCTATACATGGGCACATTCGCCCACTGTATATCACTGGCCACTTCAACGGTGTGGAAGTCCGCCGATGCCTCGTTGACACGGGTTCTGGAATCAACCTGATTCCGACCCGGACGCTGCGAAAGCTGGGTCTGTCCGAAGGTGATTTAACTCCCTCTGACCTCAGGATCCAGGGGTACGACAGGACAGAGCAAACCCCGGTCGGCAAGATCCGCCTGAAGACCCAGTTCGGTGGCTTAATTGCCAGCACCGAGTTCATGGTTGTTTCTCAGGACACCTCCTACAACGCATTGATGGGAAGGCCATGGCTCCATCTGCATACAGCGGTCCCCTCGTCGTATCACCAGTGCCTTAAGTACTCGCTCAACGGTCGAGTAGGCGTGCTCCAAGGAGACGCGTCCCCTTTCACTTCTTGTGAGGCCCGCTATCTGGATGCGGGTTATTACAAAAGTAAGGACAAGCAAATCCTGGTCAGCGAGGATGAGCCCGCCCCGATCACAAGTGATCCCTGGGCAAGCATGGACGACGCCTACATCCTCCCGATCTACCGGTTGGAGGCCACGACCCCCGACACGGGACAATGTTTCGTTGTTTCGGGTATGCAAGGAAGGCATGTTCCCGTGTCCAAGCGACGGTGGAGAATCACCTCGTACTCCTACATCAACCAGGCTCGGGTCATCCCGGAACCTCCTACCCCTGTACGGTACCGGGACGTCAAGCTGATGACAACAGCGGTGCGCCATACGTGTCTCTTTCGCCGGGATGAAATTAACCGACTCAGGCCGACACGTCACCACTTCTTTGATATCATCAAGCGTGGCCCCTTAGGCCGAAGGCCAGATGGGATCAGATCAAATGCATTCATTGCTATAGTCTCAATGACAAGTGAGTCTCCTGATTTGATGACCACAGCTTCCCAAGCCGGCACTAGCTGCCCCTCGGGTTTCGAGAGCCCAGAAGTATCTTCCGCCGCGGGAAGTCCCCCCACGGATGGGGAGGAAGACTTGGAGGATGCTCCCCCAGCCTTTGAAGAAGGTGTCTCTACCACGGTCGATGAACTGGTACAGGTGAACCTTGGTAGCGAGGCAGATCCAAGACCCACATTGATCAGTGCGGCCATGTCCCTCGAGGAGCGGCCGCAGTATGTAGACTTCCTCAAACAGCACCGCGATGTGTTTTCCTGGAGTTACGATGAGATGCCAGGGCTGGATCCCCAAGTGGCCATCCACCGTCTGGGCCTCCCAGCAAAACATCGTGGGTTCAAGCAGCCTCCCAGGAAAATGCACCCTTCCCATGGCGCTATGGTTGAGGCCGAAGTTGATAAGCTAATCAAAGCCAACTTCGTCAAAGAGGTCCAATACCCCAAATGGCTCGCCAACATTATGCCGGTCAGGAAGAAGAATGGGCATATCAGAGTCTGCATCGACTTCCGCGATCTCAATCGCCACTGCCCAAAGGATGACTTCCCACTCCCAGTGACGGAGCTGTTGATTGACGCCACGGCCGGGTTCCAAGCCCTCTCTTTCATGGATGGGTATTCCGGGTATAACCAGATCCGGATGGCCCCCGAAGACGAGGAGTCCACTGCCTTCAGGGCTCCCCAGGGTACCTTTTGCTACCGGGTAATGCCATTCGGTTTGAAAAATGCAGGTGCCACTTATCAGAGGGCCATGCATCGCATATTCAAACTGATCCTCGGGACATTGGTGGAATGCTACGTGGATGACCTTGTAGTCAAATCACGCCAGCGCCAGGACCATCTCAAAGACCTTGAGAAAGTGTTCGGTTTTCTTTCGTTCCCGTCACCTGAAGATGAACCCGCTGAAGTGTGCCTTCGGAGTCACCTCCGGGAAGTTTCTAGGCTTCGTTGTCAGATACCGAGGTATCGAGATCGACCCGGAGAAGATCAAGGCCATCAGCCAAATGCCTCCCACGAGCAACATTCGGGAGCTTCGAGTCCTGCAAGGCCACTTAGCCTATATACGCCGATTCATTGCGAATTTGGCTGGCAAGTGTAATCCCTTTTCCCGGCTCATGAAGAAAGACGCTGCCTACGAATGGGATGAGGAATGTCGGGACGCCTTTGAGGAAATCAAGCAGTATCTGCTCCAACCTCCGGTCTTGATGCCACCCATCTCCGGAAAGCCGCTAGTCCTTTATGTGACCGCCCTGGAGAGATCCCTCGGTGCGCTGCTCGCCCAGAAGAATAACGAGGGCACTGAGAACAGTCTCTACTATCTCAGCCGCATGCTTCTCGATACGGAGGTCAGATACTCCCCCATTGAAAAGAGCTGCCTCGCGCTCGTCTTCGCTGTGCAGAAGTTGCGGCACTACCTGCAACACCACGAGGTACAATTGATCTCTCGGGTAGATCCGCTGAAGTACATCCTGAACCGCCCCATGCTGACTGGCCGACTAGCACGGTGGGCGGTGATTCTCCAGCAATTTGATATCAGGTTCGTGCCTCAGAAAGCCGTTAAGGGACAGGCGTTGGCAGACTTTTTAGCTGCTCATCCAACCTCCACGGATCAATACCTGGACCTGGATTTCCCCGACGAGACGATCCTCTCATTCGATTATGCTGCCCCATGTTGGAAAATGCATTTCGACGGTGCCTCTCGGAGCCCCACCGGTAGAAGGCTCAACGACCCCAAGCTCAATAAAGTGGGTCTGGGCATTGTTTTCATTACCCCGGCGCAAGCTGTCCTGCCGTACTCGTTCCTGCTATCAGAAGGTTGTAAAAACAACGAGGCAGAGTACCAGGCTCTTATCACCGGCCTCGAGTTGGCCCTTGAGATCCATGTACCCCATCTACATGTGAAGGGAGATTCCGAGCTGGTGATCAAACAGGTTAATGGCGACTACGTCGTCCGGAAGCCAGAGCTTGCACCGTTACTGGAGTACACCCTCCTCCTAATGGCCTAGTTCTCTCCTTGGCCAGAGGTTACCCATGTCCCAAGATCGTAGAACGGACAAGCGGACGCCCTGGCTGGCTTAGCCGCGTCGCTCGCAGAACCCGAGCAAGATGATTTGGTCATACACGTGGCCCACCGGAGAGTCATTGCTCCCGTCACCCAAGAGGACCGTGATAGCCTGCGGGTAAGTCATCTCACCGTCGGACCCCCCATATCGGGAGTCCCGGGTTCTTCAGACACAGTGGTTGAAACCACCCCCGACTGGAGAGTGCCTTTTGTCGAGTATCTCCAAAATGGTCAGCTCCCGGACGACCGGGCCGAACGCGAGCGAATCCGACGCCGCGCGCTGCAATTTACCCTCCAGAACGGCCCCAGTCTTGAGCAGATCCTCTATAAGAGGAGTTTCGATGGTGTCCTCCTCCGTTGCATCCAAGGAGTAGAGATACCTCAAGTTATTCAAGAGGTTCACGCCGGTTCCTGTGGCGCCCATCAAGCTGGGCCGAAGCTGTCCCAGCAAATCCGGAGGTTAGGGTACTTCTGGCCCTCCATGATCCACGATTGTATTGGATACGCCAAGAGATGCCACACATGCCAAGTACACGCCAACTTCTTGCATCGGCCGCCAGAACCCCTCCACCCCACCAAGTACTCTTGGCCATTTGCGGTATGGGGACTTGATGTAGTGGGACCGTATCCGCTGGCAACAGCCCGCCAGTGCAGGTTCATCCTGACCGCTACAGATTTCTTCTCCAAATGGGAAGAAGCAGTTCCGCTCAACGAGGTCAAGGCCCGTTCCATCGTTGACTTTGTGAGCTCCAACATTATCCACCGGTTTGGAGTCCCTCACGCTATCCTCACCGATAACGACACCAACTTCCGGGCAGCTGAATTGAAGAAATTGTACGCTAAGTACGACATCCGGTCGAACCATACCTCCCGCTACCACGCACAGGCGAATGGGCAGATCAAGGCGTTCAACAAGACCCTCTCTAACATTCTTCAGAAGATGGTTGGTCAAAACAAGAAGAGTTGGCCGGACAAGCTCCCCAACACCCTCTGGGCTTACCGGACGACGACTCGCAACTCTACCCAGGTGACCCCATATTCCCTGGTGTATGGAGCTGAGGCCGTCCTACCCATTGAGATCCAGCTGCCGTCGCTACGCACTGCAGTTTATGATCAGCAGACATCAGATGAGGTAGCCGAGATCCGTCTAGCTGAATTAGAGGCACTGGACGAGAACCGGCTTCGTGCCCTGCACAATCTGGAAAGGCATCGGGACAAGATAGCGAGAGCTTTTGACAAGAAGGTTCGTCTCCGCTCATTTCTACAGGGTGACCTGGTATTGGCCCTTCGAGCGCCAATGATTCCCGGTAGGAAACCACCCAAGTTAGAACCCAAATGGGAAGGGCCTTATATCATCCATAAGGTTTACCCTAATGGAGCATACTCCTTGGTGACCACAGATGGAGAGCGTGTAACCCCTCCCACCAACACCAAATTCCTCAAGCGATACTTCGCCTAGGGCAAACAAAAGTGGTCCTGCATGACCCTAAACTGCGAGAGGGTCCCGCACGACATTAAAATGCAGTGGTCCTGCATGACCCTAAACTACGACTTGGTCCCGCATGACCTTAAACGGCCTCTCCGTCCTCACTACAAGACGTTAAACTGCAAGACAGTCAGGTCTTCCTGACCGAGGCCCAGCCTCAGGCCCCTCGGCCTCTTTGGGCCCCTGGCCCCGTCTCCACCGCGGTCTGGCCCCAGGCCCCCTCGTTTCTCTCCGACTTACCCTCTTACGGGATCGTACGGTACGGTGTAGGACTACGTCCTCACGTTGGGATCATGTACCATACCGTACACATCCCCGAATGAGATGCCCCTCGTCCCGCATGACGTTAAACTGCATGTCAAGAACTACGTATGGCTTGATTCCCATCTTTATGGGATACGTAGGAACGCTCAGACGCCTCATCTTGAGCCCAGCCCCAAGCTTTTCTCTTCCACTATTCCCCCTGGGGACAGTCTCCTTGGAGGATCTTTGTGTAGCAGGGAGTAGGCTTTCTTGGCCCCGCTCATGCAACCCCACTCACGCAAAGATTGTAAAGGTCGCACCATGCGCCCACTCCTGTTCTTCTACCCTCCCACGTCCTCACCGCATGACGCTAAACTGCATGGCCTTCAAGAACTACGTATGTCTTGATTCTCATCCTTATGAGATACGTAGGAACACCCGAACATTTCGTCCGTTGGCCCAGACCAAAATCCAAAATCTTCCCCTCGGGTCAAGACATGGCAGGGCGCACACTTTTTCCCCGAACCACGTCGAGCAAGCCTCGACCCGGCTGCATATTCCCCCTGGAGGTGTTTGCCCCTTTCGTGGATGAACGCAACTGAGCTTCACCTGCTCCTTGACTGGGATTCTGTCCCAAGGTGACAAAATTTCCCCAGCTGGTGCTAGCGATTCGGGCCACGGCCCAGGATTCTTCATAAGGGTGTACGGTGTGATGTAGGACTGCGTCCTCATTCACGTCGGGATCATGTACCATGCCGTACGCCCTCCCTTTACGAGGCTCAGCCTCAGGCCCCTTGGCCTCCTTGGGCCCCTGGCCCCCCGTCCTCATGTAAGACGTTAAACTACAAACCAGTCAGACCTTTCTGACTTATAACTTCCCCTTTTCTCCGGGCCACGTTCCAGGATTCCTCACCCGGAGTGTACGGTGTGGTGTGGGACTACGTCCTCATTCACGTCGGGATCATGTACCATGCGTACAACTCCCCTTACGAGGCCCAGCCTCAGGCCCTTTGGCCTCCTTGGGCCCCTGGCCCCACGTCCTCATGTAAGACATTAAACTACAAACCAGTCAGGTCTTCCAGACTGATGCCTGACCTTAGGCCCCTTGGCCTTTCCAGGCCACGGCCCAGGTTCCCCCCTTACCCAGGGTGCGTGGAGCAGTGTAGGACTACGTCCTCATTCACTTCGGCTTCTTCGCCATACCGCACACCTCCCTTGTTTCGGAGTATATTACTCCCCTCCTCGTCCTGCATGACGTTAAACTGCACTTCAAGAACTATGTGTGGCTTGATTCCCATCTCCATGGGATACGTAGGATCACCTGAACGTATAGGCTTCGGGTCCAGCCCCATCTCTCGGGAATCCCCATCCCATCTTGGCCCCTTGGCCCATCCTTCCTCCATGAGGGGATCATATGGTGCAGTGTGGGATTATGTCCTCATTCACGACGGTCTCGTGATGACCACGCCATGCTCCCAACCCCCTACTGAGTTGTTTCGTCGATCCCTCTTCTTCGGCGGTTCACCAATGTGCTTAAGAGTACTCTGGTTTATTACCTGGAATGCCAAGCTTTGCTCGGACACGTCCGCACTCGCTTTCCAGGCTTTGCGTATCCTCGCATCAGGGCTTTCATCATCTTTCACACCCGGAGGGACCCCCAAGAATGGCCTGGATACAATGCCCAAGGGCTCTCCTACCGATACGGGCCAATGCCCTCCAGGGTTTCAGACAACAAATCGATAAAATCCCGCGTTGCGAATATGGTCAGCGGTCGATGCTCGTTTGTTGTTCCCACCTCAGGCTAACGCGATACAGACGCTGTGTTTCCGTCATGGATAACAGTTTTCCTCTGTCGTCACGCCAACCCATTAAGCCCAAATGTCAGGTACACAATTCACACCCTTCATCACTTCATCATGTCCAAGTAGAGTCTTGGGACTCTTGGTACTTTTCCCCCGTGCACGTCTGCGCGTTCGAGGAACAAGCTACATCAAAGGTGTCCTTCGAAATTCTCTACTGACTCCCCTTTGATGGACGCCCCAAGTATTGCAATGAGGATACCCCGCTTGTTTCCCACACCGAGTTTATCTCACGTGGGCTTAGGGATTGGGTTAACATCTGTGCTTACTCGGGAGCTGTCACCACCCATGGTCCGAGCTCTAAGACCATAAACTAAGACTCTCATCTGGAACTACGTTCAAGACTCCTTGTCTTCAGACCCAGCTTGAGTTCAGCAAATTTACCTCTCTAATCTTTCCTTCAGGACCCTGATCACAGGGCTGCGTGGCGTAGTGTAGGACTACGTCCTCATTCTCGATGGGTTTGCAATAGCTGCACCACGCACGCCCCATTCTGAGGTTCAGTCCTCCTATTCCCTATCCTGCATGACATTAAAAGGCACCCTTCAGAACTACGTGTGGCTTGATTCCCATCCTAATGGGATATGTAGGACCACCTGAATGTCTAAGATTCGGGTCCAGCCCCACCTCTGGGGGATCTCCTGATTTCCCGGTCACCTAGGCCATTTGGTCCATCCCTCTCCAGCGGGGGGGTGTATAGGTATGATACAAGGTTTTGGGCACCATGCCCCCTTCCCCTGGGAATCTGCCATCTCCCGATCACCCTCAAAGTTGAGTCCCTTGACTCCTTGCAGTGGTTCACCCATGTATTAAGAGCACTCTAGTCTAGGACCAAGAGTGTCAGATTCAACTTGATCAAGTTCCTTCCACTTGTCAAGCTTCGTGTTCCCCTCTATTCGAACTTACATCATCTTTCACAACCCGGAGGGATCCCCAAGAACGGCCTGGATACTACGCCCAAGGGCTCTCCTACCGATACGGGCCAACGCCCTCCAGGGCTTCAGACAAAAAATCGAGAAAATCCCGCGTTGCGAATATGGTCAGTGGTCGATGCTTGTTTTGTTAGTCCTCATTTCAGGCTAACGCGACAGGATGCTGTGTTGCGAACATGGTCAGCAGTAATCCTTTGTCGTCACGCCAGCCCCTACAGTCCTTGAATGTTGGTTGCATGATTCACATCATTTTCCACCCCATCATGTCCAGGTGGAATCTCGACACTTTTGGCACCATCCCTCAGTGCACCTTTGAATGTTAGGGGGACAAAGCTGCAATCTGGCGCCCTTTGGGGCTCCCCTGGTCCGAGCTCTAAGACTATAAACTAAGATCCATTCGGGACTGCGTTCAACTTGATTCACATCCGCATGGGATACGTAGGACCGCCCAGACGCCCTGTCTCCGGGTACAACCCATTCAGGAAGCCAGTCTCTCCCCCTGTTTCCCCTCCATATAGGCCCCTCGGCCTAAGGTTTCCCCCTCCAAATGGCATACAATATGATGTGGGATCATGTCTCTGTCAATTGTGTTTTATAACACTACGCACATTTCCCGCCTAGCATCTTCTCTGCTACGTCTGCGCTGCATGACGATAAAATGCATGCTTGGTCCTATCATACGACCCTAAACTGTGACATTATCGTCCTGGCCGCACGACGTAAAACGGCACCGCATTGTGGTGACCTCGCTGTAGAGGACATCACGTTGGGTATTGGTCATGTTTCATACCGTTTGTCAACGCCCATCACGGCTTGATTCTTGTGGCGACATCACGACCTACCATTTTAGGCTTGTCGCTTCACAAAAAAAAACCATTCACCTTAAAGAACAAACAAGATACATCAAATTCCGCTTCTTTAGTGCAAGGGCTATGCCCACACTTCCCTTTTCCCCTGGCACTGGTACCTTACCGTGCCACCATCCAGAACTACGTATGGCTTGATTCTCATCCTTATGAGATACGTAGGAGCGCCCGGGTACTTCCCCGCGGGCCCAGCCTAACCCTGGTGTTCGGTCCCTCGACTCGAGCATTTCCCCAGAGAACGCATGGTAAGTGGGACCATGTCCTTATTCACGGAAGGTTTTGATGTCATGCGTCCCCTGATCCCTTTTTCCCATCCATGGTCCGAGTTCTATGACCATAAACTAAGATCTCCCCAAGGGAAATGAATCTGCTCCCTCTCTCTAATACGTTTCGTTGACGTATTCAGATGTGTTTTGACAAAAAGCCCGAAGTATGATATTTTCACAGGGACATTTACCTCATCTCATGACCAAGCTTCGTGAGCTCGCTATTTGGATCCTCATCCTCTTCCACATCCAAAAGGACCCTCGGACGACGTGGATACTAAGCTTAAGGGCTCTCCATGAATGCTGGACCTAAGGGCCCTTCAATCGTTTCAGGCCAACGTCCCCACGGATCTCCGACAACATTTGTGACATGGTCCCGTGTTTCGAACATGGTCAACGGTCGACCCTCATTTGTTTGTCCCCATTTTAGGCTAATGAAATAGGATGATGTGTTGTGAACATGGTCAGTAGTAATCCTCTATCGCCACGCCGCCATCATCGTGATCCGAATCTCGAGCGTCATGATTCACACATTTCCACTCCGTCATGTTCAAGTGAAACTCCATCATACTCGGCTCTTTCTCTTCGCGCATCTAGGTGCGCTGAATGATCGTGTTAGTGTCATCGGGCCCGTAGTCACCGAGCATCCCTTTGCCCTAACCTGCCCCTCTCTGCGTCGGGAAATTCCCGCCACTGCTGCTTGTTTCCAACACCGAGCACGACTCACGTGGGCTTAGTAGTTTTGGCTAGATGTGTACCACCACGGTCAGGCTGCTCCTCGTCCAGTATGACGTTAAACTGCTCTTCAAGAACTACGTGCGGCTTGATTCCCCGCATCACGTGGGATACGTAGAGACACCCAGGCATTTCACCTAGGGTTCAGCCCCTGGAATCACGAAATCTCGCTCCTCTCCATTTCCAGCCCTCACCAGAGGCCCTGTCTGGAAGAAGGAATGATCCATGATCAAGCCAATGCGCCCAATTTGGCGTACTCCCTCCACGGTGGTGCAACTACCAAGGTGTTGGATTCTGTTTGAACAAACCACCACTCCATGTTCCACGCTTTGCATGTCCCTTATTCGGACCCTCGTCCTCTTTCATGTCTGAAGGAACCCCCTAATGGCCTGGTCTTATGCCGCATCGGCTCACCTACCGTCCTGAGCCAACGTTCTAGAAGACTGGTCTTGTCTGGAAGGACCCCCTAACAGTATGGATGTCTGACCTATGGTCCACCAACTATCCTGGGCCAATGTCCTGGAAGATTGATCGACAACAAATCGATAAAATCCGGCGTTGTGAATATGGTCAGCGGTCGATGCTCATTTGTTGTCCCCATTTCAGGCTAACGCAGTAAGGATACCGTTTGTCCGCCATGGTTAGCGGTTGTCCTTTATTGTCTCGCCATCCCCGCAGTGTTCCGAATTTGGGCATCATGATTCACACTTCCCATTTTCACCTGTTTGAACCGATTTCAGCGCCCCCGGTGCTGCCCCATTCGTGCATAAGAGCACGTTGGAGAAACGGTAATTCGGCTATCCTGGATGTTCCTCCTCCGATCAAGCCTTCCCCATCTTTCGGGAATCTGGACTGGCTTGAGGAATTGTCGTCAAACGTTTCGCATACATTGTAGGGATGTAACAAGGCAATTCAACAGTGGAAATCGTGCGTGCCACGAAACTCAAAACAAAGGAGAAAGAAAGAGTTGAAGCACAAAAGTGTTAATAAAAACTTCTTTCGGGTTTGTTACAATACTCGGGGGTCGACTTCCCCCATGGACGGGTTGACCCCGTCAAAGGAGCGTTGCAGCTCCGCCACCCGTTGACTTGCGGCGTCCAAAGCTTGTTGCCGCTGATTCAACTCCCTCTCCTCTTCAGCAGCGGCGGGGCATAATTCGTCAACCCTGGCCCTAGCCCTTTCTACCTCGGCCCGAACGGCAGCCACCCTTCCAGAGGTTTTCCCCATACGCTCCTCAGCCTCTGCCAGCTGGGTCTTCAATCGTGAGACCAGCTCAGACTGCGCATCGAGAGTGGCTGAAAGCTCGTTGCACGCTCAGTCTTCAGCCTCCTGGAGCTTCCTCATCTGTTGGACCTCGCCTTCAGCCTCCTGGAGCTTCCTAATGCTGGTCACCTTCCTCCGCTGCCATCCCACGCTCAGCCCACGATCATGCTCCCGGATCTTCTCAGCCATGAGGTCTCGGATGAGTGCGTGAGGGCGTTGGGCATCCACTCCCCCGACACACAGTTCGCGCAACCGCGAGCGGAGCCTATCCATTTCGGCCAGCCATTGCGCTTGGGGATTTTCCCTGATAAAGCACGTGAACAGCTTCCATGACCGGCGGCGGACTATGCTGCTGTCTTCCTCATCAGAGGCCGCTTTGTCCCAATCCACGCGGTCGGCAGGCTCGTACGCAGGATATGCCTGCAGGAATTCCTCAGCGGGATCTGCATCTGGTGTTGAGTCTGCTACGACACCTGACGCCGGCGCAGGCACGATAGGACTGGGACTGACCAGTTGATCCTCTTCCTCAGAGTCCACTTCGATGACTTCAGGTATGGCCCTGCTGGTGGTCCCGCCAGTGATGGTGTGCGCCGCAGCTTGAGAAGGTGAAGGGACTATCGTCACCATCACCGGCAAGCCCCTGGGAGGGACGCCGCCAGACATCCCGACCAGCCTCGCTGTAGCAGCCCACGCCAGTCGGAGAACTGTTTGACAGAAAGAGACATAAACATTAGTTGGCATGGCCCACATGTGACAACGAGGAGACCGGTGGAGGAGACTTACGAAGATCGACCTCCGAGCACTGCTCCTGGGCCGGTACTGATGGGACTCCGAGACGAGGCCCCACGTATACTGTTGGAAGGCCTGGAGAGTCCAGAGGAGCCACCTCAGACCCCCTTGTCCCACCAGATGCAGAACTAGACGCAGCCATAGGCGCGGGTTCTGAAGGTCCCGCGACATCACCCGCCAAGGAGCGAGAACGAGGCCTACGAACAAGTTCTTCCTGCCTGGCTCGAGCATTAGTGAGAAGTCCATAGGGATTCAAGAACGGATCGTAAGAAGAGAAGTTCGGAATGCTACATTGAGAGCCTCCGCGAAGTCGTCGGATTCTGAGCTCCGGTCTCCGACCTCTCCCTCCTCCAACGGGCTCCCTCCTCCAGCCTTGTCCCCCTGAGAAGAGTCCCCAGATTCCTCCGGCAAGGGGAAGCGCTCCCTCAGATCGGCAGCCGATAACTGTGGGGGCACCGTCTGATTCAACAGTACCCTCACCCGATCTGTCATTGGGCGAGGAACACCGCTGGAGTGGACGTAATCCTCCAGCTCGTTCAAGTATTGCTCCGCCTCCGCCGGAGACACCATGAATCCAGCCCGAACTGGGCCTATGCCCGACAGTTTCATCCCGAGGCGATTCAAATGGGCCCACATCTCAGGTGGGATGAGGAATTGCCGGTTGACATCCCAAATGTCCCAAGCTTCCGGAAAGACGGCATCTTCTGCCATGTCGATGTGACGCAGCCGCTTCCCCGGAGCCTGAGTGGATATCCGACGGAATCCCCTCGGTGGCCGCCCCTCCGGATGACCCTGCTCTCCCAGAACCACCGGATCCGCCGCTGCTGCCATACCCTCGGCCGGTGCGGGTCTCTATGCCATGGCAGCCCCGCTGCCGCGAGCGGCCCTAGCTGCCCTCCGACCCCGACCTCGAGATAAAGGAGACCCACTGTCGCCAACCCGGATCGTTGGCTGCTTCAGCATCTCCCCGGGGTAAGCGGCCTCCCAGCTGATGGCGTACTCCTTCACTAAGCCGAAATCGGCGGTGGACGGAGGCAATGCGATCTGCATCCTTCCATTCTCACGCGTGAACATGAGCCACATCTGCCTCATCACACACGGGTGCTCCTCGTGACGCACCTCCCAGTATACATGCGGGGTCAGCCGCTGGAGGCACCGGAACTGCCTCGCAAAACGATACGGGGTGTATGGTTCACAGATTGGCTCACGGTCTATCCGAGCCACCAAAACCCCACCTCGGAAGGCCAGGAGGTAAGCCCGATGTTCTTCCGTCCCCCGTCCATCATCTGTAAGCCTCCCTGTCGGCAGTGGGAAGGGATGAAAGTTGAACTCGTCCGCCCTCCACACCCTATTTAGCACCATCGGAACGGCCAGTTTGAATGGGAAGCTCCCAACTGCGTTCAGAGTGGAGGGGCGAAAGTCTGATCCCTGCGGCGAAATGGGGTTTGGATACTCGTAAATCCCCCTGATATGCGCCGCGATCCACCCATACAGGAGGTGGAAGGGCCCGCATATTCTTGGCGGCTTCTTGCCCTCGCTAATACGCCGCAGCATTCTGTATAGTTTGGCGAGCATCGGGATCCCCAGGTTGACCCGCTGCCCCATGGACAACATCGATTCCATGATGAACGAGCTGGGCCGCACCCCCATGCTTGTATCTCTCACCGGTAGGATCCACCCACAGATGAGAGCCGCGATGAACGCCGCCAGCCTGACTATTGGCTGTTGTTCAATGATAACACTGAAACCCCAGGTCTTCCATTGGTTGTCCTCCAAAACCCGCCAGTACGAGTGTCCCTTGCCCCGCTGGGCTACCCTCGGACAAGTTCGAGGCCTTGGAGGGAACTCTCGATCTTCTGGGAAGTTCAGGAAGCATTTGAACCATCTTCTGAAGTGAACATCCCTCACCGCTTCCTTGTCCTCTCCAGGGACAAGCGCTATCAGCGCTGACGCCAGCCGTGGCATTTACTCAGCATCTCCCCACACGCTGGCAACGGGGCGGAACTCGTCATACATGGCCCCCAAGATCGGGACCCTGGAAATCTGGTGGACATCCCACAGGCTGATGCCCACCTCCCCATGATGCAGGTGAAAAGTGTTGGTTCTGGACGGCCATCTACTCAACAGTTCCGGAATCAGTTTCTTTGGTTGATAAATGTGGAACTGGGAGGCCCATGCCACCTCATACAATCCCACTCTCCTTAGCTCGGCCTCGAACTCCTCGCAGGAGGCGCCTACCCAGTAGGCCCAGGCCCAGTCATCGGTGAAGTTGCCGCCCTGGCGCAGGTCCCACTCATCGGACCATCCCTTCTTTGGATCCTGCAGAGCCGCCTTCAGCATGGTGCGGTAGAGAGGAGGGGACATCTCCGGTTGCAGTGGCCTCCCGTCAATGTCGTTCACATGATTGTAGAGGCAATCAGTGGTGACGGGTGTGAAATCCTCCTGTGCGTGACCATCGGCCGCCCTGAACCATTGGTGCTGGCATGGTATGCTCCTGAACCAGCAAGCTGGTTCATCCCTTCTTGCCTCAGGGATGAAGACGTCATCCCTCAGCCCGAAGCCGTACAACGGCAGTTTCTTGCACTGCGGGTACTCCCTCTGACCTTCCGACAGCAGGTCTGTCAAGGAAGTGTGGTCCGAATGGAAGCGAACCATTTCCCCTAAGCCTGGACGGTTGGCCATCTCATCCCGGCGAGCGGCATCTGCAAGCACTCCCAGCACAGCCTCCTGATGGTCCATTTTTAATTTCGACCCTCAGAAATGTTTTTCCCCTGGATCGCGAAGCACGACCGCGAATTTGAATCGCGAAGCTCGACCGCGAAGTGGAATCGCGAAGATCGGTCGCGAGACCAAGTCGCGAAGTCCGGCCAAGCCCGACAAGAAGTTCGCCTAGCGCGGACGCGGAGTCGAAGACCCGCGGTTCGCCGCGAAGCTCGATTCGCGGAGTGCTGTCGCGGAGTACGTGGAGCTTCGCAAAATCGAGAGCACACAAAAAGACAAGGCACGTGAAGACAAAAGAGGGCGGACCCCCTATTTATAGGTGACGACCCCGGAGCATCGCGGCGCACCTCACCCGCACGAAGCATCACGGCGCGTCCGGATCCGCGGCCCCGGTGAGCAGCGCGGCCCCCCCCCCCCCCTCTGCGATGCTGCATCGCGAACCACCGACAATTTTGGCGATTTTTTCCCTCATACTTCGACCCTTCGCCCTCCGCGGCTCCAAGTCTGAGGGGGGCATTTGTTGGCGCCAAAAATGTGGCCCGAAAGGAAGGAACGAAAAAGACAGCCGGCGCGCTGCCTCGCGAAGCACAGCTGCGAAGCACAGCCGCGAAGCCCCGCCGCGAAGCCTCCCAACCTTGGCGGCCCCGCGAAGCTCCAGAGGCAGTAAGCCTCCGCGAACCGGTTTGACGTTCGCGAGCCACCGCGAAGCTCCAGAGGCGGTAATCCTCCGCGAACCCGTTTGACGTTCGCGAGCCGCCGCGAAGCCCCGAAGGCGGCGCGCGAGCCCTGCTTCGCGGCGCCCCTTCCCTATAAATACTCGACCCCCCCTGAGTCCCAAAGACGGACAATCCGACCTTTTGGCTTCTCCTCTCCCGAATCGCGAAGCATGATTTGCCCCGGGAATAATGAGTTCCGCGAGATATTTCTACTTCGCGAGACGACTCTGATTTGTTTCGTTTTGAGCCCCTCTTTCGAGAGGGATGCCCTTCGCGAAGCTCAAGGGCGTTCGCAAAGGAAGGGGATTCCCAAGGGAACCCGCGCAGCCGTGGAGCATTTGTGCTTCGTGAAACACCCAACCCATACGAGTAATCCTTATGCTAAGGCAGGATCGCTCCACTTCGTGAAGTACACTGCTTCGCAGGACCCTGCTTCGCGAACCACTATTTCTTCGCGAGGCAGTGCTTCGCGAACACTGTTCCACATTGCGAACCACCTCCCACTCCCACCTATGCCCCATGCTAAGGCCAAGGCACCCCACTTCGCGAAGCACACTCCTCTGCTTAGAGATTCCTATTTCCGTGCGACCCACCAGGTTTGCACGATGTGATTTCAAAGTCCCATGGACAACACCTCCCGTAGCGTTGCTTCGCCTAATGCTTCTTCTCATAGGCACGCTAACGGCTATTGCTTCTTCGCATAGCCACGCTAACGTGGACCCCTCGGTGGTTCCTCCCACGACCCCCCTTTACCATGGCCTTACCGACACCTTCCCTTCCCCAAGGACCAGAGGGTACCGGTTATGTAATCCCTAGGGGTGTGGAGTGAACCCACCTCGTCCGAGCTGCAGGACGTTAAACTGCCAAGCACCACGTCCTCAACACATGATGTTAAACTGTGACCCAACCTCGTCTCCCTCACGAAGGGTCCCCCCAGCTCGAACAATCATTACACCACTCGTCTCCACGGGAATGGAACTCTTCCGCACATGGAATGAGATCCTCCTTGTCGGAGTGGTGTATGTTCGCAGGGGAAGGGTCGCCTCAGAGCGTAAGTCCCTAACCTTTGGTACGGATGATTGCACCCGTGCATCTCGGTACTTCCCCACTACCAAGGTCAGTGGAGGACGTGATAGGGAACGAGGCACCTCCCATCGTCGGACCAAGGTCCATCTTCCCCGCGCTTTGTCGCGCCATGGGCCTCCATCCTGGAGTAAGTCCCAACACCATGGGCCGCCCAACGCGTAAGCCCCTCTTCGCTTCTCACGGACGCACCCTTCGCGACGTGATCGTCAGGTCCATGCAACCTCTTGTTTCTCACACCGAGCATGACTCACGTGGGCTTAGAGTGAACACCGACCCTGAAAAAACCACCCCATTTGAACTACGAGGTCTTTGATCCATGTCAAGGCATGGTACGTAGGAAGCCTCTACGAGGTTCAAGCCCACCCGTCGCTCATTCACGTCGGGTCCCATTCTGGTCCAGTGGTAAGCCATTGCGAACCACCACCTGAACTACGAGGTCTTTGACCCATGTCAAGGCATGGTACGTAGGAAGCCTCTACGAGGTTCAAGCCACATTGCTCGGTCGTTCATTCACGTCGAGTTTCACCCCCGTCCAGCACGACGTTAAACTGCACCCCGGTCCAGTGGTAAGCCATTGCGACCCATCCATCCTAACGAACTACGAGGACTTTGATCCGTGCCAAGGCATGGTACGTAGGAAGCCTCCACGAGGTTCAAGCCCACCAATAGTGGACCAAGGTCTACTTTCACGTCGGTTCACCGACACACCCACCCGTCGTTTCTTCACGCCGGGTCCCATCTTCGTCCGACATGACGTTAAACTACATTCCCCTTTGAACTACGAGGTCTTTGATCCATGTCAAGGCATGGTACGTAGGAAGCCTCCACGAGGTTCAAGCCCACCCATCACCCAATTCACGTCGTGTTCTACCTACGTCCAGTATGACGTTAAACTGCACTCTGGTCCAGTGGTAAGCCATTGCGACCCAACCACCTGAACTACGAGGTCTTTGATCCATGTCAAGGCATGGTACGTAGGAAGCCTCCCCGAGGTTCAAGCCCACCACTAGTGGACCAAGGTCTGCTTTCACGTCGGTTCACCGGCGAAACCCCATTTGAACTACGAGTACTTTGATCCATGTCAAGGCATGGTACGTAGGAATACTCCCAGAGGTTCAAGCCCAACTCCCCTCGGACCAAGGTCCAGCTTCACGTCGGTTTACCGGCACCTTCCCGAACTACGGGGACTTTGATTCCCTGCCACGGGGATACGTAGGAAGCCTCTTCAAGGCTCAAGCCCAACTTCACTGTCGCCCCCCTGCGATGGTCCCATTTCACTCTCATCCGTCTCCGCTAGACGTTAAACTCGCGGCATACCCTGTGTTGAACACGGGAAGCTGAGGAAAACCTCAGATACGTGTCTATAACATGTAATTCCCCGCGCTCGATGTGGGATGCCTCGGGCTTCCACGCCCTCAAGAAGCCTTGTGGTCAAGGATAACAGACAGACATGCCAGGTACCCCAGCATCCAGACACGCTACTGATGCCTCAACGTGACTACTCCCCTGACCGAAGGTTGCTGCCCTGACTGGACCCTTTGGAATGTCCCGATAGAAGCAGCGTAATTAACCGGCACCCATGGAAACATGGCATAGGGAAGAGTTTCATGAACAACGTATTAAATCTATGAGGGAGACCCGGACTAGGTGACGAGTTCCGAGGAGGAATCCACGGAAGGAAGAACCGACATCCCATCATCCCGTTTCGATCAAGGAGCAAACGTACCTGAACAAGGAACGAATGCCGCCCGCCCTTGGAAAGCGGGAATGCGGGGCAACAAAGCCGCGCGTCCCCCCCTGACGGACGGATGCGCGCGCACCCCGGCGAAAGCGTCGGAAACAATAATATTCTTGTTATAAAACTACAAATTAACTACGATTATTTTTCATGATAAAAAATTTTTATTTTATAAACATTTTTGTGGCTTAAAAAATTATTGAGTGTACATAAAAATGGGTATGAAATTGGGATGATCACTTCATTTTGGATTTCTAATATAGATGAATTGAGATTTAATCCTCATAAAAGAATTATTTCCTCATCACAAAATGAAGAATTCATATATGTACATTTTTTTGGAACATAAACATAGAATGTAATAGGATTACAGAAGAAGAATTAATAATTACATTTTTTAACGAATGAGAATGTATATTCCGATTAAAAAAATAAAGGTTCGGAGAGAATTCATTTCCTGTGACCAAGTTTTTTTAGTACACATGACAAATTTCATGAATAAGAAAATAATACTAATTAATTAATATATTCCAAAAAAATTCAACATGTATTTAATTAATATTTAATTATTTTGTTTTAATTATGGCCATATCATTGACATGTATTATTTAATTCTGTCATTTGGGGAGTGTTCATTTCAAGGTTTCATGGTCGGTTTTCTTGTGTATAATTATGATAGTTCACAAAAAATAGAAAATAAAAATCCATATTTATTTTTAAATTGTGTTAATTTATTTCCTAAAATTTAAATGTTCCCATATATCTTTTTCATTTTTTACATGATATGATTCATTAGATAAAACATTGATGAACAAATTATATGTTTTATAGGGAAACTTTGGGACAATAAGGAAATATTATAGATTTGTTCAATAAAATATATATTATTTCAATAACATTAAATATGGTTTAATACATTTTTTTTGAACATAAAAATGGTTTTATGACAAGTCTTAAATGTGTTAATGGAAAATGAAAATATGTCTACCAATTAGGCGGTGAAATGAAACCACACAACCAATGTTTTTTTTGAATAAAAGTAGAGGTGAAGAAGTTTGATGATGGATAATCTGTGAAGAAATGTCACATTGGATAGTCTATTTGAGGAAAGGATAACAAATGAAAAAAAAGATTAAAAAAGAAAGAGGGAGGGTTTTAACTATTCACTATGTTTTCCATGAAAACCATTTTATGGCACTTATAAATGGACTTTTAGTGAGAGAAAAAAAACACAACAACGTTAATGTGTTTAGGAAGTTATTTTAGTAAAATATAAGTCATAATTATTTCATATTAATTGTGATGGAACGATTTGGTGATGGTGGTATTTATACTAGGAGGAGAGCGGTGTTTTGGGATCGTTTTATTCAGTTGTTTATTATTTTGGCTCAAGTCTATCTATAATGTTAATTATTGGGATTATATATAGTAAATAACGAATTTACGTTTGAAATAATAAAATATTACCTAATCCAAACATCATCCATGACTCAATAATTCATGTATTTGTTACATTATGCAAATTTCCGTATTTTTCAATTCACTATAAATTCAAAAAAAATTAACAATTGCAGAAAATCAATCAAACCATTATTTTATGTATAGGTTTAAAATTTGGACACTATTTTATGAAAATATTTTTCTAAATATTATTAATTTAAATTTTAATTTAAATCATCATTTATTAAAAAAATACTAATTTTAATATAATAACCAATTTTGTCACAAATTGAAAAAATTAAATATGGTCACCTAATATTATCTTATATCTAGAATAAAAAATATATTAATTTAAGATTCTATATTATGAAAATATTTTTTAAAAATAATATAATTAATTATAAAATTGTACATAAATAGTTATGACTTATAAAAAATCATAAATTCAATTTATCATTTTTGAAGCAGTTATTTACTAATACCAATTTATAAATATATCACATTTTCATTTATAATATTCCAACAATTTTATTTATACATTCATAGGAGAGGTAACTATTCTATTTAATGAATTTTTATTCATAAGGTTCATATTACTATTCAATAGTCATGTTACCCTTCCATCAGTATACATTCCTTAATGTTAGAAATATCTATTATTTCATACATTCTCGATTTATAAAGTTATTATTGTGTTATATGTGATATTTGACTGTGATTTATAATACATTAAATTATAAGAAGGTAATTTTCATTGATAATATTCTGGGACGTTATAGTCTTCCCCCATTATTAATATTTTTCCCAAAAATTTCATTTTAAATTTTGAGTTAATGAAATGTGTGGGTACTTCTCCTTCAATACTTCCTCTGACACCCATGATTCCTCTTCATACATATGGATTTACCATATTACTTTGTCCATGTCAGCAGTTTTTTAAGTATAGAATTAACTCTATAGTCCATGATCTTCATTGTATTCTCTTCAAATGATAGATCATTCTCTATATGTACCTCCTTTAGATTCAGAACATGTGGGAGATATTGTATGTACATCTTTAAAGGGGATTTTTGGAATACATCATGTACTTGAGATATTGTAGGTGGAAGTGTTATTTGAGAGGACAAAACATCAAATCAATCAATAATATCAAATGTGAAATGTAGTTAGGGCATAAAATTTCATCTCCTTACAAATATCATGATCCAATTCCATTGAGATAGGCATAAGAATACAATTTCTACAACCGTAAACTCTCGGACCCATCGGTGATTTTCTATAATGATCTTCTATCGACTTCAGGCTGCTTTAATGTTTTTCTTAATTGTTTTTTTCTTTTTCTACCATATCATCGACAATTTCAGGTCCTTGTATTTTATGTTCACAAATTTCATCATTTCATTCATGTGTTATTTATATTTTTCCATAAAGGGATTCTTATGTGTCCATTTGGATGAACGATTGGAAACTATTCCTTTAAGAGAACTAAAACAGAGGTATATATTGGTCTCGTCCTCCATTGAATTCTATAGAACAAGATCACAACATGTATTCTAGTGTATGTATAGTCTACTATGATTGACCATATGTTGAGCATGATTAGTCGGACTTAATTTCAACTCTGTTATTAGAGCATGTTTGTTACTTTTCCAAAACACATAGGTAAATCACATATCTCTATATGATAAAATCGATAGTGATACTCTATGTAGCGTCACCACTTCTTTGATGTATGACTATGAAATTTTATAGAGTGATAAGTCATATAAAATGTTGATAATATGAGTTTTTTTGTAGTACAATTCACAATGACCCATAATTAATTGTTTTCTATTGATGTTTTTTGAAGTTAGATGACAATAACTATGGTGATGTTTTCCTATTTCCATGTTTGAATGAGTAATGTTTTCATCATTCCATTAGAAATTTTCTTTCTCATGATGATCGACTAGGCACATTTATGTAAATTTAGTTATCTCATTATTCATATTCTCCCACCAATAGTTCCATTAGAAGTCAAAATACATCTTTTTTCTCCCATGTAGAATATAGAATGTTGATATAAAAATTCCATTCAAGTGATCTTTCTTTTTCTTGAGGGTTTATAGAAAGAATAATATTCACTAAATCATATGACTCATTCCTCGTCAAGTTAGAACTTTGAGGATTTAACCATTTTTATAACTACCTCATTTTTATGAATTTGACCATTTTTTAATTTAGAATCCTTTATTTTATCCATTATTAATGGTGGATATATCATTTTTTATGTTAAAGATAATGATCCTTATTTAATTTTTCCAATTTCTAACCATAATAAATATAATAAGATTTTATCATTCTCAGTATTAATCATTGATATTGTTCCATGGTCTTTTCTACATAGATAATATTCCACTTTATTTTCTTTTCCAGTATGGTAGTGGATTATGTAGTCATAATCCATAATGATCTATAACCATATTCACTGGCTCATATTATGGTATTTTATTGTGAATATATATTTTATTATCTTTTGGTAAATATATATTTTCTTCTATTTTGATCAATATATATCACACAATTGTCACTACTGAGTTAATATCTCTATATTTTTATGGAAATATCATAACATTCAACTCCAGATCAATAATGGGAGTATTTTACTATGGATCATTCAACATTCCTTGAATATTACTATTAATATTTCATTTTTCATTAGTATATCTCCAAATAAATTCATTGAATCATATATATATACAATAATGTGTTCCCCACATGTAGGTAGTGTGAGCACTGGTGTAGTGATAATATTCTTTCCAAATATTTGAATTAGTCTCACATTCACATCCCACAAAAAACATTACTCCATTATGATTCAACATGGTTAATGGGTTTGAAAATTTTTATAATTTCTTATTATATTATGTAAAATTAATATCTAGACAATGTAAACTATGGATCTCCATTAAAAATATCAGTTACATATACTCATCAATTGAATTTTCCTTTGAAGGTTTAGTAGATGATTTTTTACTAGTGCTAACATTCCCTAAGAATGATATATCCTCTATCTTGAATTCATATTTAATATAATTTTCATGGATTTTCACACTTCCAAAATACTTTTATATTGTATTAATATTCTCATCACATTCATCCTTTCTCTTAGAGTATATCATAATATCATCCTTAAATATTGCCAATTTTTTATGTAATCTCCAATAACATTTTTCATTAAGACTATTAATTATTTTTCTGCATTAGTGATTCTGAAGGGAATCACAATGAACTAATATTGTATATAACTCCTTTGATAAGAAATAATAAATATATGGTTCTTCTACAACATCAAATGGTGATATCCTGACTGAAGGCCAACTATGGAGAAATAAATTCCACCCATATTGATTATCTAACTATTAATCTGTCCAAGGATATTAATTTTTATTCTTTATCATGATTTTATTGATCTCATGATAATCAATGAATAATCTCATTGATCCATTTACTTTCTTTATGGAGATGACCAGTGAACCCCATAGTGAATCCCATGGGCATATAAAACCCATATCCATATTTTTATTTAAATGATTCTTCAATTCGTCTAACTCAATTAAATATATTCTGTAAGGATTACTTGATATAATAAGATATCTTGGTTTATGTTTAATTAATAACAAAAATTCTCAGTCAGGATGAAGAAAAAATAAATCTTCATGGAACACATCAATGTAGTCCCTCACAATTGGCATGTATTTACTCATGATTCCATGTATTTTTTCAATCATTTTAGCAATATCTGATTCTAATAAGTCAATAATATACACCATTGATATGATGATTCTAAATTATATTTTTCCTCATTATTAGACATGCATAGAATTGGATGATTCCCCTTAATCTGATGAGTTATCTCTTTTCTAGAGAGTTTATGTTTTCTTCGTATAAATATGGTCAATCCATCAAAACAAATATCCTACAAATCCACTAATGGATGTAAAATGAGATTTTTTGGAGGTTCAATACCAAATAATTAATCATAGAGGAGTTATATACTTTGGATAAAATAATTTTCCCCATTTTCCATTTTATATATAAAAAAACCACTATATTTTGATCTAGTGTATTAATAATTCTAGTAAACTTTCATGATATGGAAGAATGTATGGAACTATAATCAAATAGCACAATTTTCATTCCTGAATAAATAATTATCATACCAATCACCCCGTCAATTTTGGGATCCACCTTAGTATTAGTGATATGATATTCCCTTCTTTTCTACCTTAGAGTTTGTTGTTGATTTCCATTTTCAACCCTTTTCATTGGTAATGGGATATCAGAACTCCCAAATTCATTGTAGTCAAAACACTACACTACAAGTTGAGTGTTGATTTGAACAATCATTTTCTCTTCCATAATGGTTGATTTTTTCAAATAAAATCGGAAGTAATTATCGATATGTCCCTCTATTCAACATTTGAAGAATCTTCTAGTTCCCATTAAGAAGTTCCCAAGAAACTTCCTCCCAAAAATTAAACATGGGGATATTGGTTTTCCTTACCATCATATTATCTATCTGTTTTTACTCCCATATAAAAGACTATTTTCATGTTTTTATATTTGGACCAACTAGACTATTGAGATTATGTGATGTCCATTTCACCCTTATTGGCACAACAGACAATCTCCCCATAGATATCGATGTCTCAAATATCGAATATTTTCCATAGACTGGGATTTAGTCCACTAATGAATTTATCCACATTGACTTTAGATTTCATTAAAATGATATAGTATTATCATGTAATATATTTAATATTTTTCTTATACACTCCGATAGAATCATATTCTTTATGATTTTGTTCGAGGAGCTAACTTTCAATCTTAAGACATATAGTTTGTAGAAAATTACCATTGAAAAAATATTTTCCTAAAATATTCCAATTTCAAGGAATAAATTTCCTCATGATACATTTTTTTATGATTGTCCACAATTTATCATTTACACCATAAAACTTATATACCACCAATATGTCATTATATTATCATGAGCATTGAATGAAAAGAGAATATCTAGTTAATGTAGTATATCCATTATTACAAAATAATGGTATTAGAAGATCCTTTATATATGGGAGCCCATTTTCATATATAGAATCAACTAAAATATGATATTTCATAGTATAAGTAGGGTGTTTCACATGTTCTATGCTCTTATTCATAACTCTAACTAGTTGATAATGTACTGTAATGATGTTTTAAGCTCTCGATTCTACCATATTATTAATTTTAATAGAGAAATATTCGCATATATTATCACACTTCTTGTCAGAATGGGTTCTAATATTTTTAGTCATTAACTAAGAGAAGAAATTAAAATTAAGGGTTATTGAATACATATCTAAAAATCAAATAAAATTTAAAAATTGAATAAATAAGAATAATCTTTTAAATGAAAATAATATCCAAACATTTGATTCCATGAGATTAAATATAAGTTATCTCTAATGATAAAAAAATCCCTAGGGTTCATAATAATATCTTCTAGTCCTAATATCTAATATTAAATAGATCATTATATGATACCAACTATAATATCCCAAAAACATTCCCTGTGTTATTACGTGATTTTAAGCATAATTTTCCATACAATACAAAAAATTTATGTTAAATTCTAGTGTTTTTGAATGATTTGCAAATGAAACTCAAAATATTTATATATAAAAAGACAAATTTATATTAATTATCTATAATAATGTACTAACTTCTTTGAGTTATTACATTTGAATTGAAAATTCAGGGGAATGCATAGAAAAAATGGATGAGAAAAAAACAAAGTAATGTAACAAAATTGAAATAAATCACTGCACATGGGTTATGTGGAATAATGTGATAACATAAAAAGGATTAGAATGGGAATAAACATATGGAATGATAATATATTGAAAATTTAATCATGTAATAATGGATACATAATAATGTTGAAATAAGATATGACATGAAATAAACAAGTTTCAAGGATATCTTCATTGAATCTATCACATGGAGGAAAATATCTCATAAAGTAATTATGTTTACTCTCTATCCCAAAATGATGTATTTCTTTAAAGGTTGGGGCTGAAGCCTCATTTTATGGTTAAAGAAAATACAAATTTTTTCTGGGTAGATGGAAACCCATTATATATCTCGATGGACCAAAGCCATGTGGCATGAATATAGGGCTTAAAAGCCCAATTTATTTCCCAAAGGGCCCTTTGGTGAACAGTTTGGCTATAGTACCCAGGCTGCTATAGTACCATCTACAGTACTGCCGCCACTTCAGTTCCAACTACAATGCCTCTGCTAGTACAGTGTCACCGCTACTACATGATGTATCATGAGACCAACCATTACCCATTTCATTAGAGAACTATCTAGGTTCACCATTATAACATTTCCATGTATATTTCGGCCACATGTAGAATCAAACATAAGGAATAAATATAAGGGTTACGCATGGAATGAAATAAGTGTCATAACCATGTCACAAAGTTTAAATAAATTGAATATCCTAATGGGTTCAATGAAATAATTTATTTAAATATTAAATTAAAAATAATAAGGGAAAATATGCATAAATAATGATAACTGATAATCAACATAATTAAAAACATCTAAAGAGAGTGATTATGAATCGTTAAAAATGAGCCACTTTAGTTAGAATTAAGGGGGAATATTAAATAACCATAAAAATACAAAGGAATTATTTTTGAATAAAATTATAGATGAAATAAGATATTTTATAATAAAAAAATTGTGATTTTAGAAAAATATTTATGTCCAAAAATATAGTATGTAGTGTAAAGTAAAATGGGTATGAAATTGGGAATTTCTCTTTAATTGGGCTTCCTTATTGGGATAAAATGACAAGGGGGGCTTATAAAACATGTATTTACTCATTAATGAGAGAATAATTTAGATAGATACATATTTTTGGAACATAAAAAATGATTTCAGTAGGATTATATAAGAATACTTAAGAATTGAATTGGTATAAGGAGAGAGAAATAATATCTTAAAGGGAGAATCAAGGTTATGAGAGAATCCCCTACCATATGTCCTAAAGTGTTCTATAGTTGGACGTAATGTACTGGATAAAAAAATAGATCCATTAATTAATTAATTCATAACAAACATTATCAGTTATTAATTTATTTCAATTTATTAGGTTATTTTATATCTATTTTAATTACTTATAATGTTTACTTTCATTTTTCTGGGAGTGTTTGTTTCATGGTATCATGATATGTTCACCCGTGTAGAATTGTGAATAGTCTTATAAAACTAAATAAAACATCCAGAACTAGAATAAAATCGTAAAATTTTATTTTCAAAAATTGAAAACTTCCCAATTATCATTTTAGTTTTTTACATGGGGGTGATTCATTTGATATTTCGTTAATCAAAATTATTTTTTTATTTTGGCTAGTTTTTCAACCATCATTAATTATTATCATTTTTTTTTAATAACTTAATATAAATGTAAATTAAAATTAAATATTATTATTACACATATTACCATATTTTTTAACCTTAAAATAGTTTTATTTATATCCATGGAGGTTGTAATGGAAAAGAAAACTCATCATCCACGAAGGTGGTGAATCGACACATTATAGTTGATGAATTCATTTTTAGAAAAAACATATTAGAGAAAAGGTTATTGATTCATATTAAATTAACTAAAAAAATATTATTTATATTATACATGATTTTTCATGTTATTTAGATCAGGTAAGATAAGGGGGGATGAGAAATTAGGTGAAATTTATAGAGGGGAGGGAGGGTTTTACTTCTTTAGTGTCAACACCTTGAGAACCTCCATAAGAAATTAGAAAATGTATTTTGGTGAGACTATAAATATGATACATTACTAATGAGTTTTGGGAAAGGTATTGGTTATAATATAAACAAGAAATATTGGTTTGATGTTTTGTGGGTAATATTTGGTGAGGGGTGGTATTTATAGTTGGAGGAGATGCGTGTTTTCGATTATTTTATTCATTATTTTATTATATTGGCTCAAGACTATAACTAATTTTGATTCTTATGACTATGAGTAGTAACATGACCACGTGAGTTCAAACTAATGGATGATTACCTTATCCAAATATCATCTATTACACAATAATTCATGTATTTGTTAAATACCATAAATTATTGTATTTCACTATTCACCAAAAATTCATCTATTTTAGAAAAATCCAAAAATTCAGCCTATCCATTTTTTATGTGTAGATTAGAAAACAAGACTATATTTTTTGAAAATAATTTTCTAACATGAGGCATGTATTTTCTAATTAAAAACAATATTTATTTAAAAATGATTTAATATTATTACAGATTTAATGACACCTTAAAAAATTGATCATGGTTTAACAAAATTATCTAATAATTATAAGAATACAAAATATTAACTTTTAAATTTTTTATATGATTTTTTAAATATTTCTATATTTAATTATAAAATTTTATATTTTCATTTAGGAATTATGTACATTTAAACACTTATTTAATAATTTTAAAACATTTTTTTACTTATTATAAGATATAAATATATTATATTTTCTTTTATAAGATTCATCAATTTTAATTATACATTTTGAGTTGTGGAGACTATTCTGTATGTCGAGTTACTATTCTTAATTTTCATATTACTATTCCAATTATTATGTTACTCTTATATTAGTATAAGTTCATTAATTTATAAAAAAACATTTTATTTCATTAATTAATTATTTTTAAATATTATATTGTGTCCCTTACGTGATATTATGTTATTTATAATATATGACATTATTAGAAGGTAATTTCCATTGATAAAATAATGTGTTGTTATAATGTTCTTTCCATATTATTGGTGGATTTAAATAAATAAATGTAAATAAGAGATTACCATTGTTTAATTATTTCAATGTCATATCTATCACTCATGTTAATTCAATCAAAACTTATTTCCTTCCTTGTTGAGTGTGGAAAAAATGACATCTCCTCGTTTAGTGGTTGTTCATCACATACATGATTGATGTTATCATCTTCCCATATAATTTAATGTAATGAGTAATATATATGTATAATAATATATGCAATATTATATATATATATATATAACCTATCATTATATATAGCTATAAGAGGTAGTGATTGAATAATAATATCTTCTGTTCATGAGTAGGTAGTCCACTGTATACACAAATGATAAATTTATATCAAATTTGATGAAGGATGAAATAAATATAGGTGTACAATTTAAATAAAAAATAATTAAAAAATTTAGTAAAATGAAGAGGTTTTTTATAATAATATTTAAAAATATTTTCAGGACATGGAGAATGAAATAAAACAATACATTCTGTTTGGGAATTTACAACATTTTTAGATAAATTCTTCTTATTTCCAAAAAAATCCTTATTATGTTGAATACATGACCAATATATATATTATAATATGAGATGATATTTTTAGGTAATTTATTCCTCTAATATTTTTTCAAAAAAAATGGGTTTGGAAGTGTGAATAGGAGATAATATGTGGTGTCCTTTTATAAGTGAGGTTGGTAGAACAATTATAATTTTTTGTTATGAAAATTAGGTACCCACGTTATTCCCAAGAATAAATGAACCATAATAGATATATTTCTTAAAATGGAAATTATAAGCTATAAATATATTCATATAATGGGTTTTGAGAATGTTTTGGTTCATTTTTAACCCATATCATTTTTTTAACCCCATTGAAAACACAATTTTTACTTTAACTCTAGTGATATTTATTTTATGTTTTTACTATTTATTATTTTCAAAAAAAAGATTAACATTTTTTATAATTAAATTATCCTGATTCTTAATCTCAAATAGTTTTTAAAAATTCCATTCATAGAGGTTTCAATTATTAATAATATAAAAAACCGACATATGTGATGAGAAATCACTTTTCTAAAGAGAAATTTATCAAAAGATAAAAAAAATTCATATTGAAATTCAACATAAAAATGATTTTTTTGATGTAAATTGTATTAATTGATATATAATAAAACATGTTTTAATTTAAAATTAAAAATTAAAAATGCACTCAATAAATTATTCTAATAAAAATTTAATTTTCAATAAAAATTATTATTTTTCATTAATCATTGAAAAAATAATCTTTTCAGAAAAATACCAATACAACAAAGTAAGATAATTATGACATACTAATTTCAAAACAATATCAAATTTATTTTCAAAAATAATGAAAATTTATTTTTATTATCGTATAAAAAAAATAAATTAATTAATTTTTTTAGAAAATATTATCTTCAAAATAAGTAATGAAACTCTCAAAAATTAGATATTTTGTTATCAATATGATTTCTTTATATAATCCCATTTTCTTAATATGTAATTTTTTCTTATTTTTATTAATTTAAACTATTTTAAAATCTAGTTAATAATGCTATTTTTTAATAATAATAATAATAGTATGTCATGGTTTTTTAAACAATCTATTTTGTGTAAAACAATATATCAATGAAATTTAATTTATTTGAAAAAATAATTTTCAAAAAAACTCAAGGGGATACAATATACCTTCTTAAAATTAATTTCACCATCTCAATTATATAACATTAATATGAACATGGGAGGATACTTCTACATCATTATAACCTCAATTTACCACATAGTTTCT
The DNA here is from genome assembly GCA_963277665.1 of Viscum album. Lineage (NCBI taxonomy): Eukaryota > Viridiplantae > Streptophyta > Magnoliopsida > Santalales > Viscaceae > Viscum > Viscum album. The sequence goes on from OY728145.1 coordinate 452,575,785, forward strand.
ACAAAACTAGTAGTTTCTACCCACAAATCTGGCAAGGGGTGGTCTTGTCTCATTAGAAATTCTCTAATTGTTCCAAAATCTCCATTGTTTTTTCCTCATATTATTTATCCTATTCCATAGGTACAAACCACGATTTTAGTTAATTTGAGGGATCATTTGTGTAGTTACTCCTAAGAATCACATGGAACACATCATGATGTTGAGAGAGGTTTATTGAACTTTCTATCTAAATGTATTTCATTCTAATAAGATCGTTAATTAAAATGGACATACATGACTAGTTCGTATCATTCACTTATTTCCAAATCACATTACCATATTATTTGGTGAAATTAATTGAAACTTTTTTAACCAATTTCAAATATCCAACCGTGTCGATGATTAAGAACATAAATTCCATGACAACAATATAATACACTTCAGTGATGTTGAATGGAACTAACCAAATAATCAATTTGATCAGATATCTCAGGTCCCAATATCATTCCCTCAAATACTAATTTCCATCATGTTTGTTCCCTACACTTCTTTCCATTGAGGGCTTCATAAGGGAAAATATAAATGATCGATTGGATGATACTCTTGTATGAAAAATCATCTAGTGGAATGTGTTGATCCCAAATATGTTTAAAATGAAGTGAAAAATATATCCACATATCCTCTGGGTCATAAATTATTCGTTCTAAATAACTAGACTTTATAGGATGATATGTTGTTTTGAAACCCAACAATATATCATGATCTTACTAATTAATTGTTTAGATCATTGAAGTAGACCTCAAATCCCAATCATATAAAATTGAATTTGGTACACCATTCTCATTACCAATTTTTTATTGTATATCCTGAAAAGTAGATCCCCAGAGAAATCTTCACTATTAGTAATTAATTTTTCTTACTGTGTAAGGAGATCTACTAAAACCCATATATCATTATTTAGGTTATTTGTTATGGGTTTTATAATTAAAAAACTACATTTTAATGTTTTCCAATATCTATTCTTGTTTTTTAATGGATATTATATACCATTATACTTTTGTCTCCCAGCCATAAAATGCTGATGTACCAAGATCAAAAATAAAAACTCTACACTCTCTCTCTTCATTCTAACCAACCATAAATACTCTTTCACATACCTATTAATCATCATACTTCTAGAATGAATTCACAATGAAGGACAAAGACCATCCCGTAATAAATCATTCTTCAAATCATGTATGGAAAGTACACCTGTATTATTCCAGAACTATATCTTTCCATCATGATCATTGTTAATCTTAGTAACATTTATAATATTATTTTACAGATATTTATAATACATATTCAACTATTTAATCTTCATATGGATATATTGTTGAACATTCAATTGAGGAAGATAAAATTTAGCCTCTTCATCCTTGATTTCTAGATCGATCCTTATAAAATTAAAACGGATCATTTTTATCCTCATCATGTATAAGCTAACATGATCCTTTTGACATAAACCACCATCCACATTATTTTATGTCACAAGGTAGTAATGTATTGAGTTGTCATAATATTTATTCAGATTTAACAATATTATCTGGTGTATATTTCTCTCATTCAAGGGAATCATATAAAGTAAATTTTTTATTCATTTTGTAGTTCACATTTTTTCATTATAAAAATACCTCCATATTGTTAATAAAAATTTATCGTACCTAACTCCAAATCATGAGTTGGGTAATTTTTCAAATGATCCATCAAATTTAATGAGGAAAATTATATTACAATAACTTTCAAAATAATAACACATTATAACCCCTTCTTTGATGAATCATTATAGATTAATAAACCATCTCCATTACATGGTATTTTAAGTACATTTGTACTGACTAATATTCTATTTAGTTCCATGACATTTTCCTCACAATCATCACTCCAGAGTAACTATATCCCTTATGAATTATCATGGTCAAATGATTAGATATTCTTGAAAAATTATCTCTTTTTTAAAATGTCTATCTAAACAAATTAAACTATGGATCGTAGACATTATTTTTGGTTTGGACAATCATTAAATAGCCATTTTCATTGATGGATCTATATATATACCTTTATATAAGATTGTATGACTCAAAATATTATGCTTTTTCATCCAAAATACATATTTTAAATTTTTTCCAACTTTTTATCCCTACTTATTTTCATTAGTAAAATTATTAAGTGAACATTATGCTCTCCTTGATGTTTGAATAAATAAAAACATCATGTACAATGAAAACCACAAAATGGTAAATTTAACATCAAAAGACACTATTCATTAATTTCAGTAAGGTAATTAATGTATTAGTAAGACTAAAAAATAACTATATATTCATAGTGGCCATACAATTTGATAAATATTTTCATGGTTATATCGTTATTTTTTATGATCAATTTATGTCAATATCGAATGATGTTACATTTTTCATAATTTTTGTTCTTCAAGTTGTTGATTAAATGTGTCATAAATAAGGGAAAAGCGATATTGTTTTTTTATATTTTTTATCTCCTGATAATCAATACATGGCTACATCGATCAGTCTTTCTTTCAAAAAAGGAATAGGTGCACCCATGTTAACACATTAAGGTGAATGAATCCATTATCAACAATATCATGAAGTTTATTCTGTTATTTATATAACTCAATAGAGAAAATTATACAAGTACTCGTGGAAACATAAAATATCATTTTAATTCTTACATTCTCACTCACTAAGAGATGAAAACATCTTTCATGTATCTGTGGACAACCCCATTCACGAAGTGATTCCACTCTCTCTTTTATCAAAACTCCAAATGTACTATAAATATAATAATATATAAAGGAAAAATATGTTATTTATGATGTTATTATTATTCAAGAATTAGATAATAATATATAACACCATACAATAATGATTATTAGAAAATTGAAATGTCTCTCATTCGTATGTACTACCTACTATCTTTATGATCATAACACATATCATTTTATAATATCAAATTATTAATTGATCCTAAAAATTATAATATTTGAATGAATATGATAATTATTTAATATTTTTATTATATATATGATATTACTGTATTATATTCACAAGAACCACGTCATTCATAAGAAATAATGAATGAGAAAAATTGAAATTAACCCCCAAAACAATGGAAATAATGGATGATTATTAATGAAACGTTAATAAGATGATATGAATGGTTTAGATATGATATTATTATTATTATTATAGTTATATAATAAGTTAATATGGTTTTTAAAACCAAAATACTAGTGGTTAAACCACATTTAACATGAAGGGAGCCTAAGCTATGAAATTTCTAAACTCAATTTTAATTCATTGGGTTAAACTTCTACTTGCTTGATTATGTTGTGAAAATATTTTTCCTATAATAAAAATTAATTATTTTATGTGGTATCTATATTTTTTTGGGATTTATATTTTATACAAATAAAAATTTAATTGATTAATCCCCACTTTAATGATATGATCTTAATATGAAATTTCAGGTATCATTTTTATTTATGGAGGAATATGCAAATTCACTACTCGTTTCTATTGTGTGATGTATATACTACACCATTGACATGGTATATCCTGAATACCATTCCTTTCATGATATTTAATTTTTCATATATTGTAAATACTTAGTGGAGATTATATTTAAAAATATTACTAAATCATTATTGGCTATTTGTCTCAATTGGCCTTTTTTGATTTTTATGTCATGTTATACATCTATCCTTTTTATGATGTATATATAAAAATTCTATGAAAAATTATATCATGAATTTTTTTATAATGATATTTTAAGATTCATTTATTTTTATCCTTTCATTAGTATTACCATTCAATGTTACAAATGTGTTATGATATTTATATTACAATATCATCATTTAAAAAGATTATTTTGTATTAAGACTGCAATGATGAATCCTTTGCCTCTACCTCTCATAAATTCTTATGAATTTTCTTCTATGATAGTTATTAATGATATTTTCATGTAATGTTTCCATTTTACACTCTAAAATAATTTAAATAAATTATAAAATGTATTTAAGAAAAATAGTATGTATTTCTCTATTCGATTGAAAACACTTTTAATACCAATACCATGTTTTCTTGAAAATATTTCAAAATTATTATATGGATTATTCAAACTAAATTAAATAATTATTTTTAGACAATTTGTTTACTTTTACAAAATAAGTTTCTACAAATATTCATGTATATTTTTAAATAATTTCTGTTTGGATGTTACAGAACAAGTGAAAAGAATATTTATTTTAACATGTACCGCATTAATGGAATATTATACCATCATGAAAATTATTTAATTTGATGCTTCCATTATATGTTTTCAAGATAAAGTTTAATGTATGTTATTTTAAATGTTATAAAATGTATTTTTTTTAATTTATTGGATATTTTCATCACGACATATTATAAATTGTTTTTTAAAATTACATATATGATTGCATGGTTGTCTTTAAGGAAAAGTATTTTCACAATATAATTTCATATTTTTAGTTTCTAAAAATTAGTTTTTAAATTATAAAAGGTTATTTTCATGAAAATTAAATTAATGATAATTTAATGGTATTCTAACTCATCAATGTTAACGGCAACTATTGTTATGTATACTATAGTATTGATATTGTTTAATGATTTGAAAACCATTCTTTATCATGATGGAGTAAAATTGTTTAAAGTATATTTTTATGGAACCTATTTCATTACCTTGGATTAATAATCTTTCATATATATTTTTACGGACCCCATTTTTTACATCGGGTAATTAAATTTAAATTTAATTATAATGGGACACATTTTATTTAAATGGGATAATCATGTTTCAAAGAGATTATTTTGGAACCCATTTGTTTCCATATGATAATCATGTTATAATGTTTATAATGGTAATTTATGAATTTATTGATTAAATAAAAGCACTATGTACTATATTCATTTTGTTGTTTATGGAGATTTATGCTATAATGGGTATGTCTAGATAACACGAAGTGTTCTTAATATTAACAATTGGTCGGTGCACTAAGATATAGCTCCAATAAATTGGAAAATTATTATATTCCTTATATAATTATATTGGAAGTCAATATTATGGTTATTGATTTTTAAGGGTTCATGAACTATTCCAAATGTTCTCTATAAATATGATATCCAAAGATAAAAAAAAATTTGATTATTTATTCCATAGGTTTATATTGTTTCCTTTTATAAATATTAATACGATATTGATCATGATTATTCACTCCTAGTAATCATGATTGTTGAAAATCCTTATTCCATGTTCCATGATTCATGAATCAGGAATTTATTGGTATGTTTTCTTGTATGATTCACAACTGTACTATGTTTATATCGTTATTCCATTATTCACTTATTATATTAAATGATTGAATTACCTTACTAATGCATATTTTTGACTTTAATAAAAAAATTAACCCACTATTGATACGATTCCTTTTCCATAGGTTATAATGAAATGATCAATTATGAATTATTTTTATAAGGTATTTTATATAGATGGAGTTTTTGACCAAATATGAAATTAAAAATTACTGGATTTTTTTGACAAAATACTCATTGGAAAATATGGGTATTATTTTTGTAGGAGTTTGTACTAATTATATATAATAATAAACCGAAAATATCCTTGAGAATGTATGTGATACAACATTTAATTTTTATGTTATATGTTTTTTATAGAAAACAATTGGTCCCAGTTATTAGTATCAAATATGAAATATACTTTTTATGATTGAAGTAACTAATATGGGAGTACTAGTTGTAGGTTTTTTATTTTATATTAGAGGAATGGTTTGAAAATCCTTGGATATTATGATATTATGATATGAGGTCCTCTTAAGAGTTATAGATACCATCATAGGTTTTTAATATTGAGGACTACCTTATTTTCATTGTCATAGACGCACATATTGAGGATTTAATTGATGAGATATTAAATTTTTTAATCAAAAATTTGGGGATGATTTATTCTATTAAATTATATTTAATTATTTTATTTAATGTGAAGTACAAATTTACATTTTCTTAAATATTATTTTAGGTATTGATAAGTATCTTTGTTTACAAGATCATCTATATTAATGAAATTATGGGATATCAAAATTTATCGTGTATATATTTTTGGGAATGAAAAGCGATTTTGTGACTAAGTGATTAATGTTAATAAAACAATAGGTAGAAATTTTTTTTAAATGGAGGTGAAATTAAGTAGATAACATTTTATATTAAAACATGTTATATTATCTAGAATTATTAGTAATGATTTAGATTGAAATTTTGGTATAGATATTTAGTTTTTGAGATTACTTAATTATTTCTGCATATAAAGGTTTAATGAGTTTGGAAATTATCATACCATGTTCTAAACATCTTTTATTTTTGTTAACATCAATAGATGTGTGTAATATATTTTTATCCTTTTAATGGCTATATGATCCTTTAATAGTTGATTTTTAATGCTTTAGGTATGAAAATTTAATCTTGAATACTCATTGTTTGAAATAAAAATAAAATATTCTAGTTGAAATTTGATAATGGATGAAATTGTACATATCACATCAGTATAGTTCACTATGATTTTATAAAATATGGTGAAATAATTCCTTAAAATTAGGAAATGACCATGAAACAAAAATGTAATCTTACTTTATGTGTATTCAATAAATTAGATAATCTTTTAAGTTATATTAGATTTATGGTTTTGAGGCCTTAATCATTTTATTGATCATTAAATTTTTTTAATCAATGTCCTCTATCATTATCCGTAATTATTTTTTCTTTTACATCATGTATGAATATTTAGTTCCCATATATGTTCTACTATTTATAATCTCATTTTATTTTATTCCCAATGACCATCATACTTAATATTCAAATTTATCAAGAAAATGTTTTATTATCCATTTTAACATTGTGTGTTTATAACAAAAGTTTTTCAAATTTATATGATTTCATTACCAACATCATTTTTAAATTTAGAAGATGTAAGTTATTAATGGGGGATAATATAACACCTTGATATTATTATGTTATATTGTGTATTCAACATGCTATACTAATCATAATTAACCCATGATATATATTATCATTATTTTCAAACCTATAATTGAGTAGGTGTGAATAATATTAACTGAATTACAATATATATATATATATATATATATATTACTGAATATAAATTATTGAAAAATATTATTTAATAATCAATCAATTTTTTTGTAAATTAATTTTATTCTTCAATATATGTTTACATCAAAAAGTGTTTTTTAAATTTTTGTAAAAAAGAACTATTATAAATAATTTTTTATAATTTTTGAAAATATATTTGGAAAAAATATATTTTTTTCTAAATCATATTATCAAAATTTATCACTATAGAAATTTTTTTACTATAAGGAAAATATTTATTTTTCATGAGTAGTGAAAATATACATATTTTGGAAGAATGGTCATTTTTTATATAAATTAATTAAATTAAAAGAAAAAAATATTAATAAAATTTAGAGTAATATATGTATTATTTAGTTATATTTATTCAATTTTATGAAATTCTAATCATCATTATATTGTATTTTAGAATAATTTTTTTGATGGATTTTTTTGAAACTGATGTAATGTGAATAAGGTTTCCCTTCATCAATTAATTAATATAATCCTTAATTTGGAACGTTTAAAATAAAATTTATAGACTATATATATGTAAATTTTAATTTATATTTATAAAATTATTAAAATTAGACATGAATTTAATATAAAGTCATATTGTGCTTGAAATAAATATATTTCTCAAAACCCCACTTTCTTATCGCTTATGTAAGTTTTTTTAAATAATTTTTTCAAAATAAATAAAATATTATTAATAATATTAAATTAATTATCAAAATTATATTTTCAGAGTTATATTTGAATTAATTTTTTTTACTTGTTTTTAAATATTTTTTCCAATGATTAGTTAAAATAATTAATTTTAATTGATAATTTTATTTTAATTCAAATTATTTATAAATATATAATATATTTAATATTGGTTTTAAAGTAAGATAATTTCAATTATATATCATTTAATTCAATTTAGATAATTTTTTACAATTTCATATGGACATTGGACATTTTATAATTGTTATCATTTGAACCTTTTCTATTTAAAAACTTGTTTTCTCATCATGTATGCAGAATTAATTTGATTTTAAAATTTTTCACTTCATTGAGATGAATTTGGGAAAAGTAATATCAATGTCACAAAATATTAATTTTTATTATACAAAAATTTATTCTCAATTTGTGTCCAAAATAAATAGTGATAACAATAAAACTAAACTATCGTGGTTAAGGTAAAAATGGGTTTACCATACCTTAAACTAAAATGATAAGGATTTAAATGGCCTAAACACATGTATAAAATAAATTTTATTGACATATTTAATCATTGTACCATATATGATCTAATATTGGATATTATTGGATCCTTATGACATGAAAATGGACTTGGGTGAAATTTATTCTTTCCAAATATCAAATGTTTTCCACTCACCTCACAAAAAAATAGCACACCCCCTCACATCCTCTCTTCACAACATCGGACCTCATTTCTTCTACCAAGACATGCCAGAATAACTTCTAAAATTCCATATTATTTTATGATAATAGTTATTAATTAAATAAATAAAATTAATAAAAACATTTGGTGAAAAAATAATAAGTTACCTGAAGAATATGTAATGTTATTCAACGAACATTTTTATATATTTATTCGTTCTTATCATTAAATTTTTATTGAAACATTATTTTATAAAACTATAATTATATTAATCATATTAGGATATTATTATTTTCATTTAACAACCTAAATCATTATCAAATTCCCCAAAATGTGTTATGAAATCATCATTTCTCTGTATAGAGTACTTCAGCCATACGAACTGATATAATTCTTTTTTTAATTTGGACCACACACTTTTGGGTATGATGATGTATATAGAGTATATATTTGATATCTATAACATTATTCTACATATTGGGTCATTTTAAATTATATTTATTTTAATTTCCATTATTTATTGGATATGATAATGTCTTTTATGTGTACAGAGGACTGCCCCACCGTGATATGATGCGATTCATTTTTCACTAACGCTTTTCATAGAGGTAATAATGATAATTTTAATAAATATATGAGATATAAATGGAAAAATACCCATATTATTAACATATTTATCAATATTTAAATCTATTATATCCTTTTCTTTTTTATTTTTGACTCACAGATTTATGATATCATCTGTCATGTATGTGTGGGATATCGCCATCACAAAGTGATGTGGCTCCCTCTTTTTTCACAACACTACATTGCTGAAATATATAAGTATATTTAATGATATAAAATTTTATTTATTATGATTATGATCATAATGGAAATATAAAAAATTAATTACCTCGTTTTCATAGAGGTTATTGGAAAATGGAAACTTTAATCATTCGTATGTACGACATGCCCTCTCCATGATGGTAATATAATTAATTTTTTTTAAAAATATCATAAGTGGTTTAAAAAGGTATAATTTATTTATAAATATGATAATTATATTATGATTATTAATAGATATATATTTTAAATATGTTATATTCATATGAAACAAAATAATCGTAATAAATTATGAATGAGAAAACAAGGTAGTCAACCACAAAAATGATGAAAATAATGAATTATAATTAATGAAAAGGTGATAAGAATTTACAAAATGATAATATGTGATATTAGAAATATTTATATGGTTATTTTATATGTCAATTAGATTTTTATAACCACTATATAAGAGTTTAAATAATTTTTAGTAAAAAAGAAGTATAAGGTAAGATATTTATTAAATCAATTTCAATTTAATGGGTTAAATGTATACTTTAATGATAATATCTTTATAAAACAATGGTATTAATTAAATATTATTATTTTATGTAATATATAATATTTTTTATATTTAATTAAATTTGAAACTAATAATCAATTCATTTATTAATCCCCACTTCAATGATATAATCATTATATGGGTTTCTAGTCTATCATTTATTTCTCAAAGAAATATTCTAATTAACCACTTATTTCATTTGTGTGGTGAATATTCTTCCCCTTTAACATTATATAATAAATAAAATAATTTTCATGACACTTGATGCTTCATTTAATGTCATCATTTTTTAAGTATTACAATTCAAAATATAACTAAAGTAGTAACTGACTTTTTAATCAATTTTCATTAGTTGAGACATATGTCATGTTATGCAGAAATGATCATTTGTGGGGATTATATACATCCCTTTTTAAATTTAATATCATTACTTTATATATTCTTATGATATTTTAATATTCTAGAAATTTTTCTATTTCATTGGGATTATTATTCAATATTACCAATGTGGAAAATGTTTTCTATTACAATCCCATCGTTAATCATTATTTTTTTACTATGTCTCAAATGTTGAATGCCTAAGATATTAATAACATTTATTATCACAAAATATATTATAATCCAGTTAATAATATTATTTTCAAGTAATTTTTATTATTTCATCTCATGGGTACAAAAAATAAATGAAAAATGTTTTTTATGAAAAACCGTATAATTTTCTCACTTTGGTCGAAAAAACATTCTTATACCAAACCATGTTTTCTAAACAATATTTTTAAATGTATATATATAATTTTTAAAATTATTTATTAAAAAATTATTTACACTTGTTTTATTTTAAAAATAATAATGCAATCTTTATGTCATTTTTTAAACATTACACATTTGAATTTTACTGAAAATATAAAAAGAATTTTTCTTTTCAGGTGTACAAAATAAATATACATTTCCTCTTTTATGAATAATATTTTGTTCAAAGAATAAATCATTATATTCCAAATCAATTTTTGAAGAATTTTTTTTTAATTTCTGTTAAAAGTTTGTTTTAAAAATCAAAAAAGAACTTTTCCTCGAGAAATTTCTTAAATGATTTTTAAATATTCTATTATATGTTTCTATTGATGTCTTAAATGGTAATTATTGTATCATCATATGATGAAATTTTTTAAAAAAAATTGATTTTTCATAATGAAAATCTTATTCTCTTCTAGAATTCAATTTGAATTTTATTTTTATTTTCATTAATTAACATCAATAACCCTTTATATAACTTGGGATCCAAGTGGATATTTTGTAATGATAGAAACCTCATTTTTTTCTCTTGTTTTATTTATATTGTTTCAAAAATATTTTTATGGAACTAAATTCATTATAATAGAGTAATAATGTCTCAAACATAATTTTATAGAATTGATTTCTTTTCTAAAGGGTAATTGTTTTTCTATGATACTTTAATGGAACCCATTTATTTTGTATGGGTCAATCATGTATTAAAAAATATTGGTATGGAACCCATTTACATTCAATGGATTAATCATGTTATAAAATGTTAATTATTTCTTTATTGTGAAATTAAAACACTATATACATTATTCAGGTTATGGATCATTGAAATTTTTTATGTGATGGGTGCACCCAGATTGCATTGTGTGAGACCGATATATATAAAATTATGGGTACACCCAGATAGTACTCTAATGAAATAGTTAATGATTATCTTCTATGAAAAATTATATTCTATATCAAATTTCTAGTTATTTTATTTGATAGTGAATTGTAACTATTCTATGTAGTTGAATTCCCTAGATATCAAGACATTTTATTAATGTCTTCTATTGGTTTATTGTGTATCATTTTATCAATTTTAATATCAAATTTATTATGATTATTTATTATGATGAATTATGATTATATTTATTTCTTATACTATGATTCATGTTTAATTATATAGTAATTTTTTATTTTATCATTTATGATTCTCTTAGGAACTCTGATTATTTGATTATGCTATATTGATCTTCTTGTTTTCATAGAAGAAATGCACTTTTTAATAAATATGGTTATCCTTATTAGGAATTTTAGCTCACCCAAAATGTGTTTTTTAACACCAGTTTATCGAAAAATGATTTTGAACTAATTATATATAGAATTTATTTCACATGGATGATTATGTTTCTATAATTCTAAATAATAAAAGACAGGTTAAATAGAAAATTTTCAATTAAATAACATGCTATTTTTCTGAGTATTTTTTCTGTATTCCCAAATACTCTAACCCTAAAATTTCCCTAAGAATATAAGTGACCCATTTATTCCTTCTGATGTTGTACAGTTTTGGTGTAAAAAACATTGGTTCACAATAATCAATGCCAATGCCTGATTCTCGCTCAAATTTACCCAAAAGATGAAGGGAGGATGGTCCTTGTAGTCTACTTTGGGTTGTCGAATCCTCAGAGACCTAAGAAGTACCTACAGACACATGCATTCTATGGATTGTTTTTGGCAATGGAGTGGCCAACATAGGTTGATTTCAGATGGTTTTAAAGGATCACTAGCATATTTTAGTTAATTCAAATTAAGGTGATGATTTGATCCTAGGTTATTGCTCGGGGTGGATTGGATGAATTCCCTTTTTAATGATTTCAATTTCTTATAATTGAGATAGATTCATTTAAGAAGATAAAATGAAATCATCACTTATTGTTTAATTCCTACACACCCTAATAATAATCACCTATACACTTGAAGGATCATTGTTTTGATCACTCAAAGGTAGAGGTTCGTATTACTACTTGAAATGTGTGACCTTAAAATCAATAAGGATGAAGAGGTTTTAAAATCATCAAATAAAAAATCTCATTTAAAAGAAGTGATTAGCCATTAATGGAGTGATAAATAACATCCAATACAGCCCCTTTCTACTCCATTGGATCAACCCATAAAAGAGTTAGCCCTCCATTGATGACATGTCTTCAACGGAAGCGGGAAGTAGGCATATGAGTGTGGAATTGAATAAGTAAAAACAACAACAATAATCGATCACTCCTCCATTGTGTGATAAATATCACAAAGTATGGTGTGAATAAAGTCACACCTTGAACCAACGGTATCAATGAGATAAGTATAAGAACATAATAAGAGTAAAGGATGAACTTTTATTAAGAAAATAAGGTGAATTAAACAACTTCATTGAGAACGAAATGCGATTACAAACACAAAGCGGCAGCATAACACTACAATGATATGAAGAACCGAAGATGAAAAACTCCTTCACCACCACTACCTTAAATAGGCATTTTGGGAGTATTGGGTCGAGCCCCCAATAGTACAAAATCTCCCACTTGAGTATGGTAGGCCTAGGGTGGTGGAAAGTAAGGGAGAGGAGACTTTTCCACCCTTGACCCGAGGTGGCAGCCAGCTTGCTTCCACCGAACATACACGCTTGTAAGTCCTTCAAGATAGGAGAATTAGAGTGGGACATAGTGGGATAAAGTAGATCACTGCATGCCTCCTACCCACCTGTAAATTTTGGGCCCATTTGTAGATGTGTATTCGGTGATATGATTAGATTGGTGGACTGTTTTTCTGGGCCGTAGAATCTGGTCCAGAATTTTATCTCTAAATTGGGCTGCTTAAATGGACACTATGGGGGCCAAATTAGCATTGAATATTGAATAGAGATCTGTTAATATACATTTATTCTATCCTCCCAAGAAATTTGGGATTCATTGGGCCTTTATGTTGGGCCCCAAAGTCTCATTAGTGGGCTGGTGTCCAAACCGACTTCTCCAGAATTGTGTCCTTTCATCACAAAATATTCCCATCTTCTTCCATGAATTTCTCCATTGATCCCTGCATCAAACATGTTCATATTGAAGTGTAGATAAATTTCCAAAAATATCAAATTAAAATATGTATAGTTAGATTCTTTAAAATCAGATTAATCATTGGGTACTTCAAATGATGTTAAAAAATGTGCCACATAATAGTTCATTTTAAGAAGGTATTACAATCACAATATGAAATGATGTTCAAAGTGTAAAATTCACTAAAATGGTGTTTATGAATAATAAAGATCATGAATATTATATATATTATCAATGTATATTAGCCTCATTTAGTTGCTAATCACACCCCCAACTTGATATGTGCTAGAACCGAGAAAAATATATCTCAACAATATGAAATTCGAATTCCCTTTTCCAAAAACATTTTAATACACAAAGACCACCAGAAACCCTTATACCAAACAATCATGAATCCCATCAAAAAATCTTTAAACCATATAGTTTCATAAGCAGATCCCAATCCCAAGCCCATTCCTTTGTTCAAATTCATTTCCATATTTCATCCAATATCAATTAAGTATGAGGATGTGTTGTGTATCACAATAGATATGGGGGTTCAACTTTAATCAAGGGGGAAATGATGGATGCACTAGGTGGAATCACATTTCAATATTAAGATGAGTATTCATTTTTTATTGTATTATTATTATTTGTTTTTTTTAAATTTTCCATTGTAATTGAAATTGCACTCAAAAGAGTCAACCCTTGTAGCGGGACTTTGCCGATGACTCCCAGGCTCAAATACCTTAGGGCACCAAGTGAAGCCCACATACTCGGGCATCATCTCGAGTAAACTCTGTCAAATACAAATTCAAATTATGAAAAATAGAGATAAAATTACTAACTCTGGGCCAAAAAACTATGGAGTCACGATTCCCAAGTGTCGAAAGCCACGCATTAGGTCATTTCATTGCTCTATGCACTTTTTTTGGAATACTTAAATTAAAATAAAATGATCACCAAACCTACGATATTTATTTGGGGGACCCCATGAACTCAATATAATACCCTACTATCAAAAGGAAGTGTGTTGTGATCTTTTTTTTATTTGGATGAAAATTTAAACAATGAAATATCATATTGGACAACCAAACTTTCCAAAATCTATGCTCATGAAATTATAAAAGGATTAAAATCAGAATCAGGTAATTCCAAATTATTTGATATTCAGTTTCAAAGTGTGCAATGTTTATTACCATGTTCAAAGTTAAAGTAATTTTTCCTTCTATTTACACATTTTTTTTAAATCATTCATTTTTTTACACAAAATCATTTTTTTATTTTATCTCCCCCTAACATAAAAAAAATGTCCCCAGTGTTTAAAGAAAAGAAAATTTATAAGGGGCTAGAGGTAGAGAATGAATGTTCAAAACAGAAATTGAAAATGAGGATCATGGAATGAAGTCACCTGGTGGTTGAAGATGAAATTATTGTTGCTCCCTTCTAATCCTTTGATATCTATGTCACTTGCAGAGTTCCCTAGTTGAAAAAGGAAAAAGATAACAAAAAAAACAAAACAAAACAATATATATATAATAAAGAAAGTAAAATATAAGTATATATATAAAAATTATAGAATAAGGAAGCACCAAAATCCGTAGGCCAGCGGTAAGCGTGCGCCCCTGTCTCCCTTCGGTCCCAGGTTCGAATCCTCGCAGCTTCGCCGGTTGTGACGGGGTTTTCCCCATGACCTACGATGTGGCCTTTTTTCATATTATTATAATTTTATTTATTTTTTTGTATTTTTATTTTAACCTACAAACACATAAAAATAAAATAAATTAAACCGATGATACACTGTCTTCTTTTTATATTTATGGGTAAGGTATTACTCAAGGATCACACCATGTGACATGGATGAATATGGTGCTCCCATTTCGTACCCATCCATACTCATTATGGAAGAACATGTAAACAGTTTATTTTTTTTTCTAAATATCAAAATGATTCATTGATCCTATTTAGAAAAAATGATTCGCAAAGATGAAAACCACGGGTTGCCTCCTGTGCAGTGCTTTTTTTAATGTCATTAGTTCTACTTGAACCCCACAAATTATCCAATACCAACATTCAATATTTTAAATAACAAATATTTCACCAATTCTACTAGGTTGAGATTGATTTTATGTTTATAATTTGTTTCATTCATAATCCTATGTTCTAAAATGAGTGGGTAAATCCAATGAATTTATGAAATGGTGGATATAGTTTATTCTCTAGTCTTTCTAAAGACATCAATGATCATTCCTAAATTATTAGTTTCAAGAGAAGAATTAATTCCATCATAAATTTCATGGTTATACACTATGAATGGATACTTGAGTGAGTAAGGAAGAATACTAATTTTGAGCTCGGTTTGGATAGGAAATTCCAACATCGGTTGGCACCATGAATCAAACCCAGTTTCATTTTCAAAATTTCTCAATAGAATTGGTTCCTTTGGAAAATAATATTCATCCACCAAATTGGACATATCAATTTTAGGAATCGATTTGGACTCAATGTTTGTGATTTTTCTAAATGGTTCAATGGTTGGTGTTTTTGAAAATTCATCAATGGAGTTATTCATATGAGACTCAATCCATTATGTAATTCTTCTATTTTGAATCCAAAAAATAAATTTCCTCTTGATTTAAACACCCATCAATAATTATGTGATCCTCTTTATCTTCCCCAAATACAAAGGTTTTCTCTTCAGTAAATTCATGAGAGGTTTGTGGGAAACTAGACACTTCACATAAGGTTATGGAAGGGACAGTTTGTGTAGGGATGGGTTCCTCATAAGTTTTAATTCTTTGTAGTTCTAACCTCAATGATGAAACCTCCAAATTCATTATATCCATTTGTTGAAATAGTTTTTCAAGTAATGGATGTGGATTAGGATGGATAAGGGGTTGATTCAAATGGTCTATTCCAGGTGGATAATTAAGTTATTCAAATTGCACAGGAGGGTATTCAAATTGGATTTGTGGGGATTGAAAATCATTATATGTTGGAATGTTTTTTGGGGAATAGGAGTTAAAACATTGTTTCAAAATTGGTTGTTGGTTATCCCACCAGTAGAAACTAGGATGGTCATTGTACATCACACTTCGTGTGGGGTGATCAATGAAGGGAGAGGTTCCCCATGTTTGGGATTGTTCAAAATTTATTTCCATAGGAGTGAGGGGGTGAGAACAAAGAAGTGGGATGAAAAAAAAGGATGATAATGTCTAAGATAACATAATTATGTCCCCAAAAACAGCACCAAAATTTGATTTTCGCTCAAATTTACCCAAAAGAAGAAGGTCAGACGATCCTTGTAGTCTAGTTTGGGTTGTCGAATCCTTAGAGACCTAAGAAGTACATACAGACACATGGATTCTATGGATTTTTTGGCTATTAAGTGTCCAACATAGGTTGATTTCAGATGGTTTTAAAGGATCACAAACAGATTTAAGTTAATTCAAATTAAGGTGATGAGTTGATCCTAGGTTATTGCTCGGGGTGGATTGGATGAATTCCCTTTTTAATGATTTAAATTTCTTATAATTGAGATGGATTCATTTAAGAAGATCCAAAGAAATCATCACTTACTGGTTTAATGCTGACACACCCTAATACTAATCACCTATACACTTGAAGGATCAATGTTTTGAGCAATCCAAGGTAGAGGTTCATATTAGCACTTCAAATGTGTGACCTTAAATTCAATAAGGATGAAGTGGTTTTAAAATCATCAAATAAAAAATATCATTTAAAAGAAGTGAATAGCCATTAATGGAGTGATAAATAACATCTAATCCAGCCCATTTCTACTCCGTTTGATCAAACCATAAAATATTTAGACCTACATTTATGACATGTCTTCAATGGAAGCAGGAAGTAGACTTACGAGGGTGGAATTGAAGAAGTAAAAACAACAACAACAACAATCGATCACTCCTCCGTTGTGTGATAAATATCAAAAAAAAGTATGGTGTGAATAAATTCACACCATGAACCAACGGTATCAATGTGATAAGTAGAATAATATAATAATATTAATGGAAGAAATTGTATTAATAAACTAAGGTGAATTAAACAACTTACATGAGAAAGAAATGTGATTACAAACACAAAGCGGCAGCATAACACTACAATGAAATCAAGCACCAAAGATGAAAAAATCCTTCACCACCACTACCTTAAATAAGAATTTTGGGAACCTTGGGTCGAGCCTCCAACTGTACAAAAGATTCCACTTGACTATGGTAGGCCTAGGGTGGTGGAAAGGAAGGGAGAGGAGACTTTTCTACCCTTGACCCGAGGTGGCTTCCAGCTTGCTTCCACCGAATAGACGCGCTTGTAAGTAATTCAAAAGGATCGAACTAGAGTGGGTCATAAATGAATAAAATGGATCCTCGGATGTCTCTTAATCTCCTGTAATATTTGGGCCCATTTGGAGTTATGGATTCGACGAACTGATTAGATCATTGGACTGTTTTTCTGGGCCGCAGAATCTGGCCTAAATTTTATCTCTAACTTGGGCCGCTAAATGGACACTATGGAGGCCTCATTAGCATTGGATCCTGAAGCGTTATTTTCTCACCTACATCTATTATAGCATCACATGAAATTTGGGATTCATTGGGCCTGTAAGTTGTGCCCCATAGTCCCATCAGTGGGCTGGTATCCAATCTGACTTCTCCAGAATTGTTTCCTTTCATCACAAAATATCTCCATCTTCTTCCATGAATTCTCCATTTATCCCTATATCAAACTTGTTCATATTGAATTGTAGATAAGTTTCCAAAAATATCAAATTAAAATATGTATAATTATATTCCTTAAAATCAGATAAATCATTGGGTACTTCAAATGATGTTAAAAAATGTACCACATAATAGTGCATTTTAAGAAGGTATTACAATCATAATGTGAAATGCTATTCAAACTATAAAATGCACTAAATTGGTGTTTATGAATAATAAAGAAAATGAAAATTATATATATTAAAAATTAATATTAGCCTCATTTAGTGACTAATCAACGCCAGAAATTTATATACCCAAAAATTCTGTGGAATTTTTTTTTGTAATTTCATGGAATTTTTTACGAGTCCGTGAAAATTTACGGTTCTTGATTTCAGAGCCCGGTGTGTCCGGAATCATTTTATGAAGTTTTGTTCAGGTACATTCAGTAAACATAGGAGAGGTATATTTTATCTTTGGAAAAGGTGCTCAGAATTGAATTCTGAGGGAACTGTTGAACTCGCAGCGTCAGTGATAGCTTAGTGCGACCTTCACCGCAGTTGCGTTCTGACGAGAATAGAAGTTAGTTTTTGAGGTTTTTAGTTAAATTAAAAAAAATAAATTTTTCATTTATTTTTATTTATGGTTATTTAATCCTCCAAATGGTGGTTGGAGGTGGGGCCACGACACCCTAACCTCCCATGGGAGGTTATGGTGGTGGGGCGCACCCGCACATAACCTCCCATGGGAGGATATCTTTGGTGGGGCCCACACGAGCTTTAAACCCCATTTTAACTCCCCATATATGTGGGATGTCAACTCTCCACCTTCCCCCATTAATTATGTGACAACCCTCACAATTAATTAATTTAACTTCTTTTAATTAATTGGAACCCTTTTGAATTCTTTTGAATTCATGCCAACCATTAAAATTATAGATACTCTATTATTTTTGTGCTGGATAATATTTTCGTAGAGCTTTGAGTGGGATAACTTCATCCTTCTAATGATGAACTCCACACACCACCGAAGAACAACAAACTTCTTTATCAATATTTGAATGATCCAAAAGAGAAGGATCCTACCACGAAGAATGCCGACAACCCTTCTTCCCCATATGCTTCCCGACGTCGAAGATTTGACGTTCTCTTTTCCTCTCCTTCCACCATCAACTATCAAAAAATACGAGGTATGGGTTGAATTATGTATGATATTTTACCCTCCACTCTTCGTCTTTTTTTGTTCTCCTTGTTTCCGATTGACATCATCTTAAAGAGGAGGGCTCGGACCGCATGGACACGGTCTGACCCACCCCCCTTGTGGTTGTTCTCATTGTGTAGATGGTGGAGGCAGAGCAATGGTGGCCAACATCGAGTCGACCGTGAAGAAAACAGTTGGTGCATGTCCTCCGGATCACCAAGAGGGAACAACACCACCGTGCCGCACGGAGGGAGAGCTTCTGCCAGGGCGGGCCACGACGGAGGCGGGCTATGCCATCACGCTACGCTTTTGTGTGGATCGGCTAGCCGCTCGGGCCAGTCGGGAGGTGCGAGACCCCATCGGGTCTTGCATGTTCTAGACCCGTGCCACATGGAGCCAGTATTCTCTCACACCTAAACTACATAGTCGTTTAGATGCTAGGGGGCACACACCTCCCCCCTTGGTGCGGCGAGGGCAGGCCGTCGGGCCGCTGTGGGTCGGGCCACCTTCTGTCGTGTTGCCCTCGGGCCTGGCCGTTTCCTCAAACCAGATCAGACCCGCGGACTGGGTCAGTCCCTGGTTCGGACTAGGTCTATCCGGGTTGGTCTGACTGGGTGGGACCGGACCTAGACCTGTTTGGCCAGTTTATACCATTTCACCCATATCCTGGGCTATGGGTGTCCGATTGACAAACCACCTACGGTGCTGGAAGGGTTGGAGCGCGAAGGTTCTTTTGGAATACCTCACTTGAGGTTTCGACACAGTTGGAGTATGGTCGGGTTGGTTTGAACCTAAAACCCAACCGGGCCACTGGAACGGAAATGCCAATAACTCACAGACCGGGCATCCGATTGATGCACCGTCTATCACGTTGGAACCCTTACGACATGGTGGTCCTTTGGGTCAATCCTATATGGAGTTTAGTGGTGGTATAGGTTAAACAAAAATATCAAGGGCTCATTCTATGGAACTTATGTGCACAAGGTGCGAAGAATCCAGTGGTTGATAGTGAGGCGGAGGTTGGCGACAGATCATATGGAGGTTGGCCCTCAGCGATCCTGTGTGGGTCATCACATACCAATCTTGTGTGGGTCAGATCCTGTGTGGTTCACCGGTCAGCTATCCTATGTGGGTAAGTTCATACTTATCCTATGTGGGTCATATCCTGTGTGGATCATTTTGGAGGTTAGTACCAATCGATCCTGTGTGGGTCAGACTCTCTATGGTAAGAAGCAGTGCCTCTGGACAGAATAAGATGATCTAGCTTCGCAACTAATCATTAATACTTATATACTTCACTGAAATCATATTTTTATTAGATTCAATGACTTTATTTTTTCCCTCATAATTGAGATGGGTTACTAAATAAATCAGGTATATGTATGGGCATATACCTATGTAAGGGTTATTAGTTGACTCTGTACATTGTGGTTATCCTTGTTGGATTTTGTGAGAACATGAAGGTATTAGGGTCCCTACTAAATATCATTATACTCACCCATGCATGGGCTATTCCCGCACCTCATTGTGTTGGTTTTATATGACGGACAATGTTGATCGGGGAAAAGAGTAGCAGAACTACACGGTACCTGGAGGAGGACCACTCGACAAGACGTACATGGAGCAGACAGACATTCTTGAGGTGCTGAGGAGGCCATCTGTACTAACCCGTCATGTAGGAATTCTAGAGGACAACCCAGTAGCTACTTTACATCTTTTATTTAGTTCTACTAGCTTTTCAGTTGTTTTGTACTTTACTGTTGGGCTTGTATTTCCGGCCCCTTTACTTTCTAAACACTCTTTTGTATTCCGTTTTACATAGTTCTTTACATCCATTTTCATAATCTGTTGTGTTTTTTTACTGTTATAAAGGCAATCCCTTCCCATTTTAGGGTTTTATGCCTTTGGTGCTAGAATCCATCCCCTAGACTATGGAAGGTGGGCTTGGGGTAGTCACGATACGGGCCCCGGGGGACTGGTCGTGACAAGAAATGTAATGTTTATGATTTCTTCATCAGACTATGGAGTGTTTGTTCCAGTTTTTTATATTAGTATTTTTATGAAATTTATTCATTCTAAATAATTAATATTGTTTACATAAATTTTCCTTGGAAAAAAATGAAGGATTTCTTCTCGATTATTCTATCGATATAATGCTTTATATAGTTTTTAATAAAAACACATATATTGTTGATGAATCAATGAATGTATTATTTTTCTAAAATGATCATTTTGTTTCAAAATACCGGGTACCACAACATGATATGATTTTATGAAATCCAATATTCCACACAAGTTGTAAAATAATTCCTTTGAGAGAAATATTGATGACTGTTTTTATGGGGTTTTTTATTTGAATAATTTCAAACTATTGTTGACGAATGTCATTTTACAAACACATAAAATCTGTAAATCAATAGAAATCATACCTTTGATAATATCATTGGTGATTTAGGTCAACAAGCGAAAACTAGAAATTCCTTAACAAACGATTGTGAACTTTGAGCATTGAAATTATAATTTGAAATAAAGACTCATGAGGATTATATAAGTAATGAATATTGATGAAAAAAATAAGAGATAAAGGTCTTTAAGGGGAATAATCTTTGTAAATTAATTTAATATAAAAACGGTTACCATAAATAGGAGTTAAATATTATTTTCATAATAAATATGATAAAATTATAATTATTTTTTGAAATAAGAAATAATTTTTTTTGACATTATGTACTCAACATGAATTAATAGAATACAAAGAAACATGTTATATAGTATCATGAATTAAATCAATTTTTTTAATTTTATTCTCATCATCATTCATAAATTTCACACTTTTTTAAACAGATATAAATTTTTCATTTCATAATGGATATGTTTCGAAGTAGTTTTATGTTGAAAAGCATAATATTTATGAGAAACCAACATATATAGTAATTCTTAAAGACTTACTTAATAAGTATATGGTATCTAGATGCCCCTACAAGCATACTATGATAGAGTAATCAAATTGTTGTTAGTAACTAATATTTTGTGTGGGATTTAGATCTAACACATTTTATTAAATAAAATTAAATGATACCATCATTATTAAAATTTATTTTAATGATATTATATTTTCATTAGCTCAAAAATATCTTAATTATTCTTTTTCAGATTTTATGAAATCTATATTTTAAAATACCATGTTCGGTTAACTAAAATTTTTAATTTGATTAAAAAAATTTATGAAACGAAAATAAACTATTTTTATCAAAATATTTATATAAAATAACTTCTTAAACTTTTTTAAATATGATAATACTCTGATAATTAGAAATAATATATAAATTTAAAAACCCATTAATATTGATGAATATGTGAAACTATTTGATCAAAATAATTTCAATTGAGTGATAATTTGATTACTATATCTAATTACTAATTAACTAGATTAAATGTTTTATATATCCATTTATATGACATATCCATAAAATCCATAGGTGTCTCATCTTAATGATGTTAATGTATTTTTATATTTTTTTAATGAAACTATAGATATTGGACTAATATATTCTTCTAGAAATGTTTTAGATCTAAATATTTTGTTTTTCATTTTTTGATTTATCTAGATTTATAATTGATAGACATTTTATATTTGTAACTTTTCATTTCATAGGGGAGTCTTTATTTTAAGGGAACTTTTAAAAATATTACTCAATCTCACTTTCCACTATTAAATCCAGATATGTGGTGGTTTTAATTTTTTACTCAAGCGTTGGGGATGAATAACACACTCATTAACTTTGGCATGAATGTATGGAAAACTCATGTTTTAAGTGATTAATAATGTTCAAAATCATAATGTAAAACCCATAAAATCACTCCCAATAATAATACATCAATATATGATACCATTGCTTTCCATATCACACACTAAAAGGTGATATAATTGTACGATTATCAAAATTCCCGAACAAATTGATGATTTTTTTACAAAAGCAATCAATTATTATAGATTTTGGTAAATTAAAAAGAATCATGGAATTATTAAAATATAATGACCATTTATCTAATTTTTATTTATATCATATCCTTAATTTTAAAAATACCGAAAATATGGTTAGAGAACATTTGTTTTATATTTTTTTTTTATTTTTTATTTTCATAATTTTGTCCCTTAATTTATTTTCCAAAAAAACATTTCCAGAAATGTTTTTCCTCAAATATTTTGAAATAAATTTTTTAAAAAAAATTTGTTCACATTTTTCCATAAAATGTTTTTTGGGAAAATTGTTTCTTCTGAAAATAATTAAATTGTCAAGAAGTCCATATTACAAAAGAAACATTTTAAGTGAATGTTCATGAACTGTTATTGAATAGGAAAATTATAAATTTTTATTTCACATATTCACTATTATATATTAATCAATATTATTATGAATAAATATTTCATAAATATATAATTTTCATTGTAATATATGTTCATATGATATAAATTTATATCTGTATCTTTATAAAATTTCTAAAGTTCAAAAAAATAAACCTTTTTCTAAATGATATTTTTTGTAAATAATAGATTTGGTTTTATTTTAGGCCAATGAATATATAGATGTTTATCTATCTTTTTTCTTAATTTTACATAAAGGGTTGTGGTTCAAAAATCTTTCCTCACCACCATTCTATGAAAATATCTATCTCTTGAAGAATATTTATTTTTCAAATGATTTAAATTCTTGTCTGATTTATTAATATTCCTCCAATTAGAAAAATGGGCTCCTAATATGATATTTCTACCAGATTTTATGTGATATAAAGGATAATATAAAGATATCAGTATGAAAAATATGAATCTTTTATAATGTTTATAGTTAATTTTCATAGAGGGGATTTTATTTTTCTGTGAAAAATATAATTATAATCATTATCATCAAGAGATAGTCACATAATTTAATTCTTCCATTGAGTTTAGAGATACTAAAGTCTAAAGGTTGTCACTTTACCACTATTTTGATAGACAATTAAATTTAATTTCTATTAAGTGTCTATGTTGGTTGGATATCTTTTTGATGTAGATGAACACATTTTTAAATCATAAACTACGAAAAAAGGTATAACTTTTTGAACATTCAATGAAAAAAACAACATCTTTCATGTTAAAAAATTAAAAATGTTAACCACTATTCTATATATGTGATAATTGTGGATATTTTGATGTAAAAAATTCATCATTCCAAAAAAATGGATATGAATACCATCATGTAACCTGATATATAATTTTTTAATTACCTTTTAAATATGGGATAATTCAAACTTGTGATGTTTTTAATCAGTTTTATAGATCTAGTCAAATGTGGATATTTTATATTGAGATTCTATTATTTAAATGATTGATAAATAGATATTATATTGACTTTATGGATGTAAAAAAAATAAAGAATAAATATAATAAAGTAAGGAATAAAATTACTTTTATTAGTTAAGAACTAATAAACAAGATGATAGATTTTTTTTCTATTTTAAAGGAAAATTGTTCTAAATTTCTTAAATGATATGTCCATAATAGAAACATGAATGATAAAAAAACATGTTTTAAAAAAAATATTGGTGGATAAATGTTCTTTTATGTTTCCTAATAAGAAATCAAGGACATTGTTTAATGATGCAGTAGTAGTTTTTTTATAAATGAAGAAGAAAATAATATTGATGATTCGAGTTGTGGAGTTGAATAGGATAAGGCCCTAGAACCAAAAGATGAGACAAGTGAAAACCATTTTATAGAAGAGGATAATAAAAGGTAAAAGGATAATAAATCTATGAGGGTTAAATATTTATTAAAATTGGTTGTTTAAATAAATTTCAATGT
This sequence comes from Viscum album, assembly GCA_963277665.1. Taxonomy (NCBI): domain Eukaryota; kingdom Viridiplantae; phylum Streptophyta; class Magnoliopsida; order Santalales; family Viscaceae; genus Viscum; species Viscum album. Next base: position 452,601,336 of record OY728145.1, read on the forward strand.
TTTAGTTGCTAATAAATTAGTCCTTCAATTTATTTTACCTTTCCAAATTCTAACATTATTAGTTTCACCATTTTCATTATTAATATAAAAGGTTAATCCGGACAATTCATTATATAACTATATCCTATTGATATAAATCAATGAATTGAATTTGGATATAAAAAATAACATTATGAAAATGTGGATGTTCCAATGAAAAAATATGTTGAAAATAAATAGGAAAATAAGAAGGGGAAAGAATAAATGATTTCTAAAAACATGAAAAAATATTTAGATTTAATGGAAATTCAAACTACTTCATCAAACACTATATTATCATAATCTAAGAAATATTTCTCTATAATAAATTCTGAAATAGGAAAATCGTAAAAATTGAAATATCATTTCTTTAAAATAAAGGAATCAAATATAGAGGAATCAAAAAAAGAAGAAACTGATAAGGAAGTTTAACATTTATAACATTATGAACATAAATCGTATGAAATAAAAAAATAATCTGAAACTTATAAATATATATATATATATATATATATCCATTGTAGAGTTTTTTTTATTCAACTAATTATGATCCAATCACAAGACCTCAAAGAATAGTAATGCGATTGAATTATTTTAATGACGTTTTAAAGAAAATTGATTATTCCCCAAAATTAAATTCCAAACATTGAAGAGATGTGTAAGTATATAAAATGAATAATTACATTTTTTTAATGTTAAAATTAATTTTAATATCATATTGATATTTTTATTTGGATTGAATAAGGGTAATAATTATTTAATGGAAAATAAAAAAAATGAATCATGGAATATGAAACAAAGTGTTACGTGGATAAAACATGTGGAAGCCTACATATAGTTTGTAATGATCTCATTAATGGGATAAGAAAACTAATATTAATAGATTAAACTATTATAATGGAAATTTTTTATAATTAAAATAAATATTTAGAGCTATTAATAATTATATTTCTCTTGTAATGACTCAATATGATGAAATTTCATCTCAAAAGAATAGGATTCATGCTCAATGAATAGGTGATTAAACTACATTAAGAGAATAATAATCAAAAATCATGGAAATTGGATGTGTGGGAGTTAGTAATTCTTTTGATAAACATAAAATTTTATGGGAGATATAATGAATTTAAAAGACAGTATCATAAAATTTTGAATAAAATAATAAAATTTAATTCTAAACTCTGGAAGACAATAGTAATAAATTAGACGTAACATTTTGGTTACATTCGATCTGTTGAATTCTCTTACAATTTTTTTAATGGATTATATCTCTAATATCATTGGACTAATTCCTTTTACACATAATGTGGGAAAAAAATTTCATATAATTATTTTATATTATTTTATCACATAATGTTTCAAATACTCTTTCAATCTTCAAAAAAATATTTTTGAAATTTATAATGAGGAAGAAAATTTAGAAATAAAAAATTTAAAATAATTTTTTTTAAAAAATATTGTTTTAGAGAATTAAAAAATGATTAAAGGGTGAAAAATGAGTAAATAATTAGAAAATTGCAATGATCATAAATCTATAATTTACGGGGATATTTTATATTCAATTTAATTTTTTAAACAATGATTTTTTCATACATCCTAAAAGTAATGTTTTATTGAGTCCAAATATTTATTTTAAAACATTAGAAACCTTGTTTTTATAATCCCAAAACACTTCATTAAATAATTATTTTAATAAATTTATACATCCCAGGTGGTTAAATTTATTTTTTATGAAGTATGTTTTACTAGATGTAGATGTAATCTATAATAAAAAATATCTTCCTTAACCAAATTAAAATATACCATTATACATTGGATAAATATAATTTCACGAGACATTGATTTATTAATTCCAATTGAAAACATATAATAATGTCTCACAGAAACATTTTCTACCGAGTCTGTAAAAAAATCATATATCAGACTGTGGAAGACATTCAATTCATCTGAATATTTTTAAAATATATCATAGAATGAATTACATTACATTGTATGAATAATGTTCTTTTAGTCAAATAAACAATGGTAATTAAATAGATGAGTTATGTTCAATATATTAGTGAATAAATGTTAATTCTAAATAAAGTAATTCAAAACCATTATAATGGTTCGTCCAATGTGACCATTGGATGAAGTTATACTAAATCATTTAATAGAATAATGAGGTAATCTTAATTCATTATAACCAACTCTGATGAATACAGAATCTGATCATTGTAGAAATTTCTATGAATTGAATTTTTTTAGGAGGAGTATTAAAATGAAACTCAAGGGAACTTAAGATACATATAATAGATAACATCATTGTAATGGTAAGTAATGACATTTCATAAATATTATATAAAATTATATATATTTAAAAGTGGAAATATTAATATATTAATGTTTTTCTCACAATTTAATATATTTATATTCGACTTTTTTTCCATTCATAAAACATCAACATCATATTCAATATAATTTCTTCTTTGATATTACATATAATTAAATCCAACGGAGAAAACATAATAATTTTGAATATGCACAAAATATTTCGCTAGGGATATATTAATATAAAGAAATACACTATTTTTTCCATTTTGAAACTCTAATATCACGAAAGATAGATATAATTTAACATTATAAAAATTTAAATGAAATAATTATATTCGTGTAGATGAAATTTGTGTTTCCTACAATAATATTTTCATAATACAACTTATATGAAAATATTTCTCCAATCTCATAATAATTAGACTTTCTTAGAAAATACGAGAAGTCATGAAAAAAAATTATTCATAACATAATTTTTTTCAAGAAATGGAATTATTATTCCATTAAAACAAAAGATCATTATAATTTATATTAAATTAAAATTATTTCCATGAAATCTTATTATAAGGAAGAAAAAATAATTTTCTAGAATTATGAAATAGTTTTTATATAACCCTTATAGTAACATTTATAAGAGTCCTTGCATTTAGAATAACCGATATAGATACCTTTAAATATAATTCATTGTATAACATGATTATTAGCCAATGAAGTTGAGATATAGATGGGTTTTTTTGAGTCATAAAAATTTTCCAAGACCAATATGGTTTATAAAAAGCATATAACCCTTCTTCTTTATCATAAAACTCAAAACCTATCCTTTTGAACACATTAGGAACCCATTTTTTGATATTGGCATATCCCATAAATTTACAAATTATCATTGAAAGATGAAATACCATAAAAATAGTTCTGTGGTTTTAATTGAATAAAATATTGAATCATATATGTGAATACATAAATAATATATTGGTTATGGTAGACGGAAAATTCATTTACTTCATATACATTTGGGGATTCTTTTAATTTTTTTATATAATGAGAAATTTATCATTATAAAATAAAAATAAATATCAGTGTAAGAGTTTTTTGTAAGAATATAATATATAAACATAAAATGTCTTTTATAATTCATTAATGTTCGTATAATTATATATAAAATTTCATTATTAATATAGTCCCGGAAGAAAAAAATTAGGAAATAAATCACTAAAACATTTAAAATAATAATTTTAACAAAATGTGTCCCTTTCATAGAGTATGAATCATCTCATTTATTATTTATACTATTGAATAACAAACATATGTTAATTATTTTCACAAAAAATAACCCATTTGAATTTTATTATTCCTTTTACTATATTTGTAAACATGTTATATAAAATGACTTAATCCATTAATTTAACAAAGTTTGTTTTGAAAATATTTTTACTATATTCCTAAAATGACTTTGTTAACTTGAAAATAGTCATAGAGGTAAATATTACCTCATCTCTAGAATAAATATTTTGAAAAAATTTAAAAATTTAAAAATTTATTGTATGTTAAAAGAAATATTCTATATGACAATTATAATTACTGTAGTTTGTAATTATCAATGAGTTACATTAAAATTCTCAAAGAATGATTTAAATAATATATGGATTATTTTATTTGTCCATATTTTTTATTATGTCAAAAATATAATATGATTTCTTTAAACACACTAGTATATAGTTTACATGATATTTTGTAATAATAAATGTTTCACATCACATCGCACGTGTGTTAATCCATACCTATGCTCGAATGAAGTTATCAATTTTCAATGGATGCAAAGGTATGATAACAGATAATAATTTATACATAGTGAAATATTATTATCTCACGATTAACATATATATATACTTTAAAGACCCATTATAACTCCTTGTTATATTCATTAATGGAGAAATAATTACATCAATTCAAAAGGATGTATCCTGAAGTACACATAATTGATGGTTTCATTACCAAATTGATGGAAGTGGAGATTTATATATTATATTACAATGAAATAATAAAATATCATTATATTTAGGATTTAAAAATTATTATTTCATTCTTTTTTATGAATATTTTATGTAAGAATAAGAAGAAATAATACTATAAAATTCTATTAGAATTTTTCAAATTCATCAAACTACATCATTTTCATTACACATTTATCCCAAAAAGGACAATATTATTCCAAAAATAAAACATCTAGAACATTGTAAGGGATGTTAATACATGATGCTTTTCATGGATTGTTTGAGATAGTGTTATATATGGTAAAGAGTTAGATAGAAGATGATGTTCCATTTCATAAGTGATGGTGGTAATTACATAATTTATTAAATAAATATAAATTAATTTTATTTATAAATTGGTTAAAAATAGAAAAAATGAAATGAAAAAATTTATTTTCAGTCTAGTTACCCCAATAAAATAATTTTTTAGAAGTTTTGAAGATGGTTTCACCCATATCTCTTTGTTTTATCCTCCCATAACTCCTTTTAATAATTATCATAGTAATAATAGTTTTACACTATAATATTCATTAAATTTTATTTGAAATTAATATTTTACCACAATTAGATTATTCTATATATTTTTATAAAATAGAAGTTCAATTGAAAAAATTTAGTTTATTTATTAATTTAAATAATTTTAAAAAATAATGTTTATTATAAAACATAATTAATGTCAATTTCTATAACTGCTAATTTAATTTGAGATAAAATGACTCAGTAAAAAATGTAATTTTAATATAAAAATGTAAAATTCCCATAGTATACAATATTTATCTTCAATAATATTTTCCATCTATACTCCAACCATTCAATATTACTTTTTGAGTTTTTAATATCATTTGTATGATTTGTATACAACTTGTACTGGCTATGTGCCGGCATTACGAATAAAATAAAGTAATTATTTCATAAATAAATAATAAAATGAATTTAACATCATAAATTATATGTAATTTAATATGTATATTTACTCATATGTATGTCATGATGACTTATTTAATATTTGTTTGACTATTCTTTCTATGCACGAGAACTTCAATAGAATTTAGATAGGTCTCTTTGTATACAAATAGAATGTATATATATATCTAATAATAATAAATAATGATTCATATTTATATAAAATTTCATTTAAAATAATTTTTCATTCTTAAATATTCTCATTATGACTACAAATCTTACAATTCCTGTGTTGTTTAAGCATAATGTTTGCAATAAAAATAATGGTCACATTTATCATGGAATAATATATATATTATCTCTTTCAAATTAATTATTTTATTTTATTTTAACACATTATTATTCCTATAATATAATTAAATTTTTATATCACATATAATGTATGGGGATATCGTAAAAGATATTATATCTCCTAAAAACAATTTTTTTACTTTTCCAGAAAAAATAAAATCATTAATGAAATATAAAAAATTCCTTATATGTTTATTTTATATAAATTTTTCAGAAATAAAGATCATTTTTCATATATATTTTCAATAAATTATTTAAATTATTTTCAATAATAACACAAAATATAGAATAACAATCTGTTTCAGAAAATTATTTTTAAAGGATAAAATGATGTTGTTCTCAATCCATTCCACGTAAAAATATTTACTAGAAAAATAATTTATTATATATAATATATATAATATGTTTATTCCATGATAATAATTAATTGTTAGTTATAAATTAAATCTCTATAGACAAAAATACATTGTGTACAGAAAACATGTCCTCTTGAAAAAATATACTTTACTATCAAATGATTTTATCTTTATTTCCAAATAATTGAATCTGAAAAAACATAGGGATTATTTTTATATATATAGTGCATATATATATATATATAATTGATATTTTTACATCATCAATATATTCATAATAATAATATTTAAATAATAATATTTTATTGTATGTTTAAGAATGATATTTTGTGTATTTCACTCCATCGAACATAGATTTCATCTTTGATAATCTTAGGATGTTATATTGGATAACCCAAATTAATATATAATAAACTATAATTTAGGGATCAATCTGAATCATAATTCCATTGGATATATATAATTTTTAATATAATGAGAAAAATATCATGATAAAAGTATTTTGAAAAAGTATTGTATTTATCATTTTAAATGTCATAGTTATGTCACTCTTTTCAAAAAGTATTATCTTATAAATAAAATTTAATTGAAAAAATTTTATGGAATTTTTTTTCTAGAAAACTATTTTACCCTAAAAAAATAGAAAACATCAATCAAAAAATGTTCTTAGAACAAATATTTTCAATGATAAATTATATAACTGAAACAAATGAGTTGTTGTTACCATGTCCCTTATCCTTGCACTTGATTCCAAAATCTATTTATTATAATCATCAATCATAAACATAAAAATATCAATTACAAATTTCAATAAATTATTCATATAAATTTTTATTTAGAAAAATCAGTAATAATCATTTTCTTCATGTATGACATTTTTATATCCTTTTTCAAAAATGTACGATATCAATCTAGATCGTTTCAAATAAGAAACAAAAGGAGATGTTGGTGTTCTTTTTTCATTAAATAAAAATCATTTATAATTCATTAAAGCTATTGTATTTTATATTTTATAAATATCTATGCGGTAATAAATATAATACATGGGAGTTTTATTAATGTTTTATGATGATGAAAATGGAAATTAAGTAGTTTTGGGTTATTTATTTTGATTGATGGAATACCATTAGATAATCATTTTATTTTATGTTATCCAAAAATAACCATACTAATTATATATTATTTTTTAAAACCATATATTATACTAAAATATGACCTAAAAACATCCATTTCGATGGTATTGAAAAAAAACATGTTTATTCAAGATGCAGTTTTCAACACACATGAACAATTCATTCATTCGTTATTCATAAAGGAATAAAAAATATATATTTTGTTTCTGTCATTATAATAATGTACTTGCATAATAACTATAAATCTTTTTTTCAATTTTCATATGTTTAAAACAAATTTGGGAAAGAATAAATTCAAATATGTAAATATTAAGGATAATTAAGTAGGTATAAATCTATACCTTTCTACTTGGCCTATATCCTTCTTGAAAAGGGGTTAGACTACTAAGGGGTGGTATTTGGAGAATAAAATAACCTTTTTATGTTTTATAGTAGCATCAAGTAGGATTTTGGGTAGTTTTGGTGAAAAAATATGTGGTTCGGTTTGATGGGAAGTGAAGATATGCGTCACCCTTTTATAAGTGAAATGGTCTATCATTTAGGTAAATACCAAAAAAAATTGAATAAAGGAGGGGATTCCCAATGGAAAATTTATCCAGTATTGGTAAATAATATAAATTAGAATAGATAAATTCAATAAACACCTAAAAAATTAAATTAAATCATTTTTTAACATGTCTGGCTCATTATCTCTTTGGTTTCTCATTTTTACCATTTTGGTATCCACCACATTAACACGTTTTTACATAATAAATTAATCCTTCATTATAAAAAATAAAAAGGCCCATATTATTTTTATAGTCCTACTAAATAAAAATATTGAATCAATATTTCATATTTAATTTTTAAAATGGATAAAAATTTATTTTAAAATAATAAATATCAAATGTTTTATAAATAATATTTTTAGTAAATTTTAGTAGAATTTAAATAATGTCAAAAATATTGGTTTATAAATTAGAACCAAATTTTTTTATTTAAATTTTCATTTATATAATAAATATTTAGCCTCCAAATTTTTTCCAGAGATTTCAATTCATTCTTATATAAAAATAATTTGATTATATCTATCTTTTGTTAAAATAATATTTTTTATTATTCATATAAATATAAATTATTTACAAAACATAAGTTAAAATTTAATGTTAGTACTTCCATGAAAATACAATAAATAAATTATGATTTTTAAAATTAAAATGTTAAATATTATACATATTATATTCAATTAAAAGGATTAAAAATACTTATAACCATGGGAAAGGACACATTTGGAAATACTAAAATGATTAAATAATATATATATATATCATACTCATGTTTATTGGAACCAAGAAACAAAAAATTTAATTACTGTATGTTTTAGTGTCTAAATAAACTTATTTAGTCACATTTAGTCAATTTTTGGATTCAATTTATGTATTATCTCCTAGTTAAACCAAATTTTACTCATGTAAACACTAACTCTGAGAATATAACATTTTATGATGATAACAACATTATATGAACAAAAATAAAAGGGAACATTTATTCTTTATGGAAATTATGATTATACATTTGGGATAGATTTCATATGCTCCAATTTTAAATGATTATGAAATTAATTTTAATATGAGAACACAAATTATAAAAATTTGGTTTTTAAGAAAATATTATATTTAATTTTAAAAATATATTTACCTTTAAATCATTTAATAAATTGGATTCGAGAAATTTTTTTATTAAATAATTCTCAAATTTTGGTTTTATTCTTTTATTTCAATCTGCAAATAAATGGAATCTTTCCACCATGTCATTAAATGAAAATACATAATCATGGAGTTCAGTTTGGATAAAATATAAATTAAATTTATTTAAGACATTATAGTTTTCCAAATTTAAAAAAAATGTTTTTATAGTTAAATATTTAACATCATATTCCTATATATGAACAAACACAACTTATAAAATTATATAATGGAATGTGATATCGTGATTTTAAATATTTAAACCATAATTATAAACCTGTTTTTCATCTTTTACCCTTACCACAGTGACAGATATTTACTACAATCACTATTTGTAATGTCAAAACAATATGTTAACGCTATAATTTTTTTAATTACCATAATTAAAAACATTTTATATTTTTATCAGATTAAATTCATATAATATTTATAATTTAATTTAATGTTAAACTCTCAAAACATGTTGAAAAACAAATAAATCTAAAAATTCCCTTTTTTGATGATAAATAATTCTATACAAAAATAATGTATAATATTGATTACAATGATATTTGATGATTAAATTTCATCAAATGTAACTGAACATATTTTTCATGAAATCCAACATAGAATATGACATTGTAAATACTTATAATTGAAATATAATTTTCAATAAAATTAACTATTTATTATTGTTTGTTGTGAAGTCAAAAATTTCTTAAAATTATAAAAACCATCCTATTATAATATTGAATTAAAAAATAAAGATAATATAGATAATTTTAAAAAAATAAATTTTAAATATGTTGTAGAAAATAATTACAATATTCATTGACAAAATGTATTGGAAATCAATTTTCAAGAAAATATTTTTTTGATGATAGAATTCACTTATTCTACTTCCTTTTATAATTACCATAAATGAAGGAATGTTAAATAATTAAATTCAATATTTATAATTATAATATATCATTAGAAACATTTATTAATAGGTATTTTTTAAATAAATTAATCTAATAGTACATTGTGCACATAAAAATAGTTTTACTGAAAATTTTTCTTTTACCTTCAAATGATTCTATCTCCATTTCATTTAAATTAAATTTAAAAACATACTTGGAAGTTATATATATAATATCTATATATATATATAGATAATGGATATATTTCTAATACCCATATATTTATTATCTTATTATTTTAATAAAATAAAATTTAGGATTCATTTTAGCTTAGGGTTGTAAGTCCTGTATGTTATAGAACGTACAGTTCATCATTTAATATATTATAAAACCATAGTGTCTATTGAGAATATTACTAATTTCAAGTGAGAAATACGTTTATATAAAACAATATTACTCTTATATATCACATGGATTATTTTTCATTTTCCATATTTGTATTAATAAGATTGGAAATACTCTTATATATTGATTGCTCACTCATATAAATTATCTATTGTTTTTTACATTGAATAATTTTAGTTTTATAGTACTTAAGAAACTTTAATTATTGATAAAAATTCCACTATTTATCATAATAATCCTCTAATAGTTTCAAAAGTTTCTTCTCCATCAATGGAGCTTACTTTTATAAATAATAAGTATCTTTCAACTATTTTATCTTTTAAACACTATCACAAGAAGTTAATCATATGTTTCATAGTGTTAGATCATGGGGAATTTGAAACTTACTCATCTATTCAAACATATGAATTAGTCACCTTCATTTACCCATCATGATTTTGGATCAATCATGAATAATAATTTTTTATAAGAAAATGCCTTATGTTTTCTATAAAGAGTGATCATCAATGAATCATCATGTTTTAATATTAACCATTAAAATTAGTTCAGATTGTTAATTTTCTAAACTATTACAGAATTTAAATAAAGGAAAGTAGATTATTGAATACAGAAGATCTTCATCATTTAATATTACTACCTTCTAATCTTATGGACTAACATCAATGTATTCTTCTTGTCGTGAACCAAGTCAGACTTCCATCCAACCCGACACCCAACTTAGACTGAGATGAGGACGAATGGGCATTACCAATCCTTATAGGTAGTAAACTACTATTGGGCAACAAAATAAGGAATATTGGAAAGATTTTCCCCAAAGAAAACCCATGTTCAATAACAAATCTGAACACCCCACAAAAACAAAACTAACTAAACAACAATAAATAAATAAATAAAATCAAGGTACAAACATTGTGAAAAAAATATGAATACAAAATTAAATCATAAATATGATGTCATTATCTCCATGTGACCAGTTAGTCACCACCAACAAAAAAACCAATCTACTCAAATAGAAAACTGAACAAGAAACCAGTCCTTTAAAATAGATTGGGCCAACCAACACCGATGGGCACAAATACGGTGTGACTATACAACAGCTCTGTAGAGAATCAACCGAGAGTCAATTCATTTTTATTCTCTATACTATCGCAAACACTAGTTTGTAATACATTTATAAAATAAGTTTTAATAATTGTAAAAAAAATCGATTTCCATGAGTTAATATTTTTTTAAACAACTCATGCAACATTCCTTTTAAAGATGTTTTAACATTCTGTAACATAGTTCGAAAAAAATGAAATTAAAATACAAACAAGATTAAAAAATGGGATATATTAAATATAATAGAGATAGAAAAGAATAAATCGACTAAATTAGATAATATCCACATGGAGATGATGTAAACATAATATATAAATAAAAAATAATATGATTTAAAAAAACATATCTATAATACATCCTTGTACATACAATGTTTAGAGTCACCCTCTGATGTATGGTGCAGCTCCACAGTTAATATCCAATTATAAGCTCTAAACTAGACAATCCAGTTTCACATCCCACAAAGATTCATCAAATCGTATGGTACCAACCCCTCTAAATAGATATTAAAAGTAACCATCACTTGACCCTCTATATGGAACCCAAGAATACCATGATAGTAATACACGGTGAATGGGGAGGTCTTCATAGATATAGACCAAAAAAAATACCACAACCACCTTGGATTACTAGACTAAACATTGAAACCACATATGTGATAATCCTCCCCTCAATGAATCCAAAATATATGTTATTATCTCACATACATCCATAAACAACTTCTATATAGGCCTTTACATCACAAAGAATTTCATAACATTTTACAAACCATTATAAAATACTAATTGGGCCTTCACATAATATAGAATCAGAAAAAACTTTTCAAATTTATTAAAAATTACCAACCAGGCCTTTAATATTTAAAATCCAAATTCACTTGAAAAATCATTCCCAAATCATTGTAAAAACATAATATAATACAGAAATATCTAAATAGGCCTTTAAATAATTTAGTTTCCAAAACCCACCATAATGTAAAAAATATCCTACCCTTAGAGAATTTATTTGAATCCACATTTAAATTCACATGAAAACTATATAATCTATTTATACACATAGTGGTTTTAGAACATACATTGGGAATAGATATGGTTGGGGAATAAGTGGAGAGAAATGGTTTTCCTTGAAATCTAATGTTATGGTGAACATCATTTTTTAAACTTCATCATTATTTGTGTGAAGATTAGTATAGTCACCCCATGAACATATTGTCTTTCAATTACCTAATTACACTCTTCTTGTATCCTTTAAGGCACAAAAATACCATTTAAAGAACACTACTTATTTTACCAGTAATAAAATTACACTCAAATGTGATTCAAAACATAAAACTCATTAAAATTCATATATAATTCTCAATTAATAAACACTCAACATTTATAAAAACAAAAAATAGGGCTAACACCACCCAAAGCACACAATTTTATCTTTATATACCATTTTGGATTTTAACAAACACATTAGTGTGAATTTACATATAACTATAATTAAAGATACCCTTTAAAGAACCATTTCATCCAATTTTTTCCAACCTGAAAACACCATAATAAATGAAAACGAATAACAATTGAATGAAAAAAACCTTTATAAACAATTTATATAGGCAAAACAAACAATTATAGTGTTACATGTACAAAAATAATTGAAAAAGGCACCCTTAATTATGTGTGAATGAAATGAAACAACGGGAGAAGGTAGTATACACCACGAGAGACCATCTAAAAACCATAAAATAAAATAAATTGAACCAAATAATCTATATTTCATCCTATAGATCTTATAAGAGAGAACCCATCATGTAAAAACCAAGAAACCAATAGAAGAAATATAGAATAGGTGGAAATCAACAATGAATAATAGTAAATCATCTTAGAATCATTATTTGAGGTTTAATAGAGGAAGGATAAAAATGAAAGATATTACTTATGATCACCCTAGTGATCCTAGGTCAAGAAAGTAGAGGACAACCTGAAATATATTAATGAAATAATAGGTAAAATAGGTAATTCAAACACTTTAGTTACATGGGAATCTCGCATGGTAATGTTATAATGTTTGAAAGAATGTGCACCAAATATGTGGACCCTTCAAGAGGGAAGGGACACCCCACATGTTTAGGAAGAATATTTTGGTAAAAAATACGCCATCTATGAAAAAATTCACATTCCAACAATAAATACTCCCCACATTCTTTTTTCATAGTTTCCTCAATTTGTGAGCAAACCAGGTTTCATGTCCCAGACACCCAAAAAAATCCCCAAGTTTTATTTTGGACCACACACTTTTTACTCCAAGCCATGTTGAGAATGTTCACATCAAATCATTCAACAATAAAATAAACAGAAACACCTTCTACATAAATAGGCTATTGGCTTAACATATAAACTATTCACTCAAAACGTTCATAGGCCAACAAGCCACCCAGAAAGTACACAACACCAAAACTCCATCCATGAACCCAACTCAAATCTCATGCAAAGGAACCCATATCAAGAAGAAAATAATATAAAGAAATCATAATGGTCAGAGTGTGGTAGTTCTCCCCACCAAAAACACTTTATGAACTAAGAATATCACCCAGAAGAAAGTTAATCAATACTCGTTACCAAACATGAATGGAGAAGAATCAAACCATGAATCATAGTGTTTCATTTTAATCTGCAGGTCACAGATGAACTACTCTAAGGGAAGCCATAGTGAAAATTACCAAAAAAGGATGAGGGTTTTCCCCACTATAATAACATGACTATAAAGGCCAAAACTGAAAATCCCAACATGATGGAACTAACATGGGAAACCCAACATATACTAACCAAAACATTCCAACAATGATAAAAAAAACTAAAAATGGACCTATAACTCTGAACCCAAACCCAGAACAACAGATTAGGGGGAAATCATTAGAGTTTTCCAAGAGAAAAGACTGAATACAAAAATGATCCATCATTTCTAAAATATTCCCCTATATACTAAGTGAAAAAAACAGGAATCCAATATAACTATCTATACCTCAAAACTAGATACAAAACACAGCTGAGGATCCCCAGAACCACAATGATTCATGGCTTTGTGAAAAGAATATATCTGAGGAATATTGTTGGTGCACTAATGTTTCGAATATTTTACACCCCTCAATTTGGTTATTATACCCTCCGATCAAGGATTCCTATTTCAAAAACATTTCTGGCAAAATTTCTCCAGGTGAACCCGAAGGCCCCATCAGTCAAAAGATATTAGATGATTCCGACATGATAACTTCGAGTGCCCGAACTAACTACACTGAAGGCAGAAAATCAATTGGACTGATAATTATGAATTTGGTAATGATGAATGAGGATTCTTATAAATTTTATCTTTTGGAAAATACCTCTCACAAGAAAGGGAACCATCATGGGCACTAAGAAAAACCAAATCATAAACCACCACAACATGCATTTCATGAACCAGTTTTTTTAGAAACGTGTCATACATCAATGACTCAAAAATAAAATCATATTATTAGAGGAATCAATCATTTATCTTTTGTAAAATACCCAAAATTATGATTTGATCATTGAAATGATCATCCATCCCTATCTAGGGGTAGATTGAAACAAACACTTCAAAATTATCAACATATTCGATCATTGTGTAATGTCTTTTTTGAGAATCAAACGGATATTTTACATTCATCACCTTCACCTCCTATATTATGAACCATAAAATTAAATTGGTCCTATAAACTTCTAAATATATCCCATATTTGAATAATTTCTAGACGATCAAATTCCACCTATCCGTTGAAATATATCCCATAGAAAACTATAAAAACATTTGTATAAACCACAGAATAGATAAGACCCACTAAAAGTTTTGGAGATCATTATTGGTGGAATATTTTGAATAGTATAAAAAAACTGACATTCAATCAAGAGTGATCCAAAATAATATCCCAAAGGAAAACAACCACTTTGTAAACTAAATAATACAACCAATCCCAAATTCCACTTTCCAAAATACAATTTCCTTCTAATTTCCAAAACAACCTTCTCCTATTCCCACAATCAAGACACCAAAACAAAATTTTCAAATCCAACTGAAACATAAAATTCTGTATTTACATAAATACCCATGCCTATAAACAATTTACCTTTAAAAACAGATTTCCCCGAAAATCATTTTCCCTTCAAAATTTTCCCACTTCAGAAAAAAATCTAAATAAAAACTCACTCCAATCTCCCTGATTGAGAAACTATTGTCCTTTCATAACACGAAATCATATTTAATTATCCATGACCCAAGTAATTACCAATCACTAAGATGACATTTAATTAAACACACAGAATCCTTATGGGTCACTACTCGATGTGAGATCATAGCATGAAACTGACTCACATCCATTGTAATTCTCCATCTACACAAACCTATACCAAAATTAAGATTCAAATGATGAAATACTCCTAGAATCTCATGAATCATAATAAGAAAAGTCTCATGACAACCTTCTCATGTCAACTATATATTTCCCAACATTCCAAATCTCTAAATACTTGAATCCCCAAATAATAAATGGAAACTATGTTAAATTTTTTTCCCAATCTAAGATGGTTTTAAATACAATATGACATCTTTTATAGTATAATAGAAGTCCCAAGGAGCATTTATAATCCCTATATGTGAGAAAATAGTGTCGGAATACAAAATAATCCAAATTGGGAAAATTTGGACTATAGAGAAACCATGATCAATAACCTAACAGAACACATAGAAAAATTAACAATTAATAAACATGAATAAATACATCAATAGAGTCTAGGTACATTATCTAGTAAACAAAACAATAATTAAATACAAAAAAACCAAACCATGCTATCACAATCTTCATGATTCCTCTAGTAACCACCAACTACATTACTATCTTACTACACAGGAAACAAAAAATGATAATACTAGACCTATAAAACATCTTAGGTTTACCAACAATAAGTGTCACAAGATGGTTGATATAATTAAAAACCTACTTGAAAATCACCATAATGTCCATAATTTCACATTCTCAAAAAAAAAATCCTCAAACACTAGTTTCAAATACATTTAAGATATTTTTTTATCAATTTTAAATAACAAAATACCAAATCCAAGGGGTTCACTTTTTTTAAAACAACACATGCTAGTTACAGATGGTTTTACAGTCCAAAACCTTATTTAAAATTACCAAAAAAACAATTAAAATACATACTAAACAGAAAAGGGGGTAATAATTAATGTAATAGAATCAAAACAATCCATTATATAATAAGAGGGAAAATATATACATTTATTAGAGGTAAACATAATGTAAATATGGATAATCTTGGTAATTTCCAAAACTGCTATAGAATAAATCCTTTTATGTACATATTCGAGACACCTCTTTTGGTGTACGGTGCATCGACACTATCCATAAACAATAGGCCAATTTAAACTATGAAATTTAGTGAAATGTTCCACATTTCCTCACATAATATCGAGGGAAAGAACACTGTATAATCAGGGTTGATATGAAACCATCACTCAACCCTCAAAATGACACCCACTATCCCCTGATATTAATTGTTAGTGAATTTGGAGGTCCTCACCCAATGTAGAAAACTAAAACCCACAATCATTTTGATCTCCTTGCCCAATCACTAATACCACATATGTGATGACCCTTACCTAAGATGATCCACCAAAGAGGTTCATGTATCACATCAATCCATACATAAGTGACAAATAGAATTTCACATCACATTAAATTTTAATCAAATTTTCTATCCATTAAAAAATACCAATTGGGCCTTCACATCACATCCCATCAAAACTAACTTTTCTAAAAAATAACAAATTATCTACCATACCATTATCATTTCAAATCCAAATCCACTTACAAATATCATAAGATGTATTCACTACATCTTCCATAAACTATTTACCACATTGATACAAGAATAAGTATACATTTACCACTTTCATGATTAGTATCACATTCATCCAATATCATCACTCATTTATCTCTTATTCATCATCCCACTATACCATATATTGACTTCAATCCTCTATAACATAACGAAAACAATTATGAAAAATTTTGTTTTTATTATCACAATCAAAACAAGATATTCAACCGTCCCCTTTGAATATATTACTAATACCCACATCAATTCTATCCATTTCAATATTATTGTCAATACTTGTCTCCCCTATATTGATAATTAATTAAAAGAGAATTATTTAATAGAAAATCCTACTAAAATAATTTCTCAAATATAAATTAAAATGTAATTATTTCCCACATGGTAATATCTTATTTAGTGGATAAAATTGTAACATCTCATTTATTTTAATAATTGAGATATAAATTAATAACAAAAAGTATATGTGGTAATTTTTAACAATATTAAATAAGTGCGATAAAATTTGACATAAAACGTGTCCTCAAAAATATTTTTTTTTCTATTGTATGCTCAACATTCAATTTCCAAGTATTGTTTCAAAAGATTTAAACATTGAATATCCTACAGAAAACATAAAAAACGATTTAAAATTTAATGTGGAGGGATTTTTATCCCCCTTTGTATATTAATGGATTTTCCCCTTTAAACATAGACCTTATTTAATCATTACAATAATGTGATTGTGTAATTAACATACCATATTCAAAATTATAATAGATAATTGTGAATTTTATCCTAAATTTTTTTATGTATTGTCAATATATATTCACAAAAATGCCTCAAGGTTTTTACTCTAACAATATTCATTATTTTTAGAATAAAATATAATGAACTCAGATAATATCGTTATGGTACATTTTGAAATATAGCACAGACACGAGACAATTGCATTCAATTAATTCTATGATTAATATCCCAATATTATATAAAATATATATAGCTTTAATAGATTTAACCAACATTATTCAACACCGTCAATTAATTACACATAATAAAAAATTGTTTTTTATTAACAAGTTTGGTATCCTTTGCTTGTTAATTGGATAAAAAGGATGATATTTTTTCCAAAAATGAACTCTTTTCCTCTCAGCTATAATGGTGTAAGAACTATTAATTCATCATATTAATTTTATTTTTCATATTTTATCGTATTTTTGAGGAATATACTTTCGGTTTTTCTATTAGTTATCCTTATCATGAATTGTGTTTTTCTACATAGCTAACAGTGAAATTTTTTCTCCTTATTCATAAACCATATTATTTGTCATTTCCAATTTTTCTGGAAACAAATTCATTAATTATTTTATAATATGTATAACATGGTTTCATATTATATATAGTCCCTCTTTATAAATATCATTCACCCATCCAACTCTGTTAATGCTTTCATTTATAGAATATTCTTTTTATTTGTTCCTTCTTCCATTATTTTTAATCATTATAGATTCTTTACAAAGATCCATGACGTAAAAATTTCTTCTATAGTATAAGACCATGTTATTTTTTTTGTGTAATTCATAGTATTATTCTTTTCTATTTCTTCTTTCTTTCATTTTCATACTCCCCTTTTGGTGTTTATACTTTTTTATTTTCTCCCATCAAAAATTATATACAGTTCATAATAACGAAGACAATAAATCATGATTTATATTTATATAGCATAATGATTAAATATTTTAAAAAATAGTTTATTTAAATTATCGATGAAATTTTCCAATAATAAAAATCAATTCATTATATATAGTTATACTATTATTTTATGTATATATTTTTTTCTCTATAGGATTCATCATGAAATTAGATATTATCATTCATTATATAGATCTTATTTTTTAAAAAAATTATTGTAATGAAAAGAAAAATTGAATGTCATGATGTCAATCTCATTTATAGAAACCATTGTGAAAAAACCACATGATCATTTAGTTTTGAAATCAACCTGAATGTATTTTTTACATTTTATTTTTATTCCGAATGATATCATTTCATATTAATTCATATAGATAAAAAAGTATAAAATGATCACATCTACCATTGATGAAATTGTAGGTTTATTATAAATTTTATCCCCCTATATTGTATCATATTTACAATTACATCTTATTGTAGATATTGGTACATCATTAGTATATATGGAATTTCTAAAACAATTTCCCATTTTTTCATTCAAGAATTTTTTTTATCATAAGATGTTCTTAATATATTATTTTCATAATATACTATAATTTATCAAAGGAATACTTTTTATAATATTGGGAACTATTAATTCTTTTCATATCTTATTCTAAAGGACCTAACTAAATAAAATTTACTTTTCTAAAATATTACTCCTATGAACCCAAAAATAGATGAGAATCACTAAAAAATTTGGAAAACATTATTGGTGGAATATTTGGAACAATATAAAAAATAAACATCCAATCAAAATTGATCAAAAATAATATCGCATAGAAAAAAACTATTTTTTAAACCAAACAAAACAAAAAATCCAAAATTCCTCTTTCCAAAACACAATTTCCATCCAATTTCAAAAAACCACCATATCCTATTCCCACTATCAAGACACAAATACCTATTTTTCCAATCCAACTCAAACATAAAAATATGTTATTTATGACCAAACCCATTCCCCAAAACATTTTGCCTTTTAAAAAAATGTTTCCCAGAAAAAGATTTTCCCATCAAAATCAACCCTCTTCGGGCAAAATAAAAACAAATAAAAACTAACACAATACTCCTTTAATGAGAATCAATTTTCCATGCATAACCCAGAAACATACTTATTAATCCATGATTCATTTAAAGACGAACCACTATGAAAAAATTGAACCAAACATAAAGAATCCATATAGGTCACTACTCAATGTGAGAACATAGCATGACACCGCCTCACCTCTATTGTCATTCCCCATTAACACAAACAAAAACCAAAAATAAGACTCAAATGATAGACTACTATTTTCATCTCAAGGATCGTAATGATCTAGGGTTCATAAAACCCTTATAATAACTACCACTTCAGCCCCAACATTCCTAATCTCCAATTACTAGAAACCCAAAATAACAAAGGGATCCTTTGTTACCATTTTTTCCCAAACTATGATGGTTATACATCTAGTTTGACACCTTTACTATTTTAAGAGAAGGCTTGAGTATCATTCTTAATTACCATGGGTGAGAAACTAGTGTCAGAAATCAAAATAATAAAATTTGGAACAATATGGACTGAAGAGGAACCATGATCAATAATAAAACAGAACACATAGAAAATCCAACAATAACAAAACATGAATAAATACATCAATAATGTCTAGGTACATTATCTAATTAACAAAACAAAAACTGAATACAAAACAGAAACAAAACCATGATAATACAATCCTCATAAGACCTCTTGTCTCCACCAACCACAAGACTATCCTAATCCAAAGGAAACCAAAATGAGAATACAGGACCTACAAAACAGTTTAGGTATACCAACAACGAGTGTCACAAGTTTGGCGTTATAATAAAAAACATAGTTGAAAATCACCACAGTGTTCATAATTTTATTATCTCGAATAAATTATCAAAACTAGTTTTAAATAAATTTATGATATATGGTTTAACCATTTTAAATAATGAAATACCTATTAAAATGGGTTCACATTTTTTAAAGCAATACATATAGCTTCATGATAGTTTAACAGTCCAAAACCTATTTCAAAATTCCCAAAACAACAATTACAATTCAAAAAAAATGGAATAAGGGGTTCTAATGAATGCAAGATAACCAATAAAAAGAAAGATTATATAGGAAGGATAATATCCACATGTTATAGATGTAAATAGAATGTAAAGATATATAATCATGGGAATTTCCTAAACATATCTAGAAGAAATCCTTAGGTGTACTAAGTCAAGACTCCTATTTTGGGGTATAGTGCATCTCCACTCTCCAAAACCAATATTCCCATACAAACTATACAATTTAGTTGAATTTCCACATGGCCTCACCTAATCATGAGAAAAACTACACTGTATAATTAGGGTTGATAAGAAATCATCACTCAACCCTCTAAATGACATTTAGTAACCCCATGATAGCAATTTACGTTGAATTTGGAGGACCTCACACCCTAGAGAAAACTAAAATACACAACCACTATGTTTTCCTTTCCCAAACACTAATACCACATATGTCGGGACCCTTAACTAATATGATTTGCCACAGAGGTTCATGTATCACATCAAGACATACAGAAGAGAAAAAAAGAGCTTCACATCACATTAAATTTTAAACCATTTTCCTATCCATTATAAAATACCAATTGGTCTTTCACATCACATCCCATCAAAACAAAATTTTCCAAAACATAACATATTAGCTATCACACCATTCCCATTTCAAATAAAAATCCTTTTCTGGAACTGGTCCCAAATCAATTAAAAACATACAATAATGTGAAATGTTTCAAATAGGCCATTACACTTTTTATATAAAAAAACAAAACTCAATGATACATATGGACAAGTCATTGTGAACAAATTTAAAACTAAATTAAATTTAATATGAATACTAGAAACCCCATTTATAGGCATAGTGGTTTTAGAATATCCATTGGTAAGAGATTGGGATAAGTAAGAGGGTAATGGGAAGGTGTTTTATTTGAAATTTTTAGTTTTAAGGTGAACATAATTTTCATAACACCATTATAATTTAGGTTCTCATTAATATATTCACCCCAGGAACATATTCATGTTCCATAATCCAATGAAACTCTTCATGTATCTATGAAATAACACAAAAAACATTTAAAAAACACCATTTTCATTTCCACCTAACCCAAAAATCCACAAATGAGCATCAAACCATATATGACACCAAAATAAACATATAACTCCCAATTCATAAACCAAACACATTACCAAAACAATACCAATGTATAACATAACAATACTAACATAATTTCTATTTTAAACCCATTTTATCTTATTATAAAACACCTTGTATGAATTTAAATTTGAAAATATATTATGAAAACCATTGGAAAAAATTTATGCAAAATATTTCCAATATTAAAATTTAAAAATAAAGTAAATAACCCATAAAAATCATTAAAAACACCTTTATGATTTTTTAGAAACACAAATACATCAATTTATATTCATCATAATTTAAATGAATGAGAACTACTATCTTAATGATGTTTGAATGTAATTAAAATTTTAGAGATGGAAGAAGACACCTTAAGAGTAAATCCCACAAACTAACCAGAATGAAACGGAAC
This sequence comes from Viscum album, assembly GCA_963277665.1. Taxonomy (NCBI): domain Eukaryota; kingdom Viridiplantae; phylum Streptophyta; class Magnoliopsida; order Santalales; family Viscaceae; genus Viscum; species Viscum album. The sequence continues at coordinate 452,623,775 of OY728145.1, forward strand.
CGCATAAGCCAACCCTCTTCCTAGGGTTAGACCAATATAGAACATACCATATAAAACAATGAAACCAAAATATTAAAGATTATATAGTTTAAAATTAACCAAAAACAAATAAGAATCCACCACAGAAACCTTACAAAAGCTTCAGTATATGATGGATTGTATGTGAGCATTGTTTTCAAGAGGCCCATATTTCTTTTAATCCTATAAAGGGGAGGAAAACCTGAAATTGTTTTAACATATAAGAGGGTCAAATAGGTAACTTCGTCTTTTTAATGACCTATAAAACTCACTTGGTAAGCATGTATGGTTTAACAAACCAGGAACCTATCATGTGCACCTAAATGTAAACTAGGTGGATACCAAACTGTCATGCCACACGATTTGGTAAAAAGTGTGAAAACCATGAAAAATTTACCTTTCTAATTTCAGATCATCCCCTCTCTCTTGTCGCACAGTTTCCTATAGTCATACAAATACTATGCACCACACCCTAGACCCCAAAAGATAAAATGCATGGTATCTACTAGACCTTTCATAGTTTAGTATAATCCTTTCATAGTCTGTGTATGTCAAACCATTAATGAAGAAAGTGGACTAAAAAATGTTTTGCATTAAAATGTCACATAGTAACCCCAAAATCCAGCACTCAAACTGTGCACATTCCAATAATCGACAATAAAAGTATGAAAATGAAAAATGAAAACCAATAACCCAACCATAATCTCAATAAAAAATAACTAATACCAATAAAATAATGACGTAAAAAAATATTCACAGTAAGTGTATGACACTTATTCTTGAAGCAGTCCTTCCAAACATCATCTATGTATCATTGGTATCATCTATAAATTCATAAGTGTGTGTTTTGGATAATGACTCTTCTATATATTGGTTCCAATGAATTGAATCCTTCAATTATTTGACAGATCAAATAAAATAAAATTTTAAATTATAATTATAGTCTCAAATATCATCAAAAACATTCCCAAATCTATTATAAATATTACTATTTGACATTAAGTTCCTTGGTTGATATCTATTGAATAAAAAATTCTAGATAGAATTTTTAATAAATTAATAATTATTTATCCAAATGTACAATAACTATCACAAACAAATTATCAAGTGTCATGTGGTAAGTGACGCCCCTTCGCCCAATGTAGTTTTTCTTTCATTCTCATAAAAGTACATATCTATAAGGGTATTATCTTCTTTATACTCAATACCTATATTTGAATTGAAAATTGTTAACAATTAAATTGGAAGGAATATATAGTATAAATTATCTATATGATATTAAATATGTATCTCAACCATATTTCATTCATTGGGATCCTCCATCATCACCAAACACATATAGATAGCTAGTTTTTTCGCTGACAATAAATACATTCATCACAATACATTGGTATATTCATATAAAATATGTTAGATTATAAAAATGTTAATGACTCCTCTAATTTAAAATATGAAGGCAATGATTAAACCTTATCATGTGATGAATATTAACAAAATTTATTTATTTTATAATTAACATATATTGTGGAAGTCTAAAATATCATTGTTGTTCATTTAATTGTCATCTAACTATAAATAAATCTGAGGAAAACATCATACACATCCATGATTTTCCAAATTAATCATGAATTATAAGTGACGTGATGACGAATCAATAGTGGGAGGGTGATATAAGTGTGAAACACCCAAATCAGATCTTACAATCACCCATATAGGAGGGATTAATCAATTATACAATATTTTCCAAAATTCATTTTCTCTTTTTATATTCCCATCGATATACTCTATCCACTATACGAGAAAAACTATATAGGAATTCTTACAAATTATATACACACGTTTACACTAAATGTATGACACAAAATAATGACATCATGACATACAATACTTTTACAATATTTCATCACAATGGGGGTATCTACTCTCCCTTGTATTTAGTTAAATTATGAGATACATATATTCACTATATTTCTCTAGTTAAATTTCCAAAATCTTATATGTTACCCATGAATGTTGTGATGTTTATAGGTTTATGTAAAATTTATTTAGTGACTCATGTGAGTCTTTCTATGTGATTATAAGATAATGGAATAAAATAACTTTTCCTCATATGAAATTCTATATTTACATCATCCCTCCTAGTAGAATTAGAGTCTCATGATTGGTATGTATAAGACCATAATAGATCCCTAAAATATTTAATCACTATATAATAACCTATCATGATAAGGTCATTAGTATACTCTAGGATGTCTCTACATCTTAATGATCTGATCTTGTTCATGAGAATGATGTCATCACCAATGAGTTGTTCTTCGGTTATAGTTCCATGTATATTGACCTTATAGTCTAAAATATAATAATATCCAGAATTTATATATTATAAAGATTAAAATAATTTATTACTGAACCTTCTTATTAGTAGTCATAATCCACAACACAAAAATCAAGAATAAGTTGACATAGTATTGGCCTGTATAACTATCATATTATTCTTCCTCCTCCAACATCATTATTTTAATCTTTCTTCGATGTAATGTTGGAATATTTTTGGGGTAACACATTTCCCACCACCTTTTTCTCCCATTATCTACCCCCATCGGTTCTCAATGATTTTAAATAAATATAATCTATCATTTAACACTTTTATTATTTCAATTTTATGATATATGAATATCATAGGTTATTAAATTCCTCATAATTCGTATTATTTCTAAAAAATGTCATTTTATTTCCCAAATAACATCATTGAAATTATATAAATCATTTTATATGAACTTAGTTAAATAAAATAATTATTATTTCGAAAATTTTGAACCACATTTTATCTTCTTCATTATTGGTTTATCCATAGAGTCTTCTGAATATGATTTCCATAATTTTAATACAAAAATCACCACATAAATTTTATAATAAAATTTTCCATTTAAAAAAGTAAAAATATATCCTGATAAATGATCATTCCTTCACTCCAATTTTAATTTCATTAAATAATTTTATAATTAAGGATCCATCATCAAATGATCCACTAATTTTCTTTTCAGTAAATTCTCTCTTTGACTAGTCATGAATTGTGGTTTAATCAAATAATATTGAATTTTATGACATCAAGAATAGTAATAAAAAATATAAGTTCAGTAAATTGAAATTTTATTTTTTATAAAATGATATAAAACATGTAAGAAATATAATATCTCAAGTTTCATATCAAGGATCTAACCTGTCTTAGGGGTACTCAAGAGAATCTTAAATATTACTCCAGATTTCATACAGTCGAAAATTATCTCTTTTCTAATATCATAATTTTTTTAATATATAATAACATTAGTTATCATTAAAAAAATATAATATACCATCTACAAAAAATATTATGTTTACATTATATTATGTATCATTATGAGTTTTTTTTTCATTTCTAAATTTCTCTATGAACTACTGCATATATCTTGATTTTAAATTCATATAGTACATATGATTGGATGTGTTCTCTTTATTCAATAATATGTAACAAGATATGGATTGAATATCAATAAATATATCATAATATGTATTCACTACTAAATCCATGAATATATTTACTACATTAGTACAAGAATAAGTATAAATTTTCAAATATCATGATTATTATCCCATTAATCCAATATCATCACTCATTCGGCTCTTAATAATGACCCCACTATACCATATATTGACTTCATTCCTCTTTAACATAAACAAAACAATTATGAAAAATGTTATTTTTATTATCCTAATTAAAATAAGATATTCAACCTTCCCCTTTGAATATATCTTTAATACCCACATCAATTTTATCTGTTTCAATATTATTGAATATATTGTTCTCCAAAATATTGATAATTAACAAAAAGGGAATTATTTAATGGAAAATACTACTCAAATTATGTTTCAAATATGAATTAATATATTATCTTCTCCCCCATGGTAAAATCTGATTCCCAGGACAAAACGGTAACATATCATTTATTTTAATAATTGAGATATAAATTAATGTACTAAAAGTATATGTGAGAAATGTTTTCCGTATAAAATAAGTGTAACTAAATTTGACCATGAACGTGTCCATTGAATCATATTTAAACATTCTTATATTGTTTCATAAGATTTAAACATTCAATATCCGACAAAAAACAATAAAATTGGTTTAAAATTTCATGTGCATGGATTTTTATCACACTTTATAACTTAATTCATTTTCCCCATTAAACATATCCATTATTTGGACAATACAAGAATGTAAAAGTGTAATTATCATTCCAAATTCAACATTATTTTACATAATTGCAAATGTTATCCTAACCTTTTTGTGTATTATAAAAATATATTCCAAAAATAACCTCAAGGATTTTCATCTAACAATATTAAATATTTATAGAATTACATATAATGAACTCATATTCTACCATTACAATACATCTTGAAATATTGGCTAGACACAACATGATTTCATTCAATTCATTCTGTGATGAAAATAACTATATGATATAAACAATATATAGCTTTAATATAGTTAACCATTATTATTCATCACCTTTAATTACTTACACATAATAAAAAATAGTTTCTTTTTAACAAGGTGGGTATCCTTTTCTTGTTAATTGGATAAAAAGGGATGATATTTTCATCCCAAAAGGTACTCTTTTCCTTTTAGCTATATTGGTGTAAGAACTATTCATTCATCATATTCCTTTTATTTTTTATATTTTATCTTTTTTAGGATGAATATACTTTTGGTTTTTTTCTATTATTTATCCTTATCTAGAATAGTGTTTTTTACTTAGCTAACAAAGAAAATTTTTCTCCTTATACCCGACCGATATTCATTCTAAATATAAATTTGGATGGAAACACATTCATTATTTATTTTATAATATGTATAACTTTGTTTCATAAACCATATAGTCCTTCTTTATAAAAATCATCCATCCAACCAACCCTCTTAATTCTTTCATTTATCGATTATTCCTTTGATTTGTTCCTTCTTCCTTTCATTTTAATCATTATGGGTATTTTACAAAGATCTATAATGTAAAATTTTCATATAAATTATAAGTTTATGTTACCTTTTATTTTATTGTAATTAACATTGCTATTCTTTTTTATTTCATATTTCGTTCTTTTTATTACTCCCCAAGTGGTTTTTATGCTTTTTCCCTTCACAAATTAAATACTGTCCATAATCATAATGACTATAAATCATGAGTTTATTTTTATAGAATCTTGATTCAATATTTTAAAAATATAGTTTTTTGAAATTTCCAATGAAATTTTCCATGAATCAAAATAAATTCATTATATATTGTTATACCTTTATTTTATGTATATATCTTCTTCTTGATAGGATTTATCATGACATTAGATATTATCTTACTTTATATAGATATTATTTGGTTTAAATTTATTGTAATATAATGAAAATTTATATGTCATGATGTCTGTATCACTTGTAGAACCCATTGTGAAATAACCCCATGATTATTGTGTTTTGAACTCAATATGTATTTATTTTTTAAATTTTATTTTCATTACAAATGATAAATTTTCATTATAATTCATATTGATAAAAAATATAAAATGATCACATACACCATTGATGAAATTTTGGGTTTATTATTTGTTTTATCCATCTATATTGTATCATATTTTTAATTACAACTTATAGTAACGGTTGGTACAAGATTATTATATAAGGAATTTCTAAAATAATTTCCCATTTTTTTATTCTTGAATTTCTATAATCATAATATTTTCTAAATATATTCTTATCATAATATACTATAATTTATCATTGGAATCCTGGTTATAATTTTGTGAGGTTTCAATTCTTTATTTATCCTATTGTAAAGGCCTAGACTGAATAAAATCTGTTTTTCTCAAATTTTACTTCATTCTCAAGGAATTCAAAACTGATGATTTTATTAATATACACCAATAAAAACAATATATTTTTCCATTTTTTTCATTATAACTCTATGAAATCCATTCATTTTATTAATTTCAAATAATTAATTATCAGGATCCTTCACTATTTTCATCCTCTAGAATGTAATAGCATTCATTGTAAAGTGTACAGGGTTATTCATTTTCATTAATAAGTTGGATGAGAGTTTTTATATTTTAAAAACTTTATCCAATTATTTTTATATATATGGATGACTTTTTTCTTTTATTCATTATTTTGCCTATTTATTGAAATCAAATATATAATTTACAACTTGAATAATAACATTCATCAAATAATCATTATTATCATATTAAAAGTATTCAAATAATTCAATAGAATAATAATCACCAAAGATATATATTGAATATTCTAGTGGTTCAATCTTAATATATATGACTGAACAATTATTACATAAATAAATACCATGTAGTGGTGGATTCTGTTTATAATTTTAGGTCTTTCTCCTCTTATAAAACTATTGTTTCTTCATATTATTTAATGTTTTCATCAGAAATATACACGACATATTTGATAAAGATTCAATATACATTATAAAATGATGGAAACTCATAAAATAAATAAAATATTGACATTATATATATACATATCTAAAAATGAGTTTGAAATGAAAACAAATCCAATTTAAAAAAATTGATTTAATTTGATGCCACTTTATTTTCCAAATCAAATTCATGAAATTACTCTGTGGGGTAGGTGATATGTGTGACCATTATTTACAAAATTCTATTTCTTTTTATTATATTCTCAAATAAACACTAAAATATCTATAATAGTTCAGATATATGTATATATTTATTAATTACACTAGAACATTCATAAGGAATACATGATAGAAATCAATGTGATCATAACACACAATATTCTATTCATTGTTTGATCGTAATGTTGGAATAAATCAGTAACTTCATTTTATACACAAATGTCACACATATATTTATTATCGTACTCAATTGAATAAAATAGTTTGGTATTATCAATACATAACCCTTGTGAGGTTATAAATTCAAGGGGAGAATACATCAATCACACATTTAAATATTAATAAATTATTACAGAATAAAGTTATAATACATATCCGACCCATATGATGTTATCACAAGATAAAATATATCACTTTATAACAATATATTCTCATAAATTGTTTTTCTATGAATATAAATAATCTCTCTATTATTAATTGGTCCTCTAACTACCCCTTTTGAATAAGATATTTAGTATACTTTATGATCTATTTGCATCACTGTTAAATAATTTTCTTCCCCAGTAACAAGTCATTATGTGATAATAATTTTTTTTAATATTGATATTCATATCATATTTTCTATTTTATGTAACCCGATGCTCAGAAATTATATTATTTCAATATCATTGACCATTCCAAATAATCCACCATATAATTCTTCATAATCTTTACCTCATGGATCATGAATAGGAATTGAAATTTTTAGTCTTTCTCAACTCTCCCCTTATTGTTTTTCATCTTCGGAACCCGCATTTCTTTTAGGATTCTATGTCATCAATATCTAACAATTTATTTATCATCTAAGATAGATGATTTTCATATGTCATTAATCTATTAACCCTTTTTTAAAAAAAAAATAAGATATTAATTCTAGAATAACATCATCTTCATTATTTCATTCATTTTGATATAGTGAATCATCAGAATAGAATAGTAAATATTTATAACTTTTCACACTCTACATTCATGAGTTATATTTTAATTTTTTCATATCATCACATGAAAATAATACCAAAAACTAAATATGGACAAATCCCATTAAATTGTGACACCATTAGTTATGGTGTTAAGCTGGTCAAAATATTTCCCACAAATGGCTAGAGTTTTGTACTCCAATGATTATTTTAAATATTATATTTGAAATCCATGAATTATTATGTGAATATATGATTAATTTTAAAATTCATTACTTTTTTTTAATTCATCATTAATCATGGATCAATCACTACATCGTGGTATTTAAAACATGAAGAACTAAATAGCATCATCTAACCTAAATTACATGAAACTTCACATTATTCTAAAAGTAAAACCATAAATAAGAAACATAATATCTTAAATATCAATGTTGAAAGCTCAAATATCATATTCATGATCATAAAAATAATACATTTCATTGTGTATTTGATGATATTTTGAATTCATGCATCAAAAATATCATATATATTTTGTCAAAGTTTAGAAATATATATATAATCTTAAAACTATAAAATGTTATATGAGAAACCATATACATACTAGTAATGTCTTGGACCTCCCTAGTCCATTAAATTTTCAAAATCCTGTTTTTTGGGTGTTCGGAGAGGCAAAAACAAGTCATTTCCAGTGTTTTCCAAAATTCCAGTTTTTCTGATGGTAATACGTGTCAGTGACTCAACATCAATGACTCATTATTTGTAGATCAGATTCAGAAGGTTTGGGTGTTGGTATGTTAGGTGTTAGTGAGTTGCATCGGTGACTCGCTATTAGGGAGTTGCGTTAGTGGCGCGGTTTTGGTGGCTGATTCGTGTGTGATCCAGACATCGGTGACTCATTGTTTGTGACTCATGTCGGTGAATCACCCATTTTTTATTCATTTCCATTTTTTAAAAATTTTGTCAGCTTCCCCCCTCTTATATTTTATTTCAATTAAATCGAGTTTAAGGCCATGTTTGATCATTTCTAAAAGAGTTTCAGAGGATATTAATTACATATTTTATATAATAATTCTCTAGGTGATTTGAAATATTCAAACCACATGGTATTTATCACAATAAGTACTTAATTTCCATTATAACAGTTTTCCTTCAGTTAATATAGAATTTGGATTCTCTAAATCTGAGATCCTCACCTTCTTTAAACTTACTGTTTTCTCTAGGTATGCTGAGAACCTTTCTTCCTTGGGTAGTCGTGCACCTATTCTGTAGAAGTCTATTTAGTTTTCCTATGGATCCATTTCAACATCTCATGTTACTCCCTATTCGAGCACAAGGAAGAATCATTGGTCCCATGTTGTTCCTAAAAGGGATCCCTTTGTCTCTCTTTTATTTTTGAATCATATGGTGATGGTGTACTCATATCCACTTGTGAATATGGTTGGATCCAAATTTAAAGTTGAAAATAATAATTAATACATTATTCATTTTGTATATGATTGTGATGATCACATTGTTTTAAATGTTATCCTTGACCAATGTTCTATTTTGTAATGGTTTTATGCCCTATAATAATAATGGACATTGGTGGCCTCTATTTGTGAACCTATATGGATTATTAATACTTGTTTTTGATACACAATGAATTAATTAATTATATGGTAATTGGTTCATAACATATACTTGGTTAATGAAATGGAATTCCTACAATCAACATTTTTCTATGATAACCAATGTTTTATCAAGTGGAATTAATGCATGTGTGTTTTCTAAATCAGAAGAATCATTTCCTTGATGGTTTGGATTTCTAATTTGTTTGGTTTTGTCTAGTTTTTTGTTTGTGTTTCCCATGTGATTTTGTGGCTGGGAGTGTGTCTATGTGTATGGGGTGGTATGGGTGTTGCGTTGGTATATCATGTTGAGAGAATTATTGATTGTGGTATTTATAAACTTGTTATTTAATGGGATTTCATCTGGGAAGTGGTTGGGAATTAGGGTTTCTGATTCATGTGGTGCTATGATTATTTATTTTTTGATGTGGTGTTGTTAGGAAGAGGGGTGGACTTGTGTTTTTGTGATGACGTTTCTTTGTTTTAATTATTTAGAGGAAGGATAGGGTATCATAATTTTGAAGAATGATGGTGGTAGTTGTTTAACGGGTTTTCTTGAATGAGGAGTGTGAAGTGGGACTGGAAGCTAGTTCAGTTTTGTTGTTTTTTTAGATGTCATTCTTTTCATGCAGTGGGTATTCAAAGGATATTTTATAAGGGATGATTTTAAATTAAGATGGTATTACATTGTTTGGTCCCCCTTCTCAATTTTTATAGGGAATTTATGTGTTGTGTATGGGTTCTGATGTTACTTTCGGTGTGATGTGTTTGGTAGTTACCTAAAAGGGGATGTAAAAACCAATAAATGAATATTAATGTCAAAGTAATTCTGTGTCAAGAGGATTTAGTTTGATGAATTGGGAATTGACCATAGTTCTTTCCGATACATTTGGTTAGAGGTGGAAGCAAGGGAAGTTTGGTGTGGGATAGAAGTTTGTTTTGAAAAGTTATAGGTTGAGCTGACAGTTTTCTACACACACACACACACACACACATATATATATATATTCTTGTGATTTCTACACTCACCCATCATATATTGAGCAGTATGTTCTGAACACCGCCATTTTTATGGGGGAGGGTGTTATTTACAAACATCCCATTTGGAGGATGGAAGTCTTTTTATCGTCACTTCTCTTCTATCCCATTTAGGAATTGGTATCCCAAGACTCTTTGGACATGATGTTTTGTGGTTTTTTGGCCTAGGTGTATGTGGACGAGGTTTTCTTCTAATGTGTCTCTGGGATGAGGTTTTGGTTTTGTGGCCCTTGTTTTTCCGGGAGGGATGTTGTATGTTGCCATGCTTTGATAGAGGGGATTATGGAAGAGCGTGGTAGAGTTTGGACATTCACCATTATGGATGAGCAGCTAACCTATGGGAAGTAGTTTGGGGTACCCAAATATGGATATTCCTGTTATAAAACATTGAATTATTCTCGTTATTTGGTGAGGGAGAATTTGTGGTAATGTGTGGATTGTATACCTTGTTAGGTGTTTTTTAGTCTTTGCTATTTTTCTCACAGGGTAATAAGAATGCTTCCCCCATTTCAACATGAGAGAAATTTTTTATTCCTAATGATTATACATGTATTCTCGCCCTATGTATATAAAATTCTTTTCAGCTTTCCAAGGAGATGACATGGACTATGTTGGACCTCACTATCCTAGGTATCAAGATTGTTATTGTGTCACTACTTATATTTTTTATTTTTATATTTACATAGAAATTTTAATTGTATTTATTGCATTATTTTACTTTAAACATGTATGTGGGATGGAATTTTCAATCTTTTATGTATACATCGTGGAGTTGTTTTGGGGGTGATACATCTTATCTCTAGATCTTTGTTACTAAAAAAGGGTAATGCCAGATGTTTTCTAAGATTTTAATAACCTTGGTTATAGTTTTCACCCTAGGGCCTACTGGCAGCATGACATAGGGGACATTATAACTTTTTTATCTTGAAGTAAGGTCATAACACTTTTCTATTCCTTCCCTCATCTTGAAGAAGGAGGGTCGTGACATAATGGTATCAATGGTTATGATTGAGAGAAAGGATGGAGTGTGGAGTTGGGAACAGAAAAGATTGCATGTGATGAAAGGGGATAAGTGTTAGGAAATCTTAGTGACTGGCCTAGTCTAGTAAATACTTGCTTGGAAACGGGATTTTCGGACCCCATGATCTGATGTAATGACTTGGAGCATACTGAATGACCAAGTCATGATAACCCGTTTGTAGAGTAGAGAACCAAGAAAGGTACATGCATCATGATGACTTTTGTAATTTTTTATTATGGTAGTTCTGGAGAAATATAAAAATAACAACGACATAAATAAACCCTAAATAAATTCCATAATACATAGTATTAGGAGTTCCCTATTTACATTTCAGCTATGACACCTAGACATTTTCCACAAGTGGCTTAGGAAGTGAAGGCTCTGTAGGCCAATACAACTGATCAATCGAGGGTTCATCTAGATAATGAGGATAATCTGTGGTAGAATGTTATTCATTCATTCCAACATCAGACTTTGTGAATTTATAGAGACATTATATTAGATATAGAGAAAGAGAGTTGGATAGAGGAGTTTCTTATCATATTAATCATGATATGGGATCCAACGAAATGATGGGTTCCATTAAAAATTAGTTAGATGTTGGTAAAATCATCTCAGTGGTGGAAATTGTTCCTGGGACAGATGACAGAGTGTGGTGTTCTATGGGGTGATTTTTATAAGGAGTTTTGGGTGGAATTACATTCTTCAATCATGAAGGATGAGAAGATATGTGATCTACTCTCCCTCCAATAATGGAGTATGTCTATATAAGAACTGAGGATCAAGATCAAGGATCTCCTTCTCTTTGATTGTGATCTCTTTCTGGATGTGGATTCTTAAGAAACATGGATAGAGGAGGCACTATGTTCTTCCCTCTAGTATGCAGTTATTCTATTCACCTTGATGACATAAAAAAGGTTCAAAAAGAAAGTTTAGGTAGTGGAACAGATGAACTCGTGAGGATGATTACCAAGAGAGGGGGTCCATCCATGTTCTTTAATGGGGAAGGTTGTCAGCAGCGGGCCTCCAGCATCAAGACCTTATAGGTTTTGGCTATCAATGAACTGACCCCAATAGTTTCATTTCCTACCTTCTGGTACTTGTAAATTTATTGTTGGCTTTGGACTGATTTCATTCACATTTGGTGGTTGCATGAATATTTAGAGTCATTGTCTAGTTATATCTCAGTAAGGTGGAGCTTGGAAAGTTTAATGCCCACCTTAGTAGAAGTTCTTTGACATTTTTGTTTAGTTGTAGGGATATCAGGGTCCTTCTCCACCAAGGGGAGATAGAGAATGTCTATGCGGACCTAAGGTTGTTTTATGGACATTTACTCTCGTATATTCGGGGATTCATTCGATAGAAGAGGGTAAGAAGAGTTGTGGGTAGTCGGTTACATGCAGCAGAGGCAACAGTTCTAGTAGGCCCAGAGATCATTTCTAGTGTCATCTTCTTAATTTCTCTTCTTTTTTATGCCTTGTTTGATTCATTAAATTTTCACAACCTTGTTGAGCCCATCCTAGCCCATGATATTGGTCAGGACATATAGGGAATTTCCATTCCCTGGGCATTAAGTACACCTGTCATAGGTCGGACTAACTTGTTTGATGTTTGTCGGGGATGTAGACTAATGTTGTTGCTGCATCAGACCTGTGGGTATATCCTTCTACTACAAATTATCCCATATTTTGTTATCCTTATAATATACTAGTGGTACTCTATTCATGTTATTATCAACTATTATGATTTAAGTGTTTTTTTTTCAATCAATTTTTTCCAATGTGTGGCCTTCGGTGGTGAGTGGAGTCGTCTGATGGGAACTCAGTGTAAGGAGCATTTGGTTTACATTCTGTCTGAGGTGGGAGTAGATTTGTTGGATATTGGGAGGGTGGGGTTTCATAGAATTTTTGGCGAGTTCATGGATGTTTCACATGAAAAGGTTTGAATATACCCCCTCGATGTGAATTTGGGTATGAGATAGACTTAAAATCATGTGATAGTCATATTTCAATGTATCTTATCAGATGACACCTTATAATTTTCGGGAACTAAGGATTCAAAATGGAGACTTGATGAAGAAGTGATTTATCCATTCTACTGTATCATCATGTGGTGATATGGTCTTTATCATGAATATGGAAGTCAATTATTTGAGGTTGTTCATAGACTACCAGAGGCTAAATCTTGTTACAATCAAGAACCATTGCCCTCTCATAATAATACTTTATCTTTTCAAACATCTATTGGGAGAAAGTTGGTTCTCTAAGATCAATCTATAGTCTGGATATCACCAATTGTGGGTAAAGGAGGATGATATCTTGAAGATTTCTTTCAGGTGTAGGTGTAGGCACATTGAGATCATGGTTATGACTTTCATTATTATGAACATAACAACATTGTTCATGGGACTTATAAACTCTATATTTTTTAAGTTCCTAGACCGGTTCTTCATCGTGTTCATTGATGACATCCAAATACTATAAATTAATATGAGGAGAATTTTGATAATCTAATAACTATATTGGAGGTCCTTCACACCACCATCTCTACAGAAACATATCTATGTGAATTTTTATAAATGGGAGATCCACATAAATGGACATGTGGTGTCTCAGCAAGGTGTAATAGTGGATATGTCAAAGGCCGAGGTGTTTGTTTCATGTGAAGAACCAAAGAATGTGGTATAAGTTCGTACATTTCCTTGTCATGAGAGCTATTATTAGAGATTTGTACCCAATTTCCATCGAGTAGAAACTCTGTTGATGGATCTGAATAAAAAATAAAAGCATTTGTGTGGAGTGAGAAGTTTCTAGAGGCGTTCGAATATCTGAAGGGGAATGTCTTCGATTCCCTAGTGCTCATCCTTCCAAGGTTAGGGGTTATGTTCAAGGTGTTTTTGATGCATTCTATCTTGGCATGGGATGTGCATTGATGCAGTAGTAGGGTGTAATCATGTATGGGTCTATGAAGTTGTTTCCATTTGAATGTAACTATTCCACCCATGATCCAGAGATCAGAAGCATTGTGTTTTCACTGAAGTTATGGAGGAATTACCACACTGAGGAGTGTATTGTGGTCTCCACAAATCTCAAGATATTGTTATATCTATTACCAGAATGACCAGATCATTAGGTTGTGGTGGTGGATGGAGTTTCTCTAAGATTATGATTTTGAAATCTTCTACAACTGATGAATGGGGAATTGTTTGGCTAATTCTTTGTTCAGGAAGTCACAAAAGGAGGTGGATAGTGAATTTGATGATTCTTGGAAGGTAATGGAGGAGTTAGAGGCCTTATACTTAGATGTAGGAATGGATGGAGGCAGTGACTATCTATTTTATATAATGGGAAGTCATCTCTGAGGCAATAGGTGTAGGGGTCTCACTAGGTAGACTGGGAGGTAGAGGTAACGTGTGATCACATTAACAAGGTTGATGCTCTGAATGGATGGTTGGAGGACGGTCAGAATCAGATTTTTTTCCTTGGGAATGTATTTATTCCATTAGATATACACAATGTTTTTCTCTATTATTTTTATATTTCACCCATAGAGGTACACCTAAGAGTTTCCACAATGTACCCTACCTTGGGGGAGTAGTTTCGGTGGACCAGGAATAAGCAGTAAGTGTAAGCGTTTGTAGAAAAGTTCTTAGTGTTCTGTTATGTGAAGGCTGAGAACAATGTTCCTAGGGTTTTTTTCATCCCATAGTTATTCACGAGTGGATATGGGATGAAATATCAATTTTTTTCATAGGATTACGCATGGATGAGGGAGGATGCAAGGAATTCTATGTAGTGGTGGATCAGATGAAGAAATCAGTAAACTTCTTAGAGATCAAGGAGTCGAGTGAAATGTATGCCTTTTTGTAGAGGTATGTGGATGAGGTGGTCTGGATTCATGGGGTTATGATATCCATTTTCTTGGATCATGATACTTGTTTTACATTGTGATTCTAGATGGTAATGGAGCATGCTTTTTTATCAGAATTAATCCTCTGTACCTCATTCTGCACTCAAACAGATGGGCAGATAGAGATGAACATCTAGATGTCCGATTACATGTTGTGAGAATGTGTTCTTTACATTAGTAGATCATGGGTATAAGACTTCCCTTTGGTATAGTTCTCTTAAAATAATAACCATCTATATCCAATGGAATGTATTCATTCAATGATTTATACAAAAGTCTATGTCGTTCACCTTTGTGTGGGATAGTAGTATGAGAGGTAGCTGCTCTTGGTTCATATGTGGTGGAAAGTGTGGTAGAGAAGGTGAATCATGTCCAAGGAAGGATGAAGGAATAATATGACTCTCAAAAACTATATTCTAATCATAGGATAAGTTCCTTGGTGTTTGAGGTTGGGGACCACATGTTCATGATGGATTCCCCTCGATGAGGGAAGTAGAGTTTTAGTTGAGGTATCAAGATTTCTCCCGGGATTATCAGACCCCTCCAGGTGTTGGGGAAATATTTATTGGTGTCATACGGGTTGGAATTTCCAAAAAATTTGAAGAGGATTCACAATGTCTTTCTTGTCTCCTAGATTAGTCAGTATCTTCATGATGACAGCAATGTCATTAACTAGGGAGAGTTGGATATTGAGGATGACGATACATTCATGGAGTGTCCAATGGAGATCTAGTATCATTGGGTGAAAGTTCTTCATTGATTTATCATTCATTTAGTTCAATTTTTGTGGAGGTATTGTGGCATGGAAGAGATTACTAGG
This sequence comes from Viscum album, assembly GCA_963277665.1. Classification (NCBI taxonomy): domain Eukaryota; kingdom Viridiplantae; phylum Streptophyta; class Magnoliopsida; order Santalales; family Viscaceae; genus Viscum; species Viscum album. The sequence goes on from OY728145.1 coordinate 452,639,830, forward strand.
GGATAGAGACCCAAATATGTGCCATGTACTCGGAGTTGTTTTGAGTTTTTCTTGTGTGTTTTTATTTGTGACGTAGTACTTGAACATTTTTTATTATATTATGAGTATGATTATTGTTCTATAGTCTATGACAAATTACTTAATTCATCTATGTGAATGGTTAGTACTTGTGTAGGGTATCTTGTGGATGTTTGGGTTACAAGATATGGGAGGCGTTGTTCTTGTAGGTTGAGTCTTCACTGCAGCCTTCGAACATCATTGGGTGGTTTATCGTTGTCAGTAATATTATAGGGTGGTTGTTCATACCCATCTTTCATATGGTGTTGCTTATCAATTCTCGAAGGATTGAATATATTGATATTTATCTTATGTAATATCTCGGACCTCACTATTCTGTTACTTTTTTTAAAATATGATGTTTGGAGTGTTTTGGGAGGCAACGACAACTCATTTCAAAAGTTTTACAAAATTCATTTTTTTTTCAAAGATAGAATGTGTCAGCTGACTCATCACCTGTGGCTCATTTCTTATAACTCAGCATCGATAGGTCAGGGTGTCAGTCAGTAAGGTAATTAGTGATTTAGTTAATTGATGAGTAAGGTTGTCAGAAAGTTGTGGTGTCAGTCAGTTGTGGCATCGGTAGGTCATGTCATTGGTAGGTCAGGCGTCAGTGAGTTGAATTAGTGACTCTCTATCGGTAAATTTCATCGGTGGTTCAGAATCAGGGGCTCATTCATCAGTGATTTAGGCATCAGGGACTCACTGCGGATGACTCATGTCTGTGACTCACCCATCAGTGAGTCATTTCCCATTTTTTTATGTTTATCTAGTTTCACCCCTATTTATTTATATGATGCAAATCAAGTTTCAAGACTTTTTTGATAGTTTGCAATGAAATTTCCAAGGATATTAATTAAATATTTAATATCCTAATGCTCTGAGGCCTTTGAAATAGTCAGATCAGATGTCCTTCAAAATAATCCGACATTAGTGGCCCTTGAAACTATTTCCCTTCAGTTGATATAGGATATGACTTTTCCAAATTCAAGATCCTCTCCTCCATGATGCCTTCCATTTTCACTTGGAACGCCTGGATCCTTTTTTCCCAAAGTAGTCAAGTTCCTATGCTATTTAATTCTATTCTTTTTCCTCCTTGATCATTTCATTCTTCTCACAAAACCCCTATTTCTGCGCAAGGAATAATCATTATTGAAATTTTGTTCCTGATAGGTATCCCTTTGACACTCTTTTATTTGGGTATCATATGTGGGGGGTTTAGTCATGTCCCCTTGTGAGTATGGATGGAACCAAATTTAATGAAGACAATAAAAATTAATAAAGGAATCATTTGGAAGATGGTAATGATGATGATCAATTAGTTTTATTTGTTATGCTTTATCTATGTTGTGTTTTGTAATGGTTGTATGCCTTTTGAAAATCGTGGTCATTTTTTGTCCCTGTTTTCCCACATGTATGGAATATGAATACTTGTTGTTGATACCCCATGAACAATCATATTATAATGAAATTCTATAACCACATATATTAGGTTATGTAAATTTATTCTTCATGATCAAACTTTTTCTGTGATAACCACTATTTTATCAAGTGTAAAAAAGCAAGAGTGTATTTTAAATCTGAATGAACTTTAAATTAATGGTGTGGTTGTGTGCTATCTATTGTTTGGTTCGGCCTTGGGTCTGTATTGTTTGTGTGGGTCTATATATGGGAGTCTGGCTACTTGTATGCAGTGGTTCGGTTGGTGTGATGGTATATCAGGTTGATAGATTTATTAATTGGTGAATGGATGAAATTATTATGCAGTGGGACTGCATCTGGGCAGTGGTCGGGTAATGAGGATGCAGTGTTGGGTTATTCTATATTTATGTTATTATGTTTTGTGTTGTTCGGAATTGGGATCTCCCGGTGTGTTTTTATGAGTTGTAGGGGGTTTAGTTGTTGATAGGAAGGAAAAGATGGAATTACATTGAAGAATGATGGTGGTAGTGGTAGAATGGGTGTTCAAAATATTTTAGTGTGTAGTGGGATTGCAAGCTGGTTGAGTTTTTTTATTTATCTGGATGTGGTTATTTTCATCCATTTGTGCGGCTGAAGATGGTTTAGGATGGATTATTTTGATGAAGAATGGGGTTACCTTGGGTGGGCCCTTCACTCGATGTTTTTAGGGACTTTGGGAAGTGTGGGTGCGTTTTTTTGTTATTTGTGGTGTGTTATGTTTGGTTGGTTCATTTGTGGGGATGGAGTAACTAGTAAATTCATATTAACATAAAAATAATTGGGTTTTAAGTGAAAATCATTTATCCAATTGGGAAGAAATCATCATTTTTTCTGATATGTGCATTTAGAGGTGGCATCTAGGGACGTTTGGTGTGAGTTGAATGTTTTTTAAAAAATCCTTAGGGTGGGATAAGTGTTTGGTACACACACACACACATATATATATATTCTTATGATTTCAATATTCACAAAACCTTTTTTGTGCACTATGTTCCAAACACACCCATTATTATGGTGGAGGTTTCCATTCCCCAACAACTTAGTTGGAGGATTGATGGAAGGTTGTTGTCTCTTCTCTACATCCTTGTATAGAAATTATTAGCCCAATAATCTTTGGGTTGGTTGTGGTGTAGTTTTGAGGCCAATGATTCTACGGGTGACGTGTGCTTCCTAGGTGTCTTCGAGATGAGGTTGTGGTTTTGTGGAATAGGTTTTTGTGGGTGAGATTTAGTATGTGTTCCATGTATTTAGGGGTGTGTTGTGAAAATAGGATGTGTGTAATAGTGTGGTAGTGTCATGACGATCGTTATTATGGATGATAAGAAAACTAGTGGGAAGTGGTGTGAGTTACCAAAATATCGATGTGTTTATTATATCACATTACATGATTTTAATTATTTTATCAGTGTGCCTTGGTAAGGATGGGTGGATAGTATACCTTATTAGGTGCTTTTTGATTTTATGTTGTTTTTCTCACAGAATAATTATTATGATTCTCACATTTTTGCATGACAAACATTTCCTTTTCCTACTAAGTAAACTTATATTCTTATCCTATGTATATAAAACTATTTGTTTAAAAAGATAGATTCTAATTTTTTTGTGGTCTTGTCTTGATTACATCCATATATAACTACTCTATATTAACCCTTAATGTCTATAAACCCAATAAATGTTATGGTATAAACATAAAAAAACTAAGGAATCTAATTCAAAGAGGGTTTGAAGTGAGGTGATGTTGATGGAAGGGTTTTTGTAATTTGAAATTGGAAATTCATCATGTTTATAAGTGTGAGAGGATGTGTGATGATGTTACATAATGTGAGTATAGATAAATTTATAATAATAATTAAATCTTTACTAATTACAAGTAATTTAATATGATTAAAACAAAAAAATTATTTAAGACTCAATATATGTATTTGAAAATGAATTTAATGTTTAACAAGAATTGAAATACATTTGTGTGTGCAATGGTGTTATGAGATTATTGATATTGATTGATGGAAAAATAATAGTTCTATTATCATGATTTTATTCAAAATAGTTGAAATATATATTGGGTGTTCAAGAAGATTTTTTGGGTTTTTTATGTTTTGAGTTTCTTGTATCAAGGAAAAGGAAAATAGATGATGCATTTTTTATATAATTTTGGAGTCTGCCCTTGAAACATGAAAAATATATATTATTGTTTATCTTAGTGATTTATCTATTAGTTTTTTGGAATTAAATGTACCTTTGTTGAGAAATATTTAGAAATACATATTCACGGAAAAACCATACAAAATATTGTCCAAGATGATTATGGAATTTTTTTTAATAGAGCTTTTTTTAATCAAAGCATACATCTACTTATTTTTATAAAATTTTGGATAGTGTAAATCAATTTTCCAACTTTGATTTCAATTTTAGGTGGTGTTAGTAAACTATAATATGTTATTTAACAAATTAAAATTCAATAATAAAATAGTTATAAAATAAAAGTACAGGAAGTTTATCCCTCATAATCAAAGATGAATATGTTTTTTTAGAAATAAAAACAAATTAATTTACTGATTACACCATTGTAAATCTTTGATGATCGTAATTTTATAAACCTTGGTCATAGTGTTTGAACCCCTATATAATTTTTTTATTAATTTCATCTTACTTTCTTCTCGTAATGGTGTATTAATTAGTATTAATTTGAACCATAGGGTGAAGTATTTTATTTTTTAAAATATTTATCAAAAAACATATGTGTTATACCATATTCTATGATTAGGGGATCATAGGTGAAATTGATACCAGTGTTGATTTTGGAATTACAACATTACCATATGCATGAAATAATATTATTTCTTATTGTACCTTTGATAAATATGATATCATGAGTTGATAATGAATTTAAAAATAATTATTCTAATTTAATTAATTTTTTATGTAATTACTTGCAATAAAAAATTTCTATCTTTTTAATATCTCATTAGATGTCCTTTAGGGTTCTCCTCATAAACATGAGAGGTCCTTTAAAAGAGATGAATGGGGATAATTGACACGCGAATCAGGAATTGAAAATAAGTGTCTTAGAATTCAATCGCATCTTCAACGAACATGAATCAGGATTCATTATTCATCACTTGTTGATTCATTCTTGAGTATGTGAGTTTTATTTATTATTTATATATTTTTTTTATTTAAATAATGTTGACTTTGGATTAAAAATGAATAAAATAATCTGTAATTCTTTATTTCTGAGCTGTTAATTTGTGATTTTTATTATTTTTGGATTTTTATATGGAATTTTCTCTTTTAAATTCTATCAATTAATGATGGAAAAAAACATGGACGCCAGTAATTTTATATTTTTGTGTCAATGATATATCCCTTCATTTAATACTCACTCGTCATCAATATTTTTTTTCTTATGGTGTTCCCCAAATTGGTAACACATTTCATCATGAAATAAATCATTACATTAAAAATTCATTATTCTAGGTTACGAATCATTAATTTCATACCGATAGAGCTATTATGTTTATGTCATAAATATGAGGATGTGCCAAGAGAACCAAGTATCATGAATTGGTATTGCACGTGTCTGAAGATCTGGGACATGAAATGTATCCCCTACTAGGATGATTTTTTCACTAATCGAAATGGGGAGGGATCCTCTAGATCAATTGGGGGAATGAAAGTGAGATGTTGCAGATATATGTATCAGGAACTAGAGATGATGATTTTTTGTTTAGTATGATATTTTAGATAGTACTCATGGAAATTTATCATTCAATGAGAAAATCTGGGTGTTTTTCTCCCCTTACCAACATGATTATCAGATCAATATGGCCATTTATTTGATGCATTAATTCTTGATTATTTTTGGGCCCCCTACTGGGTATGTGCATTCTCATCCCTACATGGTATTTACATATACATGTCATTTCTTATGAAGATGGTAATCTATATGAGAGATCTCATAGAGGACCTCATGCATGTGGTTGTTAGAAGTGCCTAGTGGATGTTGTATTAGGACTAACAGATATTGTGGTTTTTTCATGATGAGACTATATATAAAAATATGGTCTAGTGGGAAAATATTTTTCGTTATTGGGCCTCTATTATTCTGTATATAGTTTATCTTCATTTTTAAATTCTATTTTTTGAATTAGAGTGGTTTTTCATGAATTTATTATTCTAGTGGTTAATTCTATTCATTACAATAGCATGTATAGAGATGTGGGTGTGTATGTTTGTGTGTTAAGTTGAATTTTTCTATGGTCTTCCATAGGTGGGTAATTCTTACTCATTTCTAATCTCCATCCCATAGCTTATAGGCGGTGGTTTTGGGTCTTACATTCATCAAGCCACTGGATCAGGTGGGGTCCCTATAATTCAAGATATGATAGAGTGGTATTAGAGAAGTATTCCCTAGGTATGGTGACTGTAGTAAAATTTACTATGTGGATTGGTTTTGGATTTATGGTAGTACTTCTTAGGTAATTAGAGTTTTTATCAATGACTAGCCAACCTAGTAATAGTTTGGTGGTTGAAATGTTTTTCACTTGGATTGAGATAACCCATATATTGACTTAGTACACCAATAAAATAATTGAAAGGAAAAAATGGGACAAAAATTATAATGGTATAGGTTTTGTAAAGACCCAAAATTATCATACATATATATGAATTATTTTTCGAGGAATATTGATTACATTATACAAACACAAACTTATGGATCATAAATGTATAGTTCCTTTGAGTACCTGGAAACAAAAACAACTAATCTATATGAAATATACATCATCTCATACTATGATCTTAATATCTATAAATCCTTTAGAATAATCATATATAATAACATTAATTATAATATGGGAAAAACAAAAATAAGGCAGGGTAATCTGAAATGACTAGTATGGCTAAACATGTCACGACCCGTCCCAGGGGATCTCGTACGACAACTCCCCAAACCCTCCTTCAATAGGCTTGGGTCTGGTGACTAGCACCATGTAGGCATATCATATACATTGGAGGAATTTTCTTATTACCTATACACACACACACAACTCCAAGACACAAATTTAAAAAAGTAAAACACACTATGGATAAAAATGAATGCATACCACTAAAGACAATTAATAGAGTATGACATGACTATAATATTTAGTAATGTAAATGTGGTTAGAATATAAGTACTCCATAAGAAAGAGTTTTCAAACAAAAAAAACTCCAACATATAATCAAAATTTGGTATGGGGACTACTGATCACAACTATTTGAACACCTCATCCCACCTAAACTCATAAGGCTCTATCTTGTCTGGGTCTGCCTCAGACTCCATCATAAGGTCACTCATCTGCACAAGACACATCACATGTAGGAAAATACCATGCAAGTGAGATTATGAAAATACTTAGTAGGACACCCCGAAACCAGAAAGAAATACACAAAGGAAGATATAGTTATTTCTACACAATATATGACTACAACACATATAATAAGAATATCTAGATTTTCACACACCAAGACCTATTGTCTAGAGTTAAGTCACAATTTATACATACCATCACATGGGATTCAATCGAAATATTCCAAAAATCACACATCTAGGAGAACACACTCTTGAGTCTAAAAGCCCTGATGGAATTCGCCTGAGAAGTACTAATCGTCAGGAACTACCATGAGCGAGATACACTAATAGATCTGAAGAGATAATAATTTACACTCATTTTTTATATAACTAAACCCACGAGTGTGGAATATCATGATAAATAGGTGAGGATAACTACCGAGACCATTCTGTGATACCACGAATCATCCAGATTCAACTTCTATGTAGAGGATCGATGTTTGGTTGGAATGTTCTCTATGAAAATAAGACTCTACTTGGGGACAAGAATGGAAAAAATATCCATCTCTAGGCCTCTCATATGATATTCCACCTACTCAATCCATAAGTTCATGCTTAAGGGATCACACTCCTATGAGTAGGAAATGATATCAAAAAACTGTCAGGTGATGTATCAAGGGAACCAATCCAAAAAACACTTTTCCATGATATGGTGGATAGGGAGATCAAGCCAAGTATAATTTATTACACGGTGTGTAGTAGATGCATACATCGTGTCCATTGACCTTGAATACTTCCCATATACAACGGCCCGTTTCCAAAGTACATGTCAGGTAAAAACAGAAATACACATCTTCCAAAAGGGTCACATGTCATGTCCTTCTATGTGGAGTCCATCCATTGACTTTTTTTATGTTCCATTACACGGTGTCAACCTGTGGTCACCTGCCCACCTACCAGTACACAAAGTTTCCCATGAATCTGGTCTAGGTCTATCCAGGTGATAGGGTACACAAAATATAGTAAATCCATGTACTCCAACCCATTTCTATGTACCTCCCAAGATGCATATTGTTTTTCATAGAGGGCTTCACACAACATGTGACTGGGGTCACATGATGTGTGATCATTTTCTTCATTCCAAAACCGTTGAATCTACTGAGTGGGGGCCACATGTCGTGTAGTCCAAACTACATGAAGTGTTCAAAAAAATTTATAGTGAGATTGTTATTCCTTCGGTTCTTCATTTGATCCTATGGGGTTCGATCTGTTTGATCAATCACCTCAAAACATGAGATCCACAGTTGTATCATCATCATAGCACCGAATAAGTGAGTTTTGGGCGATTAATCGGATCCAAAATCCAATTCCAATCACCATCACGAAAATTGACCAAAGAACGATATCTCCCAAATTTCTTTGATCCATCCATATCTATCCCCATCACACCGATTCTTGGTCTCCCCAATATTGAATCACCAATTTCATATCATTGTGAAAAGAAACTGAGGAAAAATGATCAACTATTCGTAATCCATGAAGAAAAAGGGAGACATAGATCATATGGGGGACAATAAATACACAAATGGATACAAAACCAGGTAACATACGTAGACTGTTGTTCATTTCATCCTTAATCAATTCACATGAGAACAATAAAAAAACAAAACAATATAATTGTCCAAAAATTCATAAAAACAAACCAACCCTAAAGAACAATAAAACCGCGGGTCAACCTATTCGTGTATTGATTTGCGTTGGTTATAACATATATGAACCGGAACCAAGGAACTGAAATATAACTCCCTACCTTAGGGTTTGATCATTCACTAAAGAGGATTGATCATCGTGTTGCTACCATTGGCTAGATTCTTTAAAACAATTCCCATAAAACTCAAATCCAAGATCTATCATTAGTTGTCATTGATAGGATTATTTATCCATGATTCATATGGTATATAGGATTATGGAGATAACACTTAATTATTTGACAAATTTAAAAAAAATGAGTTGTGTGTCTTTTTGTAACATTTGAATAAAAAAATCATTAATTTATTTTATTCTTTTAAACATCCAAAAATTAACTTTTATAGCCAACCCACGTAGGCTGGTGTTATGAATCGCCTTGTGTAATTTAGCTTCTCAGAACACAACCATGCCCTTGTATTTCTGATATGGGAACCGATTTTTTATTTATTTCAAATTTAATGGGAAACTTCTCACACGTGATATTTAGAATGTTTAATATATTTCAAACATTTATTACAGGCACACAATGCCTTAGAATCACACTTCTTCTTCGTGATTGGTCTGACAATAATTCCAAATAAAATTTAATATAATATAAGTAAAAATCCATGACATTAAATTATCCCCATTATGGAGCTTCACTTCCTTGAAAAGCCAAAAACAAAGGCCATACCATAAGATGGGGGGTACTGCACTTGAATCTGAGCCTCTATATCCCATTTCCTCTCTTGGAGATTCATGTGATGCCACCATAAATGCACCAAAAGAAATCTAACACCCCAGAAGGATCCACTCCTATCGACCCACAATATCTATAGGGTAATCAATAAAAGTATCTACATCCTTGGTGTCCAGCTCACCCTAGTCGATGATGTGTGATTTTTCACACACATATCTTCTCAGCTGTGAAACATGGAATATGTCATTTTCCATGTCTAACAATGAGGATAATTCAATGAAATAGTCCACAATGACATCTCTATGTATAATATGAAAAGGGTTGATAAAACTCAGACATAACCTACCACCCATGCCAAATCCCGGTAAAGCTAATTGAGGTTATACCTAAAGAAGAAATTTTCTTTATCTAGGAAATCCAAAGGCCTCTATCTTCTATAAGAATATAAATTATACCATATGTTTGCAGTCTTCATCCACTGCTAGAGGATATTCACCATTTAAATGTTATCTCACACCAATTATGGGCCCAAAAGTGTTTAATCTCCAAGTTTATTCTAAAAAAGATGGGACCTACAGGTCACCCGTACCGATCCCAAATAGTTCCAAACCAATGGTGGGGTGGTAACTATTATTGAACAAAAACTCTACCAGTGGTTGGTGATCCTCCCAACAACAACCAGATTGTAACATTAAATCCCACAACACATCCTCCTAGACCTAAATCGTTCCCTCTTCATGGCCAACTAATTTTGGGTGTAATGTAGTTCTCAAGAGAAATAGAGTCCCAAATGACTCCCCTAATCCCTTCCACTACTAGGATATGAAATGAGAATCATGAATAGAAATAGTAATTGATGGGACTCAATGGGGTCAAACTATCTCTTAAATGTAGAGGCGTCTCATGCACTCCACTTAACACTACTCTTGGATATCTAGGATGTTGTCTGACATGGTGAGTCATTCTCAGACCATTTAGATGGCATCATTTCCCCGGGATGCACATGGTAAACCAGGAACTATTTCCATCAATATTTCATCCCACATCAATTCAGGAACTTCTAGGGGTTGACCCAAACCTGCTGGAACCTGGTGCTCAATCTTCACATACAGATAAGTGAGTCATAGAAAAACAATCTTCAAAAAAACTTTTTCATTCCCAACCCCCAAACCTAGTACTGGAAGTCTCAGTACATATTCTACATACCTGGATGTACTGCTAAAGGGGATGTATGAATCACCCAAAATACCTCTTCCTGTGACACCATTGACACTAATGTGCATCCTCTTAAAAGATCAATGTGCTCCCCACATTCTAAATATCCATCAGGTCGGTAAATTGTGTACATCAGAGCCTGTAGTGTATCGTAGTTGGTATCCCAAAGTTGTGCATACCTGAGTCAATATAAGAGTGGAAGGGTTAAAACCATCGACAGGAGGTAAGTATCATCATCTCAACCCATTAAGTATAGCTGGAATGATTCCAAATGCTCTAGTGCCTAATTTAGAAACTGTGAACAAGATCTCTGTCTAAGAGTTTCTTCAACCAAAATACCCATCCTAGGAGTATAGAAATTCTCTAAGTCATAGTCATGGAGTAACTCTATCCATCAACTCTATCTCTAGTTCAAAACCTTCTCAATAGAAGATATATTTGACACAACTATTGTTAGAGTAGATGATAAATATCTCACCCATCAGATAGTGTCCTCACATCATCAATTTTTTCACTACCGCTTCAAACTGATGATCTTGGGTCCTGTAGTTATTCTCATGTGGTCTCAAATATAGTGAACCATAGGAAATATTTTCTTGCCTCTGCATCATAACACATCCATTTATGGTCTTTCATTCATCACAGAACACTATGTAATCAACACGCACCACCGAGGTATTGTGATTGAAGCTCTCGTTAAATTCTTCCTCAAATTCTGAAAATCATGATAGAACTTCTTTTTCCATGAAAAATTATTTCCATTTTTATTCAATGTTTTTATAGGTGTTTATATTTTAGAGATATTAGGGATGAATATCCAGTAATGGCCTTCTCATCCAAGGAAGCTTTGTACCTCTATCACGCTCTATGGAGAATCCAAATCTAACACTGACTCAACCATGTCCGGTTCCACTTTTAATCAACCTTCTCAGATAATGTTACTTCTAAATTAGAAATCCTGAATTTAGAATTGGAAATTTAAGAGAGTCTCATAATGTTGGTTCTATCAGAGTACATCCAAAAAAATTCAAAGGTCACTTGTGTGCTCCTCCTCAAACAGTGAGTACATAAGAATGTCGTCAATTAAAACTATAATGAACCAATAAAAATATGATTGAAAGATACAGTTCATGAGCCCCATTAAAGCTGTTGGTCCATTCTTCATGAAAAATGGAATAACTATGTACTCATATTGAATATAGCGGAATCTGAAAGATGTCTTTAGTATACCCCCATGTAGTAATAGCATCTCGTAATAGACTTATCGAAGGTAAACATGCAATAATTTTCATGCCCCACTAAACTAATTGAAGAGTTCATCAATCCTTGGTAGTGGATATATGTTCTTCATGGTCACCTAGTCCATTCACTAGAATTCCACACACAACCTCAATCACCCATCTACAGTTTTGGAAAACAATATTAGGGCTACTCGGGTGAAACCTAGGGCCTCACGAAGCCATTCATCATCAAGTCCTCCTACGACACCCTCATCTCACAAAGCTCTATAAGATCGATCAAATACAATAGTGATGAAATAAACATCATATTGGGGTGTAAATCAATGTATAACTCAATCACTCAATTGGGAGGAAACCCTAAAACATTTTCTGGAATGAAAACATCATACATCGCCACTAAATTTGGGATCATGAAAACTCATAACATCTGTAACTCCAGTGGTTTGGCTATCCAACTCATGAGTGATCGACTAAACCCTACTATGTAGTATACCATCATGTCCATCATGGGTTTCTATTTATCCAAAAATGTAAAAACATTCCATATCTTTGTAGATACACCTCACCTTTTCCCTAAAACATTCATTTGGGGAATGAACCAAAGATAGATAATCCATACTGAGAATGATGTTGTATGTCCATGAAAGTACCACCAAGAGGATCCAACTGAATCAATTATCCAAGGATTAGATCACACTATCTTCAGAAGTGTGTGATCATATATTATCATCCAATATGGGTCCCTAACCATAGGGGTGCAATCAATGGTTCAACTATAATCTCAAGGTTTCGTACATGATTTTTGGAAAGAAATAAAGGAAAAGTATTTGTGTTTATCAGTATGAAAAACAAACTATTAATGAAACATATTTATCCTTGAATCATTCATGGAGCCTCTAGGTAGTATGCCTCGACTACGCACAGTTTTCCCTACTACTATCTTCCCACTCCCTGAGAATGGTGCGTACTACCTAGTGGTGGGGGTGGTAACATGACAAAATGTCTCCCACCTCTTACTTCTCTACCATATCTTATTCAACATCTTCCAAACTACGTATCTTCTTGCTTCTATTTCTTCTAATTCCACCCAACCCACCCAATATATCCCTATCAGTTGATCGATGTGTTGGACAATCTCTATATGAATGCCCCTTTCTGCAATAAGAATAGAATCTATTTTATATAGTCTGAATAGAACCAAACTATGAGTCTTGAATAGTATACTCCATGTTATGTGTCTTACTTTTGAGTTGTATCCCATTTCTAGGTTTCGGAGGCTGAGGTTGGTTTTCAAATTCTATGTTCTCTACTCCTGCTTTCTTACTGCTGACTACCACAAGCAGTTTCTTCCCTACCAAGGAACTTTTAACTACAAAAGCCTTCTCTAGAACCCCATTATTTGTAAAAATGCATAGAGGGGATACACTGGCTATGATGTCAGTGCATAGACCTCCCTCGATGGTTCGAGACCCATAGTGTTGAACATGTGTTATATCCATCGAGAACCCAGCGTAGTAGGTATGCATTGATGAATACTCAGAAACAGACATGTCGTCCATTCGGAGCTATATAAGCTCCTAGATATACATAACCCTTAAATGTTATACTGATAACTTTGGTCGAAAAAGTTCCTCCTACATTGACTACCAAAGGGTCGAGTCATCATATGATTGGGTAACTATAACCCACCCACACCATGTGGAGCCAAAGAGACAACTCACGACTAGAACCAACATCATATTTTATTTTGTTGTGACTAGATGAATATCTCAGTTCAACGTCTAAAGTCATTCGTCGTCTGCCTACATGTCAGCCTCAGTTTAGAACCTGATGGGTCTCTACTAATGAAACTCATGAAACGCACTCATCCCATTACCTTTATTTGGTGGTACTGGGAGTTCCATGTGATGCTCTATAGGTGGAGTTATAGATGCTACAACCCCATGAGGTAACATCTTGGGTATTGATATATCGAAGCCTTTCCACTGAAGGGGGGATTTTTGTGATCAATAGGATAAATCATAGTTAGTCTACATTGGAAATAAATCATGCAAGAGAACAATATGTTCTACGGTCAATGAATATATATAGAGTGCTGAGTGAAGAAGGGCATGGAAACCACAACCCATTCCTATAAGATGCATTTAACCTTTTCCCTAAACTAGTTTTCTCATTTACGGAGTCATTAATTAGGTTATCATAGTCATTGTGTGTGGATACATCGGTCGATGCTCCAACACTAGAGTCCCTGACCTGAAATATGTACTTGAAACACATGAAACTGTTGCCCCAAACCAATCTCATAGACTCTTGGTTCTATGGTATAACTTACCACCTCTGATACCAATATGTCAGGACCCTCTTAATGGGGACCGTTCCATAACTTTCCATGTCTACCTCTAATTTTCCAAAGGCTGGAGACTAGCACAGAGTAGGCAAAGTAATATTTTGGGAGGAATTTCATAAATACATGTAAAAACACACATCTCCATGCCACAAAATATAAACTTTATAAACAACTATGGAAATAAAATGCATGCATACCACTTAACCCAACCAATATAGTATGATAGGATAGTAAAGTGTAATATTGTTATCAAGGGTATCATACAAGCCCACCAAAAGAAAGAGTTTACAAACATCAGAGTCCCACAAGAAATAAAAAATAAGTACTGTAAATTTTGACCAAAGTCAAAGGAGAACATCAGCCATCCTGAACTCACAAAGCATTTTCCAGTCCTAGTATTACCTGGACTCTATAAAAAATTCAACCATATTCACAAGACAAGACACGTGTAAGAAAACCCCATGCATGGGTGAGTATAAAAATACTCAATAAGACACCTTGAAACCACAACAAATTAATAATTGAAGATACAATATTCTCTACACAATATATGTCTATAACACGTATTAAAATAATATCCAGATATACTAAAAACTAGACCCATAGTCCAGATGTAATTCACAATTATTGCATACCATCGTTAGGGATTCAGTCTGAAGATTCAATAAAGCACCCATTCGAGAGAACACAATCCTATGTTAGATAGAAATAATGTTATGTTTCTTAGTAGTACTGATAGTCATGAACCCTCATGAGAGAGATACACAGATATTTAAGAAGAGACTATATGATACACTCGTTTTGAGAGAACTCGCCCCACAGTAGGGGAGGACCACGATACGCAAACGATGATCACTACTGAGGCCATGGAGTGACACCACAACACATCTACATTCAAAATCCATGTAGAGGATCGATATCTGATAGTATTTTTGTGTTGATAACAATATTGTACATAAGGCATAAAAAGGGATATAGGGTCCTTCTTTGGGACACTCCGAGGGTATTCTGAATAATATATCCAGATGGCCTTGTGGATGGGATCATACACTAATGAGTAGTAAATGGTACCAACAGACCTTCCGAGGAAGGGTCGAGGGATCCAAACCTAATGAAACATGTTCATGATATGGAGGGGAATGAGATAAATCTATGTAGAATAGAGTACACGGTGTGTAATAGAGTAACATATCTTGTATATTGACCACAGATACGACATGTGTACGATGACCCGTCTCAGAAGTACATGTCTTATAAAAACAATGACACACGGTGTGTAGAAGTATCACATGTCGTGTCCTTCCATCCATGATCCATCCATGTACTCTAGCAATATCCCAATACATAGTGTCAACCCATGTTCACCTTCCCAGGTACCAGTACTTCGGGTAACTAGTTCTCCATTCTCGGTCTAGCCATGTGTTGGGATACAATCCGTGTAGGAAAGTCTACGACTACACAATATGCCATTGTACCACACGAGAGACATGAAAAATCTCATAGAGGGATACAAACACCATTTGATATGGGTTACACACTGCATGATACAATTCTGCCCCCAGAAATCCTAAATACCATTGAGTGTGGGCTACATGCCATGTAGTCTGCACATCATGTCGTGTTCCATTAAACTTCTAAGAATTCTCATTCTTCCTCCAACGCCATTCTCAATACTCTAATTTTATATCCAGTATAATGATGACCTTGATACCTGATATACAGGGTCTTATTATCATTAATGCATCTAATCAATGATGTTCTGTGGTTGTGTGGCTAAGGTGTCTGTTGAAGTGGTTTTTTTCCAATGTGTCTTTCAGATGAGGTCGTGGTTTTGTGGACCATGTTTTTTTGGGAGGGATGTGGTATGTGGCTCAGGAGTGTGTGGGAAGGTTTTGATAGAGGGGCTTATGGAAGAGCATGGTTGAGTTTGGACATTCACCATTGGGGATGAGCGGCTAACCTGTGGGAAGTGGTTAGGGGTGCCCAAATATGGACGTCCTTGTAATAAAACATTAATTTATTCACGTTATTTGGTGAGTGTGACATGGTGATACTGGGTGGGTTGTATATCGTGTCAGGTGCTTCTGAGTCATTTACCTTTTTCTCACAGGGTAATTAGAATGCTTCCCACACTTTTACATGAGATACTTTTTCTTTTCCTAATGAGTATACATGTATTCTCACCCTATGTATATAAATGTATTTTCATTTTTCCAAGTAGATGACGTGGACCATGTTGGACCTCACTAGCCCTGGTCTCCGGATAGTTGTTGTGTCACGACATAAATTTTTTATTTTTTATTTACTTATAAGTATTAATTGTATTTATTTCATTTTTACTTTAAAAATGAATGTGGGATGGATTTTTGAATTTTTTATGTATACATCATGGAGTTGTTTTGGGGCTAGTAAATATCATCTCTCAGTCTTGGTTAATATATAATGGGTAATGTGAGATGTTTTATGAGATTTTAATAACCTTGGTTATATTTTCCACCCTATGGCATATTGGCGGCATGAACTAGGGGACATTATGAATTTTTTTCCTGATTAAGCAAGGTTATAAAACATTTATGTCCCTTCCATCATCTTGAAGAAGGAGGGTCATGAAATAATGGTATCAAAGGTTAAGATTGGGAGATAAGATGGAGTTTTTAGTTGGTAACAGGTATGATTTCATGTGAGGATTGGGGTTAGGTGTTAGGTGATCTTAGTGACTGACCTAGGATAGGAAACACTGGCTTTGACACACGATTTTAGGACCCTATAATCTGATGTAATGACTCTGACCTTACTTAATGACCAAGTCATTCTAAACCATTTGTGCAGTAGAGGAAAAAAGAAATGTACATCCATCATGATGAATTTTTAAATTTTTTATTATGGTAGTTTTGGAGAAATATAAAAATAACAATGACTTAAATAAACCTAAAATACATTCATTACTACTTGGGCTTAAGAGTTCCGTATTTACATTTCTGCTATGGCACTTGGAAATTGTCCACAATTGGATAAGGAAGTGTAGGCCCAGTAGGCCAATACAATGGATCGGCCGAGGGTTGATCTGTTGGAACCACTTTGTGTATAAGGTTGTATTTGTTGTCAATAGTTGTCAATGCAGATCAAAATGAAGGTGATCATGAAATACTCCGATGAAGTAGAGGAGTGGTGATTCAGACGATTGTTGTGCTGATCGTAAGTTCAAAGAACATGTGTCAATGGTGATACATTGTTTACAACAATGAAGAATGTGAGGAGTAATCCATCCAAGGATGAGTAAAGAAGGATGGTGTTTTTGGATGAAGACCATGCAATTCCTCCTTATTGCATAAGAACCATAGGCTTTGATGAAGACCATGCAATTCCTCATTATTGCATGAGAACAATGGGTTTTGATGAAGACCATGCAATTACTCATGATTGCGTGAGAACCATGCTAGATACTTCTTGACGGATTAAATCACATGGTTTGCATGAAGTTGATCATGACAGTTGATGAAGGAGGCAATGTGCCAATGAGTTGACTTATGAAATGGACATGCACATCACATTGTCATAGAAGATGACGATACTAAAGCTGTTCCTTCAAAGAATACATATCACAATAGCGGAGTTTGTGATAAAAGCAAAAGAGTTGCTGAAGGATACAGATCACCAAGAAGAAGTGTTGTTGAGGTGATCGTGCTTGTTGACAAAGCAAACAAACGACATACAAATTTGTTGACAAAGGAGATTCCATGGTGACATGTCGAGTTCAAGAGTTGTGTTCAACTATATTTGTTTTATTCAAGAACATCGACAGAGGAATGGATGATCTGGAGGTGGTACAAAAAGAGCAGATACAAGGTGGCGCCGTTTTCCAGTGTTTGCCAAATTTCAGGGCCTCAAAATCAACAAATGAATAATAGTGATTTTGGCAAAGGGACTTGCGCGCCATACTCTTGGAGGATAAAAGACTTGCACGCCATATGTTTTTGAGGATCAGAACATCAAAATTTGGCTAAGGAAAGAAGGTCGCGCAAGTGGAAGTTGGGTCGCGCAAGTGAGTTGCGCGACAGAGGTAACTGGAGACAAGACTTGCGCGCCGTCGAGGGACTTGCGCGCCGCCGCGCAGGGGGTCCAGTTTGCCTATAAATACTGGACCGCCCCTCCTCATTTTTTACGGAGCTCAAGACATTGAGATTGTTCGAGCTCTCGTCGCGCAGGTGGTTGAACCGCGCAAGTGGTAATTGGGTCGCGCAAGTAGAGGTTGCGCGCCGACTGATGGTTGAGCGCCCCAGGTGATTTGGGCAAGGAAGGAAGTGAGTCGCGCAGGTTTGAAGTTCAAGAAGGCAGTGTCGCGCAGGTGCTTCAGTGACACTTGCGCGCCAGTTTAGACTTGTGCGCCTGAGACTTGCGCGCCGCCGGGAGGCTTGCGCGCCGGGCTTGAAAAGGAGACCCAGACACTGTTGAAGCACGCCCGCCTTTCTGGAGCTGCACAAGAGCTAATGATTGCCTGATACTTTCGGTGCAAAGCGAGGTTGAAGTAGAAATCTAAAAGATACATGCATGATCTCATGCATACATGGAGAACTGATTCTGAAAACGCCGAGTAAGCTGATCTTCATTAAGTAAGCAATCACATCAGTGATTGTGATTCAGGCAAACGAAGACAAGGGGATCTAGTGCATTCATTCATTGCGCTAAAGAAGAAGGATTGAACTAAAAGGAGCATAAAATCTGAACCCTGATGCAAGCAATGTCTCATGCTGAACAGGAGACGAAGAACTTCAATGCACACCTATTGAAGAGACCTTCACGTCTATAAACTGAGTGGGACTTCACCAACGGCAGTGAGCCAGGGGGAGTCAACGGGAGTGACCCAAGGGACGCAGTGAGCTATCCCTGAACAATTGTAAAGGCAGTGAGCCTGGGACAGAGTGACTGTACCCGAACCTTTGTAATCTACAGCTAGTGAAGCATAGTGGATTAGGTACGACCGACAACCTGTCGGCGTATGCTCCTTGGACGTAGCCCTTAGTGGTGAACCAAGTAAAATAGCTGTGTCATCTGTCTCTGCATGTGAATGTTTAATTGCTGATCATATCCATCATACAGGTTTAAGTAGTTCCTACCAACGTGGGAACAAGATCCACAACTTTAAGAAGAAAAAGTTGCCACCCTGATTCACCCCTCCCCTCTCAGGGTGTCCCGAGGTCCTACAAGTGGTATCAGAGGGAAAGGTTGACGTATGTTGGATATTCTCCAGTAATTCTATTGAGAAGAGGATTTGAGTTTCTTCCCTAGAGTCAACAATGAAGAGAAGTCTTGATAATGACGCAGTCATTTCTGAGCAGAAATCTATATCCACCAAGACTTTGACAAATAGGAAAAATAAAGAGAAGAAGATGATGAAGAAGTCCCCCACATCCAAAGAAGCTGCAGTGTCTTGTTCTCCATGCCATTCCAATAATGAAGAAACATTAGGCTTGGAAAGTATCAAGCAGGTGGCTCAGAACTCATCCAGAGGAAAGGATGATACCCCAAATTCAAGCTTTCAGGAAAAACTCAGAACATATCTGCATGATATTCCAGAAGAAAGGGTTGCTATTATTTGTAGCCTATTCCAATCTATGCAGGATGAGATCAATCGATTAGAAAGGGAAGCTGACAATATGGAAAAGGGGTTGGAAAGAAAAGTTATGGAAAGTATTAAGCTCATCAAACGGGTGAAAGTCTTTGAAGAAGAAGAGGAAGCCAATAAGACTTTAAAAGAAAGGATCCATGAACTTGAAGCTGAGCTGAAGAAGAGTAATGAAGTCAAGAGTTTTTGTTTGGAAGAAACTTCCATTAAATTCAGGGAACTTGACTCTTTGTTACAAAACAAAGTTGAGATGCATGAAGATGAGGTTGAAAGATTGAAGAAGACTTGTGAAGAGAAGATGATCGCGATTGAAGATCAGAAGATCATCCTCAATATTGAGGGTCAAAAATTTGAAGCCCAGTTGACCAAGATTGAGAACACACATATTGAGACTTCACAAAAGAATGAAATGAGTGATGCTTTCACTCAGTGTTCGTTGGAGGAGTCTAAAGATGAAATGCCTCCAACATGTGATAAGAAGATTATGAAAACTCTTGATCATCCACATCAAGAATCAGTTGCTGCTGGTACTCAATGCTCACTAGAGGATTCTATTGTCAAAAGACCTCCAACATGTGATAAGAAGATCATGACTTCACTCTTTGATCTATCACAAGCAACTGAGAAAGTGAAGGTACCATCCAAACCATCTTGTACTCATATTTCTAAATACACTCCTACAATCAGTGCAGGTGGGATGAAAAGTTCTAAACAAGTATGGATGAGGAAAGGTGAGAAGAAGAAACCTACCACCGTGGCTAGGGTGGATAGGAAGAAAAAGGAGGAAGCTTCTTCCTGAAATAGAGCACAAACGATTAAGCAGATGACCCAACAACTTAATACTGAAGAAACAAAGAAGAAAAGATTTGTGGGCCAATGTTGGTGCTGCAATAGATTTGGGCACTGTGCACTGGATTGTTTTTATAATCCATTTCATGGAAAAGCACAGGGAAAGCCTATATCAAAGGGGAGGAAGGCAGAGAAGAAGAAGAAAAATCCACAGGTCCAGAAGCATCTATTTACAGCAAACAGATTTGGAATGCTTGATAACATCTGTGATGTATGCAACGGCAGTGGTCATAAGAATGGTGCATGCCTAGGTCAACAGATATCCAGAGCTGATAAGAACAGAAGACCACACAATCCATCTAAGTATGAAGAAAGTTCCTTGGGAAGAAATCAGAAGAATATGGCGAACACATCACTCCCCAAGAAGATATCAAGTAGGCAAGCTGAGAAGACCCAGGATTTTAGATCCATGAAATTGAAGGGTCATTCATCCAAAAGAAACACTAAGTGGGATGAATCTCGGATGAACCCATGTGGAAGACCTAAACCAGCTACAAAAGTTCCACATGACATATTGGTCATCTAGCCAGAAGATTTGAAAAGAATAAGGAAATTTGAAGATGAGAAGACCAAGGCTGGTGAAAAAGGAAAAGGAAAACTTTCACATGATGCAGACACAGTGCAGGAGAGATTTCAAACAAAGAGAAACACAAGTGTCAAAGAAGTTCTGTGTGAGAGATGCAAGAAGTCTGGCCACACTGCAAAAGGTTGTCTAACCTTAATACCAGAGCAAGAGGCAGTCCTTAAGAGGAGTAAGAATGTATCATTCATGATGGCTGCTAAGAAGAACAATTCTCCACACAAAGTAGAAGAGAATGTGAACAGATCCATGCCACACCGACAGATGTCAGAACATATATTCAAATGTGCAGGCATGAAGACTGGAGTGAACAGAGGAACTTGGTTGAGAAAAGAACCTCAACCAAGCAAGTCTTCATGATGAAGCAAGAAGGAACCACCTTATTCCCGTAATCATTTGTGTATTGTATTTGTGCTAATAATGCAGGTAATTGAAGGTGAAGCATGCTCTCAGGGGGAGAACCTGAGAAGTAGTGAATGCTGTCAACTCATGATAGCCAAGCTGAAGAAGTTTCCATCCTTAGTAGATTCTTCAATTGATATTCAAATATTATGATGATGAAGGATCACTCTTGATGAAGATGATGAGGAGTTTTTCCCTTGGGGGGGAGAAAAATGAAGAAGCGTCTATAATCACTGTTTCAATCAATATCAACTCCAGGTGGACTCAAAAGCAGTTATTCTGTGAATCTCTTGAAGAACACACCAATGGAGAAGGTATGTCATTTCTCAATCTCTATCCCTTGGTTACTCAGATCAAAGATTATTTTACAAAGGGGGAGTAACTACATTGATCAATGACATAAAGAGAATGGAAGTGCCCCAAGGTCACTTATCCTGCCGATTGCACTTGAATGTTTTTGATCTATTTGCTGATGTGAGTGCAGGAGTTTCAGGTTGATTATCATAATTGATCTTCTTCTACCTGAAATAAAAGTGGTAAACCCTTGAAGACAAGATACATGAGTTCTCATCTCATGTTGGTATCATGATCTGTGAATAATGGACAGCATTGTTGACTTAATCAAATCCTCTTGTTTTCTACATCGAGCATTGCTCAAGTAGACTTAGAGTGAAATGATTAATGAAACTTTGCTTGAGTGAGGATTGATACCCTCCCTACCATGCACTTTGTATTTCTTGTCAATAAGGGGGAGAGAAAGTGAAATGCAGAAGATTCTCATTTTGACATTGACGGATTCATTTCAGAAGATGTTTAAGGTATTGACAACAAAATACAAAGGGGGAGATTGTTGGAACCACTTTGTGTATAAGGTTGTATTTGTTGTCAACAGTTGTCAATGCAGATCAAAATGAAGGTGATCATGAAATACTCCGATGAAGTAGAGGAGTGGTGATTCAGACGATTGTTGTGCTGATCGTAAGTTCAAAGAACATGTGTCAATGGTGATACATTGTTTACAACAATGAAGAATGTGAGGAGTAATCCATCCAAGGATGAGTAAAGAAGGATGGTGTTTTTGGATGAAGACCATGCAATTCCTCCTTATTTCATAAGAACCATAGGCTTTGATGAAGACCATGCAATTCCTCATTATTGCATGAGAACAATGGATTTTGATGAAGACCATGCAATTACTCATGATTGCGTGAGAACCATGCTAGATACTTCTTGACGGATTATATCACATGGTTTGCATGAAGTTGATCATGACAGTTGATGAACGAGGCAATGTGCCAATGAGTTGACTTATGAAATGGCCATGCACATCACATTGTCATAGAAGATGACGATACTAAAGCTGTTCCTTCATAGAATACATATCACAATAGCGGAGTTTGTGATAAAAGCAAAAGAGTTGCTGAAGGATACAGATCACCAAGAAGAAGTGTTGTTGAGGTGATCGTGCTTGTTGACAAAGCAAACAAACGACATACAAATTTGTTGACAAAGGAGATTCCATGGTGACATGTCGAGTTCAAGAGTTGTGTTCAACTATATTTGTTTTATTCAAGAACATCGACAGAGGAATGGATGATCTGGAGGTGGTACAAAAAGAGCAGATACAAGGTGGCGCCGTTTTCCAGTGTTTGCCAAATTTCAGGGCCTCAAAATCAACAAATGAAGAATAGTGATTTTGGCAAAGGGACTTGCGCGCCATACTCTTGGAGGATAAAAGACTTGCGCGCCATATGTTTTTGAGGATCAGAACATCAAAATTTGGCTAAGGAAAGAAGGTCGCGCAAGTGGAAGTTGGGTCGCGCAAGTGAGTTGCGCGACAGAGGTAACTGGAGACAAGACTTGCGCGCCGTCGAGGGACTTGCACGCCGCCGCGCAGGGGGTCCAGTTTGCCTATAAATACTGGACCACCCCTCCTCATTTTTTACGGAGCTCAAGACTTTGAGATTGTTCGAGCTCTCGTCGCGCAGGTGGTTGAACCGCGCAAGTGGTAATTGGGTCGCACAAGTAGAGGTTGCGCGCCGACTGATGGTTGAGCGCCCCAGGTGATTTGGGCAAGGAAGGAAGTGAGTCGCGCAGGTTTGAAGTTCAAGAAGGCAGTGTCGCGCAGGTGCTTCAGTGACACTTGCGTGCCAGTTTAGACTTGTGCGCCTGAGACTTGCGCGCCGCCGGGAGGCTTGCGCGCCGGGCTTGAAAAGGAGACCCAGACACTGTTGAAGCACGCCCGCCTTTCTGGAGCTGCACAAGAGCTAATGATTGCCTGATACTTTCGGTGCAAAGCGAGGTTGAAGTAGAAATCTAAAAGATACATGCATGATCTCATGCATACATGGAGAACTGATTCTGAAAACGCCGAGTAAGCTGAGATTCATTAAGTAAGCAATCACATCAGTGATTGTGATTCAGGCAAACGAAGACAAGGGGATCTAGTGCATTCATTCATTGCGCTAAAGAAGAAGGATTGAACTAAAAGGAGCATCAAATCTGAACCCTGATGCAAGCAATGTCTCATGCTGAACAGGAGACGAAGAACTTCAATGCACACCTATTGAAGAGACCTTCACGTCTATAAACTGAGTGGGACTTCACCAACGGCAGTGAGCGAGGGGGAGTCAACGGGAGTGACCCAAGGGACGCAGTGAGCTATCCCTGAACAATTGTAAAGGCAGTGAGCCTGGGACAGAGTGACTGTACCCGAACCTTTGTAATCTACAGCTAGTGAAGCATAGTGGATTAGGTACGACCGACAACCTGTCGGCGTATGCTCCTTGGACGTAGCCCTTAGTGGTGAACCAAGTAAAATAGCTGTGTCATCTGTCTCTGCATGTGAATGTTTAATTGCTGATCATATCCATCATACAGGTTTAAGTAGTTCCTACCAACGTGGGAACAAGATCCACAACTTTAAGAAGAAAAATTTGCCACCCTGATTCACCCCTCCCCTCTCAGGGTGTCCCGGGGTCCTACATGATCTAGATAAGGAGGATAATCAGTGGAAGAATATGCTTCGGGCATTCCAACATCAGACTTTGTGAAAGTATAGAGACATTGTTTCATTTATAGAGAAAAATAGTTGGATAGAATAGATTTTATCACATTCATCTTGATATGGGCTCTGAGGAATTAATGGGTTCCATTAAAAATTATTTAGATTATTGTAGAATCATGTCAGTGGTGGAAATTGTTCCTGGGACGGATAACAGAGTGTAGTGTTCTATTGACTGATTTTTAGGAGTTTTTGGTGGAATTCCTTTCTTCAACCATGAAGGTTGAGAAGCAACATGACCTAATATGCCTCCAACATGGGAGTATGTCTATATAGGAACTTAAAATTAAGATCAAGGATCTCCTTCTCTTTGCTTTTGATATCTTTCTTGATGAGGATTCTTAGGAAACAAGGATAGAGGTGGCACTCTATCCTTCCCTCCAGTATATAGTTACTCTATTCACTTTGATGAGATGCACAATGGTTCAAAAAGAAGGATGAGGTAGTGGAAAGGATTCACTTGTGAGGAGGATTACCAGGAGTGGTAATCCATCCATGTTCTTTAAAGGTGATGGTTTTCAACAGCATGCCTCTTGCATTAAGACCATACACGATTTGTCTATCGGGGAGCTGACCCCAATAGTTTTAGTTCTAACCTTCTGTTACTTATACATTTTTTGTAGGCTTGGGATTGAGGTGTTTTACATTTTTTGGTTGCTTGAAATAATATATTCAATGTCTAGTTATAGCTCAGTTTGGTGGAGCATGGATGGTTTAGTGCAAAATCAATAGAACTTCATAGACATTTTGTTTTAGTTGTACAGATATCGGCATCCTTCTCCAATAAGGGGAGATATAGAATGTTGATGCAGACCTATGGTTGTTACATATGGACATTTACTCATGTATTTTCGGGGATTCATTCAATAGTATAGGGGAACATGAGTTGTGGGTGGTCAGTTACATGTCGTAGAGGCAGTAGTTCCAGTAGGTCTGGAGATCATTTCTGGTATCATCAGCGTGTTTTATACTCTTTGTTATGCCATGTTTGATTCAAGAACATTGCACTCCAATGTTGAGCCCAGCCTAGCCTATGATATAGGATGAGACATAGTGGGAATTTCCATGCCCTGGGGGTTATGTACACCAGTCATTGGCCAGACTAACTTATTTGATGTTTCTTGGGGATGCTGACTAATGTTGGTACTGCATCATCCCAGTGGGGATATCCTTATTCTAAAAATGTGGCCATATAGTGTTATCCTTAGAATTATCTAGTTGTATTCTATTAATTTTATTATCGAATATTTCCATATAATAGTTTTGTTTTCAATAAATGATTTCCAATGTGTGCCCTTCGGTGGTGAGTGGAGTTGTCTGATGGGAAGTCATTGTATGGAGCCTTCTCATTACTTATCGTCTGAGGTGTGAGTAGATTCGTTGGATATTGTGATGGTGGGGTTTATAGAATTATTGGATAGTTGTTGGATGTTTCCAATGAAGAGGTCAGAATATACCCCCTTGATGTGACATTGGGTAAGAGATTGACATGAAAACTTGTGATAGACATATTTCAATGTATCTTTATCAGATGGAACCTTATAAGTTTTGGGAGCTAAGGATTCAAAATGACTACTTGATGAAGAAGTGATTTATCCATCACAGTTTATCATCATGGGGTCATATGGTCTAGTTCATGAAGATGGAAGATAGTTGTCTGTAACTGTGCATAGACTACTTGAGGCTGAATCATGTAACAATCATGAACCATTTCCCTCTCCTAATAATAAATTATCTTTTCAACCATCTATTGGGAGATAGTTGGTTCTCTAAGAACAGTCTATAGTTTGGATATCACCAATTGAGGGTAAAGGAGGATGATATCTGGAAGATTGCTTTTAGGTGTAGGTATGAGAACATTGAGTTCCTAGATATGTCTTTCATTATTAAGAATTCAACGACCTTGTTCATGGGACTTATAAACTCTATGTTTTGTAAGTTCCTAGAATGGTTCTTCATCGTGTTCTTTGATGAAATCCTAACACTGTTGAAGTCATATGAGGAGAATTATAACAATCTAATTACTATATTGGAGGTCCTTCACACCACCATCTCTATGGAAACCTATCTATGTGAATGTTTTATACATGGGAGGTCCACATTAATGGACATGTGGTGTCTCAACAAGGTGTTGTAGTGGATTTATCAAAGGTCCATGTTTTTTTTGTGAAGCACCCAAGAATGTGGTATAAGGTCATATATTTCCTTATTTAGGGAGATATTAATAGAGATTTATACCCAATTTCCCACAAGCAGAAGTTCTGTTGGTGGATAAGTGTTCAAAAATAAATGCTTTTGTGTGGAGAGAGAAGTTGCAGGCAGCATTTGACTATCTGATGGGGAAATTGGTCATTTTCCTAGTGCTCATCTCTCCAGAGTGAGGGGTTATGTTTGAGGTTTTTTTTATGCATCTTATCGCGGCTTGGGATGTGTATTGATGTAGAAGTAGAGAGTAATATTGTATGGTACTAAGAAGTTATTTACATTTGAATGTATCTATTCCAGCAGTGATCTAGAGATCGCATCCATCGTGTTCTCACTGAAGTTATTGAAGAATTACAACATTGGAGAGTGAATTGTTGTCTCCACAAAGCTCAAGAGCTTGATATATCTATTCCTAGAAAGACCAGAACTAGAGGTAGTGGTTGTGGATGGGGTTTCTCAATGAATATGATTTTGTGATCTCTTACAACTGATGAATGGGGAATTTTTTGGCCGATGCTTTGAGAAGGAGGTCACAAAAAGAGGTGGTTAGGTAATTTTCTGATTCATTGATGGTGATGGAGGAGTTGGATGCCTTGCACATAGATGTAGTAATGGATAGAGGTAGTGGATATCTATTTTATATAATGAGGAAGTTATCTCTGAGTCAGAAGCTGTAGGAGTCTCACTGGGTAGACTAGGTGGTAGTGGTAATGTGTGATCACATTAACCAGGTTGATGCTCTGAAGGGATGGATGGAGGACGGTCAGAATTAGATTTTGTTCTTTGGGAATTTATTTCTTCTATTGGATATAGACAAGGATTTTCTACATTAGATTCATATTTCACCCTAGAGTTACACCAGGGATGTTCGACAATTTACCCTAGCTTGAGGGAGTAGTTTTGGTGGATTTGGAATAAGAAATAAGTTTAAGAGTTTGTGGAAAATTTCCTTGTGTTATAGTATGTGAAGGATAATAACTGTGTTCCAAGTGGTTTTTTTCATCCCTTATAAATCTATGAGTGGATATGGGTTGAAATATCAATTCAGGTTTCATATTATTGTGTATGGATGAGGGAGGATGCGATGCATTCTAGGTAGTGGTGGATCAACTGAAGAAATCGGCCCACTTCTTAGCGACCAAAGAGTCTAGTGCAGTGTATGCCTTTGTGTTGAGGTATGTGGATGAGGTTGTTTGGTTTCATGGGGTTCTGATGTCCATTTTCTGGGATCAGGAAACTTTTTTTTATTTTTTGAGTCTAGAGGGGATTAGAGCATGCTTTTGTAACACAATTACGCCTCAACACCACATTCTGCACTGAAACAGATGGGCAGACAGATATGACCATCTAGATTTCAGATTACATGTTGTGAGAATGTGTTCTAGACACTAGTATATCATTGGAATAAAACTTTCCTTTGTTATATTTCTCTTAAAATAATATCCATCTATATTCCAATGGAAAGGATTCATTCAAAGGTTTATACAAAAGTCTTTTTTGTTCACCTTTGTGTGGGATAGTAGTTCTAGAGGTAGCTTGTCTTGGTCCAGATGTGTTGGAAAGTGGAATAGATAAGGTGAATCATGTCCATGGGAGGATGAAATAAGAATATGACTCACAAAATTTATATTCGTATCATAGGAGAAGTTCAATGGAGTTTGAGGTTAGGGACCACATGTTCAGAATGGATTCCCCACAACGAGGGAAGCAGAGTTTAAGTTGAGGTATTAAGCTTTCTCCTAGGACTATCAGACACTTCCAGGTGTTGGGGAAATAGTTATAGGTTTCATACGGGTTGTAATTTCCACCACATTTGAAGAGGATCCACAATTTCTTTCATGTCTCCCAGATTTTTCAGTATCTTCATGATGAAACCAATGTCATTAACAAGGGAGAGTTGGATATTGAGGACGAAGCAACATTCATGGATTGTCAATTGGAGATCTAGTATCATTGGGAGAAAGTAATTCATTGATGGTTCATTCATTTAGTTCAATTTTTGTGGAGGGATTGTGGCATGGAAGAGAGACTTGGGAGAGAGAGAAACAAATATGTGCCAATTACTCAGAGTTGTTTTCAGTTTTTCTCATGTGTTTTAATTTGTGGTTTAGTGCTTGAACATTTTTTATATTTTGATTATCCTTATGGTTTTTTAGTTTGTGAGAAATTACATAATTCATCTATGTAAATGGTTAGTTCTTGTGTGGGGTATCTTGTGGATGTTTGGATTAGATGATATGGGAGGAGGTGATCTTGTAGGTTGAGTCTTCACTGCAACATCCGAACAACATATGGTGGTTTATCATTGAGAGGAATAATATATGGTGGTTGTTTGGAACCCTCTTTCATAAGGAGTTGGTTTTCAAATCTCTATGTAAAGAATATATTGATAGGTATCTTATGTAATATCTCGAAACTCCCTATTTTATTAATTTTTTAAAATTTGATCACTGGAGTGCTTTGCGAGCCAACGACAGCTCATTTCAAGTGTTTTACAAAATTCATGTTCTTCCATAGATTTAATGCGTCAGTGACTTAGCGCATGTGACTCATTTTTTATAGCTCAACACCGATAGGTTTGGGTGTTAGTCAATAAGGTCATTAGTTAGTTAGGGCATTAATGGGTTAGGTTGTCATAAAGTCAAGGTGTTTGTCGGTCGTGGCGTCGGTAGGACGACGAGTTGGTAGGTTGAGCGTCGGTAAGTTGAATTAGTGACTCTATAATGGTAAATTTTATATGTGGTTCAGAATTGGTGTCTCATTCATCGGTGAGTTAGGCATCGGGGACTCGCTGTCGATGACTCATGTCTGTGACTCACCCATCGGTGATTCAGTTCCCATTTTTCACTATTTTATACTATCACCCCTATTATGTTCTATTGGATGAAAATCAAGTGTCAAGACTTGATTGAGAGTTGAAAAGGAAATTTCAAAGGATATTAATTACATATTTAATATACTAATTCTCTGAGGCCTTTGAAATAGTCAAAGCAGATGGACATCAGAATAATCCGAATTTAATGGACCTTGAAACTATTTCCCTTCAATTTATATAGGATATGACTTTTCTAAATTCAAGATACTCTCCTCCATGAAACCATCTATTTTCTATTGGTACGCTTAGATCCTTTCATCCTCATGTAGTCAAGTGCCTTTGTTATTGCAGTCTATTCAGTTTTCCCCCCTGATCATTTCATGCTTCTCACAAAAACCCCTATTTTTGCTCAAGGAATAATCATTATTCACCTATTGTTCTTAATAGGGATCCCTTTGACACTCTTTTATTTGGGTATCATACATGGTGCGTTTAGTCATGACCCCTTGTGAATACAGTTGGAACAAAATTTAATGATGATAATAATAAGTAATAAAGGAAGCATTGGTAAGATGATGATGATGATGATTGATTTGTTTTATTTGTTATTCATTATATGTGTTGTGTTTTGTAATGGTTGTAAGCCTTCTGAAAATCATAGTCCTTTTTTGTCTATGTTTACACACATGTGTGTAATATGAATACTGGTTGTTGATACCCCATGAACAATCGTATGATAATGAAATTGGATTACCACATATATTAGGTTATGTAAATTGATTTTTCATGGTCAAAATTTTTCGGTGATAACACCTATTTTATCAACTGAAAATAAAGTAGGAGTGTTTTCTAAATCTGAATTAACTTTACCATGATGGTGTGGTTGTGTGATATTTGTTGTTTGGTTTAGACTTGGGTCTATATTTTTTGTGTGGTGCTATGGATGGTAGTGTGGCTACTTTTATGGGGTGGTGCAGTTGGTGCAGTTGGTGTGATAGTATATTAGGTTGAGAGATTGATTAATTGTTGGATGGATGAACTTGTTATGTAGTGGGACTGAATATATGATGTAGTCAAGTAACGAGGATGCAGTTTTTGGTTCTTTTATTTTTATTTTTTTTGTCTCTTATGTTTTTATGAATTGGGATCTTATTGTGTTTTTTTAGGAGGTGTCCAGGGTTTAGTTGTTGAGAGGAAGGAAAAGATGGAATTACATTGATGAATAATGGTGGTAGTGGTAGAATGGGTGTTCAATAAAGGTGATTGTGTTTTGGGATTGCAAGTTGGTTGAGTTTTTTATTTATTTGGATGTGGTTATTTTCGTGTAGTTGTGTGGACGAGGAGGTTTTAGGATGTATAATTTTGAATAAGGATGGGGTTACCTTGGGTGGGCCCTTCACTTGATGTATTTTGGGACTTTGTGAAGTGTCGGTGGGTTGTTTTGTAATTTTTGGTGTGTTCTGTTTTGTAGGTTCCTTAGTAGGGATGGAGTGACTAGTAAATTCATATTAACATAAAAATAATCGGGTGTTAAGTGGAAATCATTTATCAAGTTGGGATGTTATCATCATTCGTTCTAATACGTGCATATAGAGGTAGATGCTAGGGACATTTGGTGTGAGTTGGTAGTATTTTTGTAAACCCATATGGTGGGATAAGTGTTTGGTACATATATATATATATATATTCATATAGTTCCTTATGATTTCAATATTCACACCATCATTGTTGCACACTATGTGCCAAACACACCCATTATTATGGGGGAGGTTTTCATTTCCCAATATCTTGGTGAGAGGATGGATGACTGGTTATTATCTCTTCTCTACACCATCATATAGGCATGGTAACCCAAGACTACTCGGGTTGGTTGTGGTGTAGTTTTTAGGCCAATTATTCTCTAGGTGAGGTGTGCTTCCCAGGTGTCTTCAAGATGAGGTTGTGGTTTGGTGGACCAGGTGTTTGTGGGTGAGATTTAGTATGTGTTCCTTGTATTTATTGGTGGGTTGTGAAAATAAGGTGTGTGGAAGAGAGTGGTAGTGTTAGGACGTTCGTTATTAGGGATGATAAGAAAACTGGTGGGAAGTGGTGCTAGTTACCCAAATATTGATGTGTTTATTATACTACATTACGTGATTTTAATTATTGGCTCAGTGTGCCTTGGTAAATAAGGGTGGATTGTATAACTTATTAGGTGCTTTTAATTTTATGCTATTTTTCTCACAGAGCATTTATTATGCTTCTCACACTTGATCATGAGAAAATTTTCCTTTTCCAACTGAGTAAACTTATATGCTCACCATATCTATATAAAACTATTTGTTGAAAAAAATGGATTCTATTTATTTGATGTTGTTTCGTGATTACTTCGACATAGAACTACTCTATATTAACACTTATTGTCTATAAAACCAATAAATGTGAGGCGATAAACAAAAGAAAAATATAGACACTAATTCAAATAGGGTTTGAAGGAAGGTGATGTTGATGGAAGGGTTTTTGTAATTTGAAATTAGAAATTCATCATGTTTATTAGTTTGAGAGGAAGAGTGATGATATTAAATAATGTGAGTATAAATAAATTTAGAATAGTAAATAAATCTCCACTGACTAAAAATAATTTCATATGATAATCATAAAACAAACTATTTAAGACTGAATACATGTATTTCAGATTGAATTTAATGTTCAACAAGAATTGAAATACATTTGTGTGTGCAATGGTGTTATGAGATTGTTGATATTGATTTATTGAACAATAATGATTCTTTTATCATGATTTTTTTCAAAATTGGTGAAATACATATTGGGTGTTCTAGAGGATTTTTTGTGTTATTTAAATTTTGAGTTACTTTTATCAAGGAAAACGAGAAGAGGTGATTCATTTTTTATATAATTTTGGAGTCTCTCCTTGAAACATGAAAAATATATAATATTGTTTATCTTAGTGAATTATCTTTTAGTTTTTAGGAATAAAATGCACCTTTGTTGAGATAGTTTTAGAAAAACATATTCACGGATAAACCATACTAAATATTATCCAATATTATTATGGAATATTTTTTAAAAGAATTTTTTCTAATCAAAGCCCACATCTTGTTATTTTTATCAAAAATTAGAAAGTGTAAATCAGTTTTCCCACGTTGATTTCTTTTTCAGGGGGTGTTATTAAACAATTATATGTTATTTAACCAATTAAAATTCGATAATAATATAGTTTTAAAATAAAACTACAGGAAATTTATCCATCATAACCATTGATGAATATCTTTTTTGAGAATCATAAAACAAATTAATTCACTAATTACACCCGAGGGAATCATTGATGATCATATGTTTATCAACCTTGGTTATAGTGTTTGAACCCCTATATAATTTTTTTATTAATTTCCTTCAACATTCTTATCATAATGGTGTAATTATTAGTAGTGATTTGAACCATAGGGTGAAGCATTTGAATTTTTAAAATATTTATTGAAAAACTTATGTGTTATGCCATATTCTTTGATCAGGGCCACAAAGGTGAAATTGATACCACTGTTGAGTTTGGAATTACAACTTTACTATATGCATGAAATAATATTAGTTCTCAATATACCTTTAATAGATGTGATATCATGAGTTGATAATAAATGAAAAAAATTATTTTAATTTAATTAATAAATTTTATTTAATTACATGCATTATAAAAGTTTTATCCTTATAATATCCCATTATATTCCCCTTTAGGGGTCTCATCCTAAATTATAGAGGTCTTTTAAAAGAGATGAATGGGGAAAATCGAACCACGAATCAGGAATTGAAAATAAGTGTCTTATAATTATATCACATCTTCAACGAACATGAATCAAGATTCATTCTTCATCACTGGTCGATTCATTCTTGAGTATGAGAGTTTTATTTTATTATTTCTATATATTTTTATTTCGATCATGTT
This sequence comes from Viscum album, assembly GCA_963277665.1. Lineage (NCBI taxonomy): Eukaryota > Viridiplantae > Streptophyta > Magnoliopsida > Santalales > Viscaceae > Viscum > Viscum album. The sequence goes on from OY728145.1 coordinate 452,673,386, forward strand.
GATTGTGAATTACGCATGAAGAGAATAATCTATAATTGTTTATTTCTGAGCTGTAAATTCATGAGTTTTATTATTTTTGGATTTTTATATGGAATTTTCACTTTTAAATTCTATCAATTAATGAAAGGGAAAAAACATGGACACTAGTAATTATATCTTAATGTTTCTATGATATATCGCTTCATTGAATACACACTCATCATCTGTATTTGTTTTACCTGTGCTGTGCCCAAAATTGGTTTCCCATTTCATCATGAAATCAATCATTACATTCAAAAATCATTATTCTAGGTTACAAATCATTAATTGCATACTGATAGAACTATTATGTTAATGTCATAAATTAGATGATGTGTCAAGAGAAATGAGTATCATGAGTCGTGGTGTGAATGATGGTGAATTTATGATGTGAAGAGGTTGTGGTACTATTATATAGTTTAGAGTGAGAAAAAAATGTCTTCTAGCCTCCCATTGAGGATGGTCATCTCAATATGAATGAGTTTTGTGCATCATTTAGTGAATAATTGATGAAATAGGGTTAAAATGAAAATATGTATCACATTCAGGACTTTCTAGAAAATTTGTGACTGTATAGTGTGTAGTTTATAAGAAAAAATTATGTGTTTCTTATGGTATTAGAGTCCACAGATAATGGGGGAGTTAAATATCACATGGTAATGTGACTGAGTCATGTGAAGTGTGAACCCTACTCGTCTAGGTCAAAATATAATGAGAGTAAATGTAACCATGTAAATTTGAGGATCTACACTCCGTATGTGTAGGACCAGGCCCATATAACATTGGTGATACATGGATTTGGAATATGAGGCACATGCTGAGTACCCCTACGGAGATGACATGGCATGATTCCCTTTTACACATTATTTAGTAGTGTTGATACATGCCATTTGGGAAAAATATACAAATACCAGTGGAAAATGTGGGTGGACATTTTTTACCAATTAGACACTAAGTATATGTCTTTTTTACATATGATAATTTAGTACTATTGATATATTCCAATGTTTTTTCCAAGGTGGAGTTTTTATTTCACCCATTGGGATTGAGATCCTTTTATGGAAAAGCATATGACCCTTGGGATCAAGATATTGGGATCTTATACATGTATTATCAAATTGGTTCAGATATTTCACCCATATATCATGGGAAAAGATCCTCAAAATATTGATTTGGTGTTTCATGTGTCCAATGATCTTGGAAAAGAATAGTATACTCTACTAGGATGTATTTTTCACTAATAGAAATAGGGAGAGATCCTATAGGATCTATTGATGGAATTAAAGTGAGATGATGGAGATATATGTATCAGAAACTAGAGATGATGTGTTTTTTTGTTTAATATGAGATTTTAGATAGTACTCTGGGAAATTTATCATTCTATGAGAAAATATGGGAGGTTTTCTTTCCTTACATACTTTTATATCATATCAATGTGGCCTTTTATTTGATGCATTACTTCTCGATGTTTTTTAGCCTTCCAATTGGGTATATACAATCTCAACCATACATGGTATCTACATGTACATGTCATGTCTTATGAATATGGTAGTCTATGTGGGAGATATCTTAGAGGACATCATGCATGTGGTTCTTAGTAGTGCTTAGTTGATTTTTTATTTGGACTAACTGATAGTGTGGTTGTTTTATGATGAGACTAGATATAAAAATATGGTCTTTCGGGAAAATATGTTTTGTTATTGGGCCTCTATTTTCTGGTATTTAATTTTTAATCATTTTAAAATTCTATTTTTGTAATTATAGTGGTTGTTCATGAATTAATTATTCTATTTATTAATTGTATTTTTTACTATAGCATGTATCGAGATGATGGTGTGTGTGTGTTTGTGTGTATAGTTGAATTTTTATATGTTCTTCCATATGTGGGTTAATCTTACTCATTATTAGTCACCATCCCCTAGCCTATTGGGGGAGGTTTTGGGTCCTACATTCATCAAGCCACTGGCTCAGGACGGGTCCATGTAAATAGGGATATGATAGAGTGGTATTAGAGAAGTATGTCCTAGGGGTGGGGACTATATTAAAATTTACTATGTGGATTGGTTTGGGATTTATGTTAATATTTCTTTGGTTATTAAATTATTTATCAAATATTATCCAACATAGTAATAGTGTGGTGGTAGAAATGTTTTTCACATGGATTGATATAACCCACTTTTTGACTTGGTACACCAATACAATAATTGAAAGGAAAATTTTTTAACATTCATTATAATGGTAATGGTTTTTTTAAGACCCAAAATTATCATACATATATATCAAATTATTTGGATGTATATTAATTACATTATACAAACACAAACATATGGATCGTAAAGGTATAGTGCCTTTTGGTACCTGGATACACAAAAAACTAATCCATATGGGAGATATGTCATCTCATACTATGTTCTTAATTACTAAAACTTATTTAGACTAATCATATATAATACCATTAATCATAAAATGGGAAAAAGAAAAAATAAGAGAGGGCAGTCTGAAATACCTTGTAAGGGTAAACATGCCACGACCCATCCCATTAGAGCTCGGGAAACAACTCCCCAAACCCGCCTTTAATAGGCTTGGGTATGGTGACTAGCACCGAGTAGGCATATCGTTAACATGGGAGGAATTTCCTTAGTACCTATACACATACACACACATCTCCAAGAAAAAAATTCTAAAAAGTAAAACCCACAAAGGAATAAAATTAATGCATACAACTAAACCCAACTAATAGAGTATGACAAGAATCTACTATTTAGTAATGTAAATGGGGTTAAAATATAATTACTCAATAAGACATAGTTTTCAAAATACAAACTCTAACCTATAATCAAAATTTGGTGTTGGGACTACTACTCAGAACTATTAGAACACCTCAGCCTACCTGAAATCACAAGGCTCTATATTGTCTGGGTCTGCCTCAGACTCCATCAAAAGGTCACTCATCTGCATAAGACATGTCATGTGTAGGAAAATTCCATGCAAAGGTGAGTATAGAAATACATAGAAGGAATCCCCAAAACCAGAAAGTAATACACCAATGAATATATATTTATCTCTATACAATATATGACTATAACACAGATAATTAGAATATCCAGATATACACAAACCCAAACCTATATTCTAGTGTTAAGTCATAATTACTGCATACCATCACTTGGGATTCAATCGGAATATTCCAAAAACCACTCATCTAGGAGAACACACTATTGAATCTAATAGAACTGATGGAATTACCAAGAGAAGTACTGATCGTCAGGAACTACCATGAGCAACATACACAGATAGATATGAATAGAGAACACTTTAAACTCATTTTGAGATAACTCAACCTACGAGTGCAGAATATCATTATAAACAGGTGAGGATCACTACCAAGACAATGGTGTGATACCACGAATCATCCGTATTCAATTTCTATGTAGAGGATAGATGTATGGTTGGAATGTTATCTCTGATAACAAGACTCTATGTGGCACAAAAAAATAGATAAAATATTCTTCTCTAGGTCTCTCGGATGGTATTCCACCATCTCAATCTAGAAGTTCATGCTTAAGGGATCATACTCCGATGAGTAAGAAATGATTTCAAAAATCCTTCATGGGATATATCAAGGGAACCAATCCAAAAAACACTTTTCCAAGAAATGGAGGATTGGGAAATCAATCCTAGTATAATAGATTACATTGTGTGTGGTAGAGTTAGACATCATGTCCATTGACCAGGAATACTACCCATATACAATGACCCTTGTCCAAAGTACATGTCAGGTAAAAACAGAAATACACATCATTTAGAAGGGTCACATGTCATGTCCTTCCATGTGGGTTCAATCAATTTACTTTTTTCATGTTCCAGTACATGGTGTCTACCTGTGGTCACCTGCTTTCATACTAGTACACAATTTTTCCCATGAATCTGGTCTAGTTCTAGCCAGGAGATAGGGTACACTCCATATATGAAAGCCGTGTACTCCAACCCGTTTCTATGTACCTTTCATGATACATATTGAGTGTCATAGAGGGCTCAACGCACCATGTGATTGGGGCCACATGACGTGTGATACATTTCTTCCTCCAAAAAACTTTAAAACTACTGAGTGGGATCCACATGTCGTGTAGTCCGAAATACATGATGTTTTCAAACGAATTTTATAGTGTGATAGTTATTCTGTCTGTGCTTCAGTTGATCCTATGGGGTTTGATCTATTTGATCGATCACCTCGAAACTTGAGATCCATGGTCGTATCATCATCATAGCACAAAATAGGTGAGTTTTTATCCCTTGATCGGATATGAAATCCAATTCTAATCACTCGTACGAAAATTGACCAAAGAACAATATCTCCCAAATCGCTTCAAACCATCCATATCTATCCCCATCACACCTCTTCTTGGTCTCCCCAATGTCAAATCATCAATTTCATATCATTTTGAAATGAAACTAGGGAAAAACAATCAACCATTCATGATTCAGGAAGAAAAATGGAGACATTGAGCATATGAGGGAAAATAAATACACAAATGGATAAAAACCCATGTAACGTACATAGATTGTTGTTCATTTCATCCTAAATAAATTCACGCGAGAACATTAAAAAATAAAACAATATAATTGTCCACAAATTCCTAAAAACAACCCCACCCTAAAGAATGATCTAACTGTGGGTCAACCTATTCATGTATTGATCCACCTTCATCATAAATTATATGACCTGAATCCAAGGAACAGAAATATAACTCCCTACCTTGGTTTTTGATCATTCGTTGAAGAGGATTGATCATCCTATCGCTACCATTGGCTATATATTTTAAAAAAATTCCCTTCAAACTCAAATCCATGATCTGTCATTATTTTTTATTGAGAGGATTCTTTCTCCATGATTCATATGGAATATTGGATTATAGATATTTCCATGAATTCTTTGAAAATTTACAAAATAAAATAAGTTCTTGTGTCTTTGTGTAACGTTTGAATAAAAAATTTTTTTTTTTTATTCTTTTATACATCCAAAAATCAACATTCATAGCCGACCCACAGAGGCTGGTATTAGGTATTGCCTTTGGTAATTCTGCTTCTCTGAATGCAACTGGGCCCTTATATTTCTGATATGGGAACCTATTTTGAATTTATTTCACATTTAATGGGAAACTACTCAAACATGCTATTTCGTATGTCTAATATATTTGAAAAATTTATTATGGGCACACCATGCCTTATAATCACACATCGTCTCCATGATTGGTCTGAAATTAATTCCAAATAATATTTAAAATAATATAAGTTAAAATATATGACATTAAATTCTCCCAAATATGGAGCATTACATCACTGAAAATCCAAAAAAAAATGTTATACCATAAGATGTGGTTACTGCACATGAATCTGAGCCTCTAGATCCAATGTCCTCTCTTGGATATTCATTTAATGCCACTAGATATGCACCAAAAGAAATATAACACCCATAAAGGATCCACTCCTACCGATCCTCAATCAATAAAAGTCTCTACATCCTTGATGTCCATCTCACCCCAGTCGATGATGTGAGATTTTTCATGCACATATCTCCTCAGTTGTGACACATGGAATATGTAATTTACCTTTTCTAATTACGAGGATAATTCAATGAAATAGTTCACAATGATAACTCTATGTAGAATATGAAAAAAGATGATAAACCTCAAACATAACCTGCCACCCATGCCAAATCTCGATAACACTCATCGAGGTGATACCTAAAGGAAGACAAGGTCTTCATCCACAAAATCCTAAGTCCGTCTTATATCAGCATATGAATTATTTTATATTAGTGTTGTATTCATAAAATACTAGAGGATATTATAACTTTTAAATGGTATCTCACACCAATTATGGGCCCATAAGTGTTGAATATCCTAGTTTATTCTAAAAAATATGGAACCTACAGGTCGCCTGCATGGATCCTCAAATGGTTCCAAAACAATGGTGGGGTGGTAACTGTTTTTGAACAAAAACTCCACTAGTTGTTGGTGATCCTCCCAACAAAAACCAAATTCAAACATGAAATCCCACAACATGTCCTCCTATACCTAAATAGTTCGCTCTTCATTGCCAAATATTTGTGGGTGAAATGTAGTTCTCAAGCGCAATAGAGTCCAAAATGCCTCCCCTAATACCTTCCACTTCTTAGATTAGAAATGAGCATCATGAACTGAAATTATCATTGATGGGACTCAATGGAGTCAAACTATCTCCTACATGTAGAGGCATCTCATGCACTCCACTTAACGTTTCTCTCGGATAGATAGGATGTGTTCTGTCATGGTGAGTCGTTCACAGACCATTTAGATGGAATCATTTACCTAGGATGTATGTGGTAATCTAGGAACTATGTCCATCGATATTCCATCCCACATCTATTTTAGAACTTCTAGGGGTTGACCCAAACCCGTTGGAACCTGGTGCTCAACCTTCACTTACTAATAAGTGAGGTATAAAAAATGATAATCAAAACTATCTTATTCATTCCAAACCACCAAAATTGCGTCTAGAAGTATCAATAAATATTCTCTACACTACTATGTACTACTAAAGGGAATGTATGAATCTCCAAAAAGGCCTCCTCCTGTAACACCATTGACACCACTGTGCATCCTCTGATAAAACAATGTGCTCCCCACCTTCTGAAGATTCATCTGGTGCATAAATAGTGTACATCAAAGCTTGTAGGGTATCGTAGTTTGTATCCCCAAGAGTTGCCTATGAGAGTAGATGTAAAAGTTGAGGGGTTGCAACCATCTATGGGAGGTAAGATGAATCATCCAAACCCTTTAAAGATTGCTAGAATGATTCTAACTACTCTGATTCCTAATTTAGAAACTGTGAACAAGATCTCGGTCTAAGCGTATCTTCTACCAAAATCCCCATCCTAGGAGTACAGACATTCTTAAAGTCATAGTCATGGAGGAAATCTAGACATCACCTCTATCTCTAGTTCAAAACCTTCTAATATAAGATATATTTGAGACTATTATGGTCAGAGTAGATGATAAATCTCTCTCCCATTAGATAGTGTCATCACATCATCAATGTTATGACTACTGATTCCAACTAAAGATCTCGAGTCATGTAGTTATTCTCATGTGGTCTCAAATATAGTGAACCATATGAAATCTTTTATTGCCTCTACATCATAACACGACCATTTATAGTCCTTGATTCATCACAGAACTCTACGTACTCGACACCCACCTCCGAGATCTCGTGATTGGAGCTCTCGTCAAACACTGCCTCAACATCTGAAAAGCATGATAGAAATTCTATGTCCACACAAATGGATTTCTATTTTAATTAAATGTTCCCATATGTGTTGATATCCTAGAGAAATTAGGGATGAATATCTATTCATAACCTTCCCATCGTTGGAATCTATGTACCTCTATCACGCTCCAAGTGGAACCCAAGCTAACATTTCCTTGACAATGGCTGGTTCCACTTCTAATCAACCTTCTCAGAAAATGTTCCTTGTAAATTAATCCACTTGAATATATAATCGGTACTCTTAGAGAGTCCCATAATGTTGGTGCTATCAGAGTAAATCTAGAACCATTCATTGGTTAATTGTGTTCTCCTCCATAGATATTGAGTACATAAGAATATCGTCAATTAAGACTATGATGAACCAATAAAAATAAGTCTGAAAGATACAGTTCATGAGTCCCATTAGAAAAACTGGTATCTTCATCATGAAAAAGAGAATCACTATGTACTCATATTGAAAATAGTTTATTCTGAATATTGTCTTCATTATATCATCATTTTGTAATCACGGCTGGTAATAGGCTGATCGAATGTAAACATGAAAGATTTTTCATGCCCCACTAAACTGATTAAAGATTTCACCCATTCATAGTAGTGGATACATGTTCTTCATCCTCACCTAATTTGAGCACCTGTAGTCCACACACATCCTCAATCACCTATCTCCGATATTAGAAAACAAAACTTGGGATACCCCAGGTGAAACCCGGGGCCTCGCAAAGCCATTCATCTTCAAGTCCTCCAACTACACCCTAAGCTCACAAATCTATATGAGATAGATCCAATAAGATAATGATGAAATCAAAATCATATTTGGGTTTAAGATATTGTATATGTAAATATACCTATTGGGATGTAACCCGAAAACATATTCTGAAAAGAAAACCTCATACATTGCCACTACATTCGGTATCTGAAAACTCATAACATATCTAAATCCAATGTTAAGGCTATATAACTCATGAGTGATCCACTAAACCCTCTTATGGATTATACCATAATTTTCTTAATTGGTTTCCATTTCTCCAACAATGTAAAAAAATTCCCCTTCATTGTAGTTACACTGCACATTTCCCCTAAAACAGTCAATTTGCGAATGGACCAAAGATAGACAATCCATACTGAGAATGGTGTTGTAAGTCCTAGAAAGTGCCACTAAGAGGTTACAACTAAAATTATTATACAATGGTCAGATCACACTGTCAATACAAGTGTGTGATCATATATTGTCATCCCTTATGGTTCTGTAACCGTAGGGGTTGTTCAATGGTTCAACTAGAATCTCAAGGCCTCATACATGATTTTTTACAAGAAATAAACGACTAGTATATGTGTTTATAAATATGAAAAAAAGACTATTAAGGAAACATATTTAACCTTGAATCATTCTTGAAGCCTCTAGGTAGTATTCCTCGACTACACATAGTTGTCCTTGCCCCTATCCTCTCACCCCCTGAGCATGGCGCAGACTACCTGGTTGTGGTGGTGGTAACATGACAAAATGTCTCCCACCTCCTACTTCTCTCCCATATCTTATTCAACATCTTCCAAACTGCATATCTTCTTTCTCCTATTTCTTCAAACTCCTCATGGCCAATCCCATATCTCCATATCAGTTGATCGATGGATTAGACAATCTCTAGAAGAATGTCCCCTTCCACAATAAGAATAGAATCTATTTTCAATTGGCTGAATAGAACAACACTATGAGTCCTGAATATTAGACTCCATGTTATGTGTTATACATTTGAGTTGTATCCAATTTCTAGGTTTCTGAGGCTAATGTCAGTTTTCCACTACTGAGGCCTCTACTCTTGCTTTCCTACTGCTGACTACCACCAGCTACGTCTTCCCTACCAAGGAAATTTTAACTACCAAAGCCTACTCTAGCACCCCATTATTTTTGCAAATGAATAGAGGGGATACACATGATATAATGTCTCAGCATAGACCTTGCTCGATGATCTGAGACCCATAGTGATGATCATTTGTTACATCCATTGAGAACCTAGCGTAGTAGGTATGCATTGATGAATACTTAGACAGTGACATGTCATCCTTTCGGAGCCCTAGAAGATCCTAGATATACATAACCCTTAAATGTTAATGTGATAACTCTTCTCCAACAAGTTTTTCAGAAATTGACTACCAAAGGGTCAAGTCATCGTAAGATCGGTTAACTATAACCCACAAACACCATGTTGATCCAAAAAGAAAACTCACCACCAGAACCAACATCAGATTTGATTCTGTCTTGACTTGATGAATAACTCGGTTCAACATCTCAATTCATTCAACACCAGCCTACGTGTCAGTCCCACTTTAGAATCTGAGGGGTCTCTACTAATGAAATACATTAAACACACTCATCCCCTTCCCTTTATCTGCTGGTATTGGCAGTACCATGTGATGCTCTATTGGTGACATTGTAGATGGTACAACCCCAAGAGGAAACATATATGATATTGATCCCTATATCGAAGCCTTTACACTAGGGGGGATCTTTGTGACCAAGAGGAAAAATCATAGTTAGTATACACTGGAAATAAATCTTGTAAGAGAACAATATGTTCCACAATAAATGAATATATATAGGGAGATGAGTGAATAAGGGCATGGAAACCAAAACTCATTCTTATAAGATGAATTTACCATTTTTTCCTTCAACTAGTTTTCTCATGTACCAAGTCATAAATTAGGTTATCATAGGCCTTGGGTATGGATACATCGGTCGTTTCTCCAACACTAGAGTCCCTAACCTGAAATATGAACTCGAAACACATGATACTGTTGCTCAAAACCAATCTCATAGACTCATGGTTCAATGGTAGAACCGACCACTTCTGATACCAATATGTCAGGACCCATCTTAGTGGGGCTTGTTCCATGACTTACCATGCCTACCTCCTATTGAATAGAGGCTGGTGACTAGCACCGAGTAAGAAAAGTAATATTTTGTGAGGAATTTCATAAGTACATGTACAAAAAGACATCTTCATGCCTCAAATGTTATAATTTAAAAACAACTATGAAAAAAATGCATGAATACCACTAAAACCAACCAATAGATTATGATAGGAAAGTAAAGTGCAGTAATGTTATTGAGGGTATCATACAAGCCCACCAAAAGATAGTGTTTACGAAATACAAAGTCTAACAAGAAATGAAAAATAAGTACTGTAAATTTTGACCAAAGTCGTAGGAAAACCTCGGCCTTCCTGAACTCACAAAGCATTTTCCACGCCTGGTATTACCTGGACTCTATAAAAAAATTCACCCAACTTCACAAGACAAGACATGTGTAGAAAAATCCCTTGCATGGGTGAGTATAAAAATACTCAATAAGACACCCTGAAACCACAAAAATTAGCAATGGATGATACAGTATGCTCTACACAATATATGTCAATAACATGTATTAAAATAATATCTCTATATATTCAAACGTAGACTCTTTGTCTAGATGTAATTCACAATTATTTCATACCATCGCTAGGGATTCAGTATGAAGATTCCATAAAGCATCGATTCGAGAGAACACAAACTACATTTGATAGCAATAATGATATATTTCTTAGTAGTACTGATATTCATGAACCCTCATGAGAGAGATACATAGATATATCATAAATGAGTATATGATACACTCCTTCTGAGAGAAATCACTCCACGATGGAGGTCAGACCATGATATAAAAATGATGATCACTACTGGGGCCATGGAGTGACACCACGACACATCTACATTCAACTTCTATGTAGAGGATCAAAATTCGATAGGATTTTATTATTGATACCAATACAATACATAAGGCATAAAGAGGGATATAGGATCCTTCTTGGGGACCCTCGGAGGGTATTCCAAATAATATATCCAGAAGTTCTTGCGGATGGGATCATACACCAATGAGTATGAAATGATACCAACTGACCATCAGGGGATGGATTAAGGGAACCAAACCTAATGAAATATGTCCATGATATGGAGGAGAATGAGATAAATTAATGTGCAAAAGAGTACATGTTGTGTAGTAGAATAACATGACCTGTATATCGACTATAGCTACTGCATGTGTAAAATGGACCGTTTCAGAAGTACATGACATATAAAAACCATCAAACACGGTGTGTAGAAGAATCACATGTCATGTCCTTCCATCCAGGTTCCATTCGTGTACTCTAATTATGTTCCATACCCGGTGTCAACCCATGCTCACATTCCCAGGTAATTGTACATTGGGTAACCAGTCCATCTATTCTGGGTATAGCCATGTGTTGGAATACATGCTGTGTAGGAAAGTCTACTACTCCACCATATGTCCTTGTAACTCCCAAGTGCAGGAACAAATATCCTAGAGGGATACACACACAATGTGAGAGGGGTTAAACACTACATGTTACATTACTACCCCCAAAAATCCTAACTACCACAGAGTGGGGGCCACATGCCGTGTAGTCTGAACATCATTTTGTGTTCCAAGAAATTTCCCAGAATGCCCATTCTTCCTCCAATGCCCTGGTCGATACTCTGATGTTCTATCCTATATACCAATCACCATGAAACATGAGATACAAGGTCTTATTATCATTATTGATTTGAATCAGTGAGTTTCTGGCCTTCAACCATCATTAAAATATGATTTCATTCACCCTCATGAAAATAACTCAAAGAATGATTTCTCCCAAATCTCTTTGATCTATACATCATTATCAAAATTACACCTATTATAGGTCCCACAATGCTGGATTTTCAATTTCAGATCTGTGCACTGAGAAACAAAGTTACATCGATCAACCATTCACAATCCACAAAGAATGAAGAATGCGTAGAACATATAGGGGAAAATATATATTCCCAAGGAAACAAATAGAAGGAACATACCTCAACTATTGTTTATTTTGGTCTCAATATTAGTCCATGAGAACAATCAAAAAACCAAAAAAATATAATCATCCCCAAATTCATGAAATCAAACCCTCCAGTAAGAATAATCGAACTGAGGGTCATACTATTCAAGGGTAGATTCACGTTCAATGTTAATTCAATAAACACGAATGAAATAACTGAAATACAAATACCGACATTGGGGCTTGATTGTTAGATGAAGAGGATAGATTTTCACATCTATTTTATTGGGGAGATCCGTCAAAACCACTCTTGTTGATCTCTAATCCAAGATCCATCATCATTCGTTGTCAAGCGGATTATTTTTTCACTATTCATATAGATTACATTTCTATGGAGATATCCCTAAAATCCCTAACAATGATTAATAAAAAGAAAATGTTTTTCTACGTCCCTGCATAAAACATAAATAAAATAAAGCACTAATTTTTTTTCTTTAAAATTTACAAAAATTAAATTTTTGAACAAACCCATGCCGACAGGTGTTAGGCCTTTTCGTGGGTAATGTTAATTCTTTGAACATATCAGTGCCCGAATAATTCTGATTCGAGAACCAATTAATAAGCTATTACACATTTTTAGGAAAACAATCATGAACACTATATAATTTATTTAAAATATTTAAAACATTTATTTGGGTCACATCAGGCCTCATAATAGCTTGTCGTATTAGTTCTTAGTCTCAACTGTATTCCATTTAATATTTAAAATAATACATGAAAATTTCCATGCCATTATAAAACAAGTGATATATGAATATATAAAGATAATATGGATATAGGGACTTGGGAATAACCTTTTAAGACCATACCCTGCATACAATTTATCAAAAACATGAGTCTGGTCATAAGTCATGCACATTAATAAGATCTAAATCATAATGAAATTGAAGAATGTGAACTGTGAGAGCATAAAGTATTCATAAAACATAAATTTTTGGAATACATATATGCATGAAAATTAATTTCTCTAATAGTTCTAGGCTTATTACCAATACTATAATAGTTGGTTGAATTCACTCCCAAACCATTATGGAAGTTTATCTTTACACCTAGGAAAATTAGAGTGGAAATTCCTTACTAAACTGGGTTCTCTCCCGATTCCATTCATTTTTATCTATTGAGATTTACATATTTAACAACATCATTTGAGGGAGGTATAGGTCTCAGAAGCCGCATAATGAAAATAATATATGTGTGTGCCACGAGATCAAAAACTATTCATCACATCATAAACCATGAAATATAATAGGATTCATAAAAATTTATTCATAACATAACCTATTTAAAATAAATAGGTTTCATAATATTTTCATTATTTCTTTATTCCATAACCCCTATAATAAAATGGAATTTCCTAATCATTTTATCATGGTATAAAACATAAAAGAGCAATGAGTTTTATAAAAATATTTAGTCTATTATAACAATTCGAGGAAATAAAAAATGGAATCCTCGAATCATATAAACATTAAATCATAATAAACATCAAATTATTTCATCTTATATGGAAAATTATTTCGATGGAAAAATCATTAGGAATATTTCATTATGAAAAAATCCATTTTTAATCTACTTTTTTAATTAAAAAATAATAAAATATTGTTGTCAATTTTATCTTTTAAATTAACAATGAAAAACTTATAATGAAATCTACAAATAATATATTTTTCATATTTTAGGAAACACCCATTCATTTCATATACATTAAAATAATGATTCCTTTCACGTTCTTGGTAAAATTCAAATAGTCCTTATTTGGAAAAATAAATGAATATTCCATTTAGAAAATTTTCTAAAAATGATGAAATGTGTATAGATTTCATTAATAAATAATTTCAATAATGTTAAAAACAATTAAAACATTTTTGAAAACATTTTTTGGAGAATAAAAGGGTTTTCGGTCAACAGAGAGATAATGTCAATTTTTATTAAAAATTTAATTTTCAACTCATCGGTACCAAATGAGAGGAAAATGAATGGAACACATGTAATCTATATAAATAATTGTATGAGAATAAAATTCATTATTTCATTGAAATAGATATCATAATATTTCATTATTAGAATCATAATCATGGGAAATACGGATAAATGTTGACATTATAACATAAATATCAAACAACATTGGTATCATTAAATACTATGTCTCAAGAAAGTAAATAATTAAATGAAAAAATAATATATCATGATAATTAATAAGTTAATTATATAACATATTAATGGATCTGTATATACACCACCTAAAATAATATAGGTGCAAAAAATAACATATGTCCCAAAGAGGAAATATTGATAAATAAAATCACAAATATTTACTCTCAAGTCCATTCATACACATTCAAACCACCTATATACTAAAGATAGTTGTCTTATAAAAATTTTATTTAAACAAATATATATATATATATTCATACGATAAATTATTTAATTATGACCTTTTATTAACCATATATAAACAATTAAATGTTAGAGTCATTATTCAAGAAATAAATACATTGTTTTTTCATGTAACGTTGATTTGTTATTTTTTTGTGCACTTAATTTGATCAGAGTTCAATAATATCCCTAATAATATCCATGATATGAATGTAGTATATATATATTATAGATTTATTAATATTATACATAAATTATAGAGATTGAAAATTAAATAAAATATTAATGGAGATTTTTGGCCATACACACACATGAAATTTATAGCGAACCACAAATTTAACACATATTATTACATGACTTTATAAATAATTAACAATAAAATTAATAACGAATGATCTTCAAGAAATGTGGATTTGGAATATTAGGTAAATAAAATTGATAACATGTAAATGGTATAAAACATTTCTATATAAATCATCCATTATGGAATCGTAATTTAGTTTGAGTTTTTCATGACCCTCCTTACTCAAGATTAGGGAAACCTCCTTGAAACCTATCTCCTAAAAACATTACATAAACTAAGTCCCCACTACACCAAACAACCACACAATTTCAAAAGGACACACAATCCATACTCATGGATTTGGTATTTCCTTCATCCATGTCACGATAGTATCTTTCTTTTGGTGGAACAGACTCGCCCACATGAGTTTAATCGCATCAACATTATTGGGTCTCAATTAGGGAACACGTACTCCCCTCACAACTGCTTGGAAATTTTCACACACATTCAGAGAATATAGAAACAACTCTTCTGATAACAAAAAAGGTTAACCATTACATTATGAATTGAATCACAAATGTAAAACCGAGAAAAAAAACCTAGAACAGCTCTGGGTACTAGTCATGGATCAATGCCTTCTGCTCCCAAGTACTCACCTTGAGGATACTATGTCTCTATAACACACAAACAAAAGGAATGGTCCCTCCATGAATAACAATCTCTTCATGATGCTTGATTCTTACTGGTCACTCCATGATTGTCACATTTCCCTTGAGGAAAAACTCTCACCAGTCAATGATGTGGTTTTCATCTTGAAGATACCGACGAAATTAGAGACAAGTAAGACATCATAAATCCTCTTCAACTAAGGTGAATAAACCAACTGATATTCCACCATGCTGACTCCTCCAAACACCTCGAATGGTCTAAGGAACATGTTATAATGCTTTCTCCCTCTTCCAAACCATCACTTCCCAAATCACGATGTAACAATCATGAAGATATGGTCTACAAGATCGAACTCCAAAGACCTCCTCCTATGATCATAATACATCTTTTAGCAGTCAGGTGACTCCTTAATCCACTCATGGACAAGATTCGACTTCTCTATTGTGCTTTGCACCATGTTCGGTCCATGAATGGATGCTTCTCCAATCTCTGTCCAACATAAGGGTGAATGACACAGCATCACATATAGAGGTTCAAACAGTTACATACCAATGGATGAGTGATATCTATTATTGTATGAATACTATACTAAGATAAAATATCTCACCCATGACCCTCTAAAGCCCAAAACACAGGCCTAAAACACTTCTTTCAAAGTGTGGATGGTATTATATGCATGTTCATCCATATGAGTGTGGAATGATGTGTTGAGGTGAAACTGATTGACAAAGGTATGCTGCAATCCCCTCTAGACTCGCAATGAAAAAACATTTATCCCGATCTGAGACAATGGATCTTGGAACTCTGTGCATCTACACCACCATATCCACACACCTATATTTTAATGCATCAACTGCACTCGACTACATGATAACTAAGAAGCGTGAAACTTTTCCAACCATTCCACAACTACCCAAGGAGAATCAAACCCTCCCTGAGCCTAGTGTAATCTTATTATGTAATTAGTCAAGATTTCATCCAACTTCAACTCAGGATTGATTATTAGAATCAATAGACCGTCAGGAACATGGTGCTCAGCCTTCACCTACTGACACACTAGACACCATGCAACAATCTCTGCCACATCCTGCTTCACCTCGGGCCACCAAAATTGATCCCTTATGCCTCGGTACATGTAAGAGACTCATGGATTCATTTCTATGGGTATTCTATGGAACTCATGAGGAAATCCCTCACACATTTATGCTAGGACAAATAGATTCCCATAGAACATCATCTGATTCTGACTATCCTCTAGAGATCCCATTCAAGAAACACCCTGAATAGCATGATCACAAATCAAATTGGTCTATGAGTCTCCCCTCTAAGACTCCTCCACTAGCCACACTAAGGAATACCGAACATTCATCAAAAACATATAGCCTCTATCACCATCCACTCTTGCATCCTTATATAATTTAGTCATAACCTACATTACATAATAAGAATATGTGGATTCCCAAACTACCTCATTATTCAACATTCGGCTTAGGGAATCGCCCACAAAATTCCCCATTCCTGATGTGTTAGAGATCTAGAAGGAATTGTCCTTTTGAAACTCCACCCATCATTATTATTCCAAGTTCATATCATTCTAGGATAAGATATACCTCTACTAATTTTGATTATTGAAGACAAGAATGTGATATCCATTATATAATGTTCCCACAACATCTTCTCTAATGTGACTGATATAAGATACAGATCATGGGTAGAATCATTATGTTCATGCAGACGTAACAACCTATACCCTTAAGAGATCATTCCCCACTTCTTCATAAGTACACATCCAAAGACTATATTGAAAGATTCAATGAAAGCCTTGTACATCACCTTTTTATTAGGAAACCTAAACATTGGGTAACTGACATGATTCCCCTTCATGTTGCTTATAGTTTATTGTCACTTCTCACTCTCGAT
Source organism: Viscum album (assembly GCA_963277665.1). NCBI lineage: Eukaryota > Viridiplantae > Streptophyta > Magnoliopsida > Santalales > Viscaceae > Viscum > Viscum album. Next base: position 452,690,867 of record OY728145.1, read on the forward strand.
GTAGGCTTGTTATTTTCTGGTCGAAGCTATCAACAGAGCTACAAATTAAGATAATTCGGGAAAAAATATTTAGTAATAGACTTATTGAACTAGGAAGCTATGAAGCTATATAAAATTCTTTAGTGCTTCCCAATAAACAATGGCCAAAACCATTGAAAGGTCCACTATTATCCCTTGATGAGACACCATGTGTCTAAGGAAGTGCTCCTCCATTTTTTAGTTCAAGAATCTAGACAACTTCTTATATATTTGGTGTTGTGGGGGGGCCTCTAATACAATCCTCAGATGTCTAACATGTTTTTCCTTTTAAATTGAGTAGATCAAGACATCATCAATGAACACAACGACAAACTGGTCAAGGAACATACGGAAGACAGAGATCATGAGCCCCATAAACAAGGTGGATGCATTTGTAACATAGAAGGGAATGACCACGAACATGAAGTGACCATACCTTCACTTGAATGAAATCTTCAAGATTTCTCCCTCATCTACCCTCAACTAGAGATATCCATACCATAGATCAATCATAGAGAACAAACCATCTCCCTTTAACTAGTTGAAATGATCCTCTATTCTCAGATTTGGGTAACAGTTCTTGACAGTTACTTGATTCATTCTCCGGTAGTCTATCCATATCATTAGACCACCATCGACAATCATTGAAAAAAGTATTGGGGAACCCCCATGAATACAAACACAGTTGGATAAATCCCATCTTCATCAGGTAGTGAACTTTAATCCATAACTCCCTCAACATATAAGGCACCATCGGATATGGAGCCCCCAAATCAGATGAGCACCATGATGCATGTCTATTCAGAACTCAACATCATGGTGATGGGATAGGGTCCCAACATCCTCTATGAAGACATCCATAAACTCTATGAAAACTCCCAAACCTCTATATTCTTTTCTTCATCTGATCCCACTAACATATTGGATGTCAAAGAGAGAAGAGGCTCCACACCTTGATTGTCTACATAACATCTCCACTCACTCATGAATACTACACACTTTCCATCCTTGTTAGAAAAAATGACTCTACTATAGAAGCAGTCCATAATAGTGTGAACAAAAAACAACAAACTAGATGACTCGGATGACAGTGTATTTCTGCCTATGTAGCATAAGGATATCCCCACATGATTTATGTCTACCCAAAATTAATATGCATCCCTAGAAAATATCAAGAAAACTAGTATGAATCCTAACTAAAATAATGAACACCAAGGTCATGGGAAGTATCTCTGTTTCAAGTCCCAAAAAATTTTCTAGGATGGGTGAAAAAAGGATAGTGAGGCACAAGAATCAAACAATACACAAGAAAGATTGAAAAACGGAATGATCATACCATAAACAACAAGTTGCCCCACTAGAACTGCTACCATTGTTGTGTGAAACTTCCCACACCCAGCTCTTCAACACCTCTGCTATTGGCCGCCTCCCTGAACATACTCTGGTCAAGGTCCCTAAGGAGAACCATGAGGTCTGACACCTCCAGCACTATATACCCTCAGTGGGGAGGGAGCGAGCTTCCCTTGCTTATTGAAAGGCCTTCCCATAAACTGTTTCTACTAAGGTGGGTTCTGAACATTCCACCCCCATCGTACTATGCTCAAACTGGGAACTATTTCCAAATATAAAAACGGACTCCACTGATAAAGCACCTCGGTCCCAATCCCATTCAGAAAGGGTGAGAACAAAGAGATTGGAACTAGAACTTCTGATTCCTACTCCACACTGGCCAAAATCTGGAAAACCCTAACGTTGGAGACCAACTACAGAGTTCCTTACCCTATAGAAAACCTGGTGGGCTCCCCTCTAATGGAACACCTCTCTGTGAGTGTGTCCCCTTCACTACATTGGCCTTCATCTGAACTTCTATGTATGTATGTAGAGTAAAGGGAGTGATGACATACTGAAGATAATTTCAGAGTGTCTCCCCCATCTGTCTCATCTGTTACAACTCACTTGGAAATTTTATTTTGTACAAAGAATATGAGATCCAAGAAAATGTTCCCCAGTTCCCTCACTGACATACTTCCCTACCAAAGGGAATATATCTCATTCCACTTCTCGGCATTCATCAGCGAGTAAAGGATCTATTCCTAGAACTCCTTCTCAAAGACAACCCTTGAGAGAACGGTCTCATTCTTCACCCGAAGGTAAAGCATCCACCACTAACGCACCTCCCCTCACAAGTCATCTTCCACGTATTGGTCATCCATCCGTTGACAGAGCAAGTCAACCTGCTAGGCTCCATTTCTCGTCCTACATGTGGGTGATGTTCAGGTGCCATAGCTAAAAACGTAAACATGGAACTACTAATCCCGAGTCATATAGAAATCCATTTTTATGATTTATAGTAACTCTTCATTAAAACTAAATTCCCAAAATTCCCCGGAAAAATGTGAACGCACATAATTTTGATGCATGTACCTTTCCTCGGCTCTACACCATGCAATCAGGGTAGCCATTCTTGTTCGTTTAATAGGTCTAGAGTCCTTTCATTATATCATAAGGGCCCTAAAATCCTAGGTCCCAACTAGTCTTCTCTGGCCTATTTCATACACCATGATTTCCTAACACCATTTTCCTACTATCCCAAGGAATCATCATTTTTATTAACTCTAAAATATTTCATATCCCAAAACCTGACCTCCGATACAATTCTATCATGACCTACCTTCTAAAGATGAGGTAAGGGAATGAAATGTTCCATGACCTTCGTTATTCAAGATGAATGATAGATAATGACCCCCCGAGTCCCACCTTCTATAGGAAATGGAGTGGTGACTAGCAACGAGGGTATATAATCTCATGCAATATGGAAGTAATTGCCCATTTATTTTGAATACATGATCTAGAGATATGATAGTAAATATCCCAATAATAAAAAAATTATATAAAGGAAAAAAATCAAACCCATGCATGGTGTAAATGTAAACTGCGAATAAAGTACAACCAAGGTACTGAAGAAAGTACCAAAAGAAAAGAGACTAAACTACAGCACAAAAACTATCCTGACCCTTGAGTTAGTAAATTATAGACTATTCCTCAATGTAATCCTCGAAACATGATTTTTTTTACAAATGATGGCTAACTATAAGAGTATACCTAGTAGGAAAACTAAAGCAACCTATGTACATGTGGGTGATCATACTAATTCCCCCTATGAGAATTTAGTATAACCTCAAAGAACATACCAAGTTGTACTAACCAGTCCATCCTCAACAAGGCATACTCACTATATAACACATGTTATGAAAAGTATTAGTATAAGAACATTGACAGTTGGGCACCCTGCACCACTACCCCGCTAGTTAACTATGCATTAGAACAGATAATGTACTGATTCTACCACTCTACCATAATTCAGTCCCACTACCACAACCCTCCGGCACACACCTCTTCCTCAACCACACAACACATCTCACCCACATAATCATGGGCCTCAACAACCACACCTCTCACACGAAGACACCGGGGCCTCATCCCGAAGACACTTGCGAAAAAAATTTACCCAAAGGATCTTGGACTATATTAAGCCTCAATCCATTATAGCCTTCTAAGATATTCTCGAGTAGTAAGAACCCAGAAGAGGGTGTGAGGATGAAAGCCAGTAACCAGCCATCCATCCACCCACCGGGATGTTGGGGAAGACACACTCTCCCTGGAAATGAGGTTGTTCAGAACATGGTTCTCAACAAGGGTGGGGTACATATGGAAATAAAAATTAGGTTTAATTTTATACATATAAGTAAATAAACACTCAACCCAGTCTACAGTTCCACAATACAACCAACCAAACTACAAGAACCTCCTTTGTTACTTCTTGTATATGAACAACTACATAGAAACCACTAGTAAAGTATACACGCAACTCATTTCCATTTAACCACTTACCACTTATTAATTGAGGGGTTCACATCATTTATTATATAACTAAAATGGGAAACTACCAAGCATAACATTGGACACCACATCAGATGGTGAAGAGCCTCATTAACTAAACACAAAATTACTAACCCACTTCAATTTTTAGTACTACCAACTATCATTATTAAATGTTATACCGTACAATCCGAACATTTCCCTAATTTAGTCCCACTACATATCACTTTTATAACCACACTACAATCGCACATGCCAATATCATTCCATGACCACAAAAAACGGAGTCCCACTGCCAAAAAGTCCATCCATTCCACAATCAATCAGTCTCTCAAACTAGGATTCCAATGCTCAACTTGTATGACCCCACACACTAAGCCCACAACAACTACCATTAGCTATAGCCCCGCATCACACACATACCACAACCTTCTCATAGAATGAACTACCCTTTCTATCCCTGTATCCACAACCTATACAAGGCTAGGACCCCATAAAAACACAACACACAACTACACCATTGAACCCTGGGTATTCATATTTATCTAACAGGGGTGATTAAATTCAACATAAAATAACTCAGGTGATAATAGAACATGTTTGATCCTGGGTAATCCATTTAATTAACCAAGTATATGTGATTAAGTGGATTTCATGTTACAACCATTTGTCATGAATTTTGACAAAAAATAACATCACTGATGTGCAAGAGGATACAACCAACAAACGTGTTTTATAGAATGAATTTTGTCACAGTAAACCATAAATGAATTAAGGATAATAAATAAGATAGGTGATCAACATCAAACCACTATCATAATTTTTTTATATTTCTCCTGTTATCCATCAATCATATTCCCATCCTCTGGTTTATTACATGTTTAGAAAAGAAATCAATAGTTCTTCACAATGAATCATTATTACTCCCACCCAACATGATCCATAATTAAAAAGAGGAAGAATAAATCCCTACTTGAACAACAGACAGCTGAAACTCTTCCTCATTCCAAGAACCGGGGATCACACAAGTTGCTAGAAACCCAAAGAAAATTGAGTAGGAGGGGGCTCCAGTAGAGGTGCATAACTCTTCAAGAGGGGAACACTTTAGGCACAGCAAAATGGAATGGGAAACACAATGGTAAGGGAAGATTAAGACATTGAAGAGTCAAATACTATATTAATGGAATAATTGATTCAAATTCCATCAACATGGGATCTTGTTCAAGATCACGCAATTTGAGTAGCTCAAATATAATTGAACATAAGGATATTTAATATTTATATATTATCCTTTGAAATGCACTTATGAAACTGAAACAAGGCTATAAACATGGTTTACGTTCAATAAAATGTAAGAGGGATAAAACTAGAAAAACTAGAAAAATATTGGAAAAGATGGAAATGAGTCACTAATGGGTGAGTCACCGACGTTGAGCTGCTGATGGGTTAGATACCAATGCAACCTACAGATATTGAGCCACCGATGTCGATCTACTAACACATCAACTCACCAATTCCATGACTCTCAAACACCCTGGCATCGACGCCCTCTACTCACCTACACTGAGGCCCTCAACTCATAGACACCTGGAACTACTGACGTCACAACCTACTAATGCCTTGACTCCCTAACACCGATTTCCCTAACTTAACGATGCCAACAAACCTGACTCACTGATGCATCCACCCCTGACTCACCGATACCAACGGTTTGAACTGTATTTTTGGATAACTCTCGAAACAATCTACCAAGGACTCTCAGAACACCCAAACACCAGATATTCACAAAGGAATGGCCCTTGGTAATCCATTTCATTATAGAGATATTATTTCTACACTAGATATACTAGATAATACATAGACAAAAGGGATAAGAAAAAAATACTAGTAAGGGAATAAACATTTAAATAAAGCACAGCTTAGGGGTTAGAAGGCATAACATGATGACATGACAAGGCATGAATCATGAATAAACACATAGAGTCATGAGATAAAAAACATGTGATCATGTAATCATTAAAATTAAGGAATTTGGTATCAATATATTAAATGACATAAACAAGAATCAAGATTAATTTCAAAAACTATATCACATGGTGAAAAAAAGACCCACAATGGAATCAGGTTTAATCCCTAACCCACCATGACATATTATGAGACTAAAAAATACACAATACATTGGAGTAATATTTGGTCACACCCATCATAACATTTTCAGGAATATATGTGGCACATGAATAATCAAACCTATAAAAGAAAAATATTGGTTACCCATGGAATGAAATGGGTATCATAATCATGTCACAGTGCATAACCAAAGGTAATATCATAATGGTGTCCCTAAAAATAGATTTTAATAATCTATAGACATTCATTTCATAAAATCATCATAGATGATGATCAATTTTATCTATCTAAAATTAAGACTTGTATAAAGAGTATTTATGAATCATTACAAATGAGAAACATTAGTGTGATGTAAGGGAAAATATTAACGAAAAATAAAACAAAATAATAGAATATTTCTTTAATAAAGAAGGATATTCAACAAGATAGTTATTCATGATAAAAAATAGTTATTTTTTAAAAATATTTCTGTCTTAAAACAAATTATGGAGTGAACATGAAATTGGGAATCTCCCTTTATTCGGGAATTCATATATTGGGGAATTGAGAATGCATCCTTATAAAAAAATTGTTCTCTTAGTCACAGAAAAAATAATTAAGTAAGGTATAGTTGTTTGGAACATAAAATATTAAAATCGCAATATTAAATCTGAATTATTAACAATTACATTGGGTTAAATAGTGAGAAATAGAATTCTGATGGAACAAATAAAGGCTTAGAGAGAATCACATTCCTTATCTTCGAAAGTGTTATGCACATGTACAAAATGTTTTAAATGATCAAATTAAAATCATCAATTAAAATATTAATTAAAAATAATTTCTACATTTAATAAATTTATTATAATTTTATTAAATTTATTTATGGCAATTTCATTGACTGATATTGTTTAATTTCATTATTTTTCGAGTGTTGGTTTCTTGGTTTCCTAGTTTGTCCCCTTGTATTTAATTATGATTGTTATCCTAAAAAGGAAAAAAATATCCATATATATATTTAAATGGTATTTATTTATTTTTAAAAATTTAAACATTCTCTTATATAATTTTCAATTTTTACAGTGTAATTATTCATTAGATAAAATATTGATAATAAAAAATATTTTTTTATTATTTTCAGTTTGTACGACCATTACAAATTAGTATAGTTCTATAAAAGAAATATTATATTGGTTATAGATCATTTAATATGAATTGATATACATATTAAAATCTTTATTAACCATAATAAGGGTTTTATTACCATCCAATAATGTGTTAATTGATAAGGAAAACATGTCGTCCAGGATGGTGTTGAATTGACACCTCACTGACAATGTTTTCATTTTTATACTAAAAAGAAAGAGGAAGAAGATTTATTATGGATATAAAATTATACAAAATTATAGAATATATATAATACTAGAGTTTTCATGGTGCATTTTATAGGTGAGGTGATTTAAGGATAAGAAATGAAGATAAATAAAACGAGAAAGAGGGAGAGTTTTACCCATTGAATATCATCTCATTGATAACCATTTTATGTAACTTCTAACTGGTCTTTTGGAAAGAATAGTAACACAATAACTTGGGAAAGAGGATTTGTAGTGGTATTTGGTAAAATATAATCATTTCCCAAGGCATAGAATGTGTGATGGTAAGAGGTTGTTTGGTGTAGTATTTATACTGGGAGGAGACAACTGTTAATGGCCATTTTATTCATTTGTTTATTATCTTTAATGAAGTATATAATTAGTGTTGATTATTATGACTATGTATAGAAAATATAGAATTTGGATTCTAACTAATGGATTATTACCTAATCCATACATCATCCATGTATCAATAAATCATTTCTTGTTTACGTACAATTAATTATTGTATTTTACTATAACTAAAAAATAAAAAAATATATAGAAAAAACATTAAAAAATAACCCTAAACAACATTTTATTTATTGATTTAAAAAATGGACTCCATTTTATGAATATAATTTTCTATATATGAATATTTTAATTTTAAATTTAAATTATCAATTATTAAAAAATACTAATTTAAATATAATAGCTGATTTTTTACACTTTGAAGATTTAAATAATGTCTCATTATATTTTATTATTACTATAAGACAACATAATATTAAATTATGATTCTATATTATGAAAATATATTTCCTTATGGATAATTATATTAATTTTAGAATTGAAAATAAATATTTATCACTTTTAAAAATTTGAAAAAATAATCTATCACATTTAAAACATTTAGTTACTTATAAATATATATAAATATATAATATTTTCAATTATAATATATCTCAATTTCATTTAAACATTAATATGTTAGGATATATTTCTATTGTTTTGATTATTATCCATAAGATTCATATTATCAGTCCAATGGTCATGTTACTATTTTATCAGTATGGGTTTCATTAATTTATAGAAATAAATGTTATTTCCTTAATTATTAATTTATAAAGTTATTATTGTGTTATATATGTTATATGAGGTGAATTATAATACATGAAATTATATGAAGGTAATTTTCAGTGATAAAATTATGGGTAATTAGATTCATCCCACATTATGAATTTTTTTCGTCAAAATTTCTTTTCGCATTCAAAATTATATACTTATGGGGGTAATTCTACTTCATTGCATCTTATGGTTCCCTTGTTTCCCCTACTTAGTTATGGTTCTTCCATAGTAATTTTACAAGGTTAGTAGTATTGTTTCATAGAAATTTATCTCTATTATCCATGATCTTCACTGGCTATTCTTCAAATGATAGATCATTCTCTAGTTATACCACCACTAAATTTAATACATGTGAGGGTTCTAGTATGTACATATTTAAGAGGAATGTGTGGAAAATATCATGTACTTGGGAAATGGTTGGTGGAAGTGCTAGTTGATTGGGCACAGCTTCAACACAATTAGGAATCTCAAATGGAAAATATACATGGGGCATAAAATTCCTTTAATTCCCAATCTCATTATCATATTACTTAGAGATATGTAGTGGTTTTTCTATGTCTCCATCCTTAATCTCTAGTTTCTTCCAATGATTGTAAACACATCTCTCCTATCTAATTTGGTATTCCTTAATGTTCTGATAATTTTTTTCCACTATGAATACAATTTCATTGATCATTTCATATCTTAGTTGCTTACATTCACAATTTTCATCCCAGTATTCTGGTGTTCCTTATATTTTCCCAAAATGGCTTATAATGGAGCCATTTTGATGTTGGATTAGAAAATATTGTTTTTAGACAACATGAAAAGAGGTATATTATAGTCTCATTCTCCTTTTAATTTTTTACAACACGCTCTCAACATGTATTCTAGTGAATAAATAGACTATTCAAATTGGGAATAAGTTTGATCATGATTAGCCATACTGAATTTCAACAAATTGATTAGAGAATGTCAGATAATTTTCCAAAAAATGGTTTTAAATCATGGATATCAATTTTATTTAATAGATATTGTTACTCCATGTAGCCTCGCCACTACATTCATGTAGATCTGTGCAATTATATCGACAAAAAAATTCTCTCAAATTTTGATAAACTGAAATTTATCATTAAGACAATTCATAATGATCAATATATAATTATATCATTTAAATGTATTTGGATGTATGGTGACAAAGTCCATGGTGATATTTTACAACACCCATATTGAAATGAGTAATGTTTTCATCCTTCCATTAGACATTTAATTTTTATCCTTGACATGCTGACATAATAGGCACTTTGATGTATATTCAATGATCTCGTTCTTAATATTTTCCCTCCAATAGTTCTCTCAAATGTATCAATACATATATTTTCCCCTTGGGTGAATGTAGATAGTTGATATATATAAGATATTAAAAATCATTCCACTTATCTATTGATTGGTTGGTAACCACATTCATGAACCAAATCATATGACTAATTCCTCATCAAATTTTAACTCTAAGGATCTGCTGGTTTTTATAACTTCATCATTTTTTTAAATTTCATAATCATTACATTCAAAATACATTATTTTCCACTTAAGGGATGATTGAGAAAAAAAATTATATCAATGAGGATTTTCCTTCTTTAATAATTATTATGTCCATCCTTAAAAAGTCTAAGAGGATTGGATCCTCCTTAATACTAATCATTGATAATGTTCCAGGGATCTATTCTACTTTGAGAATATGCCACCTTATTTGCTTTACCAGGATTTTAGTGGATTGATATGTCATAATCATTGATGTGATATAAGCATCTTCACCTGCTAATATTATGGTATTTTTGTGTAAATATATATTTGATGCACTTTTCATTAGCATATAGCTCAAACATCACACCAATGTATCAATGTCTCTATAAATTCAATGCAAATATTACATATTCAACCTCACAATAATGAATGGGATATCTTTAGTCATGAACATTCTACAACATTGAGCAGTGAGCTACCAATTTAACATTTCTCATTAGTGCGTAAAATAATAAATTTAAGGAATAATTGATGTATACCACAAAGAGTTCCACAATTATTGGAAGTGTGAGGACTGGTACAGTGATAAGATTCTTTTTCAACTATCTGAAGTAGTGTTCACATTAACTTGTCAAGAAAAACAATTCTCCATTCTGATTCATCATGGTTAATGGGTTTTAAAATCATGATAATTACATCTAAAATTGTCCGTAATACATTTCTAGACTAAGTAAACTATGGGTCTCCATTAAATATATTGGTCTGGTCTACCCTTCTATGGACTTTTCCTTGGAAGGATCGACATATTTTTTTTAATGGGGATAACATTCCCCAAGAATGATACTTCCTACATCATGAATTAAAATTTACTATAATTTTTATGTATTTTCACCCATCACTAATTCTTTACTATATTATTAAAATGATCATCATATTCCTTCATTATCTTAGAGTATATCATAATATCATCAATAAAGATTACCAAGAATTGTATTGGGCTAACTTGAAAATACAATATCCTTTAAGCCTGTGAAAATTTTGTTTGAGCATTAGTGAGTCTGAAGGGAACCACTATGAACTCAATATGTGCATACTTTTTTTTAAAGAAGTATTAGGTATACATTTCTTCTTAAACTATAATTGGTGATATCTTAAGTGAAGTTACACTTTAGTGAAATACATTGCAACAACAGCGTTGATCAACCAATTAATTTATCCATGGTAAATGACATATGTTATTTGTCATGATTTTATTAAGATTATGATAATAAATGAAGAGGATAATTGATCCATCCATTTTCTTGATTAAGAGGATAATTGAAACCTATTGTGAAGTACATGTGTAAATAAAACACCTATCTAGATTTTCATGTAAATGGTTATTCTGTTCCCCCAACTCAATGGTAGAAATTCTACTAAGAATATTTGACATGGTTATAGATCTTGGAATATGTTATATTGAGAACTCAACCTCTGAGTCTGGATAAAGAACATGAAATTCTACAGAGAACACATTAGTGTAGTCCCCCACAATGGAAATGTATTGGATCATGATTATATTATTATTATCAATAATTTGATCTATATATTCTTCTCATAAGGAAAACTATCCACATTTGATATGATTATTATGAAGAAGATACATCATCCTCCTTACACTTGTATAGAATGTGATGACTCCTCATGATGTGATGAGTGATCTCCCTTTATAGAGAGTTTAAGATGTCTTTCTATAAATATATCCAACCCATTAGGATAATAGCATCTAATTCCCCTAAATGATTTATGATGGTATATTATGATAGGTTCAGTACAAATACATTATCTAGGCTGGTTTTAAATACTTTGGATATAATAGTTTCACAATTTTGTGTTCTCACAGATTACTCAACCTCAATATTTTGAGTTGTTGTTTCATTAGTTCTATTATTCATTATTGATATGAAAGAATGCGTAAAACCATAATCAAATAGTACATTTTATATTCTTTGGTGAGTTTATATTGTACCTATCACCACATAATTTTAAGAAACCACTTCATCAGTGGTGATAACATATTTCCTTCCTCACTTCTTGGGAGGTTATTGGTGATTTCCTCTAACAACCGTTGGCTTAGGGAATTGGATCTCATAATTACCATGTTCATTATAGTAAAAACACAACACTATAGGTTGAGTATCGATCTGAACCTCCAATTCATATACCACATTGGTGGGATTATTCATATCCCTATGGAAGTTATTATCAAAATTCCCTTCTTGTCCACATTTGAAGCATCTTTTATTTCCCATTAGGCAGTTCCCATGACTCTTATACCCACACATTCAACATCTGGGATGCTAGTTTTTCTTTCCTTAATGGGATTTATCTAGTGGTCCTCCCATATTAAACTCCATTTTCTACTTTTTATCTCTAATCCAATGAAAACATTGAGATTATATGATCTACATTTCATCCTTAAGGTAATAATAGATTATATCCCCATAGAAGTCGAAGTCTCAAATTTCCAAAGCTTTTCGTATACTTTTATTTAGTCTACTAAAGAATTTAACCTCCTTGACTTTAGTGTTCATGAAATATCATGAGTATTATCATGTAATCTATGTAACATTCTCATCATACACCCATATGAAATCATCATCTTTCGGCTTCAGTTGTAGGAACTCCCTTTTCATCTTAAGAGGGCTAGTTTTGGAAAATAAATATTAAAAAATATATTCTTGAAATAAACCCCATGCATGAAATACATAACTTCATTATAATATGGGTTATTCATCAATTTCTACCACAAATATGCTTCTCCATAAAAATATTTGACATCTAATATGGTTTTATATTGTTCTACGCATTAAAAATAAGATAATATATTATCAATGGAGTCAATTCATTGTTCAACAATGATAGTATCAAAAGATGTATTATATATTGGAGGCCATTTTTGTATAAATGATTCAACCACATTATTAAATTTCTTTTGAGAAGAAGGGTTTTCAAAACAATTCGTGTTATTATTCGTAACTTGAACAAGTTGATAAAGTAATATAATGACTTTTTGAGCTCCTGTTTCCATCAAATTATTCTTTTTATTAGGTTAATCACCACATTTCCTATCACATTATTTGTTGGAATGGTTTCTATTATTTATACACATTAACTATGAAAAAAATGTAAAATAAGTGGCTATTGAATACTTAGAAGAAAATTATATAAATTTGAAACATTGAATAGAGAAGGCTAACCATGTAAATAAAAAGTACATCCTCAGTTCTGATTCCTTGAATTTTAGTCTATGTTATCCCTTTTGATAGAACAATACATAGGGTTATTAATGATTTACTCTAGTCATTATCTCAAAAATAAACTAGATCATTCTCTAATACCACCTATAATGGACCTATCAACTTCCTCATATTATAAGCATAATAAACCATAAAATATATATCATAGAATTTAAATTATAAATTATTTGGTAAATAAAACTGTGAAAATTGAAAAATAATAATACATCTCTATATTATTGTTTTATAATGAGCTCCTAAAATCCATTTATATCTCACATATGAACATGATTAACTTCAAAAATACATACACATAATGGACTAGCTAAAAACCATTTAAGGGAATAAATGCTGAAATAAATCATAACACATGGGTTAGAAAGACTAAAATGGAAACATAAAAAGTAATGGAAGGTGAATAAACATACGTAATAATAATATTTATAACATGGGATCATATAATCATAGAAACATGATAATTTGGTAGAAATATACAACGTGACAGAAACACGATTCAAGGTTATCAAACATGACTAGATCATGTGGTGGACAATTTCCCATAAAGGAATCATGTTTACTATCTATCCAAATATGGTGTATCATGATACTAAACATTTCACAATGAATTATAGTACTCTTTAGGTTCACCCATCAGAAAGTATTCATTCGTATGTCTGCCACATGAATAATCATACATAAGATATACGAATAGAAATAAATGGGTATCATATGCATATCACAAGGCATTACCATAGAGAAAATCATAATTATGTCTATGAAAGAATTTATTTAAATAAGTAATGAAAATTAATAAGGTAAAATTGGCATATATCGGTATAAATGGTGTCCGTATTAATTCAAAATCTTTAATAATTATGTTTAAAATAATTATAAATGAGCCACTTCAGTGATATTTAAAGTAAAATATTAATTAAAATTAAAAAATAATATAGAATAATTTTTTTATAAAACTATAGTTGAAGTAAGGTACATTATCATAATAAAAATAGTGTCATTAAAACAATAATGGTTTCATAGAAAATATTATGTAATATCCTTGAAAATGTGTTTGAAATTAGAAATTTCCCTTTAATATATCTTCCTTTTCAAGGGGAAATGAGAAGGGAGCCATATAAAACATGTATTTACTCTTCAATGAAAGAAAAATTGAAATTAGAACATATATTTGGACAATAAAAACTAAATTTAGGATGAGTAAATAATAAAAATTACACGTTTAACTGGGGTAAGTAGAGGGAAATCATATCCTTAATGGATAGTGGTGGTTTAAGGAGAATCCCAAATGGTATGTCTGAAGTTGTTATACAGTTATACATAAATTAATAGATAAAAAATAAAATCAATAAATTAAATAATTGAGAACTAATTTTACGTTTATTAAAATTATTTTTATTTTATTATGTTAGTTTATGTCTATTTCAATGACTTTTATAGCCTAATTTTCTTATTTTAGATTGTTCGTTTCAGGGTTTCATTATCTGTTCTCTTATGTATAATTATGAATGGTCTTGTATAATGAATAAATAAATTTATAAGAAGAGTGATATTATATTAGTTTATTTCGATAAATTTTAGTTGTCTTATATATCATTTTACAATTTACAAAAGTAAAATTCATTACATAAAACATTGATAAAAATGATTAGTTTATTTTGGCGATTGTTTTAACCATCATGAATTAGTATCAATTTATTTAATAACATTTTTATATATAGTACCTTAAAATAATATTTTTTTTAAAACTATTATAACCTATTATAACCATAAAAATGGTTATATTTATATCTTTGACGGATGTAATAGGAAAAATAAAACTCATCATCCATGAAGGTGGTGAATCGACACATCAGAGACAATGTATCCAATTTTAGAAACAAAGTCGAGGATATTTGGATTAATGATGAATATTAAATTTAAAAAGTAAAATTATATTAGATATTTGTTATTAGAGTAATTATGTTATTTGGTAAAGGTAATTTTATGTAAGTAAAATTAATTAGATGACATTAATAGTGGAGGTGGGAGGGTTTTACCTCTTGAGTGTTGCCACCTTGAGAACATCCTAAGGAAAATGAAAAATGTATTTTATTGAGTCCAATAAGACTTAAATGTGGGGAATATTTTTGGGAGATGTATTGGGATGAATATATTCGTGATACAAGGATAATAAATTGTAAGTATGATAGGTGATTAGGGGTGGTATTTATAGGGGGAGGAGAGGGGTGTTTTTGATTATTTTATTGATTTGTTTATAATTTTCCCTCAACAATATTAATAGTGTTTATTCATATGAATAGGTACCTTAATATATCCATGTGAATTCAAAGAACTTGATGATTACCTCATCTGTATAGAATCCATTTTCCAATAATTCATATATTTTTAAAATACACCAAATTACTATATTTTAATATTCCATAAAAATTCATAGATTTTAGAAAAATTCTCAAACATTTAGATAAACATTTTTTGAAATGTAGATTGAAAATATTGACTCAATATTTTGAAAATGAATTTCAATATAAGAGGAATTTAATTTTAATTTAAAAATACTTTTATTTAAAAAAATACCGCTTTTACAATTAATACTGATTTCATGATACTTTTAATAATTACTCAAGGGATCATAAATTAATATAATACTATTAAGACTAGAATATATTATTTTATGAATACATAAAATGATATTTTTGAAATAATTATAGGAATTATAAAATTTTAAATAAACTTTTATTATTTAGAAAAATTTTAGCATATAATCTATCATTTTTTGAACATGTTTTCACTTATACAAATAGAAAAAATATATTATGTTTTTATTTATAAGATCTCTAAATTTTAATTATACATCCATATTTGAGGTGACTATTCTATTGGTTGGGTTACTATTCTTAATGGTCATAATACTATTCCAGTAGTCATGTTACAATTCCAATAGAATATATTCTTTAATGTCTATAAATATCTTCTATTGTATTTATTTTTCTATTATAAATATTTTATTATGCACTCAATGTGATATTATTTGATTTATACTATATGAAATTATAAGAACGGAATTTTCATTAAAAATATTATGGGTTGTTACAAATCTTTTTTTCTATTTTCATAGTGAATTGAATGAAATTAGCGTAGATAAAATATCACCACTACCAAATTATTTCAATTTCATATTTATCACATGTATTGAGTAAACCAATACTGAATATCTTCCATTTATAGTTTGAATGAATCACATCGCGTTATGTGGTGGTAGTTCGTCATATACATGAGAAACATTATCATTTTCTAATATAATGAAAATTAGGGAGTTATATGGGGTTATAGTAGTATAAAAAATATCATATATGTTTAAATAATTAATTAACTTATCTTTATATACCACTATGAGAGGTTGTTATGGAAAACGAATAACACCAGCTCACGAGGTGGTAGTTTTCCATACATAGAAATAATAATTTTATATCCTATTTGAGGAAAAATGATATGAATATAAATAATTTCATTAACATACCAAAATATAATAATATATAATATGAAGATGATTTTATATAATAATTTTTTAAAAAAAAAATTGAGGGTGGGGAGAAGGGAATAATCCAAAATACCTAGTTAGGGACGTTACATCTTTTTCGTAAAAATGTGATTGGTTTCCAACAAAAGGCTTAATAGTTTGAATTCATGAAACAAATTTGGATTATAAGATGATATTACAGATCTAGGTAATATAAAATTTTATTCTTTTACCACAAAATATGGTTTTTAAGTGTGAATAGGAAAAGAGGATGTTTTTTATAAGTGAGGTGAGTGGAACACTTGTAATGTTTTGGAATGAAAAGTTTGTACCCGCATTTTTTACAAGAATAATGAATCCAAAATTGAAAAATTTATATAATTATAAATGACAAAGTATAAATATATCTATATAATGGGTTTCGATAATGTTTTGATTCATTTTTAACACAAATTATATTATTTTAACCACTTAGTAAACACATTTTTACATCGAATGTGGTAAAATATTTTGTATGTTCATAATATTTGTTATTTTAAAAAATAAAGTTGAAATTTTTAGATAATATAAATTACTTTTATTATTAATATTAAATAAATTTTAAAAATTAATTTCCCAGAAGTTTTAAATTTTAATTTATTATTAATTCCACATTAGTGATGAGAATGAATTTTTCCAAAGAGAAAATGATAAAATGATTAAAATATTTTCATAACAAAATTCAACACAAAAACAATTATTACGACCTAATTTTTGTTAATTGATATATAATGGATGATGTATTAAATTTAAACCCATTTTAAAAAATTATCCCAAGGAATAAATTTGATAATAATTATATTCTCAATAAAAACATTATTTTTTAATATTCATCAAAAAATTATTCTTTTCATGAAATTACCAATATAAAAAACTAGAATAATTTTGAAATACAAATTTAAAAAATAAAATATATTATATAATTATTTATATAATTTTTTTAAACTATTATTTTTATTATCATTCACAAAAATAAATAATTTTTTTAGAGAATATTATTTTCGAAACAAATAATGATAGTATCCAAAATAAACTATTTTTTTATCAAAATGTTTCCTTTATATAAAACTAATATATTTAATATTTAATATGTATATATTTATATTTGTTTCGTCATTTTTAATATGAATTTAATAAATTTATTTTTAAATAATAATATTAATAGTTTTTCATGGTTTTCTGAAACTCACTATTGCATATAACATAAGCTATCAATGAAATTAAATTTATATGAAAAAATAAATTTTATTAAATAAAATAGTGATACAATAAACCCCCATTTAAATTTATTTCACCATCTATATTATTTCAATTGGATAAAAATAGATGAGGATTCCTCTATCTTATCAAACCCTCATGTTACCACATAACTTCTGCAAACCAATAGTTTCAGAACAAAAATCAATCCATGTGGGTGGTATTTTCTAATTGAAAGTTATTTGTTTGATTCAAAATCCCCACTAGTTCTTATTCTTGAGAAATATATTTGCCATGTGGTAAGACCACTAATTTTAGTACATGTACAAGATCATCTATATAGTTCCACATGATGAGTACATGGACTACATCATGAACTTGAGAGAGTTTTGATGAAATGTATAACTAAAAGCATACCATCCTAATAAAATCATGATTTTGAAATGTATATACATGATTGGTTATTATCATTCCATTATTTCAAAATGCCATTACCATAATATTTGGGGGAATTAATTGAATGTCCTTTTAACCAATTTCAAATATCAGATCACATCAATGTTTATCAACAAAAAATATTTATCTACCTTGGGCCACCAAGTAGTATACTTGAATGGATCAAAATTAATCTTCAACTTTAATAGGTATTTAAGGTACAAATATCATTCAATATTAAACTAAATTTTATGAATTTGGTTCTCTAAACTTCATTTCATTAAGGGCTTTATAAGAATACATCTAAATGATCGTGTGCAAGATATTTTTCTCTCACATCTAGAAGAATATTTTGATACCAACTATCAATTAAATCAATAGAAAAATATCTCATCACGTCCTCTAGGTGTTAAATTATTTTTTTACATTGAAATTTTTTTGGGGATGATATGAAGTGATGAAACTCAACTCAATATCAATATATTATTGATTATTTCTTTATATCATTAAAATATACTTCAAATCCTGATTATGTACAATTGATTGTGATACACCATGAAACATTACCACTTCCTTAATGTATATCATTAAAATATTATCTAGGGTAAGTATTCTATAGTATAGAATAATAGTGACAACATTTTTAGGAGATCTACTAAAACCCGTATATCATTATTCATGTTATACATTTTTAGATTTCTAATGACAAAATACATGTGATGTTTTCCAATTTTTATTCTGGTTTACGTAATGGATATACAATACCTATAAACTTTTTTTATCTAATCATTAACATGATAACATACTAAGAAAATATATAAAACCTCTACAATATATCTCTTGATTATATCCTACAATAAATATTCATTCAAGCCAATATATATCTTTGTACTTCTATAAGGATAATAGAATGAATTACTATGGGTATCCTCTAATAAATAATTCTTCAAATCTAGTATGGATAGAACAACTATATAGTCCATGAACTATAAAAATAAATCCTGATCATTATTAAGCTCGATATCATATTTAATCATCTTTTATATCTCCGCATATTCCTTATTCATGTCTTTAATATTCACGTTGAAAAATGGTTGAACATTCAATTGACAAAGATATCATTTATCCACTTCATCTAGGAATTCCATATCAATCCACTGATAATCTAAAAAAATTGGTTATATATTATCCTTATCATGTATAAGATAGCATGATAATTTTGAAACAAAGCATCATCCAACATGGTCTATGTCCCAATGTGGTAAAGTATTCAGTAACCATAAATTTTAATAATCATTTACTATATTATGTAGTGTATATTCAACTCATTCTATGAGAATATATACTTTAATTTTTTATCATTATATATATCACACTTTTCTTCATTAATATAGTACCTCCATATTGTTAATTAAAAAATTATAATGACTAAATACAAATTATGGGTCGGTTTTTTTATTACGAAAATTGAATTTATATCAGTCATAATAAATAATAATATTATTTTTCATATGAATATATCACAATCACATCATTAATGATTCATCAGGGATTAAATAACCATAAATATTACATGGTAATTTAATCACATCTTTGCTAACAAATATACACTTAATTTACATGAAATTTTTATCACTTTCATCACTTATAAGTAACTATCCCCCTTATAAATTATCCAGGTGATTGGGTTATATAGTCATGAAATGTTCTCGAAATTGTTTTGGAAATATCTTGAAAAACCAATAAAACTAAAAATCCTAGTCATCCTAGTATTTTTATTCATTATTCAATAGACATTTAATAGGAAGGGTCTATATATATACCTTCACATTAGATTAGATGGCTAAAAAATAATCCTTTTTCAACCAAATTTTATATTGTTTATATTTTTCATATAATTTATAATTCTTTAATGTCCTTCGTAGAATTAATAAATGACCTTAATGTTATCCTTGATCTTTGTATAGATAAGAACACCGTCTACAAAAAAACCCCTAAATGATTAAGGTAATATCTACAGAAAATATTAATTAATTTCATAAATATAATGAGGTTATTAGTAAGACCGAAAGGAATCTATATGTATATTCTTAGTGTCTATTCCTTTTACTAAACATTTCCTTGGTTATATCCTCCTTATTTATGCCCAATTATTGATATCCTGAATGATGTTATATTTTGGATAGTTTTTGTTCATTGAATTTTTATCAAATATTTCATCAATATGGGGTAGAAGATACACTTTCTTTTTTGGGATCTTGTTTATCTTTTAATAATCAAGGCAGTGTCGCATTTATCTATCTTTCTTTTTTTTAAATGATAATGTGTACCCAAGATGACATGTTTAGCTAAATGAATCCATTATCATGGATATTATAGATTTTATTCATTAATTTTTACAAGTTAATAGGGGAAATTATATATGGATTCAAGAAAAGATAAAATATCATTTTCTCTATTACCTTCTCACCAATTAAGAGATGATAATTTCTTTCATGTTTGTATAGAATACCCCTTCATGAAATGATGCCACTCTCTCTTTTATCAGCACAATAAATTTAATATATATATATATGAATACATAAAGGCAAAATATTTTACTTATTATAGTATGTTCATTGAAGAATGGAAAATTATTACTAAACACCTTTCTATAATGATTTTTGAAAAATTCAAAAATTACATATTCGTATGTACGGCCTTCCATCTCCAGGACTGTAAGACAATTCATTTTACAATAACATTTTATTAATTGATCCTAAAAATTATAATTTATTTATAAATTTGATAATTATTTCTTGATTAATACTTTTTATATGATAGAACTAAATATTATTAAAAATAATCGAAACATTTGTATCAAAGAATGAATGGGAAAAAAGGGAATTAACACCTAAAACAATGAAAGTAATGAATGATTATTAAGGAATAGTTTATAAAATGTTATGAAATAATTATATATCATATTATTAATATTAATATGGTTATATCATTTTTAAAATAAAATTAAAACTACAATATTTATGGTTAAACCATGTATAACAAAAAGGAAGAATGAGGTATGAGATTTCTTAACTAAATTTTCATTCATTGGGTTAACCTTATACTTAATTGATTATGTCATGATAAGATTTTATATATAATTATATTTTATTATATTATATGGTATCTACAATTTTATTATTGGTATTTATATTTGATACACATTATCATTTAAATTATTAATCCCGATGTCAATGATAAAATATTTATAAGGAATTTCTAGTCTTTTTTTTCTTGAGGCATTTGTAAATTTACCACTTGTTTTATTTGTGTGGTGTATATACTACACCATGGTCATATTATATCATGAATACCATTATATTCATTATATTTAATGTTTCAATTGATGTTTTTATTTTTTGGTGATTATAATTTAAAATATTACTAAATCGTTATAGTATTTTTTGTCTAAACTGGTCTTCTTTGGGACTTATGTAAAGTTATGCACCTATCTTCATTTATGATGTGTATATACAGATCCTTTGAAATATGATATCATGATTATTATTATTATTGTTATATTTCATGTTTTATTGAATTGTATCCTTTCATAGGGATTATCATTTAATGTTACCAACTTAGTATGATATTTCAGTTACAATATCATCATTTATTAGGATTGTTTATGATTAAGTCTGCAATGATGAAATCCTAGCCTCTACCTCTCATGAATTATAATTAATGTTCTTATATTATTGTTATTAATGATATTTTCATGTAATTTTACCATTATTCACTCTTGAATTATTTAAATAATTAGTTAAATGTTTTTAAGAAAAAGATTGTTTATTTCAATCTTCGATCAGAAACCTTTTTTATAATAATACCATATTTTCTAAAAAAAAATTAAAAGTGATATAAACATTATTTAAATAAATGATACAGTTTATTTTTACACATACTTATATTTTTATAAAATATATTAAAATAAATATTCATTTTATTTTCTAAATAATGTTCGTTTTGATTTTATTGAAAAGGTGAAATGAATATATATATTTTACATGTAATGAATGAATGGAAGTTTCTTCAATCATGACCATTACTTTAATTTAATATTCAAATATAATATTTCAATTTTACCTTTAAATAAAAGAAATTTTAAAATATTATAAAATGTGTTTCTCCAAATGGAATATAGATCTTCAAAATATAAGATTTTCAATTTTTTTAAACCATTATTTATATTATTCCATGGTTTTCTTCAAAGAAAAGGATTTTATTTTTTTGTGAATTTTTTAGTTTTGGGAAAGTGAATTTTCAAATATGAATTATTATTTTAATCCAAATATAATTAATTATAATTCAATGGTATTCTCATTCCTTAATGGTAAAAGCCTTGTTTTTACTTATGCTCTAACAATGATATCTTATAATGAGACCAAACTCATTCTTTATCTAAAAATATTTAGTGCGTATATGATATTATTACGGAACACATTTATTTTAAATGGTTTAACCATGTTTCTTAGAGATTTTTATGGATCTGATTAGTTTTATGTTGGTAATAAAATATCAAATATATTTTCATGGGACCCATTTCATTAACATGGGTGAATCGTGTTTTGATGATATTGTCTTAGAATGCATTTTTTCATTATGATAATCATGTAATAAAAGGGTTAATGGTTATTTTATGAGTTTAATTATGAATTTAATACTCTTAGTATTATATTCATATTTTAGTTCGTTGATATTTCTTATACAATTGGTGTACCCATATAAGGACGAGTGATCCTAATAATACATAAATGGTGGGTGCACATAGATAAAGATCTAATGCATTGTAAAATTACTATGTTCTCTAGAAAATTATATTTTAATTAGACCATATGTTTATTAAATTTTTAAGGGTTCTTTAGAGGTTTCTTAAGTGTTCTATATATATATGATATCGATAAATAAGAAATTTATTTATATATTCATTCAATGGGATTATAGTGCTTCCTTTTATCAAGATTAATACAATATTTCTCATGATTATTGATTCTAATGAATCCTGGTTTTCATAAATCAATATTCCATGTTTCTTGATAGATGATTAAGAAGTTGATGGGTATTATTTATTTTATGATTCTCTAATTCACGATGATTATGTAATAATACCCTTATAAAATTCTAATGTTCATTAATGACATTAACTTATAAATACATATGTTTAACATTATTGAAAATTTGATCCCACTATTGTTATGATTTCATTTCAATGGGTTATCAAGAAATGGTATTGTCTGAATTATTTCATTAAGGTATTTCATATGGATGATGATTGTGACTAAATTTGAAATATGAAATGGGGGGTAAAGGTGAAGAAATAATCATTTTGGAATTATGGGTATTTTTATGTATAAGTTTGTACTAATTATAATAAAAATTAAACAAAAAAATCCTTAAGAATGTATGTGATCTAACAATTCTTTTTCATGTTGTCATTTTTGGATGGAATACAATTGGTCACCTTTATCGGTATCAAATATGTAATGTTATTTTATAGATTTATATATCATATTTGGGAGTATGAATTGTGGTTGTCTGTAATTTTTATTAGAGGAATGGTTTAAAAAAATAGATATCCAGATATTATGAATTGAGGTTAAATTAAGGGTAATGGATACCATCCTACGCCTATAATATTAGGTAAGACCATAAGTTAAAAGTCATAGACACCCATTTTGATGATTAAATTAAAGATATCATAATGCTATTAATTACACTTTTTGAGATGTTTTATTTAGTTGAATTATATGTAAATGTTTGGATTCATGTGATGAATAAATTTTATTTGTTTTAAATAATATTTAAGGAATTGATAACATTTTGGGATGATATGATCATGGATATTAATTTAATTATGGGATCACGTTGTTTATCATATAGATAAATGTGAGAATGAACAGTGATTTAGTGACTATGTGATTAATGTCATTTAAAGAATAGATTGATATATTTTGGAAATGTGTACTGAAAGGAATTAGATTTCATTTCATGTAAAAATGCTCTAAAATGTGGGGGAATTTTTTGGATCTAAAATTTGGATATTAATATTGAATTTCGGAGATTGCTCAATTATTTCACCATATAATGGTTTACGAATTTTGGAAATTATCTTAACATGTGCTAATTTTTTTGTTCTATTTATTTTCAAAATATAGTTGGAATATAAATTTATCCCTTTTATGGTAATGTGATCCTTAAATATTTGATTTTTTTTATTTAGGTGTAATCATTTAATCTTGAATACTCATCGTTTGAAAAAAAAAGATGAGATTATAGTTAAAATTGGATAAAGTGTGAAATTCTACATTTCATTTCACTATAGTTCAATATGTTTTTTGGATACATGGTAAAATAATTCCTTAAAATTAGTAAACATATCATGAAACAAAAATTTAATCATACTACATTTGTATCCAACGGATGAGATAGACTTTTATATTATCACAACGTTTTTGTTTTGAGGCCATTAATATACTACTAATCATTCATTTTTCAGAACAATGACATGAATCACTATACAGAAATATTTATTATTTTATATAATATATAAATCATCGGTTCCCATCCATGTTCTCTAATTATAGACCATGTATATTTTATTCCAAATGACCAACGTACTTTACTTTCACATTTATCAATAAAATGTTTTATTACCCATTTTTACAATGTGGGTTTACAAAATAAGTTTTATAAAATTTCCCTGAATTAATTAAAAACATAATGCTCATATTTATATAATTCTATTAATAATTGGGGGATAATAGAAGACCTCAAGATTTTTATGTTCCATTGAGTATTCAACATGCAACGCAGAGCTTAAATAACCCACGATATATTCAATCGTTATATCGTAGCCAATAAATTAGCAAGTATTTATATTATTAACTACAATGAATATATATACATATATATATATATCATACAAAATATAAATTATTAAATAATTTTAAGTAAATAATAAATCAATTTTTTACATTAATTTTATACTTCAATATATTATTAAATCAAAGATTAATTGTTTTAATTTTTGTGAAAATCGATTTTTATAATTAAATTTTTAAAAAATTTTGTAAATGTATTTGATAAAATTTTCTTCATTTTTTATATCATATTAACAAAATTTATTTTGGTTTAAAATTTTGTATTATTTGTAAAATATTTATTTTTAGTGAAAAGTTAATATATATATATGTGTGTAAAATTTTAATCTAATTTAAATAAATTATGTAATCTAAACTAAATACATTTTTAATAGGATTTAAATTTTCATAAGTATTGTTTAGATATATTTAAAAAAATTAATAACTTTTTAATAATCATTATATCTTTTTCATTATATGTTTGTTTGAAGGGTTTTTTTTTAACATATTCTAAAATTAATAATGCTTATCCACTTAAATTAATTAAAATACTTTTTATTGAATAATGTTTAAAATGAAATGTATATATTATATATACCTAAATTTTAATTTATATTCCAAAAACTATTTATATTTGACATATTGTTATCTTAAAATCATCTTGTCCTTGAAAAAAATTATACACCTCCAAGCCCCACTTTTTTTCTCTTCTACTTGTTTTTTTATGAATTTAATTTTTTCAAATTATATAAAATTGAATTGAAAAATAAAATTTTACTTTGAAATCATAATTTCAAAATTATATTGTGGTTAATATTTTAGATTTTTTTTTGAAATGAATAATTTTTTCAATGATCAGTGAAAATAATGAATTTTTATTTAAAATTACATTGTCGTTTAAATTTTTTATAAAGAAAAATATTGTTAAATTTGGTTTTAAAGTAAAATTGTTTAAAAGTTATATCATTTAATCCACTAAAGGTAATTTTATTCATTTTATTTTGAAAATTTTTATATAATCATAGTTGAAATTTGAACCTTTTCTCTTTGAAAAAATGTCTTCTCATCATGTGTGTAGCATTAATTTGAAATTAAAATTTTCCACTTAAGTGAAATTAATTTGAAAATATTATTAATAATATAAAATAAAGATAATTTTTAATTTAATATAATTTATTTTAATTGGTTTCCAAAATAAATATTGATAACATTATAACCTAATTATCATGGTTAATGTAAAAATTGGTTTACTAGGGGTTAAACTAAAGTATAAGGGTTCAATTAACTGAACACATTTATAAATTATATCTCATTGAAATATTTAATACCTGGACCATATATGATCAATAATTATCCATTATTTAATCCATTTAGAATGAAAAAAATGGTGGTGAAATTTATTCTTTTCAAATATTATAATTGTGTCACTCACATCACATACAAAAGGCCTACCCCTCCCATTCTCTCTTCAAACCATCAAACCCCATTGATTCATAAAATACCTACCAAAATAACATTAAAATTCCATTCCATTTTCCTATAACACGTAATGTTTTAATAAATCCAACCAAGGAAGACATTTACGAAAAACCAAAAGAAGATACCTGAAGAAGGGGTAATGTTATTCAATGAAAATCTATATTTTACTTATTCTTTCATCTAATTAAATTATTCTACAACCATTATTATGTAATAATTGATGAATATTATATATGTTTAGATATTATAATTTTACTTTAAAGCCATAAATAATTATAGTTTTCAATAAAATGTGTTATAAAATCATCATTTGTGTTTGTGGAGATCTTCAGCCTCGTGAATAGATATCATTCATTTTCCATTGCGACCACACATAGTTGGGTATGGTGATGTATATAGATTTTAAATTTGATATTTAAATCATTATTATACATCTTGAGTTATTTAAAAATATATTATTTTAAATTTCCATTCTCCAGTGGATATGATAATGTCGCTCATGTGTATGGAGGACTACCCCCTCGTAGTGCAATGTGATAATTTTTCACTAACGCTTTTGATAAAATCTAATAATGATACTTTCAATGAATCTAAGAGATATAAATGAAATAATATTTATTTGAGTAACATTTTTATCAATATTTAAATATATTATATCAATTTCATTCTTACATTTTCACTCATTTAATGATGATAACATATTTCATGTTTCTGTGCGGTACCACCTTCACGAAGCGATGTGAATCTCTCTTTTATCACCACACTAAATTGGAAATATATATATGTATATTTAATGAAATAAAATATGATTTATTATGATAATAAAAATTGTGTAAATATAAAATACTAATTATATCCTTTCATAATGATCATTGTAAAATGGAAGCATTAATCAAGAGTACCTATAGTCTACCCAATCCATGATGGTAATGTAATTAATTTTAAAAAATAACATAATTGGAATTAAAAATAATATTTTAGTTATAAGTATGATAATTATTTTCTTATTATTATTGATATGATATAACTATGTAATATTCACAACAACAAATAACATTCTTAACAAAGAAAGAGTGAGAAAAATGGCAATTAACACCCAAAATAATAAATTTAATAAAATATTATTAATTTGAAGGTGATAAGATTTTATAAAATGATAATATATGATATTATAAATATTAATATGGTTCTTTAATAAGTTAATAAATTCATTAAACCCAATATAAACGAGGTTAATGCATGTTTAGTTAAAATAAAGTGTGATGTAAGGGATTTATTAAGTCAATTTATATTTACTGGCATAAACATATAGTTCAATGATTATGAAAATATAAGATAATGTGTTTAGAAACATATAATTATTTTATGTAGTATCTCTAATTTAACATTTTTAATTTTATTTTAAAAATACAATATTTCAATTGATTAATCCCCACTTCAATGATATAATCATTATATAGAATTTTGAGCCTCTGTTTTATTTCATAGAGAAATATTCTAATTGGATACATTTTTCATTTGTGTAGTGTATATACTTCCCATTTAAAATTTTATATAATAAATAACAATACTTTAATGATAGTATTTATGAACCATGTCCTTCTTATGAGGTATTGTTTCTTTGTTTTTCTTTTATTGAGTTGTTTTTTAGAAAACAAAGAAAAATAGAAACATGTTATATTTTAGTAGAAATGTTATGTACTCCTTAGTACACACCATGTAACCTGGATGTCTATAATGGGGATACATGGTGTGTGTGTTTGGTTGGCCATGGAGCAAAGAAAAATCCACCACACGCCATTTACTCCTTAGTAAACGTCGTGTCGTCATTTCGAAAAGGTCAGCATGGGATGTGTAAAGTAATTAAGCGAATTTGTGGACAATAAATTGATATACATGCCATGTGTATGGATTTACACACAGTGTACTACTAAAATACAAAATAAAATGGATAGTAGCATCATTTCTTCTTCTTTAAGACATAGGATCTTTTAGGTGAA
This sequence comes from Viscum album, assembly GCA_963277665.1. NCBI lineage: Eukaryota > Viridiplantae > Streptophyta > Magnoliopsida > Santalales > Viscaceae > Viscum > Viscum album. The sequence goes on from OY728145.1 coordinate 452,719,715, forward strand.
GTATATTGTGCTACGAGAATGTTTCCTTCTCCAGTTTCATCGTCCAGAACCCGATTCAAGTGTCATCATTCTCATTGGATTCCTCTTGGTTAGAGATTAAATCACCTAGAGATATTCTTTATGTTTTATGTTCATGAGTATGTTATTCAAGGTTGAATGATTTACCTATATTTATATATCTACGCCATTCTAGGCTGATTCAATGTTTGACGTTAGATTATATTAGTTATACGACATCGAGGTAGGTGGTATCTAGCCTCTCATTAATTGATGAGGTTTTTATATGGGTAATTCCACAAACCCATGTTTTGGGTGTTTCTTTGAAATGAAATCTATCCTTCTTATTATTAAATGTTTCCATGATAATGAATTCAAGGAATTGAATCATGATTAGAATTGTTGATTGGTTAAGTGCCACCCCACATGAACCTTTCCCATATATAAATGGTTAAGACAATTTTTCCAAGGATGTCGATGGGCATGCTTTCATTTTTCATTTTTGGGGTTGTTTAAAATGAACTTGATTATATATAAAATTTCAATTTTGTTATAATTTTCAGTATTTGATTATGGATTTGGGATTGTGTTTTCCTATTTTAGATACAGTGTTTAGCCTCTTATGAAATTTGGAATATTTTATTGAATTTTTAATAGGAAATGGTAAATAACATTGGGTGATACATGGGTTCAGCTTAGAATGGCGTGATCAAACTTGCATGAATATTGTACCTTGCACTGTGGGTGATACATGGGTTCAACATAGAACACTATGGATGTACTTGAGTGGTGTTTTATTATATTTCATTAATTACACTTGGTCTCCCTAGTATTACCACCAGGGATGGACTAAATTGACAAAAAAATATACATAGTCTGATACCTTGGGGCTCCCAAGAAGGATCACTGAGGAAAATCTGTCTTGATCATATACCAACATCAAAATTGATACTCAGACTCCATTTTAGGACCACTAAGAATTGACTCATTGGATGTAGGTAGAATTACACATATAGTGATACTAGAATTCCTACTTAGGAATCTCAAGAACATACTCATGTTATACTTAAATAATAGAATGGAAGGAATTGTAGCGTGTCTGCCAAGCCAAATCACATGCTTGAGTTCAGAATCTTCTTACTTGTAAGGAGGCCGTATGAGACTTATGTTGTTAATATGTTTCTATGGTGAATGTCAATCCTACTCTGGATTCTGAAATTTAAATACATCAAGATAATTATCTACTAAGGAACTGATTAAACTCTATAAATGAATATCCATATTTGTAATATTTTTTACTTCTGAGTGCATACTACATTAATGTTCTTCTATACATAGCTGATGCATATATGCACTGATAGATTGGAATACACCTTTGGTTCGTTCCTACAAGGATTTATTTCTCACACCCTATTTGTGTCATGTTTTTGGACCCAAACAGACTATATTGCTACATGTGTCGATAGGGGAAAGGCTCTATCAACAGGTACGTGAGATATGATGATTCATTTGGATATTAAATATATTTTTCATATCGTGATCTTAAATCTGTAGTGGTATTCTTCTATTTCATGTTGTTTAATAATTTTTCTATTTTAATTACTTATTTCTTTTTGTTACACTCTTCCAATTAGGGATTAGTTTTCCCATTATCATACCCTAGGTCTTCCCTGCTAGCTGGAAGCTTCTAGCATTTGAGGAAATGTGCTTGAATCCATGTGGCCAGCTAATCTAGCTATCGAATTTGTGGTAACCCTAGTTGGGATGTTACAAAGTGGTATCAAGGGGTTTCTTTTCATCTATTTCTTACAATTTGAAAAATATAAATAGGGATAAGAAGGAATATGTATTTGGTATTTATCTTTTCCCAAGATTAGCTACCCTGTGTACATGGAAAATCCAATTTTCCTCGAGATGACTTATTATCTATATATTTTGAGCTATTAAACTTGATTAAATTCCATTGTTGGGTGACACAATTGATTTATACTATTAGTTTAGATGAAATTAAGGTTCTATTTTGTTGCATCCCAATGAGATAAGGGTATGCCATATCATGCACCATATAGGCAGATGTTGGAATCACCTTCCATGCATTATCTCATGGAATCTAGGATGCATTAGTTATCCCTTGCTATTGTGGTAGATAATGTGGTTTTTATTCCCACTGTTGTGATAGTTGTATCAGTACGTGCTATGGTTTGGATTAATTGGATGTCAAACCTTAGTTCATGAGTTGTATGGGACCTCTTGGATCGGAATTTGGCCAATCATGAACCCGATTTTTGTCTATAATTGTATTATGATATGTTCTTATTGGATGATAATCTTTTATTTGTGGGGATTATGGGCCCTCAAATATCAGATTTTGGAATTCCATAGGTTAGTTTTTCTGCAGAGCATAGATTTTTTGGGAAATCATCAGTTTCTGCCCTGAAAACCATAGTATACACAGCTTGTAGATTATCCTAACTTGTCGTGTATTCATCTGATTCATGGAAGAATGTGTTCAACAAAATTAAGAATAACAAGTCTTGAACCCTATATACATGCTCAAGAATTCTAGACCATGTAACCTGCCATGTGAGGATGGGACACGGGTAGGCAAACATTTTGTATAACATGTCATGTATCATGAGTACAGGGCCTAAAAACATCAATTGTGTATCTGGCCATGTGGAAAATGGCATGGGTGGAAGAAAAATGATGTACATGTCATGTCAAGGTTAAACACATAGTGTAGTCTTACAATGGCAGAACTGAATAGTTATATACATGTAGAAGTACCAGGTTAGGAAGGAAACTCAATTATAGGTCATGTCTCTTAGGGAACAAGACGTGTACATGGGGCGTTACATGGCCATGTTGTGTGGAAGTACATGCCCATGTAATGGCCTTGGGGGACACACCATGTAATAGGATATACACGTCGTGTACTCCTATTTGAAAAAACAATCGTGTTTTTAACCTGTTCCATTATTGAAATTCTGAGTAATGTTTCCTTTTTGTTAATCCGGATCAAAGCCATGTTTGTTTCACTTGGAAGAGTCATGCCGACACAACGACCACGAGCTATACTCCATGAGATCAGTGATGAGAATACCCCCAAATGGTGGTCCATTGGTTACTGATGGATCAACCAGTTGTGCTAGCAGCGGCACCATCCAATATACTAGAGGCGGGTCCAGATGCATAGTTTTGAGAAGGTTTTTTGAGGTTCATAAAGAACTTACAGGGATCACCACAAGCTGCCACATCTATGGCGGAGATGACGCGTATATTCCATCTGCAGCATCCACCTACTTTTTCAGGGGATGGTGGACCACAGGCTACTGAATCATGGCTGGAATCTGTGATGACTATCTTCGATCAAATTGAGATGCCTCTTTAGAGGAGGTTCAAGCTCACGACATATATGATGCGCAATTTTTTCAAGAGATTGTGGGACATTATCACATACTTTTGGATTCATCGGGATTTGACATGGGAAAACTTCTAGGTAACCTTCTATGATTATTTTTTTCCTGATATGGATAGGGATGACAGATATTGGGTGTTCAACCACCTGGAACATGGCACACTGTCAATTATAGATTACTTCTCATGTTTTATTAGGATTCCGTTATTCACACTTATTTTGATGGGTGAAGACATATCGAAATCTCGATGATTTGAGGATGGTATATGTTTTAAAATTTTATCCAATATGAATGCCTTCAAGTTTACTTTTGTCTCTACTATTATTAATCTGGCCTGGAATACCGAGCACAACCTATGGTATTATATAGGTGGGAGCCATAGTGGTTTGGCACCGAGATCCGGTACTGTCTCGACTAGAAGTAAGAAGCATCGTATGGAGTTTTATCATATGGATATGAGCATCCAGATCTTTTCTTCGAGAACCTAGGTGAGGTGTCACCATTGCGGTAGGCCGGGAAATCATAGGCCCCAGTGCCTAAAGGACCTAATTGAGTGCTGAGCTTGCAACATGATGGGTGATATATAACACTTCCACAAGACGATTCCACCAGTTTCTAGTGAGATATGTTCTATACAGACTCCACATGCAGAATCAGGGTCAGTAGATTCTCACTAATCGAGAAGATGAAATACTTCAATGCATGCAGGTCAAGGCAGTGAGCATGGCCATGGTAGAGAGACCCTAGGATCTCAGTGACAAAAGGGTGGGTCATCTTAGGGTATCCAATATTTTCCAAAGGGTTGTGGTACATTTTAGAAATATTCACTACAACATACCCAATAAGAGAAAGATCTTGCACCTTCTACTATCAGAGGTACTATTCTGGTGGCCTCATTTTTATCTTATGCACTTTTTGATAGTAGATCTTCTCATAGTTTTATATATGTTCCTATTGTGGAGATCTTTGGGCATTGTGTTTATACTTATGGGAATTTTATGACTCTAGACACTCCATTTGGTATTAAAACGGTAGGTGTACGTCTGTGCAAGGAGTTCCCCATTGAGGATGATGGGTGTCACATCTTTTATAATATTTAGGTCTTATAGATGACAGGGTGTGATGTAAACCTAGAAATTCATTTACTGGTATCATATTAGGCCTTCGTTGACTTCTATCACCACAGGGTGAGTTTTACATCACCCAAGGATGGTCTTTTCTGTAGAAGGGATAATGGGATGCCACGGTCAGCCTAGAAAGACATGAGCATCATGGGCTGGGTGAGATGAAAACCCAAACTGTGAGTTTTTATCTGGATGATCAGTGAACATGTTTGGAATATTTTCTTACAGAAGTTGATCATTTTTGGGACATTTTCTTAGAAGACATCTATGTCCTACCTCAGGTTATAGAGGTGGAGTTCAAAATCGATCTCGTTCCAGGGGTTGCACTGGTATCCATTCCACCATACAGGATGGTTACGTCGAAGATTCAAGAGATCAAGAGGCAGTTGGAAGCTTTGGAAGATAATGTTTTTATCTTGCCCAGTATTTCTCCTTAGTTTTCACTTATCCTTTTTAAAAAAATGATGGTACTCTCAGTCTATGATTGGACTATCATAAACTGAACCTGTATATGGTTATAAACGGGTATCCCTTACCTCGGAATGAAGACATGTTCGATCAACATCTAGGATTCCATTTGTTCTCCAATATTGACTTGAGGTCCGTATATCACATGGTATGTGTTCGAATTGCAAAAATACGTCAAACATCTTTTCTTAGCAGGTGCAGTCTTTATGAGTACTTGGTAACTCTATTTTGTATAATGAATGAGCAAGTAGTTTTCATGGTGCTGATGAACCGAGTGCTCCATCCTTATCTAGATTCCTATGTGGTGGGTTTTGTGGATGATATCTTGGGGTATTCACATAATTGATTCAACCATACAAAACACATTGAGACAATTACAAATAGTCTTAGAGAGAATTATTTATATGATATTTTTGCAAAATTCCACTTTTGGATGGATCATATTCGCTTCATGGGTCACGTCATCTCATAGACTGGAGTATCATTAAACCTAGAGATGGTGAGAGTATTAGTTACCTGGGAGCATCCCAAGAACGATTTTGAGGTTCGATGTTTCTACGAGATAGTTTCTTAATATAAAAGTTTTATAATGGAATTTTCACACATGGAAGATCTGATTACGGGCTTTACTAAGAAAGGTGTGAATTTGAAATGGTCATATTATTGTGATGCAATCTTTGAGGAGTTAAACGGACAGTTGACTATAGCTCCAATACTAATATTCAAAGATCGTATAAATAGTTACACTATGTACTATGATGCATCAGGTATTGGGAGAGAGAAGTGTTTATGCTGGTAGATCGAGTAGTTGAGTACAAGTCTTGATAGTTGAGGCCATAGGAGAGAAATTACTCGATGCATGATCTCAAGTTGGCAGCAGTTGTTCATACATTGCGCTTTTTGAGATATTATTTATTGGGAGAGAATTTTGTGGTGTACAAAGACCAAACAAGTATCAAATACATCTTCAACCACCATGAATTGAAACTGACACATCGACAGTGGGTGGAATACCTTATGTTGTTTGACTTTTAGATTGTTTATACACCAGGAAAAGGTAATGAGGAGGCTGACGCACTGGGTAGGAGGATTCAGATATGTGCGGTGTAAGAAGACAGTTGTGAGTGGAAGCTTATTAAATTGTTCATTGAGAAGCATTTAGAGGTTCACAATAGTCATTGATAGACTTATCATTAATATATGGATATTACCTCTACCCTACTGGACAAAGTGAGGATAAAGAAGCTATCAAATTATAAGGTCTGAGTTCTGTGAGAGAGTGTGCCTGATAAGGATCCTACTCCTAGATGGAAGATAGGAAATGTTGTTGTTTTGTGGGACACATGAAAACGGTGCGTTCTAGAGGATATATGTGAGGAGCTGATATGGGAGTTTCATGCTTCAGTTTGGGTATTGAATCCCAGATTCAACAAGAGGTACCATGACTTAAGCCATCAGTACGGGTGGTCGGGAATGGAGTGAGAAGTAGCTGGTTTTGATAGAAGGTATGCCACATGTTAGCAGGTGAATGCAGAACATCAATAGTTGGCATAGATTCTACAGCACTTACCTATTCCTGAGTGGTGGTGGGACGATGTCATGATGGATTTCTTAATGAAGTTAACAATGTTTCCAAGAGGTAACGATGTTGTGTGGGTCACAGTTGACATCATTATGAATATCGCTCACTTTTTTCCGATCAAGGAGACCTTTAGTGTTTATGGTATCAGGAAAATATATATTCGATAGGTGTTATGGATTCATGAGGTTCCTCATAAAAGTATTATAGATAGTGTTTCCTTCTTTAGATCTCGTTTATAGGAGGGTTTTTAGAGGGCTCTAGGTACACAGGTTCTTCTGAGCACAACATACCACTCTTAGAATGAAGGCCACTCAGAGTGCATGATTCTAGTGCTGGAGGACATGTTGTGTGCATGTGTCATACACATTGGGGGTTCTTGATAGAATAATATACCACTAGTGAGTTATCATATAAAAATATATTACATGCTACTATTCAGGTGTCTCCATATGAGGGTTTTTATGCAAGGCCTTGTCGTTCACCCCTTTGTTGGCTGGAGGTAGGAGACGTAACTATGATGGGACATCGTCCTGTCCAAGAGACTACTTAGAAGAATCACGTGATTCAGAGATAGATGGCTACTGCACAGTCTATTTAGAAATATTATGTCGATCACCGTTGACGACCTTTGGAATTTGAGGTCGGGGATAGAGTTTTCCTACATGTTGTGCCGAGGTTGGGACACAAGTGGATTAAAAGATAGGGTGATATTTTATAGCTATATGTCAAAGCACATGAGATTTTGGAAAGAGTCTGATCAGTTACCTATTGGTTATAGTTGCCTTAGAGGTACTTCTCCACAAATGATGTCTTCCACATATCTCAAATGAGTCACTATCAATCAGACCCATCTCATGTTTTTTCAGCCATAGGTGGTTGATAATCAGGTTGATGCATCCTTTGAGTGACATCTAATTCAAATAGTTGACAGCAGCACAAATGTTCTCCATGTCTATTCAGTTCCTCTCATACAAGCGCTATGACAGCATGACCAATTACAAGATGAGACTTGGGAGAGGGAGGAAAACATACATGCTCAGTGGCTAGTGTTATTCTAAGATATTCCATTACCACCCTTGGAATAAAAATTTGGGGCAAAATTTATTTAAGGGGTAAGTTTGTAAGAACCCAATCCTTCTTATGATGTTCTGTTTCTTCATTTTCTTTTCCTTTGAGTTGTTTTTTAGAAGACAAGGAAAAATTGAATGATGTTCTATTTTAGAAGAACACACTATGTACTCCTTATAACACATCGGGTAATATGGGAATGTAGGATTAGGAAACAATGTGTGTGAGTTTTGTGTCCTGGAGAGAACAAAAGGCCAATACACGCCATGTACTCCTTAGTACACGACGTGTAGTCATGTCGGCATGGTCGACACAGGATGTGTAAAGTAAGATGGAAAATTGGTGAACATTCAAATGATATGCATACTGTGTATTTGTATTTACATTCTCTATACAACTGAAATTCTACTTAAAATGGGAAGTAGCCTTGTTTTCTCTTCTTCTGGATAGAGGATCTACCAAGAGAAGAAGAAAATGATGCAAAATTGTTTCATTCTCATGTTTCATTGTTCGGAACCCAATTCAAGTGTTGTTTGTCTTGTTGGATTACTCTCAGTAATAAATTTCATCCCCATGATCTATTCTTCAGTATTTGAGTTTTCAGAATGTTTTTGAAGTTTGAATGATTTATCTATTTTCTTATATCTATGCCATTCATGGCATATTCAAGGACCAGGGTCAGATTATATCAATTATATGACATCAAGGTAGGTGGTCTAGTGCATATCATTAATTTTTGAGGAGTTTCTATGTTTTTTGTTCCACACACCCATTTTTAGGGTGTTTCTTTAAATGGAAATTGATCCTTCTTGTTATTAATTGTTTTTGTGATAATAAATTCAATGAATTAAATTATGATTAGCATTGTTGATTGGTTATGGTCCACCCCGCAGGTGCATTTACATTAGATAAACTTTTATGCAATTTCTCTCAAGTATGTCGATGGGTATGATTTCATTTTCCTTTTTTGGGGTTGTTTAAAATGAACATGAATAAATCTGAAATTGAAATTGGTTTAGAATTGTGAGCATTGGATTATGGATTTCGGATTGTGTTTTCCTCTTTGCCATGTATTGTTTTTCCTATTAGGTAGGTTGGAATATTTTATTGAATATGAATTGAAATAATGTAAAATAGAATTGTGTGATTCATGGGATTAGAATAGAATGTTGTTAATAGAATTGAATGGATATTTTACCTTGCACCTTGGGTGATACATTGTTTAATCTTAGAATGCCAAGGATGGACTCGAGAGGTTTTTTTTAAATGTAATTAGTGACACATTGGATCCCTGGTATAGTTGATATGGATTGAAAAAATTGACACAAACATATACATATTATGATACATTGGGACTCTTTAGTAGGACTAATGAGGACAGACTCTCTTGAACATATACCAACATTGAGAGTGATACTCGGACTCCCAAGTAGGATCATAGAGAACATACTCGTTGGATGTTGGTAGAATTACACATATAGTGATACTATAATTACAACTTAGGAATCTCAAGAAAAGACTCTAGCTATACTTAAAAAATTGAATGGAAGAAATTGTGACATGTCTTCCAAGCCAGATAACAAGCTTGAGTTCAAAATATACTTACTTGTTAGGAGGTCCTATCAGACTTCTATTGTTCATACCTTTCAACAGAGAATGTCAGGCCTAGGCCGGATTCCGAAATTTAAATACATCATGTAAATGAACTAATAATGAACTTATTAAACACTATAAATGAATATCAGTATTTGTAAGATATTTTACATCTGAGTGCATAGTACTTTACTCTTTTCTTATACATAACTGAAGCATATACTCACTGATTTATGGGCATAGAACCTTTGTGATTGACTACTGGGATTCGTTTTACACACCCTATTTGGGTCATATTTTTTTTCCAAAAAAGATTACATTGTTGTAGGTGTAGGTACGGGCAATTCTAAATTTATAGGTACATGGATTTTTTTAGGATCATGAGGGAAAGGGGCCATGTCTTGGCTTGCAATGGTATTAGGTCTCATTTTTTACTGTACTTTGTTATTGTATTTTACATAATTATAATGTACCATATTATTTCCATTTCCTTAGAACATGTGACACGCTTAATTATTGGGATATTACATAACTTCTAGATTTGTTGATATTTAATATTCAATTGTTTACTTTTTTCATGTGGTTTATTTCTTCCCTTATTATTATTCTTTATTCAGATGTGTTACACACTGCCAATGATGGCATAGTTTCCCATCTATCACACCCTAGGCCATTGTAGCTAGTCGGCAGCCTCTAGAATTTGGGGAAATGTGCTTGAGGTAATGTTGCTAACTAATCCGGCTATCTGATTAGTGCTAAGATGAGTCGGGATGTTACATATTTAATACTTCAATTTATTTTGTTATTTATTAATAATTATAGATCAAAATATAAATAAATCGGTAAATGATTTTTGTGTTAATTTTCATTATTTGAAACTTATGTCTTGTTATGAAGCTATCATCATTTATGTGTTTAATATAAATCCCCTTTGAAATTTAAAATCATGATTTCTTTTCTTCTAATTATTTTTTAATGTACAATTAATTTTTTCATTTCATGGGTATTATTTTTTAGTATTACCAAAGTGGTAAGAGTTTTATATTACAATCTAATTTTTAATCATGATTTTTTACTAAGTCTCACATAATGAAAACCTAGTATATTAATCTCAATTAAAATTATGAAATTTAATAAAATCTATCCAATAATGCTATTTTGAGGTAATAGTTCTCTTTTATACTCTTCGGTAATTAATATAAATGAAAAAGTATTTTAGTAAAAAATGGTATTAATTTAACACTTTAGTCGAAAACATTTTTTCATAGAAAAGCATCTTTTATATATTGTTTTTTTCAAAAGTGTATTCAAAACTGTTAAAATTATTTCTTAAAGATTTTTTACACATTTTTTAGTTTTAAAAATAATTAATAAAATATTTATGACATTTTTAAAACAATATAGATTTAAATGTTACCAAAAATATAAATGGAATAATTTTTTAACATGTAAAGAATTAACATGGTTTTCCATAATCATGAACAATATTTTATTCAAATATTCATTTATAATATTTCAAAGTTATTTTTGAAGAAAATTACTTTCAATTTTTTTAATATTTTATTTTCAAAATTGAAAATATATTTTCCTCTAGAAATATTTTTAAATTATATTTAATTATACCATTATTTTTTTCCATGGTTGTTTTCAATGAAATAAAATATCTCAAGAAATTTTAAATTTTTAAAAAGTGATCTTTCTTAATGGGAATCTTATTTTCATCCAAAAATAAATTTATATGATAATTTTATTCACATTCATCAACTTCAACAAACTGTTCTATTACCTATTCTTCAGTGAGTTTTTTTGTAATTATTCAAACCTCATTATTTCTCTTATTTGACTAATATTGTTTCAGAAATATTTTCACGGAAATTATTTCATTATCATGGAATAATCATGTTTCAAATTTTTTTTATAGAACCCATTTGTTTTCCAAATTGTAATTATATTTCAAAGAGATTATAATGGTACCCATTTATTTTATATTGTTTAACCATGTATTAGAAAGATTACTGTGGAACCCATTTTCCATCCACGGGTTATTATTGTAAAAAAAGGGTTAATTTGTTTTATAATGATCGTTATGCTCTCTTTACTTAATTCTTGTTTTGGTTCATGGAAATTTCATATATGATGTTTCCACCCAGATAGCACTGGGTGGGACTCAAATTGATTAAATAATGGGTACATCCATATTTCACTACAATGAATTTTTTAACAATTATATTCTACAAAAATATTATATTATATTTAAGATATATGAGTTTTTTATTTTATAGGTTTATATAATTGTTATATAATGTGGATTTCCCACGATTATAAATGATTTTATCAATGTTTTTTATGGGGTTATTATTTGTCCTTTGATCATGTTTAATGTCACATTTCTCATGATAATTTATTCTAATGAATCCGGATTCTATTAAATACATATACCATGTTTTATGATTGATTATTTAGTAATTTATAGGTAATTTTTCTCTTATGATTCACCCAAGCATTCTGATAATGTCATCATACCCTTATAAACGTTTTATGTTCATTGATGAAATGTAATTGTAAATGAATATAGTTAACCTAACTCGAAATTTTATCTCACTTTTAATATGTTTTATTTTCCCCATGTCATAAAAAATTAATATGAAATAATTATATAAGGAAAGGATTTTATATGAATGATGATGATGACATAATCTGAAATAAGAAAATATTGGTTAAATGGGGGAAATTATTATATAATATATAGGCATTTATATGAGGAGTTTCTCATAATTACCAAATATTATAACCCTGAATGGTCTTTGAAAATATAAGTGATCCAATTATTTTTTTTTGATGTTTTATGGATTCAATGTAAAAAAAATTCTCACAATAATAAATATATAATTTAGAAAGTTACTGTCTATGATTTCGGTATCTGATCAGGGAGTTCATTTTATAGGTTATTTAATTGAGATTTTTTGTATGTAATTTAGACATTATAAAAAAATATGATTTACATAAATATTACTTAAAAACTAATGAAGTAATATTTATATGTTATTCAATAACTATTATGTTTCATTCATTTTTTATTAAAAACAAAATTATTGTTGAAGAAAAAATCCATGTCAAATTTTTATTAAAATGATAATTTTTTTCATAATACTAGATACAAAATCTTGGTATATTGTTATGAAATGAATTATAGAACACATTTTGGAATATACTTCCAAAGATAGAAATACTGAGGAAATAAATTTTGAGGTTTTTCCATATGAATAAATTAAACCTATTATTATGGAATAGAAACATACAATCCCATGAAATTGGGTAATCCATAAGAATCATACTATTTATAATATCACTGTTCAAGTATGTTAACCAGTCCAAACTACATCTTCTTAAGTAAAATACTGTGAATACTATGCATTAATAACATAATTTTAAATAAAGAATATTCATAAATCATTTAGAAATGACTATTTAAGAAATGAAAATAAATATAAATTCATTATTTTTAGGGCAATGAAATTTGGATGTTATTTGAATATCTAAAATATTTAAAAGTAATTGCATTTAAATGGTTTTTCATAATAAATGTGATGAAAATATAATTATTGTTAGAAATAAGAAATATGTATTTTAAAATTATGTACATAAAATGAATTAATAGATTACAAAGAAACATATTCTCTAGAATCATGTGTTGAATCAATTTTTTCATCTATCATATTCAATATTCTTAAATTTCACTCCTTTTTAAATAGATGCGATGTTTTCTTTTCATAATGGATATGATGTAAAGAATCATTATGTAGATGACCCACATTGTTTTGAAAACCCAATATATATGGTAATGTTTCAAGACCTACTAAATAACTTCATAGGTATTATAAAACTCTAATATAATATTAGGATAGAGTAACACAAATTTTGTTGGTAAGTTAGTTTTTTATGGGGGTTCTGATTGAACTCATTTTACTGAATAAAAATCAAAGACACCATCATTATTAAAATTTATGAGAATGATAATATAGTTGGATCAAATAATAAATCTCTTACTGATTCATTTCTAGATCATATGAAATATATCTTGGAAATGAGAATGATTGGTGAACTAAATTATTTATATGGTTTTGAAACCTCTCAAAAACCAAAAGGAACTATTTTCAACAACATATTTATAAAAAAATATATTCTTAAAATTTTTCTATATGATCATACATAATGTATTATTACTCATATCTTAATGTTAAAACCCATTTATCTTGATGGATATGGGAAACTAGTTGATAAAAAAACTTTTTAATGGATTGGTAATTTGTTTACTATATCACCTAACTAATTGGCTAAATTATTATTTTTATTCTTGTGTATGAGATACCTATAAAATCAATAATAGTCTCATATTAATAATGTGAAATTATTTTTTATAAAAAAATTTAAAATATTGATATTGGACTATTTTATTTTTCTAGAAATGATTTTGATCTATATATTTTATCTTATTCGGGTTTTTCTTGATTTAAAAAGGATATAAATTTTATATTTGTAATTATTCATTTCATAACATAGGCTTTAGTATTATGTTATTTTGAGAAAAAAACACTCTATATCACATTCCACTATTAAATCATGATATGTTGTATTTTAAATTCTTTTGCTCAAGTATTTTGGATAAAACAAAAACAATATGATTTTGGAATGAATATTAGTAAAACTCGTGTTTTTCATGATTACAAATGTTAAATATATTTATGTAAAACCCAAAAATCACTCATAATAAATTTTCATATATATAAGTTACAATTCCAATAATATACCACACTAAAAGTTGATATCATTTTATGATTTCCATTATTCAAGAAAAAAAATTAAAGATATTTTTACAAAACCACTAAATTATGATAAATGTATTTATAATAAAAATAATGAAGTCATTCTCAAGATAACATGGTAATTTATCTACATGTTGTTTAAGTCATATACATAATATAAAATACTCTTAGAAAAAGTTTGAGGACAGTTTTGCTTATTTTTTTGTTTTTCTTAGTTATTTTAATTTACATCCTTTCAATGTTTTTCCAAAAAATCCCTTCCAAATGAGTTTTTTGCAAACTTTTCTACAATAAAATTTCTATATAAAAATGGAGAAACGTTTCCTTATATATTTTCTTCAAGAACACTTATTTTTTCCCTTTTTTTCAATCTCTATAAATTTATATTATATACGAAACTTTTTGAAGGAATTTATATAATATATTCTCAAATAGAAGAATTATAAATTTTTATTTTACCTATTCATTATTATAAATAATTTAATGTTGTTATAAAAAATTATTTCAAAAAAATATACGTTTAACTCGAATATATGTACATTTTATATAAATTTAAATCTTTAGCTTTCGAAAATTTTAGGAGTTAAAAAATTTCAATATTTTAAGAAGTTATATTTTTATCAATAATGGAAATGTTTTATTTTCAGGTCATTAAATATATAAAACTTTATGAATATATTTTATTAAGTTTATTTAAAGGGTTGTTGGTCACAAATCCTTCTTCAACACTTGTTTGTAAAAAAATATCTATCATTTAATATATTTTTTTATCAAATGATTTCATTGTTTTTTTGATTCTTTAAGCTTAATCCAAAAACAATTGGGCTACTCATGTGATATTTCTACTATACTTGATGTGATATCAGGACCCATATAAAGATATTTTGACGAAAAATATGACTCTTTATTAATGTCTACAATTAATTTTAAAGTATGATAAACTAATTTTTATTAAAAATATTATTTTAATCCATAATTTTAAGAGCATTTCAGAAAATTTTATTCTTCTCTTTTGTATAGTAAAGATAAATTATAAATATAGACACTTTTTCTTGGTATTGGAGGGTTATTTAAATTGAATTTTTATCTAATGTATGAGTTCGTTAGAGTTCCATTTTATGGAGTGAAAGAAAGTACATCATAAACTACCTAACAAGGTATAATGTATCAAACATTCTAAAAAGACATAGTTTTTTATTTACATTTGAGAAAATTAATAAATTTAACCATCTTTAATTAGATGTAAGAATATTGGCTATTTGGATAAAAAATAATCATTCCTAGAAATGGATATGGATACCCTCAAGGACAATGTTATATTTGATTTGGATTACCTTTTAATATGAGTGAATTCAATATTGTGATGTTCATAATCCTTTTCATAGATCTTGTCAAATTTGGATATATAATGGTCAAATTCATTTATTTCCAAGATTTATAAATATATTTTAGATATACTTTATCGATGTTAAATAAATAAAGATGAAACAAAATTATTGAGAAATATATTTTCTTTTATTAGTTAATAATTAATACAAATGATGAGAGATTTCTTTGTAACATATTTAATTATTATTGGTCCAATGTCCTAAAAATGTACATAAATAAAAAATAGATAATATAAAACATTATTTGTTATAATAATTATTGGTGGGTGAATATTTCATGTTGTTTCCTAAGATGAAATGAAAGACAATGTTTGATTATGTAGTTACTAATTTTTTGAAAAATAATGAAGAAAATTATCCAGATAATTTTAGTTTTGGACTAGAAATGAATAAGGCTCTATATGAAAAATATGAGACTAATAATAACCATTGTGATGAAGAAAATACGAAAAGTAAAGTGAAAATGATAATAAATCTATTATTGTTAATGTTTTATAAAAATGGCTTGTATAAATACATTTATATGTTATAGTTTCTAATCAATTAATTCCTAAATCTATTGTATATGTTCCATTCCAATATTCTCAGTTTCACCTTTTGTCATTGTTTAATCTGAAGGATAATCAAAACTAAACATTTACCTTGATATGAATCAAGGAATTGATGTTGAAGAAGGAAAATAGACTTATGATAATGTGGATGTTCCAACTAAAACATTTGTAGAAAAAAAATATAAAAGTAATAAGTTGAAAGATTTTAATATTTCTAACAACATGAAAACAGATTTAGATATCAAGGAAATGTTTGGTGCTTCCTCAACCACAATATGAGGTTATTCTATGAAATATTTATCTCTAAGATGATCAGAAATATATAAACCTTCATTAAAATATAATTTCTTTGATATAAAGTAATTGAACATAGAGTATTCAAAGAAAGAAGAAAATGATGAATAATTTTACCTTTTATAATTTTCATAACATCAATATGATGATAAAAAATTAAGAGGCTAGAACATATATACCTCTATCTCTATCTATTTTAGTTTTTTCTTCTGATTAAACTAATTATGATCCAAAATTAATCCACAAAAAATAGAAATGATATTAAGTTATTTCAATGATGTTTTAAAGAATATTGAATATTCCCCCAAATAAATTTTATTGAATTTAAGTGATGTGTATGTACATTAAATGAAAAATATAATTTTTTTGTTAACTAAAATTTAGTGCAATAGCTTGTTGAGATTGTGATTCAGAATTATGTAGGTTATAAATTCTTCAAGGGGATAATATTGAATTGTAGAAGATGAAACAATTTGTGAGATGGATCAAACATGTGGAATCCAATATATAATTTTATAATGACCTCATTAATGGAATAAGAAAAAAAAAATACAAATATTTTTATTGAAATATTTTTATAATTAAATTAAATCATCATAGCTATTAAAAATCTCAGGGATCCTATAGTGACTGAATATTATTAAATTTTATCTTAAAAGAATTTTTTTCACAATCAATAGAGAGGGGTCGAAACAAATGTTGGAGAAAAAGAATATTGATTCTCATAAATAGGATATGTGGGAGTAAATGTTTTTTAATAAACAAATGTAGATCTGGGAGATTTAAAGAAACTAAAAGACATTGTCCTGAAATTTTCAAAGAAAGACTAAGATTTTATTCAAAACACTAGACAAAATTGTAATAAAGTATAGATAACATATTTTTTATAATTATCTAGATGAATTCAAATAACCAAATTTCCAGTTATATGGATTCTATAATATCATTGGGATAATTAATTTCAAATATAATGTGGAATAATTTTTATTTTCATATAATTTTACTTTTATAATTTTCTCACCTAATAATTCAGTCATACATTCTAATTATGTGTAAATATTTATGATAATTATAATGGGGTAGAAAAGTTAAAAATTCTAACATTCAAACAAACATATAATAAAATTTTGTTCCAAAAAGGTGAGAAATGATGGAAGGGGGTGAATTGAGATATAATTATAAAATTATACTGATAATAAATCTATAAATCATGGGATGTCTAAATTTAAAATTTCATTTATACATTAATAATTTACCTTTAGTGGTTATGCTTTTTACTTTACAAAAAATTAATATATTGTTGGGTATAGAGTTTTCTTTTAACTATTTCTAAGACAAGTTTTCATAATCCCAAATCACATCCATAAATAATTTTTTCACTAAATTTATACATCCCTTGTGTTTATACTTATTTTCTATAAAGGGTATTTTATGAAATATAGAAATATTTTATCATAAAAAATATCTTCCATAAACAAATGAAAATATACTTTTAAACATTAGATGGATACATTTTCATCTGACATAGATTTATAAATTCCAATAGAAAAATTATAACAATGTCTCATTGTTCAATGATTGACCAAGTCCATAAAAAATCATTATGCAGATAGAGTCAAGAATTCACTTCATATGAGTCGTTGTAAAATATATAAAATGATGAATTAAATTCTATTGTATGATTATTTTTCATTTGATCAAATTAATAATGTTCATTAAACAAATTAGATGAGTTCATTATATCATTTGAAAATATTGATTCTAAAGTTATTAAAAATCACCATAATAGAGCATCTAAAGTTATAGTTGGGAGATGTTATGTTGAAACCTTCAAGAGAAGAATTAGTTAATCTGAATTCATTGTTAGCGACACCAATGAATACAGAATATGATCATTAGATAAATTATTATAAATAAAATATGTATTTAAGGAGGAGTAAGAAATTACATCACAAGTGATATGAACCTGTACTGGATAGTTTATAACATTATGATTGGGGTATTAGAAATATATCTCATAATAACTATCTAAAAACCCACATATTAAATAGTGAACACAATAACCCATTATTAATTTTTTTAACAATTTAATAAAATTTTAATGAGTTTTTTTCTTTCACAAAAGAATATATATTAAATTGAATATAAATTATTCATTGTTATCAATAAACATTAAAACCTATGAAGAAATTTAAAAACAAGGGATCAACACAAAATTTTCTTCAAGGGACATATACAAATAAATAAATAAATAAAAATTTCAATTTTAAAACCAATATATCATGATTGAATGTTTTATATTAACAATATAAACATTGATATCAAATAATTGTTATGTATAGATGAGATTCCTATTTCTACTCCCATTTTTTCATAAAACACATTATAATAAAACAAATAAGTCAAAAATTTATAATAACAAAGATTTTTTAAAAAATATGAGAACTCATGAAAAAAATTTTCTTCATAAAATAATTTATTACCCTAGAATGGAATTATATTTACTTTAAATCAAAATTCCATTATCATTGTTTTTAAGTTAAACTTATTTCTCTAAAAACTCAATAGAAGGAAAAATAATAATTTATGGTAATTTAGAAATATTATTCATAGAACCATTATAGGAACCCTTACAAGTATCCCAACATTTGAAATAATCAACATAGGATAACATTAGATATAATTCATTATATTACATAATTAATACCCAATTAATTGAAGATATATAATGTTATTTCCCAATCATAATCATTTTACATGCCATATATGATATATAAAAAAACATATAACCACTCATCCCCATCATCATACTCAAAGAATTTCCTTTTGAACATTTTATAACCCATATTTCTTTATTTATATATCCCTTACCAATAAAAATATTATTTCAAAACAGAAATACCACAATAAATACATTAAGAAATTTTAATTAAATAAAACATAGTAGCTTATATGTAAATTTAAAAAATATTGTTTACGCTAGATGGAAATTACATTTACATAATATACATCTAGACATTCCTTTTTTCAGTTTTTAAAATAATATCAAAATATTTATTATAAGATACGAATATTTTTTTTTTTTTTTTGAATTAAAGTAAAATAAAGCAATATAAAATATCATTTATAATATATAAATGTCCATATAAATATATAAATTAATTCATTTATAAATAGGGACGAGGAAGAAAAATATTTACAAAATACTACATAAAAATATTTAAAATGATCAATAAATATAAAGTGTCCCTTATAGAGACTCTGAATCATCACATAAATTAATTATATTATTGAATTATAAAAATATGTTTATTATTGAATTGAAAAATAACCCTTTTGATCTTATTATTACTTTTAATTTATTCATTACCATGGTATATAAAATAACATAATCAGTTATGTTATCATATGAGGTTTTTGAAGATATTCATCTCATATGGATAAAATGTCATCGGTATGTTGACTATGGTTATAGAGGTTACTATTACATCATCTATAGTATAATAATTGTTATGTAATTAAAAAATTTTAAAACATAATTATACTTTTACAACCAATAATGTAAAATTATATATGTTACAATAAAAAAATATAGTAGTTCATATGTATCAATGATTAACGTTTCAATGTTTAAAAACAATTATTGAAAAAATATATGTATTATTATATATTTACATACTATTTTTGATATAAAAAATTAAATATTATTTCTTTAAATACACTGATATATAGTTTAAATGTTATTTGGGAAAAATAAATGTTTCACATCACTTTTCTTATGTAGTAATTCATACCTACTCATGAAGTACGTTATCACATTTTAGTGGATGAAAATGTATGATAATAGATAGTATTTTCTGTTTACTAAAACATACTTGTGTCATTAATAACATATATATAAACATTAAATAACACATTATAACATCTTGTTAGAGGTATTAATAGAGAACAAGTTACTTTAATTCATATTGATATAGTCTTCCGTCCTCACGAATGGTTGTTTCATTTCCCATTTAATAGAAGAGGAGATGAATGTAGGATATTACTGTGCCATAATAACATTTCATTGTATTAAGGATTCTAAAACAAATTTTTCATAATGTATCGTAAATATTTTAATTACAAAGTAGAATAAATAACAATAAAATCTAGGATAAAATTTCTTCCTCTTCATTAAAAAACAACATTTTCATTATACATTTACCCCTCAAAGGATGATATTACTCAAAAAATAATATATCTACAACATATTAATTTTTGTTAATAAATTATTGTTTTTCATTGATTTTTTTGAGATATTTGTCTATAAAATTGTGAGTTGTATGGGAGAGTATGTTACAT
The DNA here is from genome assembly GCA_963277665.1 of Viscum album. NCBI lineage: Eukaryota > Viridiplantae > Streptophyta > Magnoliopsida > Santalales > Viscaceae > Viscum > Viscum album. The sequence continues at coordinate 452,740,363 of OY728145.1, forward strand.
TTCATTAGTGAGGGTGTACTAATGGGATTACTTTAAGTATTTATTAAAAAAATTGATTTTCATTTAAAATTGCAAGAAAATTTATATAATTATAATAAAATTTTATTTTCAGCCTATATATTCCAATAAAATTAATTTAAACATGTTTAGGTTATTATTTCAACCATATATTTATGTTTTAACCCCTCATTAATTTGTTTAATAGTTATCATAGTAATAAAAGTTTTTTCACTATAATATTCAAGAAATTTTTTATAAAATTAAAATTTTACCATAAATGGATTATTCGGGATATTTTTAGATATATTAAATTCAATTTTTCAATTTAAGTTTTTAATTAATTTTTAATCATTTTTAAAAATATTTTTTCTTATAAAATATCATTAATGCCATTTTTGGACTTATTCATTTTAATTGAGTTTAAAGTAACCAACAAATAATGGAACTCAAATATAAAAATTTAAAAGATCCATAATATATTATAATTATTTTCAAAATTATTTTTCCTCTATATACCATCCATGCAATATTAATTTTATATTTTTTAATCTTTTTTATATCATTTTTCTACTACTTTCACAAGTTATGTATCGACGTTGTGTAAACTTTTAAATTAATTATGTCATCAATAAAGAATAGAAATAATATATAATCGTGAAAATAAATTAATCATGTTCATTATAATCTGTTATAAACATTTAATATGAATATTTACTCATATCTTTTCCATGATAAATTATTTAATATTTTTTTGACTATTCTAGCCATGAACAAGAATTTCCCAAGAATTTTGATTAGTCACCTATTATATAAATACAATATTTACTTATATATCTAATAATAAACAATAATGAATTATATTTATTTATAAATTCTTAAAAAAAACTTTTTCATTCTTAAATATTATGTTTAAGACACAAAATTATACAATTCATGTGTTGTATAAGCACATTGTTGTCATGGAAAATGACATTCAAATTCATCAATAAATAAAACATAATTTATAATTTTAAATTAATATTTTTACTATATTATAATAAATTATTATAAATATAAATTTATTAATTTTTTATATCATATTTATGTTTTTTTGATATCATAATAGATGATATATTTCAAAAAAATAACATTTTTTTCTAGTCAAAAAAATGAAATTCATCAGAAAAAATGGTAAAAAATAATTATATTTTTTTGATATGATTATTTCAAAATTCGAAAAAAATATTAAAATCTATTTTAAAAAAGTTTATGTAATTATTTACAATAATAAACAAATATAATAATAATCAGTTTAAAAATCAATTTTTAAAGGATAAAATAAACTTATTCTCATCACATACCTATTACAAATATTTAGAAGAATAATAATTATTTATATAATATATGTATATATTATTTCATTATTATAATTTAGTAATATTATAAATTTTTCCAGTTATGATAAAAAAGCATTGCACATGTGAAATAACTTTTATTGAAAATGTCTCTTTTACAACAAAATGACTTTATATTTGTTTCCAAAAAATGATTTTAAAAACTCTTAATGAATATTTTAATATATATAGTGTATATACACACACACATATAAATATATATATATATATTTATATATATTTCTATATATATATTGGACATATTTACATCATCCAAATATATTAAATAATCCTATTTAAAAATAAATTTGTGTGGTTCCTTTAGACTCGTTATTGTGTGTCTTCACTCTATCAAACATATATTTCATCTTTTAAAAATCCTAGGGTGTTTAAATTGATAACCCGCAATAACAAAATAAAAAAACAGGCTGAAATATGAAACATAATTCTATTTGATCAATATCATTTATAATATATTTAAAAAAAATCATGAAACAAATATTAGGAAAATATTTTCTAATCATCATCATAAATATCATAGTGACGAATGTCTTTTAAAAAAGTAAAATTTTAAAAAATAAATAAATAGAAAAACATTTATAAATTTCTTTTTCTCAAAAACTATTTTTCCTTTAAATAAATAGATAACATATTCCAAAAATTCATAGAAAAAGTGTTTTTAATAAGAAATTGTATAACTTAAATGGATGATCATTAGTTACCATGTCCTTTATCATTACCCTTGATTCCCATAGAAGTTCTTTAACCTCATATATCATTTATATAAAAATAAAAATTACATATTTCAAATAAATTCATATACATTTGGAATTATACAGATCATTAATAAAAATTCTCTTCATGTATTTCGTTATTATAACCTCTTTTGAATTTAGATGTTAATAATCTATAATGTTTCAAACTATTTTAGAAAAGCTGATATTGATATTATTATTTCATTGCAATTTCATCATTTCTCAACCACTAATGGTATTGGAGTTTATTTTTAAAAATATATATAGTATTTTAATTTCATTACAATTGATTTTTATTAATGTTTTATAAAGATGAAAATGGTAATGAACTGGGTTGGGTTATTTTTTGTCCTTGATTGAATACTATATGATAATAACTACATTTATTTTATCCCAAAATAACCATTTAAATTATATATTTGTTTTATATATCTTTTATAATCCAAAAATATAATCTATACCCATCCATTTCAGTGATATTGAATAATAAAACATGTTTTTTCATGAAAGATATATTACAAAGACGTGCACAATTCATGTTTATCTTTTTCATAATAGAAGATATAAATAAAGTTATTCATTTTTACATAATTATAATAATCTACATGTATAATAATTATAATGATTTTATCATTTTAATATGTTGAAACTAAATTTTGGACTGAAATTTTTCAAATATTTAAATATAAAATAAAATGAAATAGGTAGAAATATATACCCCAATATGTGGGATATATCCTTTTTAGATGTGGTTATACACTTAAGGGATGGTATATTGGGAAGAAAATAATATCTCTAAGGTTTTTCGTAGCGTGGAGTATGATTTGGGATAGCATTCATGTAATCAATATGTTTTTTTCGTGTGAGGGGAAGTGAATTGATGTTTCCACCATTTATAATTGAAAAGGTGTGTCATTTTTGTAAAAATAAAAAAAAATCAACAAAGGAGGGCCACCGTAAAGGAAAATGGATACATAATTTTTAAATAAAAATGAGTAGAATATATAAATTCAATAGAATTATAATACACTGAATCAAAAAAATAATAAGGATGGCTCGCTATCTCTTAGGTTTCTCATTTTTACCATTTTGGATTCCACCACATTAACTAGTTTTTACTTAAGAATTTTATCCTTCATTCCTAACAATAAAAGCATCAATATTATATAATATTTTCATAATAATTGAATTTTTGCAATCAAATGTTGATATTTAATTTTGAAAAGTGGTGAAAAATTATATTAAAATTATAAATTTGTAATATATTATTAATACATTTTTTTGGAAATTATAACTGAATTTCAAAAATGTGAAATATGGGATTATAAATTAAGAACTTTTTTTTAAAATTATAGTGTTACTTATTAAATAAATATTTAGTCTCATAAATTTTTCTTGAGTTTCAAATTCATGCATAAATATTATAAACAAAATAAAATATATCTTATTTTTAATACTATTATTTTTTAATATTCATCTAAAAATATATTATTTTAGAAGAAAATAAATATTGATTTTTATGTTAATATTTCTATGATAATCTAATAAATAAATTCAACATTTTAAAATTTGAAATTTAATGATTATAAAAATTATTTTTTAAAATGATTACAATTACTAAAATCTACTTTTGTGGGAAACTTTCTTTATATATAATGCAATTTCATCCTAAAAATAACCAATTAATCTACTACTAAGGAATTATTCATATCTATAATATTTAAAACATGAAAAAAATTAAATTAAAGAATAAATTTATTATATTCTTAATTTTAATTGTTTAGTTAATATTTAAGGTTAACTATATTTTGTTTTATTATTTTATATATATATATATATATATATATATATCAAAATAGTGTTATTACTATTTATAACTACCAATTTTAAGACCACCTTACAAATGACTATATATTTATTTAGTTTTATTAGTGATGCATTTGGAGAACTATATCAAATTTATCATTAATGTATGGTTTAAAAATGAATTCCCTTGTATTCTACCCAATTAAACTAATTTCAACCTCAAAACATTATTACATGAAAGAAAACAAGTGTGGGATATTTTCTATCATCACACATTAGTGTCCTATGTAGCCACCTTAAACTAATGAATTATCCAATTACCATTGACCGAGTGAGTCGGCATATTGTAACGACCCGAGAATTCTTGTTTCGGGTAATGATATGTTTCCCTTTAATTGGACCATCTTTCTATAAAAAGAAAATGAAAATAAATGAAAACTCGTAGCAACAAGCATGAATGAAATACTCTTTTATTAAGAAACACCTTGACCATTACAACTCCCCACGATCAAAACATCACTAACCAATGATCCCAACCAAGAAACCAATTACAATGTTGAGAAGACTGCTTAAAACTACTAGGACCCCGAGAATGCGGTAGAGATTTCGAGCATCCATCATAAAGAACATAAGGATTGCTGAAGCCACCGCGACCATGCTCAACACCAAGGGGATCACACGAACCATGTTCCTTTATCTTCTTCGGTCACTTGGAGTAAGGTACACCCCGAGATTAGACCCTTTTATAGGCACCCCAATCCGACCGTTAAGAACCAACGGTTATAAATATAGCCGTTGGATCTCCCATGTTTTGTTGTTTTTTTAATTTTTAGTTACCAATGATAACCGTTGAGTTGTGAGTTAAATTTCCCCGGCAGGTTCAAAATGATTAAGCACGATATTTGATGTAAAAATATATATCTATATAAATATATAAATAAATAATAATAATGTAGCTGAATTCTGTTATATGAAAAAGAATATATTTTTATACCTATATATACATATTTCAAAATGGTGGGAATAAATACTGTCTTTCTACTTAAATATAAATATTTTATACAACTTAAACAAGCAATGCTTTGTTTTATTGAAATCTTGTGGGGTTTTATTTTATTTTAAGTCTGGATAAATATGTGCAATCTCTTGGAATATATTTATATATGTATACATGAACATATATGCATATAAATAATGATGTTTATAAGTTAATTTTTATCTTTTTGGAAATAATGTCAAAAATTATGGTTTCTTGTGTCGTGTAATTTCTACTTCAATACATATTTAATGATATAGTTATTCAATGTCCTCACCTTCTTAAAAAAAAGGTTAAATAATTGAAGTTTAAATAATAATAACCACATATAATTGATCAACAACAAATCTTGACCATGCTTAAAATAATAATGTTTTTAAATAATTGAAGTATAAACAATACTAAAGTTTATAATAGGTATATAAAAACTAGAAGAATTTTTCATTGAAAAAAGAAAACGTGGAAAAAGGGGGGGAAGACCGTGTTTTTTTAGGGGCCGCCTCACCTGGGCCGTCCGATCATCCTCCCCCTGATCGCGGCCGTCAGTTTCTTTTAATTCAGCACCACTCTTCAGCCGTCCGATCAACCAGCGTGACATCCCTGCCGTCCATCTTTTTTTTTTCTTCTTCCAGCTTTCTTCCTCCTCGCGCCCGTGGTTCTCCTCCTCCCGCACGTCGCCATACCAGAGATCTTAGGGGCTCCATTTTTCTCCCCTAGGCCGGCGAGTGGACCCGAGCCTCTCCCTCCTTTCCACAAGACGACGCGGACACCTCGCCTCGGCCGAAGACTCCCCGAAGTCTTCTTCTCCATCTTCATTTTTTTAAGCCCCCTGCTGCACCGAAGGCCGAAGGACCGACTCCCTTGACCTCTTCGGCTCCTGGACTTTGGGTTGCTGCCTCTTTTCATCCTCCTCCTCGTCGAGTTTAGGTAAGGGTGTAGTTCCCGTGGTTCGCTTTTGTTATACAAAACCTATGGTTATCATATGAAATCTCTCTCTATATATCTATATATACATATGTATACAATTATGCAAAACCCAAGTCATATTTTACCCAATGCGTTCATCCGCCTTCTTGGTGTGCCGAATGGAGGTAAGGGGCAAGCTTGGTCCTTTTCTTTGAGTTTCAAACCGTGGTATATATATATATATACATGATTTATATACACACCTATAGTATATACAAATACATGAGACCCTTTTCTTTTTATATATACCAGAAATTCTTCCCTTCTACCCGCTTGAAGAACCGAACTAGGGCAGGAGCTAAAAAAACCTGTTGTGCATTTTAACTTGGGTACATATAAATATATGTATATATATACATGTTTATATATACGTATACCCATATGTATGTACACACCTTGTGTATACATACCCGAATGAAAGAGAAAACCCCTCTACTACACTTATGTTTTGAAATATAAACGAGGGAGATCAAATTTAAGTTATGTTTTTATTACAATTTGATATAAATATACACATTATATACTTATATATATATATATCATTATGTGTATACATAAAAATTGTTTATCCACTCATGAAAGGCCACGGAATCACTGAATGCATTCACCTCTTTCAGCGTAGAGGATCAAAGTGGGGTAAGGGTGGTTCATCGCGTTGTTTGGTAGGGCAAAGAACCATGGTAATATACTTCTTGAGTGTATATGTGTATATATATATATATATATGAATATATATATATATATATGTATATATTCATAGGACCTAGTGAATCCCTCATGCACCAACATATAAATATTGGAATAAATATAACAATTCTAGTCCGGAGTGTATTTTCTTAAGAATCTCTTTTAATAATGGGTCGTGTTATGTAACCTATGATGCCAACACCAACCTTTGACAACTAGGTTATGATTATATGTATATACATGTTTTTATTGTATGAACTTCTTCCAAATCAGAACTGTTTTTGAGTACATCAAATTAAGACAAGATTTGTGGGAATCCAAAATATGAATACAACTGAATCCCTTGTCAAGTGTTAAGTTGATTTCCTTGTGTGCTTTTTTATAAAACCCTATCTACCCCTTTTGTTATAAAATTTATGTCCTTAAGAATATGTGAATCATGTAATGAATCAATTGAGTATTATTTAATTAACTAAACCACTGAGACATATATACATAATACACGGCTTCGTGTATTACATATGTACATAATTGTGGACTGATTGACAGTATTTTAGCAAAAGACAGTTAACATTGTTTGGTGATTGTTTTAATTCTTATCCAGTTCCAGAACTCCGAATAGTTACAAGAAATGACACTTTCCTTGTTTAATGATTTTAATTTCTAGCATATTATGGTTCCAAAAGGAGATGTTTTAAAGATATCCTTAATCCTGGTAGAGGCTCTTAGTAATTTTACCTGACGATCCATTATATTGAGTGTAAGTTATTATTTCTTGTGCAATAAGCTTGATGTTTCTAGTTCTGGTTCCTTATTTATGTTCATGACATGATTTGCGTCAAATGGAGAATAAGTATGTTAGAGAGGTTTTGACTATGAATATATGAATGAAACCTAATGAATGTATGACCATGTCTAAATATTAGAGGGAAGTATTGGACATACATGTTATGGACGGGTGTGCCCGGAATTATACAGCGCTCCAATGCATTGGGTAAAGGATGAGTCTCATGAGACGTTATGTGCTACAGTCTTGGCGGTTAGCCTCGGCTTGTGCTGCTATGGAAACGGGAATGGCGGTTAGCCTTGACCCATATTAAGTTATGTTTTTACGGTCCTGACGCAAGGTCTTGACAATGTCTGACATTATACTTTCCCTCCACATATGAAGATAAAAGTTGTACCAGGGGATAGTTCAACTAACGAGACATCCCTAAGTGGGTAAATTCCCTTTGACTATGAGAAAGGAATCATGTGATAAGAACTGAAAAACATGTGTTTAATATCATAAGAACTTTACGTGCCTTGTCTAATGTTATGAATGAAATCTCTGCTTACAGACTTTTAGAACTGCTGCATTTTGGTTGTGAAATTATGCACATGCTCACGCCACTGATTTATGTCTGTCCTTAATGTTTATCTAAAGTACTTACTCCGTTGCAGTACAAATGTTTTTTTTAATGTAGAATTTGCTGGTTCTAAAGAAAATTCAAAGTCTTGTTTGATATCATGTTTTATCGTTTTCTAAAAATGTATGCCTTGAAAGTAAAATTGTTATTAAATGTTTTTTAAAAAACCCCTTACTGGGCATTTTCGCTCACCCTACGTTTCGTTTTAAAATTTTTCAGGTGAGTCAGTGCTTAAGAATGTTCAGAGCAGCTGGTTTCCCAGAACCCTGAGCCTCACGATCTTCTGTAATATGAGACATGATAGAATGATTGAAAAATAAATGTTTTGTAATGTGATTGCATCATGTATCATAAGGCTCCCAGGAATCGGGGTCGTTACAGTTGGTATCAGAGGATGGGTTCAGGAAACTCTGGAAAACCAGGTGATATAAATATACTGCTAAGACTAACTAAGTAAAAATAATTTTCAGATGGCTGATGTACCTACTGACCATTTGTGTCTTCCCACCGAGGCTCTAGAGAACATTATATCTCTAGTTAGCCGTGAGAACTTCCTGAACTATGCCCAAATTCGCATGACGTGTAAGCACCTATACGATGTGTCGAACTCATCTATGGTGCTTAGTCTCCACCAGGGAATGGGGATGGACTATCTCGTAATGATGATGACCCAGTTTCCCTCCTATGCATGTCGGGGAAGGTATCAAGAAGGACTCTTCCGAGTGTTTACAACTGGCGAAGAGTTTGGCACAATGCTAGATAACCCTTTCCAAGAAGATGATGCTGCCGGAGATCTTCGAGCGGCTTATCTGTGCCAGGTCCTGCACTATGGCTTCTGGGGCCAGTTAATGGACTTCGGAGCGTTGGAGAATGAGTCCACTTGTCTATCTCTTAGGCAAGAAGTGTACACCGACGTTTCCCTACTCCACACCCCTCACGCTAAACTCAAGAAGCGATATAAATGTTCCCATGAGTTTAGTCCTGTATGTTCATCTTGTGTATGGTTTGTGGAGTTAGAGAGTTTCTCCTCTCTTTGTGGTGTCCGTTTGGAAAACTCAGACTTTAATGTGTAAACTTTCTTAATTAAAAGGTTTATGATCCCTTTCTTCTTAGTGTTGTTATGTGACCTCTCTTGTTTACCTTTTCTTCCAGATGGCAGGTCAGATGAACCTCTCGTCTCTACCTGACGAGTTAGTAGAGGTTATCTTGATCAGAACTTGTATGGTGGACTTTCCCTCTTTTCTCCACTTATGAGGGTCATGTCAACGTCTTCTGGACATAGAGAATAGTCCGGAAATTCTCCGCACATGTCAAGAAAATGAACATGTGATTCACCTCCTTGCCACCACCCAACTCCCCTATTATAGGCGAAAGGGGAGATACCATGAAGGGCTTTTTCAGTGTTTCTCTATTGCACGGAACTTCTCCGCCAGAGCTTTCTTTCTCATAGCAGCTCAGGATGGCCACCTCAATTCCGCCTACATGTTCCAAATCCTGAACGTCAGCCTTCTAAATCGCGTCGTACCCCTCGACTACCTCGAACGTGATGAAGTTCGAAGAGTTACTAGGGGATTCGTCCGCTCGGACATCTCAGAGCTGTTTATTGCACGGGCCTCCCTGTGGAAGCCTGTGTGTAATGCCCATGAGCAGGAGTACAAGTCTTATTGCTCAAAGTGTATCTGGGTCAGGGAAACAGCGGAGATGTGTACCAGTTTAGGGGTTCCGTTAACCGAGCCAGGCCTTCAGTTTTGGTAATGTTGTGCAACCGAGGTCTTTTTCTTGTCTTTTTATGAATAGAATTGCGAGGACGCAATTCTTTGAAGGGGGAGATGATGTAACGACCCGAGAATTCATGTTTCGGGTAAAGATATGTTTCCCTTTAATTGGACCATCTTTCTATAAAAAGAAAATGAAAATAAATGAAAACCCGTAGCAGCAAGCATGAATGAAATACTCCTTTATTAAGAAACACCTTGACGATTACAACTCCCCACGATCAAAACATCACTAACCAAAGATCCCAACCAAGAACCCAATTATAACGATGGGAAGACTGCTTAGAACTACTAGGAGCCCGAGAATGCGGTAGGGATTTCGAGCATCCATCATAAGGAACATAAGGATTGCTGAAGCCACCGCGACCGTGCTCAACACCAAGGGGATCACACGAACCATCTTCCTTTATCTTCTTCGGTCACTTGGAGTAAGGTACACCCCGAGGTTAGACCCTTTTATAGGCACCCCAATCCGACCGTTAGGCACCAACGGTTAAAAATATAGTCATTGGATCTCCCCTGTTTTGTTGTTTTTTTTAATTTTTAGTTTCCAATGATAACCGTTGAGCTGTGAGTTAAATTTCCCCAGCAGGTTCAAAAAGATTAAGCACGATATTTGATGTAAAAATATATATCTATATAAATATATAAATAAATAATAATAATGTAGCTGAATTTTGTTATATGAAAAAGAATATATTTTTATACCTATATATACAGATTTCAAAATGGTGGGAATAAATACTGTCTTTCCACTTAAATATAAATATTTTATACAACTTAAACAAGCAATGCTTTGTTTTATTGAAATCTTGTGGGGTTTTATTTTATTTTAAGTCTGGATAAATATGTGCAATATCTTGGAATATATTTATATATGTATACATGAACATATATGCATATAAATAATGATGTTTATAAGTTAATTTTTAACTTTTTGGAAATAATGTCAAAAATTATGGTTTCTTGTGTCGTGTAATTTCTACTTCAATACATATTTAATGATAGAGTTATTCATTGTCCTCACCTTCTTAAAAAAAAGGTTAAATAATTGAAGTTTAAATAATAATAACCACATATAATTGACCAACAACGAATCTTGACCATGCTTAAAATAATAAAGTTTTTAAATAATTGAAGTATAAACAATACTAAAGTTTATAATAGGTATATAAAAACTAGAAGAATTTTTCTTTCAAAAAAGAAAACGTGGAAAAGGGGGGGAGACCTTGTTTTTTTAGGGGCTGCCTCACCTGGGCCGTCCGATCATCCTCCCCCTGATCGCGGCCGTCAATTTCTTTTAATTCCGCACCACTCTTCAGCCGTCCGATCAACCAGCGTGACATCCCTGCCGTCCATCTTTTTTTTCTTCTTCCAGCTTTCTTCCTCCTCGCGCCCGTGGTTCTCCTCCTTCCGCACGTCTCCATACCAGAGATCTTAGGGGCTCTGTTTTTCTCCCCTAGGCCGACGAGTGGACCCGAGCCTCTCCCTCCTTTCCACAAGCCGACGCGGACACCTCGCCTCGGCCGAAGACTCCCCGAATTCTTCTTCTCCATCTTCGTTTTTTTTAAGCCCCCTGCTGCACCGAAGGCCGAAGGACCGGCTCCCTTGACCTCTTCAGCTCCTGGACTTTGGGTTGCTGCCTCTTCTCATCCTCCTCCTCGTCGAGTTTAGGTAAGGGTGTAGTTCCCGTGGTTCGCTTTGGTTATACAAAACCTATGGTTATCATATGCAATCTCTCTCTACATATGTATATATACATATGTATACAATTATGCAAAACCCAAGTCATATTTTACCCAATGCCTTCATCCGCCTTCTTGGTGTGCCGAATAGAGGTAAGGGGCAAGCTTGGTCCTTTTCTTTGAGTTTCAAACCTTGGTATATATATATATATACATGATTTATATACACACCTATAGTATATACAAATACATGAGACCCTTTTCTTTTTATATATACCAGAAATTCTTCCCTTCTACCCGCTTGAAGAACCGAACTAGGGCAGGAGCTAAAAAAACCTGTTGTGCGTTTTAACTTGGGTACATATAAATATATGTATATATATACATGTTTATATATACGTATACCCATATGTATGTACACACCTTGTGTATACATACCCGAATGAAAGAGAAAACCCCTCTACTACACTTATGTTTTGAAATATAAACGAGGGAGATCATATTTAAGTTATGTTTTTATTACAATTCGATATACATATACACATTATATACTTATATATATATATATATCGTTATGTATATACATAAACATTTTTTATCCACTCATGAAAGGCCACGGAATCACTGAATGCATTCACCTCTTTCAGCGTAGAGGATCAAAGTGGGGTAAGGGTGGTTCATCAGGTTGTTTGGTAGGGCAAAGAACCACGGTAATATACTTCTTGAGTGTATATGTGTATATACATATATATATATATGTGAATATATATATATATATATATGTACATATTCATAGGACCTTGTGAATCCCTCATGCACCAACATATAAATATTGGAATAAATATAACAATTCTAGTCCGGAGTGTATTTTCTTAAGAATCTCTTTTAATAATGGGTATTGTTATGTAACCTACGATGCCAACACCAACCTTTGACAACTAGGTTATGATTATATGTATATACATGTTTTTATTGTATGAACTTCTTCCAAATCAGAACTGTTTTTGAGTACATCAAATTAAGACAAGATTTGTGGGAATCCAAAATATGAATACAACTGAATCCATTGTCATGTGTTAAGTTGATTTCCTTGTGTGCTTTTTTATAAAACCCTATCTACCCCTTTTGTTAGAAAATTTATGTCCTTAAGAATATGTGAATCAGGTAATGAATCAATTGAGTATTATTTAATTAACTAAACCACTGAGACACATATACATAATACACGGCTTCGTGTATTACATATGTACATAATTGTGGACTGATTGACAGTATTTTAGCAAAAGACAGTTAACATTGTTTGGCGATTGTTTTAATTCTTATCCATTTCTAGAACTCTGAATAGTTACATGAAATGACACTTGCCTTGTTCAATGATTTTAATTTCGAGCATATTATGGTTCCAAAAGGAGATGTTTTAAAGATATCCTTAAGCCTGGTAGAGGCTCTTAGTAATTTTACCTGAAGATCCATTATATTGAGTGTAAGTTATTATTTCTTGTGCAATAAGCTTGTTGTTTCTAGTTCTGGTTCCTTATTTATGTTCATGACATGATCTGCGTCAAATGGAGAATATGTATGTTAGAGAGGTTTTGACTATGAATATATGAATGAAACCTAATGAATGTATGACCATGTCTAAATATGAGAGGGAAGTATTGGACTTACATGTTATGGACGGGTGCGCCCGGAATTATACAGCGCTCCAATGCATTGGGTAAAGGATGAGTCTCATGAGACGTTATGTGCTACGGTCTTGGTGGTTAGCCTCGGCTTGTGCTGTTATGGAAACGGGAATGGCGGTTAGCCTTGACCCGTATTAACTTATGTTTTTACGGTCTTGACACAAGGTCTTGACAATGTCCGGCATTATACTTTCCCTCCACATATGAAGATAAAAGTTGTACCAGGGGATAGTTCAACTAACGGGACATCCCTAAGTGGGTAAATTCCCTTTGACTATGAGAAAGGAAACATGTGATAAGAACTGAAAAACATGTGTTTAATATCATAAGAACTTTACGTGCCCTTGTCTAATGTTATGAATGAAATCTCTGCTTATAGACTTTTAGAACTGCTGCATTTTGGTTGTGAAATTATGCACATGCTCACGCCACTGATTTATGTCTGTCCTTAATGTTTATCTAAAGTACTTACTCCGTTGCAGTACAAATGTTTTTTTGAATGTAGAATTTGCTGGTTCTAAATAAAATTCAATGTCTTGTTTGATATCATGTTTTATCATTTTCTAAAAATGTCTGCCTTGAAAGTAAAATTGTATTTAGATGTTTTTAAAAAAACCCCTTAATGGGCATTTTCGCTCACCCTACATTTCGTTTTAAAATTTTTCAGGTGAGTCAGTGCTTAAGAATGTTCAGAGCAGCTAGTTTCCCAGAACCCTGAGCCTCACGATCTTCTGTAATGTGAGACATGATAGAATGATTGAAAAATAAATGTTTTGTAATATGATTGCATCATGTCTCATAAGGCTCCCGGGAATCGGGGTCGTTACACATATGAACTCCAAGAGATATTCCAATTAGTATAGATCATAATCCAATTTCATAGCTAAAGATCACATCACATATACAGGATATTGTATTTATAACATAAAAATAAACAAATTGACCACATCCTGAACATGGGAGATAAATTGAGGTTGTTTTAGGTGATAATTTATAATCACAACACAATCATGGATCTCGAGGGAATCCATATACCAAGGTCACAACATACATTCCATTCCAAATCCCACATACCACTTCCATGGGCATATTTTAGGGAACACCATTTCACTAGTTCAAACTCTATATATCGATGAAAATTATCTATAAAGTTCTTATATCACCTTTTTCCTAGTTTGATATATCCCATAACGGTTTAAACCTTCTCTGTTATTTCTTAGAAAATGTCACGAGTTATCAACATCGACTCTCCAACTTCATCATGTCATGTTGTGGTCTTGAATCTCTTCCCCAATAAAGAATCATATGGTGTCATCTGAATGACAGAATCAAAACTATTTTTATATGATAATTCTACCATGGGATATCTTCAACAAAATATACTCACAAATACATTAAAAAAATATCATATCATATCCTCAAGATTTTGAATTTTTCCCTCTGAGTGACAATATTTACGATGATGATAAAATATAATAGAAAATATATTTATCTCTAATGATTATATAATACTTATCTAAAATCTTTAACTAGACCTTAAATATTGATTAGATAAAATTTTAGGGTCGACTTTAATATGCCATACAACTTCCCTTTTGTATATACTGGAATGTTTGTTAAGGGAGAAATATTTTTTGATGGAACTAAAAAATTTAGACTTTATAAGGTTATCAACTGAATGTAAAATAAAATATGGAAATTAGTCATTTTGGGGAAACCTATAATGATACATGTGGTCATTTTTTCCCATTCCCATAATATAATGTCTATGGTTTCAAAATAAACTCAAAAAAATTTAAACCATACTTAATTTTATGGAATACAATTAATAAATATATTTATTCTAATGTTTTCTATTTTTTTTGTTATCCCACAAGAAATTATTATTTATATATGTATACATAATCAGAATCCATAGATAAATTATTAATTTTTATACATGATCATAATAAAATAGTTCCCTTTTTCAGTAATGGTTTTAATTGGACTCATATCAGGGTATTAAATCTAATGAATCAATATTTATCAAATATTATCTTCTGAGTAGTTAATAAATTTTTCTAATGCTCAATATAATTATTCTAGTTTTCATTGATCTTCACATGAGTGGTTGGATAATTATTCAGTTGGTATATATACGATTTCTAACCTTCCCTTATGAATTTAAGATTTATCAATTCAAAATCAATGAATATTTGGCCTCTATGAGTACATATCATATATATGATAGCATAATCATTCAAGAATAAAGCATCAAAATCCTTATTTTCAATCATTTGGTGGTAATGTGTTGGGTATTCCTAGTTCTATATTAGTTACAACTATCTATTTTAATATCTAACTAATTTATCTAATGTGAATATATAATTAAAACACTTAGTATAGATATAAATATCAAAATTCTCACAACAAAGATAATGAAATAAACATTTTAATTCAAGTATCCCCAATTTATTCTCCAAATCATGTGTTGGGTAATATTATAATTAGTTTTTAAATGTATTGAGGCATTAAAAATTGCCTCTTTAGTTAGCCTAAGAACCCATCCTGATCCCCTCTACTAGAAATCAATGTATGATAAAAACCATTCCCGACAATATTAAATGTATTTATCTGTATTGTGACTAATATCTTCATTAATTCATTTTAAAATTATTCGAATTCATTGACTGAACGAAAATTCACTCCCTTCCATTTCAACATTGTTTTTGTTTTCAAAATTCAAGAGATATATCCCAAATTTTTTTTTCAATATATAAAAAAGCGATAAAATTATAGATCATGGTTACTCTGTTTGGTCTTAGACATTTCTCAATAAAATCTATTTTTTAAGTATCCATTGATATGACATTGTGGTTGAATACATGAACAAATAAAAAACCATTTATTTATATAATGAACATTTTGTAAATTTTTCTTCTAAATAATCCTTTATTAAATTAATAAACATAATCCTTAAATTATCTCCACGATCTTCCATTCAATTCTAGTATATAATAATTTCAACTATAATTAAAACCAAAACTGATCGAGGTAGTCATTAAAGAATAATTTCATTAGATCAATAAATTCTGTTACATAATTACTCAATTCGAATGAAAAAACAATAAACTCATAGTGTCCTTACCTATTTTAAAAATATTTCCTCGAAATATCTACCCTCTTAACTCTTAACTCGTGATATCTAAATCTAAGTAAAATCTTCTATATGTTTATATCTCATTGATGTTTCTCATATTAGTCATCGATTTAGGGTAATTAATTTCTCTTCTTAATTGGGATCTTGTAAAGACCATGATATTCAAGGAAATGTAACATTGATCCATATTTCATCATTAAAAATATGATTGGTTCTCCATATGGTGAAGCAAATGGGTGGATAAAAACACATTCCCAATTATCTTTTTAATACTTCTTTTATACTAAATATTAAACAATAGATGGTCTATATATAATCATTTATATTATAATAGATTCACAAGTATGTTTAATCTATAACTCATCATCGTGATCTTATGTATGACCATGTTTTAAATCGCAAAACACTTCAGTATACTACCACAGAATAAAGATTTAATTAATATTATATTTAACCTTTTCATTTTATTTAAGAGTGACCCCATTATTTAGTATCAGAAAACATATTGTAGAATATAATTCATGGTGGAGATCATTATTATATTGATCCGTCAAAATATGATGATCTATAAAATGAAAAGAGATCTCTTTGTCCGGATAATTGTTATGGACTATATGCAAGGATTTATAATCCATTCCCAAAATCAAATAAAATTATATCATCGGTAGCATAATTATATATACATGATATATCCTCCCACACATCTCAATAAAATATCATTTCTATATACTAGAATATATCATTTTTCTAGTATGTGTTTTTACTAATTATTTGATATCTATCACTAGATGTGGTGATTCAACACTCATATAAACCATATGTGATATGAATGAATGAGATAAACTAGAATCCAATAATGTAATTTCTGAGATAGAATAATCATTAAGTGTATTATGAGTTACTTAATATTTATGATCAACTGATGTAGTAGTGATAGTGAGTGCATTTTATTTTTCAATATATTTAATAGGCCTTTGGGGTTTAGTTTATTCATTATGATCGAGGATATGAAATTTATTCACATAGTTTACAAACTGCTTTTATGTGAAACACTAGAGTGTGAGTAGATCAATAGTTGATACATTATCTCAATTTTTGTGTTCAACGACCTCTTAGAATTACATCGGTAGTTGTGGTATTAGTGGATAACATTACCAAACAAATAACACAAAGATTATCATTTAGGTAATGTACCCATATTCTTCATCCCACACTTTTGGAGTGTAGGGGGTATATGTTTCTTCCCCCATGTGACATACTGTAAGGAATACCTTGGTATCCCACCTTCATTTTTACCTTAATAGATTATTGAGTTTCCCATTATTCTATCTCTACCTTTATTACAAATAAAATAAACCTCTTCATTTATTATGAAGTCTATTATGACCAATGGAGTTAAAATAATAGCTTTTAATCAACAATAAAATCAATCTATTTTACCTTCTGTGTTAGATATAAAATCATTTCCATATCTTCCAAGCCTCATTCTTTTTGAGTAATACGGACTTATAGATTCGTCTTACGTTTTTTTCAATCACATTAATTATCTCTCTATATCCAAGTTATGATTTCAAGGAAAATATATGTTAAATAAAACATGGTCAGTATACTCACATTCCATTTATTGAAAATCTTATTATTTTTGTTAATAAGAGTCCATTATTAGTCCTCCTTAAATTTTGAAATCGTAAATATAGGGAACAAAAATTTCATATAATTAAAACTATAGAATGGTAATTGTATTTTCCATTTAATTCATACAATTTTCAGTGATAATATAGTTTAAAAGGATAACTGAAAGAGGTTTGATGTTTCCACCAGAATGACAAAATATAAATAAGTAATATCCTTTTATCACTCAAGATCTCAACATAGTAAATGAAAGTATTCACATAATCAAAATGACGTGTAAGAATTTTAATGAGCTATTTTACCATATATCCAATTCCTTATGGATTTTTCATTGAGGAAAGAATTTGATTTTTCCTTGCACTCATTTTTCTGGATTCATTCGGGTTCTTGAAATTACTGATACAAAAAAGACATTACATATGTGATGGATAATTAACATCATAATGAAAAAATATAATTAGAAAATGTAAACCGTAAAAGTTATTATTTATTATCAAAATAATATTAGTATATGATTATTTTAGTTAGCCTATATTATTAAAGGGTAATATTTATTATTGACCATTTGATACTAGTAACCTATTCCCACAAGGTAACAAAGAAATAACTCATTCATAATGGATCATAAATTGTATGAGATCAAATAATATTCCCAAGAGGGTAAATCCAAGTGTGTAGATTAGAAACATTTTTATGCACCAGATCATGGTTGATTAAATAACCAAAACACCCTTTTCAGGGTTATTACAGTAAGGTAAAATAGTACAAGATTATTCATCCAATCCATATATCCATACGTTGATGTATTTTATAGTAAAACAACCAAATAAATAAATTAAAAATTTGTTTGGATATCATATTATATTTTGGCTCATCTAGTGGGTTTTCAACTAATTTTTTATAACATTAATTCTCACAATAGCCTCTATAATTAAAATAAACAAAACCATTAACAATGATACTAACCAAAAATAACCTAATTAACCTTGAATTATTCTTACATATATTACATGATTTGAAAATTAAATTTTATAAATAATAATATTGTAATGACTGATAGGTTCTATGTCTTTGGGGACAAGAAACATAAAAATTATAGTTTATAATATTTGAGATAATGTTAATATAATAAAACCCTAATAGATCATATTTTAGACATATCATTACTAAGTCTCATCTATATATTCTAGGAATGAAAATATAAAAAATAGGTGACCTCAAATTAACAGTAAGGGGTGAATAAAAATATCATCAGATATGTGTGAATAAGATTAAGTAAAATTTTGAGTGTAATTGCAATATCATAACATCATAAGTGATAACAATAAAATTAAAGATATATTCAATGAACATTGAATAGTAATGTAAATCCCCAAATTATCAACAACTAAATATGGTATCTATAATATAGATATGAATATTTTAATGGAATCCTTGAATCAGGAGAGATAAATATATAATTAATAATATATGTTATATATAACAAAAGAATCAATAGGGAAAACAACATTCATAGGACACACCATAAGTTCCTTTAATCATGAGAAGAAAAAAATGTACTCATCAATATCTATATTGAGATATATTAACTCTGAAATAATTCATTGTATGGAGATATAGGACCCCATCAATCATAAAAATATACTCCTTGGTGAAATATAAAAATCATTCAATTTTTACAAAATGAATACCCCATACACCTAAAATAGGATTCATAAAAAATAAAAATAGAAATTATACACTTTACATAATGAAACCTAAAAGAATGGGGTTTTAAAAACCAAAAATGGTATAAAATAAAATCATGTAATTAATTATTTTATACTGAAAATGATATCACCATAAATTTTAGAATAATGTAAATTTATTATAATATAAGTCATTTATAGATAGATCATTTATAAATAAGTATAACTAAATCATAAAAGGTATTTTTTATTACTTTTTTTATTCATGGTTTTAAAATTCATAACTATGAGGGTCCTTAAAGGGCTCTATTTTTTTATGAAAAAAATACCATAAACCCTTTGATGAAAATGGATTTTGATCAAAAAAAAATTTTAAGATACAAATATACATAATTATTCAGAATGATTTTTCTTGGAATAAAACAGATTAATATGAAATTATTTAACTAAAATAGTTGAGTTTATATTATCATATCCATTATATTTACCTTTGTTTTCAATGCAAGTTATTTAACCCCTTGTATCATAAGGATAACCCACATATTTCACTATTTCACAACCATATAAATATATATCTCCATTTATAATATTCAATTAAAATAATTCTCTTCAAGTATTAGATTGTAATACTCTTTTTTAAACATTATGTGTTAATAATCTTGATAGTTTTAAACATGGTTCATAAAAGAGATATTGATCATCCTTTTTCTGTAAAATATCATAATTTTAGGACCCATAATTATATAGTATTAGATATTTTATAATGACATATAATTATATAAATTATTTACATTACATGGGAGTCTTAGTCATCTTTCACGAAGATAGAAACATTAATGAACTAGATTTGGGTTATTTATAGTTATCATTGGACTATATTATAATGATCATTATTTTTTGTTATCTATAAAGAACATAATTATTGATATATATTACTGATATATATATATATATATCAAAAATACAAACAAAATAAAAAAATCAATGATAGAAATAGTAAAAAAAGAAATATTTTTATTGATAGAGGTCATACTATGCACACTGTAAAACATCATGTTTTTATCATCATAAAAGAAGTGGGAATGTGGTTTAATTCTTTTAACATATATACAATAACATAGGAGTATATTAATGATGCAAATTTTATCATTTTGATATTGTGAAAAAAAATGTGGGAAAAATAAATGCCTATAATGAAAAACAAAAGAGGAAGAAATGGATATAAATCTATACCTCACAGCTTAGATTATATCCCTTTTAAAAGGTGTTAATGACTTCTGGGATGTTGTTTTGATAACACTAGAACAAATTTTAGTTTTTTAAGTTTATGGGGTAGTTTTATGATAAGTTTCTTTGAAAAAATTGTGTTTTTTTGTGATGGGATGTGAATAGAAGAGTTTCCATTTTTAAATTTAAATGGAGTGACACATTTTGTAAATAAAAAGAATATTTCATTAATAGGAAATCAATCAAAACTAAAATTGATCCAATATTGAAGAGAAATTTTTATGGTAAGAGATAAATTTTATAAACTCCTTAGAGATGTAACAAATTCATATTATTAACAATTTTATCCCATTACCTTATAGGATACTCATTTTCTAATTTTGGATTTCATAATTTTTACTAGTTTTACATGAGGAATTTATAATTATTAAACCAAAATAAAATCCACCTTATTATATAGTTTCTTCATAATTATTTCTAATTGGAAATGAATTTATGAATTTAATTTTTCAAATTTAGAATAATTTATTTAATAATTTAAATTGTATAATGTATTGAAAACAATTTTTTTTGAAAACCATATATTATTTTCTAAAATTTCATGTATGGGTTTATAAATTGACAAAAAAAAATTAAATTATTACATAACATGTAAAATAATTTTTTGATCCAGGAAATAGGATTGAGAATTTATATTACATTTTTTTATACTATTTACGACACAAAATCAATGTTATTTTTTAAAATGGTATTTCTCAATATTCTCCTAAAATGAATTTTTAACAAATTTTTTAAAAAAAATATGTTTACATTAACAATATTAATAAATAAATGTTCTAAACCTTTTTTGAATTCAAATTCAAAAAATTATAAATTTTTTACATAAAACCTAAAATATAAAAAAATTATTTTTATAGGAAAACAATATCTAGTATGTTAACTATTTAATTTCTTATGAATATATAATAAATATATTTTTATTAATTAATTAATATAATAATATATTATGCATTATATTACATAAATTATAGATAAATTATTTTCATAGTTTTTTAGATGCACTTCTTGGATTGATATTTAAAGTTAATTTATTTTGTTTTATTCATATATATATACATATAAATAATATTTATTTAATCATATTTTATTACTTTTAATTCATTGGATACCTTAAAATGATCTATATTGGGTTTCATTCAGGGTTTCATGTGGTAAAAGCTATCAATGGTAATATTTATTTATAGATAAAAATATAGTTTAGTACGATGTTTATATTCTTTATATTAATTTAAAAATATAATTTTGAGTTTGTTTAACATTATTCTCTACGAGCCATGAAAAAAATTTAAAAATTATAAATGAAATATATTTTAATCATTTTTTCGTTTACTTAAATATTCAGATGTATTCTTCAAAATTTAATTACAATCATTCCATTCGATGATTCAATATTTTCCAAAGTAAATTTGTTTTCTAATTTCTTTAATAAATTATTTACCTATAAATGGTAAATTCATTCAATAATTTATGTATACATATTATGATTTTTCATTTAAATTTCCTTATTCTCTTAAAATTGATTTCATCTATATCAACAACATTTAATGTTTCATGTTCTTTAGTGTAGATATTCTCTAATAATAAAATCAAACATTTCTCATTGAATGGTTTAAGATTATATTGTATAGAATATTTCATGAAAAAAAATTTATTTATCAAGATAGAGTAACTCTATGATGGAATTGTAAAAATTTACATGCGGAACACAAATATAGTGTTTTTTATTATGTGATGGGTTGGCAAAATTTACATATCTATATAATGAATAGGGAAACGATTAATATCTCGTAGGATGATATGTATGCGAAAAGGGAGTCATCCTAATCTAAAATATTTATGTCATTGGTGGGCCTATAGTTACATACCTCTCTAATACATTTAGTAATGCCTTATAACTCATGAACAGACATGTTAGGTTATGGATTACAACCCAACAAACTATGGATATTTTTCAACACTATGATGATAAAATTAGATGTAAACCTTGACATGAGGAATAATATTTTATTTTTCTATATATTACAATTTATTATGTTATTACACAATCCAATGAAATGTATCCATGCATCATGATTATTGGATCATTTTTCTGCACTCCTATGTCTCTTTTCATATGATAATTCAAATAATATTACGTCATAATTATTAATGGATGAACCAGTTATTATATTTTATAACATTTTTATTATGTGTTTATGTACCTTTATTTTGTTCTCAAACCTACATGTTCATAATATACCAACTTGTGGTCTTTTAAGGGAATATCGTATGTTCACTTCTTACAGGTAATATGAGCTCACCCTTTACAATGTTTCCCTTCCACATGTAATAAAGAAGATTATAACATTTTATATATCTATAAGGGGTAATAGTGTGGTACAACTATGGGGAAAATGGAATGTGCGGTAAAATAATTTGTATGTGCATCTAATATATATTTAAAATAATATTATAGTTCATTTGTTGTGATTTATTATGAAATGATCTTAATATTCACGTAATATTAAGTATCCTTTATATATTTTAAAGTCAGTTTATCAACACTATCATGGTAATATATCCACTATTCACAATTATTTAATGATATTGAAATTGAATATCCAATTTTTAAATTTATTTTCTCCCACGATATTGATCAAATTATTTATCACAATGTGATATACGAATGTTTTTATTAAATTTTGTCATTTTATAATAATAATAGTAAAATAAATTATATATTAACCTATCATTATTCTAAATAAGAAGGACTATATCTACCTATAGAGAGGTAATTATATTGTAAAATAATGTTTCTATATAATCTTACAGTTTTTTAATTAATTGAGGGCCATTATATAAGGGTTCTTTGATATCTCATAGAACAATGAGTTAGATTAGATGAAAACTAAAACACACATTCCAATGGAATACTAAGAAACAATTTTTGAAATACATCCATATCCATTTGTGGGGCGTGTTTCCATATACTTTGTTGGCCCGGTTAACATACATGGTGGGTATATGGAGTACATGATTTTTCATAGAGACTCATAGTAAGCATGTTTCCTCTAGATCCATTCCTTTGTAATTTAAGGTCTGGATCTACAATACTACATGGCCATATCCCTTTATATTGGGTGTGTTTCAAAGTACTTGGATACACAGTCATGTCCAACTATATAGTGTCTTCCTCTGGTATGCATCGTGAAGATCCATTAACCTAGTTATCACACCACATAGCATTGTGTGACGAAAAAACATACAGTCTGATTAAAAAAAGTGTAGATCTAATAAAAATTTCTCCCCTATATGAAAAGAAAGTATACTATGATTTATAAAACACCCATAATGTGATCAATATGTTAACATAGTATATCCTTATGAACCTCATGTAATAATCAGTTTTCACATGTTATGAACATATCAACACTAATCAGGACATTTTAAGTCATTAATGTTGTCTAAAACCTTTAAAAGAAAAATATGCTGGGATCGGGACATAAAATTCATAAAACCACTTATATTATTGGAAATTTCTTTGAATTAGGTCCAAAACCATTGAAAAAACCCACCGAACCTTCATTTGTTCACAATCACAATCAGTGATGAATTATTATAACAATATATCCTCTTGATTCTTCAATTGTTTTAGTGATAAACCCTATATATTAATCCTTATTCTTGGAATAAAAATGGGAGGTTAGGAACCAGTAATTAATAATTTTAATTTATTAAATTCTATAACATGTTTATCCTACCTTCCAATTTTCACCTCCCACAAAATTCTTAAGAACAAACCTTTTTTGTTCATGACTAGGGTAAACCCCTCATTCTTGAAAAAAACAATATTCTCTGATTTTCCATCAGAGCTCCCGAATAATGGGAAAACAATTTAAACTAAAAATATGATAGCTTAAGATTTAATATATATCAATATTTTAATATTTTAATTTTGGTGCCATGTGACACAAAACAAATAGGGCCAAATCTTAGAAACAATCTGGTGATACATAATGAAATATTCAAGAACTCAATGAGTCAATCTAGATTAATTACATTCTCCCATCCTTTATGAATTTTGATAGAAAAATAACATGTTAAGAAAAGGTGAGGGTATTAAGCCTACATTTGAATCGTATTCTTCTAGGATCACTTTTACATGTTCTGGTTTAAAAAAATCAATAAAACCAATGGTAGTGTTGATCCATGAATGACCCACTCTTACTAATCCATGTCTTCAATAAGGTACTTTGAGAAGCAGAATCTATCCTGAAATTTTATATCTTCATGGTTGATAATGAAGTATGAGTAATTAAAAAATAAAATTCTCTTTGACGTATAGATGAAATTATGTACTTAGTAACACTTGGGTGTCAGGTCGTTCATTATTAAAAAACATCGACCTCAATTATAAAATCACACCACGCAATGAACCATGTGAATTGCTCACTCCCACCCAAAGCATAGTGTCCATCATCATGTGGAGACTCTTACTATACATATCCTCTAGGGTCAAACTCTGAAGGCCTTTGAAATGTATCTTTGTGTGATTTCATCCGGTTCTGGAATTTCTTAACACTCTTATATCACTTGAACATTATCTATAATTTCATTCACCATCTTTTTTCCAACAATAAATATCTCACCAATCTCAGATTAGTTATAGGTTAACTTGTAGTGTCTCCCATGTAGTTCCTCAAATGGTTCAATGATATTTATATATTGATATATATTACTATACTAAAACTCTTATAGTTAAAGGATATCCTCTCAACATAATGAACATTCCATCACATAGTCTCTTTGCATAATCTCCAACACCGATATACTGTGATTTGTATGTCTATCTTCTAGTTGTGATATTTCATTTTCATTATTATATTTATATTGAAGGCCTCCATAAGGACCCTCCATAACTATGAAATATACCAAAAATCACATTCATAGATTAACATCATGGGTACCCCTATGTCGATGGATGTTATCCTTCACTTATAACTAACCTAAACTATTAACAAAACTCTTCTCTAGAATGGACATAAAGTGTGATAGTTGGGAAATTTTTTCATAAAATAACCCAGAGTTTCATTTTATCTAAATATTTACTGTAATACATGAATAATAACCATTTATAATCCATCACATATCCATTATGGCTTCTCGAGAGTCATAGTTAAGCCTTAAGGAACCTGAAATTCATCTTTTAATTACATCTATATGAAAACTTGAGATTCAAACTCTCACTTTTCTACTTCATGTCGGCCAATGAAAACTGATGTGGAATGTATCTGTGGATTATTTCCACAATATGATGTATATATAGTGGCTTATAGAGCTCCATTAATACCTCATCATGCAACATTACTTCAACCATTTTCGATCAATGAAAATGGATAATGTGATCACCTCCATCAAAAAATAAAATATTGTGCATCTCTTAAGAATATTTATACAAAAAAAGGGTTATCATAAATATATATCATGTCATTTTTATACACAAACACATTCCTAAGGACCTTAATAGTTTAATGTATTTAGAAAAATGGAAACCCAAACATTGTTCCATAAGTGAGCAATTCCATCTCCTGCTACATTCTTCATATATAGATCCATTCATGGACATATCATGAATAATACATATCATTATAACATGAGGAAAGGAAACATATGAAAGGGTGAGGTTAGATTCTCTATAGGTGTAAAATGGAGATATGTAAGCATAAAATGAACATAATAAAATGGGAATAGGAGTATAACATTTGAAAACCATACCCTACATATAAAATATTATACTCATGAGTCATAAAATAAATATTTACTATTAACAAGACATAATTTATAATATAATCAAGTAATATGCCCCATGAGATCATAATATTGGAATAATCCATTGATGATTTTACATTCAAATAAGTATATGAAATAATTTCCATACTAGTCAGGGATCACTGCAAAAACTATCATTGAGGACAATACCCTTTACTGAACTAGTTTCACTCCATCATCTAAGATTATCTTAATATGTTGTGTTCTCTTCCCATTCCAACCATGTCTTACTTAACCAAGTTCACTCCCCATTCCAGTAGTACTTATCTCATTATATATAAATATTTACCCAATGAAATGTAGGGATATATTGGTCCTAACCATCACATAATGACACCCATATTTACGTGTTCACCAAGATCATAATATTTCAATACATAAAATCCAATGAAATTAAACGGTTATCATAACCATTTTATCATATCATAATATATGGAAATGAGAAAGATTTTGTAATCATTTCATCATGGAATAAAATGTCCAAAAAGTGAGTTTCTAAAAAACAATTCCATAAAATCATTATCCCTTTAAGGGAGGAATATGAAAGGTATCCTCAGATCATATCCTCAGTAAAGCATTTATAAAACCAACATATGTCATCTTAGGTTGATAAATTATAAAAACCCATTAACACATTTATTCTGGGAAATATTTTTTCTGCTTAAAAACATAATGTAAAAAATGAAAACTTTTTTAAAATTTGTTCTTTGAAAATAACCTTTAAAACATATAAATTAAGTTACAAATAAACTATTGGTTTTAAAATTAGAATATTGAGTTAAATATGTACATATGAAAATAAATATTCCTATCACATTTATTGTAAAATTTATATGGACATTTTTAGAAGAATGACATGAAGAGTTCCTTAAAAATTGTGGGAAAATAATAACCTGGTTAAGAATTTATTTTTCAAAATTATAATATATTAATAAAATATATTTGAAAACCTTTTTAAAATAGGGGTTTTGATGAAAAAATATTATTGACTGAAGAGAGAAATAAGGTCATATTTTATTTAAAACATTTTCATGAAAGTTTAAGTACCTTAGACTATTTATGTGGTATCATTACATGAAGATATAATGAATAACAATAAGATTGGAAATATCATTCGTATTACCAAGATGTATATCATGATATTTCAACATTGGATAATTAATCAATAAGAATACTGATAAATGATTACATTTTAACATAGAATCTTTTCAACTTTGGTAATATTGTATTATAAGATCCATGAATTAATAACATATGATAGAATATAAAATTTAATGATGATAAATAAATTCCTCATATTCTATGTAAAGAAAATTATATACACCTCATGAATTAATATATGATTATATAATAATGTGCATCTCAATGATGGAAAATGGAGACAAAAACACTTACCTTAAGTCATTCATTTCATTGTACTCGTTGAACCCTCGTATATAATAATTATACTATTATTATAAATATATTATTGAACCATATTCATATAAATAATACTATATATTATTTTATTATGAAATTTTATTATAATTTATTAACAATATCATTTTAATGACCTGTTCTTCATAATAACAACATTGTTTGTCATATATATTTTTAGTTATTTTTATTTTCCCAATTAAATTGATCTTGATTTTATTAGATTTATAATTTAAACCCTGAAAAAAATATCATATATAATTATTATAAATTTATTTATATTAAAAAATAAAATTTAGTGGTAGAAATTGAAATAAATTATTCCTGGATACAGTCTGACCTAAGTACGCGTGAATATTTGTTCCATTTTATTTTTTGATTTAATGAAAGAAAATTAAATGATGTATATTTCTATTGAATAATCAATTTTATGTTATATATAACAAATTGTTATTATAAAATATTCCTTAATACATTCTATATAAAGTGGGAATGAGTCACACGACTTCATGAGGAGGTAGTTCGTCGTACACATGAGCGATTTTATTATACTGAAAAAAGGGAAATCATGAATGATGTGTGATATAATAATTAAATAATCATAATAAAATAATGAATAAAATCTATGTCAAATATAAACTATAAATCTATCAATATTCCCAACCATGAGAGGTGTAAATGGAAAACAAACAACATCGGTTTGTAGGGATACAATTTATAGTATACATGAATGATGATTCTACAACCCATTTTATGGAAGTTAGTTTCTATTTAGAAGATAAACTTGACATAAAAACATATCAATATATATATATATATGATTCATAGTTTATAATATAATTATGGTACAAAATTAATTGAAGCAAGATGATAAATCTATAAAATTAAATGCTTGTGGATAAATGTTACATACTTTTCAGGTAGCCTCCTTAGGTTTGTAGTAAAATCCCTCCTTGGATGGAGTTTAATAAAAAATAATGATTTTAGGATGAGGAATGTAATTTTTGTTATTTCTAAAATTATTAGTTGTAAATGTGTGATGAATCGGGTAGTGGGTTTCCTTTGAGAAATGAGGTGAGTGCAAAAGATCAAAATTATTTTTTTAGTGAATTCCACCAACATTTTTACCATTTTAAGTAGAAAAAAATTTGGAAATTATTTGAAATTAGATCTATTATGGTCGAAATATTTCCATAAATGTTTTTTATACAAGTAGATAGTTTATTTTTAACCTTATATTTTTGGTTTGGTCCCTTAGTAAACCCATTTTTTGTTTAACCCATGTAATTAATATTTACAACAATCACTATTAGCTTCGATTAAAAATTTACATGACCTTATTATAAATTATTAATTATTATAATTCCAAATATAAATACATTTTTTCAAAATTTCATTCCCCTATGTTTCAAAATTTTCATTAAATTTGTGCCTGTAGACGTGTAGAAAAAGTAGCTTTTTCATTAAAAAATAAAAAATTGTTTACCAAGGTTGCATAACTAATTTCAAAGTGATATTGATTCCAAGGACCAAAATTTTATTAATACATGTATAATTGAAATAATTTAACTTTATGTAAATTTTAAAATATAATATAACTATATAATTTAAATAAATAAAATTGAAGTTTTTATTTAATATTTTTTTCAATATTTATAAAAAACAAAACTTTGGTGAAATTTACCAAAAGATCGACCAATGAAAATATAGATATAATATTTTTCAAATTAATTTTCTTTAGAAAAATTTATTTTCTAAAATTGTGAAAAAATTAATTTTGCTAATGTTCAACAGAGAACATCAAATTAATTTTTTTGATAAAATAGTGGTTTTGAAATGTATAGTTACTTTTCTAAAAATGATTTATTTTATTATAAATATATATTATTTATAAAACACATCTATAAATAATAATTTAATAGTATTTATAAAATATTTTAATATATAGGTTATAAAAAATGCATTTAAATAAAAAAAAATTAATAATATTTCATGATATTTTTAAATATTAGTGTTTCATATAATGAAATATAAGATCATGTTACATGTATAGAATGATTAAAAATGCTTTTCACAAAGCTGAATACATATATAAAATTATATTTGTTTGAAAAAAAAGTATTTATAATTGTCAATGTGTTAAATTTTACCCCTTAAAAATTAATTTTACTCTCGAAATTCACCATTTTCTATCAATCAAACGAGGAATGATATTCATTATTACATCATCAAGTTACCATATCAATAAATCAAACTGGTGGTTTCGCCACAATACATTTACCAAGTGGTTCATCAAGATTCTAATAACCATCTTTTGTAAAATCCAAAATAACAACATGTTTTTTATTATAATAAATATATTTCTCTACGGTGATGAAATTTGGGTTTAGTACCTATGAATGGTTACTTATGTACTTCCTCATGAGTTATACATGCAACTTGTTGTGGACATAAGAGAGTTTTAGGGGAAGAAAAATGAAATAGGCTACCACACTGATTAAATAATGAATTTTAAGGGATTTATATGCAAATACCTTAGATTGCCTTTCTTTATTACTCTAGTAACCATCGTCCTTAGAGAAATTCATAGAAACACTTTGTCAAAAAAATCAAATATTAGATCACACAAATGATTGTCCACATAAATTTTGTTCTGACACTAATCTCACTCAATATGTTTCCGAATTTATCTAAAAATCTATTTAATTTCTTCATCTATCTCATGTTCAAATGTCATTAAATCTCTAAATTCATTCCTTCATGTTAGAGCTCCACATTTCATTCCTTAGCAGGATTCATAATGATCCATATAAATGATTCACTAAATTTTTTTTATGTAATTAAACTAAATGAATTTTTTTATCCCAACTATATTATAAATTCAATAAATATGATCTTAACATATACTCTAGGGTTTTAATTATTCTTCCAGACATACCACCTATCTGAGGATGATATAGAATTTTGAAACTCAATTATTTATGATGGGATTTATGATATATTTTTCATATTATTTCATTAACCCAAGAATCTTGATCTGACACAATTGAATTTGGTGCTCCATGAAATCATACAAATTCTTTAATATATATACTAGATAACTAATTCCTAGCAATCTGTTCTCTGATAGAAATAAAGTAAGCATACATAGATTGGTGATTGACTACAACACATATAAAATTACTCCCTTTAGGGGTTGAAGTGGTTCCAATTACTAATTACATGGTGATGTTCTACCATTTTAGTTTTGGTATGTGTAATGGATGTAATATCCCCTTATAAATTTCAATTTAATCCTTAAATTTTCAGAATTCCAAGCACCGATACACAAACTCTAAGATGTCTTTCTTTATGTCAAACCACTAAAAGTATTACCTAAAATATCTATATATATTTGTACTTCCATGAGGAATAAAGAATGATAATCTATGAGTTTCTTCTAAAAATAAATTCTTAAATTATGATATGTAGGAAGAACATGCACGATTATAGAACCTTATCTTTCCATCAGGATCAATGTTAAACTCAATAATTTTGTAATCATCTTTTATGGCTCTATATATTTTTTATGCCGCAATATTATTCATATAGATAGATGGATGAACGTTCGATTGAGTAAGATTATATTTTTCCATTCATTTATGATTTAAAATTCCATCCATTGTAAATATAGAAATATTGTATCATTTTTCATCCTCGTCATGGATAATCTACCAAGATCCTTTTGACTCAAAGAATAAGCCACTATTTTCACTTTCATAGGGTGGTATTGTATTGGGGATTTATAATCTATAATCACCTATAAGAATACTATTTTTCACATATTCAACTCATTATATGTTAATATATATTAGAAATTTATTATCATTATATATATCACACTTTTTTCCATAGAGTTGATGCCACCATTTCATTAGTGATAAGAAGTACCATAGATATCTCAAAATTAGCAGTTGTATAATTTTTTTCATTAGACATCAATTTACAAGAGGTATAATCTATAACCAACATTGTTACCTTAAGAACACATCAATATTCAATATTGGATTCATCACTATAGATTACAAACCCTTATCAACTGCAGGGTAATGTTTGTGTGATTACTAATCCATCCTACAGTTCATTTTAATATTTCCTCACATTCTTCTGTATAGAGGAACTTTCCTCCCTTCAGATTCAACATGGTAATAATATTCGATAGTCATATGATAGTATCCAAACACCGTTGATAATATCATGTTAAAAAAATTTAACCATGTGTCTAAGTCACCTTCATTGTTCAAGGCCATCATTCAATAGCCTCTACCATTGATAAATCGACTAATATACCATATCATGAAATTATATGAACAAAAAATGAATCCTTTTGTATCTAAAATTTACAATTTTTAAATGTTTAATAAGTTTCTCCATTATGGGATTATTTAATGCACATCCCATGTGACATTAATTCTAATCCTAACATTTTACATAGGTAATAATGTTATCAATAAAGACTACATATAACTGATCAAGGTAATATCGAATGACTCTATTCATTAAATTCATAAAACAATTATGTAATTAGTAGGACCTAAAATAATCACTTTATATTCATAGTTTCCTTTCCTTTTACAAAATTCCTTTTAGGATATATATTCCTTATTAAACCAAATTTTATGATATCTAAAACAGGATAGTATTTCAGATGTATTGAGATCCATATAGTCAGTCAAAAAAGATGATAATATGGTGAATATGATTCTTTTTCTTGAATGATAAATTGTTCAAATATTAATTATCACTATAGATTTTTATTGATCCAAACGTTTTTAAAAAAAATAATAGGTGAAACCCAGTGTGACACACATGGGAGAATGAATCAGTTGTCAATGATTTCATAGTGTTGGTTCTTTAATTACTACAAATCTATTTGGGACATTCTATTTAGAATATTTAAAATTATTTTGGCATCATTTTTGAGTTCTATTGGGAACACAATATATAATTTTTATGGATCTATAAAAAAACATATTGAAATTGTCACGAACCGGATCTGGTCGCCACCATTAATGGCACCAAACCCGGCTCGTGGCAAGACCCGAAGGGAATTCCCTATCCCCACGGGCTGGCACAAGTGCCCGGGTATAAAACAATATGATTTGGGAACGATTTACCCGAGTATGAAAGCATAAAACAAATAAAACAATCAATAATAAGAATCTGAAATTTCCATACTAAACCATTCTTAACAAAACCAGATCTGAATACATATGTTTAAAGACACTACAAGTGGTCCAAATACAAATAATGACAACATCAAGACATCCCCAATCACTTCACGCAACAAGGGTGTCATCACCCGCAAGCCTTCTCCACAACTCTGCCCCAACGATGGGGACTAACACCCTGAAGCGCCATCACCCTTAGCCTTCCCTTTACCTGAGTCAAGCATAAGAAGTTCTACTTACACCCAAGGGGTGTAAGTAGGGTGTGAGCCTAAGCCCAATAGGATACCACCAGAAGATTCCAAAGGGGATGCAATACAATGGGAACAAAACTAGCAATTTTAACACACAAGGTGAAACAATGTTAAAAATTTCAAGAAAAGAAACTTTCAAATGAGAACAGTTTTCAATCCAAGAATTTCAGAATGATAACCAATTAAATAAACATGTGAGCTACTGTAAAGTACTGCCAAAAGATCCCACAACAAGGGTAAATACTACAATTCTAATGAGCACAAAAATTGGGAACACCCCTAGGCAACTAGATAGTCTCGGGCCCTATGTACCTCGTACCTCGGTGTAAAGTATCCAAGTCACAATCCTTTCCCGTGCACGAGCCACTAGTAGGGAACAAACCCATAACCTAGTGGTCCCCAAATAACATCCACATAGTTCAGTTAGTGTTGTCGTTATCCATTTGCTCAGTGAAACAGGGACACAACCCATCCGGTCCACTAGCCGTACTAGTACATATCCGCCCACCTAAGTACCCGGGATTCCCCCTTTTGTGCTCAAACAATTTCAGCAAACAACACACATACTTTTTCATGTAAAGTATCTCTACTGGTCACAAACAAATAGTACAGTAGATACACACATTTTATATCATTTGAAACAGTCAATAAAATATTTTGATCTTCAATAAAACAACCTCTCCAAACATCACATTGTTTTGCACCCAAAACTCTTTAAAATATCCACTTTTCACAGTATGTGAAAACTTGTAAGTCATCAAAACAAAATTTCAGTTCAACACAATTTAATAAAACCAAAAATTCAGTTATGGGGCAGCCCAATGTGAACCAAGAAATTATATATTTTAAAAACCACCATTTTCACACCAACATGGCACTTAATGCCCATTTGCTTCTCAAACACAATTTAAACAAACTTTTGCAGCCACAACCAAAAAGAATAAATATTTAAAACATTATTTTAATTCCTAATACATTTCAATAAAATCAACTATGTAATTAGAGTTCATCCCAAAATGAACCAATAAAAGACTTGCATGAAAAACCCTCAATTTCAACAAAAATTGTAACATAAAATTCATTTGCATTGTAAATGAAACTAAAACAAATTTTTACAGAATCATTAAAATCCAATAAGCATTAATTCACCCTCAACACAGCAAGCAAATTCCCAAAGAATTGCACACACAATGGAATCACCTACCAAAAGATTCAAGAACCGCAAATCCTAGTGCGGAACTTCAACCGCACGACCACCGCGCCACAAGGAAGTGATATCAAACCTAAAACCAGAGGATTGAACCATGAAACCCAAAATGAAACCCTAAGCACGAAGCCCTAGCTTCTGGAAATTTGGGGATTCAAGAAAAAAAAAAGATAAATCTCAAGGAAAAGGAGAGAACTAGAAGGATAGTCACTTACTTGAGAAAACTGGACGTTTTTAGAAACCAGAGAAGTTAGGCCCTAATTCGCGACAGATGCGATCTCCAAAGAGGGGGAAACGAAGCTGGGGGTGCGGCCAGGTACAGTGGGAGAAGGTGAGAGGTGGAATCACCGAAAAAGAATAAAAATTGAATATTTTATGAAATAATTACAAAACAATTTTAAAACTGGAAATGGGCTTTCGGGTTGGCCCAATACCTAACTTGATCACCCAAATCCAAGATGCAAATGAATTTTTAAGGGGGCCAAAATTCATTGGTGGTTTTAATAGTTAAATTAAGGTCATTTTGGAAGTTGAATGAGTTAAAAATGTTGAAAAACGTGGGAGTTATTAAACAAACAAAATTTATTGTCAAAACTGGAAACGGGCTCTCGAGTTGACCCAAATTATGGAAACCCACCATTTCCTTCAAAAATGCATTGAAAACCCCCAAAAAAGCAATAATGTAAATTAAATACAAAAATACCTTTAAAATATGTCATGTATGTGACAGAAATACATCATCAAAATATTGATCAATAGGCATATCAACAATATTGAGTCTCTCCCCAACAATAAAAGATAAACAACCCTTTTGAAAGGTGATTAAGACCCACATCATTGATGTGAACTCCATTGTATGTTAAAACATATCATCACATTAATATATTATTGTTGTTTGGTTTGTAATATCAATTATGAATTCCCTTCCTCAAAAATTAATCTGGGAAATATGTGGAGAAGTCTTATAAATTCCCATGATAACATCAAATTCAACCATAGGATGAATAAATAAATATGAATGAATCCAATTCTAGCCAACGACAATCGGAGAGGAGTCATACACATGAAATGGGATCATCATTCCATTAGGGGGTTTCACTGCTAATTTCACAAAAAAATTTGTGGGAAATCATTATACATATATAAATTTCTTCAAATATTTATGAATGGGTGTATCCAGATCCAAATATAATATTAGTAGATCATGTGTGGATCGTAAGTGCACATATCATTGTCTCATTATCGCACACCTCCCCTAAAATAGATATTGTAAGAGAATTCAACTCTTTTGTCAGATTTAATGGTTTTTTGACATAGATAACCAACATAAACGCATGATCTTGTGCACCAATAAGCATAATTATTATCCCCTATATAAATGAAGTAATACATTCTTTTTTTCATTATGTGTTCCATTCTCTTTACTCACATAATTAGATAAAATTCTCCCATCTCTAAGGAAATAAATTTCATGATGACCATCCCATAAAAGACATAAAAAATTTACAATTTACAACATGGAAATTTAATATATTCTTATTCTAAAAATATTAGCACAAATAAAATATCATCTTATTCTCTATATGTTTTTTTTCTATATTTTATTTTAACTCCATCTTCCATTTATGGTCAAAACCATGAGATTAAAACGTAACTCCAACGTCCATTTATATCTTGAAGAACATAAAACTATAAAATCATAGCTACTAATATATGTTATAGATAAGTCTAATCGAATACTTGGTATTAATCCATTGAATAATATGCCATCATTACATGATGGATGGAAGATAGTAGAATTGTAGGTTCTGGGCGCAGCGGAAGCGCGTTGGTGGGTTTGCCAAACTTTAATTTTAATGTTAAACAACATTAAATCTGTGATACGTCACGATATAAAACGCTGAATCTTCGGAATAGAATGAAGAACAAAAATAAAAGAAGATTCCCGGAACACTAGAGGTAGGATCATCATATTTTGATTATAATTAATTTAATTAATTCATAAGAATTACCTCGATGGAATTATTTCTTTGTTGATGCCTCCAGTAACGATCCTGTGATCTGTCGTTGCGTCATAGAATCTAAGTGCAGGATTCCTCTAGCAGTGACCGACACGTGCTCCACGTATCTCTAGACGTCGCTGAAGGGAACTCCAGGTGCTAGCGCAGAAGAACCTTTGCTTTCGATGTCCATCTTCGATCGCCTTGATCTGGTGGTAGATCTTGCTTTCGTAACTTGAAAGCGTTCTTGGTGGAAAGTGATTTCTCGCTTGGTGTGAGAGTGTTTCCAAATCCATTGTGCATAACCAAAATGGATAACCCTTTTGAGAATAATGTAATTGGTATTTATAATACTTAGAATAATAAAATAAATTAATTGCTCATAAGCATTTAATCATTTCATTTAATTCTTAGTAATACCCCATGTCTTAATAATGAAAGTTGACCATCATTATTACTTGACATGCGTCCAACGTATTACATTTAATATCATTTAATTAAATAAACAATATTTAATCAAGAATCTCGAAAAAAACTACACGGTGTGTATATATAAATATACACGACGTGTAATTTTATTTTTCAGTTTTATTTATTTCCTCTACCACATTTATTAGACCTTGAGTAATGACTATTTATTTCTTAAATAAATGTAACTGCATTACTTGCTAATAAATATATATATTATTTCTCCCAAAATATATTCTCTCGAACAACTAGTTTCGAAATAAATGCGATTAGACATCCTCGAATAATTATTAACCCAGAATCGGGAATAATCTTTATTCAACTTGTTAAATTAATATTTAACTGAGATACATGGACACACTTAGTGTGTGACCCTCTAGGCCTATTTCTCAGTGGAATTAGGCAGAGCCTGCCTAAATTCCAAG
Source organism: Viscum album (assembly GCA_963277665.1). Classification (NCBI taxonomy): domain Eukaryota; kingdom Viridiplantae; phylum Streptophyta; class Magnoliopsida; order Santalales; family Viscaceae; genus Viscum; species Viscum album. The sequence continues at coordinate 452,778,071 of OY728145.1, forward strand.
GTTAGCGTCTAACAACACGCCAAGGCACCCATAGAGAAATAATTTAACTCCGCAATGATGTGTCACCTCCTATGAACATTTACCGTGTAATATAATCGCTTTGTCTCTATTTCTCTAATCAAGCGAGTTACATGCTAGTGCCATCAACCCATGTGCTCGATTATTCTTTCTTTGACTTCCTAGAATTGAACTCGCCCATACCATACCATGTCCATGGATTTATGTAGGCTCTATCAATTCCATCAAAGGGCCTAAGATATCTACTTCTGTTATGGAACAGAAGGGACAAATCCTTTCTTGCATTATCTACTAATGCAGTATTACTCGTGATGCACCCAACGTATCCTACCTCACTGCGAATAGTGTGTCGTCACAATTTACGTCAATACATCTAAGTGTGCAAGTTGTAAAACCCATTAATAATAATCTTAAAGTCTAAGGACCAATACACACATCCGCCGATAGGAACATCCAATGACACTATGAAATGTGGATTTCCTACTAGCGGGCCTCGTTCTCATAATATCCTACTATATATTACCAAGGGTGCCCACTATGAAAAGGTGAATCAAAGTTTTATGAGTCCTCACCACTAACAACCTGTATTATTTATGCCCCTCAAATAATATCATCCGGCCATAGAACATACATTCAAGAATAGAGTTATGGCACTTTCGATTTCTTACAATAGCAGGGATCTGCTATGACCCTTTAATGCAATAGCTATCCTTAGGACGTTATCACATGCATTGTCATGCAGAGGAACAATCAAGATTTGGTAATGCTTTTATTAATGAATAAAATACAAAATACTTGGTTCTAGGACACCCACTTCAACAGACTCCCACTTGGACTAGAGCCAACATCTAACAACCTTTAACCCGCTAGCTCTCACATGATATTCATGCTTCTACTGAGATAGGCATTTAGTCATGGGGTCCACCACGTTCTCTTCAATGGATACCCTGCTAATTGTAACTTCACCCCTCTGATAGAAATCCCTCAATAGGTGATACTTCCAGAGTACGTGCTTTGCCCGTTGATGTGACCTTGGTTCTTTTGTAAGATCCACCACTCCAGTATTATCACATTACAATGTAATGGGATCATAACTACTAGGAACCACATCTATCTCTTGGAAAAAGTTCTGAATCCAGACGGCTTCATTGGCTGCATCAAAATCTACTATATACTCAGACTCCGCTGTAGAATCGGCGACAACTGGCTACTTTGAACGCTTTCGGCTCACAGCTCCTCCATTAAGACAGAAAAAATATCCATATTGTGACTTTTGATCATTCTGATCTGTCTAAAAAATAGCGTCAGCATACCCTCTGATGATAAGCTCCTCGTCTCCTCCATACACTAGGAACATATCCTTAGTTCTTCTCAGATACTTAAGGATAGTCTTAACAGCAGTCCAATGCTGTTCCCATGGATATGCTTGATATCTTCCTACCATGCTCAGTGCATAGGCAACATCAAGCCTGGTACATAACATGGCATACATGATGGATCCTATAGCTGAAGCGTATGAGATCTTACTCATTCAATCTTTCTCCTGTTGTGTTTGAGGACACATTTTCTTAGAAAGATGTAAACCATGTGACCTTGGAACCAATCCCCTCTTGGATTATTCCATACTAAATCTCTTTAGTTTCTGGTCAATGTATGTACCCTAACATAGTCCAAGCAGCCTATTGGATCTATCACGAAAGATCTTGATCCCTAGAATGTAGGATGCTTCACCTAATTATTTCAGGGAGAAACACTTGTTCAACCAGTCCTTAACTAAATGTAAGGTTGGTACATCGTTTCCAATAAGAAATATGTCATCAACATATACTACTAGGAGAACGACAGCATTCCCATTAAACTGCTTAAAAAAACATGGCTCACATTCATTTTTAATGAAACCAAATTCTTTTATCACTTCATCAAATCGAATGTTCCATGACCTGGATGCTAGCTTCAATCCACAAATGGATTTATGCAACTTTCAAACCCGTTTGGATTCACCTTGTGTCACAAACCCTTCTGGTTGTGTCATATAGACATCATCCTAAAAGTTCCCATTAAGGAATGCTGTTTTGACATCAATCTTCCAAATCTTGTAGTCATGGTAAGATGCTATGGAAAGTATAATTCTTATAGATTTAAACATGGAAACTAGAGAGAAGGTTTCTTCGTATTCAATTCCTTGACGCTGTCTGAATTCTTTAGCCACTAGCCTTGCTTTATAGGGGCTAACCTGACCTTAAATGTCTAGATTTCTCTTGAATACCCATTTGCATCCAACAAGCTTTACATCAACAGGCTCATCTACCAAAACCCAAACTTGGTTCTGATACATGGAATCCATCTCAGAATTCATAGCTTCTAGGCATATTGTAGCTTCTAAGATTTCTACTGCTTCCTTGTAGGAGAGAGGTTCATCATTGTCCAACAATATTGATTCACCATCCTCGGTGACTAGGAAACAAAATCTCTCTGGTTCCCTTACCTCTCTTAAGCACCTACGTAGTACTTGTGTTTCTGGAACTTCTTCCTTGGGGACCTGTGGAACTTATTCTTATACCAAATCTTGTGTATCTTGAGTATCAACTTCTTCGAATTCAATCTTGCTCCCACTATCCCCCTTAGGGATGTTCTCCCTCTCAAGAAAGACGGCTTCTCTAGCGATAGTCACTTTCTTGTCTTGAGGTTTATATAGGTAATATCCTTTCATTTCATTATGATATCCTATAAAGATACACTTCATGCCTCGGGGTGCTGGTTTGTTTCCTGAGAAGGCCTTAACAAATTCCTCGCATCCCCATACAGGTGTATGCGACAAAATGGATTTCTTTCCATTCCATAACTCGGAGGGAATTCCATTTTCCGCCTTAGTTGGTACTCGGTTTAATGTGTATGATGCAGTTTGTAATGCATATCCCCAAAAGGATAATAGAAGATCTGCATGACTCATCATCGACCACACCATGTCTGCCAAGGTGTGGTTCCTCCTTTCACTAACACCATTCCACTGTGGAGTATAAGGGGCAGTGAGCTGAGATAGAATCCCAGACTCCCGTAAAAGATTGATGAACTGCTGGTTCAGATATTCTTCACCTCGATCTGATCGAAGCTTCTTTATCTTCTTACAAATCTGATTCTCTAATTCATTCTTGAATTCATTAAATTTCTCTAAGTCTTTTGAATTATACCTCATTAAGTAGACAAATATATATCTACTCAAATCATCAGTAAAAGTAATGAAGTAAGAATATCCTTCTCTAGATTCTACTAGAAATGGTTCACATACATCCATGTGTACCAATCATAGAAGCTTTGTGGCCCTTTCACCATGTCCACCGAAAGGCGGATTGTTCATTTTACCTTTTAAACAAGGGTGACATCTATCAAGTGGTTTTAGATCAGTGGAGTCTAAATAGCCCTTTTGACATAGCTTTATCAAATGCTTCTCATTTACATGACCAAGGTGATGATGCCACAACTAGGTGATTTATGAGTCATGTGGGTTTGTTTTATTATCGATTTCCAACACTTGGTTTTCATAATTTAATACATACAAACCAGTATTCAAATGTACCATACCATAACATATGTTGTTCTTATAAAAGAGACAACCGTTATTTCCAAACATGAAAATAAATCCATCCATATCCAAAACAAATACATAAATTATGTTCTTGGTAACACTAGGCACAAAATAACAGTTTTGTAAAACCAAAATCATGCCAGTTGGCAATGAGAGGTGGTAGTCTCCAATAGCTAACATAGCCAGCCTTGCGCCATTGGCAGCTCGAAGATCCACCTCTCCTCTATAGATCTTTCTAAATCTACTTTGTTCCTACATGTCAATACAGATGTGAGCCCAACAAGCTATATCTAATACATAATGTGTAGAAATAGGAAGATTTTAGTTGATAAAAAATTCACCTTTAGCATCCCCATGCTTCTGGGTGCAGTTACTCTTCCAGTGGCCATGCTTGCCACATGCAAAACAAACCGCCTCCCGTTCCTTGACCTTCATCTGGATCTTCCCCTTCTTGGAGGGATGTTTCCCGGGGGATTCAGACCATTTATAAGTCTTTGGCCCATTTTCCTTGTCCTTCCTTTTCTTGTTCATCATAAGGACCACAGGTTTGTCATGCCCAATGTCCTTATCTACTTGGAGAATCAAGGTCAGAATCTTCGATAGACTCTTCTCATTGCTACTCATATTATAGTTGAAAATGAAGCTAGAGAAGGTCTTGGACAGTGATAATAGGATGAGATCTGTATGCAAATCATCTGGAAATTTAATCCCTAAGATGTCCAGGAGTTCAATGTATCCAATAAGCTTGACTACATGAGGCCCAACTGGCGTAGAATATCCAAGCATTGTGGTGAATAAAGCATTGGAGATCTCATTCCTCTACTGTCTCGCCTTCTCTTGGTATAGATCCTTAAGGTGAGACATCATGCTATACACGTCCATGTTTTCACGTTGCTTCAAGATCTTATTAGACATGGATGATAGCATGAAAAAATGGACATATGTGGAATCATATAGGTGTTTCATATAGAGAGACAATTCCTCATCACTGGCCCCTTTCCCAGGCGCAACTGGAATAGGCTCTTCCAGCACATACAATTTCCTTTCGTGGCAAAGGACGACAGGTAAACGCCTCAGCCACTCTTAGAAATTGGTGTCGGTGAGAAGGTTTTCTTTCTCGATTATGGTGCGCAATGATTTGTTTGGCGTCATTTTCGTGTCTTTTATACAAATTAAGATGCGCAAAGGTTTATTACTTTATTACAAAAATGAGACAAATAAATTAATTAATACTTATTAGTCTCCCACTATTTTATCGAAATCCAATAGCCCTAACCATTGACTTCGGAATATTTTGTGGCCTGAATATTCTAGTGGATAGGATCCATATTTCCCTTCGCATTACCCCAACTAGGGTTGGTCAACAAACTTGAAGGGTTTTAGGTAGGCATCCCAAATTCCAACTACATTAACTCGCAGCTCCTTGATCCACTGAGTGGACTCCCCAATCCTGAAATCATTTTATTTTGGATTTCCTCAACCTTTGCCTCTTGGTCACACCAAGTCCTGCTGTGGAAGTCATCCCTTGATGCGAACCATGTTAAATCAACCCAAAACCTTGAATTAGAATTCCCCGATAATTGAAAGCACCCCAACTAGGGTTGGTCAAGCACTTTGAACTATGGTTCGATTCTAACAAAGATTATGGAGGGCTATACCGAAATAATATTTCTTTTGAGGGATTTTATCCTTATACATAAATTTCAATTTTATTATCTTTGATTACATGCTTGTTAATATTATGTGGGATATACTTAAGTGATTAACCATGTCTAAGATAATTTTTACGTATAAACCGGTCTTCTTTTAGTTCTATCTTTCATGCTTGTTATATTCATTAATTGTGTGATCGTGAAAACGCACCCACAATAAATAAACCATGCAACTGACAGAAATAAAATAAATGGTATGATCATGAGCTTGTTTTATTTGTTAGTTTATCTGGTAGTTGATAAACTAACCCAATACCTAGAGGAGAAACACCTTGAACCTTGCGGGTTCATGTTTACAGCTTTCCACCTATCCACCCTTGTATCTCCTTGGATTGGTTTCACCTTGGCTCTTGACTTGAGCCACATACACTATCTTGGGAGCTCCATCCATTACATATACGTTTATCTCACACGCATGTGAGGGGTAAAAAGGGTTTTTACATAAAAGAATCCTTGGGCACTCTGGCCCTACATATTAATGAGGAGATGGCTCGCAGGCCAACAAATTTAATTTAAATAAATAAATTAAAATAAACCATTCACTTAAAAAGGTCTCGGTCTAGCTCACGATCATCCACACATGCAACGATATTTACGCATAAATAAAACTAGAATTCAATTCTTTAATCGTTCTTGTTTAAGATTAATCACGCTCGATTCAATGAATTATCTTTAATTAATCAATCCTTTTATCATAAAACCTTTTCTAAATTTACTTGAGATTCTCATCCATCATAATTTTAAACAAACAAATTCATTTAAAATTATCCTTGTGTGTAACTTGTACCTTGGAGGCAACCCGGTGAATTCCCATTCATTAGGCAGATGTTAAATTAAACACATATATATAAAACACATATCACCTGTTGTGCCTAAGCTTTATGCCTACACTATGGTACACATCTCAAGGGTTTGTATAATATAATAATTAAATTTTAATAAATCTACGTAATTTGGGTGAGTACATGGCATGTAGTTCCAACTACACGGCGTGTACTTTTCTTCACCGTCAATCCGAAGTACATGCCTGGGGACATGGCGTGTAAATGTACTTCGGAAATTTTCGGAGTACACGACATGTTCTTTTGGACACATGTCGTGTAGTTTCTGCGTTACACAATTTCCAGCCGGGCAAGCCGTGTACGGGGTACACGGCCCAACCCTAACCCTAAGGGACTACACGCCATGTTCAGTTGGACCACACGGCGTGTAATCCAAAAACCTTGTGCCACCTGTTTCCGGTCAACACACGGTGTCATAAATGACCTCAATACATGGCCTGATTTGGAGGATCGGTCAATGCATTGAACCCAGACTACACGGCATGTACTTCCGAATACACGCCGTGTATTCTGGTGTTGTATGGCCAGAAACGTTTGGCTCCTCCGGATGAGGTCCTCTATTATATATTAATCAAAATTAAAAGAAAAATTTGTTTTTGTGATGTGATTGAGAAACGATGGAGGAGGAACAGATCTCGAGATTCATAATTCCAGAACGATTAAACATGAATTGAAACAACTAAATTATTAAATGCGTAAATCACCAATGAAAAAATAAATAATTATAATCAACGATATGAACACTCTTATACCACTTGTAGGTTACAGGTGCAGCGGAAGAACGTTGGTGGGTTTTACCAACATTAATTTTACCGTTAAACAATGTTCAATCCGAGATTCGTCACGATATAAAATGCAGAATCTTTGGAATAGAATGAAGAATGAAAAGAAAAGAAGAGTCCAGTAACCCTAGAGGTAGGATCAGCATATATTTATTATAATTAATTTAATTAATTCAAAAGAATTACCTCGATGGAATTCTTTCTTCGTGGATGCCTCCGGTCATGATCCTGTGATCCGTCGTTTCATCGTAGAATCCAAGTGAAGGATTCCTCTAGAGGTGATCCACATGTGCTCTACGTATCTCCGGACGTCGCCGAAGGGAACTCCAGGTGCTAGCGCGGAAGAACCTTCGCTTGTGATGTCTGTCTTCGATCGCATTGATCTGGTGGAAGATATTCCTTTCATAACATGAAAGCGTTCTTAATGGAAAGGGAATTCTCTCTTGGCTTGAGAGTGTTTCCAAATCCGTTGTGCAGAACCACAATGGCTATCCCTTTTGAGAACAATGTAATTGGGATTTATAATACTTAGAATAAAAAAATAAATTAATTTCTCTTAAGCATTTAATCATTTCATTTAATTCTTAGTAATACCCCATGTCTTAATAATGACACTTGACCATTATTATTTCTTGACATGTGTCGAATGTATTAAATTTAATATCATTTAATTAAATAAACAATATTTTCTCACGAATCTCGAAAAACACACTACACAGCATGTATATATAAATATACATGGCGTGTACTTTTATTTTTCAGTTCTATTTATTTCATCCACCGCATTTATTAGACCTTGAGTAATGACTATTTATTTCTAAAATAAATGTAACTGCATTACTCGCTAATAAATATATATATTTTTTCGCCCACAATATATTCTCTTGAAGAACTAGTGTCGAAATAAATGCGATAATATATCCATGAATAATTATTAAATCACAATCGTGAATAATCTTTATTCAAATTGCTAAATTAATATTTAACTGAGATACATGGTCACACTTAGTGTGTGACCCTCTTGGCCTCTTTCTTAGTGGAATTAGGCGGAGCCTGCCTAAAGTCCAAGGTTAGCATCTAAAAACATGCCAAGGCACCCATTGAGAAAGAATGTAACACTGCAATGACGTGTCACCTTCTATGAATGTTTACCGTGTAATATAATCCCTTTGTCTCGATATCTCTAATCAAGCGAGTTGCATGTTAATGCCATCAACCCATGTTCTCAATTATTCGTTCATTGTCTTCTAGAAATTGAACTCGCCCATACCTTACCATGGCCATGGATTTATGTAGGCTATATCAATTCCATCAAAGGGCCTGAGATATCTACTTCGGTTATGGAACAGAAGGGAAAAATCCTTTCTCCGATTATCTATTAATGCCGTATTACTCGTGATGCACCCAACGTATCATACCTCACTGCGAACAGTGTGTCGTCATAGTTTTTGTCAGTACATCTAAGTGCGCGATTTGTAATACCCATTAATAATAATCATAAAGTCTAAGGACCAATACACACGTCCACAGATAGGAACATCCAATGACACTATGAAATGTGGATTTCCTACTGGCGGGTCTCATTCTCATAATATCCTCTTGGATATTACCAAGGGCGCACACCATGAGAAATTGCCTCAATGTTTTATGATTCCTCACTCTTAATGACCTATATTATTTTTTCCTTCAAATAATATCATCCAGCCATAGAACATACTTTCAAGAATAGTGTTATGGCACTTCCAGGTTCTCATTATAGCAGGAATCCGTTATGACCCTTTAATGCAACAGCTATTCTTAGGACATTATCACACTCATTATCACGTAGAAGAATAATCAAGATGTGATAAAGCTTTTCTTAATTCATAATTACAAAATAGTTGGTTCTAGGCCACCAACTCCAACAAGAATAACCATACCTCACAAGTCTTGTAAAGTATTTCTTATAGGTTCCAAGAGAGACATCATCCTTTTTCGCACTATTTAATGACTAATTTATCCATATTAATATGATGATTGTCAATACATTACTAATTGAAAAGTCATTTCATGAAATCATCCCAATCCATGGAGTAAAATCAATATATTTTCCCCATATTCTTTATAATAGTTCACTATTGATATCATTCACCTTCCAAATAGTAAACAACTAAAATGACATTTTTCTTTTTTTGAAAACTGGAGTATGGAAAATATATCTTATGTGTTATTGATCCATTTTTCAAAAATTATTGTATTAGAATACCCAATGAAATATGGTGTATCTTTCCACTTGAATGACTCAACTAAATTTCAATCCCTCCTTTGTACATTTGGAAGTCTCGCATGATTCATAACTTGAGAACGTTATCTAAGGATAACAACATGATTTTTCATTCCTTATAACACAACTATTTGGCTTTCTTGAGAAAAATCATTATATGTTTCATCACACTCTTTATAAACATATTTCTTTAGGAATACAATGATTGATTTAAACCAAAATTCCTAGAGTATGAAATGGTAATCAGAGTGGGGAACCACATTATGTTAAAAATCACTTATAGGATATTTATATCATGATACCTTATTTTTTATATATGAAATCATATTTTTATCTTATTTAATTAATAGTAATATTATATTTAAAACATTTGATATTATTTGTAATGATTTTGTGAATTTATAAAGTATATCCCCTATGAGTTTCAAAACATGTATGCGGTAAGTCATTTTTTCATAAACTAGTTAACAATCATGTCTAGATAAATATGTTGATTTTAGATTTGTTTTCCAAGGTACATATATTATATATCCACAACCACTATTAGTATCAATACATGGATGTAATTTCATTGAAACTACTCACTATACACATTACCAAAATTACAAGGAATTTTTTTGTAATTTCACTCATCTGTAGACTTATCCTATGAAATTTGTTTATTGATAGCACTAATATTTATCATCTTAGTTTGTAATGGTTAAATAATCATATTCTACAATACAATAAATAGTGAAAAAATTTAGTGTCTGAGAACTGTAATAGTGTAGTGTCTTTGGAAACATAGAAACATAATGAATGTTGTGTGAAAGGGATTGATATGAGGAGTATTGAATATGGGATCTCTTTCCACTCATAAGAATCTACCTCACGCACCACCGACAATTTCAAAATTTGTTACTATTATTTGCTCGCTCCCCCACTCACCATCTTTCTTGTAGGCTCTCCCTTCGACCCTTGATTCACCTCTGTTTCCTAGATTCCACCAGTTTCTTCAATTACTCTGTACCCATGTCTCTTGGTAAGAAAGAACCTATAAGATTCCCTTTCCCTCCTCTTCACCAACATCAAGCCCCCCTCCCCCTTCCGCTCAACCCAGCTCCTTCAATGATGCCATGTGCAGTCAGCTGTAGGTTCCCATGAGATCTTGCTTCATGGATTTTTGAGTTCCACCACTAAAGGTATAGAGGGAGGAGGCTTTTTTGTCCATGGAATTCCAGGAGTTAGCCTTCCTAGAGGAAAATGAGTGCCTGGAGAGGACATTAGTGGCTCATTTTGGGGCTGAAAAACTTCCCCTTAGTGTCTTCTAGATTTTCATCCCCTCTTGGGATCTTCAGTCTCTGGTGAAAATCTCAGAGGTGCACCGGAAATCATTCCGACTCATCCTAGCCTCAGATGCGTATTTCATTGAAGCGTGGTGCAAGGCCCCCCATTCTTTCAACCGATGGAGGTTCAGGAAGCCATGATAGATGATGGACAACCACAGGGGTAAATAGAGCCCTTTGGATGTAGTGTGGATTGACCTCAATGGTCTTCCTCTTTCATTCAAAAATAGTGGCTTCTGGAAGGCTGTCGGTGATTCCCTTAGAGGATTTTTCTACTCAGAATCTAAGACTAGTTAATGTGCAGATGTGTCAGTGGCTCACATTTGTGTGGATCTTAATCTCACCCATCCTTTTCTGTAAAATATGTATCATTGGGTGCCAGAATGTATTAGTTGGAGACATGATATTTAGTATCCCATCTTTCACAAATTCTACTATCACTTCCTGATTCAAGGCCACTCAATTCAAGTTTTTATAGGGAGTCTCCAGGGCTTTCAATGTTGTCTTATCAATATCATGGGTCCATGTATCTGACTGGGGCCCGTTCTTAGTTCAACCTCTCCTGATGATGTCATAGTATCAGCTACAGAGTTTTTAGAGGCCTCATTAGTGGATCATTTAGCCTCCTTGGATAGTATTCGCATTCGACCATCTTCCCTTCAGTCTAAAGGTACCACAGTCGTCTAGCTGATCTTGCTTCTCCATGTCCCTAGGTTCTCAAGAGGTCTTCATTGGGCTTGATGTTTCCCCCTCTTCACGGCTCTCTATTTCTTTATAATTTTATCCCTGAGGAGTGTCAGGCCTATTTCCTTCCCTCTTTATTTAGCCTTCTAACCCTACCACCACCCCCTCCAATCATGAATTGAAGCACCCTAAATATACATGTTTTCTCAAAGATGAACCGCTGCCACTCTTGAATGTCATTCCTAGTGGATGCCCGGCTATGCCTCAGATCTTTGGTCCCTATGTGTCCCCCCCTCCCCCGAAATCTCATAATCCCCTCATCGCCAATGAGTCAGGCCTTATATTGGTCCATTATGTATAAAAATGGATGTATAACAGATCTATCCCCATTATCATTGTTTTTACTCTTCTATGATATCATTGAAAAAAGAGGGAGTGTGAAGCTTATATCAATCTAGGGGACTCAAGGATATCATGTACTCCGACATCAAAAAGACCTCCAGTTCTGGAGAAAGTGCCAGAACACTCTCCTACAAATGAATCATATTCTCATCATGAATTCCCGCATACCCGTGGCTCAAGAGAATGTGGTTTTCCATGCTGCAGAAGTTTAAAAACATATGATTTTGATCATTTAAATAATCAAGAATAAAAACATCTTTTAAAATATCATCAATTACACGTGGAAGATCCACATGTAATGCTCCTTTCCCACTGACCCCTCAAATCCCCACATTTTGATCTTATGGCACAAAAGTATTTCCATCAACCTGGTGCAGGCTGGTAGCCAGTACATCACAACCAAGGGGACAAAATGGGACATTGTTTTCGTCATGTCAATTGTTTTTGGGAGCTATGACTGATACTAAAGAATGGATCTCTAGAGTGACATACTTCTTTTGATCCTTCGAATAACCCTTGGGTCATAGGGGTAGATTTCAACATCATTTCCAACATGAAGGAAAATAAAGGTAGTGGTCTCTTCCATAGGATAGATAGAATTAATTTCATTCAATTATATGCCAGTAAAGGGCTCATCGACCTTGGATTCTTAGGGGATCAATTCACCTAGTGAAAAACCCCAAGGGGAACCCATCCCTCATAGAGCTTCTTGGATATGTACCTTTCCAACTACCATGTTCTCCAACTCAAAAGTGAGTCACTTTGTTTGGAGCCTTTATGACCACTACCCTATTTTGGATAGCCTCTCTTCATATTAGGGAATCACAGAATGTTTTAATTTTTTACAACACGAGTCTAATTATTTAGAATACGAGGAACTGTTAAATGACTTCTTGAATGAACCATCATTGGGGCACTTGTGGGTTTCCATTCACAACAAGCTCTATCAACATATATCTTGGCTATAGGTGTGGGGGAACGACTACCTCATTAGTGAGATTGAGGTTGATTATTCCATGCAGAAAGTTGAAATGCTTGAGGGAGATTTGGAGGAGGCGTGGGGAGATCAGGGATTTGAGGTCCTCATGCATTAGAAAGAAATCATAGAAAAATGATATACAGAAAGGAATGGATGGTTAGGGATGAAGCGCTCGTCATGTTGATAAAATAGGGAAACTAAAATACAGAATGTTTTCATGAATGCATCAATGAGATGAAAATGCCAATTAAGCCAAATTTTCTTTTAGAAGATGTCACATACTCTGATGATAGGGATGTGTTGGGGAACCTTGCTCAATCCTTCTTCCAAGAGTTTCTTATGGGTCCTAACCCTATGATTCCCATCGGTTACCAAGGAGGAGACACCAGTTTCATTATAGTGATCACAACCATTTTTTCTACCCAAGAAAATGAGGGGATTAGTGCGATTCTAGTGGAAAAATAAATCCATGATGTCATGTTGAACCTGAAACCTGATAGTTCCCCAGGTCTCGATGGTTTCATGGTCACTTTTTACATGGCCTCGTGTGATTTTGTGATGGGGGACATTGTTTTACCCATCCAATATTTATTTCTCATGGGTATCCTTCCATGGGTGGCTTCAAACACCTTCCTTGGGCTTCTTCCAAAAACAAGGAATCCAGCCTTTTTTCACTACCATCTGGTAAGCCTGTGCAACTTCCCATATAAAATCCTGGCCAACGTGATCAACTCTTATTGGACTATGAATCTCCCTCGGTTGATATCTATAGATAATCGTGGTTTTTTAAAAGAAACTCCATCCAAGGAACTATCTCTCTCACCCATGAGATAATCATATACATGATCATCAAGGCCTGCAGCTAAAATGATACCATCAAGTTAGACATGAACAAAGAATATGACTTGGTGGAGTGGAGCGTCATCAAAACTATTCTGGCTGGTATGGGCCTCACCTTCGGGAATAATGGTCTTATTTTAAGTTGTTTCAGCACTTTTTGGATTGTTTTAACCTTCATGGGAAAATATTATGGCTACTGCAAAGCCACCTGAGGGCTCAGACTGATTGATATGATTTCCCCAAGTCTCTTTTCTCTCTCTCCAGACATCCTTTTTTAACACATCAACAAAAGATTCAACAATGGTGAGTATAAAAATAAGAAAGAGAGAAAATCCCATCTCCCACCTTTTGATTTCAGATGGTATCTTCATCTTCATAAATTCTGGGATCAAATCCCTCAAAGGCCTCATGAATTTTCTTGAGTAATATTCCAACTATAGCGACTAGGTGATCAGTAATGACCAGAGAACCTTCTATATTTCTAACACCATAACTTCCAGCAAGATCATGGTGGTCAAATGTCCCTTGAAACGAACATAGAATATTTTCCCATGGACTATCTCGGAGCCCCTATTTATTAGGGTACACTTTACATAAGAGATTTTTATTTTCTTACCTTCCAGATCACGAATTTCATTTTGAACTGGAAAAAAATACATTTTTTTGGAGGAGAACTACGCTAATTAATAATGTGATTCTTACAACCCCAGTATATGTTCTATCTTCCACCATTGTCCTATAGGGGTTATCCACATCATTTAAAAAATCATGGAAAGCTTCATATGGGACTACACATCATAAGGGAAACAGCAATGTGCATTATGAAGGAAGGTTGCACATCTGTCTAGGGAAGGTTGCTTGAATGTCTGCTCCCATGATGAAACGATCCTCTGTATGCATGCAAAACTCACCTGGGAAATCCTTGAACAATGTACATTATGGGGAAAGACCATGTAACACTCACATTTTAACCCCCCACCCCCCCCCCCCAATCAGAGTCTATCCATGGATACCTGCTATGATCAGCTATACACCACCCCCCCTTTCTAGCCATTAATTCCACTTTATGTGGATTGTGGGGAAGGGATATATTTCTTTCCCATACAATAACTCAGGTGGGAAGGTTATTGGGTTCCCATGTTTCCCTACTCCCTTAAAATCATTTCGAGAAGTGAAATTATATTCGGCTTTCACCAAAGCAGTGTTGGACAATAATCAATATAACACCTTCAATGTTATCAATCTCTCCCTAGAGCCTGACTGTTTTATCGTCACTCTGTCCTCCTCAGGTTCCTTCTCCAAACGGGTCTTTTATAGCACATGGTCCCATCAAAATGATCGATACCCTAGAATGAAACCCTAGGGCCCCACTTTCTCCCCTAAAAGTACAACTTCTCTTCTTTGTGTATCTGAAATAGAACAATCATAATAGATGATAACATCAAATAATGTGGAATTCCTTTGGTTTCCCAGTGTCAGTACTGCAGAAATTAAAAAGTTGAAACAGATGATGGACTCTTCTTTTAGGGTGACTAGGAAAGTGTTGTTTGGAGTGACATTGTAGATTTCATGTCCCTTTGTGGGCCTAACATTCTTGAAAGCTATTTCTATGAGTGGTGGTTCCACAAATCTAGATATAGGGGTCCAAGGAGGGAGATACATACCACTATTCTGCACATAGGGTTATTGAGCATTAAAGAATCATGAAACTAGGAAAGCTACAATAGGTACTTCCCATCTTGTGGAACCATCATCATCAAGACCAAACACTTATTGTTGTATGTGTCACACACCTTCACAAACTGGTGGGAAGTGCCATCTCTTGGTTTTCTTTAATGAAATTCCAAATGCAACCCATCTAGAAATTAGTGACATCAAAGGCCACTTTTTCGGATGGTTCCCCCATCTATGGGTCTTAATCATAACTATGATAGTTCCCACTGCATCGGGGTCCTTCATGGTGGGGGCATGGTCTGAGACTATAATGGTTCTGTGATACTCTCTTTCTCCTCCCAACATGGCAGTGTCTCTACCCTTCAAGTGGAGTTCAAGGATCTCTTCCAGGGTATCAATCTGTGCCACAAGTAGAACATCAAGTTCTTCGAAGATGAAACTGTCTTCAAGATTGGGTATAATGATTTTCTGGTCATTATCCCATCTCCTTGGACAATTCAATATAATATAAGATAGTGCAGGGGTATTCTTGATAGAAACACCAAGGTGATACAGACTTGGAGAGTGGGGAACCAAGTCACGGAATACCCTACATCATTTAATATTATTAGACTTGAACCCATGGTCCTCTACAATGTGAAGTCATTCAAACCTGATGGGGTAAATTTGATATGAGGGGATACCCTCAGTCTGCATCTCATCAGGCCTCCATGAGCCCTATCTTCTTATGGCCCCTATGCCTAGTTCCCTTAATAAAAATTTACTCAATTATGTAGAAACATATACAATGGTCCATAGGTGAGATAATCCATATTCAACTAAATTAATCATAATTATAATACATTTTATACATCTCATATATATTTCATATTATCATAACTAGGAAGAAGAAAACACACTAAATTGTAATCTTATATGCTCATTAATGAAAAGAAATTCAAATTTTTATGAATTTCATGAACATAATGGTATGGGAACATGAGAATAACAATTTAAAACCATACCACTCATAAAAACTAAGTCATGGAAAAAGTATTGGCAGTTCATAAAACATGAATAATAAGATAATCCATGAACATAATCCATTAGATAAAAATATTGGCATAATACATGGAATTATTTACATACACATAGGCATAAAAAATAATTTTTATATTAATCAATTATCAAATTAAAGACAACAAAATTGGAAAATGTTCTCTAATAAACTATGTGGACTCATCCTTCTATCATATTATCATCGAACACGGTTTACATCTCATTCCATACCTATCTTACTGAACCGAGTTCAAACCCTATTCCAATCCTATCTACCTCATGTGATTCATATAGTTACCCAATGAAATAGAGGGAGATATAGGTTCCATCCAAGACATAATTGAACCAATATTTATTTTTCCCACAACATCATAAAAATCAATCATATCATATCCCATTAAATAAAATTTTTATATCAAATATTTTGTCATATTAAAACTTATATAAAAGATGTAGGTATCATAATCATTTCATCATGGAATAACTCATGAAAAAACAATGTTTCATAAACATCATTCATCAAAACATAAATAATTTATAGACAATTTATGATTTCAATTGTTATATCGTATAATCATAAAGGAATTGGTAACACCAAAGTACTTCCATTTATATGGAAAAAATTTTGAAAGATCATTTAATATAGGTATTGAGGAAAAAATCTACTACGCATTTATTTTTTTAAAACATAAAAAATTTTGAAAAAATTTCCATTGAATATAACAATGAAAACATATAAATTATTCTTTGAAGAAATTATTTTTCTTATTTTTATAAAATTCAATTCATGTCGTTCATGCTAAAATTAAGAGTCCATTCAAATTTTCTGTAAAAACCAAACTATCATTTCTTTTAAAACAAATAGAATACTCCATTCAAATTTTATTTAATAAGTAAATTATGGGTTAAATTGGATTTTAAAAATAATAAGATAGTAATAAAAATATTTCTTCTAATATTTTTGAAATCCTAGTGTAGGAATAAAACAGATTTCTGATAGAAGGGATAAATATTTATAAATTTTAATAATCAAATTGTTAATAATATTTAGTACCAAATGGTATAAAAATTAACAAATGGCATGAATATATCAGTAAAAATCCATAGTTAACAAAATCCCTCATAATTATTGAGATTTATATCTTGATATTTGAATATTGTAGAATTAGTCATTAACAATCCCGATAAATAATTAGATTATAACATAGAATCTTCACCACATTGGTAATTTTAAATTGTATTACCCATGAAAGAATAACATGAAATGTGACAAAAAATATTGTTGAAATAAATAAATTAGTGATATTAAAAGTAAAATGGGAAACATATAAACCTCTTGAATGAAAATATCTTCATGACGAAACATACTTCCCAGAGAAAAAAATATTTTGGAAAATATATCTTACCTTAAGTCATCAATTCCATCGTAATATTTTTAAACTCATATATAATTAATATAATTTTATAATATATGTATTATAGAACCATATTAATACATATAATGCCATATATTATTTTCTTATGATCATTTATTATCATTTTGTTATCCATTTCTAGTTAAAGTCAGGTTTTAGTTAATAACTACTTGGTTTTGTTGTATATATTTTGTATTGTTATTAATGATCCTATTATATAGATCAAGATTTCATTGTATATATAATTTAAACCATGATGTTAGTATAATATATATTTAGTATATAATTATTTCAATCAACTCATATAATTTAGTGAAAAAAAATTATATAAATCGTTAATGAAGAAAGTAGGACATGCATATGCATGAATAGTGCTTCAATTTTTATATTTGATTGAATGGAATAATATTAAATGATATATATTATAAATATATACCCATATATATTTCATATATATAACATATTTATATTAAATCCATCCTTAATCCATTCTATGTAATTAAATAATGAATCCCATTGCATCGTGAACTGGTTCTCCGCCATACACACAAACTACATTATCATATTTAAAAAAATTGAAAGCATTATGTTATTTTTTATATAATAATTAAAAAACATAATAAATTCATAAATATCAAGTATTTAATATATAATCTATAAATTAATCATTATTCCTAAACTTGAGGGGTTGTAATGGAAAAAATTAACGACATCGGTTTGTGGGGAAGTAGTTTTTCATACACAAGAATGATGATTTCATAACACATTTTATGTTATTTTATGTTGTTATAGGTACTAACAATAACATCATAAAATATTATAATATATATTATATAGTTTTTATTTTAAATTAATTGTAAATAAATAATTTTAGGAGGTGGCGGAAGAGCTAAAATAAAAATTCTAGTTGATGAACGTTACCTATTCTTCAAGTATCCTCCTTAGGATTTCAGGAAAAACCATTCATGGGAAGATTTATTTTTTGAAAATAATAATTATAGAATCATTTTTATGGTATTTGGGAAGTTATTTTTGATTTAATCAGATAAATAAAATAGGTGTTAATGTGTGGGGAAGAGAGGAGAGTAGATGAACTTTTATATTTATAGAGTGTTGAAAACATGTACATTTTTTAAAGAGAGAATTACAGACACTTTTTCTCATGATAGACGGATAAATACTTTAAAATTACATTACCATATAGGTTTAGGGGTCCAAATATTTCAATTCAATGGTTTTTATACAAGTTTATAGGTGATTTTTACCCTAATCTTCATAGTTTTCCACCAAAAAAACTAATTTTTACCTTAACATCGGAAACTAATTATTACCGAATTCAATATAAATATTATTAAAATATTATGTTAACCTAATTATATATTATAAACTTTACTGAATCAAAATGTTGAATTGGTTTGTTCATATTTTTTTCATAGAAGTGGAGAAAATAATTTAAAATTAATCCCATAATTTTTTTGAGAAACTGGGTTTTTAATTATAAAATGATTAATATTTCTCAAAGTATTTATATTCAATTTCAATATTATTATACCTAAAATAAAGAAAGATTTATTAATAGATGAATAATTTTACTAATAAAACATTAAAATAAATTTAAAATATAATTTAACCATACAAATTATTTGAACAAAAAAAAAGGATTTTTCAATTAAAGTTCATTATTATTTATTTTAATCCAAAAAATGAATATTTTAAAGGAATACCCAAAACATCACCCAAAGATGATTTTTGAGGTTCTGAATTCAAAAAAAATGATAATTTTCTGAACTTATCATCTAAAATGTTTGAAAAATTAATTTTATTATTTAATAAAAATTTAAAAAAATTAAAAAAGTAAATTTTTTGAAACATTTTAAGAATATACTAAAAATTATTTACTTTTTTAAATATATATTTTTTATTTAAAACCATTATACATAATATTTAAAACTTAATCATTATTATTTAAATTAATGTTTTTAATGGTTAGGTTATGATGTTCATGTTTAATTAACTTTTCTAATAATAATTTATGGTTTTTAAAAAACAATATTATGTATAATTTAAGCTATTATAGTTTTGAATGTATCAAAATATTAACATTTTTTCATGTAATACAATACATCAAATATAATTAATTTATTCAAAAAAATATTATTTCATAAAAACTCGGGTTGTTAAAATATTTGTCCACATAGAACCTTATAATAAAATTTATTATCGTGTATTATATCACAAGAGAAAAAGCGGAAGAGTCCCTACCATCAACTATATAAAATTTATATCAATCTCTTCCACTATGATCTGAATAAATGAATAAAAATGCTTATAGGCCTCATCCACTATGGGGGGATGAGACTTTCTCCTAACTTTATCTACTACAACATTTCCCTTCTTGAAGGATAAACTACCAAAGTTAAATTTTCATATAGATACTCTATATAATAACTATCCAACTTGGAGAGATCTCTATGATTGAATATGTACACATAAATTGAGTGTTATGAGGAAAAAATTAAAATTTTTTCCTATAGGACTCCATCACCATGTCTTCTAGGTGAATATATATAATTATAAAACCAAGTTTGTCTCGTAATACTTCCCATAGGGTTTCAAATACCTCAAACTATAATCAAATAATAACTTCTTCTATGTCAAAAAAAATCTTGGAACAACTACACTTGTATCAAAAAACACTACAAGCAAAACTCTATCCCCAGGAAGACTCAACACTAGAGCACCGATCATCCTTTTACCTAACTTCTTAAAGTATCTCCAACACTGCTCATCCATTGTTGTGTACACTACCACACCCATTTCAATGAATAATTATCCCTTGTAGTGGAACTCTATAGTTTTAAGCAAAGGATTTTAGATCATCCTATAAAGATGGTACACATAGTGCTTAACTATAACCATCCATGTGTATCTTCTGTGCTTGAATACTAATGCAGAGTAAATAATGATATCATCATATAAGATTACCATGATGTGATCCAAGAATGATGTATTTTATAAGTCTCACTACCACATCGAGGGCTTTTAAAATCTATAGAGGTATCATTATGAAAAGTCAACTGCAACATATTTGGAAAGCCACCATCAATATATACTCTTCTCACACCTGAATCTGATGATTACTCAAACTGATTTCAATAAATGAGATCCACCACACCCAAAGTCCATGTAATCCTCCCATACCATATGGAACCATAATATCGTAACATTTAATCCTCCAAGGTTCATATTATTCCATTTGTAAAATCAGTTGTATCTACGTATGCTTGAGTTGATCACGCTCTTTTATGGATTCCTTCTTACCTATGAAAGAAACTTCGTCCCAAATAACTCATTCACACTACCAAAATTATTGGTAAACATAATGATGTTATAGTAATATATGTATTAGTTCTATATCGAGGTTGGAATTATAGTGGCTCACATCCTACTATGGAATGATTCCACACAAGGATGTCTCCTCTTAAGGTTAGGAAACATACTTGGTGGAAGTATGTGATCATTGATCCTCCTCAATAGAACTGTATAACACAAGGATCAATGTATAAGGGTCCAAATTAGCACCAAATGGTTTTAGATAAGGGATTAATTCATGGATGAATATTGAAACTGTGTTCTAAAACTAAAAATGGGGGAAGATACCACACATGTAATACCTGGTAACACAATTAGAGTTTGTGGTCTATAAGCCCCTATTACATGATTTGATCATTCCCATTGTCTGTAAATTCTCTACAACCATAGATTAATACTATTACATTAAAAATAAATCAACTTCCAGAGTACTATTAAAAATGACTAACCCACCATACCATGACACTATATACATTGGGTGGAACAGAATCACCAACATTTATTTAAATCACATCAGAAGAACATGTTCGGGAGGGGAAGTGTCCCTTTTCCTATCATGCCTGAACACACATCAAATGTCCCAAATTGTGGACTCTTTTGATCTTTTTTGTCACAATAGAGATTTTAGACTACTTCAAAAACCATCAAGAGACTTCCTAACCAAATTAGAATCTTTCACCCCATGCTCGTGTTAGTCCACTACATCCAAAGGGGGTCATAATAACAATTAAACCAATGTGATATCTTTCTGACACTCAGCACATACACTCAACATAGGAGTTTCATCTACTTATTCCACCAGAACCAACTATTTCTCTATAACGAAAACTAGTATCTGGATCAAAAATATGATCAGTGAATTTTTGAATGATGGGAAATATAAACCACTACATTGAGACAATAATCCATATATTGATGGTCTCTCTTGTCACAAAACCACAACATTCTCAAGGTATTTAACTTATAGATTTCCCAAAACCTAAGTGTATTATTTTCATAACCTTTTAGATATATTCCAATCCCAATATGTCATAAATTAACCATATAATCCACTAATTCACTGCTCAATATGAAATAATAATCCTCTATGCCTAGTAGGAGGGAAAAAATATGAATTGGTCCCTGAACTACAGCCTCATCACTCAGCTCGTTATCATTACAAAATTCTTTTTTGATATTTTTTTGATATTCTCATTATGGTGTCTTTATGGTTATGAAGACATTCCATTGCCAAAAAGAAAATCTATGAAGAGGACTCGTGAATTACATGAATGTTTAGTGACTTCATCATTTATGATGCATGCATAATTTGTTCTGTATAATTGATCCCTCAATATACTAAGTTGGGAAAATTTTATTTAGAATCCTACCATATGGATATTTTTCCTATCACACAATTTATGGGATCCCTATCATAAAATATTCACAGAAAAAACTCTTAAACCATTCCCTTATGTTCCTAGACCATAACAAACAAAGTTAAAACTCAAAAGACCTACCCAAAGATATAATCACAAGTGATACAACTCTATCATGACCCGACCAACCGAGGATCTCATAGATAGTGTTAAACTATGTGAGACACCCTAATCATGTAATATCCCATAATATCATATAATTTTTTAAATTATATGGGATTATTTCAAGATCAAGAACTTAGCTGAAACCAATTTTTCTTGCCCAGTGACCCTGGAAAAATTGTTCAATGTTTTTTTTGTTTATTTGAAATAGATAATTTATAGAGTTTTTGAAATTTATAAACAGTTGTTGAGATTAAAAATATGAGGGCACAAATGTGTCTGGAAGGGATATATAACCTAAGAAAGTAATTAAACATTACTATCATGGTTAAAAAGAAAAAAATATAGTTTTTTGAAATTTTTAGGGATTTTAGTAAAATATTTTCTTGAGGAAAAATAAAATAAAAATTAAATATTATATCATTTTTATTTTTAAAACCTTTACTACGTAATGAAATTGAAACTAGAGGATAACTGAAAAACTATTTCATTTATAAAAAATCCTAATCACACTACAACACAACATTAGAGAAACACTGAAATGTGTTTTCAACATTTAATGGATTGACAATTGACCAATCATTGACACATTGGATAATTTATCTGAACCACTTGAGATTGGGTTTTGGTGAGCGACGATCGACGAACGTCCACCAATGATGAATTTGGGAGCACCGAATGCAATGATGCAATCCTCACCAACGAATGATTCAACTTCAACATAGGTGTTTTTTCTTGATGAAATAGTTCCCCGTTAATTATTTCTAAACAACGAAAGAAGATCAACCCACTAAAAAGTTGATATGTGGGTTGTTTGTTATTTTAGGGTGGATTTGTTTATATCAGGATCGTATGGATAGAAACTTAGTGTGATTCATCACTATTTTATTCTATCACATAGGAACCATGCCAACACGAACAAGTCTGGATCCCTCCGTTGTGGGTGTTCTTGTGTTCTTCATGGATGAAGCCCTATATTGATGACATGTCTACTTTGAAAACATTTCATGGAAAGAGACAACCCAAGGACCCTGATAGTGATTGCGGAGTAGAGAATAGACCACCATAGAAAATATGGTGGTCGGTGAAAGGACCCTCTACTATGCCGGCACGTGGTGGTGGAAGTCCCCACGTCATTGGCCATGGGTTGGTGTACGTGGGCCACTGATAATAGTCAGTGGTGGGGTCTCCAACAGACCCAACATCAAGTCGTTTCACTTACCTAGAGGGTCATGGTCTAGTGAGACTGCATAAGCAGGTCCCCATGGAAAACTGTCGAGAAGTCCCACTTCGAACTATGGGGTGGTCACGCGGTGAACATGTCACGTTGACCTGGAGCAGATGCAACAACATTCACTATGTCCATGCTTGGAATGTAGGAACATTCATAGTGGGATATGTGGGAGAAGGTAGGACACACCCACGACCTAGTCAATTCAGGCCAGACATAGCTGCTCTATGTCGGGCCCAATGGACCGGCTCTGGTAGGTGTACCTCGAGTTAGGTCGGTAGACCTCAGGTCAGTTCGAATTGGGTTAGTCCATTCGGGTTACACCGGACCCAGACCCCACCAGCCCCTTTTTAGTAAAACATCAATAACATCCAAACCATGCATCCAATTGATGAGATATTTCTAGAATTAGGACCCACCCAATGAGATATCCATATTGACATACTTCATGTGAGTTTTCATGTAAGGTGGTAAATGAATGATGGAATGATTATTAGATTATCCTATAATCATGTGTGTTGCAAATTGTAGGTGATAAGAGTTCAGTGGCCCGGTAAATGAGAATTACTAAAGAGGACCTCATTGGCATGGTAGTCGAGTAGTAACCTAGCATACCATTATGGTCTGGTAGATGATCAGTAGGTGATAGGACATCAGTGTCTTGATAGATGAGTATTAACTGGGTTCAACTCAATGGCCTTGAAAATGTGTAGTAGATGAGTATACCTCAGTGGATTTATAGAAGAGCAATAGCTGAGTGCACCTCAGTGGCCCAATAGACTAGTGGTAGTCGAGAAGATCTTAGTGGACCATTATCCGAGTGGACCTCAGTGGCCTGGTAGATGAGAAGACCCCAGTTATTAATCAGGGATGATCCCCTCATTAGTAAAAGATGACCTAACATTACGACTAATAATCACACTTTCTATACTATTGGTTATACCTATGTGAGATGATAATTTATTAGTGTTTACTTTTCTTTTTTGGTCTTTCATTCTATTTTGGGGTCCCTAGTGAGTATTGTGTTACTCTCCACTACATGGGATTCTCCCGCACATGTCGTGTCTTATGAAAAAAACTGATGGATTGAGAGACTTTTGTGGTCACAAACTAGGTGGTGCCTTGTGAGATTAGATAGCAAGGCATAATCCTACAACATCTAGAAGATACTCTACACCATCCCTTTAGATAGGGTTTTCTACGGATGAATTAATAGAGGAATTTTACTCACTTTTTTATAGCTTTTGCTGGTTTGGTATTTGGGCCCATTTTATATATATTTTGAACCTCTACTCTCAGTGGTTGTTTTATTGGTATGCATGTTTTCCCTTTCATAATTGTTGGTTGGGGTTGGGAGTGTGTGCGTATAGGTACTCATAAAATACATCCCACTTGCAATATAATGCCTTTGGCGCTAGTCACCAGCCCATGGCCTTTGGGAGGCAGGCTTTGGGTAGTCACGGAATAGGATTTGGGGGACTGGTCCTGAAAAATTTTCATCAGAGGAGGTTGGTCATACAATAAAGTGAAAGATTATATAGTTTTGTTTAGGGGAAAGATTATTAAATGTTTTGAGTTCTATATTCAAACTTAGGCAGTCCAGTTTCGGTTTTACCGCAGACATATCCATACATCGGGACCCTGAATATTACTTATAGACACGGACATGAAACCACTAGTTTCTTAAATCATATAGGATTTTGAGAGTTTTAACATGTAATTATTGTGTTACCTCACTAGGTATAACCAATTTTCCATTGTTCGTCATGATCAGTTTCAGGATACTGCCACACATATAGACAGTGAGGGTTCCAATGTGTGACCACGATGATGGTACGCCCTACTATGAGGTATCAATACAGGGACCAGTACGAGAGATGGCCCCACAATGAGTTGTACCGGCATTTCCATCACCTGTTGGTCAGTAGTTTCTAATGGCGTTGCCGATAGAGGATGCATGTATGATCAGTTCCTTAAAGAGTTCCATACGAAGAGACCTCCCAGGTTCGTGGATGAGAATTACCCCTAGGTGGAATAATATTGGCTCAAGGAGGTAACATGAGTCTTTCGTCTAGTGAGGATGCCTCTCTAATAGATGGCGATCTTAGCTGCAATCCCTTTTCAGGGAATGGTGGGAATATGGTTGAGCTTGATGATCCAGACACAAGACAGGGTGACCCTCATCTATATATACTTTGAGTGCCTCTTTAGAGAGTATTTATTTCTATAAATATTGTCTTCAGTGCAAAAACATGATATATTTCACCTATAGCTTGGTGGCATGAAAGTAGCAAAGTACTCCACAAGAATAATTGATCTCTATTGATACTCCACTAATATGGTGTGAGACGCATTTTCTAGGGATTGATCTTTTGAGTAGGGAAAAATCCAAGAGATTAGGATATTCGTGGTATCTCTTAGCATCCCCACACGGGATGGGGTTATTGAGTGATCCCAATCCATGGAGTGATTTCTGGCGGAGCAGGATCTAGGAGCTGAAGATACCATTAGACCCTAGGCTATAGAGTCTTCAATTGTAGGTATCATGCAGTGGAAATGGGGGGGGGGGGGTAGTTGGCTAGGAATTTTACAGGATGAACCTAGGATGTATGATTGGTAGTAAAACACCCCAATTGTGGAGGGAGTCTTCAAAAAGGTTGATTGTGCTACTCATGCATCAGGAAAGGGTACATGGAACATGATTTCCCGACTCATTGTGTAGACATCCAACAGATGGTTGAGGGACCACCAAGGAGGAGGTATAGGTTCAAGCGGGTGATCCCTTGGGTAGCGAACATAGTACGAGAACAGGCAGAGAATCATGCAGTTAGCGGAGGTTCGATGTGATACCGCCACCACACCCAAGTTGTCCACCATAGGCTCCTGGAGTAGGTGGACAATGACAAGGCCAGCTATAGGAGATAGAGGTCTATGACTAAAGTTCTCTAGAGAGGATTAGATTAATTATCATTGTCTTATCCACCTTATATTCAGTTATTATAAACACAGGTTCCACCCACCCTTTCCTTACCATATACCTTGTTCAGAGCTTGAGGATTTTAGTAGATCCATTGGGTAAATCCTTATGATTAGAGACACCTACATGAAGGGATCTAATGATTCCATGCTGCGGTATGTTGTGTGAGATTACTCTGGGAGGTAAGATCATCAATTGGGATCTCCTAGTAGTGGCGTAGAGGACTTAGGACGTAATTTTATTTATTGAATGGTTATCCACAGTTCATGCTATGATCGAATGCTTTAGAAACAGAGTATGGTTTTCCAATAGAGATGGAACGAGGTTTTCCTTTACTAACAAGAAGGGATCACTTGAAGTGTGCGATGGACTTTCTTAGAGGAGGGTGTAGCTGATCACTTGCTAGGTGGATAGCATCACCCTCGGTGTAGTGGATGAGAAAATTCATTACCTTCCTGTAGAGGTGGATGAGTATAATTACATTGTTCCTAAAGATATAATAGGATTACCTTCTAAAAAATAGGTAGATTTTTGCATGGATCTATACCCAAGGACAACATTGATATTCTAACCATCATATTGGATGGCCCCCATGGGCTTCCTCATTTGAGGGTGATGATCAAATATTTGCAAGAGAAGGGCTTCATAAGGCCCAGTGTTTCACCGTGAAAGGCCCCAATATTATTTTACAAGAATAAAGATGGAATATTTATGTTCTGTGTGGACTTGATGTGCCTAAATCAGGTGAACATTAATTACAAGTATCCCCTAGCGAGGATGGATGATATCCTAGTGTACTAAGCGTCCAAGGTGGATCACGCTACACAACTGGAGATGGTCCTAGATACACTATGAGAGAACCAATGTTATGAGAAGCTCTCAAAATCTCAATTCTATATTTGGAAAGTCCAGTTTCTAGGAAACTTCATTTTAGATGATGGAGTTGTAGTGTATTCAACAACGATAGAGGTAGTACTTGCTTAGGAGCCACCCAAGAGCATGATTAAAGTAAAATGTTTATTTCTTCTGGCTGGGTACTACCAGTGGTTTGTGAATGACCTTTTTAGGATAGAATCAGCATTATCAACATTGAAATGGAAGGCACAACCCTTCATGTGGTTGGAGAGACGATAACATAGTTTTTAGGTGCTGAGGCATAGAATAACGAGTTCCCCTATCTTGAGACTACATGAAGAGGGAGTTGGGTATATAGTGTTCTGCGACACATCAAGGACCGGAGTGGGTTGTGTCCAGATGTAGGGGAATGTAATTATCACCTATATTTCCCTATAGTTGAGGCAGCACAAGTAGAACCACACGTCCCATGACCTATTGCTAGCATCGTCAATCTTTTCCTTGAAAATGTGGCAGTACTACATTATGGGTGAATGGTTTACCATCTACTCTGATAAAAAAAGACCCATGTATATCCTCTTATATAA
Organism: Viscum album; assembly: GCA_963277665.1. NCBI lineage: Eukaryota > Viridiplantae > Streptophyta > Magnoliopsida > Santalales > Viscaceae > Viscum > Viscum album. Next base: position 452,806,170 of record OY728145.1, read on the forward strand.
TGATTTAAACATGAGTCATATCTAGTGGATATTGTTCCTCCATGACTGTGACTTATAGTGAATCTATACTCCTAGGAACCGTGAATATGGTGGATGACATACTCAATAGGAGATCTGGTTTGCAGTTGCAAAGGGAGGTGTTAGTGTAGTTATCTGTGATGTAGATATCCATTGAAAATTTTTATGGAGGAACTTATATCCAGTTGATGTATGTCACTTCCCCACTCTTATAGTGAGTTTATGAGTCACAACATTTCTAGGTTGACTGTGAGGCCCGATGTGCTCAGTTATCCTCGTGAAAATATCCTGATAGATTTTCGACATGTAGAGAGAACTCATTCATGTTTAAATGGTGCACCATTGTAGGAGTGGAGTCATTTGAGGTGGTTTTGATGGAGTTCCACGCATAAACATTGGTGATTCAAATAGGTTTTACAAAGATGTACCATGTCCTCCGATGACAGCATAGGTGGACAGGGATGACGAAGGCATTTAAGTAATTCATTTCTCGGTGCCTCACTTGTCACCAAGTGAAGGATGAGAATAAAGTTTCAGTAGGATTGTCTCAGCTAATTAATATGAAATAGTTGAAGTGGGATGTTTTCTTGATAGACATCATTACTAGTTTACCCTAAACAACAAAGGGGAATGATTCCATCAGGATGTTTGTTGACCGACTCACCAAGTCGGCTAACTTCAAACCCATTCAGAAGTAGGGTTCAATAGAGAACTTGGGAATCCTTTATATACAAGAGATAGTTTCACGCCATGGAGTACCACTGACAATATTCTTAGATTAAGACACATTATTTAAATCCTATTTGTAGATGGGATTGTTGGAGGCATTTGGGACTCATCTCCACTTGAGAACAACTTTCCACCCCCAGAGAGATGGCCAGATGGAGATGAATATCTAGGTTTTAGAGGACATACATCATAATTGAATGATGGAATTCATTTTTAGTTGAGAGGATCACCAAACACTAGAGGATTTCACGTACATCAACAGCTACCACATGACCATTTATATGGCGTCATTCGAGGTGATGTATGGACAACCATGTAGATAACAGTTACACTGGACAGACTCAAGGGAGTTAGTGATCATGGGTCCAGAGTTGGTACGGGGTACCACCAAGAAGGTGTAGGTAATACAAGATTAGATGAGGACTGCATATATTAGAGATAAATTTTATGCTGACAGGATATGGGAGACCTCGGAGTTTAAGGAGGTATACCATGTGTTCCTCCAGGTCTAACCCAGACCGGGATTGCAGAGATTTGGCTGGGGAGGCATGTTGTCTTTGAGATTTATCATCCCTTTCCAGATTCTGAGAATATTTGGGGTGGTGGTTTACCACCAAGATCTTTACCCACATATGAAATTGTTACATAATGTATTCCATATATCATAACTGATTAGTTACAATCATGATCCATCACACATCATTGACTGAGGTGAGTTGGACATTCATGATGCGGTGACATTTGCGGAGTTCCCAATGGAGATTGAGAATCTATGAGAGTGGTTTATTCATGTAAGATTGATTCTTCTTGTGTCCATCCAGTGATATAATTAGAATCTCCAAAAGAGAACATGGTAGTTTGGGGTTTTGACCCGAGCATAGTACCCCCATTTGTTTTTAGCCCTAGTTTTGGATTCCCAGTTCATGAATCCCTATAGGTGGGGGTAATGTAATGTCCCAAAATTTCATGTATTTTTCAAAAACAATTATATGGGATTCTATCAAGACTAGGATCTTAGTTGTCACTTGATTATGAGGTCCGGTGACCCTATAAAAGTTGTTCGAACATTTGATTATGATTATTTAAAATAGCACATGGGCTTCATTTTAGCAAAATTTTAGACAGCTGAAAGGATTAAAAATTAAAGGAAACCATTGCATTTGGAATGATGATATTCCATAAGAAAGGACTTAACCTCAATTCAAAATGTTTAGGGGAAAAAGTTAGTTTTTAGACATTTTATGAAATTTTATTAAAATAATTTCAAACAGAATAATTAAATAATCATCAAAGTTTATTTTATTTTGAATTTTAATTCGTTGCAATGAAATTGCATTGATACCCGAGCATAACTGAAACAACGTTTCATTACTGAAATATAATATTAATACTGTAACACAACGTAACTAAATTGTTGAAACACATTTTCTATTATTAATGTATTGACCGTAGACCAATAATTAGCACATTGGAGTATTTCTATGAAACCGTTGAGATTTGGAATTGGAGAGCAATTATTGAGGAATAGTCACCAATGACAGATTGTGGAGTGAAGAACATAATGGTGATATCCCCACCAATGAACAATCTAACATCTAGGTTTGGGTTTGTTCTTGATGAAATTGTTTCCCAATTCATTCTTTCTGAACAATGAATGTGGATTAACATAAAATCAGGTTGATCCATAGGTCGTCTATTCTTATTGGGTGGAATTTTTTTTCAGGATCAAAGGGATAGAAACTCAGTGTTTATCATCCCCCATTTATTATAACGTAGAGGAATTGGGCAGGAATGAACAAGACTGGATCCCTCTATTGTGGGTGTGCTTGTGTTCTTCGTGAATGAACACCCATATCAATAACAAGGCTACTTTGAAACCATAGCAGGGACAATGAGGACCATAGGACCCTGAAATTTCATGCGGATCAAGGAATGAACATCATGAGAATGTACAAGGGTCTGTGAAAGCACCCACTTTCACCTCAGTGCTAGTGGCGGATGTGTGCGGAAGGCGGCATGCACCGGCATCGCGCTGCAGTGGTAGTGGTCCCCTAAGAATAGGTCGTTGGGCAGTTGACGAGGGCCTCCAGCCACATTCGGCGACGTGGTCATTGGATGACGTGACATCGAGGCGTGTCATGCAGATAGAGGGATGTGGTTCTAGAGGGACCATATTAGGATGCCCCAAAGCCACCCGTAGTGCAGTCATGAAGCAAACCCACCGTGTTGACCGTGAGTGGATACTGCGACCACCTCCTCGTCTGAGTGGGGTTAGTCGGCCCACTCACAGCGGGCTGGGTGGGAGAAGGCGGGTCGGATCCGCTACACAACTGGTCGAGGACAGACCCATCTAATCTAGGCTAGGCCTAGGGGACCAGGTCAGATCTGGGTCAGTCTAATCTAGTAAGACCAGAGCTGAACCCCATTACACCCATTTTAATAAAATGACTATGACAACCAATCATTATTTCTGATTGATAAGTCATTTGTGGGGTTAGGACCATCACGATGAGATGGTGCTATTGATATAATCCTAGAGAGATTTCAGGGATGTTGGGATATGACTAAAAGCTTGAGGATTAAATTCTAATTAAATCAAGTGCACTGCGAACAATAGCCGAGTAGACCTAAGTGGCCCAACATACGAGCAGTATCATTGTAGTCCTCAAGGGCCTGACCGAAGAGCAGTAGCACATCAAGCCTCTATGGCCAGGCAGACAAAAAGTAGCTAAGTGGACCTCAGTGGCCTGATAGATGAGTAGTAGTAGAAAAGACCTTAGTGCCCCAGCATGCGAGTAGTAGCCGAGCAGACCTCAGTGGTCCGGAAGACGAGAAGTAACCGACGAGACCTTAGTGGCCTGTAAGACCAGTGGTAGCCGACCAGTCCTTAGTGGCCTAGTAGTCGAGTGGACTTCAGTTTCCTAATAGAAAATTTGAACTCAGTGACTCGTTGGGTTTGAGTCCCTCAACAATACAAGTTAATCCATCCTTTCAACTAATAATACTTATTTCTATACTAGAGGTTATAATTGTGTGAGCTGACAATTTATTACCGAATCCTTTTCCTTTGTGGTCATTCCTTGTGGTCAGGGGTCTCGACTGAGTATTATGTTACTCACCACATCACATGTTCGCCTACATGTGACGTGTCTTGTGCATACGACTAATGCATTGATAATGACCATGGTGGTCCAGGACTCGGTGGATCCCAGGGAGATTGGAAAGGTGTGGCATACTCCTATGGCTTATGGCAGCCACTCTTCACCAACCCTTTAGGTAGGGTTTTATATTAATGTATTATCTTATACTTTGTACTCACTTCTTTACAGCTTTTATTGTGATTGGTTTTTATTCTGGCACATTTTACTTACAGCTTGTACCTCTACTCTCAATGGTCATTTTAGTGGAATGTATGTTTTCCTTTTCTGCATTGCTTGGCTGGGTTTGTGAGTGTTCATGTGTAAATGTAATCATAAAATTCCTTGAACTTACAAGATAATGCCTTTGGTGCTAGTCACTAGCCCATGTCCTTTGGGAGGCGGGCTTCTATAAGTCGGGGCACTGGCCCTGGGGGATAGGTTGCAACAAATAAGGACTCCAATAGGATAGGATTTTGATCTAATCTCCAAGCTGGAAATAATGATATGGGATTCATTAAAAATGTATTAGTACATATGCATACATCGATCTCCATGAAATAGTGTAAAGATATAAAACAAGAATGAACATATAAATTTTATACATGAATTAAACAACCACTACGTAAACATTAAAAGTGACATAATAATAAAAGTGTATACAAGATAAAAATACCTGAAAAAATATGAATGTGTACGCAAACTACCAATTACTATAAATGGTAATAACTTGAGAGATCATAGCTCAAAGTCTCCAAGATCGACCAGTAAACAGTGTTTGTGCCAAGACCTAATGTGTTCCACTAAAACCATCTCATCCAATATAACTGTAATATTTTCTATATTCTATATAATATAAAACATGTGTTTATAAATACCATTTAGTTTTGAGTATATATATACCCAGTAGCCACCCTATTAGCACCAAACATAGAGCCTCATGTAGTGATTAGTCATCTCAACAACAAGTTAGCATGTCAATCAGCACATGATATACACAATAATAACTCAAAAATGATCCAATGAAAACCATGTGAAGTGAGAAAGGGTATCTACATTTATATAACCCAACTGAGAACAATGAGTCATCCTATAGATCCAAAGTTTCATTTACAGTACCCAAAAAAACATGAAACTCTATAAAAAACATTTTTGCGGGACCGCACCTCAGAACAGTGCTCCACGATTTATGGAGAAAATGATCATGTGGAACCCACATAACCACTTAATGTAGAGTTCGGATGGGTCCAAACTTAACCAATATATTTCCAACATGATGGATCAATAACTCATGTCCATGCATCTCATATAAAATCTTAAGAATCAGAGTGTAGGGGGGAACTCCTAGATATTGCATTCTAGAGATGAGGAAGCAATAACTCCCATGCATCAACAACTCCCTATCAGAGCTAGATTAAGGGAGATAACTAATATGTAGATACAATTCCATAACCTATCAGGGTATATTTAAGTCTATATGTGTATGAAAAATGAAGGGGACCCATGCCCTAGAGGGCGATAGGGGAGTATCAACCTTATTAACCCTCATATGATCATGTACAAGGCTTTTCACTCTATATGAATCATTGAAGGAAGTGTCTTAGTAGAATAACCTACGGTTGTATCTATATTAATTAACAACAGTCACCATCACATTCTATATGAAAGACTACTCATGATATTTTTCTTTTCGACGAAAATAGGTGCCCCGATAGATGACATACATGAGGTATAATTCTCTTAGGGGATTACATGACACATACTATTATGTTACAAGATGTGTCAAAAAATTAAAAACACTAGAAATGTCTCATAATTATTTTCATCATGTAATGGTAAATTACCCAATGTGTACAAAGGGTCACATGGTGTGTGACATCTCTTAGACACCAAGCATTTCCCATTAGTGCATCTGGTTTATCTAGACTTCTAAATATATATGTCATGTATATGGAGTATATGATGCATCATATTATCCAAGGGTATATTTGTGTCATCTAAAATTGTTCCAATGTTCTATATATTTACCTATGCACTATGGTATTTAATCATTCACTACAATACAATTGTATCATCTTACATGGGGTGCATCCCATTTAAATGGAACGAGGCACGTGCCTAGATAGATAGAATCTTCCTCTAGTACATTAGTTGTTTATCCTTCTTATGAAATACTCAACCTTGTTCCCATGTACAACTACATAATATCTAATCCAATAATATGACATGGAGGTCCATAAACCCAATATTACCCCACTATAATAAACACGTGGTTTATTCTCTAAAACACACAATGGGTGATTGGGATTTCTAAATTGAGAATAGATAAGATCCTCCTCCAACCCCCATTTTCCCTTGTTTAGGAATATATTGACCCAAATGGACATTATAACACATGAATTTGATGTAAAAACTTTAAAAACACATATGTGGGGATCAATAAAATAAAATCAAAAATCAGTCTTTCTCATAGAGAAAACGATGAATATTTGTGTCCAAAACTACATTTTGAAGGCCCCAAACCTCAATTGAGTCCTAACTTCCCTCAAGGATAATGTCTATAGGAACCTCCCATACAAATTTTGATCTATATTAAATAGAGAAATACTCTCCCTTCTTCATATTCAATAGATATAAAATTGGATAGGATGGTTATATAGTTCATTATTTTATTTAATTAAATTCCCCAACTTATTTATCTCACCAACATATAATCACCATCCATTAAAGGCTGATATCAACCAACTTTATATCACTCCAGGAGTAAAATATTTGTTATAGAATCAATCAATGACTCAGATTTCCCATTTGAGGTCCCAAATTATAGAAAACAAATTTTAACTAAAATGATGTGTTTTGTGATATATACTTTATTTATTTTATAATATATTCATTATTTGTTGTGTGACACATAAAAATAGTGTTTATTTCACCGAAATTTCCAAAAATATATGGAATATATCCAAAGGACTTGGTGAGAGAAAATCGAGTTAAACAATTTACTGGATTATTCACACATAGTCACTAGGAGTCATATTTCCATAAATATGACTTCAAAACAACATGGTGGTGGGGTAGTGGAAATAAAAAATTATGAATGTGAAATAAATAATAGATATGGAATATGGGACATGTATCTATAGTGTATGACCATAAAAACTAAATGTGGGGGGAGTATTCAAGAATCTCTAACATTTGTATGAATAACTCGAATGATAAGTACGAATAATTTGATAATTTCTCAAAAGAATAAATAAATTTATTTTGGTTTATTGATAATATAAATCATATCCTAAACATTATTCTCCAAATACATCTATTTAGGTGGTGGTTCTTCGGTGGGGGTCTTGACTAGATAAAAGGAGTACCCACATAGATCATAATTTAGTGGATATTGGCCGCATGATAGGATGATGGGGATGGTGTATCTATAATATGGAATAATAAATAAATAGTGGAGTCTTATCCAATATTTTCAGGTATATAATAGTCACTCTATTATTTTTACATTATAAAATATTATATGTATTTCTACCATAGAATAAGAATAATATTTAATTATTATAAATAATTTTTTGTCGTATTATAATGTGAATGAGTGATTTCATCAAACTAATTTAGTGTGTTCTGAAAGTTCTATGAGTGATAAATAAAATTATATTTGTTTAATTAAGGCTATGTTCCCTTATAATATACTGAACATGTGTTTTGTTATTTCTATTTCATCTAAATGTTTTCCAAAAGTGATCATCCCAAAAGGATTCTAAATTATTTTCAATGAAAAAGTATGTGGTAGCATAGCATTGGATAGGTACATGACTCATGGGTTTTTCATTTTTTTCAATTATCTATACAAGTATTATATTGGATAATTCGATGGTCTCAAATAGAAAGTTTAACAATTAAATGTTTTGATATTGGATAATTCAGATTCATTGTTATCTATATGAAAAATGCTAACGAGCTTTTTTTTATTTGGAGAAATCCAATATAAATGGGAAAATGGCATTGGAAATAATTGGAAGAAAAGAACTATGTGTACTATAAAATTACATATCCAATAACATGGAATGGAACATATAGTAACATAAAAAACTAAAAATTTGATGGTTATGTTTGGAATATATATGAGAATTCATCTATGTTAAACAATGTAATCTTAATACATTGACTATCAGAAATGTATATTTTAGATGGAAATTATATGGCACATCATTTCAATGACATAAACATGATTTTGATTCATATGGAATCTATGATGTTGGATTTATTTGATTCCATGTGGGCTATAATACTTATTATATAACTTTTGAAATCATTACATGTATTGGATAACACTGTATTTAATTCTTGTGTAAACAATTTTTTCCTGTTTGATGAAATAATATATCTTGGTCTCATTATAGAGATACAAAAAATTAAATTCCATGAATCTACAAGTTAATAATTTAGTGTTTATGATAGAAACATTTATAGTAGAACGGAAAACCAATGTATGAATTATGGATGTGAAAAGAGAGAAAATAATCAAGGGTAATTAATAGTACTGAGGTTACCTAAGAAAAATATACATAGATATATCATCATTTTAAATGAGAAAATGATTTACACAACAATTCACACACAAAAAAGTATAAAGGTTTAATGTATTTAAATACAACATATATAATAAATGTATTTCATAAAATATCATCAACATCTCGTATTGAGTTCTTCTTCCATTATAACCATATTAGTCATATCATTTGTAAAATATTTCATTATAACCAGGTAACCAAAAACAAATAATGGATGACATAAGAATCCTTGTATGGGTAAACATGGGATATATAAATCAATTATTATACAAAATAATATGATACCCATAATAGTATGATTTATTGTTCATAATTTTTGAGTTTTATACTTAATTATTCATATATCAAAAATGTGAATATATCATACAAACGTAACTCATATATAAACATTCTTTATATGTGATTTTGGTATTTGGAATAATAAATTTAGATTCATTATATTTTTATATTAGAAACATATTTAATATTATCTGAAAATATACCATTCATTTATAATTTGTTACCAATTTATTAACAAGTCTTTATTAAATTCAATATTTGAGGTGTCAACTGTTTTATTTCTGATGCATGTTTTGGTTTTCTGTTTATTATCCTTGAACTATGGTCATTGATTCATCATATAAATAATATTATCAATGTTATATATATATTATATAATAATTACATATACCTTTATTAAAATTATATAATTTTGTGATGAAAAATAAATTACATCACTTTCTGAAGATGGTATTTCATACATATGCTCATTTAAGGATTCTTTTTCTAATAAAATGGATTGTTGAAAATGTAAATAACAATATATATTTCATTGTGTTATAATAAATATAATATTTATTGATTGAATTTATCTGTGTGACCATCCACTAATGGAATATACGAAAATTGAATCACAATACTTCGTGGAGGTGGTAGTCCACATGAACACATAGACATCATTTTCATTTCACATAGAATGTAAAGGGGTAGAAAATTGTTGTAAAAGTTACATAATAAAATATAAATATTGTAAATATAATATTTTTAGTAGGTAAAAATTGTCATCGATTACTTGGAGGTGGTCTAAGATGAAATAAACATAAAATAATTTTGTGATGACAATTACCTCTTATTTGAGAAGCCTCATTTGGATATCTTATTAAGGACCCTTCGGTTGGTATTTTAAGAAACAAATAACCTATATAACATGTATATAATGGTTTATAAGTGATAATTGAAACTTTTTGTTGATATACTGTCTGATGAATGTGTGAAAAATATATTAGTGGATGTTCCCCATTATAATTTAGTAGAGTCACACTCTTGTAAATACATAAAACATTAAATTATAATAAAGTCATACTCAAGTGAAATTGAATCAATGGAAACCAATATTCAATGATAATATAATTCATGAACTATATATCTTAAAATAATATTTTTTATACATGATTATGTGATATTTATACATTTTCATTTTTATTTAACCCATGCATTAATAGATTTCAACATTAACTATGGTGATTTTTTACGGTGTTTATTAATAATTATAAACATAAACAAAAGTGGGAACCTTAAATAAATTAAATAATTATTAATAATATATATGTTTTTTAAAATTTAATTTATAAAATTGTTTTAAATTACATTTAATCTAATATTGAAAAAATCCAAAGTAAATTGTTTTACAAAATTCATTTTTAAGATTAAAAAATATTAAATGCATATCATAATTAAGTAAAACCCATATGATGACTGTAAAATTATCTGATTGAATGTGTTATAATATAAACTCATTAAAATAATTCATCAATAGGGATCGATTTAACTTATTAAGATAAAAACACATTATGAACAAAAAATATGTTTTCCATAAAACAACTCATTCTTAACTTTATGTGATTTTATTTTAAATTATAATCAATTGATAAATAATTAATTAATTTTAAAAATGTCTAAAAATAATTTTTTTTATAAACTTTAAAACTGAATTTTTTACTAAAACATATATGAAAAAAATTCTAATGAAAATTTAATTCTAGTATATTCCTGTTGAAAAAATCATATTCCTATGTGTATTAGAAATTATTTTTAAAAATTAATATTATATTTTCATACCTTATAATTTTATTCATTTTTATTGTGTAATGATTATATATCATATTTCATAGTATCATGAGTCATAAGATATCAATCACACTGAATTCATCAATCATAAAATTTATTCTAAAATCTAGGGGTTTTAAAAGGGCTCAAACTCATATGTCTGAATTGAATAGATAAGATTACATTGAGGAAACCATACAAATACTTGTGGTCAATGTCAAAACAGTTTTATTCTTGCACATATATTAAAAATACCATAGTTAGAGATTAAATCAATGTATTTATGAAATTATCATGATTACTAGAATCTTGTTTCTTTTGTAATTATTCTTTATTATAGTAAATATATTATAGGAGGAGAATACAGAAATATACCTTTGGATGATTTGGAAAGGTGTGTCATGAAAATAATAAAAGTATAGATTTTTATAAATGGTGATATGAATGTATTAATAAGGATAAAATTATTTTATTGGGATATAATTAGTTATTTGTATATTGGGGTTTATTAAAAACACAATCTCTATTAGTCTATTGGTTGATGCAGGTTTTTGTTTCTAGATTTTTGAAGAATAATAGTTTATAACAAATATTTCAATGGAGGTGGATAATGATTGAAACATTTAACATTGTATCATATTAATAGTTTTGAAGATAACAAACCCCCAAATATTTTAATAAATAATATATATATATATATATATCACAAGGGAACATATCTTTGAATGGGATAAATGATCTTGACATAATGGTAATATTGAAACATGAATGTATATAGTACAAAAAATGTGAAGATTATTTTCAAGGGAATTTTAGATTTTCTATTTCATTATATATGCTTAAATTGTTTGATGATGATATATAGAAGGTGTGGGTGATCGTCTAAAAAAATTATGTATTAAAATTAATTGATTGATGGAAAAACATGGTGAAATGAGAGGGTTCATTAAATAATAAGATCTTAAGATACAATAATAGTAGGGATGATTGAAGAAAAATGTTATTGATGATCTATAAGAAGAAATTATTTTTTATTAAAGATGGTTCCTTGACCTCTAGAACAAAATCAATTGTTGGGGTAGATAAGAAAAACATAATGTGCGAGATCCGGATGTATGATAATTCATTCATGTATTCATATTATTATTTTGGTAATATAAGTGAATTTAGTGGCATAAAATATAAACAAAATTCCTTCCAAACCACTTGGGAAATGGATTATAAATTATTTTTTGGATGGGAATGATGGTTGACGTATTCCACCATGATGCCTTTTGGAATATTTACTACCTTCATGATGATTCCATTCTGATGGATAAATTATAATAAAATATTCATGAATGATTATTTATGTATTATTTTAAAGGATACATTGGATTTTGACTTTGACATAATAACCTCTTTATGTTAATAATTATATAAATAAATTTCTTCAATGAATGCCAGTTACTTTATGATTGGAACCAGGTTGAAATGATAAAGGAGATTAAATAATATTAAAATGATTTTATTTATGTAAGTGGATGTCAATATTGATTGGGTTATTCATCAATAACTCATTTTCCAAAAGGAACAAATGGTGAAAAACGTAATGTTTTGGATGGATATAAGTTCACAATGTTCTAAAAAATTGTAGATTTACCAAAATGATTAGGGACTATCTAAGAAAATGGATGTTTTCTAGAAGAAGTTCCAAAATTAGCACAACCTAAAAATTTGATTTAATCTAATAGGGTTATAATATAATTTCAATGGTTTGGGTGTAAAATACATTATAAAAATATTATGGATAGTTGGGAACCTAAATGAGATAAGGTGGATAAAACCCCTGAAAATAAAAATTAGTTGAAGTTGGTGTTGAATATGAATAACAACACCTCTAATTATTTTATAATATAGAATCATTTGTATCATAAATATAGATTTATGTTTTTGTGGAAAAAATTTCTATACCAGTTGAATAATTAAAAAATTGAAATTTCTAGTATTGGGATTGGTTAGTTATTAAAGGTTAACAATAGAAGGGATGAGTGAACTATAGTGAAATTTTCTCTATTGTTTTTTAACATAAAAAATGTTTATTATTTTTGGAATGGTTATAGATTAAGGACTACATCATAAATGGATAAAATTAATGATATATTAACATCATTGATGTTTTTATAAAGGTATTTAATTTAGGAAATATATGGTTTTATAGAATCATGATGTGGTCTCCTATGGAAACATAATCATAGTACTTATTCTATTAAAAAACCACCCTATAAATAGAATAAGAAGTATGAATCATTTATAGTATAATTGATGTATGTTTGTTGAGATGATTATCATTCCTAATAATGGATGATTTTTAACAATGGAAGCTGCATCATACTTCTCTAATATATGAATGGAATTATATATGTTGGTCCATAAATGAAATTTATTAATGAGTTGAAGGAAGTGTTATATGGAAGGTTAAAAATTAATGAACTGAGAGAGGGAAAAAATATATTTTTAGGATTTAATTTGGAGATATTATAAGGTTAAATCATTAATTATATCTCGGTCAAAGTATATGAAAAAAATAGTGGAAATGTTTAGTATTTATAAGTCCAAAAATATCTCAACCATAGTTGTATGAAATTTCAAATTAACCACATAGAATGAACCACTAACAAAAATACGAGGCGATGTGTATGTAGAGGATTCTTTATACCTCAATGGATAAATTTTTTACAGATTCTATTATATATTCATGGTCAAAAAATCCAAAACAATTGATATTAGAATGTAGATTCATTGTAAATCATTTAATGAATTATTGAGAAGTTGTTAAGTTGTGCTGTTATTTCTCACTAGTTTAGAAGTAATAGAATTATATTTAATAATAAAAATTTTGATACAAGGATATATTGGTGTATAATATTAAGAAGAGGTTAACTCTTTGAGGAGTACCACAAGATTCATGTTAGACATTGGGGGAAATTCATCTTGTTAGATACCAAGAATTCAATTTGTTGTTACAGTATCATCCATTGAATAAAAGTACATTTCCACAATAGAAACATGTATTTTTTACACATTTTAATGGTATTTTTGAAGTATATTTTCTTTAATGCAGTGGAATAAATTTTCATTCATTGATAGCTACTTTAAAATTTATATTTTAAACAATTTTTTGTATCACTCAAAGAAAAACAAATTCAAATGAAACATTATATCATTAAAATATAATAGAAGATGGTGTTTTGGAGATATGTATGACTAATGTAAATTAAAATCAAAATTATATCTTAAATAGTGTAATTTGAGGGAAACATATAAGGAAAATTAGTGGCTTAGTTAAAAATTGGTAATTGAGAAAAATATATTTTGTCTCTCTAACTATTATAGAAAAGCGAAAAATAATGGTGGGTTGAAATGCCTAAATGTTCCTATGACATCATTACGATGAAGAGGGAAAATTACATGTGGAATATTGTTTTCATTTCATTAAAATAATATTTAAACTAATTCAAATGTTAATTATTTATGTAAAGCCTCCAAATTAATATTGGTGGAACTATTTGTGGGATCTAGAGTTGGTGGAAAATATTGGATTCTTCATAATTCAAAATGAGAAAAATTAGTTAGCATTCCCTATTCCCAAGATGTATTGGTTGTAGTGGTGGTACATAGGTGGGGGACAAGGCCAGGTAAAGTAATACCCTTATATATCAAAATTTAACGGTTATTGGATTTATATATTGGATCACAGTGATTCATTATCTAATAGATAGAAAAATATATAAATAGTGCATTTGGTTCAATTATTCACTTTGACATAATAATAAGTATCATATTTTTCAATAAATAAATAGAATCAATGTTTCACCTATATAAAATGCTTTATTTTTATCTTTTAGAATAAATTATGTATTTTAATTATGTGTGTCAGTGCTTTCATTATTCCACATTTATTTGTTTTAGCTATTCATAAGGTGATTATGAAATTTATTTTTAAGTATTTACGTCTAAATTAGTTTGTCCATTAATTAATCGTGGTTACTATAAATTACAGAACATAAAACCTTATTATATAAGTAAGGTTCCATTATGGGTTTTATAATTTGGGTCCTTAAAATAGTATATATTAATATGAAAATTTAATCCTAATATATCTTAATCTATGATACCTTCATTTTAAAATGTGAAATTTGTAATTAAATATATAACTTTTAGATCATTTATCCTTGTTTTTATTCATTTTTTTCTCTTATAATACATATGATAACCCCTAATAAATACTAAAACCAAATCTGATAGCATCACAGATGGCCCATTCATAAAATAAGAAAATCTTATATCATTTTTCTTTTTATAAAACATTACACCTCACAAATAATAATTTTCCAAAATCCAAGTGGTTTGTTTTAAATATAGATTAACATTATAACTTACTTGTAAAAAATCATTATCATACCCCAAAAAATAACTATTATTTCTTTCTAGAAACAATATAGAACATACATTGTTGGATAAATTTTAAACAAAAGAAAAGGGGGTCCATGAATACTCTGTTTAGGAAAACATGATGATGTGTCCTGATGAAACTATCATTATAACATGAAAATGTAAGAGAACAATCAAATTATAGAAATACCTTATTAATTGAATAAGATTTTAGAATCATATAAATTAATCATAAGTAATGATATCACAACTATATCAAGAATTCACATAAAATTATAACTATAATGAGATCATCATGAAAGAATAACATATACCATGGAATATGGATTTTTAATCCTAATAAAATAACCATGAGATTCAAAAATAAAAGAATATAAATTGCAAAATTCTTCATGTTTAATAAGAAATACAATCATAACATTGTGAATTAGGCCTCACAACCCACTTCCCATAAAATATTTGATCAGTAATCATATTATTCATCCAATTACAATGTTGATTAAATATCACCACTCTCATCAAATATTACTATCTTAAAATATAAATTATTAATTGATTAATTGTAGTTATATGGAATTATGTTCCTTCCCATAAAAAAATTATAGACCATATATAACTCATAGATGGAAAAGTTTTTATATCATTTTCATAAGGATTCATATAAGAAGAAATTAGAAATTTGATCAAATGGTAACAAACCCAAATGAATCACAAGAATTGAAAATATAGAGGTAGATATATGAATCATAATTACATATGTGAATGATTGTTAATAGATATTTCATAATTTTTTTATAGTATTTTCATAAAAAACTAATGATATACAACATTTTGTAAAAAAAATTATAAAATTTTACAAGGTGAATTATATATAATTATTAGAAAATAAATCATTTTCATGGATACATGATAATAAAAAGTGTTTAATTTTTTAAAAAATGTTTAGAATGGTTTAAATTGGTTTGGATATGGAAACAAGTACTTTTTAAGAGTTTTTAGATGGATTAAAAAACCCTCGATTGATAAAAGAGATTCCAAATTTATTTTAAAAATTGATCAAAATGAATATAATATAGGTAAATAATATATTACCTTCATATATTTTCAAATAATAAAATTATACGGTTATTGTGGTAAATAGAACGGATATTTAAGAGTAAAATCAACCACAGGAGATTAGAGTTATTCTCAACAGCGTAATATTTTTAGGGAATGAAAAATTAATTAAAGAAAAAAATTATATGATAATTTAATGAAAATAGATAATATAGAAATTATAATATTATTTAGATAATTTTAATATGTTATACACCATATAATATCATGCTTAAAGATTAAATGACACCATCAAAAAAAGAATATTTAGTTTGGGAACACCGTTAATTGTGATTTATATTTGGATGAACACTCTCTAACCTATAATATAGTCAATTTATGATTTTTATTCACCAATGAATTAACCTAATTTATATAAATTTTACTTAATTACATCCATTTATAATTACTTACTATATATTTATCAATTATTTATTATTAAAATTTCAATTTGTGTTTATATTATTTATTTTTGTTTTAAGCATTATTCAGTATTAGTGTGTCATTAATTGATCCTTGATCATCATTTAATACCTCCAAAAGTTTCCTAGTGATTATATAGATTTTTGTTTTAATTTTCCCACAGTTATAATATTATTACATGCTTGTTAAAGTGATGTTTAATAATGAATTATTAGAAATTGTCTTTTTTTTTACATTGAATTTTTAGAAATGATTGAATTTGTTTTGTAATATACTTATTTATATTACAATTATAGATTTATGAACATTCCATAAATTAAATATTTTCAAATCGTAATACATGTATTTAATTTTTCCTTCTTATTCAAAAAGAATGTGTTATAACAACACACTTGTATATGGTATAACCATATCCATATAAAAAAACTTTGTAATTAAATATTGAGTATGAAATTTATATTGAATTAATATAATATTAATTATAGAGAATATTATAAATTTAAATGAAATTTTATTGATGTTTTATATCCTATTTAAAATTAGGTGGATATCCAAGACAAAAAAATAATATGGTGGATATAAAACCTATATTGGAGAGTTGAACCTTCTCTAGGATGCCCTCTTGAAAAAAAATATTATGGATTATTTCCTATAACTATAAATTTTATAATGTTTTATTGTATTTTTTGGGATAGTATTTTGTGAAGTTTTTAATAAAAAAATAATGGAAATGTATGATTCTATGTGTGAATATGATATTTCCTTTTATAGGTGATATTCAGTGGAATTTCTACAAATACGCGTTCATTAAATTTGATGGAATGTAAGTGAGTTATTTTTTATTAAAAAAATAGAAATTAATACCTACGTTTTATATTAATTAATAAATTAAATATATTTTATTAAATTAAATTTGTGATATATATTAATTTTTTTTAAATTAAATTCATGATGCATATAAATGTATTTTTTTTGAAAAAAAAAACAATTTGTTATTAAGACTATGATGTTTTTGTTTTTATTTCATTACCATGTAATAATCATTATATAAAGTATAATTTAGTTTATATATATAATAATAATAAACATTATTAAAATAAATATTTTATAGTTATTAATTAATTATCAGTGTTAAAATAAGTAGTATACAGAAAAAACCGTTCTTGAAGATTGTTTTTCTTAACATTAATTGATCTAATCTAATTTCACATAAATTAACAACACAAATTATTATATAAAATTTTATATATTAAAATAATTACATTACTTTTATAATTACATTTTATTAAATTCATTCTTTTTAAGTAATATTTTAATTGAAATGTAAAATTTGTAAAAACTTCTTTCGAAATAATAATAAAAAAACATATATATATAAATATAATTTATTATATCTATCATTACATGTTCATATCATCAAAATTCTTTAAAAAAACCCTCCTAACGTCCACATCCACTATATGGTTGAGATTATAGTTGCTCATGTCGTTTTTGTGGGTGATTACAATAGGAAAAATCTCCAAGTGAATTCTATAGTCTTGAAATTCTCATGATGATGATTTTAGTAAAGAAATACATGTGGATGTTCGGACTAGGATTTGTTAAGGAAAAACCCTAGTGATGATACCACCATCATATTCTTTGTATAAATGAGCATCATATAGAATAGTTCAAAAACATTAGGTAATATTTTCATTGTTTTTATAATAAATCCATAATTTCATTACTCTAGTTTATAAGAATAATATCAATTACATTATTATAGTAGTTAATTTTTAATTTAGTATTAAATGTTATTTAAAATAACCATTTAATTTACCTCTATTATCAATCATATATCATATCACAGTATATACCTAGTGGAAATATAATCATAATGACAATATAATAATGTCCATAAAATAGATGAAAATTTATATAATGGTATTAATATGTATCTATATATAACATTACACACTTATTTAAAATAATCCATATTATTATATTATTAATTTATTAAAGATGAAAATAATATTTCAAACCATAAATATTCATTTTATATTTATCATCAATTATTCATATTTTCACGGTAGATCTAAATGATCATAATTTCATCTTCATAGTGTAATTATTAACTTGTAGTTTGATTCTAAAAATAATTTTCCAAATTTTTATTCACATAGGTATCTTATAATTTATTTCATTTAATATTGTAATGTTTTAATTTAATAAAATTAGGAATTATTGTCTTTTTGGTATTTCATAAAAATTATGTTTTCAAATAAATTGTTTTAATTAAATATAATTTCACAATAAATAAATTAAATGTTATAGTTAAGGAATCCATTATGGATTTATGTAGATATGGATGTCATTATACAATCTCTATTAAAAAATGATATGATATTTTGTTATAAATAATAACCGTAATGATCATAATAAATGTTTCCTTAATTTATTATGTATATTATGAAAAATCCAGTATGATATAGAAGGTTATATCTCAATTACAATGTTGATGGATTCAAAAGGATCCAGTAGATTTTTTAGTGATTAGAAGAATATTACACAGTCTAATTGTCTATATCAGTTGTTGAAACATAATTGAGATATCTTAAAGGAGGTTTTGTGTATCTATTGTGGTGAATTAGGTCACTAGATGTGGAATTTACCATAATAGCTAAATAGTTGTACGAAGCAACATCAACAATTCACATATGGAATTAATTTTATATAATTCCATACTTTTACTTTGAATGGTACATAATACTGAAAATATATTATACAAGTGATGTAAATATGTAATGGACTACAAACTAAACAAGAACTTTTGGTAAGAGATTAATGTATACATTTAAAATTTTCAGAGAAGGTTTGACACATGAAGGAGTTGGATATGATACTTAGATTAAAATATTTAAGTAGAATAGAATAAATAATATATGTTTTCATCATGTTCTTAATAAATTATAATAAGAGTAATAAACGTAAAAAGTTTTTGTTATAAGTAACCCATATTAATGTTCTCATACACATGGTCACGTTTGATCCAATTCTATGATATTCTTCAAAATGGAAAAATATAAAAATGTTTTTAATTTAAATAACGAATTTATCAAAAATATTTTTAAAAATATTATTACAAGTTCCCACAAATCTGTAGTGACATATTTTAAATAGTAAAATATATTTTTCATACTATTTATTAGAATGCATTTAATACCATTTAATATACAGTTATTGATATATTGTTTGTAAAATAATACCTCTATAATAAAAATGGTTTATTTCCTAATAAAAAAGATTTTAGGAATCTTGGAATTACATTTTATAAAAATATTACATCATAGTGGATAGTGGGAGTATATTTTGACATAGGGAAATAAAAAATATAACAAATAAAAGATTAAACTATAAAAATTAAAAGTAAAATTCTTGTTATATATATTAAGTGTCTAACATGTGTTGGTGAATAATGATATTAATATGAATATTTAAAATTTTCTACCAGATAAACTCAAAGAGAAAAGTTAGAATGGAAAGTTTCTATAACTATAATGATGATAATAGAAAGAGGTTTATGTAGTTAACAGATGTTATCAAGATATTATCCTTGTATATTGTGATGTAGAAATGTATGGATATAATGATCAATGAGTTAAATATTAGTACTATGATTCATAACATAATAATTATTCAAAAAACATTTCTTCATCGTTTATACATACTAAAAGAGTTTAATGGGATGTTTTATTATATTATCACATAGTGATGTGGAAAAAATTACGAAGATTTTTATTGATTTTAAAATCCCTTAGAGGGGAAATAAACATAAATCCTCTATAGTGGCCAGTCATAAGAGATTATATTAGAAATATATTTGGTATTTCATTTATAGTATTCTAAATAGAGATTAATATTATTTATTGTTCATGTTATACACATGGAAGTATCCACATTAGATTTTTTTCAAGTTAGCAGAATATTTTCATGATGATAAACGATAATTAACTCTGGTATAAGGAAATTTTAATATCTATAATAAATTTTAATCATGTAACATTACATGTTATGATTAGTTATAGTGGTTAGTATTGGTATAATTTTGTAAAGGGATACCAAATATGTTGATGAGACAAAAAATTAATCTTTTTATATTGGATGACCCACAATGTATAACACAATGAATGTCACATACTATGTATTTTTTATTATAAGGGTGAATGATTCATAATGAATCACCACACATATGATTAAAAGGATACCCATTATATGAACCTTTTTACAATGATACATTATATATTAGTATTGATTATAATAAAATACAGAGGTGGTAGGATATGTTGTTTATCATGTCATCAGTTGATGATGGACCAATATTATATTTTTTCCACAAGTATGATGTCTATGAAATATGGGAAAACAATTTAGATAAACATATTATGTGGTAATTCCAAATTAAAATGGTAGCAAAACTACAATATGAGGTATAATTTTCATCTAAAATAATACTCAAAACATTTCATCAACCAGAAAAATTACAAAAATGAAAACACAATGTGTTCATTAAACCGTGTTTTATAAACTCACAATATATCATAGTATATAATTTTTATATAGAAAAAATTAATATTTTAATATTTTAATTTACTTCCATGAAATAAAATTCATAGAGTAAATAAAACTAATTACTTCATGTCATAGGAACAAAAAGAATTACAATAATAATTCAAAAATAAATTAACCCTTTAAAACGATATTATAAAGATATATTTTAACTAAAATAATAAAAGGTAATTATAAACCTAATGCATGTTATACTCTAATATAACCTATAGAAAATTGTATCTTCTTATTCATGGTAATCACTTAGATTAACTCTTTAGAAGGTATGACTCTAATTATTCTTGAGGAAAAATGAACTCTATCTTCCTATCAAAATACATTCATCAACCATATAAGAGAAAAACCCATATTCAACAATATGTAATCTAAAAATATATTCTTAACATATTCTCGTGATAAAAAAATAAAACTCAATAAATATAAGATGATGATCAAATATTTAAAATGAAATACTCTCAATCAAACTCATATAATAAAGAAGTCAAAAGGAAAATATAGTGATAATTTCCCTCATAAAAATGAGTTATTCTTTACTTCACATGATTATATGATGAAAATTGTATGAAATGTTTCTTAAATTACTCATTTTTATGATCCGAATTATTTTAAATCATAAAATTGTTAGATTTTGTATTCATGGGAATCAGTTGCAAATTTATCTCAATCACATATCTCATAGTTTGTTGAAATTGGTAACTTATCCCAAATATATATGAAGTCAGTTCCACAAAAATATAGTTCTCATAAATCCTATTAAAATATTATATGATGAAAATATCAATCTTAGAAATAGTCATATGAAATGTATAATGATTAAAGGTTACCTTATTTTCAATATATATATGAAATCGCTTAAAAATTCAATTTGGGACATTTATTATTACAATAATTTTTTATTATTTTAAATGACAAAAACAAAGTGATTTTTTCAACCAACTGTATCCCTATGTTTATAAATCAAAATCAGGAAATGATTTTTTTTAAAAAAAAATCAATTTCATAAACATTTATCCTTATTTTTAAATTAATGAAGGCCTATGAAATTTGGAATTTCATAAAAATTTGATAATGAAATATTTTTCTGAAATTTCTCCCCTTTTATATGAAAATTTATTATCCTCAATATTTTCAAATTTTATGATCTAAAAACTTAAATTGAATTTCTAATTTCTACCCCTTTTTTATGTTTAAAAAGAAACATAAATAGAATGTTAAAATATTTACATAACTCCATTTTTATTAAGATACATTCTTTAACGAAGTTTTCCCCCTTAGATATTCAATATTGGATCCAAAAATTAAAAAAAACTCTTCTATACATTTATATCATTCATTTTTATATATATTAATGAAAATTGGAAATGAAAAAAGTAATAAGAATTTGAAAATAAATGAAGAGAGACAAGAATTCATAAATTGAGTTTACAAGTAACCAAAATTAAACCTCATAATAAATTATGTTTGAAATATATATAACTTTGAAAATTTATTTAAATTTAAAAAATTATGAAAATTATTAGTTTAAATTATTATAATAACCCTAATTTTAAATAAATATAATAATCATAAATTTTTTTATCTTTTTATCAGACATTTCTTCAGTATCATTGATATTTCCACCAAATTATACAATCCATTAACATTAATATTCAATATTTTCTCGAAGAATAAAATTATGGTCATTAATTATCATAATATCTATCCCTTTAAAATTAAAAATTCCTTATATATTTATAAACATCTAATAATTGATTTGAACTTCATCTGTGTAATTTCATAGAAATTATTTCATTTCAACTACTAAAACTAACATTTTAATTTTCAACCACGAATCATGAAAATTAATAATATTTTACTTAATGGAATTAGAAGAATAATTTATATTTTCTATAATTGTCAATATATTTTTAAAAATCATCAATTTTTTGTTTTTATAAACTATTCATCATTTAGTTCATCCAAAACATTAGAAAGTATTTTTTTTAATAAATTATAATAGGATCTACACTATCCTAAATAAAATAAGTTTTATTCATTAGAATTTATTTTCTTATGAGTTTTAATATCAACAAAAATTATAAGTTCAATGTAATTTTCAATATCAAAATAATTCTATTAGCATTAGTATCTGTTGAACATGATGAGATGATAATGATCCCAATAATTTATAGCATAATTTTTATACCATTGAAATTATTATGTTATAGATCAATATTTTATCCCCTGAGGAATGTTCTAAATATTTTTATACCGAAGGAACTATCTCAACATTTATCTTTTAACATCATTACATTTCAATTATACAATATTTTTGGAATAAAAATATTCACCCGATGGATTTTCACCTTCCATATGTGGTCATATATCATCCATAATTATTAGATCTGGTTTTATAACTTGATTATGTGGGGATGATATAGATTTTTTACTTCTATTTCCTAAATTTTTCATTATATTGTGCATTCTAATTTCTTATCAGCTAAATACAGTAATTTTTTTATTGTTCAAAAAGGAGAAAATAAGGATTGGATGGAGGTAAATGGTTAATGTATCCCTAATATTATGATTTCTAATAGAATCCACTTGGATGATATCAAATAACTCTATATGTAATGAACATAAGGTTAAAAAATATTCTTGAAACACTAATTTTTCACCTGTGGAAGCAATTTGATCCATATCTTTATTCTAATATTCCAAAGAATGCAGAATCTCATCTTATGATGTATGATTACAACGTTTTTTCATGACATTATAAGATATTCTCTAATGAATCTGATATAGGACCAAGTGGTATTTGATCATTATGGTTAATTACGACTCAATAGAGGATTACGGTATATTTTTAAAGCAGTAATCATTGATACCAATCAAAATTTATTGAAAATATACCTTAGTGGAGGATTAATGTTCATTAAAGGTTGAGAAATCAATGATAACTAATCATTTCCCATCTTTGAATAGGATACCTCCTCATATAATAACTTGGTTACATGATCCATTAATATTGAGTTTTTGACCCCCCTCCCCCCTACAGAGCCTTCCTACATACAAAACCCCCTATAGAACATGTATTAGATGTTTTACAAGATGAAATAATAAGTAAGATATAGATATTAAATACACTAGGAATGTTACAATCCATTCAATGAGTACTGATAGAGTGAACATGGGAATCGATAATTTTTTTTGTGATATAAGCCTCAAAGGGTTATTCTATAATTTATGACTGCATTCTGGGTGATAGAGATCACCAAATATCCAGAAGTGATAACAATTATTTGACCTTGCTCATTCATTTAGTCTATTAACACATGATGAAACAATAAATTAGAAATTGATCAATAGAGTTAAGTGTATCATATATCCCCCTCAAATAAATCAATTTGGTGTTTTATAAATATCCTACTATTAATTGGTTAAGCACAAATTAATATTTCTCTTCTTATAGAAGAGACATTTAGATGTGAGTTATAGTCCATTTATTTGGATATTTTCATCCATATAATGAGGAAAATGTTGATATCCAAAATCAATATGTTTATTTTTGTAGGGATGTAAGTACTGTAATGTCTATTTTACATGTATTCATGTGTATTCGAAATAAGTATCATAACACATAAAAATGCAAAATTGATGGTCCCCAATGGTGATGGATTGAAATGCACCAATAAAAGTCATCATCCTGTTGCATTCTATAACATATTTTATTTTGGTCATAATCCAGAACAATTTTAAAGGTGATAGAAATTTGTTTTATCTTTCTCAAAGCTATGATCCAAAACAATTGCATCCAAGGAAGTAGAGTTGGTAACCATTCTATTTATATAACTAGTAATAAATCTTTACACTTCAAAAAATCTTGAATGAGTTATCATAAATTATTATAATTCTATTATGTATGAAATTCTATATATGGGAACCTGACAACCCCTCAAGAAAATAAACTGTGGAACTCCTTCTCATTGGTGATTAACATGTCCCTATGAGAGTGAACTAAAATTACCACCAATTATAGATTTTCATGAAAACACAAATTGTTGTTAGGTATTCTATTAAGATTATTTACCCCTCAATGACAGGTTTGATAAGCCCAGGTAATATGGTCCAATGATGACACCCCTCTTGATCTGAATGCTCAATAAAATATCCATGCATTAATTAAATATTAGTAATGAATGTATTTAGAGTAATAGAGAGATAAAGGACATGGATTATGATATAATTCAATCATTTATTAAGAAAAGAATTATGCTACTAATTTGAGTGGGATTTTATCTTCCAATTTTTATTCCTTCCATTATTTAATTAAAAATTCAATAACAGATATTAATAAATATCCATCCAATAAAAGTGGGGAATAAAGATATTTTATATAGAATTTCTTATTAGTGATTCCATTCTTCTACATAATGGTCGCATAGTGCCTTCTAAAATGGGTGTTTGAAATTAAAACATTTCATTTGTTATCATCTATATATTTTCAGATGCTGCTGATATATGATTTTGTTACCATTTTTATGTTGTGGGTAGAATATCATCTCCTATTGATGAAGAATATAATTATTCCATAAATAAGGATGTGATATTCATAAAACACCATACCAGCCACTATAAGGAAGCATAAGTCCATTGGAAATTCCAAAATTAGAATTTATACTATGAATATATTAAGATAAGATGAATAGGATTGGTGAAAGAGGATATCATTAAAAAAGGACCTCATAGATTTTATGATTCAAAATATGATTGTAATTAATGATATAAAAAACAACAGAAAAGAAATAATATCAAAAAATAGGTCACAAAGACACAAAAAATCCAAATTCCCTCTGGAAATAGATGATGAAGCACCATTCTATCACTTCATAGTCATCCTCTTTAGGAAACTAGTGTTTAATAAAAATTAGTGGCCGATAAACTCTTGAAAATGATATTTTTTTGATTCATAATAACTATCAAATAGTTTTTTAATCATTTATTTATATTTTATTGAACATTACCATCTCCTCTTTTAAATTTCTATTATATAGGGGTTTCGAAGAAATATTCTCAATCGGTTGATTTTGATTCCATGAATTCATTTTTAGTATATTTCTAAAAAACCATTTAATAAATACAAGTTGATTTACAATAAAATTATTTTCAATTGAGAAATATATCTATCTTTTGGTAGATATATATTTATCATCAATCATACTTTATATTAATTTATATGATATGATTGATTTTTAACATCATCTACTACTAGAAAACATTGTGTTCCTCCATTAGGAATCTATTTATATACAAAATAGTACTAAAAATATAGTTTATATGGCATCAATGTTTGTCTCAATAAATCTAAATATAATGAGTTTACATAAATTTAAATGATAATTCAATATTTAAACATCATTGAAATTAATGGTACGATTATCACCATTCCTTGATAATAAAAATGATTTCACACACTAAAATAAAATTCTTACATCTATGGAATGGGTTTTCATCCTATAAACATTCACTCGTATAATAAAAACATTGTTTAGAATATAATTTCTAAATGGAACCATGAAATTATGGTAACTTGTGGGATATAAATATTTATTCTTAATCTAGAAAATTTAAAAATAATTCTGTGAATATTACATAAAGTAAATTAAACTTCTATTTAAATAAAATAATGTTATCTTCATTTAAATATAAAATTCTAGGAATTTTGGGGGGTGGGGATGTAAAATAAACTCATTAATAAGGGATATAATGGATCATAGTCTTCCATTAGAGGAATTAAAAATTCCTAAACAAGGAACTTAATCAAATCCTTTATCATAAACTCATACATAGAATAAGGATCATAATCAATAATAATATCATAGAAATTTTCTCTTGTATAAATATTTATGGAAAATATCATTTGTAAATCATAAATTAAATAGTAACATACGAACGAGATATAGTGTCATCCGAAAACATAAAAACAATATTTCAAGAAAATGTTCTGCCATCCCCTTTATATAGATACAAGAGACGACGTATGAAAATAATTTTTTTATCCACCTATCAAAAAACAATTTTCCAAAATAAATAATGTAATAAATCATTGTGAAATAAAATTTTTTATTTCAAAAATTTTAGGAATTAAATATATAATTATATTAAATAATATATAATTTTATATTCAATGAAAATAAATAATTCATTCATAAATGTTTAAAAAATAAGGTCTTTTAAAGGTTATATTGTTTGTACGTACTTGATCTTATTATATATTATATGGTTTAATAAAAAAATATTGATCGAATAAATTCCTCAAATATTTAATGTATAATATTTTAAAAAATAAAAAATAAAAAAATGTAAAATACTTCTAAAATAATTATCTGCACTATAAAATACAAAATAATAAATCAAAAAATTATTGTGTGGTCTCGTAAAATTGTATTAATTATATTCAATATTTGGTCAGTTATTGGTGTGTAACGCTTTCAATTCAACATAATTATGTATTTGGATGACAAAACTATTTTGGTCCTTAATATTTTAAAACAACTACATTTTCACCCATATTTTTGTTAATACTCAACATTTTTCAATTCTAATGAGATTAAATATTGTTTTATTCTAAGAAATTGAACTCTATATTGAGAATTATTCTATTCACATTATCCCCTTCTATGAAGAAACACATATAATTGAATATTGCAAGGGAATAATAATTTTTAAAAAATATTTAGAATATATGGGGTTTTACATTCAATTATAGTTTAATACTTTTTAGTCTTAGTTGATTATACGTCTTCTCAATTAATTTTCTTATTATAGTAATGTTTTTATGTATCTTTTTTAAAGTATTAACTCTAGGAATCCACATAATATTTCATTGTGCATATTTCAATGGGTATATTATTTTTTTATTATTTATCTTATCATAATTTTTTTTCAACTTTTTTCTTTTCATTATACAACTCACTCTATAATAAATTATTATCTTTATCTATTATAACTACTTTAGCTTTCTTATTTTACAAATAAAATATACTTCATCCTTTCATTTATAAGCTTTTCTTCTTAATTTCACATTGATCTTTTCTATATACCAATTTTAGATTAATAATTTACTTCCTTACATCACATTCCTTATCTTCAGTCTTAATAAAATATTACATTATCTCAATAGCTTACCATTTAAGATATAAGTAATTATTATAATTTTTTTATAAATATATTCCCAATCAAAATATTGCCTTTAAATTCAACATATGTATTTGGATATTATTTTCAATGTTGTACTGTTGAAATTATTCATCATCCTATACATTTCTAATTGTATAAAAATGTTTTGAGTTGAGGGTAATGTCTTTTAGTGATTTTTTAGTTAACTATCCCATAATTAATTTTTTATTCTTTGGGGATTATCATAAAAACTAGTAGCCTTTTTTTCATTAATATTTTCCAATGAACTATAAAAATTAGTGTATATATCCCTATAATTCATGGTATCCACTAAATCCAAAACTTTTTCATCCTTCATCATATAGTACCTCTAATAACACTTTATATCTCATTCCTCCAACTCTAAAAGGTCTGGATAAATTTTTCTTATATTGAACATTCATGGAAATATCATGAGAAGAAATATTATTATCATGATTTGGTTTTATAGCTTTTCAATATTTTATATAATATCATCATAAACATTAATTCATAAACTATATCCTTGATATATTTTCTTGATTACATTTTGATATTTTAATGAAATTACCATCTTACAGTATCATAGGTCATATTCTAGATATATTTTCTCCATAATTTAGGGATAATAATATTAATGTAAGAGAAACATCATTTATCTTATATTCAACATTTGCATCTACTTTCCAATGGATATTATACTAAAATAATGTCCCAATCAATTCATCAACACATAACATATTAATATTCCACGTTTCATCAGTAGTGTTCCTCTTGGATTATCACTCCTAAAGTAAAATATGATTTCATTTGTCAATAAGTTGATCATCTAATTATTATTTCTTTATTACTGATTTTATTATATTAATAATTTTAATTAATCTATTACCCATTTAAGGGAAACAATTCATGATATATTAAAAAATTCCCTGATAATCCACCCTCAATATTGATCACTTGGTCTCAAGAACATTTGATGACCTAAAATTTGTAATTTCTAAATTCATTAAAATGATTTAAGAGGATATTAAATAAGAAAAAATTATATATATAAATATATATATATCATTATAACGAAAATAAAAAGGATTTCCAAACATTAATGTTTACCAAGAATTTATATTTTCTACTATTGAAAATATTAAAACATCGTTCTCTTGATATTATATGTTATATTCATCATTAGAATATTTATAAACCAGTATTCACAATAAATGTTTTCTAATAATCCAACCAATATTAACAAAAATTATAATTAAAAATAGGTGTTTTTTATTAACATAATCCAAAATATCAATATCCATTACACCTTACACTAATAAAATTTCTTTAACACGGTATTAGGTGTAAGGGAAAAAATATAAACTTATGACATAGTATTTGAATTTAATAAAAGGAATGTCAAGTTTATTCCCAAACATATAGACCCACTCTAATAAAGAATGATTCCATGGATTAATATTATAGATAAAAAATAATTGAGGGCTTAATATTATAATAAAATAAGGAATAGAATTTATTTCCTGATAAAGAAATAAACAATAATAAATGATGATATGGATAACCCACAAATTATAAACCCATAACTTATTAAGTTATATCATGTAAGTATAGAAAAAATAATGATTATAAAAAATAAATGATAATACTAAAAATATAGATTCATGATGAATATAAAACTAACAATTTAATTTAGTTGTAACAATAGATATAAAATCAAAAAAAATTTATTGATTCACAAATAATGTATCCATTTTGAAGAATAATAAGAAGGATTATATTAATCAAACAAATATTTCGAATCATAAAATCTATTAACTATATCCTATATTTTATGTTATTGAAAGTAAAATAATCAAATCCATTAAAACCCATCAAATTATCCCATTATAAGGTACAATTAACCTTTTACACACTAGAACCTCATCATTATATTCTTATATGAAGCCCATGATCTACTCGATTGGTTGAAATACCCACCTCTGTAGACCAAAATGTTATATTTTGCCTTCTAAAGGAATCCCTTAATCAACCTAATTGGATATTCAGGGATTATGAATATGTGTTAAGTGACATATAATGAATACTTCTCCATAGAACTCATAATAGAGAATTCAAATAAACTAGATAAAATTTAAAGTGATCTCCTAACAAAAAGATTTTATATAATTAAAAATATTATATTCTAAATATTTTTATTACATTATTCTTCAAATCCAGGATTTTATGGTCTTCATTCTTGAAAACCCACTAATGGGAAGATTCTAAATTCATGAGGATCTGTTATAACTACATTGGTAGAATCATTATCATCACCTAGTGAACATGAACATTATTCTCATCCCTAGATGAAGAATATTATTCACCAAAAAAATTCCACTAAATATATTGAAAATAGTCAAGAAATAAAAACTAGTTCCTATTTTTTTTCTTAAAAAATACTTCATATTTAAGGTTACCTTATTTCCATTCTGTATAACAATGACACTAATAACAAGAACCTTTTATTTTTAAATTTATTATAACATTTGCGTCATTAGATTTTATAAATCATTGATAAGGATATTCTATCTGTCAATATAAGAATATGCACGTACCTATAAAATGTATATGTGATGTCTTTATCTATTTAGATTTGTGGTATATGATTTACTCGTCCACTTTGGATAATGGTATGTGATGTGTTACTGTATATGTTTATTATGTACTCAGATAATAGAGAATCTGTAATTAATTTATATGATGTTTGCATACACTAAATCCTATAGTCACTTAGATCACTTTGATAAAAGTATTATATACTTATAACTTATATTAAAAAATCTAGAAGAAAATGGTATATAGATTCTTGTGTTTAATCAAAATCACGTAGGATCCCATTTCATAATGAGTATTATTTGAACTTTTCTAAAGGAATCCCTGTTTATAATATTTTCAATTACTGAATTCATAATTTTTGTGAATGCTATAATGTCCCATAAGGTAACACATTTTGGTTATATAAATGGGGATTATGTTTTATTAGAATTTATTTGTAAACACTTTGGTAGCTACATGAAAAGTGTTATGGATGATATCTAAATGGTGGTTTATATGGATTTCATATGTATTTACATATGACAATTGATAAGGTGAAAATAAATAATGGGTTTTAAAAAGGGTTTTTTATACGGTTTGACATGTCATTACATATGAGGTGACATAAGGTGAGTATTTTCTAGGTTTCTTTGTCTTTATTGAAAGTATTTATTTAATCCACATAATATGATGTTCATTTATCAAACACATTGTAGGGAACATCACCACATCATGGTTCTATGAATGGATAATCTAATGTTATGATATAATACATGTATTAATATTCTTCTCTTACTCTATGATATCATAATCCTATTTTTAATTATGTGATAATTATTAGAGGAGTTTAATGTCACAATGTAATCCTTAAGAATTATATTATTATGAAATAATTTTTACAAGGATCAATCCAAATATTAATTTTTTAATTATTAATTCTAGAATAAAATTAGAAGTATTAGGAGACAAAATGACCGCACTGATAAGGGGGGGAAATAAAAATGAATTCCAAGAGCATTACCAATAACTATATTAAATCACTCACTTGGTATATATCCCATTATATTAAATAAATGCATTTAATTTTTATGTATCCCTGGAGGCGAGGTAGTCAACTCCTTTATTCCATTTATGATAAGTGTGAATAATTTCAATACAATCATTTATAATTTGTTTTCATTGATGAATGTGATAGATGATATTATTTGGAAGGAGGATATTCTTCATGGAATATCCATGGTGAACAAGTCAGTTATCCTCTACTTCCTCTACTGTGATAGTGTTGTGTATTCAATGTTTCAAACCCCAAATAATAGCATTTTGCTCCACCCTTTGTGAATCCCCTGTTCTAATTTTTCAATAAGCTAAACATATATTTTCTATGTATTGTCCTTGGGAGGACTATATAAATAGATTTATTGCTTGTATATTTTTTTGTGAAATAGTAAATCAGTCATCGAATTGTTGTGTAACTATTTTGTTGAAATATCTCTGTCTCTGTATCTTTCAATTTAACAAAAAGGTTCTACAAAACCATTAATAAAAGGGTATCCTTCTCAAAGATTATGTGATTTTTATAGAATGTGTATACCCTAAGGGGAAGGATCTCAATGGGTGTTTATAAACGATCATTATTGATCTCATTTCAAAGAAAATTTAAATGCCACATCAGTAGTGAAAATATAAGTCACTCATCTTTTTTTTCAGTCATATAAGTATGAGATAATTTTATCGATTTATTGGTTTTTGGATGTTATTTTAAACTATTTTTTCCTATGTTTTACCCAATACAAACAATATCAAAACATATGTCATATACATCGAAAAAAAATGATAATATGGATTCAGTTTCATGTCAATAGTGATAAGGATATATTTTTTTCCAATTGAAAACTGATAAAGAAATTATAGAAAATAAATAAATGAAAAAATGTTGTTACAGGTGAAATGATAACTTGGATGAAATAGAATATTATAACTATGAAAGCATTATCTCAAAAATTACCAATACCAATTTTTAATCCTTCCAAATTTCCTCTATAAGAAATGCCCATATTTCTAGATAATTGTTTCTCAGCCACATATGATAATATTTTTTTCAACAACTACAGCATTCTTGTTCTTAATTTTAATCCCTCAAATATCATGTAGTGAGATGACCCTGAGTGGGGGTGAGTGAGGGTATATAATGATAATTAAATTTTAAAAAGTTTTTATTAAAACTCACTTCCAATAAATAGATATTTATCTCTAAACTATGAGGATCACATGCAATGGACTCATTATCATACGTAGATATGATACAAGAATCTTGAATTGATCATTTAACAGATGTAATGTCACTATAGTCTTTCCATATTTTACTTTGAATTCTAAAATTAAATAAAGAAATTAAAATGTTTGGGGATCAACATCACTGGGTTATATACAACAATAATTTTTTTGGAAATGTGTCATGCACCCATTCATTATAATTCACACTAATTTTCTAAATGGGGTTTAAAATATATCACTCCTGATCCATACTCATTTACTTAAAATACTTTAGGTGGAATCACTATCAAAAAAATATCACTATAGCCAAATTGGATCACTTCCATTATTGGATTATTTCCACCTTCGTTAACCATTACAAATAGGATTATGGTAGGATCTCCACATATCTAGTAGACTTGTAGGTACATTCACTGGTATCACATAAATTGTTTTAAAGATTTTTGATTTGTTTCATTGAATTCCACTGGACTCTATTCATGGACATGTTGTGATATCCACTTGAACATACTTGTTCATACTTCCAGAACAACTTCTCTAATTCTATAATAAATACAATGAAGATATTAATTACATATTCCTCTTGTAAAATTATTTAATGGCTTATAATATCTTCTTCCTATATCTATGAATTTCCATATAAATCCTCTAACATAGATATAAGGATTTGTAATACACTCTAGTTTCTCTATAGCTTTATTAAGTTTCAATTCACTTTATATAATTGGTAATCATGAAACAAATAAATTAGCCACTAATTATAAAATTATGGGGCATATAAACCTCACAAAACTTTTCCATTATCTTAATCCATGATTTCCATAACCACAGTCAACCATAACTTCTTCATGGTAAAGATTCCACTTTTTAATCAATTTATTAAATCAATATTTAATTACCATTTAAAATTACAACAATCACCATCAAATAAGTCTTGTGTCATGGTCTAAAACAAATAAACATAATGCATGACGAAATTAAGAAAAATATAAACATGATAAAACAAAAATACTCTTAATTTGGTATATATCCATCCACAATTCCCACGAATACATCATTTATTCAAATACCATAGTTGTGTAATTTTTATTTATAGGCTATTACACCCATATCTATGGTAGGATGGTCATTTTTGCTTCTCCTCTAGAATACAGATAAACCACTTCCACTAATTAATGAAAACGAAATCAGTAATTAAATATCATTGACTATAATGCTCATTTTCTAGGATCACAAGTAGACTCTGAGGACACTGTTCCCATCAGTACAGTGTATACTATTTCTCTTCTCCACATTGATCACTCCATATATTTAATGCATCACAAAATTATTACCACTATGAAATCTTTATGGAATAGAACAATAACTCTTCTCACGTTAAACTCACCATGAAATGTTTCATGGATTATTTATACTTTATAAAACCTTGTTAATCCATTAAGTCTTATATAAATATCACAGCCATTGGAATTCCAGTCAATAACATTATCCATATTATAAAATTGTTATAGAATTTTAAAATTGGGACTACCATAGAATATTCTATTGTAGAATTCATTTTTTACTCATATTTTTATACACTATATAATTAATGTATCATGTTTTTATAAACATATTTATCATTAAATTCCCTACGCTAACTAACCATGGTATAGCCTTTCATATTCTATAATCATTAACCCAACATTCTATAAGATTCCTTCAATGTATTTATCATGCTTTTATGGACTATGTAAGCTCCTTGTAGAATTAAATTACATTTCTAGATTTTTTAGACGTCGTTTCATGGGTGTTATCTCATTAATAAACTATATCCACCATCAATATATCATTGTTTGAATAATATACTTACTTTTAGAAATAAAACATCACATAACCATTATTTCTTATCAACAAAAATTCTGATAAATGAACATATTATTTTTATATATTACAACACAACACTTTTGGATTCTAAAAATATCCCCTATTTTGTTTTTTTAATATGAAATGCCCTTTAAGGTCAAATATTTCTCTATTTATATCTCTCTTGATGTAAATGATAAAAATAGAATCAATAGTATATTCTCATTTATTATTAATTTCCAATACGGATTCCTCATGTGTTTGATCTCCCCCTCTGTGGATTGGGGGAATCAATCAACATTATTCATCTCCCCTAACTAATATAACCTCAAAATTTATAATGGAGCACCCATTGGTTAGAATTAATTTCATAAGCAAATAATAATGAATTCAAGATGGAATGTCCCATTCTAGTATACTCCATTTAAAATATATATAAACATTGTAAATAAATTCTTTGATTGAATTTACCATATGAAAATTGATAATTTAGTAAATACAATAAACCTATCAAGCCCAAGATCAATATAGAAGACAAGGGTTGTGGTGAAAAACATCAATTATGTCCATTAAACTCGTGAATATAAATGAATATAATGAAATTTGGGATTTTTTACTTCACAACATACATATTTTTTTCTCCAAAAAATTCATGACAATCTATTAATGTAAAAACATTAAATTTCATTGAGTGTCAGCCAATACCACATGATGATGAAATTGTAACCGCATGAACTTTATAATTTCAAATTTCCCATAAGCTTCAAACATATTTATATAATATTTAAAAACATTATATTGATCATAAAACCCCCTATGACCTTTACCACATGAAAATATAATGTTTTTCATAGATTTTTGTTCCACTTAATATAATATCTCTTCTATCTCATTAGATTTCATATATCTTAAAAATCATAATATAATATGACATTCAAAAGAAATTGTTAGATAAAAATAAAATATATGAATGTGAAATTCATGTGTTTCTATTACCCACTCTATATTCTTCATCTGTGTCTTGATAAAAATTTTATTATAGATTTATTATATCATTATATGAATATATAACATGTTAATTTCAACAAAATTCACCCCATTAATTGAAAATATTCCTTATTTATTTACCTCTATAAAAATAGTTATATATAATTAATCATATGGTTAGTGGGGTACCTCTAAGTTCATCAGTATGAAGAATTTGAAAGTCCAAATTAGACATATCGTTTAATATCAAACTTTCTTTTTTCCATTTTTATATTTTGGGAATGGAATTAAACCTTTTCATAAACATAATCATTATTTATAGATATAATTATCATCCTCTTTAAAATGGATGTCCATATTTTATATCAACTCAAACTCCTAACTTCAAGAATGTGAGTATCAATGTCTGTTCTAGGAATATTATTTTCCAAAATGTTGTAATTTATCAAACATAAACTTGTATCTTCTTGTCTGTTTTTTTTGTAGTAGATCGCACCACATGATTTCATCCCCATTTTATATGCAAATTTTCCATTTTATTGGTTTATGAAAGACCACATATGCTTCTATCTTTTTTGATGACCTTGATTGAGATCATAGATTCCATATTACTATGTTTATTCTAAGTTCCATCTGTTTTGAACTTATAATAACTCCTCTTTTTTTATTCCTGGTTTTTTTTCTTCAATTACAAGGGGTTTTTTGGAATTATCCAGTTCATGGGGCATAATACGAACATTTTTAAGTCTCAACTATATTTTATTAAACACTTCACCTATTTTGATTGATAATAGGCCTAATTGTTGTCAAAAATTCATTCTTCATTTGTCATATAATTTAAATTTCAAATAATTACTTCCCTTCAATTAAAACCTTCATCAAATTTAAATACCATACTATGTGAACAATTTTAGAACAAATAAGGAATTTTTTTATAAAAATATTATGTATTGTGGACTCTCCTCGATTGATATATTAGATCATTGGGAGTATACTCATATCCTCTAGATTATTATCATTGAAAAATAGTCTATTAATGTGTTTAGTTATTTAATAATTATTTATATTTTTTTAATCTTTAATTTATGTATTATATCATAAATAGTTTTAATTGAACATATTTTTTTATTCATATTTCAAATCATGAAACTTTATTTCTATTGACGTTTCTTTTAGATGTATTTTTGTCTTCTCAATTGACATGTCTATTCTATCAAAGTGTTCTTTGATCTTAATATTTTTTAATTCAACTACACAACTATAAACATTATATTTTAGGCAATATCAATCGAAAATTTCTTCTTCCATTATGTTAATTCAATAAAATACTGATTCTTGCCTTTAATCAATCCTCCATGGCCATTTTCATTAAAAACTTCCTGGGAAATATCTTCAATCATATCACTGGTTTATGACGTTTTTGATATAATTTTTTGTAATGAAATTCATGACCACCTATTTCACCTTTTAACTAATGTTATCTAAAAAAATTTCATCAATATTTCAATAAACAAATTAATCATCTCATCCCATTGATTCAACTTCTCTTTTAGAATTTGGATATCCTCATATATATTGAATGAACACCTCCTATATTTGAAATATTATTTCGATCCAATTTATTCATCACTTATTATTTATACTCAAAAATATATTTTGAAATTCTCATACATTATCTAAAAAATATTTTGAATAAAAAATGATGCTAATTTCCAAAAAATTGACCTTGGTAGAAGAATTAATTATTCCAATTAACACTTTTCACTAGTTCCCATTGGCGATGAAGCACTCTTTATCATCTTTTCCATAGAGTTGTTCCAAATAAATTCAAATATATTCAGATAATATTTCATGCGAAGAAAACTTATAGATTAACTCTCTTTTATCACATATTAATTCTTTATTAATGAAGAATAAATTTCAATATTTATTCAATATGTTTCATAGAAAAAATTATATCATATTAGCAGAACCATTCATTTCTCCAAAAAACCTCATGGAACTGAAATTTATTTTTTAATATATATAATAAAATCCATTTTCATTCATTGATGTTGATTACTTAAAACATTGAATCTTCCAAAAATAACATTATTCCTCTTTACAAAACATCAAATCAAGTTAGTAATATGAAAAGTGAATGAAAAATAAAACTTCACTATGATACCATGTATTAGTACCTAAAGGTTATTAATGTGATATTACCCTAAGAAAGGGGTGAATTTGGGTATCCAATAATTCTAGAATTTATAATAATTTCAATTAAATATCAGTACCAAAAAAAATAATATTGGCTTCTAAAACATATAGGTTAAATTCTTTAATCATTTTATATAATAATTATCTTATTCAATTAACATGAAAAACTATTTTACCAAATATCATAGAATTATCATGTTACCCAATCTTGCTGTGAATGTAGATCGTAAATAAGAATAAAATATTTTTTGTTGATCACCCTCATTGTTCCATAAACAAGGATCATCAAATTAAATATGTGTAATGAATTAAATAACTATAAACTGAAATACTCTTCAAAATGGGTTTTGGACTATATATCTTTCTATTATGGATCACTTCCATAGAACTTTTTTGGACAAGTTAATTTCTTCCAAGGATAACTACCCTCACATTAGCTCAATAATAATAATGAAATACGACCATATTCCTTCAACTTATCTCACTTATATTGGGTAGTATCTCCATGAATTTTATGAATTCGTAGATCCCTTCACCAACATTACTTTTATGGTTTCACTGAGTATATATGAGTGTTGTTTATGTACTCTCACTACTCTTAATATAATTTCTATTATCTCACTCAAACATGATTCTTTTAGATGCTAGAAATAATTATAGAATTACAACTTATCTAATCATTATAAACCTCTCCATACTTTCTATTACAAGATTATTTAGTGGTTTTTAAGAACTACTTTTATTTCCATCCCAACACCTATAACACCTAGAGAATAGATATATGGATTTAGAGAATTATATATTATATATACTAGTTTTTTTAATTGTAAATTATATTTCTATTATAGAATATCATGATAAAAATAATTCTTCACCTATCACACCATTATGTGTTATCAAAATATTCCTAAAAATCCTCGACGAGCTGTATTAATAATTTACATCACCATTTAAAATGTTAATTTTAAAATATCAACTATTTCATCAATAAATAAAGTATCTATTTAATTTTGATTGTAAATCACTACAATCACCATTGAATCTTTCAAGAATCATTCTTTAATTACAAGACACAAGATGTATGCATCAACTAATTAATATTAAATATTCATCAAATTTAATTACTCAAAATTTAGAGCATCAACAATAAAATTTTAAACCAATTTAGAATTCCTTCAAATACCATGGATATTGTGTTTACATTTCCAAGATAACAAGAACTTCAATATGGAAATCTTTATGGATTTCTGGACATGTTTAAATCATCAACTAAATCCCAATAGTCAGCATTCATTATGAAAAGAAAACCAAATCCCCATGGACATCACCATTACAATAACTATCCTTCCAGTGTCTCACAGGTAGAATTTCAAATAACTATACCAATCACCATGATGTTTTATATATACCTTGTTCATCATAAACACGACATATATTCAATTTATTATAAATTATTTACTGTAGATTATACTATACAAATAAGAACAAAATAAATTCCACTCACCATGGCATAGTTAATCTCCATATAACAGTGTTACTCAATAAAGTCATATATGAATTCCATGGAAACATAATTTACATTCCACAATGCTTATTGTGTAGAAAATGTTCTCTATAATTCCACTATGATGAAAATCATGGTGTGGTCTATTTTTGATTTCTTGTCATGGGAATCTCCTTCTCCACCATGGCCATAATCCATTCAAGGATTACAATTGTATTCTTCTTCAATATCACAACTCCCACTAACCATGGAATATTTATACCTATGTTACGATAGTTCAATATAAAATTATATATCATTCCTTGAGTATTT
Organism: Viscum album; assembly: GCA_963277665.1. NCBI lineage: Eukaryota > Viridiplantae > Streptophyta > Magnoliopsida > Santalales > Viscaceae > Viscum > Viscum album. The sequence continues at coordinate 452,846,147 of OY728145.1, forward strand.
AACGATACATTACCTTGAAAATGTATTCTCCTCATATTATATATTATAATTATTCGATTCCCTCCAAACAACCTTAAAATTTTGTTATCTCTGTTTTTACTGAACCCATTATTAACAAATATTATACCAGCAATCAACTAACTCTCAAGAAATATATTATTTCTCAATAAATGTTTCATTTAGAAAAAACCTTCTCATTAAGAAATCACTTATTTAAAAAAAACTACAACTCCAGTCATTAGGGTTCAAACACACGAAGCACTTCTACAAATTACCATAACACAAATTGTTTTTTCTCCCTCTTAAAAATCACATTCATTAATTTGTTAACAATAAAGAAATAAATTTATTCAGTTTCAATGGTATAATTGTTTTATGGAACATAACCCATTTTAAATAACTAAAAAGCATTTCGCAATATTATTCAACCAAGAACTATTTGGTTTCAAAATAATTATGACTCTATAAAATTAATTCTAACTATAATTAGAGAAATAAAGCTAATCCAAAAATAATATATAATTTCTTAACATTATCATTACCAAAATAAAAATCCTAATTCTATTATTGATTATATTTTTTTAAAACACTAACAAATTAACATTATTAATTAATCTAATGTAATGGAATTTGAATTTTGAAAATAAAAATACACTATTAGAAAATGGAATTAGAATTATATGTGTTGTAATTTAGCATCATAATTATATAAATTGACTAGAAACATTTTTATTAAACTAAATCACTAGAAAACATAACGTATTTGATTTTAATATATATATATATATATATATTTGTTTATATATATATATATAATTTAATTTTCAGAAAAAAAATCTAATAAAATATTATTTCATTCTGTTCATATTAATATATATAAACACAAATCATAGCATTAAATATACTATTATCAATCATAATATTAATATTTTTATTCAATAATAAATTGATTAATTAATTCTTTGACAAACAATAATATTAATGTAGTTACGATTATAAGATAACACTATCATAAAATTAATATTTAGTTAATAATAATAACATATTTTAAATTAGTAATTAATAATAATAACTAATATGTAATAGAAATCCTTATTTAATAACTAATAATGTAATTAGAAATTAATATCTATCAATGAAATTAATGGGGGATAAAATAATAATTATTAATCAATAAGTTAAACATTATTAATAATTTAACATAATAATTAACAATTAATATTATAAATTCAAGATAAAAATTAATAACGTATTGAATAAATAAATTTTTAATAATTATTTGTTTTAAAATATAAGTGTTTTCAAACATAAACCCTACTCAATTCATGGATACTTTTTGTAAGAGAACCATGTAAAATAATCTTCTCATACACTATCCCAATCCATAATGCAAATTAAATAACTAGATATATAAATATGAATTTGGTGACTAACCCATAGAAATAAAACCCCTGACCTTAAGGACAGACCACCTATCCATTTCCATTTGAAAACCCCTAAGCAGTCAATAATATATTATTATTATTATTATTTAGAATTTTGGTATTATTTTTGTAATTCATTAAACAATATAAAACAAACTATAATAACTAATTATTTTGTGTTGTCATAATTTTTATACCATTATATATATAAGGAAAATAATACACTAAACAATAAAATAAAATATTTAAAAAAATTAGACATTTTAAGGTTTATAGTCTACTTATATCCATGAGACCCTCTCAAATAATAAAACATTCTTATATTTTCCATATGCTTATATATTTTTCCAAATAAATTAAATAGATCCTTTTAAAACCCAATATTAAAAATTTATTTGATGTCTCTGACCCTAATACTTCATTTAGAATGGATGATTAGGAAAAATTGAAATGATTTTAGAGGAGGCAATTAGTCTATTCCATTTTCAACATCAAAATGAGAAATAATAAATTATAAAAACTAGTATGAGATAATTTATTAAAATAATATTGTTTCTTAAAAAATTAAATCATGGTGAATTCAAAGGATTAGTTGAAATAGATTAATCTATTTTTTAAAAACATTTCTAATATTACATTAATTTTCATTATATAATAAAAAATCATACATTTCATGTCATGGTTTTTAAAAATAAGATAAAGAAAAATAATAAATAAGAAAATTTTATTTTGGATAAAAAAACCTAATCATTTTTCATAGTTTATTTTTTAAGTAAATTGTCATATTTCTTTTCTATAAGTTATCTCTCTGTAAAAAAACATATTAAAATCTCAAAAACACAATATCAATTTTGTATAACTCTTATTTCAGCATTCCATAATCATGATATAATAACTAAAAATATTATATTATATCACATATTATCCTTTTTAGATTCCAAAAAATATATACAATATATTTTTCTATAATATGATGTCTAGTTGGGGCCTAAATTTTTATAGGTTCCCTACTTTTTATTTTCAGGTTTCTGATGATATTTTTTGAAATACATAAGGAGTTATTGAGGATAAAGGATATGTTTTAGATCGTTAAATTTCCATAATAATGTGGGGGATATAATAATGTTTTCGTTTATCTTTGGGGACATCGTGGATGAATTTTGGTCATGTCAGACTTACTTTTTTAATTAGTTTAGAGCGATTAAGATGTTTTTGACCATTTTGGTGGAGGTTATGTCAGTGGATTAATATATAGTACATAATTACATGTTTTTTTATGTGTTTTCCCTAAATATAATCCCAATTGATTCTGGTTAAGGATGAAGTTATCCTTTTTGGAATCTTCTTGAATTATGTTTTGTTTATGGGAACTGTGTATCATTAGGAAGTCATCGAGGTAGGGTGGACATAGTGAGGCTAAATGAGCCCTCATATGTTGCATGAAAGAATATAATAGGATTGGGTGGATGAAAATTTCATGATTTGTGGAAATATTATGGTAGTGTTTAACTATTTATCGTGAAATTGTTATTTTTTTGAATGAGATATAGTATTTGCGTAGGTCATAAATTGAAATCTTGTATGTCCAATATAAATTATTCCATGATAACACCCTTAACATGTCATGGTTTGGTTTTATTATAAATTTAGATGCATCTATAATCTTATTATAAATTCATATTCATATCTCAATTTTTTTGGTTTTATCCAGCCCTTCCTAAACATTATGTAACCAAATGACTAGTTGGACTAAACATTTATATCATTTTTGGATATAAAGCTATTTATTTTGTTTCATTAATCCAAAGACATATTATGTTAATTTATCTGCAATATTTATTCATTATCTCAATATTCTACTTCCTTATTAGTCCAAAAAATGAGTTTTATATTCCATTGTATTATATTGTGGTCGAGTTATATATTTATAATGGTGTGTTATTTGTTATTGTAGTTTTCTTGTGTGGTTATTTTGAATTAATCATCAATTTATTCTTATTTATGGGATTTAAATTTGTGTTAGATTTTATAAAGGTGAGGGTTTAAAAATTTATATCATTCATTATATGTTAAGTATGGAATAAATGTAATTTTTTTCTTATTTGGTTTAGTGGTTATTGTTTACATAAAATAATAAACACAATATTATTTTTTTTTCAAAGTGAATCAATCATGTTCTCAGTTCGGTGAAGTAGTTATTCATTATAGATATATGATTTCTGTGTGGGTAATTTTTAAATAATTTAATGATGTTGTTAACTTATTGAAATATACTTGACTTTATTAACTGTAATATTGGTGGAATAGAAAAAAATAGATATTTTAGATTTATATAGTTATTAATCTATTATGAATAACTGATGATTCAGGAATGAATGGAATAGTAATTTTTTATTTTCATTAAAATTCATATATTCAATTTTGTATTTGAAGTAGTTTGTTATGATTGACCTTTTTTGGGTGGTAAAGTGGGGATGATATATGAATTTTTTATAGAATAAAATTTATGTGTTGATGTGGGATAATATTCTTGTAAAGGTCAACACGTTCTTGGGATACTAATTAATGTTTTTTGTGTTTTGGAGGTGTCAAGGATGAACTTGGAGGAGAAAAATACATGTAATAGAAAAAGGTTTCTAAATTTTAGGCTAAGAGAATATATCACACTATTAACTATATTTTATTACAATTATTTTCCATTTATTGAAGATTCAATATATTAGTTTTATTAGTTGTGTGGTGGTCTATGGTATTGCATCATCAGTAGTTGTACTGTACCCTGAAAAATCTTCCTTGAATATTCAATATTTTTATGTGGTTTGAATCATCTTATTTTTTCATGGTATCTAATCTGGGGGAATACATCTTTATAATTCACAATGTTTTCATTGACAATGAAATTAAGTATTAACTCTCTTTTAAGAGATTATTTATGGTGGTCAATGTTCTGTGCTATTTTTTGGTTCATGGATTTTCATTTGTGAATAAAGAATATTGAGGATTTCCCAAGGACTCTATTTTTTAGTGTCATATTGTTGAAATAGTTTTCAAACAATGAATTTATTAGTTTAAATATTTTTATAAACAATTGAGACACGAAATATAATGATATCATACCATGATTCACTAGTCCAACATATATTGATTCATGACAACATGTGTAATGATTTTATTTATTTATTTTATAATTATTAATATAAATTCAAGTACCATCTCAATATTTAATTCCCTGAATAATTCCTTGACCAATCGACATTATTTTTCTCATATATGTTTCTCTATGATAATATAATTGTAGTTATTTATCATTGTCATGGAATGATTGAATATTTATGGTCTGATGTTCTCTTCTCTTCACATCTCCCTTTTTATACTACTCTCTTTTATTATTTCCATCTTTCCCCTTCACTAAATATCATAGTACGGGTTGTGTATTTGTTTCTCCTTGAATATGGTCAAGGTGTTGATAAATATTTATCATGGTTAATTTATGAAAATAGAAATTTTATAATAATAATAAATAAATACAATTATTAAGAATCTCAATGAAAATATGAAATCATTTTTAATAAATTGTATTTTAATGAATATCATAAATATTAGTTTTATATATTAAATTCTAATAAGACATGATTTTTAAATTTATTTAGAAAAAAATTAATATCATTTTTTATTTCATGTGGTCAAAATATCCAAGGGGTATTTTATTTAAATTTTAGGATATATATATATTTTCATGTTAATAGTAAATAAATTGCTTTTCACTTAACCACAATTACTCAATTTACATCATTCATGATGTAATAAAGACATAATACATTATATACCATTATTTTTTCCATGGTATATTTAATTTCATAAATGGTTCATTAAAATACAATAAACTCAATTTCTAATCCCAAAAAAAAATTTCAAAAACCTAATGTAATAACTTATTCTTTAAAATAAAGTTTTTTCGGTCTTTCCACTCTAATTCTTAATATACATAATTAATTTCAATTATAAAGGTATTTAAAGTATTAAAATAAATATATTATATAAATATATTTTTTTATTATAAAAAATTACTATTAATTTTTTTACCATTGATATATTATTTCATTCAATATTTTATTCTAGAAATTCCACTCTCCCTCCCCTCGGAATACCACTCCTCCCACCAATCCCAAAGCCTCATATTTTCCCAAATATACACTATTATGACTCTTAGAATCCATAGACACGTTCTTGAGTAATCCAACTCCTAATATTAAATGTTTTATTGTATAGTACAAGAGAAGCTACATAGAAGAAAGAGTATATTTTTCAAATATTTACTTTTTTTCATTTTATAATATCTATATATTCTCCAAAAAATATTTAAAAATAAAATATTCTATTATCTAATAAGAAATAATACAAAAATTATACAAATTAAGTTAACATTATTTAAAAATTATATTTTTAATTTACTTATGTTTTAAACCTCTTTTCCTTCATCTTTGGATGTTGTTCCCAATAACAGTCAGTTAATTTCCAAATGAGATATTTCAAATTCCTTTAATATATAAAACACTATAAATTGTTAAAAGAAGTTATTTTTCATATATAATTGTATTATATATGTGTTTTATACTTTTGGAAGTTATTTAATAATAAAACATAATAAAATCGATTAATATAATAGAAATGATAAATTTTTACGAAAACTATGATATCAAACAAGCGTTAATTTCATCAATGAAAATTAAAAAATATAATGGAATGATTAAAATTGATAAATATTTATATAAATGACTATAGAATTATTTTGGATCAAGGTTTTAATTAATATATGTTTATTATTTTGGAGGCACAGAAATAATGAAATTAAGCATTAATGAAGGTAATGGGATTCTCGATACCAATTCCTTTTGTTGGGATTTTCACACTTACAGGAAATTTGTGTTCATTTATGTTCTTAAAATGTCCATTCCCTTCTCCTTTATGTATATAAATTTTCCTACCATGTGAAAATGTTTTCTAAAAAATTAATTTTCATTCAAAGTGACTCCAATTTCTAAAACATCGTGTTTTTCTCCTCCTGAATTACCTCATGTCAACTCAAGAATAATGATTCGTTTTTTGATGTTTGATTTCTCTTATTCATATGGGATTTATAAAATTTATATTCCTAAATTTATTCTTCATGAAACCCTTTTGATAATAATTAATTTCTAAGGGTTTACATTGTAACATTCATTGATATGTGTTTTATGTTACATGCATGATTATGTAAATGTTATAATGAGATGGGTGTTCATGGAATTATATTGACCTCCAAGGCATTTTGAAATGTGATGTATCTAATGAGATAATGTGATATATGTGTGGACATGATTATATATTTATTCAAAATTATAATATTAATGATTACAAACATATGTTATCTATGAACATGATATTTGATTTATTCCAAACTGTGTGTATAAGGCCCCAGCCTTAAACCTTAATTAATCTTGAGTTATTACAAGATTACACATTGAGGATCTTTTCAGGTTTAGAGTTTTAGAGAATTAGATCATGAAACTTGCACTACATTCCACATTTAAACAAAGTGGTTACATAAAAGACAGTATTCATTCTTCCCATCAACGGAAACATATTTAAAATATAACACAGATTCTTTCTTGACACATCCTTAACACTATCATCACATCATGTACCTTTCCCTTGACCTGTGATAAACATTTCAAAAACTTGGGATGAGCATAAAAATCTCTGTAAGGGTTACAAAAAATATGGAAAGGAAACATGAGTTCATATATACATGAGAATGAAATCATACTTTACCCATAAAACATAGGCACTTTAACATACCTCATCAAACCATGAATAAATCATAGAAAACTTAAGACATAAAGGTAACTTGAGGCATTCATAACATACTTACGTAGGGATTAACCCTCTTGGTTACGTTTGGAATACCCATCACAGTATATTCCCTAAATCTCTTCGGAGAAACCTTAACGTTTCACTCCTTCGCGTTACCCAATGCATTGGAGAGCTATATCGGGCTCACCCGCCCTTAGTTTATCACGGAACCACCCGTTCTACATAACAATTCCCAAGAACCATAACATAATCGTATCATATAAACATGAATAAAGTAAACATAACATTTCCACATTTCAATCACAATATAACATTTTAGGATATTGAAATAATGAATCCATTCAAAAAGAAACCATTTCCAAAACCATTTAAAACATTTAATAAAGAGATTTTTGAATCAAAGTGTCTCATACCACCTTGAAGCTTTTAACATTTTAAACCATTAATATCCATATAAATAAATCCTTAAAACCATTTTGAAAACATGGATATTAATAAGAACAAATAATTAAAACATTTAAAACGATATTTTGGTTAAAGGGGTTTTACCAAAATTAGAGACACTTGAATACAATAATCGAGGAATAACATTTATTCAGAACATTATAGTATCATGATAATAAATGGATTCATGATATAATACTCCAAAGGACAGTATATACACCATATAAGAGTGAATTGGTGCATAACAACAATGAACCCTCAATAGAAATGTCAAATGTGATGAAATCCCTTATAAAGAAGGTATCCTTAAATTAAGGACAAATAAATCTCAAAAAATATGTGTGAAAAATATATATACACCCAATATAAGTGGATATTATGTGTAAAACAATAAAATGTCATTCACACATCTTCAATGGATGACATATTCAATGACTACAAGTTGAACCCAAAGAAATCAAAATTGGGTTAAAAAGTTCCCTTGACAACCTAACGGCATCACATCAAAATGAGTTGATGAGAGATAAAAAGTGTATCTCATCACTTGGACATAAAATTTACATCAATAAGGATGTATGAGAACATATCCCAATATAAAAATATGTAAATTAAAAGACCCAATAAAAGAAGTCTTTTAAAAAAGAGGAGTGTGAAAGGTTCCCTTACCGACTTGGGTATCTTTCAAAACATACACCCCATGAAAGAAAGACAATAGGTAATTGATGTAAATACTCATAAATGAAAGTATATTACACAAAAGTAGAATAATTGGCAGTACATACACCAGTAAATGGAATTTTTGTCAAATGTAGCATAAATCTCACGGGAATAAAAGTGAGATGAAAAATCCCTTACGAAAACTCGGCAGCCTAACGACGCCACATAAAACTTCTGAATATGGATTGATGAGATCAAATAGGGTATCTCATCACATTACAATAAAATTTACAGCAAGAGGAATATAAAAGAACATCCCCCAACATTACAAAGAGGTGCTTAAAATAAGGGACATAAATGAGAGTACTTAAAAAGAAAGAGAGTGGTTAGATCTCTTACGAAAAATTCGGCAGCCTAACGGTGCCACTCAAAACTTCCAAAATGGATTGATGAGAGAGAATAGGGTCTATCATCACATGAACATAAAAAATAAAGTAAGTGTAATATAAAAGATCATCCCAATAACAAGAAATATGAGCTTTAAAAGGAATGACATAAAAGAGTGTACTTAAAAAGAAAGAGAGGTGTAGGATCCCTTACCTCGGGTCCGACTTGACTCGATCGTTCTTTAATCTCCGGAATAATAAACTTGAGTTAATTTCTAATTCCTTAAGAACCTTTTTCAAGTTCATTATTACTTTTATACCACTTATTACCATGTCATAAACATTATGTAATCATTTAAGTTAATAGTATTCGTTTTGCCGATATTTGGTTCTTAAGTCAAAAGTGGACTTCTTACAATTACATGTTGTTCGTGTGGACTAATTTTTATTATATACAGAATCGTATTAATTATTTAGATATCATATATGTCATATATATCCAGTACATGCATGCATTTATAACATTACATAATCATTTAGAGGTAAGAAATGAAATGCACCGTTCATGGAGACGGTAAGCCGTACGTACGCATGAACGCTACTCTCATTTCTATTTCGTATTTTGTAGAATGGAATAATAATGATATAAAGGTATATTATAATTCCAGTATAATATCATATATAATATCATATTTCCATACTTTATACATCCCACATATGGTATTTAACGAATCAAATCACTTGAGGGGGCGGTAGTCCGCACTTCCTTAAATGAAGATATCGCGTATACCCATAATGGAAGCCATAAAGGTAAGACAAAAATGAAAAATACAGTAGCATAAATAAAACATAAACATATTATATATCATATATAAAAATAGTGACATCATAATGGCCACCTTTGAAGGTGTTAAATGAGTATTGAACAATCATCGTTTCGGGAGGCAGAATTTCACCATCCACGAAAACCGTATGTTCTTTAACCATTTTATGTAGTTGTGTGAGAGTGTAGCTAGAATAAATCTTATAACAACATCCTATTATATTTAAGATACTGGTGTTGTTACAAAAGAAGTAAATAAAAAGAGTGTAGGGGGTTGGAGAAGAAAAATAAAACAAATGAACATGAGAGAATGAATTACCTTTAAAAGTGTAACTCCTTTTGATTTGATCCCAAAGGCTTCCTTTGAAAGGATTCTGCCCAAAGAGAATCCTCTAGGATGAGGATAGGGATGTGGAGAGAGTAAATGGTCAGGGTTTGGCCGAGCCAAAGTCTTGAGGAGTGTGTTAAATGAGGTAGAGGTGGGGGCCTTTTATAAGAGGAGATGAGGGGTACTTTTGGAATGTAAAGAAATATTACTTTATTTGAAAATGTGTTTCGATTTCAAAAGGTCCCACATTGATATAATTCGTGTATAAGGTGATAATTCTTCGAAATCCACTCATCCAATAAGTTTTGGACATGTTTAGTTCATATATTTTACATTATCTTTCCATTTTATTTAAATCGTCAAATAATGATGTCATCGCTGCATCATTATTATGTCATAAATAATATAATTTATTTAATGTCTAAAAATTATAAAAAAAACTACTATGATGTAGGAAATCGTTTTAGCTTTCCAATGAATATTTATAATCAAAATTAGTACTTGTATAACCCCACTTAAATATTGTTTTAGTAAAACATATCATGTTTGTGTCAATTTTACTTTTACATTAAATAAAATGTTATTTATGTCATTTCCCAACCAAAGTGTCTCCATGGGGTCCCCAATTTGGCCCATGGATTTTCAGGGTCGTCCATGACTCACCCAATAGGTGTAGGACAAGTGTCATGGTTTTTTCACATTCTTATAATATCATTTTTACCTTAAATTACACTAATTACCTCTAATCGCGATTAAGAACTTAATAAGTTACTATTCACCAAAAAATTATTATAATCTCATTGAACCAAATTTTACTTCTTAATGACAACCATGTATGTCGGATTTTTGAAATTCAAAACACAATTATGGAAAAATTTCATTTAAACGGAAAATCAGCTTTTATAAGTACCACTTAGTGGTTTCACTATTCATCAAAAATTGAAGTTTTTCAGAAAAATCCCAAAAATTCACCCTGAGCTATATTTGATATTCCGAATTCAGAAATGAAGTCCGTTTTACAAAATTCAGAACATATTAGTCACATTAATTAATTTAATAATTAATTCCCGCTCTCAGAGCAAATAGCGTGTTTTTATAAAACAATAAGTATCAAAAGATTGACACTAGTTTAAGTCTGATTTCAAAGTGAAATTAATTCCAACGACAACTATTGGATTTAATGGTAAAAATATTTTCTAATTTCACTTTAAAACCAATTCAAAATATAATCTAATCATATAAATAAATTATATTAAAAAGAGGTTTTAAATTAAAATACAACATTTTACACTATTCATTAAAAAATGAACTTTATCGGAAAAATACCAAAAAATTACACAAAGTAAAATTTGATGTCCCGATTCTTAATAAGAGTTTTATTTGGTCCAAAAGAATGTTTAAGAGTGAACAAAACTATATTTAATGACAGTTCTCCATTAAAAGGCGATAAGTGAACCTTTAGTGAAAACTAGGGCATATACGCCAAAAATTGAATTCTTTCCGTATTTTAAGCCTTTAGCTTTTATTGGATAAATGTAAAAACATTTAAAAAAACATATATAATCATATTTTAGTTATTTCTATCCATTCCCTCCAAAACAACGGATACATGTTTACTACCATTTCAATTAATATTATTCTATTATTTTAGTGCAACGTAAGATTCCCAAGAAACTCGTTGTTGCGTGTTGGGTATGCCATCGAGTATAGCGTCCCCTTTAAAGTCTTATTAATATTTTATTCACAAATATGGATAAATATGAAAATGTCATATTCCTTATTTACCTGGGGTGTTACATCCTTCCCCCCTTTTGGGAATTGCGTCCTCACAATTTTAAAATTGCGCTTGGAAACATCCTTGAACGTCCCACATCGGAACAAGAGTTGGTAAAACAATCACTTTAAAATAAAGAAATATAAGCATAGAGGTCACCCGAGTTAACCCATACTAGGATTCTAAGTATGAAAGTATGGACATGGAGGAGAAAACATAGGGTCATGTTCCGATGGAGAGTGATAGAAAACATGTTTAGGAGAAAGTTAACAATAAGAAAATCACAAACTTGTGATGGGTTAAACGGCGTTGGGTTCCCCAGTAGGAAAAGTTAATAGACAAAATTTTTGTTTTAAGTTACTTTTTATTGAGGAATTTATTCATAAGGAAGCATAATCACTTATCATGTTGACTTTCAACTTTTACTATATTCCTTAGTCAAACTCATATTTTTTTTCCAAAAGACGAGTATTTAGGGAGACTTGTTCGCATTAAGAGTACTATAATCAACTTCTAGAGAATCACCTAATCCCAAAAAGAGAACTATATACATCCCATGTATTTAGGCTTTAACCAAAACCAAAACCAAAAAGGTTAGTACAAGATCAAATAATCTAGAAAAGGATAACCCCTTATAAAAAGAAAATCTATTCTTAATCTCCAAAATTTGTCCAACAAAACCCAAAGTTCTACGAGGACCATACGATAAACAATTTGTCTATAAAATTCTTCAAAGTAAACCAATATAAGATTGAAACCCAAATATTTGAAGGATTTAGTCACATAGTCTTCCAAGTTAAATCGTAACATTTATCTCCAAACAACATCAGTTGCTCCTAAAGTCTCACATTGAAAAGTAATTATCCTAATCACATATCCTCCAAAATCAACTTACTCTTAATTCATAAAATCATATAACTAAAAAGAATCAGTCAAACTAACCAGTGACTTCACATAGTCTAGTGGTAGGCGATAAATACCAGTCGCACTTTGGTTGTGGGTTCGATTCCCGCAGCATTGTCCGACGCGACGGGTTGTCACACGGTCTGCATGTTGTCCTTTTTCCAAAACTATATAATTCTCAAATCATTACCCAAAAAGGGATAAAATCATCAAAAATAACCATAACATAATTTAACCTCAATTTTATCTCATGCCTTTCACTTCAATCATAATATATGGTAACCCATAATTACCTCAAAAGTAAGGATCATATAAACCCAAATGGTTCTTTATAACTATGTCCACAAAAGAAAAGATAACTATTACTTGAATAAAATTTTCCTATATTAAACATCAGGGTTACACATAATATAAAAATTCTTCTAATATAACCCCATCATCAAAAGAGGCTTAATACTCTTAAGAATTTCACCCTAACTCTTGAAGCCCTTATATGTTGACATCTTACTCATTCAACATTCTTCATGATCCATTATCCATTCCTTTCCAACTTATTCCGAAATACCTCTTTCCTACAAACAAAATCATGAATCATATCCTAAGATTCCAAAATAAGAAAACAATAGTCATGAAATAGTACATACCTTTGATTGGTCATTGTCAGTTTCTTCATCCTCAATCGGAATGGAATTAGGTATTGGTAAACGAATATTGGTACGCTCTTGGTGACCCCATTCACGAAACTTCTTAATAGGACATGTGTTTTCATAATGACCATGCACACCACATTTAAAACATTCAATTGATCCCTCAGAAAGAACTTCTTTCCCTTTCCTCGAGTCAAATGGATGCTTCCTTTTTCCATGGCAGGTTCTTGCTTTATGACCTTCATTTCCACATCTATAGCATATTTCTGTCCCTTTGAAACATTTTCCTAGGTGTTTCTTTCCACATCTTTGACACATTGGTTTTTGAACACACTTACCTTTATCATTATTACCTGTACTTCCGTAGGGATTTGTTTCTTGCATATATGATGCCTTAGAGAAATATCCAAGGTTTAGGTGGTCAATCATGACTCCAGATAGTTGGTTGAGGATAATCAAAAGAGTTCTCATTGCAGCTCCCATATCATTCAGTTGCTTTCTCAAATAACTGTCACAGTTTCCTTCACATCCACCGTTACTTTGGTGCCTGCTAGATCCAGCCATTTACTAAAACCAAAAAGGTCAGTGTGAGTATATCAACAAAACTATCATGTACTAATGAGTAAGATAGACAATAAGATATACTTACTCATTAACTTTATCTAAAACTAATACTCTTTCTGAAATCCTAACCATTATGGTAATTGTCAATTATGCTTAAAGAATACCCTAACCTCTAAAGTTATCTAAACCGACCTTTGATACCAACTATAAGGCCCCAACCTTAAACCTTACTTAATCTTGAGTTATTACAAGATTACACATTGAGGATCTTTTCAGGTTTAGAGTTTTAGAGAATTAGATCATGAAACTTGCATTACATTCCACATTTAAACAAAGTGGTTACATAAAAGACAGTATTCATTCTTCCCATCAACGGAAACATATTTAAAATATAACACGGATTCTTTCTTGACACATCCTTGACACTATCATCACATCATGTACCTTTCCCTTGACCTGTGAAAAACATTTCAAAAACTTGGGATGAGCATAAAAATCTCAGTAAGGGTTACAAAAAATATGGAAAGGAAACATGAGTTCATATATAAATGATAATGAAATCATACTTTACCCATAAAACATAGGCACTTTAACATACCTCATCAAACCATGAATAAATCATAGAAAACTTAAGACATAAAGGTAACTTGAGGAATTCATAACATAATTATGTAGGGAGTAACCCTCTTGGTTACGTTTGGAATACCCATCACAGTATATTCCCTAAATCTCTTTGGAGAAACCTTAACGTTTCACTCCTTCGCGTTACCCAATGCATTGGAGAGCTATATCGGGCTCACCCGCCCTTAGTTTATCACGGAACCACCCGTTCTTCATAACAATTCCCAAGAACCATAACATAATCGTATCACATAAACATGAATAAAGGAAACATAACATTTCCACATTTCAATCACAATATAACATTTTAGGATATTGAAATAATGAATCCATTCAAAAACAAACCATTTCCAAAACCATTTAAAACATTTAATAAAGAGATTTTTGAATCAAAGTGTCTCATACCACCTTGAAGCTTTTAACATTTTAAACCATTAATATCCATATAAATAAATCCTTAAAACCATTTTGAAAACATGGATATTAATAATAACAAATAATTAAAACATTTAAAATGATATTTTGGTTAAACGGGTTTTACCAAAATTAGAGACACTTGAATACAATAATCGAGGAATAACATTTAGTCAGAACTTTATAGTATCATGAGAATAAATGGATTCATGATATAATACTCCAAAGGACAGTATATACACAATATAAGAGTTAATTGGTGCATAACAACAATGAACCCTCAATAGAAATGTCAAATGTGATGAAATCCCTTATAAAGAAGGTATCCTTAAATTAAGGACAAATAAATCTCAAAAAATATGTGTGAAAAATATATATACACCCCATATAAGTGGATATTATGTGTAAAACAATAAAAGGTCATTCACACATATTCAATGGATGACATATTCAATGACTACAAGTTGAACCCAAAGAAATCAAAATTGGGTTAAAAAGTTCCCTTGACAACCTAACGGCATCACATAAAAATGAGTTGATGAGAGATAAAAAGTGTATCTCATCACTTGGACATAAAATTTACATCAATAAGGATGTATGAGAACATATCCCAACATAAAAATATGTAAATTAAAAGACCCAATAAAAGAAGTCTTTTAAAAAAGAGAAGGGTGAAAGGTTCCCTTACCGACTTGGGTATCTTTCAAAACATACACCCCATGAAAGAAAGACAATAGGTCATTGATGTAAATACTCATAAATAAAAGTATATTACACAAAGAGTAGAATAATGGGCAGTACATACACCACTCAATGGAATTTGTGGCAAATGTAGCATAAATCTCACGGGAATAAAAGTGAGATGAAAAAATCCCTTACGAAAACTCGGCAGCCTAACGGCGCCACATAAAACATCCGAATATGGATTGATGAGATAAAATAGGGTATCTCATCACATTACAATAAAATTTACAGCAAGAGGAATATAAAAGAACATCCCCCAACATTACAAAGAGGAGCTTAAAAGAAGTGACATAAAGGAGAGTACTTAAAAACAAAGAGAGTGGTTAGATCTCTTACGAAAAATTCGGCAGCCTAACGGTGCCACTAAAAACTTCCAAAATAAATTGATGAGAGAGAATAGGGTCTCTCATCACATGAACATAAAAAATACAGTAAGTGTAATATAAAAGATCATCCCAATAACAAGAAATATGAGCTTTAAAAGGAATGACATAAAAGAGTGTACTTAAAAAGAAAGAGAGGTGTAGGATCCCTTACCTCGGGTCCGACTTGACTCGATCGTTCTTTAATCTCCTGAATAATAAAATTGAGTTAATTTATAATTCCTTAAGAACCTTTTTCAAGTTCATTATTACTTTTATACCACTTATTACTATGTCATAAACATTATGTAATCATTTAAATTAATAATATTTGTTTTGCCGATATTTGGTTCTTAAGTCGAAAGTGGACTTCTTACAATTACATGTTGTTTATGTGGCCAAATTTTTATTATATACAGAATTGTATTCATTATGTAGATATCATATATGTCATATATATCCAGTACATGAATGCATTTATAACATTACATAATCATTTAGAGGTAAGAAATGAAATGCACCGTTCATGGAGATGGTAAGCCGTACGTACGCATGAACGCTACTTTCATTTCTATTTCGTATTTTGTAGAATGGAATAATAATGATATAAAGGTATATAATAATTCCATTATAATATCATATATAATATCATATTTACATCCTTTATACATCCCACATATGGTATTTAACGAATCAAATCACTTGAGGGGGCGGTAGTCCGCACTTCCTTAAATGAAGATATCGCGTATACCCATAATGGAAGCCATAAAGGTAAGACAAAAATGAAAAATACAGAAGCATAAATAAAACATAAACATATTATATATCATATATAAAAATAGTGACATCATAATGGCCACCTTTGAAGGTGGTAAATGAGTATTGAACAATCATCGTTTCGGGAGGCAGAATTTCACCATCCACGGAAACCGTATGTTCTTTAACCATTTGATGTAGTTGTGTGAGAGTGTAGCTCGAATAAATCTTATAAAAACATCCTAGTATATTTAATATACTGTTGTTGTTACAAAAGAAGTAAATAAAAAGAGTTTAGGGGGTTGGAGAAGCAAAATAAAACAAATGAACATTAGAGAATGAATTACCTTTAAAAGTGTAACTCCTTTTGATTTGAGCCCAAAGGCTTCCATTGAAAGGATTCTACCCAAAGAGAATCCTCTAGGATGAGGATAGAAATGTGTAGAGAGTAAATGGGCAGGGGTTGGCCGAGCCAAAGGCTTGAGGAGTGTGTTAAATGAGGTAGAGGTGGGGGCCTTTTATAAGAGGAGAGGAGGGGTACTTTTGGAAAGTAAAGAAATATTACTTTATTTGAAAATGTGTTTCGGTTTCAAAATGTCCCACATTGATATAATTCGTGTATAATGTGATAAGGCTTCGAAATCCACTCATCCAATAAGTTTTGGACATGTGTAGTTCATAGATTTTACATTATCTTTCCATTTTATATAAATCGTCAAATAATGATGTCATCGCTGCATCATTATTATGTCATAAATAATTTAATTTATTTAATGTCTAAAAATTATAAAAAAAATACTATGATGTAGGAAATCTTTTTATATTTCCAATGAATATTTATAATCAAAATTATTACTTGTATAACCCCTCTTAAATATTGTTTTAGTAAAACATATCATGTTTGTGTCAATTTTACTTTTACATTAAATAAAATGTTATTTATGTCATTTCCCAACCAAAGTGTCTCCATGGGGTCCCCAAGTTGGCCCATGGCTTTTCTTGGTCGGCCATGACTCACCCAATAGGTGTAGGACAAGTTTCATGGTGTTTTCACATTATTATAATATCATTTTTACATTAAATTACACTAATTACCTCTAATCGCGATTAAGAACTTAATAAGTTACTATTCACCAAAAAATTATTATAATCTCATTGAACCACATTTTACTTCTTAATGACAACCATGTATGTCAGAGTTTTGAAATTCAAAACACAATGATGGAAAAATTTCATTTAAACGGAAAATCATCTTTTATAAGTACCACTTAGTGGTTTCACTATTCATCAAACATTGAAGTTTTTCAGAAAAATCCCAAAAATTCACCCTGAGCTATATTTGATATTCCGAATTCAAAAATGAAGTTCGTTTTAAAAAATTCAGAACATATTAGTCACATTAATTAATTTAATAATTAATTCCCGCTCTCAGAGCAAATAGCGTGTTTTTATAAAACAATAAGTATCAAAAGATTGACACTAGTTTAAGTCTGATTTCAAAGTGAAATTAATTCCAACGACCACTATTGGATTTAATGGTAAAAATATTTTCTAATTTCACTTTAAAACCAATTCAAAATATAATCTAATAATATAAATAAATTATATTAAAAATAG
Organism: Viscum album; assembly: GCA_963277665.1. NCBI lineage: Eukaryota > Viridiplantae > Streptophyta > Magnoliopsida > Santalales > Viscaceae > Viscum > Viscum album. The sequence continues at coordinate 452,864,464 of OY728145.1, forward strand.
GTTTTGAATTAAAATACAACATTTTACACTATTCATTAAAAAATGAACTTTATCGGAAAAATACCAAAAAAATACACAAAGTAAAATTTGATGTCCCGATTCTTAATAAGAGTTTTATTTGGTCCAAAAGAATTTTTAAGAGTGAACAAAACTATATTTAATGACAGTTCTCCATTAAAAGGCGATAAGTGAACCTTTAGTGAAAACTAGGGCATATACGCCTAAAATTGAATTCTTTCCGTATTTTAAGCCTTTAGATTTTATTGGATAAATGTAAAAACATTTAAAAAAACATATATAATCATATTTTAGTTATTTATATCCATTCCCGCCAAAAAAAACGGCTACATGTTAACTACCATTTGAATTAATATTATTTTATTATTAGAGTGCAACGTAAGATTTCCAAGAAACTCGTTGTTGCGTGTTGGGTACTCCATAGAGCATAGCGTCCCCTTTAAAGTCATATTAATATTTTATTCACAAATATGGATAATTATGAAAATTTCATATTCCTTATTTACCTGGGGTGTTACAGTGTGTGGTATTTGACTAATAATACTTGGGATTTAATTTTTACATATTTCAAAATTACATGACATTATTCATTGTTACCATCTTGATATTTATGATAATTCTATGATTCTATTTTGATTATAATTATCTACAATCATGTAACATTGATTCATTTCTTTTATTCATCCTCTTACATGGTGTTTATATCACCCCTTGCATCAATGTATATCCTTAGGGGATTAATTGTACTAAGGAAAATGTTAGTGGCACTATGAAGATAGATAAGGTCCAATTAAGAAATTGTTGTATCATATTATGTAAAATTTATGTATATGAATGTTTTACAAGAAAGAAAACAATTTGATCCTACATTTATATTACTATTGATGTCAAACTTCAAAATGAGTCAATAGACTTGTAAGTAAATGTTGGGTTTCTATAGAATAAATAATGGAATCATTTACATTAAAAATTAACAAAATAATATTTCCATTATGATTTAAGAGGACTATAGAATACACTTTAAAATAACTTAAATATATTCCAAACATTTTTCTAGTGTTATGATCTTCAAAAACACATTATCGTTGTTGATAAATGAGAACCCTTTTTATAATGTGATTCATCTAATTCAACCATCCATGATCTAGTGATCTTCTACAAATCACTCTTAAATTCTTCTCACTGAGCACGGTTATCTTGATACATAAAACAACTCCATCATCAGTCCAATTAGCATTCACTATTTCCCTAAATAATAAGTCGCATAGAAAGGTAAAGCAATAAGGATTAGAATATATTGTGAAATAGAGAAATAGAGAGATAGATATAATAAGATAGAGATTATTCTCTTAAAGTTTTTGATTTGTGGATAAAAAAATTAATCTAATAAATTATATTTTGGAGATTTTTTGATAATAAGAAGGTTATTCCAAACCCGTATTAAAAATTTTAAAATCTAAATGAAATCAATATTTCATGAAAATATATATGTGATTGTTTATTCCTATAAAATTATTTTGAATTTTTGAAATAAAATTTTGAAAATAAGGTTACTCAATGACTAGAGGTTTTCCAATATAAACTTTCACCATCCAAAATCAATTTATGAAATCCAATTTTAGAACTATCTAAAATAATTTAAAATTAATATGATATAAATATTCTAAGATGATCATAATGGGTTCTACCCATTAAATATGGAATAATATTTCATTGAAATCAATTCCTTTATCTTATTTTTATCCTTTGGAAACTAGATAGTCTTTATTTATAGTAGTTACACCATGATCATCCTAATGTATTTTAATTCCAATTTTTCTAATAATTTGATAATCAGATGATCCTTTTAATAAATATCATACCATGTTTTCATTTAACTATTTTAAATCTTATTGCATTAAAAATAACTATATCCCATCAATTAAATCTTATTACCTAGTTTTAAGTACTAGATGCGATATAAAGTATAGAAATATTTATGGTTTAGACAGTTTTATAGTAAAAACTAATTAATCAATACGTACTATAATTGTTTCTTGAGTACAAATTCATTGAATTATATGATATATTGGAAACATGCTTATTGGTTCTTCAGATTTAGTTCTTTCTGTTGGGATTATTCGTTTTCATGTTTTATATCATTGTAATTTTTTCATCGATGAATGTTTCATGTTTCATGTCAAATAAATAATCATTTAAGTCAATAGATTTATTTTATTACTTAATTAGTGGATCACTTTCATCAAATTTCACATGATAATATTCATAAAAAATATTTGTATTTTTTATTAAAAACATTAGTGTCTTTATCATCAGGATTTTAATCAATTATACAAATAATACACTTAGTTTTCGAGATGTACTCTTAGATATCAAAAAAATTAATGTATCAAACCTTTGTTATTATATTGTTTTTATAGATCATAGGGTGACCTATAAAAGATAGTCATTATTTGAACAACATTAATGAAACATCATTTTTTCCATCATCAACATAAAAATTATTAGACGTTATAGATTTACATAGCATATTTATAAAAATTAGTTTGAGAGTCTTATTTGAATAGACCCTAACCACATTATCCTAGAGCTGGGTTTTTCTTTATTTAATAAGAATAAAATTTAAGGGATTGAAATCTAAAATTATGAATAGAGTAGTTATCTTTTTATCCAAGATGTAAAATAGAAATTCATATTACATTTCAAAACATAAAATACATGATGTATTTTCATTGAGAAATCCATTATTACCAATATTTTATACCTAAAAATCAATCACAAAACACTTCCTATTATCGTTGGGAAATTAAATGTAAGAAACTCAACAATAGAAACATGGATCCAGTTACTTAATTAATTACATGGAATAGATATAATAAATATACTCTTAAATGACTCATAAATATAGAAGTTTTTCATGAATCCATAAATACATGATTTCTACTTTTCGTTGTGAAAAAAATACATAATAAATTAAAATGAACTGCATCCATGAAAATCATTCTAGAATTAATCTTCGTATCCTAGGGAATGGAATGAAAGTAAGGGTGAAAAAAAATCATTTTGGTTTATATACAGTGGAAGAATTTATGAATCAATGAGAATAATAAAAATGTTTGCATAAATAAATTAACACAAAATCTATTTAAATAACCTGACTACAATTATAAGATATAGAAACATTAATATAGAAAGGTACATAACTAAAGATACGTATAATTTTTCCACTAACTGGGAATGAAATTAATCTATATATAATATCATGTCAAATATCTCATGTATAATAAAAAAATTAAAATACACAACATATTAAATTATTAATTATTAGATTTAATTATCTTATGCATCGTGGTACCACAACCATGAAGACCATCATATGAGGGTTTAAAAATATATGTACAAAGTAATTTAATTTGGCCAACTAATTTATCTTGGGAGACCTACTGATGCATCAAGGGGATAGAAATTTCACCATCCCATCCATCAATTTACATCCAAATCATTCTTTTACATATATAATAGTTTATTTCATCCAGGAATAATATTTCTTATCAAGAAATATTTGTATTCGGTAAAGGATATGGGTTTATTAATATTTCCCCAATTAATAAAATATCATTCAATGTATCAACTTTACATAAAAAAGGTATATTTTTTAGGTAATAACAAAACATATCTTTAAAAATAAGGATATTTTATAAATATTTAATTTTTAAAAAAAATTATCATAAGAAATTGATTTTTCAATTGAATGTAAACAATCAAAAAATAAAGTGGGATTTTATAATTACATCGTCCACTTGGTAATTGTTATGTCAAATGACCATGGATAAAATTAATTCTAATTAAAACATAATGTCTATAAAGTATATATTAATCATGATATTATATATCAAATTTTCAGTATGTACACCACATAAATTAAATTAGGTGAATATCATTATTACATTATTTAATGATGGGAAATTGAGATGAAGACCCCAACCTAATACTTATTTTTAGATGAACATGATTTATAATATTATATATTGTTTCTAAAAGTCTTATTAAATTATAATAGAACCATATTAAGATTCTTAATGTCAAATATTTTCTTTTTATAACCTCTTATCACCAATTTGTTAATAATATACAATTATTTTAGTTGTTTCAGGTGTTAATTTCTTTTTTTCTGGATATATTATGAAATAACTTATTCTTTATCATATAATGTAGTCCCGTGATCTTTATAGTAATAATCATGAAATAATTATCATATTTATATGTCAATTATAAATTTAATACCAATCATGAAATATGGTTTTTATAAATGAAGTATGCCATGATTATGGTGATAATATGCCACACAAAGTCATGAGTAATGTTGCAATTTTCCTACTATAATTATTGAACTGTGGTATTTAATATTTTATATTTAATAAATTATCATACACCAATATTATTTCTAATATATTTAATCCATGTGTTTTAGTGATTAAAATATAGTATCATGGCTTCATTAAGGTAGTACTCGACACGTACACAAACAATGTCCTCATCATTAAGTGAGTGAAAATGTAAAAGATAAAACTGTTTTATTATACTTTTATAATGATAAATATGGAATAAATATAATAAGTATTACATTTAGAACATATATTTATTAGATATAACCTTATCTTATTTCATGTAAAGATTTTGTGAAATACAAACCACATTTCATCTAGAGGTGGTAATCTACCATACACAAGAGAGATGTTATCATATCCCCTATGGAATTCAAAGTAAAAAAGATATATAAGACCTAATTACACAAAAATTATTAATTATTTTATAAATATGATATTTATTTATATATATAAATTATAACAAATATTATATCATATTAAGAGATGAGGTGATGAAAAAATTAATGAAATTTGTTAGAAAGTCGGTAGTTCATTGTATAAAAGGAACAATTATTTCTTAAACCATTTTATAAAATTGGGTAATTCCATTAATATTAGTATATAGAGTATAATTAGGTTATCATATTAGTATTTTTTAATATGAAATGAATGGGGTGAAGTATGAACTCAAATAAATATTCTTATTAAAGAATGATACTTATTAATCTAATAACTACATTAGGTTATAACTAAAATCATTCCTAGTATAAATTACATACAAAATAATTATTTTGAGATGAGTTTATTGAATTTAGGACGCGATTTTTTATGGTATCTATAAAAAATGGGGTTGATGTTTTGATTAATAGAGGAGAAGGGTTTCCTTTTATAAGTGATGTGAGTGGCACAAATGTATTGTATTATATTGTTTAGGTTGTTTATTATATAATATAATGAAGATGATATTTATCTTTTAAAATAGAATAGTTTTACATTATACTTAATTAAATTAATTGAATCCTTTAAATTTAATGTTGATCAATATTATCAAGACTTTGAAATTTGAAAAAAACATTATTGAAATATCAATTTCGGAGAATGGTTAATAAAACATCATATTGATAAAATAGAAAGGGATGTGTGAATTTTTTATATAATAACACATATATAGTTTCCAATTAGGATAAATTTTTGGGAACTAAATATTTGGACATAGAAGAATATAATAATGAATAAATAATGACAGAGAATAATAGAGATTATTGATTAAATGAAATTTATATATCTAGTGAAAAATAAATCCTAAAAGAACAGAAACCAAATATATCTTAAAAAGTATATTGATATCAATAGAATATATGGTAATAAGATATATTTATATTTTAAAATGCCTTTCCAAAATTTTATTAATTTTTATGGGAATATGTAGTTATTCAATTTAATTCTATTTTATAAATACAATATTATCCATTGGTTTTGAATTTATTAATTTACACATTATATATTACTCTATAAAATGAATATGAATTTCTTATAACTAAATAACTTATGGATCATAATATCCATAACATAATGATAGGTCATTCCATCAATATCTAGTTATTGTTATGATAAAATGGATAACACATGTTATCCAATATGTATAAATATTGAAATAGTGAGGTAATACATTTATCTCTAAAACCTCATCCAAAATAAAAAATAATCAATTTCTTAAATGATTAGACTTCTTAAAATTCCTAATGATTATGATCCAAAACATTGGAAATAAGAGAAATAAATTTAGAAAATGAACTTATCATTAATCTCCCAAACATCATGATGTATCTCTTAACCATCCCATACCAAACATGTGAATATATTTGTCATGTATTCTCTTGAAACATGGTAATAAACTGAATTACCATAAAACATTATTGATAACATAAATTTTTCTTTGTTCCTTAAATTAAATATAGATTATTTGACATATTTTCTAAATAAAATTTTATTAATCTCTATCAATAATAGTATAAACCAAATTTTCAAAAAACCATTAACCAGTTCCAATGTTGTCAGTACTATCCAATTTACATTGTCCATATCAGTCATTTATTTATCTCGACTTCATTATCATGCCATTAAGAACCTATAATGTTTTTTATAAGATGATCATATTTCCACAAAATCATTTTTCATGGTCATCAGTATCGTTCAATATACTCTTTGAAATCCATATTGAAAATGTTTTTGGTACATTCCTTATACATTTTATTATTTATATAACTTGGATACCATTTATAAAATACTCAATTAAATATATTATGGAATCCAAGTAGGGGAACATTAATCATTCCACTTCATTGGATGTAATTGCATAATCATAACCCTTATCCATAAACTAATTTTGTGGTTAATTCCTTTGAGGCATGGGTAATTTATTTTCATCTTGCCTTATATATCTACAATTAAAGAATTGGATATTTTAAAACCTTTTCATTCCCTTTCAATTGTTAGAATTGTTTCCATTATCTCTACAGTTTTTAAAATATTCAATTTTCACTATGAAAGTACAAGGGTGTGCCATTCAAAAATTATCTTTTTTGGGAAAATAATTCTATACCTTATTCCCTTAATCCATCATTTTCTAAGTATTCATCTTCTGATCTTTCCTCCATTCAAAGAAATAATACATAGAGATTTTTTTATATTATTTCTAGCAAGTGATTCTATGTATTTATATGATGAGTATGTTTTTAGAATAGTTCCCTATTAAATATTATCTTAATCCCATAATATAAATGATCATTCATTGTCTTTGGATTATGTATATTATTATGATTTTCATTCCTTTTGTTATACACCATTTCTAAAAGAAAATATACACTACATTAGATTATGTCATTATGAAACATAATGTATAATCCTAATCTAGTGAAATATATAACATAAATTTTAAAATTTACTTATATCTAATATTGTAATCATAAACCAGGTTCCATTGGGGGAATCTAAATTTTTAACTACTTCATAATGGTTGTAGTGAAAATTTGATTTTACAAATACTATTCCAAATGAGTGTCTATCCAGGATCATAGTAGGCCCATTTTCATGCCCATGTGATTTTCAATTAAATCCTAATACAACCTTCTCAATTTTATTACCCCTAGGAACATCTGCTCTAGAATATTATCCACTTTTATTACCATGAAAGGGACGCATTTTCTAGGAAAACCACATAATCTATTACATCAAAAAACTACTGATTTCTCTTCAATACATACTCTAAAATTATATCATAGAGTTATGTTCCTTAATATACATTTTCATGAATTTAGTTCATAATTTTTCTACTAAAATTACTATGATACAAACTATAGGGACCCCAAACCAAATTTCGTAGAGTTAGTGGTTTCTTTATTTCATTGGAATAATATAAAAGAATCACATCCCTAATTAATGAACTGTTCAATAGTCTTGATAAAATAGATAAATACAAGAAACACACATTAAAATTTTAATCATAAAATACATAAATTATTTTCATTGATAATTACTTTGTTCTCTTTAGTTTATCACAACATATTAATAATAACATATCCTAGTATGTTGAGGAAAATTAAACATAACAAAGTTATTATCTCAGAAGCCCAGTAAGGAAAAGTGTATAGAATAAGATATGAATATATAATGCATAATCAATATATAAATATTAATAACTAAAACACAATTCATTTAGACAATAACTTAATCATAATAAGGTAGGAATATATGTTGATCAAATAATATCAGAAAGATAATCCCATGAGATTGAAACATAAACATGGATATTATAATGATTTTAAAAATAACATGGAATTAATAAATTAATTCATAATGATGGAATTAATAATATTGTTTATATATAATATTCCATTGAGTATTTGTTTTAAGACATCGTATATTGTCCAGGCCTTGAAACAGAAAATCTACATAAATGGGTAATGTCTTAGAAAAAACCCATTCTCGCATGTCTCATGTGATATACTGATGAATTAAGGGGATATATCAAGCCCATTCTATCACATAAAATTTTATATTCATTAATAATATTAAACGAGTGATACAAAATATACATAAAAATTCATATTTAAATACTAGTATACGAATTTTTTATACTTTCCTGAATTAATTAACATAATCTTAAACTATATAGAGTAATATATTTAATGGTAATAAAATTGTAAATTCATGATAAAATAGATCATAAACGATCAAAACAAATAGTAAGGATTGTATAAATATAACATTTTAATAGGTTACCAATATTTTAATAATGGGTTGGTTTAATTGCTGTGTATAAATACTATAAAAAATCATTAAAAACATTTTTCATGAAAATAAAATCTTCACACTGATAATATTATGAAAAATAAAAGTTCAAAAAATATTTTCCAAACCCTATTATTTGAAAAAAAAATTGAAAACTTTTTAAAAAACTTTAATGCATTGATTGGTCATGATGGTGAAAATTTATCTTTATTTCAAAATGATAAAATGAAAATTCCATCCACATTTATGGTAAAAGTAAACAAGAAATTATTTTGAAAAAAAAACAAGAATATTACATTCAAAATATTTTTAAAAAATAAAAAATGGTACAAAATTCCATTATAAAACATTTTCTAAAGGTTAAAACATTTTTTGAAATAATTTTATAGAACATGGGTTTTGATGAAAAAGGATTTATCACTGAAGAGATACATTGTGTCAAATTTTCATAAAAATAATTTATTTATCATTTTATGTACCAATTAAAGTAAAAATGGTACTATTACAATAAAATGTTCATGAATATGTATAATATAATAAATTTGATATACTTTAGGATATAAATATCAAATAATTCCACAAATTGAGACTTAATCACAAATAAATATAAATATTAATGAGATTACAAAATAAAGCCTTACAATTTTGGTGAATTTTGAATCATAAACCCCATTAACTAACAAACATTAAATGAATAATTAAATACCATGGAGATAAATTAATTCATTATGTTTTAATAAAAATGGTTTTATATTCCCAAAAAAATAAATAATTTACCAATATTTTCTTTGACTGAAGGAAGTAAAAGTGAGTGGGAAAACCCTTAACTTTAGTATTACTCATTAAATACGATCTTTACCATCCTGAATAATAAACTATTGTTTACTTTTACATTACTAAGAAAATTTTTCATGAATATTATTAATTTAATTTCACTTATTATATTTATAAATATAATTACTTAATAAATTATGTTTATGTTATATATTTTGATGATATTTTTCATAAATGTCAAAAAAAGACTTTGGTATGTTGACTATAGACAAAGAGATCATAAATAAAAATATAAATAATAATTATGATTTAACTTTTATCATATTTATGCATCAATTATAATTTTAAATTATATCATTATTGATTGTTATGGAAAATTGCCTATATTACAGTCGTAGAGACTCTAGTTCATATGAACACATGAGTAACATTTCCATTTTTCAATGATCATTATGGAAGATGATAGGTAATATTTTATCTTTAAAAAATTTTCATAATATAATATTTACAAAATTATTTATTTAAATATATATATATATATATATATATATACTATGCATGTGGGGTTCTGATGAAAATGTGGTGACATCGTTTCATGAAGGCTGTAGTCCGCTTGTATAAGAATGATGTTATAATCGTTAAGTGAGTGAAAACGTGTGAAATAAAATTATAAATTTTATTTTTATAATGGTAAGTACGTAATTAATGAAATAATTATTTATTTTATATCACATTTAATAACTAAATTTATTCTTATCACCATCCATATAAAGTTTAACTGAAAAATGAATCACATTGCTTCAGGAGATGGCAGTTCGTTGTACATTTGAGTGATGTTATCATATCCCCTACGGAATAGAAAGTTAAAATGTTATCAATATTACATAATTACTCAAAATGTATAATTATGTTATTAAAATCATATATATACATTAAATCCATCATTATAGCCAAACATGATTATTTTTAAGGGAAAAATGAATGACCTCGGTTTTCAAGTCATTATTCCCCCATATATAGAAATGTTGATTTTATAACCCATTTGATGGAAGTGGGAATAGATTTATATAAGTTAATTAACATAAAATCATATATGTATATTTATTATATGGATTTTATTATCACATAGTTTTATAAGGATAATTTACAGATGTGTATGAAGAAATAAATTAAACATTCATGTTGAAGGACATTACCTCTTTTTCAGGTATCCTTATTAGGTTCAAAGAGAAGGATTTCCAAGATTGGATTCATACCAAAAATAACTATTATAGGATTATAATATTGAATTTGGTATGTGAGATGGTATAGGATGTTCTGGAAAAAATTTGTATTAATGGTGTAAAGAAGAGAGGAGTGGGCGTGACCTTTTATTGGTGGGGTGAGTGGCACATTTTTAATATTTGAAAAGAAAACATTGTACCCACTTTTTTTAAATAAAATAATGGTCCAAAATAGATTATTATATAAATTTAGACACTATAGTTTTTAAATAATTATATAGAAAATATTTTAGATAGGTTTTTAGTTCATTTTAAACCTTATCATTTTAGTTTAACCCCATGTAAATCATATTTATCTTAGTAGCGATAAATAAAATTTGATATTTTTTATATTCATAATTTAAAAAAATTAATATTAACTTATAAGATAATATAAATTATTATTATATTAAATAATAAAACCATTTTCCAAATTACATTCATAGAAAAGGAAAATTATATTTGAAATAATTTCTACTAATGTGACGAGAAATAGGTTCTCCAAAGTGAAAATCTTTACATGTCGATAGTTTTTTTATATCAATATTAAAAATTAAATTTATCCCAATAAACTAAATAGTATTTTAAGATATATAATTTTCCCGATTATACATTAAAAAAATTTGAAATATATTTTCTCTTTGTAAATATTTAAATTAATATGCAGTTTTAATTAAAATTCGTCATTTTTTAGTTTTCATTAAAAATAAACATTTCATGGAAGTATAATAACATTACCCTAAGATAATTTTGACATGTTTATTTAAAAATAAATTTTGTGGTTTCAATTAATTATTATAAAATTGGGAAAAATTAATTTTCCGTTATGTGAACAATGAATTGTTAATCAGCCTTTCATAAAAATATAGTTTTTTAGAAGAAAAAAATTTATTCCTCTTTAAAATAGTTCATATATTATTTCTGACAAATAAATAAAAATTAAATTTATTTTAAACATGTATAAAATAATGAAAATTCATAATATATCTATTAATATTCATTCACACCATCTTAAAATCTATGTTTAAATTGTTATGATCAAATAATATTAATTTAATAGAGAATTATGTTTAATTCAAATGTAGTGTTGCATGCATTTAAATATATCTAAGAGATTTAATTTATTTATAAATAAATATATATAAAGTCATAGTTTGTTATATTATATTATATTATAATCTTGGTTTTTAATTTCAAATATTCTACAGATATAGATGATCCTATTTTAAAATAACGGGCTGTTAGAATATTCCTTCATTCGACAACAAAATTTTGTTGAGGAGTCCGGGTGGATGATATGTTATGTATCATTCCATGTTCTTTACAAAATTAACTGAATTAATGATTCAAAAACTCTCTCACTTGATCACTTGTTAATGTAAACTATTATAATTCTTTACTTTTTGTACTAACTTATAAATGTTAACAAAAACAACTCAAGCTTTACTCTTATGTGTTATGAAATAAACCCATATACATCGAGAAAAATAATCAACTAAAATATAATCAATTAGATTTAAATTTATAGTTGAATATTTAGAATGGGAAATATATATATATATATATATATGATTGATTTTTTTAGAATATGTGACATCATTATAGGGTTCTAAATATGGTTTCTGTCTTTTGCCCATTGGACATGCATCATAAATTTTTTTCTAATTTGATTAGGGGAAAACTTGAAATTAAATTTTTCATAAATAATTTTAATAAAATTTAACAATAAAATTCCTATAATTTTTATACAACGTAAATTATTCATTTAATTTAGGATTAAATGGGTTCACATTATGTTTACTCTAAGAGTGATGATCTACAGTGTAATAATTTTTAGTTCTTTGTGTAGTAAACATAATCAGTTCATCTTTAAAACTAAATTTGAAATATTTAATAAATCTGTGTAAAATACATCACCAAATGTTAAGAAATTATTTTTAGGTTCGGTTTTAAAACTTTATCATAAATTACAATATTGATAAGGATTGAATGTAGATACCCAACCTTTCCAACATTAATAATAATTCCTTTAAAATTATCACAAAATATGACATAGACTGCATCAATTTAAGATAATTACGGGATGTTATAAAATCCAACACTCATATTTTATAAATAGAAAATATACAGAAATAATTTTTAATTAATATTATTTTTCATTTTCCCTATTAAAAATTTAAAAAATATTATTTTTTCCACACAAATTCTCTTGATTCCAATAGTGTTAGCTATAAATTATATATCAAAAATATTCTTACAACATTAAGTATAAAAATTATATAAATTTACTAATGTAAATTATTTACTAAGTATTATAACTAAGAATATATTTTATATAAATAAATTTATGATTTTTCATTTCTATCATATTTGACACAAGTGACACAATGCTTGTTTGTATTTATAGATTATTAAGAAATATATTAAATATATAATATTTTGTTTTCCTGTTACTTCAAATTCCATAAATTTATTTATGTGGTTTATTCTAAATAAATAATTTATTTACAAAATTTGAAACATTATTAAAAAAACTCATAAAAAACTATTAAATATTTTAATTCATCTATTAATTCATTTATTTTTCTATCATGAACAGCACACCTAGATGCAAGTTGTTCAAAATTAGATTTCAATTTTGAAATATAAGGGTTGTGTTTAGTATATTATACTGTTAAAAATATCATAATATTTCTCAAGAAAACTGTTATTTTTCATTAGTGATTAATATTTAATTTCTAATATAGAATATAATTTCAATATCATGACATTTTAAATGAAATACTTTGTTTTATAACGTACAAAACATGAATCCCCGAAATTAAACTAACCATGAATATTTATATTATTTTTGTAATCAATCCATTGAATTGGAAGAAATGAACAAAATTATCAATATTATGATATATATATATATATAATTTTTATAAATTAATTCCAAATTACGAATAAATTCTTATAAAATACTCACTAGATTATTAGTAGTGCCCTTTTTTTAATCAAAAATATGTTCTCGTCAAAATGGTTATTATTTCATTTTGTGAGAAAATTTTATCATTATTTTATGAAACAATTAGAAATTTTATTTCATAAAATTAAGTCATTCATGAAATCAATATCTCAAAATTGGCTTAAAGTGATTTTTTTTTGATTTTTCACAAAAGATTATTTTTTGAATGAGTAGTGAAACTAATGTTTTTTATTGAAAATTATACTTCATTTTAATGTATTGATAATGTGAAATTATATTCTGGAGTTGTTTTAAAATATAATTAGTTAATTTTTATATAAATTTTATTCAATTCTTGGTTTTGAAATAAATTTTATTCTTTAGTTGAGTATAATATCATTTCACACTTCAAAATAAATTTTTATGAAATCTTGTTTTCTCACCCTGTTTTGGCAGTCTAACATAAAATTAAATGATACCAATTAGATTATTTTAATCATTAAAAATGGATTCAATATTTTGAATAAGGGGGGATAAAATTTTGTAAACAGACTACTTTTATTTTGGGACATTATAAGTAGAAACAATAATAAAATTCTTACGATAGTAAAGGGAAAATCGGGAAATCAAGGGTTAAAAATAATATTATAAGAACTAAAAATAACCCTAAAAATATCTTTTAATAAATTTTTGATGTTTATTTTATCCAGGTACACCCATTTCCCATTAATATTTCATCTTAATTCCTTATTTTGTTGATTTTGACCATTATAATATATAATTCAACAGAAATCTAAAAATGTCACACTCTTGCTTTTAAAAGACATAATGTTTTTAACGGGTGGATAAATAGAGTATATGTTTGGTCATAAATAATTATTTTAATGAGAAATTAATTATTTTAATAATTAAAATTTATTTATCATTTCTAATAAAGAAATAATTATCTTAAACTCCTTAGTATTATTTAACTAGTAATATTATAATTAATAATAAAATATAAAAATTAAATTAAATATATTAAAACTATTATAAATTGAAATAATTATTGTATTAAACAAATTACTTCAAAATAATATATGATATTATTTTTTTATTAATTTATTATATTGTAATTCCATATTTATGTTGGAATCTTTAATGATGCAGTAAATGAATACCTCCAAAATTGACCTTACTGATATTTTATAACAAATAATAATTTTTTAAATGGGTTAATTTTTTAAAAAAATCTTATATTCATACAATTTTATTTTATATCTTTAAAAATAGTAACCATGTTCCATTGATTGTCCAACTATTATTTTATATTAATTATATTTACCCCTAAATAGAAAAACAACGCTATCACGCTAATCGTCAAAAATAGTTAAAAATAGTTTAGATGAAAATGTAATTAAATAAAATATCTAAACATTTAAAAAATATATGGGTGTTTTATAACTAAATATAATATTAAATTATAATATTATCAATTGTGATCTATTTGAACATGAAAACTATTTATTATTAAATTAATATTTTATAAAATTACAATAGTTCCCCTCCCCACTATTATAAAAGACACCTACTCTCATACTTTCATCACACATAAAGAGTATTTTTTCTTCCAATAAAAACCAAAAATACCTTTTTATTATCCATACCCATTTCTAAAATTTCTTGTTTTGATCATATAACCATCATAGTAAATAGTTTCGTGTAAACATCTAGAGGTATTCCAAAGATGAGGTATAATTCATAAGACAACCTTTTGTTTTATATCTTCTTACACCACCATAAAATATTTATTAACCATGATGATGTAATAAAATTATTTTCTCCCATAAAACTATATTTTATTATTTTGATGTAAAAACCTACATCCATCTCCTCTTCTGCCGAATTTAAAATAAAATCATCATTCATGTGTGTGACTGACTACCGCCTCTTAAACCAATCAAATTAATTTTCCATTATAACCTATCTTAGATATTTATAATTATGGAATAAATTTTTAAATATATAATATTATAAAAATTTACTATTTTTTTGTAATACACATCTATTTTTAACTTTTAATTAACTAGAAAATAATAACTTTGTTCATATGTACGTGTAGACTACTATCTCCATGAAGTAGTGTGACTACTTATTCATCACCACATCACATGGATGATATATATATAATTATAAATAAAAAATATTGTGATATTTGTGATAATATTACCATTTTAAAGGATAAAATAATACATTCCTTTGTTCTATATTGATTATTGAAAAATAGAAACATTAGTCTTGAATACGTATTGCCTACCACCTCTATGATTGTAATGTAGAAAAATTTACATATAAATTTGTCATGAATTTTTTTAAAAGTATAATTTATGTAATAATATTATAGTAATTCGATTATAATTATTCTCGTGATAATTATTTAATGAAAACATTGACCATTGTCCACCTACTGATGTCATTTTGATCTTATGAACTAAATATCATCAAAACATTCTATGTGAATTTAATGAATTAAATAATTAAGAAAACATAAGATAAAAAACAAAAAGGAACAATAAAAATTAAAAAACTTTTATAAGAGACATACTTATTAACATATTTGTTTTTAATTTTGAAGGTAAATAATGTACATTATGAGTTGTACATATGGTAAAATAAATTTATCTTAATACAACGTTTTAATTGTTTTCAAGATTTATATTTTATAATTTTTTCTTCCCTTAAAACGTTTTATTAAAATTATTTTATGGATGCATTTTTATGGTCTTAATTGATTAATAAAGGTCATTTTTGTCACTTTTTACTTTATTTCAATTATTTTCAATATAAATATATTTATGTATTTTATATTTAATATTTTTAATTTATTTAAAAAATAAAAACAATTAATGTTCTATTTTAACATATAATGTGATAATTACATTTCCCATTATATTAACCATTATATTATTTTATAAGTCAATTTTAATCCTTATTTTTTTCATCAATAAAAACATGTCATTCCCAATAATTTGGTAATATAGAAAAAGGGTTTGAAATGGAATATATCATTCAATATAACAAAATGTTTTCTTGTGGGTGAAAAGATTGTTTTTATGATGCAATATATTATTTTTTATAATTATAAAATTGTTATTATAAAATTTTTATAATAATGGGTGGTTCTATTTTAAACAAAGGATGGGTGGTTTAATATTATCCCTATAAGGGATTGGGTAACATTTATGTTTTGAAGATTGTAATGAGAGTTATTCCAAGTATAGTCATAATGTTTATTTTAGGTGTAAATTGGAAAATACAGGGGCTTATTTTATAGGATGTATCTCCTATGAATATAAAACAATTAATCAAAAAGATCCCCATGAATATAAGAAAATTATTTATTAACTATAAACTAGGTTTTATGTAATGTTTACGTGTGGGTTCATATAGTTGGTATCATATGAAATATTTATATATTATTATAGTATAGGATATTATTGGTTTTAAAATTCCTCTATCATCACAATGATTATTATGTTATAAAGAATTATAATTATTTTATATACATAAAAATAGGTGAAGGTTACTGGGTTATAGATACCTAGAGTTCATCCTCCACTTAAATATTATTTTATTGATTTTTGACACTAGCTTTTTTGGTGATAATGAATTTCTAGTTTTTATACAAACCATTGTAATAATGAATGTGAAGGAAAATGTGGTGGTTGTTTGAAAGTAAAATCAAACAAAATAGAAGCTATATTGGAAACTCATATGGATATTTCTAACCATATACCAAATTTTATTATAAAAAAATTGAACCTAGTTGGGTTTCAGGACACATAAAATTAACAAAAATAATACTCCATAGAAGTTTATGTGGTAGATAATATTAATGTAAATGTATTCAATAACCTATGTGTCAAGAATTTAAGATGAAAAACCCCAAAAATTATCATAATATAATTAGAAGTCATTTTTATGTGCTAATATAGTCCACAAATATGTAATTTATTAAGGAAAAAGTAAGTGTCCATTTAATAATATTATGAATAAAAGTGTTTTTCCCGGTGTATTAATTAAAATATTAAAATATGTGGAGTTTCTGTATTTTGAAAATTGATTTCTTATATGGAAATATAAATAACAGGATCAACCAGACTGTATAGATAAATGTTTATAAATTCAGAATGTAATAATTTTTTAAGATGAGGTAAATTAAATTTTTTATGAATGGTATAGATTATACATGGTCTTATGTTTTGAAATTGTTGAATATTGATAAATGATTCATATTTTTTTTAGAAGAATGATGTTTTCATGAATAAGATAAAAAATAATGGTTACATGATCATGAAGAACATTGAATAATTATTGTTTTTCTATAGAGGGATTCAAGAGTTTTGGTGTAGTAGTAGATTTAAGGTGGATCAATATTTAATATTTTTTGACACCCATATTGATGTTTTATGTTATGGGATTTTTTAGGGACATTTATTTAGTATTTGTAGATGATTTTCATAAATATAACCCTTAAGATTAACATGTGATAATTCTATTTTGGGGAGTGTTCTATTTTCTTTTTTTGGAAATATATTTATATATTAGGATAGAAATTAATGTATATATGAACATTGATGATTATGTTTATATATCTAGTAATTTAATAAGAAGTATATAATTTTAGGAAGTGGAAGACCCATAGGTTGGGTGAAAGCCTAAAATATCTAGAAATTCCATGATTCTTGAACCAAAACTGAAGGGATATAGATGTTAAACCCCTACAACATGACTATAAGATTTCTTATTTATTATGAAATTGTTTTTCAATATAAATAATTTTAGATATATTTATTAATTTTATTTTGGTAACATAATTTTTATCAAGTATGTGTACTTTTAATTGAACAAGTATTGGGTTGTTATGTTATTAATGTAATTTCAGAAGAATAGAACATTAATTTTGGGGAACATTATGTGACATTATAGGATTTTCTTTTCGGATTCAATTTTGATTTAGCATTTGACAAAATTTATGATCTTAATGAATCAATATTGTGATTATAGATATTTATTGAAACTGATATCATATCATGGTGATTATGTGATTTTGGAATGTACATTTTTGATATGCCACATTAAATTTGATTGATGATATATATAGATAAATTTTAATTTTATCTTGGAATAATTTTTTATTGAATCATTCTAATAATTGGGTATTACTATTTAATTTTAGAAAGAAATGTATTATTTACTCATATGAAGGTTCATTCATTTTGGTAATTCGCATACCTTATACTAAAGATATTTGTTTTCTTTAATACATGTTTACTAAATGAATAACTTTTGATGGTTTTTTTAAATAATAGATATCCCTTAGAACATTATATTATATCTTGAATCAGAATAAATTATCTTGAAAAAATATCATGTTGAACAAGATATCATATAATTGTATAAATTGATGAAAAGATGGAATTATACTTGTATTGTAAGTATATTTTACATATGTTTTTAGTCTATTTTGTAATCGAATACCTCCAAACTAGGAAAAGGCTCATTAAAAAATTATTTCTTAATACCTTCATTTCTATAGGTTCTATGGTATATTATTCACCATTTTGGTTTATCATTTTATAGTCAATAACATTCTCAAGATCATTCAATCTCTTATGATATATTATCTCTTTTACTCTCTATCATCATTTTGTTAATACAATTTTCATTCATTACACACCCCAAATATTTTTCTGCTGGGAAAAATATTAATGTGTTATTATAATTGACCTTCATACATCCCATTCACTCTTATCAAGTCGATGTTTTATCAACCCTTTTTCCAATTTTTGATTTCAATAAAGGTGTTTAAATATTTCAAACTTTTTATTAAAGAGAACTGCATAGAATTATGTGGATTAAATTTATTAATGGGGATGTCATGTACTATCCTTAAATTTTAATATAAATACTATGTTAGATAATATATTGGATTGAAAACATAGATATTAATCAAACAAAGAAATATTATATGAGAATTTTAAAATAACCATTGGTTTAGTGGGAATAATTAAGATTAAAAATTTTCAATTATATATAAAATTACCCAATCATTTCAAATGTAGTTATTAATTATCATTAAATAGCCACATAATTTTTAGAAACTTTTACTTGTATGTCATATATATGTTTCCTTCAAAATAGGGTATATTAATTTTTTTAGAAAATTATATAAATAAATTTTAAAACATTTAGAAACATTATTTGATAAATAGGTAATAATTTTTTAAATCATAATATCAAAATTATATTATTATAATATTTTAATAAAATTTTTAAAATTTTTTATATTATAATGAGTAAAGGAAATAACAAATATTATTTTATATTATATTTCATTTTATTATATTTATAAAGAATAATAGTAATTTAAATTAGTTTTATAATTTAATTATCTCCTTTTTATTTTAAATATTCCAATTTCATTTTTGAATTTAATGTTATTTTAAAATTCTATGAAGAATTATTTGTTACATAAAAAAAGAATTTTTCTAAAAAATTGTTTTTAACGTGTTTTTATGGTTTTATTTTCAATTATATTCTACCACCTAAATATTTAGAATAATTATATTTTTTCCATTTTTTTTATTTAGGGGGCCAATTTTATTAAAAACGTCTCTCTTAATTTTGGAATTTAAAAATAGGTATTTTTTTATTTTTTACAATAGTAAGGTTAAAGATGGAAATTAAGGTTAAAAATAAGATATGAACTACAAATAAACCTAACCCTTGATATTATCCTATTTAATTAGTAGTTTTTATAAATTCCCATCAAATTCATAAAAACATGGAATCATGGAGTCATATTTCATTGAATTTGACAATTATATAATTTATGTGAATATAAAGCTCAACATGCCGCACTTATACTTTTATTAACTATAACATTTTTAACAAATGGATAAATTGAAGATATGTAAAATTAAAATTTTAATTTTGAATAAAAAGTAATTTTTTTTATGGATATTTTTTTATAATTGATATTTTTTTTAAAAAAATTAATTGGTAAATAATTACCAAAATTTCTTAGGCAACACTAACATAATAGTTATTCTATAATTAGTAAACAAAAA
This sequence comes from Viscum album, assembly GCA_963277665.1. Lineage (NCBI taxonomy): Eukaryota > Viridiplantae > Streptophyta > Magnoliopsida > Santalales > Viscaceae > Viscum > Viscum album. Next base: position 452,885,237 of record OY728145.1, read on the forward strand.
TAAATTATTAAAATAAATTAACAAATATAAAAATTAAAATAATATATTTTTTAGATGAATTTTTTACGGAAATATAACATATTATGTATTTTACATAGTATTATATTATAATTTCAACTTTATCTTGGATTTATTAAATTTAAATTAAATTAATTCTTTCAAAAATTAACATTAATGATATTTTATAATAAATTATATTTTATTAAATGATTTAAAATGAATAAAAATCAAATATTTAGAAATTATGTTGGGATAAGCTTTAAAATATGAAAATTGATCCATTTAAATTAAAATATTCATTTTATATAAATTATATTGATAGCTAAAGAGTAAAAACAATGTTATCGTGGTAGTCATCATGAAGGGTTTACATGGTATAAAAAATTAGGGTGAAATATTATCTAAAATTGTAAAACATTTATTTTATGAGATCATTTGGACTCTTAATATATTATTATTCTCATATTTTAACTTTATATTTATATTATAATAGAAATTAATTTATGATAATATTATAAGTAAATAAATTACAAGAGTTCCCCTCCCCTCACTTATAAAAGGCCACCACCCATCCTCTTTCCTTCACACATCAATTGTTTTTCTAGTTTAACCAAGACCTAGAAAAATTACATCCTCACATATCTCCATATATTTTAGAGGAATTTATTGTTATAAAACTATCCTATTATGTATTTTGTTGTAAATAGTTAGATAGTGTCCAAACAAAATTTTTAATAATAAACTAAGCATTTTTTTTATTTTTTTTCCACAACTTCTACTATTATTCAACCTTGATGATATAATAACAATTGTATCTCCCATATACTAAGATTTTATCATGTAAATATAATATTGTATATCCTTATCCACATGCATAAAATGAAAAAAGAACCCACTATTTGTGTGTACCATTGAATATCGCCTCCTCAATTGATGTAATTCATTATTACAATTGCCTATCAGTCCTATTTATGATGATGGATATATGTATATATATATATATTGTATTAATTACATATTTATCCTTATTTATAACTAATGTAAAACCAATTTTATTAACTACATATTCACTAGAAAATTGTAACTTTTCTAATGAGTATTTGTGGACTACCACCTCTAGAAAGTGATGTTCTTATTTTTTCTCCACCACAACACATAGATCATATATATAAGTATATTTAAACATATAATATGATATTTATGATATTATAAATATTATAGAATGATTATATAATACATACATTCTTCCCATAATGATTGTTGTAAAATTGAATCGTTACTCAAGAATATGTATAACCTAAAATCTCCATTATTGAAAATACTTTAAAAGATTCCATATTTTCTTCAATGAAAAATCCTCCATCCTTATGTTCTAGTTATTTTGTAAAACGGTTTTTAAATTGAATGGATATTTCAATATATATAACAGTTTTGATATGTGTTAAAAAATGTTTTAATGAAGAATGATTTTATGTTTTATGATTATGTTATGGATATTGGAAATTATTTATTATGATTGACTATTTTCATATAATCCAATGAACAGTAGGTCTATGATATCCCTCCAATTAATTTAGTCATATTTTTATTTCAGTGATAACCATGTGGGTTATTCTGAGTATAATTGTGATTGTAATTTAATGTATAATTCTGATAGTTAGTCCAAGTGTAACTAGGATTATAACTCAATGTATAACTAGGAATTTAATTCCATGTGTAAGAGTGATATTAAAATGATGCCTCAATTTACATATATTATTTTTCAATGATTTATATGTGGTTTGAATGATATATTATGATATTAAAAGTTTAATAAATGATCATATTTACAAAATTGTGAAGTATATTTTTTTCTTAAATGTGAAATATAAACATTTTTGAAAAATATAGGTTACTTTTTCATTATTTTACATAAAAAAAGACCTAAAAATTTTCATGAAATGAAATAAAGATTTATTGATAGAATGGCCACATATTTCTTATAATAACTCTTCTTGTCACAACCCGTCCTCGGGGCCCGTGCCGTGACTACCTCAATCCCGCCTTCCATAGGCCAGGGGCTGGCGACTAGCACCAAAGGCGTAAATCCCGATAACTGGGAAGGCATTGCCTTTATAAAAGAAAACAAGCACCACAGAGTAAACAAGATGAAAAAGTAAACACTAATTACAAGAGAAGTGATGAAAAGTAAATGGGCCAGAATACAAACCCAAAAGAAAGTACAACTACAACTAAACAAGTACAACAGAAAAGAGAACAGCTGGAAGGACAGAAGCGGCTCCTGGGTTGTCCTCCTCTGATCCTACCTAAAGGGTAGGTATAGATGGCGCAGCTCCTGGTCGTCCACCACGGATCCTACCTGAAGGGTAGGTATAGATAGCCTCCTCCACGCTCTTGCCCGTCAACCTCCTCTGTGTGTCATCTCATTGTGTAGTCCACCTTCGGGTACTGACTCATCGTGTAGTCCACCTCCGGGTACTGACTCATCGTGTAGTCCACCTCCGGGTACCGTCCAGTCCTCGAACACTCGGCCTCCGTCAGCACTGCCCGTCGTCTGCAACCAACACAACGAGGTGCGGGCTTAGCCCGTGCAGGGGTGAGTATAACGATACTCAGTAGGGACCCCGAGACCCTCAAGGTATCACTAAAATAATAAGGATAACCACAAAGAAGATCTCAACAGATAAACTCTACTTAGGTATATGCCCATACATATACCTAAGTTAGCAAGTGACCCATCTCAATCATGAGGTAAACACAAGGTCAAAAGTTTCAGCTCAAACCGGGATTTTCATTATCGAAACCGTAACTGCTGAAGAGCTCAGTCTCTGGAGTGTACAGTGGTCCTGTCACGACTCCGAGGTACTGCTTACTAACCTAAGTCAACAATTCCAATTATGCTTCAACCTCCGAGCCCATGTACAACTCAGTCCACACAGGAAAGTATACGTATTCCACATAGGAAAGAAAACAGGATTCAGCTCACACAGGTTCGATCATGAAGTTGAACCCAATGTTATTGGAAAACTCTTTCTCCATCAAGTGTAGTTGACATGAGTCATATCATTTAGTTGGCTGTAGACCCACGGTACTCGACAGGAGAAGTACCTCTGTAGGCTATTTGGGGGAGCGCCCGGTATTTGGTGACAGACCCACAGCGGACAGAGCGCACGGTAGTTGGCCGCAGACCTGCGGTACTCGACAGGAGGAGTGCCTCAGCAGTCTTAGGTTAGTGAAATGTGACAACCGGGTCCCGGTGAGAGCACATACACCCCGCCTTAACATGGTCGTCGGGTCCTTGCCCACTAGGTACCCCCAGTTGCCCCGCAGACACATGGGGCCCACCCTAGGGTCTGCCCACGTGCCTGAACGGGTTATCTGACTAATGAAAGTCCCCACAAGCCAACACATGTCCTTTCCAGTGTTCTTTGTCCTCACTCACACACACCCTGAGAAACTTCCCAGAGGGTCACCCATCCTGATCACTACTCCAAGCCAAGCATGCTTAACTATGGAGTTCTAATCAGACAGGCTCCCGAAAAGGAAGGTGCACCGTGTTGACATGAGTCATATCATTTATTCATTTAACTCTTTATCATTTGAGGATGTTACAATCACCCCCCCCCCTTTAGAGCACAACGCCGTCGTTGTGGGCCCTACATCTCAACCCAGGTAGTGCATCGTGCACTTAAGGCTGGGTTCCTCCTTTGATACAAAATGTGACAAACGGGTCCCGGTGACAGCACATACACCCCGCCTTAACATGGTCGTCGGGTCCTTGCCCACCAGGTACCCCCAGTTGCCCCGCAGACACGTGGGGCCCACCCTAGGGTCTGCCCACATGCCTGAACAGGTTATCTGACTAATGAAAGTCCCCACAAGCCAACACATGTCCTTTCCAGTGTGCTTTGTCCTCACTCACACACACCCTGAGAAACTTCCCATAGGGTCACCCATCCTGATCACCACTCCAAGCCAATCATGCTTAATTGTGCAGTTCTAATCAGAAAGGCTCCCGAATAGGAAGGTGCACCTTGTTGACATGAGTCATATCATTTAGTCATTTAACCCTTTATCATTTGGGGATGTTACACTTCTCTCCCCCTTTCTCCACACTCATTGTATCAAAGGTTTTCTCTGAACTCTCCTCTCTGTTTATGATTTATCACCTTTCCTTGTCCCCCTATCTTTCTCTATATTAGTCAATATATCATATTAGGTTTCCCTCCCCTCCCACCTTTCACGGATGGTCCGTATAATTTTTTATCTTTCTCACATCCTTTTTTTATTAATTCGGTTATAGCACATCGATAGTACCCAAGGGCACTATTACCAACTATAACCTCACTATCTAAAAAACCCCTCCATGTAAGATCTTATTATTATATTCTTATGTGTTTTTTGATGAGGCTTGGTGGTTGTGGATTCTCCTAGCATCTTTAAGCCTTCACTTTTTGGGTTTCAACCCCTGTTTCATCCCCATTTTTTGGGTTTCTCTTTAGAAATCGTGTATGTATGTGGTTTTATTTGTTTTTGTGGGGTGGTTTGGTTTTCATTTTTTAGCCTATGGGGGGTCACATAGATGAGTTCCATTGTGGACTTTGTCCACCTATTTCTCTATATTGTATCTAGATCTCCACCACTCTCTCTGAGGTGGATTTTCATGGTTGTCTTGTTAGTGGTTTGGGATGTGTGTTCGAGAGTCTTTGATTCATGGTGGTTCCATATTCTTCAGCCCTAGGAGTATAATAGTGTGGATTCTTTAGCTCAGCTCATCGGCTAGAGTACTATTAAATAGGTGTGGTGCATGGTGGTTTTTGTGCATGTGGCATTGAGTTATCCGATCGACATGACCTGTAGTGGATTTTCTGATGGTCTATTGTGATGGTGTCTCACTACGATGATGACAGTGCTCTCAACTGTACTAACAATGGTTTCTTGTGATGATCTATGGTGATGATGAAGATGCACAAGGTGGAGACTGGCTTTTCGGTTGAAGGATTTTAATAGCGATCTGATGGATAATTTCAGTGAGGTTCTTGAGGTGGTTCGGGGACGGAGAGAGTGATGATGGTATATCAGACTATTATTTTGAATTTTAAAATTTTAAATGAAGAGTTTGTTTCATTGGCGGTAATGGGTAGTGGAAGACATAGATATGGTGATGGCACTGGATGTGTATTGATTTTTTTTCGGAAATTGAATGATGAAATTTGAAATTCCGTATGGTGCAGTTTGTTTAGGAAATATTTCTGTGATGTGGTGGATCTTCTTTATGGTTTCCGCTTTTCCAAAATGTGGATTTTATAAAAAAAAAATTATTTTCATTATAAATCATTATTTATTATAAAAAATAATATTATAAAATAATTGGATACTATGTAGATATGTCCACTTTATAACATATTTATTTGATATGTATGATTTATGGATTGATTCTCATAAATTTATACCCAAATGGTCATTGGCAATGTGTAAAAATTAATTTTTCACATAAAATATTGGTTTATTTGATATTTATGGCCAGATCCTTATAATTATTCATTCAATTCATCAAAATAATAGTTTTCCAATTGAAATTGAAATTCATACAAAAAGTAATAATCCAGAGGATCTCCGTTAGTTTCTGTCTTAGAGAACATGTTTTCTTTCTAATTAGATAGTTAAGAATTAGACGTATAACTAGATTCGTCAAAAAAGACCTCTATGTCACCCCATATAGCATTGTTTCTTTTATTCCCTTCTTATAATATATTCTTCTCCTTATATATCATTTTATAATTTTTCATCTCATTATGATGAGGATATCATTCATTATATTCCCAATATTATTACACTGATAACGTCATGATTCTTTTATATTTGAAAAAATATATTATACATGATAAAAGATTTATTTAAATATCTTCTCTTAACATATAATTTCATAACATTTTTTTAAATTTCTAAACCCCATCACATGACTCTGAATTTAATTATTTATATTTATTTAATGATAATGAATCTTATATATCACATTTTTATTCTCAAATTTTGAAATGGATTCCTTAAAACTCGTATTCACCTTTTTTATCATTTTTTATTTGTGGCATCACCTTAAGTTTAAATCACATAATTTCTATGTTTTCTAACCAAATATTTTATTTAAAAATAATTAATTGTAGTAGACATCCAAATAGTATATGAAATTAAACTCTATTTGGATGGTATAACTATGAGTACATTGAGAGTATAATCATGTTATGGAACATGTGTTCCAAAAGTAGTTACATTGTTTAAAATTTCAATCATCCTTCCGTTATTCTAAATATAAAATAATTTAAATTAGAATAGTTTTATCTATATTTATTTAAATTATCAAAACCTTTATATGATATATAAATATATCTATTTATTTATTTATTTCAAAATTTAATGTTTTGAATCACATTACGAAAATTGATATAACTTTCTAGGACCAAATCCATGAATAATTACAATCATAGCCATCAATATTAATTAATATTTTGATTTAATAATAAAATCCAATTATTTGTTTCACCAATTAAAATATTATAATACTTGAAAACATTCAAATATATCCTTAGAATAATATTTTTTATATAGATAATCACTAAATCTTTCCTGCACTCATATATCTCTCAATTTTAAAAAGAGAATTAACTATAAAACTTCCTTATCTATTGTTAGTCAATTCATCCATTTTGAAAAAATATGATTAATTATTCTACCTGTTCAACTAGAAAACTCCTTATTCTCAATATCAGATATCAATTTCTTCATTTATTCAGTGTGACAATTACTCATAATGGTATTGGTGGAATGAGTTATTAAAAATTGTAACCCCAAAAAAATTGTATCACAAAAAGTATTATATACATTATTAACATAGTGGAAGAAAAGATCAAAAATATATCACTACATTATAGAAAATATTTATAGTGGTCTGGGAAACAATTATCATGTGGTTCCATTCACCAATTGTTTCTCTTAAAGATTGATTGTTTTCACTAACCTTGTCAGTTTCTCAAAGAGCATGATAGTTGAGTGTAGTAAACTAAAAAAATTTATGAAAATGTTCTAACATATTTCAATCGCTCTATACATTTTAAAATGATTTTCCCATAGAAAAAACACTCACAAAAAATATTATATGACTTTATATATAAAAAATTGAATGTTTGTTAGTTAAGTGAAATTATTTATGAAGCAACTAATAGTTAAATTAGAACAATTACATATAAGTAGTGAATAAATTGGAATAGCACTGAGAGATCATATTTTCTTAGATGAACCTAAAACAACTTATAACAAACAAATACATTTTCTTTATAAAAATACAATGTTGTTGAGAATAATATTCATCCTCATTAATTGATTTGGTTCTTGTATATCCATATTTACTCATTCCAAAAATGTATTCCTTTATTATTTTCAGACCCAAATATATATTATCCTATATGGTATCTTTATTATTCATCACCTGTTGTTGAAATAAATTTTTACCACTCTTTTTATAATGAATGTTTCAATAAAGGTATTCTAAAAATATAGTAAAATTATTTTACCTTCACAAATATATATATTAACATACAATCAATTTTTAATTTATAAAACTATTATGTCTTTATGATGGATACATACTAAAATATTAATTTAAAAATTAATTTGTTCTCAAAATTCTTAATTTGAGTTTTTTGAAAATGTCTGTTGAATATGACCGTTAATTTCATATACAATAATATTTGTAAAAGAAATTCTTTAAATATTTTATAGTTTATTTTATCTTTTTGATAATTTATATTTATGAAGGTTTAATTACATGTTTTATAATTGTTTTCAAAATTATTTTAATTATTAAATATTTTTAATGGAAATTGTAATATTATTTTATTTTTCAATGTTAACTTTTTTATTTTAAAATATAATTGTTTATTTAAATTGGGATTTAAATTATTTTTTTAAGATATTAGTAATTAGTATTTATATGTATTCTCAAATAATTTTATTTAATTATTTTATAAAATTAATCTTCTAAAAAATAAATATAGGAAAATTTTTAAAAAAAATTATCAAGGTCAAAGTATTTCATTTAAAAGAAATAATTTAAGAGAGATCTAAATAATTTCAAAATTGAATATTTCATCTTTTTTTAATGTAGTTTATCTGATATTATTAAAATGGTTTTCAGTATCTATATCAAAATCCATTAACATTACTCTTGTAACACTTTGGATATGTTCTTATTAAATTATATACTATATTTATATAGATCGTATATAGTTATGATATTCTATGGATCCATTCATGAAACTTATTTAAATCCAATGGTGGGTATAGTTTAATAATAACACCCCACTTATTTCTATTAATGTATTATAATAATTTTTATTAATAAATGAAATTATTTATATCATATATGTTGTTATTTTAATATAATGTTTTATGGATGAATAAATAAAGACGATTATGCATTAAATTACAATTAATTTATTTTATTTGGTGAATTAATTTGACTAAAGGATATAATTTCAATGGATTGGAATTATATATCCCCTTGTTCCATCTATTGGTCTTCTAAGATAAACGTTTGGGGTATTTGGTTTATTCCTACCCAATTTGTGAATGATCTCTTAGTTTCAATCATTAAAGAAAGAATAGTCTCTAGTATATAACCTTGATATAATGAATGAAATTTAAAGTGTAACAATAATGGAATGTATGATTTATTATAGAATGTCTTTTTATTATGATAAATATATACATAATTATGTATTCTACCACCATAGATTCTGTTATATTTAATCATGTGATTATTTTGATTTCCATGTTATCCATGGATATATTTAATTCCCAAGTTATTGATTACATAGAATGTTTATTTCATATTCAGAATATCATAGTGTTTAATCCATTTGTTTCCTTCATAGCTTCTATGGTACGCATCCCATTTGTGAGAATATGAGATCTCTCTATTATTTTGATACATTCCAAATGGTACCAATAAGGGGTCTTTTATGTGGATTAAATGATGTACAAAAAGGAATATTTATTTTTTACTGATATTTTTTATAATTTGATTCAACGGTTTTAATTTAATATGAAAAACATTTATATATCTAGTCACCTATGATACTTAATTTGTGTAAAACATTTTCATATGATACCTTATATCATGTAATAGTGTAAATTAGTAACCAATAGCTCTAGGTTATAAGAGTTAGGAGAATTAAAATTTATTTTCTACATGGTAACTTTGGGATTACTCCTTCTACAAACCCTTGTATACATGATCAGATGTAGAATCTCTACAGTGGCCTCCTCGTTATAAGCCAAATGAGAAAAACTATTCGATGCTAACGATAATGTTGGATTGTAAGATCCCTCTTTTAATTAGTATAATTAGTTATGTGTATTACACTAAAATAATCAAATAAATATATTATAAGATATTCATATATGTTATTCGAGGAAAGTATCTAGAAGTGGTATGATGTGTAAATAAGTGCCACATGTGTAATAGAAGTCTATTGTTGATAAGATTTCTTATGGGGATTCAACTATATAAGTATTTTTCGCACCACCTCCAGATATGGGATGCGTGCATTCATATGGTACTACTATTAAAAAGTTTTTACTACCTATATTTAAAAATTTTAGTTAGTTTTTATGTCATATTGTGTAGTTTTTTTTACAAAAATCACTAAAAATGAGGCATATATCTATCCAGGGAATAGGTAATTGATTGGTGCATGATGTAACTATCATATTGGGATGTAAGGGTGTTTAATAAATGGTCTGTTGATCTATTTTGGGTAAATTATTCACATAAAGGTGCGGTTTTTTATTGTATATATTCCCTATCCCCGCATGTTTTTTAGTTTATACAGACCCACTTTCCAAAAGAAGTTACTAGGACATACCAAAAAACCATTGGGTTGCACATTGGTAACAAAAAAGGGATATTTTTCCACCCCTTTTCTCGTTTTATTCATCCTCTATGACTTTATAAAATACATAAATTATGTATAGGAATTTGTCCCAATAATATTATACTTATTGGTTAACAATATGTAAGTTATTTTTCAATGCCATGAATCAGACTAGTTATTTAATCTATGGTTTAATCCACAGATATTTATTCTTTAGGAATAATTTACCTCCAAACATTTATAATTTTCAATAAATTGTTATGGGTTCTATTGAATTATATGGCTCACAAAAATAAATTTAATCTGTTTTATAATTTTATGATCATTTATCATTATATGTATAATTATGGTTTAAAAATTATTCATCTCATCCAATTTCAACATATCCTTTTGTAACATTAAATATTAATTATTTTAATTTTAAATTTAATGAGTCTTTTATTCAATTTATATAGAATATATTTTTCAGATCAATAGATTATTCCTTGTTGAATATGGATATACTGGGCCTAAAATACAAGAAATTTATGGGAAATGCATAATGGCCATCAGGCCACTAAGATAGATGTGAATCCCACAATTAATGTCTAATAAAGTATAAATTTTTTATCAATATAGATAAATTCATGAGGAATATTTCATTAAATATGGAAGAGTATAATTCAGTCATTATGAAGGTGATTTTGGCATTACAAGTTCAAGTAAAAATTTTGGGAATGATTTGAAGTCCCAGATTTTCAACACACCATTTAGACAATAACTTCTAAAAGAATGATCCAAAATAGGTCTAATATTATGATATATCCTATTTAATATGTGAAATAGTTTTATCATCTATAACTTATGAAAAATCACTCAAAATCAAATTGATTCCGCTGTTTTAAATGGAGAGACACATGCTTTATCCAATTTGTTTGGTTATAGGTTGGAAAGTCCACATTCTATTTCATTTTCAATGCATATATTCCAACCCTAATTAATTTGGATCAATTTTACTAATCGTAGTAAACCCATGGATCTAATAATTCTAATTTATGGTTTTATTGTTGAAGGGACTTATGGATTTTCTTTATTTTTTCTTAATTGATATGTTATCCCACTACTTTTCCTATAAATGTTATATTTACAAATATAAGTTTCATGAGTCATTCTATTTTATTAATATAGTTTATTTATTTTTTATTATTTTGTTCTTATTTATATCATGTGGGTACCATTATATCTAGTCATGGAATTATTCACAAAAATATTGGATATACTTTTCACACAAAGGTGGACTGTTAATTATTTCATTTATTTATCTTCATCAATCTCGGTTCAATTAGTAAACTAATCTTCTATCATAAAGGTATTTGAATTAATGGATGTATAAAAATATTATTTATTTATTTTTCAAGGTTTCATGGTCTTTATTGGATTTTTTTAAATATGATTTAATCCTATAATTAGTTATTTTATTTGTTATTTCCATATGAGGAATTATTTTCTTAATTGATTTTTCTAAATTTAACAAACATATGTTATGAGTGATAATAAGAACATATATCTTGGGGTGATTATAGAAGTGATATTCTATGTTAATTAATGATTATCCTAGTATTTATGAAGACATTTAATCAATGGATGATGTGGGTGGTCTTATAAAATCTATTATATTCTTATTCATTTAGTGGAACTGAAATTCTCTATAACCATTCATTCAATCTACCCATAGAAAATAACTAGTAGTGACCCATTTCCATCCAATTTTTAAATTTTATTATTTTTATTATTTATTTAAATAAATAATCTCACCCTAAATATTGGGCCTCATTATAGTAAAAGACATAAAATAATTTCAGTGCATTATGGTTTACTTATTCCATCCTTGTGGAATCGATACCCTAATTTTTCTTTAAGTGATGACTTTTTCCCTTAGGTTAAATTTGGATGGGGAAAAATTTTGGTGTTATTGATGGGAATCTATTTATGTAATCAGGACATATATATTTCCTCACACATATATTTATATATTTTCCATAATAAATATCTTTTCTATTCCCCTTTAAATCTGTGTATTCAATTTTAAATCCAGGGACATTTAAACCACTTAGTTAGGTTTGGTAATCATTCTGTATAGAAATTAAGTGATCCTAGGGGTTATCTATATTTAGATCTAAATTTTAAAGAGAATCTTGAATTCATATTTATGTTCACTCCAATGGGAGGTTTTTTTGAACAAATCCGTACAAGGGTAACCTCACCATTCTTTCATAAGCTGCTCCAATATAGTGGGTTGTATACGCTTAGGGTTGAATAAATAATTGACCCTATACATGTTTCCTTTTTCAGGAAGTTTTAAGAGATAATACTTAATAAAATCTATGATATCAAATTTATTGACTTTGATTTCAAATATTTATATTAACATGGCCTATGATAGATATTTGACATGTTATTCACTCAATCAAGGAATTTATTCTAAGAGGACCATCAATAAAGGCCAGTCCTATAAATGAACATACCAATGAAATTTCAGTCCTATGTTTATTAAACATATATCATATTTTTGTAGGGATATATAAAAATAAATTTATTTTTAAATTTATAAATCCATAACCTCCACAAATCATTCCAAATCATTGACAAATTTAAGCCAGTGAATCCCAATTCCTACATCCTATAGAGAAATAGCATAACCCAAGAAAAAACCCATCTAACAACCTAAATATCCTCCTATGATAGACTAACTAGATCAACTACCTATCTAATATATTCTAAAACCATTTATTGAATATTTTTTTGTAGAAAATATATGTAATTAATTGTGTGGTTTTATCATTAATATTTTTATTATAAATAATAAAAAAATTTAAGGAACCCTTACCCACATAGGATTCTACATCCTCAGAATTAAATGAAAAATATTATTATACATAATCATCTCATGAAAAACTCAAAACATTGACTATTTTATGGAAATGGAAAACCCATAAATACCATAAACCAAAGATCCAAAAAAATATTAGTGGATTCAAAATATCAATAAGATACCAAACAACAAACATCGCAATCTATCAAATCATAGTAATTTGATGAGTTAAATTTTTGAAAATATAAAATTGATCCAATAGAAAACTAGACATATTAAAGGTTGTTTATGTTAATATGATATTGGTTTACATTATTCGCATGATGTGAATTTTTCTTATTCGATTCAATCTCCTAGATATAACTCAATTGGTTATTTTTTCATACCAAAAATCTCTTAACATGTTATATTACTCGAGATATTCTATGATATAATGATACCAAATAATATTAATTATAATTATAATATATTATCCATTTTATGATAGATGTTCCATTTTTAGTAGAAATATTCCAATTACTCGATCGACTAAATAACCAAACAATCGACCGTATAGTAACCATGTGAATGAAAGAATCAGCCATGAATAAATTATTATATCTATAAGGTCAACATGATAATATATTCATGTGATTGTATGAATGATTGAAACTAACTCTAGTTGACCATGAAACTAATGATGACTTACAATAAGGTAATCCAACATACCATGATTTTCGACCATCTATTAGAAGTGGGCCTCAAAAATTATTTCCACTAACCTTACTAAACATTCATAATATTTCAAACTATATGATTAACCTTATGAATTCTTTAAATTATACATGTTAGACTCCCCATGTTTTAATCATGTTTCAATGATCACAAACATGTTAACCTTGTTTACTCTAACTCAAAACCTATGTAGAGATTGTTGGTTTCCTTATGCTTTAAATGAACATTCACAAATCCTGATTGCTAAATCATGTTTAATAATTGTAAATTACATTTCATTGTTTGTCTATAATGATTTATTCTATTAATGACTAAGTATAATTCATTATGTGAGTCTTATTGATTAATAATATTTATAGATATTTGGATAAATGTGAGAAACCACGAGTCTGTCACTAGTTCTGGTTTTTTGGAGATAGAACCAGACACTGTGACTAGACACCACGACCAAACACCATAACCAGACATCATCACTAGACACTATGACCAAACATTGTGATCTGACACTGTCACCCAGACATCATAACCCGGACACCATGACCCAAACATCATGACCAGACACCATAAACCAGAAAGAATAATCAGTTTCAGATCTCATGAATCATGTGACACCATTTCCTTGCTACTATCACCGATACACCATACTTAGTTTGGAAAAGGACCAGAAATTGTGATCCTAACACCACATTTGTGCTTCTAGTTCTTGTTCTCAGTGCAGAAATAGCACCATTATTGTATCATTTCTCAAAGTAAAGCAAATAGAAAACATTTTTTCTTGAAACCATTTCCAAGTGATATTGTTTCAAGAAAAACAATGTCACCATTCTTTAATATATATTTTTTTATTTTAATTTTTTTTTCTTACGATCGTATTTGAGTAATTTAAGGGAACCGACACAATTATTGTTTCTTTATAGTCACATAACCTGATAGTACAAGGTAAAATATGAACAATACATGCATCATATTAGTTCTAATGTGTGCACCCACAATTAAAAATGAAGATAATACGGTCTGAAAAAACACAAAGACCTAGAAAAAGAAGAGAGATCATTTCAAAAATGAACTGATACAAACAACGAGATACAACTGAATAAAAAAAATCAATCTCGATTAAAAAAGGTTGGACTACCATAAATCAGAATCAAAATCATCTTCATAGTACGAACTCTAAGAAGGAAAAGAGTTAGATCTAACTGGAAACTAGGGCACTAGACTTTTAATATACTTTTTTCACTAGAAGACTCGATACATGCATCTAATTCATCCTAGAATCCCAGATCTGCATTGAATAACTCTCAGTGCACTTCTAACCCTATATTATCATCTTTTTTATGTTTTTTACTGACATTATCTTTCGAGTACTGTGTTTGTGTGTGTGTGTTTATTAAAAAAACACAATGTTTCATGTATTAAACTGAAGGATATGGGATATCCTTCCTCTTATCACTTATTACATATGTTTACTCCCATGGATAAGTGTGTAAGTGGTCATTGTGTGACCTGGTGTTTTATACCCACGACGAATAGTGGAGGAGGTCGTGTGACTTACATAGCCCTATGCACTATTATTTACCCCAATCTAGGTTCTGGGTCAAGTTTATGAATATAAACTTCTTGGTGGAAGGTTATCACCAAGTGGAGAGGATTAGGTCTCGACTTGAGACTAAACCACTTGTTTAATCTGATATGTCTTTTATTTTATTTTTTCACATATTTACTATATATTTCAAAAAACAATAGATTTTATTTTGATATATAGTCTTAGATAGTAGTTATAAATTATTTTCCAAATTATAATAGATTTAAATGTTGTACTGATCAATCACATTTATATTATTGAGAATTAATCAATCATCTGATAAGTTATATGATAAGTTATCTGATAAGTCAAAATATTATAACAATATTACCATGATTAACTGGGTTGTATTTATTTTCATTGGGGAGGCATTTTATGTGATATTTTTAATAGAGTAATTTACAGATACTCAATTCAAACCTATTGAGTAATCTACTCTGACCAACATTTTATATCAGAGGGTGTTATTCTTAATAAGACACTATTTTTAAATCAGTTCAACTGTGATTTTTGTTGTACATTAAGTATCTATAAATTTTGTTAATTCAAAATTTAAATCTATTTAAATGTATTTCTTTATTATAGATAATAGAATCAAAGGTGCTGCAACAAACAGAACATCATTCTTTAATGGACCTGATTTTTTCCCAATAGAAAATTAAAATGAAAGTACTTTTAGAAGGTATGGGTTTTGAAATTTTGCCTTCAATTTTAGATGATTATATGATTCATCCTAATGATATAATTGCATGAGATAACCCATACAATAATTCTTATAACAATAATTTCAAATCCATGAATGCATTATATTTTTCTTTAGTATGTGAGGAATTTAACGGAATATATACATGTAAAACATCCCATGAAATTTGAGATACTTTGTCTGTTTCACATGAATTAAATTTCAGTTTGAAATATATGAGACTCAATAATTATAATATTTGATATGTTAACTTTAAAATTAATCCTAATGAGCCTATTTATGACATGTATCTCAGTTTCAAAGAAAATGGAAACAAAATGATATCTCTAGGAAGAGAAGTTACTGCCAAAGAACAAATCATGAGGACTCTAAGATACCTACCTAATATATGGAGTGGAAAATTTTTCCATATTATAGAGCCATGTAACATCTGCGAATTTCCTATAAAATAACACATTAGGAAACTAATTATGTATGAATAGCGGTTGAAAATCAACAATGAAGAGGAGGATAAATCTATGGGAAAATATGTGGCATTCAAGACCACCATTTCTAAACACAAAGAAAAGGAAAACTATATTTTTATATAGAGAGTTATAGCAGTGAAAAATATTCACCTGATAATGATGAGGTGATGGATCAATTATCCTGAATGTTTAAAAAAATTCAATCGGATGATTTTTTTCATAAAGCTTGACTTAAAATGGAGATATTGGCAAGAGGGAAGCTGGAAGAAACATTAGAAAATAAATGAAAATTCTGATGAGACAGTATGTTATGAATTTAAGTGAAAGGGGCATGTAAAGGAAGAATGTCCCAAGATCAAATATAAAAAGAAATATGAGGACAAACATAGAAAGTTTAAAAATTAAAAGAAAGAAAATTTTAGTGCTTTTGGGGATAGTTCGAGTGCCTCAGAGACTTCACATGATGAGCAGGCTAACAAAGCCAATATGTGTTTCATGACAAACATATTTGAGGTAACCCTGGAATCCCCGGTACAAAATTCCTATTATTCAAGAGATGAAAGTGATTCGTAAAATTTTTCTAGAGAAAAATGATTGAGTATTTCAATATGCATGAAGAGACATGTAATAAAATAAATGATAAATAAAATTCTTTAAATAAATAGTATGATTTAACCTCAAATTTTAAATCTAAAAATGTTTTAGATAGAGAGAAAATGTTCAATTACTCAAATAAAAAATTAATTAAAGTTATCTAATGATAAATTTAAATTGGAAATTGAAAGTTTCACTAATGGAAATGATACCTCGGTACAAAAACTAGGTAAACATTTTTCCCCTAAATATAAAATTGTTATTTTTTATCAACCTAGTAAAATAAATTTTGGAAAAAAATTATTTCTAAAACTAGAACATTCAGTTTTACTCTTAATTAAGGAAAAAATTTTGCTAGATCACATTATGATACACTCTCTACAGTTTGGAGTTTTTCTAGACCAAATATATTTTATTCCTAAAATTCATTACATAATACTTATAGGAAACCTATGAGGAAGTTGTGGTTTCCTAAAGCACTAATTTCTAATATTACTAGACCCAAAAAAATTGGGTATGATGGTCTATTTTTATTTCACTATTTTGTAGGAACATTATTAGGAGATACTATAAAATCATATTATACATGGACAACTATTGTTCAAGATAGATGATAGGAGACTATTAATGCTTCAAGAACTTAATAAATATTAATGGTGGGTATGTCAACTTTGGTTACAATTCCAAAGGAAAAATCATTGGACTTATCCAAATTGGTAACTCTAACTTAGTTTTAATGTACAAAGTACTTTTTTTACATACTGAAATATAATCTGCTTAGTACATCACAACTATGTGATGATGTATTTCATGTTGAATTGGTAAATGATGCTTGTAATGTTATAATTCTAAAAATTAATATGTATTTACTTTATTAAAAATGAAAATGTATATTTTGTTAACATTGATGCATTATTTTCTCAAAATGATTCTTGTTTAAGTGTATTTCACAAAGAATCATGGCATTGGAATAGAATATTGGGACACTTCAATATTCAATCTCTTCGAAAGCTAACTATAAAAATTTTAGTCAAAGATATACCCAAACTTGATATTCCCAATTATGAAGTTTGTAATATTTTCCAAAAGTGAAAGGAACACAAAATTTTATTCAAACTAATGAAAGAAGTTTCAAATTCTCAAACTCTTGAGTTGGTTCACATGTATTTTTTGACCATATACTATATGTAATTTAAATTGGAAGAACTGTGTTTATGTTCTTGTAGATGAATTTTTTAGATATACTTGGACTTTCTTTTTTTATCACAAAAGTGAAGTCTTCTCTCATTTCACCAAATATGCTACAAATATAGAATATAAAAGTAGACTTAGAATTAAATAATTATAAATTGATCATAGACGTGAGTTTGAAGTCATTATTTTGATTTTTTTTCTCCAAACAATTCTATACTAATAATTTATCTACCACTAGAAATCCTCAACAATGTGGAGAAGTAGAAAGAAGAAATAGGACCCTGGAAGATTATTCTAGAACCATTCTTATTGAATATGAATTACATATTTACTTTTCGGGTGAAGCGATAAATACAACATGATATATTATTGATAGATTATTGATTAGACCTATTCTTAAAAGAACTCCATATGAGTTATGGAATAATAGAAAACCTAGTGTAAAATACTTCAAAGCCATTGGTTGTAATGTTTATATTCTTAATAATAATGAAAATCTTGACAACTTTGCATCCATGAGTGATGAAGGAATTATTCTAGGATACTCAATATATAGTAAATCCAGTAGATTTTTTAACAAAATAACTAAATGTGTAGAGGAATCTATCCATGTCATGTTTGATGAGACAGATCCACAAAATCCTAAGACCTCTCTAGAGAATCCTGAAGATGATAAACCCTCCAAAGGAATCTGTAAAGGAATTTGTAATTGATGATAAACTCTCTAACCATCCTGTAAAGGAATCTATAAAAACATAAAGTTGTATAAATTCTTTAGATTCAAGTCATAATCAATTTGAACATATTGAAGAACCTGAAATCACTAGGCCTTCTTTATCTAAAACTGTTAGAACCCTTAATAACCATACTTTAGATGTTGTTGTAAGAGATATAGATAATGGAACATAAACTATATATTCTCATAGAAATATGGCTGAACATCATGTATTCATGTCCCAACTTTAACCCATAAACATTAATGATGCTATCAATTTTCAAATTTGGGTGATGGCTACGTAAGAAGAACATAATCAGTTTGAATGGAACAATGTTTGAAAACTTGTTGATGGACCTAAAGACCTATTTAACTTATGCACTAAGTGGGTGTTCAGAAATAAGGTAGGTAAAGCTGGTAATATAGTACAAAATAAGGCTATATTGGTTGCACACTCCTATAGTCAAGAAGAAATAATTAACGATATGGAGACTTTTGCGACAATTACTAGACCTGAAGCCATCAGAATCCTATTTGATTATGCTGCACATCTGAATTTAAAACTATATCAAATAGATGTCAAAAGTGAATACTTAAATGGGTATATAGTAGAGGATTTATTTGTTGAACAACCCCCTAGTTTCACAAATCCTCACTTTCCAAATCCAATTTTCAAATTATCAAAAGCTTTGTATGGTTTAAAGCAAGATCAAAGTGCTTGGTATTACAGATTATGTACTTTTCTTATTTCTTATGGTTCTACTAATGGTATAGATAATCCTATCCTTTTTATATAATGAATTTCCAATTATGTTTTTTTACTTAAAATTTATATAGATGATATTATTTTTGGATCTTCAAAAAAGAATTTATTTATTGATTTTTCAAAAATTACGCAAAATGAATTTGAAATTATATTAATGGGTGATCTAAAATTCATTCTTATATTTAAAATATATCAAAATAAATATGGGATTAGTTTAAATCAATAAAAATATACAAAATAAATTTTGAAACGTTTTGGATTAGATAGCACAAAAATTAGTGATAATTCAATAAGTAATACTTGTTAGTTGTATCTTGATGAAAATGGAAAATCTGTTGATCAAACCACTTAAAGATTAATGATTGGAAGCTTACTCTACTTAACTTCTCGCCGACCTGATATTACGTTTAGTTTATGTGTGTGTGCTCATTTTCATGAAAATATTAAAGAATCTCATTTATATATTGTTAAAAGGATTTTCGAATACCTCAAACATACAACCAATCTTGGATTGTACTACCATAGAGGAAAATCATTTGAGTTAGTCATCTACTTTGATGCTGATTTCGTTGGTTGAAAGTTAGATAGAAAAATCACCTCTGGAACATGTCACCTTTTAGAGAAGTCTCATGTATCATGGTGTTGTAAGAACCAAAACCCTATTTCATTTTCTGCTGCCAAAGTCGAATACATATCTACTGGTAGTTGTTGTGCACAATTGTTGTTGATGAAACACACATTACTATATTATGGATATCAATTCATGCATGTACCTCTAAATTTAGACAATACAAGTGCTATTAACACTTCAAAAAATCATGTTTCAAACTCTAGGAAAAAACATATTGATGTTAGACATCAATTTTTTGATACCATTATCAAAAAGGTAATATCAAATTGAATTCATTGGAAGTGAATATTAGCTTGATGATATATTCACCAAATCATTAAATTATGAAATGATAGATTATATCATATAAGAATTAGGAATGATAAATATCAAGTAGAAAGTGTACTGTTTCAAACATACTGCTTCAAAACATATTGTTCCACATATTACAGTTTCACAGTGTATAGTTTCACAAGTCACTATCTTAGAATTAATATTTTGAAGTTATTGTTTCATTTTTATGACCTCACAGTTACTTTCTCTCTGTTATTGTCTTGGACATACTATTTAAAATGATGTTGTTGCACCATTTGGAAACAAATCATAAAGATGACATCATGACAATCTGTTATAGTCCTAATGTAATGAAACCTTTTCATTTTATTTTTATTTTATTACCAGTATCTTTGTGTTGATTATTTTATTTTTTGTATCCCACGCTATTGAATTTTTTATTCTTTAATTCCTAAATGATAAAATCGAAATAACATTCACTCTTTTCTTTACTCAAGCTATCATCTTTCAAAACTAGAACCCTTCTCCCAAACTGTATATCCTCTTTCATTCCTTTATATCTATCTGAAACCATCTTTCTATGCTCAGGATGAAACTCCCATCTACATCAACTCTAGAATACTAAATGTCTACGAAAAAAGTGAAAAGAGCACCAAAGGTAGTTCCCAAAGGACCGCTGAACCTGAATCTTTTTTATATGATAGTAGTACCTGAAAAAGAAATTTGTTCTAAGTGTTTTCATACTATTATGTACATATTTTTAAAAGTACTGAAAGTGAATGGATAGATGAACTGGTTCACAAAAGAGGAAAGGCTAGTTTAACTAAAATATGTTGCTCAGTTTAATCATTTTGTCCAGTTTTCATTCAAAGTTGAATATGGTTTTGTTGTAAGAAGTTGGTTTAATGGTCAATGATACACTTTTTCCATGAATTTATGGTCTTCCTACAAAGGGATACCCCATGAAGGAAGAATTGAGGAATAATAGATAGGTCCTCCTCCTCCAAGTTATATTGTTGTCTTAGAAGAGGCCTTGGGAATATTAACTTGTAATAATTAAAGAGTATAGAAATTAAGGCAGAGTTGGATGGTGAATCGAGGTTTTTGCATTTGTTTATAAAAAATCTGATTAGTCCAAGGAAATGAGATATTTCTACCATCAAGTATCATGATATATTCTTGGTATATCTTATGAAAAATAGATACAAGATCAATCTGTGTATGTATGTTATACTTCACATGTGTGAATTGATTAAGAAAAATTCAAAGTCTACCTCTATTTTCAATTCAAGGTTGATCTATACAATGTTGTATGCTAAAGGAATGGATGGATCGAATAAAGAATTCATTAAAGGCCATGAGTTTTGTATATCAAATGTTACAGTCAAAAGTATGAAAATAAGTTAGAATCCATAGAAACAATATTGGGTGGAGGATAATGATAGGATATATTAAAATTTTAATCTGTTTTAGTATCCTTCAATACCTAAGAACATTTCTAATAATGGTTTGGAACCAGATAATACTGTTGACTATCATGTTGAAGAGGAAGAAGAAGAGGTAGTTGTTTCACCTATGTAAGAAACTATCTTGGATAAGAAAGATAGTGGTCTACATGTTCCAGAAAATATATTTGAGAAGGAACCACCTATTACTGGATATAATTTTTATTTATAATAAGAAACTTCTTCGGGGAAGGAATTTTTAATTATTGTAAAAAAAAATTTGTTCTTGAGGTGCATCTTGAAGAAGACATTATAATTGAAGAAGAGGATATTGTTGAGGAACATTTAGAGGAGCATGGTAATTATAAATTTGTCCCATCTTCATAGGAAATAATATAAAATGCCTTTCAGTAGGATAAAAATGAAATGGGTTAGACAATTATAGATGATCTTTATGAAATAGATCAGGAAACTAATTCTCATAGTCCTGTGAGAGATACACATATTGAGGGATAGAAGCACGCTAGTATCAAAAGTGTGGAGGTTGCTAATCCAAATAATCAAAGAATTCAGGATACACGATATAAGTTCCCTAACTACTTTTCTATGGATAATTCTTTAGAGTCCTTAGATAAAGTCCTAGACCTATCTATTGGGATTCAATTAATACTAGTTTCTTCTTTATAATTTTCTATATAAAGGAACTAGAGACTCTCTTGGATCCTATTTTTTGAACCATCACAAAACCATCTAATTTTGTGAGTCATAGTGATTTGAAATCCTTTTGAACTAATTTATTAGATGGATTTGAAAATATCATGAATACAAAACCTCCTCTTCTGAAAAATCATAGTAAAAGAGATGTTGCCATCCTTTTATAGAAAATAAAATCACACATTCATCGAGAAATACTTCATAAAATACAAGAGATTCGATTTGAAAACTATAAGTTGAGTAATGAGGTAAAGTATTTCCATGAAATGGTTATAGATATGGAAAAATTGTTGCAATCATGACAATCTCATTTTTATCATTCTGTAGAGGATGTATATGATTAGATTCCACATTATGTTTCCTCTCTGATTCCATGGAACAAGAATTCAATAATTGAAAAAGTGGATGAGAGAAACATCCAATTATTTCATGAGATGTGTGAGCTTCGTGTTGGACTCATCAAACTAACTAATGAGTACAAGGGATGTTGACATGAATTTCTCAATCAGTTCAAGTCCATCGATTCAGCTGTTATAGCCTCTACTGCATCTGGACAGTCCTCTCAAACCTTTGACAGTGATCTTCTCAACACTGTTGTTTAGGAGGAACTTCAATCAGTGTTAAATTTCTTTAATAATGATATTTTATCTACTATTTTCATGAATAGAGAAAAAATCCTTAATTTGTTGAGTATTCATTCAAATATTTAAAATTATTCTCATGAAGAAATTACTAAGAATGTGGAATACTACTTTAATAGGATCTTATCAATGCAATATATGATTAATCATTTCAAATATCATGTAGAGAATATGAAAATTACATCATATCCCTAAAGCCTTCAAGGATCAAGTCCAAAAGCTAAAATATTGCACTCCTCTATTGGACACATTCATGGAGAAAAAAGATGATTTCGAGAAACAAATGCATTATGGTGGTGATATCCTTACTGATTTAATTCAGTTGTTGAAGCCTTATCTTCATGTGAAGAGAATTGATATTGGGGATTCCATAACAACATCTTTGTGGCCTGGTTTACCTTCTTCCTCATCAACTGCCTTTCCTTATGAATCACTTTTTGTATCTCAGGCTCTCACCCAGATCAGACCTGTAATTATTAACCAAAACATGACTCATTATTCCCCCAAATCAACTTTGGAACCTTCTGTTTTTGAAGGGATACATCTTCTATCTTGGACAGTTGGCTCACTCCTTTCTTCAACCTCAACTTCTGCTAATGTGGCTCCCTTTGATTCTACTTCCAAGGGAGAACAAAAATACATCTATTTATAAATAAAAATAAACATTTTATCTTGATAAGGATTTTTTTTACTTTTTCATACTACTTATATTAACAAATTTCATTATCTCAAATGCAATGTACATTGTTGTTGTATATTTTATTATTTTCATTGCTTCTTTTCATTCTTTTTCCTCTACTATTTTTTATAATCCCAAAAGGTGGAAAAAGCACACTATGAACAAAAATCCAACTCTAGTGATTTTTTATCATAAAAAATGGGAGATTTTTGGAATCCTTGCATTTTATTCTTGTTTTAATAATCACAAATCTTTTTAACCAGATTTACTCTATCTAAAATCATTTGTACAGATGGGTGGTTTCCCTATGCTTTAAATAAACATTCACAGGTCTTTATTTGTAAATCATTTTTCATTATTGTAAAATAATTTTAATTTTTGTTCTATAATAATTTCTTCTATGAATGATTAAGTCTAATTCAATCTGTGAATATTAATTCATAAGACATTTTAACAATATTTGGATGATTCTGAGAAACCATGATTCTACCAACGGTTCTCATTTTCAGGAAATGGAACCTGAAAATTTGAGCAGACAATGTGACCAAACATCGTGACCAGACACTATCACCAAGACATCATGCCTGAGACACCGTGACCTAGACACTGTGACCAGAAACTGTCACACAGACACCATAATCAATTGCAGATCTCATGATTTCTGTGACACCGGTGCCCTGCTACCATCACCAAGACATCATTCAAAGCATGGAAAATGATCAGACCTTGTGAAGCTAACACCGCATATGTGCTACCAGTTTCGGATCTCAGTGTAACTGCATCATCATGACTCTGTCACCACTCAAAGTCAAATAAGAAGACATCATTTTGTGGTGGAAAAATTTCCAAGTTATATCATTTTAAGAAAAACTTTGACATTGTTATTTAATCTATTTTGTGATTTTATATTTAATTTTTAACGGTAATATTTGAGTAATTTAAAGGAACTGTCATAATTAATGTTTCTTTGTAGAAATTTCACATGAAAGTATGAGGCATGGGGTGAAGAATACACTCTTCTTACCAGTTCCAACATGTACACCACTAATTAAAAAGAAAGATATGTCGGGCAGCAAAAACACAAAGACATTGAAGAAAAAGAGAAACCATTGGAAAAGTGAACTAAAACATGAAATACTATACAACTGAAGAACACACGAGGCACACTAGATTAAAAAAGGATGGAATACCATAGAACAGAATCAAAACCATCTTTGCAGTACTAACTTTAAGAGGAAAATGAGTTTAATCTAACTAGAAACCAGATCACCATACATGTGATACTCTATTTTTCACTAGAAGACTCAATACATAAATCCTCTTCATCTAAGAATCCAAGAGATTCATATAATAACACTCAGAGAACTTCTAAACCTTTCTTTTATTATTTTCTCTATTGTGTACTATATTTAGCTTTTGAGTTGTGTGTGTGTGTCTATATTATAAATACACACTGTATCATGTATTAAACTGAAGGATACCAGATATCCTTCCTCTCATCACTTATTACATCTGTTTACTCCCACATATAAGTGTGGAAGAGGTCCTTGTGTGACATGGAATTTTATACACACAAAGAATAGTGGAAGAGGTCGTGTGACCAGGACAGTCATGTGCAATGTTGTTTACCCTGATCCTGGGTGTGGATCATTTTTATTAATATAAACATCATGGTGGTAGGTGATCACCAAGTTTAGTGGATTAGGTCTCGTCTTGAGAATAAACCACTTTTTTTTATCCACATTGTCGTTTAATTTAGAATTTCATTTATTTACTGTATATTTCAGAAAACACTATATTTTAAATTGATTGTTAATATGGGATAAAATTTATAACTACTTTTCCAGGTTAGAATAGCTTCAAAAGTTTTATCAACAAATCACATTGATATTAATGAGAATTAATCAATATTTTGAGATGTTGTTTGAACAGTCAAACTATTATAACGGTATTACCTTGATTAACTAGGATGTATTATTTTTTATTGGGTAAGCTTTTTAAGTGATATTTTTAATAGAAATTTTTATAGATACTCAATTCACCCCCTATTTAGTAATATACTTCAACCAAAAACCCTTTCCATTCAATTGACCACAGACCCATTTTGGTCAACCATACCATTATATGTATGGATAAAAAAGAACAATCTCAGTGTCATTCCCCTGTAATGGTAGCTACATCTATGTCATCCAAATAATATTGACTAATGGAGGTGTACATCCACCATTTTTTTTTCTTAAATGAGGACAATATCATAATCTAGGGAGCGATGTATGGGTAAAATAAACAATATGTAAAGTAAAATCAATGATTATTTTTCCTACATAATGGTAAATATGGTATTTATAAGGTTATAAATACCACAAGACAATCCTTATAAGAGTAAAACAGAATTTCTAAAGGGTAAAACATATATCTATCACAAGTTGAATTAAATTCACTATACATTACTGATCAATCAATCATGTCTTTTTCAATTGATATTTTGTGTTTTTAACTATAAGAACTATATTTTGTGGATTAAATCATCATTTAATGAACCCTATATTTTACATTGATTATGTGGATTTATTTATGTTTAACATCCAATAGATAATTATAGAATAGTTCTATATAAATATTTGGAATAATTTTATTTAAAAACACAAATATTAGAATAATTAACTATTACATATTAATTCTAGGACACTCTATTTTCCTAAACTCAACTAAATTAGATAATACAAAGTTTCACCCCCAAAAAAATTGTCTTTGTATATTTTAATGACAACTCTAGGATAAAAACAATAATTCTAAAATGAACATTATTAAAGATTCTACGACATCAAAATTCTCAACATTTCTTCACTCTCTCAATTTTACATTACATTTTTTTCATGTTTATTTAACTTATATTACAATTAAAAATTCTCCTTTTTTGAAAATGAGAAATCAAAAATAATTTTAATTATTTATTTTATGAAAGTTTCTAATGAATACTATGAAAGAGGATTGGTCGATCTTGGACTCTCCAATTTGCAGTTATTTATATCAAACATGACCTCGAATATGGTTCTATTTAATATATTCTAATAAAAATAACTTATAGTGTATTACTATCATGTTGATAGGGATAAGCTCTATAATTAGATCAGAAATATTATTTAAATTACACAATGTGTTTTAAAATCATTTCTTTTACTATGTGTTTTATAAACTATGTTTGAAAAAATCATTCATTCTATATTTTCATTTATAAGTGACATACATAATATCCTTTGTGGGGAAATTTTTCTAACAAGTTTGAGTTATTTAAATCCTTTTAACATGGTGTTGATCATGTATTTAGGAGACTATTTTAACGGTAAAAATTAAATATACATACAATATTTCTAAACTAGACCAGTTTTTAAATTGAGAGATTTGGAATTTATGATTTTCATAATTGAAATTTTTTTATTAGATGCTCAATTCATCCCCTATTGAGAATTTCACATAGAAAAACATTTTTTATCATAGCATATTACATTATGCCCTTTGTTTTTAATTTATTTCAACTCTTAATATATTTTTTACCTTAAATAATTATTTAGGTTTAGATCCTTATTTTATATTCAGTTAATAATCAATATTTATAAATCCTTCCAATCATGATTTACACACTACAAATAAAACATTATGTTTTTATAGTAAAATCAATTATCAATGGAAAATTAAAATGAAAACATTCTTAGAATGCATGGGAGTTTATATTTAGGGACCTATTAGGGACTAATATGAAAACCCCAATGATGCTTGAAAAGACTCGGATAACGCAACTAACGAAAATTATGATTATAATTGGAAAGTTATGAATGATTTACTTTTTGGTTCACGTAAAAAGGAATTTAATGTAATATTTTCTTGTGATACTACTTATGAAATTTTTTATACTATTGTTATTTCTCATGATGGAAATTCTAATGTTAATGTGATTTGGAAAAACATTTATACTATGAAATATGAATCTTTTAAGATAAATCATGATTAATGTTTCTGTTAAATGTATGTCAGATTAAATGAGATCATTAAAACAATGATTTCACTTGGAAATCCTATGGTTTAAAAGAAGAAATTTTCTAGGATAATGAGATTTATATATGACAGACGTAGAATAACAATTTCTTCTCTAAGAGAATCATGTGACATAATGTTGTTCCCTTAGATGAATTAACCATCGAGAGGGGGTGAATTTGTTGACTTATTTTGAGAATTCATCTATTGAATTGAAACTCTTGAACTAATTAGTGTTATCAATCTACAAGAAATTATATTTCAAGATCACATAGAATTTAAAACTATTAGGTGAGAAAAAAGAACATAATATTGACAGGGTTCAATAGAAAACACAACTTCTTTCTAAAATTATTATACACCACAGCACAACTAAATATCTATATGGATACTAGAAGAACTAGTTATACACTCCAATCCCACAACAGTAGTTGTTTCATACACACCCCAAAAAAATATTCTCTAGGGACAGGTAATACAACCCAGTTATAACCACTATCAGTTTTTATATGATGATAGAAAAACATTGATATGCTATAGCATTCATTTGTAGTAGTTTTTATTTTATATAACTCAATAGGAAGGATGAATCAAAAATAATTATAGTGTATAATCATAATGAAAATAAATTGAAATGATGGTCTCTAAATTATTCACATAATCTTGTGTAATATGGTTTCTTTTCTTCCTTCTCTCTCCTCGATACAAATGATTTATCAGCTCATAGAATTCTCTCAAAGTACATGTTGAGATATATCAAAAATATTATCGAGTCCTGAATTTTATTTGTTTCATTTCCGTCTTAAATATTTATATTAGTAGTATAATAATTTTTAATTATCATTAAAAATATCATGTATTATTCTAATTTTTGAATTGCGGGATCTCTATGATCTTGGATGGATGGAAATATTTTCATTCAAAACAGGAGGATGTTTCGCCATTTTTTATTTCTAATTAAAACGTAATTCATTGTCTTAGTCATTATATATATTTTAAACCCAGGTATACTTCTTTTTCATTGTCGCATAGAATTTTTGAATAATTCACAATATCATTATTCTTCACTCTCTATACGTGACAAACCTCTATTTTAAAACATGGCCTTATTCATTATAAAGACATTGATTATGTATTATTAGTGTGAGGCTTCTTAATTATCATCAAAAAATTTAATGAATTTTTCATAAATAAACCATTCAAAAAATATTATTAATATCACACACACATCATATATCTTAATGCAAATTTTATGGTATATCAAGACCACGATAGTTGGATGTCATGTTTTCTAATTTATCACATTATCTATATGCATGTATCAATATATTGATATCTAAATTCAGTGGAATTTTCATTCATGACATAAAGTTATCATGATTTTTATTAGGTTCGCCTACATAGGTGAATTTTATGGTGGATGTAAAGGTTTATTGACACCTAAAAATAGTATTTTATTCTTTTTATAAATGAATTTAAAGTATTCATGTCGTGTTTCATGCTTCTCTGGGTATCTTGAATTCAAAGAATCTCACCATCATATATAAACTACTAATTAGATACTAAAAATTTTATAAAGTCGTCTTTTATGCCTTATAATCTATTAGAAGGCATTCACAATAACATGGTCAATATGTTTTTAGTTGATCTTTCATGTAATGTTCATAATAGTTCAGTCTCATAATCTATTATACTCTATTCATATAGTCCGTAAAAACTCATTGTAGGTTGAAATATCATCACTAAATCAATATATCGATTATTAAGAGTCCTCATGTGTCTATTTTATCATGAACGTGAGGTCATTTAACCTTTGTGTATATGGTAGGTTGGAACTTATCATGTGGTTCTTCAAGAAATTCACTTTCGGTCAATCCAAAAGATAGGTGTGCATTAAAATGATTAGTTCTTATCAAATCAAACAAGAGGAAACTAGATGAAAAAACACACTATTTATAATGTAAAAATATGAGACACATGAAACCCTTTGATTTATTCTTTATCTTTAAATAACTGTTTAATATTACCAATATTCCCTGAGTCCCAATTTGGAGTTGAGATCATACACATACTACTTAAAATAATTTAATGAACCCAAAGAAGCATTTCCATAACATCAGGGTAGGCTCCAAACATACTCAGAAAAACCTTCCTCTTATGTCATGCCCTCACCCCACACTGACCCACCAATAACCCATCACAATTATGTGTTCATCCTACTCTATCTGTGGACATGATTTTCATTAACATTTATTCTTGTGTAGGGTCTTGGATCCACTATTCCTGATTCCTCTATTGTCAACTATTGGGTTTTTTATAGTGAAATGGGATCCCACCTAAGAATTAGAAGGGACTAGTGTTGGGATTGGACCCAGTAGGACTACATATTTATCAAACTATCTCACCCCAAGGTAAAACCTATGTGTCTTCAATAGGAAAGAAGACTTCTTAAAACCTTGATTCATTTATCTAAACATATCAAAATCTAAAAATCATTTATGTATAACATATTTACACATACATCTCATAATTTTATTAATGTTGTACATTTTATTTCCTTAGATAACAGAAACACATGTCAACATCATTTATAGAATAATTAAAATGTCATTATATATATCATATACAATATAGCATGGATGTAACGACCCAATATTTTCCAATGGAAATTTCATTCTTATAAATATTTAAAAATCATATGAAATCACTAAATAATTAACTACTATTTTTTATGTGACCCTTAAAACATAATTTTTGTCGCTTCTGTAATGAGAATTTTGAAAATCTGACATACACTGTTGTGATCAGTAAGTTATTTGAAGTACAATAAGTAAAATATAATTTTTATTGAATAGTAACCTACCCTTATGAATAGTAACAGAACTTTATGAATAGTAGTATACCATAATGAATGGTGACCTTACTTGTGATAGTGTATAAATAATATTCAAGTGAATGTACGATATACCGATGCTTTGGAATAAGTTAAAGAATGTTTTAAAACTGTTATTTTTAGAATAAATTATGATTTTAATTAAATTTTAATTTAATAATATTTAGAAAATTATTTTCGAAAAAATAGACTTCATTTTTTGATTCTAAATGTTTTAAAATTGTTGTGATGAATTTTTGGGATTTTTCTGAAATACTTGAATATCTATGAATAGTGAAATACAGTAAAATATTGTATATCAGTTAAATACACTATTCATGACATCACAAGTGATGTAAGCCCACTTGGTTCGACCTCACCTGATACAATTACTATTATTGGTCAAGTAATACTCACTATTCCTTTTTTATGGGCAAATAATAAATTAATAAATTTTATATTAAGAAATCCCCTCTCTCCACCACTATAAAAACCTCATCTCACTCCCCCATCTCTTAACTCCTCTCAAGCCTTCTGACTTCTCCAAATTCAGTCAAATATCCTCCCAACCTCCTATCCCACGTCCATAAAGCCTTGGTATCATAAAAAGAACAAAACATCTCCCCTAAAGAGGCTCTCAAAGAAGTTTTGTTCAAGAGGTAAATTCCTCTTTTAAATTCATTGTCTATCATTTCAAGTTCATTTGTTTTATTTTTCTATTACCTCTCCTTATCCAAATATTGTTATTCCTCTAGTACCATATATGTACTATAATTTTTTCCTGATTGTGGAATATGTTATCACAATCTCTGCCTTTTACCTTCTTTTATACTAGTAGCAAGAACACCATCCGAGATGTGTCAATTTTCCACTTTCAAGGATGATGGGCTTCCAATTTCTATTATCTTTCTCCATTATGGTCATGAAACCATTAAAGTTATGGACGAACCAGATTTTTATATATTTAATATATTTTATGTATGATTATTTAATCCATCTGTACAGATGGTATTATGTTATAAAGAAAAATGTGTTCGTTGTAATCAAAACCCACAAATTAACTAAAACAATTATCATTAAATTTCTATATAATAATTAATCCTAATGACATGAAACAAATTTATATAAATGACCAATAAAACCTATGTAGGATCATAAATAATATTCTTATTCAATTCCTGAGATTTAAATGAACTCCATTACTTAAGAACAAGTGAACCGATTATGAAAATAAAGCAAACGAATGCTACAGAACAACGAAATTCAATATAATATCATGTCAATAAGGGCATAAATGAACTAAAAATAATAATTGAAAAATATATACATGTCTAATAGGTTATTAAATAAGTTAATAATAAGTATAATTACATATTCCAGAAGCTTAATTTCAAGATAGGAACACATTTGGAGTTAAAGTAAGGAGTTTTCCACCCAAACTTCCATTTTCATTCAGGTTACTTTTATTGTCTATTACCTCAATGAAACTCTTTTTTATTATTATGTACTCCTCAAAAATTATTTTTTTGGGTTATATATATCTTTAACAACCATAATTTTACCTTATTTTATGGATGGTTACATTTCTTAATAGGAACACTTGAAACTGTTTTCGAAATACAAGCCTAATTCGATGGAATATCTCAACTTCTTACATATTTTCAAGGGAAATATATAATTTATTTTTGGAAACCATTATATATATAAAATCAATAATTTTATTAATAAAATAATATCTTAATTTACTTCAGGTTTTATACAAGTATTTTTCCAAAAGAACTCTTCTTTTCAAAGTAAAAGAGAATTTCTATCAAGAATTACTGGAATATTTTATATGAGTATCTTAGTCTATTTCTACACTCTTGCTAATTCATATGTATTATTGGGATTAATAAATCATTGTATCATCTAGAATATTCAATTTAATGGTTTATTATTATTTTGTCTATGGATATTCTATCTTTAAACCATTCACTAATTTACCCTGAATGGTTAGTGTTTATGCTTAATGTTCGGGGAATTTTATTTGAATTACATATATTAATTTCAACATGAATGTACACATTGTGTTTGTTCATCCCCATTCAAATGAGGAATTCATTGGACATGGTATATGTCATGTGGGGCCTTCTATTTCCCCTCAGTTCATCGGTAGGTCTCCTAAGTCAAGCTACAGTCTTGGCACAAGGCATTGAAAAAATGATTATTTATGGTCTTGGCACGAGGCATTAATAGTATGGTTATGTTGTACCCCATTATTCATTCCATCACTATGAATATACTATTAATTATTCATTTTGTTATTGTAATAGTAGAATACTGATGATTTTATTATGTTATGTCAATATTTACTATTCTCTTATTTCTTCCATATTATGTTCATGTTTATTTTTAATGGCATGTGTCTTCAATTATTCTCCATCTCTAATGTTTATGTTATCTTCGGATTTATTTCTTAACCTTACTGACGGTTTGATCTCACCCCTTTATTATGTTACATTTCTACAGGGAAAGATTAATTTTATTATAAACGAAAATATGAAATAACCTTGGAGTTCTGGAAGTTGTCTTTGGAGTGTCTATGTTGTTTTTCAAGTTTAGTTATAATGATAAACTTATGTATGTATCTTGTTTATAAAAATACTAAACAAGTTAGTCCTTTGGGATGCATATTCCTTGTTTGTATTCTAATGTAATCAATAAGTCACTAGCTCTAGGCAGCTGGGGTCGAGTCCTTACAGTTGGTATCAGATTAATTTTAGTAGAGAAAATAGAAAATAGATTTAGAAAACTTATATTAGGGAAGAGATCCTATGATATTCTTTGAGGATAAACATACAAGAACGTCCTAGTATTTTTTTTAAGGAATAGTTTATGTGCATCTTTCAAAAAATACATCCCTGTCAGGATATAAGCAGGTAGAGGCAGCTCTGGCCCTGATGTACCTAAGAGTGAATGCTCTGACAGGAAGTTTCGTGCTTGACCCATGGTATCCTTGTACATGACAACGGGCCTTGATTTACTCTTGTTTACGACACTCCTGGGAGATATGATTAGGATAATTCACATTTTCCTTAGAATACATTATGAAGGATTCTAATGTAAAAGTTTCTTCAATGAATCAATTTTTGTGAATATGGTATTATCCATGTGTAAGATTTATATTTTTACTATGTATATTGTTAAGATTATACATTATTATTCATAACATAATATAGTGTATTTCATTATCTAGAGATGGAGCCTATTGAAAGGAATGAAAACTGCATGAATGCATGTGTCCCCTGTAGGGATTTCCCTCTGATGAAAGATAATGTTGTTGGATCTGGTGTTATGACTGGTGTTGAGAAAATCATAACTATACAGGGACAACTTGCTCCGCTTATGAATAATAACCATACCCATATAGAGCATCAGGACCCACCATGTGGAGGAGATATGTTATATAGATTTATGCAAAAAAAACCTCCACCATTCAATGGAACTAAAACCCCGTTAGAAGCAGAGCAGTGGATATGTTCCCTTGATAAGATATTTCTCCATTTGGGATGTAAGGAAAGCGAGAAGGTTGTTATAGAATTTTATTGTCTAACTGGAGGTGAGGATCAATGGTGGTCCTTAATCCAAAACACAAAGGAGGAGGAATAAATAGAAGAATAGAATGGAGGTACATTAAAGAAATATTCTTAAAAAAATCCTACCCTCATGAACAATGACCAGATATAGACAGCTAATTCTTGAATCTGAGGCAGAAACATGATGAAAATATTGCCAAGTATGAAGCTAACTTTACAAGGATAGAAAGGCATTTTGTGGACTACATATATAATCCAAGGAGTAAAATTGATCAATTATTTGTTGGTTTAAAACCATTCCAATGAAGGTATCATGTCTCCCAAAGTTTCTCATCACACAAAGAAAAAGTCTCAAGTGATATCAAGAGATAAAAGGAATTCTATAAGACTTATGAATTATTGGGAAAGAAAGAGAAGTAGAGGGCTTCGAAAAACTCATGGAAATGAAATTAGGAAATATGGAGGAAGGGAAGAGTTGAATTTCCATCATGTATTAATTGTGTGAACAAACACCATGGAACTTGCCTGAAGGGAATTTGAGTCTGTTAGAAGTGTAGAGAAAAAGGCCACTAATCTCAGGATTGTAAGGGGAAGAGAGAAGTTACCAATATTTTGTGCTACAATTTCAGGGAGATGGGACATTACACACATGAATGTCCTAAGAATTAGGGAAATGTTCCCCAATGAAGTCCAAGAGATAAAGGCCAAGCTTATGCGGTCAAAACTTCAGAGCATGAAGTTCCTAACAAAGTTGTGGAAGGTACATTGATTTTTTTATCTAACATAGCATGTACTTTATTTGATTATAGATCGTCAAATTTGTTTATGTCCTCTCAGTTTTTAAGGAAATTTAGATATGTCCAATTTTATTTAATAAAGGATTTATCAGTCAAAACCCCTGGTGGATCTATCATTGCAACAAATGAGAGTTTATTATTCCCCCTCATGACACATAAAAATTCTATAATTTATAACCAAATCATAATACCAATGGTTTACTGTGATATAATTCTTGGTATGAATTGGCTATCAATTATGATGTGAGGATCTATTGTAAGAAGAGGTAAGTTACAATTTTTGAGAATTGTGTAGAATCACTTAATTTTAGAGCTGAAACCTCGCAATTTGAAAATCATCTAGATCCAACCCCAATATATCTACTAAATTAAATTATTGTAGAAGAAGGTAATGAAATAAATGTGGGTTAGGAGAAGAATGTACTGATAGAGGACGTACCTATTGTGCAAGAATATGTTGATGAATTTCCATAGGATTTACCTGGACATCCTCCAGAGTGGAAAATTGTGTTTTCCATTGACTTAATTTTCAGTTCATGGATCATATCAAAGACTCCTTATAGAATGGCCACTATAGAGTTAGTGGAAATAAAGAAACCACTAGAGTAATTGAGTGGTTAATTATTTATTCAACCTAATGTTTCTCCATGGGGAGCCCCTGTTCGTTTAGTTAAAAATAATGATAGGTCTATGAGGTTGTGCATTGACTACATGGAGATCAATGCTATTACAATAATGAATAAGTATCCTCTACCAAGAAATGATTATTTATTTGATCAACATCGTGGAGCCCAATATTTTTCTATGATTGGTCTTCGATCTGGATGTCATCATTTTTTTTGTGAGGAAGGAAGACATTCCAAAAACAGCATTTCGAACCAAGTGTGGGCATTATGAGTTCATAGTAATGCCTTTTTGACAAACTAATGCACAATCTATCTTCAGGGATCTAATGAACTGAGTTTTCATGGATTATCTTGACGACGTTGTTGTGGTGTTTATTGAAGATATCCAATTATAATCTAAAAGAAACGAAGATTAGGAAAATCACATGCGCACTCTTATAAAGTCACTTTGAAAAAATAAATTATATCAGATGTTTATCCAGTTGGATTTTTGGCTCCAATCAGTTTCATTTCTAGGCCACATTGTCTCTAAGGATGGAATATCCATATATCCTATGAATACAAAGGTTGTTCAATAATGGCTTTCTCCATTGAACATAACTGAGGTGCATAGTTTTATAGGCTTAGTTGGTTATTATTGGAGTTCTGTTCATAACTTCACCTGTTTATCCAACACAATGACCAAGCTCACATGAAAAGGGGCTATGTTCGTATGGAAAAATTAATTTGAAGAATGTTTTAAAGAATTGAAGAGGAGTTTATTGAATTCTCTGATCCTAACTCAGACATCGGGGAATGATGGTTTTGTTATCTATAGTGATGCATCAAAGAAAGTACATGGTTGTTACCTTATGAAGAATGATCTAGTGATTTTCTATGCATCTAAGAAGCTAAAATCCATGAAAAAAATTATCCAAGTCATGATCTTTTGTTAGAAGTGGTAATATTTGCAATGAAGATTTGAATACATTTCCTCTATGGAGAAAAATGTGAGTTATATACAGATTATAAGAGTTTGAAATATATATTCTCACAAAAAAAACTCAAAATGAGACAAAGGAGATGGATTGAGATACTCAAATACTATGATTTCACAATACACTACCACCAAGGGAAGGAAAATATGGTAGCGGATGCTTTGAGTAGAAAGGAACATGGAATTTTGAACAAGATAAGAGTAGAAAGGGATCCTATGTTCATGGATCTATTAAAGATGGATACGGGAATTATCAAGGAAGGTAACACATAACTACTTTTTCAAATGGTTGATGAACCTTAATTACTAGAAATGATAAAAAGTTCCTAGTCTAATAATGGGGAGTTTCAAAAGAAAATTAATGCTTTAAATGATGGTCAGCTGACTGACTTTTCATATAAAGGTGGCATTATGAAATTCTAGAAGAGGCTTTGTGTTCCTGCTATTCCTGAGCTAAAGCGGGAACTATTGGATGGTGATCATAGCTCTAATTTCTCTATACACCATGGTAGCACAAATATGTATCGTGATCTCTA
This sequence comes from Viscum album, assembly GCA_963277665.1. Classification (NCBI taxonomy): domain Eukaryota; kingdom Viridiplantae; phylum Streptophyta; class Magnoliopsida; order Santalales; family Viscaceae; genus Viscum; species Viscum album. Next base: position 452,922,552 of record OY728145.1, read on the forward strand.
AGAAAAATTTTCGTGGGACAATATGAAAAGGGGGATTGCTGAATATACATCAATGTGCCTAGTATTTCAAAAAGTGAAGGTTGAGAGGCAAAAATCTAAGGGAATGATACAACCACTACCCATACCAACATGGAAGTGGGGGAACACTACCATGGACATTGTCAGTAGACATCCAATGACATCCAGATGAATCAATTCTATATGGGTTGTTGTGGATCATCTTATAAAGACATCTCACTTTATCTCAATTCGAGAGGACCTCTCATTGGATCATCATTTAATGAATTTACATCAATGATGTGGTAAGGATGCATGGAGTACCACTCTCTATTGTATCCAACCGTGATCCTTGATTACCCTCGATGTTTTGGAAAATTCTCCAACATGCTCTATGAATTGAACTGAACATTAGTACACCCTATCATCCTCAAACTAATGTCCAATCTGAGTGGACTATTTAGAAATTGGAAGACATGTTGAGAGCATGTACTATTGAATTTAAAAGAGGATAGGAATAACATCTTCCACTGGTTGAATTCTCATACAAAAACAGTTCCCACTCCAGCATCCGAATGGCACCATATGAAGCCCTTTATGGGAAATGGTGCATAACACTGGCATGTTGGTATGAAGTCGGTGATCATAGGCTGATATGACCAAAAATTGTTGAAGAAATGGTGGAGAAGGTGAAAACCTTCAGAAACATATCATGGTATCCCAAATTATACAGAAGAGTTATGTGGATAACCGGTGACGAGACCTTGAATTAAAAGTTGGAGACTTGGTATTTCTATACATAACTCCATGGAAGATAGTCATGAATACTTGGGAAGAAAGGAATGCTAAGTCCCAAGTATATCTGTCCCTTGGAGATCCTTGATCGAGTCGGAGTCCTTTCCCATCTATTGGAACTTCCACCTACCATGTCAAAATTATAAGATGTCTTTCATGTATCCCTTTTAAGGAATTACTTACCAGACACTTCACATGGACTTTCTCAAAGTTGGTACAGATTGAGGATGATCATTCCTTTGAGGAGAAGCCAGTGAATATCATGGATCATAGAGGAAAATTTATATGCAAAAAGACTACTCATCTGGTCAAGTTACTATGGTGAAACCATAAGTACTAAGGGGAAACATGAGAACTGGAGGAAGTAATGAAAGAAAAGTACCCCCACCTATTTCTGGACTAGTTTGTAAAATTAAATTTTGAGGGAAAAAATTCTTAAGGGAGAAGAATGTAATGACCCAATATTTTTCAATAGAAATTCCATTCTTATAAATATTTCATAATACCATAAAATCGCAAAATAATTAACTAAAAAGTGCTATGTCACCCTTAAAACATATGTTTGTCACTTCTGTGATGAGAATTTTAAAAATATGATATACACTGTTTTGATATGTAAGCTATCTGGAGTCTAATAATAAATACTTATTTTTTGGTGAATAGTAACCTACCCTTATTAATAGTAACATACCGTTATGAATTGTAAAATACCCTAATGAATATTATCTTTACCTAGGATAGTATATAAATAATATTCAACTGAAAGTACGGCATACCTATGCTTTGGAATAAGTAAATGAATGTTTTAAAACTGTTGTTTTAGAATAAATTATGATTTAGTTAAATATTAAATTAATCATATAGAGAAAATTATTTTTGAAAAATGGACTTTATTTTTGTATTATAAATGTTAAAAAATTATTAGGGTGAAATTTTGGGATTTTTTTGAAATACATGAATTTTTTATGAATATTGAATTACGGTAAAATATCGTATATCAATTAAATACATTATTCCAGACATTACAAGTTATATAATACCACTTGTTTTGAACTCACCTGATTAAATTACTATTATTGGTCAATTAAGACTAACTATTCCTTGTATTGTGGGGAAATAATAAATTAATGGATTTTATATTAAGAAATCCCCCCTCTCCTTCACTATAAGAACCCTCTATCACTCCCCCTTATCTTAACTCCTCTCAAGCCTTGTTCCTTCCCCAAATTCTGTCCAAATATCCTCCAAACTTTTTCTCCGATGTCCTTCAAGACTTGAGTATATAAAAAGACAAAACATACTCCCTTAAAGATGCTCTCAAGGAAGTTTGGTTAAATAGGTAAATTCTACTTTTCAATTCTTGGTCTTTCCTTTCCAGTTCATTTGTTTCCTTTTTATATTACCTCTATTTATACATATTTTGTGATGAATCCAATACCTTATTTGTAATTTAATATTTTCAGGATATTGGAATAATTTATCATCATCTCTCCTTATTACCTTCTTTTTTACTAGAAGGAAGACCACCATCCGAGATGTGCCAATTTCCCACATTCAAGGATGATGGGATTTCAGTTTTTATTATCATTCTCAATTATAGTTATCAAACCATTCAATTTATGGTTAAAATAGATTATTATATTCGTAATATAACCTTTGTAAGATTATTTAATATCATTTTACAAATGGTATTAAGTTATAAAGAAAAATGAGTACGTTGTAATCAAAACCCACTAATTAACTGTCACAGTTACCATTAAAGATCTATATAATAATTCATCATCATGCCAGGTAAACATGTTAAATAAATGACCAATAACACCTATGTATAGTAATAAATAATATTTTAATACAATTATGGATATTTACATGAACTCCTTTACTTAAGAACAAGTGAACATATTATGAAAATAAAGGAAACAAACGATACGGAAGGACGAAATTCAATATAATAACTTATGAATAAGGGAATAAATAAACTAAAAAAATTATGAAAAACTAAATACATGTTTAATATTTTCTGAAATATGTTTTTAAAAAGTATAATATCATCTTCCAGGAGTTAATGTTCAAGAGTAGAATACATTCGGAGTTAAGGTAAGGGTTTTTCAACCTGAACATCCATTTTCAATCGGGTTACTTTTATTGTATATTACCACAATGAAACTCTTTTTTATTATTATTTACTCCTAAAAACATATTTTTTTCGGTTATATATATGTTTATAAACCTTAATACTTCCTTATTTTATGGATGGTTAGACGTTTTAAAATGAGCTTTCAAAATTTTTTTTGAAATACAAGCTCGATTTAAGGGAATATATCAAATTCTTACCTATTTTCAAGGGAAATATCCAAATGTTTTTGAAAAAAATTATATTTATAAAATCACTCATATTTTTATAAAAATAATATCTTAATTCACTTTTGGTTTTATACAATAAGTTTTTCAAAAGAACTCGTCTTTTCAAAGTAAAAGAGTATTTATTCCAAGAATTACTTGACGATTATATAAGAGTATCTTCCTCTATTTCAAAAATCTTGTGGATTATTATGTTTTATTGGGATTAATACTTCATGGTATCATCTACCATATTCAATTTAAAGTTTTATGATTATTTATATTGTGTATGGGCTATCATTAGACCATTCCCCAATTTACACCGAATGGTTCGTGTTTTTGCATAATGTTTGAGGAAAGTTATTTTCTTTTCAAAATATTAATTTGAATATAAATGTACTTGTTGTTTATGTTTATTACCATTCATATGATGAAGGAATTGGAAATAGTAAGTCTCTGGTGGGGCCCGCTATAGCCCCTCGGTGCATCGGTAGGTTTCATGAGACAAGCTACGGTCTTCGCAGAACGCCTTGACAAAATGATTATTTATGGTCCTAGGACGAGGCCTTATAGTATGGTTATGTTGTCCCTCATTATTAATTCCCACATTATGAATATAGTATTGATGGTTCATGGGGTTATTAAAATTGTATAATACCCATGATTATGTAATGTTATGGAAATATTTACTAAGCTCATATTTTGGCCAAATTATGTTCAAGTTTTTTTAAAGGCATGGGTATTCAATTATTCACCATGTCTAATGTTTATGTAATATTACGATGTATTTCTTACCCTTACTAAGTTTTTGATATCACACCATTATTTTTTTTCATTCCCACAAGGCTAGAAGAATTTTATTATGAATGACATACTGAAATAACCTAGGAGATTTGGAAGTTGTATAATGAGTTCCTATGTTTTTTTTTCAGGTCATGTTGTAATGATAAACTTATGTATGTATCTTGTTTCCAATAATACTAAATAACTCGGTCCTTTGGGATGCTTATTCCTTGTTTTTATTCCAATGTAATCAATAAGGCACAAGCTCAGGGCAACTGCGTCCAGGTCCTTAAAATGCAAGTATCTAAACAAATCATGACATCTGACATGGATGTTTTTAGAAGAATGACATCAAATTCCTTCTTAATGAATCCATAAAACTCCTCCCAAAAATATCATCTACTCCAACAAAAAAAATTTAACAAACAATATAAATAGATACATGTACATTCAAATCTCCTAAATTCAATTTCATCATAATACCATAAATCCACATTATCAATATTTATTTTCTGATAAATTCATTTTTATCTAAATTATAGAAAATAAAATTAAAATGTTAGGTTAGTGGTTATAAAATCTCTTCATAATAATTTTAATGTATGTAAATTATCCTCTTCCATTTTTAATAAAATAATTATACAACATGGTTCTCTTAAAAAGAGACATTAATTTGTCTAATCAAATTTGGTGTTGGATTTTCAATTATAAAAAAGAAGAGAGATTTCAGAAATGAGGTCTATGAATTCCATTAATAACTATGAATTTGATACCATTATCATATGTTTTTCATTTCTCAAATAAGGGTTAAATATAACTAATTTATCTCTAAAAATAATAATACTACAAACACATCATGAAACAAAAATAATAATTCAATTTTAGATAAAAACTAACACTTTTATGTCATTTAAAAAACTGAGAATGCACCTTATAAATTTTATATTATATTGTAAAAATAATTGGATGTAATTATGATTAGAATCATAATTACATTGTTTTCCTAATATATTAATAAATTCCACATGTACTATATTTTATAGAATATTTATTATGGAAACTACGCAACATATCTACCTTCTAAAGGGAGGCAGTTATCTGTTTCTCTCCATGGTAGTTAACACACTCCAAAGAGGTAGTGTTCTTTTTTTCCTAAAGATACATCCTCAAATCTCTCCTTTAAATCCCTACAAAATAGAATATATAAATAAAAAAAGGGAAAAAGTGTGGAACTCTTTGATTATTCATATTTAAAACTCTTGAGGAGAGTTTCCACTCAACTTATGACACTACCACCCTTTAAAGACAACATATTTCATTCCAACATTATTATGAAATTTTTAACACATTATCTCTCACTGGTTTTTCATTATTTCAGATAAAAATTCTTTTTTGATGAAATTAAATTGACATATTTTTATTGTGATTATCTTAAAATTTCACTAATTCATTTTCAGATGGAATAATAATCTTTCGATTTATCATACCATGTCTATTATATTCACACATTTCTCATACCCACTTTTTAATTTTATATAACTTCCTTTTGAGGAATTCGGATGAACATAAACATATTTTTAACAACACATGCCTTCCTCAAACCACAAAACTCACATTTCCGTCCTTTATTTATTTAGCCATGGATAGTTGGGTAGTCCTTATTTCATGACTTGTTTTCCTCAACTTCTCAAATTCATTAAACATTTCATGATTTTTCTTGAATGACTTAGTAGTACATGAATTATTATTGTAATTATAAGAGACCTGTCTATTTCATTTACTCATTTATGTCCCTTTTTTAACACTAAGAACCACATATAATATACACATATTATAAACAATAAAATCTATATTGGGTGAAACGATATTGTATATATTTTTCTACACGAACCCTTTTACTTCTTGGTGCCATTTTATCACCAAAAATCCACATTATTTCTTTACCACATTCAGAATGATACATACTAGACCATAAAGAATTTGCTTTATGGTCAAACCTTCCACTACACCAAGAAATATACTTTTAAACATGATATTACAGACAGATTCTACTACATTCTAGTATTATGTTATTGATGTCCTACATTAATTTATGCCTTATTTAATTTTGGGTGAAGTGAAATTATTAGGCTCCTTTCTTACTTTGATGGGGAAGTGTATCTCACAATATCCTTCTTCATCTAATCTTGTAACAATTGTTTTTTATTAATATTATTTCATTTATAATATATCTAAATGATATTCATAATCACTATATTTTATATCAAATTCAAGCAGGGACGAATTTCTGAGGTACTGTAGTAGTACTGTAGTAGGGTACTATAGCAGTATTGTAGCAGTGGTGGAACTGTAGTAGAAATGACACTATATCGATGGAGTCACTATAGCAGCTACTGTAATGGTGGTGGTACTGCAGTGGGTACTGCAGTAGTGTGGTTACTATAGCAGTACGGTTTACTGAGGGGTCCTTTGGGCCAAAAATGGGATTTCAAGCCTTGTATTCAGGCCTTGTGTCCTTGGGACTTCGGGCTATGTAATGAGTCTACCTTTACCCAGTCTTAAAAGAGGTATTTGTATTAAATAATAAATTGAGGCTTCAGCCCCCACCTTTAAAAAATATATGGATTGTGTCCTAAACAAATCATCTATCATATGAGTTAGTTTTTCATTAAAATAATAAACAGTTCTTATTCAATATTCTTTAATATTTTATCCTGATATCAAAATAAATAGTTTTTTCTTTCTTATATAGATTATTTATTTTCTTGTCCACTTCATTTTTCATCCTTTAACATTTTTTTCCATTCTTATGATTTGAAATCTATAAAATGCATCCCTTCAATTCTTGTAGAAATTGTGATTTCATATCTACTATTTATTCATCTTTGTCATCACTTATTGATGATTCAAAAACATTCATTACATTATATAATATATTTTACTCATCATAAGAATAGTTACATAAAGATGAATCAGGTTTCTCATGATTTCACATTAAATGTTTTTTTTCTGAAATGATGATTATTATTTTTCTTCTTATCCGTTTTTGGTTTTAAAATATTATCTCCTTCCTCATCTGATTCATATTGGTAATACATTTTATTTTTAAAATTATAAGAAATTTGTCCAATACCTTAAATATTATAGAATTTTAGCTATAATATTCCTTTTACATTCTCATTTCCCGTTTTAAATTACTTCATATATGGGAAATAATCTCTTTAATCTCTTCATCACCCACCTTATTAGAATCTCATATTTCATTAATATCTCCCTCGTCATCTTTTACTTTTATAATTTCTTAATTGGTCATATCATATTTTAATTCATTCATTAATATTGGATGATTCCTCATCCCATAGTTCACGACTATGTTTTGTAGGTAATCTAGTGTAAGTTACTATCTCCATATATAATGATATTTTTGAATCAAATAGATCAATAGAATTTCTTTACATTATTTTTGAAATAAATAAATATTATATATTCTGAGAAAAACCTTGAATTTTTCTCATAATCTCATTTTCCCATATTATATAATCATCAATAGTCTCATCACTAATCATATTTTTGAATTCAAATTTGATTCTATATAATTGTTTCTTGTATTCATGGAATTTGTAATTACTTTCATAACTAATTTTAATTTCTTATTAGATTTTATTTTCAATTTTAAGACAGATGACCTTAATATAAATCATTTATTATAGAAAATTAATGTTGTAATTTGAGCCATTTCATCTAACTTTTTAAATTTCTTATCAACAAGAAGTCATCATATCATAATTTTTAATTGGAGGAAAACATTTAGTTGAATCTCTCATCTACAAGATTAGTGATAGGAGAATACATAGTTTCATAATCCTAAACCATTAATAATACCATTGATTATGGGATAACCTCATCTAATATCTAAGTTATGATTTTCTATATCTGAAATTTTTTCTTCAATATTTTGAGTAGTTCTTGGATCTGATAAAACTTTTAGTTTCATATTATAGATTGACCATTGATAAGTTGGGTGAATCACTGATATATATTTTCAAATTTTATTCCTTTTCAATTAAACCTCATGAATATATAATTTTTCTTGATACACTCAAAATTATCTATTAGTCATATTTCATAAGAAGTAAAATTAAGATCAAACACGACAAATGATATTCAAAAAATTTGGCAAATAAATACTACTCATTCCCCTATTTGTTATACGCCCTAACATAGATTCTCCCCTAAATCACTATGTGGATACAACATGAACATGTTATACAACCCAATACAATAATAGTATTACCTATTCATACATCCCAAAAAAATTATTTATCATCTAGTCATATACCTGTGTTATAACCTCCCTTAGTCTTGACGAAGTGATAGAATGACCTTGATAAGAATTGGGTTTCATGTACACCAATTATGATGGGATATTCCTAAACATGTTAGTTGTTTCAACAAGTTTTCTCACCTATACACTTTATAATTATTTGTAACAACGCAGGTAAAGGGACTCTTCATCAAATCTTCTGTAATTGTGGTTCTCTTCTTCCTTCTCGCTCTTCGATCAAAATTTTCTATCAGTTCAAAATATTCTCACAATGTCCTTGGTCGATCCAATGAAAAATATTCATAAGGATCTAAATTCCCTTTATTGTCACCTATATTCATACAAAAATATATTAATTGTCCTTAAACAACATATCTATTATCCCCATACATGAATTTTTAAATAACCATGATCATCTGTGATAAGTAATATTTTCATTCAAAAATATAGTATATTTCTCTGTTTTTTAATTATCATTAAAATATCAATCAAACTTTGAGTCATTATCTCTATTTTAATACCCTAGATTTTTAATCATAATTCTCACATGGTATTTTTTATTAATTATCAATATAATTATCTTCAATTATTGGTATATGACAATCATGCATTTTTCAATATAGCCTCATTTTTATTTGAAATTACATATTATATTATTATTATACAGATTATCTATTATATATTACAAAATAAAAGAATATAGCTATTATAAAACATAGAAATAGTATATGGTTATATCACACGTGATTCATATTTCTTCTCCTAACATTCATGGACGACGACAAAAAAAGTAGGATGTTTTGTTTTCCCACTTATCATTCAATCAATATTAATGTACTGATATCTCGATATCACTAATCCATTTTTGGAGTCATGAATGAAATTAATGCATCATACATCTCCTAAAGGTGACCAATGGATGTAAATTCCATGGTGTATGTCAATATGGATTCACAACTAGACATTTTGTTTTATTATTTGCGTACCTAACATTATATTATGAAACTGGAACTACATGTGTGTCATTTAATATCAAATTCACACTTTCAATCATAAAAATATAATCTCACATTCTGATACTATATATTTCATGTTGTTCATCTCCATACTTATGGTCATTTGGAATTCCCTAACAGTTGATTGTTTAATATGCACTCTATTTATCTATCATGTATTGTTTATAGTAGTTTGATCCTTAAACATATTTTAACATGTTAATAATGTATTTCAAAAATCACAGTTGGTTGGAATATCATTGTTTTTGGTTTATTGACCATGAAGATACCTCATGCACTAATATCATCTTCAACTCGTAGTCATTTTACCATTATTTTCAAATAATGTTGTAAACTCTTCATTTGTTTATCCAGATATTTTTCTTAATGACAATCCAAATATATGGGTGTGCAGTCAAGTAAACATTACTTATGTTCGATACCTGGATTGGGATAAAATGGATGCATATAACATTAGGGGATTGTTTCACAATATAGGTCACAAAACTCCCCCTAAGAATTAATAAAGGGTGTATAGAGCTACCCCTATCATTAATACCATATCATGGTCTATTCATACACATACCAACCATGATATTGTCTTCTCTAGGGTTACACTTATATGGTTTTGTTCATTTTGGGTCTCCCACCCCTCTATAAAACGATACATACAGGGGGGATAAAATTCATAGGCTTATATACCAAGCCTGGGACCCCTCCATAAACCTTGTTGATCATGGGATGTGGATCTTCACATAAAATACTTATACATGATATGGTGTAGTTCATGGATCATAATAGGTTAGTTAAGGCTAATTCATAATAATATAGGGGAGAACAATATAACCAAGTGTATAACAAACCAATAGATATAATTCAAGAAACTCATAGGAAAGTGGGTGATGTATAAATAATAACATAATGTATAATATTTAGAAGTTTAAATAAACAAAAAAAAATTGTAATATTTGGGATATAATGACCTATACATTTTAAACATATATATTATGTATTATTATATGAATATTATTTATATATTATAAATATAAATTTTTTAATCATAACGGTATTGTGTATTAGGAAACATTGACACATAAAAAACTGGTTCACAATAGTCTCCCATTAATTCATTCATAACTATAACAATTCATAAAAAAGTCATTTCAAAACCCATTCATTAAAACCTAGGGAAACTAATCATATAAAAGGGATAGCATAGATTCTTAGTCAGGATATACATGGGAGATATTAATGACCACATACGCATTATATGATAATAAGGGTAGGTGAATGTGATCATATATTTTTAAATCCATACCATGCATATCATAGATCATAAACATTAGTCATGGAATAATTTATTGTAGTTCATAAAACATGAATACAAAAACAATAAAATAACATGATCCATGAGATAATAACATGGGTATAAACATGGACTTGTTCCATACAAGTATGCAAATAAAATAATATCCTTAGATATCAAGGCATCATATCCAGGACTAATATTGTCGATTAGGATCACTTTAAAAACCATCATAGTAGTCAAGGTTAACTACTAATACAATCATAGTTGATTGGATTCACTCACTCAATAATCATAGTAGTAATGGTTCACTCTAAAGATTGTAAATGTTGATAGAGTCTCATATTAATCTAGTTTTACTCCCTATTCCATTCAATTTTATCTCATTAGATATCAAAATTTTAAACATTTAATTAGAGTGGAATATAGGCCCCACATGTTACATAATAAAATTTATACTCATATGTTCCATAATTAAATAAAACATTAATAATTAAAGAAACCATGGAAAGAAATGTGTTTTGAAAACATTTCATCAGAGCATAACCCATTGAAAATAAACAGTTTTAAAACTAATCATTTTCTTTATAAACATAAAAAACATAAATAAATAATATGAATAGTGTCTTTGGATAATACCCCTAGTAAATTGTAATTAACATATAGGTTTTTTTTCAGAAAAAAAAATCCCTTAAGGTTTACTAGAAATATTTTTGAGATAAATTTCTATTTCAATTTGAAAATAATTATTTAAAACATCAAAAATTCCAAAATATTTAGGAAAATTTATTATTTGAAAATAATATAATAAAATTTTATTAGAATCATTAAAAAATTTATTTTTCATGATGGTGGGAAATATGATTCATTTCATTTACATTAAAATAAAACATTCCATTAAAACATTTGTAGAAAAGGTCAAAAATTAACTCTGTCAGAAAACTATAAGAATATTCCTATTAAATGTATTTTTTAAAAAAAATAAAACGTGTGTAAAAATAACATTAAAAATAATAATACAATATTTAAGAGTATTCATTAAAACCTTTTTAAGAATCAAGAGTTTGGAAGGAATAATTATTTTGACTAATGATTGAAATAAATTATAATTTTTTAAAATCTATATTTTCAGTATCTTGAGTAATTAAGGAGATTAAAATAAAATTAAAACCTTAATTTTAAATAAAAAACTTGAGTATCAAAAAAATTCATGAGTTTCTTGAGTGTAATATCATAATATTTCATCCTTGGAAACATAATTATAATCAATCCCAATAAATATTTATATTATAACATAATACCATTACCAATTTTGTAACTTTTGAATCATTATCCTAATGAAATAAATAACCCATGTTTTATATATAAATCCCCATAAAATTTATAATAACCTCTATAAAATAAATTCACCTTCAGTATATATAAAATATAAAAGAAATATGTGGTTAATATGGCATGTATCTCATGTAAATAAAAGTGAGTCGAAAACCCCTTACCATGGGTTTGACATCATTCATATTTTCTAGAACCTTATATATAGTATGTATAAATTTATTAGAAATTAATTATAAAAAATAATCCTATATAATACCATATTACATTTTTTTAAAAGCTTTAATCACACTTTATTTAACAATTCATTATTAAAATCATTGTTCGAAGAGACAAATGATTCCTTTTCTAATGTTTGTTTTGGTTCGGTAATTTTGACCCTTATTTTTTGATGATGGATATATAATCTAAAAAATTTTAATTATATAAATATAAATCATTTTCATTATATAAATGATTATATCCACTCAAAATGTAAGAGATATAAAAATGAATAACATTGTTCATGGAGAAGTTAGGTCCTACGTACAAATGAATTATGTTTTCATTATTTAATGGATGCAATAAAAGAATGATAAATAATAAATCACTATTAAAAAAATAATTGTATCATATATTTAATATTTATTCATTAAATTTTTCCTTATTACTTTTTAAGTAAAATAGAAATGAAAAACAAATCACTTTTCTTTATAGAGGTGGTAGTCCACACGTATGCACAAGCGACGTCATTTTTTTTCAATCGATTAGAATGTAAGAAAATAGATATGATTTTAGGATTAAAGAGTTTTAATTATGTAAAAATTATCATAAATAAATATTAAATAATAAATAATACCCGTCTATAAAATATGGTGATGATAAATTAATTGTATCACTATGTGGAGACAGTAAGTTGTATGTATGCACAAGCAAAACTTTCCCTTCCCATTTGATAGAAAGAGGTAGAAAATGTGGTTTAATAATAATAATATAATTAAATTGTATTTAGTATAATAAGTTATTATTTTATTATAAATATATCATATATAGAGGAGGTAAAATAACAATTAAAATTAAAGAGATTGGTTAAGGCACTTAAATCTTCTTTGAAATAACTCATTCGAATATCCTCTAAAGGATCTCAAGGATGATCTATTAGGAAGAACATAACCACTATAATTTTTATAATTAATCTTGGATATTACTTTACTTTGGTTTTTTGGAGTTATAATTCACTAAAGGTTGAAATAATTGAGGGGGGAGGTGTCTTTTAATAATTGATGTGTGGGGAACTTCATAAGCTTATTAAAATATAAAAATCAAAAAGATTCATTCTCTACAAATAATGAATCCAAAAGAAAAAGTATAAAAATATAGTAAATTATTTGGATTCAATTTTATCATCCAATATAATTTTTATAGGATTATGTGGTGTTTTAAACCTTATCTTTTGGTTTAACACATTAGTTAACCCATTTTAACATAACTTGTGGGAACATCTTTTTTACACATAATGGGTTATAATTTTACCAATAGGGAAACTATAAAATAATAATTGTATAAAAGTTGAAATTTTATACAATATATTTACCTAATTTTCTTCTAGTGAAAGTTTTATATCTTTCTAATAGTTTAATAAAATATTATTTTGAATAAATATCATTAATGTTTATTATAACACTATTCAGTTAATTTAACAAAAATTCATAAATAGAACTTTACAATTATGATATAATCCATTAATGTAAAAAAACATAATTCATGTTTATCTGTATAATTTTTTTAAAATTATAAATCAATCTAATTTTTTTTATTATTTTTAATACAATTTAATCCATTTTTAAATTAGTTGAATAATTACTAAGTCGGTGTCTTATAAAAATTTAATGTAATATAATGATTTGAAAAACATATAAATTCATTTTTATAATTAAAATAATTTAATTAATCTCAAAAATTCATTTATATTTATTCATAAAATGATTTTTTCCTATGTTAATACATGATAGATATTTAATACAAAGAGAGTGACATTTTGTAGCGTATTTTACATTAAATATTATATAGGTCAATTCTACGGTAAATATCCAATTGAAAAAATATGTTTTTAGCTTAATGGTATATGTGTGTAAATAAATTCATTAAATAAGAATTTGTTTTGAAAAATAATTGACTTATCAATTATTTTTAACCAAGATTAATTTTAAAAAAACGATTACAACACTAGATGAAAACTGATTTTTAGAAAAAAAAAATACATTTTTATCATTAAACCTGGTTTATTCTTATCCCATGCCTAGAAAAATATTAGTTTAATGTTAAAACCTCTATTTATATTTATAAAATATTAATTTCATTAAAATAATTCATAAATAATAAGTAATTTAAAATTTTATATCAAAAATAAAATGTGTACATAAAAATTGTTGTTTAGACAAATATCTCTTTTATATTCAAATGTTTTTTATTTCAATTTAATTGATACTGAAAAATGTCAGTTATAAAAATGTAACCCTAAATATTTCAAAATTTAGTTATTCCTTTTCATACCCGCCAATCAAATGGCTTGATGATAACTGTCAAATAATAATATTATAATAGTACCGTGTAGTTCATTTAAAATCGATGTAGCGTCTAACACAAGCTATTGAAGAAGTAAAATTTATTTTAAAAAATATATTTCATAAAATATTAGTGTATTACATTAATCCCCCCATTAAATTAATTTTCATTTAAAATTTTTAACCGCGATACAAACAAATGATGACATTTTTTTCATTACGTCCTCAATTTCCCATGTAGTTTACATAAAATTGTGATTTCTCCAATAAAATTTCACCAAGACTATAGTCTAGTTCTATATCACTTTATCTATCTGATATATGATTTCTACTAGTCATTATTAAAAATAAATATCATGTTCTATGGGTAAGAACTCTTAGTTCAGTACTTGTGATGGATTATGTTTATACTTCCTACTAATAGATATATGGAATAAATCATGATCCTGAGAGATATTTGGTGGATGTTCCAAGTGACATGCTACCATATATACTCCATAAATAATATAAAAGGTGGATATATAATTAGGGATCATATTTCTATTATTCTATAATCACATAACATTTTTCACTGGATATATTCAAAGGAAATCATTCCAAGTAGCATCAAATGTGAAATCACAACGATGATTATAAGAATAACATTTCTATCAAATATGAACTAACATGATCTAGTATCGAATGGAAATTATATTACTTAGAATTTCATCATAAATATTAGGTCATAATCGATTTCTATATTCGACCTCATCCAAGTATGGTTGAGAGCTAGATTTCTACTATAGATGGATTCATATGGATCCTTCTAAATGCTTGAGTGAAACTATTATTGTATGAAAATCATCTAATAAAGGCTATGATCCTAAAAACATTTAAAATATATGATAAGAGTTCCTAACAACCATTAGGGATTTAATTTTTCGCTTAAATGGACCATCAATCTTAGGATTATAAGAAGATCAGAAACTCAATTCCACATTCAAATCCTATAGAAGACTTCTCCAGAACTATAGGGTAAACTTTAGATCCCAATAAAATATAACAGAAAGTGGTTCTCCATGAGATTATACCAATTCATTAAAATAAATTCTAGCAAGACAATCTAAAGAGATATATTCTTTAATTAAAATTTTTTGTTCTAAATTTAAATGGTGACTAACTACAACCCAAATATCATTATTCCATTTTGATATCATGGGGATATTGATAATAAAATACTTGTTGATCATTTATTATTTCTATTCTGGTCTGGTAAATAATTTTAATAATCCCATATAATTCTATATCACATACATAAATATTTGACATACGAGGCACTAAGATACACACTTTCACGATATCTCTTCACTATATCCGACTAGAAATTATCTCTTATATCTCTATAAATATTTTCAATTCTAGGATAAATAGATAATGATGAACTATTCTCCTCATCAAGTAGTTAACTCTTCAAATATTGTATGTATGGAACTTATAAAATTTCCCTAAACCGTATCATTCTATCATAATCAAGGATTAATTAATGAAAATTTCTAACCATCTTTTGTTTCTCTATATCATCATTCTAGATCTCATAGATCCTTAAATGGATAAATTGTGGAAAACTAATTTGAGAAATGTAATATTTCTACCTTTATATAAATAATTCAATATACATATCATTATAATAAATAATTAATGGATCTTCTAGTATTATGATCACATATAATATAACATGATCCTTTTGACTCTTAGCATCTACCATCCTATTTTCATTCCCAGGGTGGTAATGTATTGTACAGTCATAATCTTTAATCTTCTCAAACAATCGTATTGGGATCATATTAAACTTTTTATATGTGAAAAAATATTTTAAACATTTAGTATTGATATATATATATATATATCACATCATTCTCCATGAAGATAATTCCACATTACCTTAAATATAAAATTTACTACAGGTAACTCCAAATCATGAGTTGGGTAATTTTTCCTAAGAACCATCTATTTTAATGAGGCATAAGTTATTACCTTATCATTCTTCATCCAATTTAATCCCAATTACTTATTTTATTAAGCAATTTTGATTGGAAACCATTCTCTACTACATGGTAATGTCAGCACCGGTGGATTTACTAACCATCTCTTCAAATGCTTTATAATTTCTTCACATTCATCTATCCAAGGGAATATATCTCTCTTCCAAGTAAATTTTTTAGTGGATTATATAGTCTAGATAACATATTTACAAGGAAATTATAATATCCACACAAACTATGAAATAAATGGATTTCAGACATAGTGGTTGGTATAAGATAACGTTTAACAAATTCTATCAATGAAGGAGCTACCAATATACCCTCACATGATATTATATGACCCAAGAATCAAATAGTAGAGGCCAAAATTCATACTTGATAAATTATTTATAAAAATTCTATGTCATTATAATTTTATAAATATTTCTAGAATCATAATCATGATTTTAATTTCATTTTGAATATATATAAATATCATCTATAAATACTCCCTTAAACAGTTCAAATTAATCTCTATAGACATCATTCATTAAATCCATTAAAATATCGAGGGAGTTAATATTACTAAATGGTTTAAATAAAAATTATTAGTGTTCAAACCATGTATGGAATGTTCTCTTGGGAATATATTCCTTCTTGACACTCTATTAATGATATCCAGATTGAAGGTAAATCTAGGAAACTATTTATCGTTGAATAATTATTCAAAAAAGTCATCAATACGTGTTATATGATTATTTTTATTTATTGTGATCTTTTAAAGTTTATGATAATTAATGAAAAATTTCAATGATCAATATTTTTAATTATAAAAATGAAAGGGTGAACACTATAGTGACACATAAGGCAGGATGAATCCTTTATCATGATTATGTGGGACTAGCTTATTAAAATCCTATAACTCAATCAAGGAAATTCTATATGGAGTCTTGGAAATAAGAGTAGCACAAAGTATGATTTATATTGAAAAATAATCTTTTTTATTTTGTGGAATGCATTTCTAATATTTCAGAAAGAAAATAGAAAACTCTTTCTGGATTGGAATAAATTCAAAATTAAGTTTCACCATGACCATCTAAGATAAACACCGCATTTGAATAGAAATAATGAACCATACAATGGATGTAATTTCCATGAGAATATAATATTTTTCATCTCATTGATATATAATCATATTTCAGTTCATAATATCAAATGTAACTTCCGTTCTATGAAAATTGATATGGGATTTATTTATAGAATGATTATCCATGCTCAAAATAACATCAAACCCAACCCAATTTAGAATAACATGATTTCTAGGAAGAAAATTCACTTAAAAATCAATCAGATAATAATCATAGAAATGTTATGAGATCATCATACCATTATGTTCATTTACTGATAATTCAATATCAAATCACAAAGTATGTGAAATAACATTCCATGAATGTTTTGTTTAAAAATCACAATTCGTATAAATAATCCCAAATAGGGTATATCAATATTTGTGTATACATACTACCACATAAACATAATCAGTCAATCTTCAATACCTTAGTAAATCCAAATTGGTTATCATGACCATTAAGTATTTTTTTCAGAGTGATAAATTAAAAAAAAATTAGAGATTGTCAATATTTGGAAAACATTTTTTCAATTAGTGACACCTTATTTTATACCTATGCCATCCATGAGCATTCGCAAAACATTAGGACACTAATCTATACATAAACAAATCCAAATGGGCTCTCAATAATTCTTTCTCATCCTAGTTTTCAAAGTCCATATAAACATTTATCTGATGCGCACGATAATAGACCATTATATCCAAACACATATATTATATCTCATTATATGAATATTCATTACATATCAGAATGATAAATGACCAAAAACATTATAGGTCTAGTATATTGAGATACATGGACACATAAAAAATGGTTCATAAGAGTATCCCATTAAGCCCTATAAAATAAGAAACCTTCTAAGACATATCATTTCAAAAAACATTTTTCATAACCTTGGGAAATGAATCATAAGAAAGGGTGGGCACATATGCCTAGTAAGGGTAATAAGGGATATATTAATCATCACATAAGAATCGGAAGAGAATAAGAATATGAAATTCGGTTATTAACATTTCAAATCCATAACCTATATATCATAGATAATAAAGTTGAGTCCTATAATAAATATTTGAAGTTCATCAAATATGAATCATAAAGGATTCAATAACCATGAGCCATGAGATAACAATATTGGTGTAATACATGTAATTTATTCATAGACATAAACATTGAAAATAATTTCCCAAATATTGAAGGATTCACCGTTAGGACTATCAAATTGGAATGGGTTCACTCCCAAAATTTAAATATTAGATATGTTTCAATCCCAATACTATTATTTTGGATCAGGTTAACTACTCAAACTGTAATAGTTTTCATTTTTCACTCCCAATACTATCACAGTGGAAAGAGTCCCTTATTGAACTTGGTTAACCCCACATTCCAATCTGGTATACAACAATATATTTCAATATTTAAAAAATTAAATGGAAGGATATATAGGTCTCACCCATTACATACTAAATATATTACATATGTGTCCCACAAGATCATAAAAACCCATCATATCAAAACCCATGAAAATAAATGAGGTTCATAAACATTTCATCAGCATAAATCATGGAAAATAAATAGTTTTCATTAAAAAATCATTAAATTCATAAACCACCCATTTAATGAAGAAGGATTGTATCCTTGGGCCATATACCCAGTAAAACATAAGTATAATAAATATACGTTATCAATGATGAAAGGTTACATTATGGTTCACTGGAACATTTCATTAGGAAAATATCCTTTGTATATTGAAATAACCATTTCAAAAAATAAAGATTTCACAAATACTAAGGAGAACACAGTAATTGAAAATATACTTTGAAAAATTTAATGGATGTTTAAAATGATTTATCATTAATGATAATGGGAAATTATTTTCTGGTTTTTTATATTAAATTAAAACATTCCATTAACACAAGTAAAAAAAAATGTCCAAAGGTATCAAATTTTGAAAACAACATGAATATTCCTTTTTAAAAAATAATGTAATAAACCAAAATTTGGTAAAAATCAATTAAAAATAATAATTTAATAGTAGTAGAAACCCTACATTAAATTTTTTTAGAAAACGTGGTTCTAGATGAAAAGGGTTTTTTCTTGAAGAGATAAATAAATTCAATTATTCATAAAAAATATTCTCATTATCTTGAGTACTTAATCATGGCCCTCTTAATCCATGTTAACTGGAGGTCCTCCCTATAACTCAGTCGGTTTTCTGGGATGGTTCTCATATGATATTGGAGTTCATGGAAAATTGCATTTCAGATGTTGTTGGTTGCGTAAAATGGACCCTCATGGATCATTTTGGTTCTCTGAAT
Source organism: Viscum album (assembly GCA_963277665.1). Lineage (NCBI taxonomy): Eukaryota > Viridiplantae > Streptophyta > Magnoliopsida > Santalales > Viscaceae > Viscum > Viscum album. The sequence goes on from OY728145.1 coordinate 452,942,412, forward strand.
AATCCTCTCCTAGAGTTCAAGTGTTTTGTGGATTCCTCAGGTATCTCTCTTCTGGGTAAGGGTTCAGCAGTTCATCCAAACTCTTTTTGTCTAGTTTTCTGGTCCGAAGCGGAATTTTTACAGTTGTGGTGTGAAGCCCCTCAACTCTTGGGCTTGTGGCGTTTCAGTTTGTCTAGTTTAATGATGGAGGAACACAATGGGATATAAAGATCAAATGATACCATGTGTTTTTTCCTACCTAGATATCCCATACCTTTTCATAATGGGGCTCTTCCAATTTCCATATGGGACTCCCTTTGGGATTTCATGTGTATGGATGACAGTACATGGTGTTGTGCGGAAGCTTCTATTTCCCGTTATTGCATAGAGATGGATCTCTCCATACCCCTTCCTAAAATGTTATCTCTAAAGATGAATGAATAGATCGATTGGCAACAGGAAATTGTCTACCTAGTGCTACCAAGTTTTTATTCCTTCTACTCCCTATAAGATCACTCAGTTCATGTGTATAGGAAACTGAGGTGCGGTGGACATCGTTAAGATTTCCATCCTCCCAGATCTATGGTCAATAAGGATTCAACCATGCCCCTAGATCAAGTTTCTCTCATAGAGTCTATTCATGATCCTACCCTGGAGGATAGGGTGGTCTCATAGGAAACTCTACCTGAAATGTCGTATAAATAAGAGCCTCCTGGACGTGACCTTCAATAACATTTCTCATTCCCTCTCCATGTTATGGGTTCTTCTACTTCCATGGGGACTTATTCTTCATGCCTAGATTAGTTGATGTTTTATTCTCAATTTCTTCTTATTCTGATGTCTACATACTATGTATGTGGATTCATTCTCTAATAGGACCTCATGTTTTATTGGATGGGCCCTACCAGAGCCTACTATCTCTATCCGGGTATTTCCTTTGTTGTCAATTTCTCCTGCCATGTCTTCCAAAGCGGCTTGTCCTTTGGTTGTTTACGAAGAGAAACCTACACCAGACATCCAAAGGACAAAATTTTTATAGCTTATGGCTGTTCATGAAGGACCAATTAGTTTTCCCCACCCCACACATCGTCCCTCACTCTCATTAGTGAGGATGATATGAGAGGGAGGCTGGTTACTGCTACACAACATCATGGAAGGCTATCCCCTCTTAGAAAAATCAATGGGAATGTCCAGAGGATTCCCCCACTATAGACCTCTCCAATTTAACTTGTATTTTCACAGGACACATGAATATCTACAAGGTAAAAATACATATTTATTCAGGAGAGTGTATCCCTCCATTTTTTTGTGAGACCAAGTTTCTTGGGGTATAAACAAGGTCATCCTTATTCCTATGACTCAGATCCCCATCTCGAATGCTCGAGGCATTAGAACTCAGGTAATGATGGTCTTCTTATATATGAAAATTAGGAAACACAAGGTTTTAATTGTATCTATTATAACACCAAAGTAGAATTTGGTCAAAAGTTTCAATTTTACCCATAATGATAGGATGAATGTGGCCCTGTATGCAGACCCTTCAAATCGGCATATTTGGATCTTCTAAAAGTAGGATATTTAAATGGAATTGTTGAATAGAGAGGATAAATATATTATAGTCATGGTGGATACTATTGCAGAGATCTTGTTTGAGTATTTTGTGTATAGAAGCTGTGGTGCCCAAGGGAGGGATGTTTTGTGGCAGTAGATGAACAGTTTCAATCCATAGGAGATTACCTGGTTAGTTGGTGAGGATTCTCACATCATCATGGATCCAAGGGAGAAGAAAGGAAGGGTCAATTTCCTCTCACTGACAACATGATATTTTACAGTCTGAAGTGCATTGGGTTGCATTTGTTCTCAATGAGGCATGAAGTTGTCTTGGAATGAATGGATGTCAAGGATTCAAGATGTGAATGTCAAAGGATGTGATAGTGATGGTGATGAAGAGAGAATGGCCATAGTACTAAGATGCATGTCACTTAGGAGATTCACTAAGTGACATGCAAGAGATGATGGTTGAAACATTCTCTAAGTATATCTGACGATTGTTGAGCTGTTCTTAAAGTTACAAGAACTTGTATCAACTGGATACAAAGTCACAACAAAGTTAGAAGACCATGCATTGTATTGACAATGCATGAGAAGAGGAAGATGATCCATCCACACCTCCTAAGTGGATGAAGTGAGCTGAAGAAGTCCATGCACTATCACTTAGTGCATGTGAATGTGAAGAAGTCCCAACTTGATCTCTGATTGGATCATTGAAGAATTATTTGATTCAGGAGCAAGCTCGGTTGATGAAGATCCTTCGGGAATTCCATTCCTAAGCAATAATTAAATGTTGAGGACATTTGTGGAATTATAATGAAGAAGAGAAGGGAAGAAATGAAGAAGAAGAGAAGTGGCATTTGGCATTTTACACTTAAGTACATTGTATACTTAGTGTATATTCAAGCAAAAAAATATGCCAACCTCAAGGGTTCAACCCAAGGCACATGTGGGACCAGGTCACCACGCCCAAGGGGATCCCATGGGGCCAGCCCAAGAGAGGCCGGGGCCGTGTATAAGCCCCGAGGGCACGCGGTGGTGAAACCCGCGCACCCGGAGTGCATAGTGGGCGCTAGGAGCGCGCCCGCAGGAGCAGAGAGTGGGCGTAGAGCGCGCCCGCAGGGAGAACACGGTGCGGGGAGGCACCGTGGAGGGAGGAGATTCAATTGCCGGGTTGAGGCAGCGCGAGGTTGATAAGGCGCGGCAATTCCTCTCGCCGATTCGATGTGGGACGCGGGATTTTACCATGGAAGAGATCCTGGCCGCTCATCTCATCGCGCGCCAGATCCGAGCCTCTCATCTAATCGCGCCACTCGCGATTTGATCCAGGCCGTCCGAGGATAATTGATCGCCTGATCCTACGGCTCCCAGCGTCGTCTCCTTCGTTGAGCTCGACCGAAGCCACCCGACATCCCCCGCTGAACCAGTGGCTTCCCGAGCACTGAAGTCGAGCTCCCGGCTGTCTTTCTCGAAGCCGAAGGCACCATTGTGCTCATCTCTCCGTAAGGAACATATACATGCAATAAAAAATACATGCAAACGTTGGATGGAGAAATTCGATGAAGGCCGAGGCAAACAACGTTGCCGAGGCCTCGGTGTATTCGTATTTTGCATGGAGGGATTTTAATGAGGCTCTGCATGTTGTTCCATGCACATGCACGTGAGGAAAAATAAAAGAGAGAACCCGCGTGAAACAGAGGAGAAAAACAAGATTTTGGAAATCTTGAAAACCCGAGATATTCGGGAGTTTGAATTCATATCCCACGCGGATGAACCGAGGCCCGCTGCCTATATAAAGAGAGGCCGAGACCTCTGAGCCGCTTGCCGATGCGCTGAATTTTTGAAGTCCCGTGAGTGCATCTCTCTGCCTCGCGAAGTAGAAGCCCCGCGCAAAGAACTTGCGCGGCTGAAGGTTCCGGAGCCACCCGAGGCTTCGAAGGTCCCCTGCGCGCTAATCCTTTGCGCGACAGGAAGGAGAGGAGCTTGCGCGATCTTGCGCGCTCCCTCTGTGCACCGTGCCCCCTGCGCGGTAGCACTTGCGCGCCCACGGTGCCTTGCACCCGAGGCTTGTGCGGCCTAGAGGCCTTGTGCTCTTGCGCGGCCAGTGGAACCCAAGTGTACCTCGCGGCAGTGTTGAAGAAGAGAAGCCGCACCCTTGCACGCCTCCCTGATGATTGAGTTCGGGTGAAGAATATCTCGCCCACGGGTTAAGTGTGTGCAAGGCAGTATACCACACTTTGTGTGTGTGTGAGGTGAAGAAGGAAGGCCGAGGCCTTTGAGCCTTGTGTGCAAAAAAGAAGAGAAAGGTCGTAGCCTTGTGCAAGCAAAGAAGAACACCACACTTTGTGTGTGTGTGCATTTGAAAAGAAGGCCGAGGATAACTTGGGTGTGTGCAAAAATAGTGAAGGCCAAATACATACTTATTGTGTGTGTGCAAAGCAAAGAACAAAGTTGTGTGTGCAAAACAACAAAGTGAAGTGGTCGAACCTTAGTGTTTGTGCAAACCAAAGTGTGTACACAGTAAGAAGAAGAGAAGACATCCACACTAGTGTATAACACACATTTATGTGTGTAATCAAAAGAGAATAAAGTGTATGATGTTCAAGGAGTTGGTGTGTGCTTAAAGTGTTACACTCTTTGTGGGTCTACTGCACCAAGAAGAGGAAAGGGAAAGTGCATGCATGCATGCATGCACGTGCACACGTGAACAAAGCTAAATCAGGCTGTGTGCATCTGAGTTGTCCAAGACCAGAAGATCTTGAAGAATTTGAGAAGGCCATGCAATCAGTGCATGAGGATGAAGAGCTACCATGCACTCAGTGCATGAAGTTGAATTGAACTGAGACTGGACCAGACTGAAGATAAAGATATTAGTTGTCTGAGCATTCAGTAGTTGGAGAGAGAAGCCAGGTCATCCTGAAGAAGGAGATAAAGCCTGAGCTAGACGAGAAGCCCTGATCAACCACAAGTGATCATAAGAGAAGAGCAAGGCCAGCAGCCTTTATCCCAGGCTGCTGAAGTTACTTGAAGACCTTAAAGAGAAGAAGAGCTACTCGTGTGACTCGAGGAGCCAGGAGAAGACCCTGTGGAACTCAGGGAGAAGAAGTCTTCAGTGGGATTCTGGAGCAGGCCAGTGGGACTCTGGTAACACTGTGTGACGCAGTATAAAGACCCTCCTGTGGGACTCAGGAGAGATACAGTGGGACTCTGTATCGACCATTGTAATTTTAACAGGTTATAATGGAGAATCCATGCTGGGAGAGCATGGCAAGGATGTAGGCCTTTGGTGCCGAACCTTGTAAATCCTTGTGTCCTGTGCCTTTTCATTACTGCATCATTCGGGAAAGGTTAAGAGATATAAGAAGAGTGGATCGAGGCTTTAACCAGCCATAGAGGTTTAATTGATTAAGAATCAATTAGTAAAAAGTTTTAAGGGATCACTGATTCACCCCCTCCCCCTCTCAGTGATTCACACTGATCTGGGCACTTCAATTGGTATCAGAGGGAGGTTGCCTCTAAAAGATCCAAGGGAGTCTATATGGAGTGCAGATTTGAGGAAATGAGTGACCAGCCTCAAATGGAGATATCTGCCAAGACTCTGAAAAACAGAATGAAGAAACAGGCAAAGAAGATGAAGAAGAAGGCTGGTGCAATCAGAGAAACTCCTTCTATGGAAAGAAATGTGAATGTCACATCAGATGACAATTCCTTTTATCATTCTTCTGATGAAGCCTGCTCTAGCTGTGATGAAGATGGAAGAAACAATGATCTTCTAAATGAAATCAAATATCTTCCGAAGAGAGTCCCCAAGGAAGTTGCAATGTGTATAGCTACAGGCCTCCTTGCTCTTCAAGAAGAAAAATTACACCTAGAAGATGAAGCCAATTCTCTCGAAGTCCAATTGGCAAAAAGGGTTGGCATAACCAACACTCTCAGAAAGCTGGTGAAGGCCAAAGATGAAACTGTTTCCCTTTGCAATGAAAGATATGAAGATACCTGTGAAGAATTGCAGAGAAGCCTATCTGAGAAAGAATTATTTAAAGTAATAATCAAAGATGTGTTTCATGCACTGGAGAAGTTGCACAAAGTTTCAATGATTGTCAGAGATGCTCAACTTGAAGACAAAGTAAACAGGGTGAAGGAGCTTGACAATTCATTACAAGAAATGAAGAAAGTGCATGATGACCAGATGAATCAGCTGAAAGAAAGTTGGGAAGGAAAGCTAAGAGCTGTTGAGGATGAGAAGAACTCCCTCAACATGAAATGCTTTGAACTAGAGGTGATATTGAAAAATCTGCAATCACCCAAAGCCAAATCCTCCCAGTCAGCTGAAAGGAGAAATGTTGCTACTCAATTATGCATTGAGCAGGATGATTCTAAAAGAAAGACATCCTCTAATAAAAGTGCAACATCTTCTAGAAAGAAGGTACCATCCATACCATCTTGTACTGATGCTTCTAATTGTATTTCCACAAAAAGTACAGGATGGAAGAATAATTCCAAACAAGTATGGATGAAGACAATGAAGAAAGAATGCTCTCCTGAAGCAGCACAACAATTCAAGACAAGAACCCTACAATCAGAAGGAATCAAAAAGTCAAGATTTGTGGGTCAATGTTGGTGTTGTAACAAGTTTGGGCACTGTGCAAAGGATTGTTGGTACAATCCACTGAATGTCAAATCACAAAGGAAGCCCATGCCAAGGGGGAGCAAGCCAGAAGAAAAGAAGCAGCATCCACAGGTCCAGAGACATCTGTTTACTGCAAATAGATTTGGATTACTTGACAACATCTGGGATGGTTGCAAAAGTGGTCAACAATTTGATACATGTCAATCTCCGAATGTATCCAAAGCTGGAAAGAAGAGAAGATCACAGAACCTGGCTAAGAGAGATTCCTTGGGAAGCAAGCATAAGAATGTGGAAGATGCTCCCAAGAAGATTATGAATAAGGAAGAGAAGTCCTTGGAATCTAAATCCAAGAAGGGTGATGCATCCAGAAGGACCACCAAGAAAACATGCTTCTACTGTGGAATGAAAGGCCATACCATGGATCTTTGTAAAGAAGCCATGAAATTCAATAGAGGCAGACTGGACTCAAATAGACAATCAATCCAGAAGAAGCAGAAGGGATTGATTGAAAACAAGTTGCCTAAGAGAGGTAGCTTGACAGCATCAAAGGAACCATGTGGAACTTCCAGAACTGAGGCCACTCTTCCAAATGATTTACTTGTCATATGGCCACATCAGTTGCAACTTTCCAGAGAACTACAAAGAGTTGAAGATGAAGCTCTGGCAATTGCTAAAGCAAAAGGGAAGAAGAAGATTTCACATGAAGATGATTTGAGAACCACACCAGCACAATCATCATTGAAGATCAAATGTGCAAGTGTGAAGAATGGTGAAAATGGGACATCTCGGTTGAGAGAATCTTCTCAACCTTGTTGTTCACATTGATGAACCAAGGAGGTTCCATCTTATTCCCTAATCACTTGTATTTACATGTGCTGACATTGCAGGGAATTGAAGATGATGATCATTCTCAATTGGAGGATGGTTTGGAAAGAATGGAGTGCACCCCATGAGGGGGAGCCAATCTGAAGAAGATGGGATTCTTAGATTAATACCATCTTGAGAAAAGTGAAGGTATTCCAATCATACTTTCATCCCTTGATTCTTAATTGCATTCATCATGACAATTAAGGGGGAGTATTGATTGAAGACAAATGGATGAAAGGGGGAGCTTTATCTTTGCACCTGAACTTTCTAATGAGTTTTGTGAAGTTGTGCAGGATTTAGAAAATTCATTGTTATATCTGAAAAATTTCAAGCCCCTAAGCATGATCTCACATGTGTAGAGAATTGTGGACAGCATTGAGTTCCTTGGTTACATCACTCTTGTTTTCTACACCGGGTTAGCCCAAGTAGACTTAGAGTTGATTTACTAAAGGTTCTTTGCTAAAGAAGAACATGTGGAATCATCCCTCTCTTAGTGATTTTCAAGAAGATTCTATTCAAAGGGAAGAAGATATTTTTGAAAGAGAACCACACCACACCTTTACATTTGATTGCCAATAAGGGGGAGAAAATATTGGCACACATATTGACCCATTCATATGTGCTGAAGGAGTGTATTGTCAACAAATACAAAGGGGGAGATTGAAGTGCATTGGGTTGCATTTGTTGTCAATGAGGCATGAAGTTTTCTTGGAATGAATGGATGTCAATGAGTCAAGATGTGAATGTCAAAGGATGTGATAGTGATGGTGATGAAGAGAGAATGGCCATAGTACTAAGATGCATGTCACTTAGGAGATTCACTAAGTGACATGCAAGAGATGATGGTTGAAACATTCTCTAAGTATATCTGACGATTGTTGAGCTGTTCTTAAAGTTCCAAGAACTTGTATCAACTGGATACAAAGTCACAACAAAGTTAGAAGACCATGCATTGTATTGACAATGCATGAGAAGAGGAAGATGATCCATCCACACCTCCTATGTGGATGAAGTGAGCTGAAGAAGTCCATGCACTATCACTTAGTGCATGTGAATGTGAAGAAGTCCCAACTTGATCTCTGATTGGATCATTGAAGAATTATTTGATTCAGGAGCAAGCTCGGTTGATGAAGAACCTTCGGGAATTCCATTCCTAATCAATAATTAAATGTTGAGGACATTTGTGGAATTATAATGAAGAAGAGAAGGGAACAAATGAAGAAGAAGAGAAGTGGCATTTGGCATTTTACACTTAAGTACTTTGTATACTTAGTGTATATTCAAGCAAAAAAATATGACAACCTCAAGGGTTCAACCCAAGGAACATGTGGGACCAGGTCACCACGCCCAAGGGGATCCCATGGGGCCATCCCAAGAGAGGTCGGGGCCGTGTATAAGCCCCGAGGGCACGCGGTGGTGAAACCCGCGCACCCGGAGTGCATAGTGGGCGCTAGGAGCGCGCCCGCAGGAGCAGAGAGTGGGCGCAGAGCGCGCCCACAGGGAGAACACGATGCGGGGCGGCACCGTGGAGGGAGGAGATTCAATTGCTGGGTTGAGGCAGTGCGAGGTTGATAAGGCGCGGCAATTCCTCTCGCCGATTCGATGTGGGACGCGGGATTTTCCCGCGGAAGAGATCCTGGCCGCTCATCTCATCGCGCGCCAGATCCGAGCCGCTCATCTAATCGCGCCACTCGCGATTTGATCCAGGCCGTCCGAGGATAATTGATCGCCTGATCCTACGGCTCCCAGCGTCGTCTCCTTCATTGAGCTCGACCGAAGCCACCCGACGTCCCCCGCTGAACCAGTGGCTTCCCGAGCACTGAAGTCGAGCTCCTGGCTGTCTTTCTCGAAGCCGAAGGCACCATTGTGCTCGTCACTCTGTAAGGAACATATACATGCAATAAAAAATACATGCAAACGTTGGATGGAGAAATTCGATGAAGGCCGAGGCAAACAACGTTTCCGAGGCCTCGGTGTATTCGTATTTTGCATGGAGGGATTTTAATGAGGCTCTGCATGTTGTTCCATGCACATGCACGTGGGGAAAAATAAAAGAGAGAACCTGCGTGAAACAGAGGAGCAAAACAAGATTTTGGAAGTCTTGAAAACCCGAGATATTCGGGAGTTTGAATTCATATCCCACGCGGATGAACCGAGGCCCTCTGCCTATATAAAGAGAGGCCGAGACCTCTGAGCCGCTTGCTGATGCGCTGAATTTTTGAAGTCCCGTGAGTGCATCTCTCTTCCTCGCGAAGTAGAAGCCCCGCGCAAAGAACTTGCGCGGCTGAAGGTTCCGGAGCCACCCGAGTCTTCAAAGGTCCCCTGCGCGCTAATCCTTTGCGCGACAGGAAGGAGAGGAGCTTGCGCGATCTTGCGCGCTCCCTCTGTGCACCGTGCCCCCTGCGCGGTAGCACTTTCGCGCCCACGGTGCCTTGCACCCGAGGTTTGTGCGGCCTAGAGGCCTTGTGCTCTTGCGCGGCCAGTGGCACCCAAGTGTACCTCGCGGCAGTGTTGAAGAAGAGAAGCCGCATCCTTGCACGCCTCCCTGATGATTGAGTTCAGGTGAAGAATATCTCGCCCACGGGTTAAGTGTGTTCAAGGCAGTATACCACACTTTGTGTGTGTGTGAGGTGAAGAAGGAAGGCCGAGGCCTTTGAGCCTTGTGTGCAAAAAAGAAGAGAAAGGTCGTAGCCTTGTGCAAGCAAAGAAGAACACCACACTTTGTGTGTGTGTGCATTTGAAAAGAAGGCCGAGGATAACTTGGGTGTGTGAAAAAATAGTGAAGGCCAAATACATACTTATTGTGTGTGTGCAAAGCAAAGAACAAAGTTGTGTGTGCAAAACAACAAAGTGAAGTGGCCGAACCTTAGTGTTTGTGCAAAACAAAGTGTGTACACACTAAGAAGAAGAGAAGACATCCACACTAGTGTATAACACACATTTATGTGTGTAATCAAAAGAGAATAAAGTGTATGATGTTCAAGGAGTTGGTGTGTGCTTAAAGTGTTACACTCTTTGTGGGTCTACTGCACCAAGAAGAGGAAAGGGAAAGTGCATGCATGCATGCATGCACGTGCACACGTGAACAAAGCTAAATCAGGTTGTGTGCATCTGAGTTGTCCAAGACCAGAAGATCTTGAAGAATTTGAGAAGGCCATGCAATCAGTGCATGAGGATGAAGAGCTTCCATGCACTCAGTGCATGAAGTTGAATTGAACTGAGACTGGACCAGACTGAAGATAAAGATATCAGTTGTCTGAGAATTCAGTAGTTGGAGAGAGAAGCCAGGTCATCCTGAAGAAGGAGATAAATCCTGAGCTAGACGAGAAGCCCTGATCAACAACAAGTGATCAGAAGAGAAGAGCAAGGCCAGCAGCCTTTATCCCAGGCTGCTGAAGTTACTTGAATACCTTAAAGAGAAGAATAGCTACTCGTGTGACTCGAGGAGCCAGGAGGAGACCCTGTGGAACTCAGGGAGAAGAAGTCTTCAGTGGGATTCTGGAGCAGGCCAGTGGGACTCTGGTAACACTGTGTGACGCAGTATAAAGACCCTCCTGTGGGACTCAGGAGAGATACAGTGGGACTCTGTATCGACCATTGTAATTTTAACAGGTTATAATGGAGAATCCATGCTGGGAGAGCATGGAAAGGATGTAGGCCTTTGGTGCCGAACCTTGTAAATCCTTGTGTCCTGTGCCTTTTCATTACTGCATCATTCGGGAAAGGTTGAGAGATACAAGAAGAGTGGATCGAGGCTTTAACCAGCCATAGAGGTTTAATTGATTAAGAATCAATTAGTAAAAAGTTTTAAGGGATCACTGATTCACCCCCTCCCCCTCTCAGTGATTCACACTGATCTGGGCACTTCATAGTCCATGGAAGGCAATTGCCTTATAGACTCTGGTTCATATGAGGATATATTCACATTGTAAAATAATCAGCATGGGTGTAGGCGTAGTTAGAGTTTATTGGACCGCTGTCTGGACAATCTTCATCCAATTTCCATGTTTTCCAATTCCATGTTCGATCATCCTATATGGGGTATCTCATGACATTCTCCTCTTCTCGTGTCTCTTTCTATAAAATAGGACAGCTATGAAAGGTTTCTGTTATATGGCCAATGGGTGGTTCTTCCGAGCTATCATTAGCTTGTCAGTGACATTTGGAAGTCACCTACTCAAGGCCACTACTGGGTAGTCGTTCACGCGAAACTGAGATGCCTTAAAATCAGTCTTCATGAATGGGAGTAAGGTATTCATGTCATTTATTAGGATGTGTATGATCTCAAAAAAATAGGTGGATTGTTTAGAACTCATCCTTGAGGTAGCATGGTTTGATCTAGTCTTTGGGAACTCTCAAAAAAGAAGAACATTTTGGCTGATCTACTCCTAAAGTATGAGCGCACAACTATGAAATGGAAAGAGTGAAATGGCTACATGAAGGTTATAAAAACAAGGCCTATTTACATGCATGCATCAAGGAAATAATATGTCCAGTAAAACCTAATATTCTACTCGAAGATAGATCATACTCAGATAATAGTGGCATGGTTGGGATCATGGCCTTCTCTTACTTCAAAAATCGTTTTGCAGGTTATAGCCCAAACATTATGAATGGGTATCCTAGATAGAATGAAGATACTCTAGAGGTTATTACCAATATGATGTCAAATTTGGATTAGGGATTCATGGATGCGATCCCGAAGGAGAAAGAGATTTAGGATTCCATGAAGCACCTCATCCCAGACAGTGATTCAATTTATGACAGATTTCCATGTTCTTCCTACTAGGGGTCCTAGGACATAATTAAATATTATATTATTATTTCCATCCAAGATTTCTTTTGGGGTGGTATCATCCCATGGGTGGCTAGTGCTACATCTCATGTTCTCTTACTGAAGATCAAATATTTTTCCTCCGGTCATCACTATAGACTAGTATGTATATGTAATTTTCCATAGACAATATTGTCATGCATAATTAACTTTCACATGTCCATGTGCATTCCAAAGTGGACATAATTAGAGAAGCACAATTTTGTAAAGGACCAGTAAATAAAGGGATATACAGAGTTAGATCAGGAAATTATCTTTGATATCAACGTCTAATCCCATGGCTTCAACATGGCCCTAAAACAAGATATGAACAAATCCTAGGCCAAATGGAATGGGGTTTCATCAACAGGGTTCTTATAGGTATGAGCCTTCTCCATTAGCAACAGACCTAATTTTAAGATATTTTATCTCACTATGGATGGTTCTGTTCTTTATGGCCAAGAAGCATGGTATTTTCAAGTCGTGTTGTTGGCTCAGGCAAGGGGACCCTATTTCCTCGACATTATTTATGCTAACGCAATACACTCTCTGTAGGCTTGTTACTAAAAGGCTATTGAAGGGGGACCTCCTTCTATATCTTCTAAAGATGAACTAGCCTATTATTTCCCATCTCATGTTCTCAGATGATTCTATTGATTTCATTAATGCTATTAGAAGATCAGTTGGTGGCCTCAGAAAAATCTTGGATGCATATTTTCAATGGACTTTCCAATCTATCAACAGGTCTAGGAGTAGGCCCAACATCTCAAATAGATGTGGAAACCATCTGGCCTACTCTCAGTGCACTGTGTTGGACATCAATAAATGTATGTTCCCAATGATGTACCTTTGTGTACCGATGACCCTGAGCTGAACTCATAGCAGGGACTTCAACTGTATTCTGAACAAAATGTTGAGACGTGTCCTCAAATAGAAAAACTGTTATTTTTACTTTATGGGAAATACAAAGATATTAAATAGTTTCATCTATTCCATTCCATCCATGAATTTTTATTATTGAAGGTGCCCAAAGGATTTTTTTTCTTCCATTGATATGATATTAGAAAACATTAAATGGGAAACATCACCTAAAGGGAAACATCACTCGGCTACATGGGAAATCTTGGAGAGGACTGTTAATGAAGTTGGAATCAATGTAAGGAGCCTTGAGGATTCTTTCCAGGCCATGCATGTCATGTTGCTATGGGATATTGAGGAAGAGAGCACCCTCTTTGGGACTATAAATGTGGGTGGGGGGACGATCTGGGCAGCCATGCATATTCTTTATAGTATGAGATCTATCCTATTATTTCAACCCTTCGAAATCACTCCAAATAGATTTTAGGGGAAGACCATATATTATTATGGAAGCATAATTAGGTGGGTACCATGATTTTTTTTTTCCAGTCTATCATGTTCCTATGTAATCCTTTAACGAATCCATCATTAACCATCATTTCCTCAAAGATGTGCTAGATAAGGGTAAATAAAAAGTTTTCAATCTGATTGATCACAATTCCAAATATGAAAAATATGTGTTCAATGAATCTAAATCAGGGACCTTCACAGAAAAATACATCCATCAGACCACCATTACTCAAGACTAGAGGGATTTCTGGAATATCACGGTCTGTTGTAATGGCATTCCAACAAATCTTGACTTTTTTATCTGTAGAATATTGAATGATGTTATGGCCACAGATGATAATGTCAAGATGTTGGTCGTCAACTAGGTTTTCATATTTCATTATTGTAACTCTCAATATATGACACCCCAATCTTCCATAGTATGTTTTTTTTATTAATACAATAGCTTCCATTGTACGTAACTTCAATTTCTGGCACATCATGATCAACCAAACTAGCCATTTAAAAATCAACTATGAATAGTAATACCCAATTATTGAAATTTTATAAATTTTATTTATCAAAATGGACATTGTTTTTAGATTCATAATATCATAATTATCTTATGGTTAATTTTTGTACTTTTCCGATAACATTCATATTTTGATGAATAGTGATAAATAATAAATTTTAATTAAAAACATCTTTTCTATTTAAAATAATTTATGGTGTTAAATAATAAAAATGAGTCGGTTTAAATAATCATTATATTGTATTTTTATCATTTAATATAATTTATTTCATTGGATGCAATTTCACATTTAAATTTTACATAATAACATTTCAATCTTTTGATAGTTTTTACTTCCTAAAACCCTGATTTTTTGTTTTGACAACCGGATTTAATTTTAATTTAATTAATATAAATTATATGTTTTGAATTTGGAAAAATTTATTTCATATTTGGAATCATAAGCTAAAATTTATATAAATAGGTACCTTTCATTTTTAGAAATTATGAATGGTAACATCAGTAAATATTTTATTTACCATGGTTAAAGGGTAAATCTGGTAAATAAGGGTAAACAATAATATTATAATAATATTAAATTGCCCCAACACATGTCCTAACCCTATTGGATGATACATGTACGACCACGGGAATTTTTGGGTAGATTTTGGGACCCCATGGAGCCTTCTTTTAGTGAAAATGACATTTTATAAAAATTAATTTAAAGTTTAGGAAAATGTAACATAAACATATATCTTTTATTAAAACAATTTTTATATGAAGATCTATAAATGATATTTTCGACTATAAATATTCATTATAAATCTAAAACAATATTCTAAATCATGTTATTTTATTTATAATTATTTTTAAAAAATATATTTATTTATTTATGACACAATAATGATGCATTATTTTCCTTATTAATGAATGAATTAGATAAATGATATTAAAAATATTAAAATAAATTTAATTTGAATGTTTTGATGCCATCCAATAATTTTTAAGTTGAATATGAAATTTTATTGTTGATTAAATTTTTTTTACAAAGAAATCATGTTTTTATAACTTTCACAAAAACCAAATACTAAACAATGTCAAAATTGACATAAATGTATTTTAAAAAAAATACTATTTTATTAAATGATATAATATTACAAAAAATCTATGATTCGTTCAAAGTACATAGATAAGTTTATATATGTCATTAAGTATCCACTTGAGGATCTATTGAGATTTTATTGTATGTTTATTACCAATGAAATAGAAAATTACTAGAAGACATGGTAAATGTTAAACTATTTAACTGAGAGTTAAATTTAAAAGATAAGGTTAGTATGGTGAGGTAAAAGTTACTAAAACATATTTTTTGAGAGTATTTTTACCCATACCCACCTTATCCTCTACATAAATCCTTATAGAGCTATTATAAATATAAAATTATTTTATAATATATTAATATTTCAAACTCTTTCTAAAGTGCCATTCACCTCTCTTATAAAAGGGTCCTTCCTATTCTCTCATATTCACACCTCCAAATCCATTTGGCTTGGCCAAAACCTACTCCTCTCTACTCACAAAAACCCTCAATTTAACCTAGAGTCCATAATTTTATCAAAAATCCATCCTATGGATCTCTTTTTTTAAATCAAAAGGAATCCCACCAAGAAGAGTTAATTATTTCATCAAATCTTTCAAATTTATTTTATTCTTCCAATTTTACTTTATTTTTTCCCATACTAAAATAAAAAATCCAGTAACATATACATATTAATATGTTATTATAAATATTCTAAATCCATATTGATTATTCTATCCATCTTATGAATTACAATGTCTCCATACATGCGTACGTTCGAATTATCGTCTCCACGTCGTGGTGCAGTTTGTTAATCAACACTTCATTATTTGGATGCTAATAATAATGAGTTTAATTGAATTAAATAATAAATATAACCTGTTAATGATTAATTATATATAATATACCATCCAACTAAATATGATTTTACAATCAATAGAATGATATTTTCTCTCTTGCATACTCACGGCTTTCCGTCTCCACGACGCGATGAGATTTCATTCCTCATCATAACCAATCAAGAATAATTTAAATTTGATGAATAAAACAATATCTATGAACATAATATACTTATGGATATGAATCAAATACATTCTATCCATAACTAAAATGAATTATATAACAAAAAAATTCAAGTAAAACGAATCAGTAAAACCCAAAACAATAATACTAATGGATTATTATTAACAAATAAAATATTAAAGGATCATATATGATATCATATTAATGTATGTAGTTATTTTATAGTATAATAAAAATTAATTAACCATTATAAATGTCGTTAATTTACCATAAACTATGAAAAATTACATGGTAAGGGTTATTTTTACAATATCTTTATTATCTGAGGTTTTTTATACATAAGTATATACTGAGACCTCTTTATCATCAACATATGTGTTTCATTAAAATGTATTTCAAAACATTTTTTACTATTTCCTATAATATGGGTTAAAGTCACTTATACCCTTGTCTGAATTTTTTATAAGATTATTTTAAAGGAATCATTCTATCAATTTTGAAACATGGTACATTATGACCTTTTTGAAAAATTAAGGAAAAAATGTTTTTTTTAACTTATACGGAAGGAAAGGCCATTTTACACCTTTATAACACCTTTAAAGCGTCCATTAAAAGCTTATAAGAATATTTTCAAAATAAATATATCCTTTACATTAAAATTATTTCAATGTAGAATGAGATATTTCAATCAAATATTTTTTGGATTGATTTCGTCTATGTCAACATAATATTTTGGATTTTACGCTTGTTTGATGTTGATTCATTATGATAAAATCTTCAATATTTTATATAAGGTTTTTTAATATGTTTGAATGTGGATGTTATATTTTTATTTCATTCTTGGTTTATGGTTAAAGTAATAATATTTTGTATTCAGGTTTTAATACAAATTGTTTTGTTATCTTTCAACCATTTCATATGAGGAATACATTGGATGTAGTAAATGACTAGTGGGGGCCGTTATAGCTCCATGATGCATTGGTAGGTCTCATGAGGCAAACTAGTGCCTTTGAACAAGTCCTTGAAAATATTTTTATTTTTAGTCTTGAAACAAATCCATAACTATGTGGTTATGATGTCTAGAATTATGCAATCCATCATTATGAGATTAGATATTGATATTACATGGGATTGTTCGTCTAGTAGAATACCCATATGTATATGTAAATGGAAATATTTTATTTATCTTGCCAAATTATGCTGAAGTTTATTTTTAAAAGGCTTGTGTTTTAGTCTTATACATTTCATTAAATGCTTCTGCTTATTTATAATAGCTTCTACTGTATTGTTATCCTTATTGATCATCTTATCTCACCCCTTTCTTATGTTTTATTTTTTCTATGATGTGAGGAATTATATTATGATTGACCTACAAGAATAGGCTAAGGGATATGACTGTGCTCAAAGGGGAAAAATGTTTTTTTATTTCATAATGTAATGTAAAACTTATATATGTATCTATTACATCCAAGGCTACTAAACTGATCTGTATTTTGGGACATGATCTATTATGATCCTGAAAATGTTTTTCAATAATGCACTGACTTTGGGTAACTAGGGTTGGAGTGTTATTATTTGTATCAGAGGATGTCTAGTACATACCTTCGAAACTATATTTAGAAAAACTCTGATTAGATAACATTACCCTATGATATACTTTTAAAACTACTAAAGAATACCTTCCTAGAATTTTGGTATTGTAGATATTTTGAGAGTTTTAAAATAAATACATCCATGTTAGGATACTAAAAGTATACATGGTTCTAGCATATATGTACGTAGGAGTGGAAACTCTGAGAAGGAGTTTCGGGCTTGACCAGAGGTATCCGGGTACACAACAAAGGGCCTTACTGCGCAGCTGGTTTGACAGTCTCAGGGGATATTATTAGGATATTTAGAATTTTCTATACAAACCATTATGAAGGATTTATGAGTAAATATGAAACAATTTAAATAATATTTATTATTATGGATTATATGATTAAACTTTTCAATTTATGTTAATTATTTTACAAGTTTGGTATTATGCATTGTGATTCATACACTAGCCTAGTGTATTCTATTTTTTAGAAATGTAACATAGTAAAAGGAATGGAAATCATATCAACACACATAATCCATGTAAGAGTTTCCCTCCTAATAAAGATAATTATAGTGGTACTGGTGTTCCAACTAGTGTGAACTAGCTTATAACCATACTTAGACAACTCACATAGGTTATGAATAATACCTTACCTATATAGAGAACCCTAATCCACAATGTAGGGGATCAATTTTAGACTGATTCATAAGGCAAAAAACACCAAAATTCAAGGGGACTAAAAATCCATTTGTAGCTGATCATTGTAAAATTTCATTAGGGAAAATATTTCTTGCTTTAGGGAGCAACGAAAGGGAAAAATTTATCATGGTAGTTTATTCCTTATAGGAGATTCAGATCAATGGTGCTCATTAATTCAAAATATATAGTAGGATTAGGGAGTCTAAAATATGGAATGGAGGTAATTTAAAGATATTTTCTTAGGAAAATAATTTCATAGGTAACATCGAGAGGATATGGAAAGACAATTTTTATGTCTAAGGCCAAAGTAGGATGAGAACATCACAAAGTATGAGGTTACATTTACCAGGATACAAGGCATTCAACTGGTTGTATACATAACCCAAGAAGTGATATTGATCAATTATATGAAGGGTTGAAACAATTTCTACATCGATAATTAGTATCACAACCCTTATCATCATATAAAGATATAGTCATATGTGGTATCAAGACAGAAAAGAAATTTTTTAAGTCTTATGACTTCAAAGAGAAGAAAGAGAAGAAGAGATCTACTAAACGTTCTAGAAAAGGAAATAAGGGGGATAAGGGAAATTTTGTGTTTCAATACTATTTTAATTGTGGGAAGAAACGCCTTGGTACATGCCTAAAGGTGATGACAGTTTGTTACATGTGTGGAGAAAAAGGCCACCAAGATCGCAATTGTAAGGGGAAGAAATAGGATGTCCATGTGTGATGAAAAAATTGTAAATAAATGGGGAATTATGAAAATGATTGACCTAAGATTCTAGTAGAATTATGTTAGAAAAGTCCAAGGGAGCAAGTCCAACCTTATTCGATCACAAAAGCAGTGGTTGAAGCTCTGAATGATGTGGTGGAAAATACTTTAATCGTTTCCTCAAAATTAGCCAATACATTATTTGATTCTAAATCATCACATTTTTTCATATCTTCCCAGTTTTCCATGAAAATTTGATTTATCCAATTTCACATATAAGGGATTTTTCATTCAATACTCCTAAGGGAACTATCATTGCAATAATGCTTTTTCAATCAATTACCATTATATAATATAAATATACTTTATCTACTGATCTTATTATCATTCACATGATTGAATTTGATATAATTTTTGGTATGGATTGGATTTTATACCATAATGTGAAAATTTACTATAAGAATAAGTAGGTTATAATTTTTTATGATGATAAGGAATCCCTTAACTTTAGAGAAAAAAATCACCATCTAATTCGTATCAAGATACACCCCAAGTAGCTATACTATATAGAATTAATGGTGATAAAGGGAGTGAAAAACAATGGTTGAGGAAAGAAATGTTCAAAAATAGTATGTACCTATTGTGTAAGAATATGTTTATGTGTTTCCTGACAATTTACCTGGACATCCTCCAGAATAAGAAATAGAGTTTTTTCCATTGACTTAATTCCTGTTTCATGGCCCATATCGAAGACCCCATATAGAATGGCCACTATAAAATTAATTGAACTAAAGAAACAACTACAATAATTGAGTAATAAAGGATTTACTCTCCCTATTTTTTCTCCAAGGGGAGTGCCTGTTCTTTTAATTAAAAAGATATATGGATCTCTGAGTTGTGTGTTGACTACAAGGAGATCAATGTTATAACAATAAATAACAAGTATCCCCTACCTAGAATTTATGGTTTATTTGATCCACTTTGGGGAGGTAAATATGTTTAAAATATTGACCTTTGATCTGGATGTCATCATTTCTATATGAAGAAGGAAGGAATTAAAAAGACCACATTTCGAACCAGGTATGGGCATTACTATTTTACAGTAATGTATTTTGGACTGACTAATTCACCCTCAGTTTTCATAGATATAACGAATAGAGTATTGAAGGAATATTTTTTGATGACTTTTTAGTGGTATATATTAATTTTATCTTGGTATACTCCAAAAGCTACTAAGATCATGAAAATAAATTGTTCACTATTCTAAAAACTCATAGATGAAATAAATTATATGGGAAGTTTAGAATGTTTGAATTATGGCTTCAAGATATTTGTTTTCTTGGCCATATTTCCCTAAGTATGGAATCTCTATTTATCCTTCAAATACCAGGGCAATCCAAGAATGGCCAACATCGATGAGTATAATTGAGGTACGCAGTTTTATTGGTTTACCAGGTTACAATCGGCATTTCTTCCATAATGTTTTCCAATTGGCTAACCCCTTAACCAAGATCTCGTGTAAAGGGGAAAATTTTGTTTGAAAAAAGAGTGTGAAAAATGATTTGATGAAATGAAGATAATATTAGTAAATGCTCGTATCTTGACCCTACCATCGGGGAATTATGGGGTTTTAAATTATAGTGATGCTTTATAGAAAGGACTTGGTGGTGTCCTTATGTAGAATGATAGAGTTATTTCCTATGCATCACGACAGCTAAAAATTCATGATAAAAACATTCCCACTCTTGATCTTGAGTTACTAGATGTAATATTTACTCTGAAGATACGGTGAAACTATCTCTATTGTGAATATTTTGAGATATATAATGATCATAAGAGTTGGAAGTATATTTTCTCACAGAAAGAACTCAACATGAGGCAAAGATGATAGATTGAACTACCCAAGGATTATGATTTCACAATACACTATCACTTGGGTAAGGTAAATAGTGTGGAAGATGATTTCAGGAGAAAGGGTCATGGAGTTCTGAACAAGATGATAGTCTAAAAAGATCCAATGATCATGAATCTAGTAAAGATAGTATGGGTTTGATCATGGAAGGTGAAGCATAAATCCTTTTTCAAATCGATTCCAAACCATCTTTACTATAAATGATAAAAAGTTCCCAGACTGATGATAACTGGTTTCAAAAGAAAATTAAAGTAGTGAATTATGGGATATTTATTGAATTCGTGTATGAAAATTGAATTTTAAAATTTTGGAGGTGGCTTTGTGTTCTTGACATACCTGATTTAAAATGAGAATAGTTGGATAATACCCATAGATCCATTTTATCTATACAACCAGGTAACACTAATATGTATAGATATTTGAGGGAACATTTTTAGTGGGACAATATGAAGAGGTAGATTTCGGATTATGTTTCAATACGTATGGTTTGTAAATAGGTGAAGGATGGACGACAACATCTTGGAGGAGTCATGCAACCTCTTCCCATACCTGTGTGGAAATGGGATGATATTAAGATGGAATTATTCATTGGGCTACCAAAGACTCCTAGAAAGAATTATCAAATATAGGTCATTGTTGATTCTATTACTAAGACATCACATTTTCATGCTATAAGAGAAGATTTACCACTTGAATGATTACCAAGAATATATATTATTGATGTTTTATAACGTCATGGTGTACACCTATCAATTTTTTCTGATCGTGATCCACATTTTACATCAATATTCTGGAAAAGTGTTCATAAATCCTAGGATACAGAACTTTGTTTGATAAAATCCTACCACCCTCAAACTGATGGACAATTAGAACTGACTATTCAAACCTTTGAAGACATGTTCAGATCTTGATCACTTGACTATCAATGTTTATGGGATCAATATTTACCTATTGTAGAATATTCTTATAGAAATATCTTCTATTTGAGTATTTAGATGGCACCATATGAAGTGTTATATAGAAAGAGATTTCACACAACAACTTATTGAGATGATGTTGGTGAATGAAAACTCATAGGGACAGAACATGTAGAGGAAAAAATGTAAAAGTTGAAGATTATCTAAACCCACATCAATGCAGCTCAATATAGGGAACAGAGTTATTCTGATAACTGAAGGAAAGATTTTTAATTTCAAGTAGGAGATCATGTTTCCTTAAAGTTATCTCCATGTAAAGGTGTTATATTCATTGTTAAAAAGGGTAAATTGAGTCACAAGTACATCATAACTTTTGAAATTATGGAACGAATTGGAGTTTTAGCTTACCATTTGGTAATTCTGCCAGGTCTCTCCAAAGTTCATGATGTTTTCTACATATCCCTTTTGAAAAAATACATGCCTAACTCAACACATGTACCCACCAATGAATAATTAGAACTACAAAAATATTTTTCTTATTTTGAAATTTCAATCTAGATTCTTGATACCAGAGAACAAGTGTGTAGAAAATGAATGACTCGTCTAGTGAAATTCTATAGAGAAACCATAAAATGTAAGAGCCAACATTGGAACCTGTGGATATTTTGATGAAGAACCACCCAAATCAATTTATAAATTAGTATTTTAGAAATTTCAAGGATAAAATTATTTTATAGAGGGAATAATATAATACCCCAAGCCACCATGGTACATTTATCTTTGAATAATACAATAGCTTGTGATGTATGAAAATTCTAGTTCTATCACACCATGACCAATCAAACTAGCCATTTAAAAAAGAAGTTATGAATAGTAATACCCAATTTTTGAAATTTTATAAATTTTATTTTTTAAAATGGTATTTTTTTGGATTGGGAATATCAAAATTATCTTAGGGTGAAATTTTTGTACTTTTCTAATAACATTCTTATTTTGATGAATAGAGAAAAATATTGAATTTTAAATAAAAACTACCTTTTTAATCGAAATAATTTATAATTTTAAATTAAAAATTTGATTAGTTTGAAAGTATCATTAGATTATATTTTTATCATTTAATATAATTTAGTTCATGGGATGTAATTTCACATTTAAATTGTATATAAAAATAGGTCAATCTTTTGATAGTTTTTACTTCTTAAAACCCCACTGTTTGGTTTTTAACAAGAGAGTTAATTTTAGATGAATTAATGAAACTTATATGTTTTGAATTTGGAAAATGGATTTCATATTTGTAATCATAAGTTCCAAATTGTGTAAATATGTATCTTTTATTATTATACATTATGAATAGTAACTTTAGTAAATATTGTTTTTACCATGGTTAAAGGGTAAATCTGGTAAATAGGGGTAAAAATAATATTATAATAATATTAAATTACACTAAAATGTGTCCTAACCATATTGGATGACAAATATACGACCATGGAAATACTTGAGTCTATTTACGGACCCCATTGAGCCACTTGTAAGTGAAAATGACATTTTATAAAAATTAATTTAAAGTTAAGGAAAATTTAACATAAACGTAAATCTTTTAGTAAAACAATTTTTATATGGGGTTATCTAAGTTATCATTTCAACTAGAAATTATAATTAGGAATATAATATTATTTACTACATCATTTAATTTTATTTATAATTTTTAAACATAAAATATTTATATTTACATATGACACAATAATGATGAAATATTTTCCTTATTAATTAAAGAATCGAATAATTGATATTATAAATTTAACAATAAATATAATTTTATAATTTTTATGCCATAAATGAATTTTATAGGTGAATATAAAATTTTATGGTGGATTCAATTTTTTTTATGTAATCTAGTTGTTACGACTTTCACAAAAAACATATACTAAATAGTTTCAAAATTGACATAAATGAGTTTTTAAAACAAATACTATTTTATTAAATGATATAATTTTCTTAAAAATATATTATTCTAAAAAAGGAAATATATAAGGTTATATATCTCATTAATTAACATCTTGAGGTTCTCTTGGAATTTTATAGATTTTTTACTAACCATATAATATGAAAATACAAGATGACTTGGTAAATGTTAAAGTATTTAACTAAGAGTTAAATCTAAAAGATAGTGTTAAAATGGTGACCTAAACATGTCTAAACCCTACAGGTTGAATGTATTTCGACCCACACCCACCTTATCATAGAAATAAATCCTTTTTGAGATATTTTAAATGGAATCATATTTTATAATAAATTTATATTTCAAACTCTTCCTAAAGTGCCCCTCACCTCTCTTATAAAAAGGTGCTTTCACTTATCTAAAATTCACACATCCTAAGATATTTGGATTGTCCATAACCTGATAAAATATACTCCAAACTACCATAACATACACCTATATTCCATACTTGAATCATAAATCCAACCTATGGATCCATCTTTTTCAAATCAAAAGGAATCACCCCAAGAATAGGTAATTATTTCCTCACCTCTTTCAAAGTTATTTTCTTCTTCAAATTCCACATTCATTGATGTTTTCATAATTAAATAATAACTCCAATAACTTCTAAATATTTATATGTTGTTATAAATATGTTACAGCCATATTCATTATTTTATCAATCCTATGAAGGATGAATTCACCACACGTGTGTACGTACGACTTATCGTCTCCACGTCATGGTGTTGTTTTTTATTCAACACTTAATTATTTGGATGGGTATAATAATGAGTATTATTTATTTAAATAATAAATATAACATGATAATTATTATTTATACAAAATATACTATCCAAACATAAATTATTTTTCTATCAATAGAATGATATTTTTGCTAGTCTGTACGTACGGCTTACCCTCTCCATAACACAATGAGATTTCATTTCCCAATATAAAAATTCAAGAATAATTTTCATTTGATGATTAAAAATGGTATTTAATAACTTTATATAATTTTATATATGAATCAAATACATTCTATCCATAATGAACTTTACTTACATGACAAAACATATGATTGAAAATAAATTAGTAACGCCCAAAACAATAATATTAATGAAATATTATTAACAAAGAAATATTAATGGATCATATATGATATCATATTTATGAATGTGGTTATTTTAAAATTTAATAAATATAATGAAACCATTATAAATTAGGTTAACAAACAATATTCTAAGTAAAATTACAAGGTAAGGTTTAATTTTACAATATCTTTATTATCTGAGGTTCTTTATATGTAAGTCTCAACTGGGTCCTCTTTATCGGGAACATATGTGTTTCTTGGAAATGTATTTCAAAACATTTTTAACAATTTCCAAGAATACTTTTTTTATATAATTTGTACCCTTGTATGACTTTTTATAAGATTAATTGAAAATAATGTTTCCATCGTTTTCCAAATACGGAACATTATGACCTTTTTGGAAAATTTAGAAAATAATTTTTTTAACTTAAACGGTGGGTGCGGCCATTTTCCACCGTTATAACACCATTGAAGATTCCCTTAAAATATTATAAGAAAAATTTCAGAATAAAGTTTTTCTATTCTTTTAAATGTTTTCAAAGTAGAAAGAGATATTTGACTCAAATTTTTTTTGGATATATATCATCTATGTTAGCATTTATTTGTTGGATTTTATGCCTGTTTGATGTTGATTCATTATGATACATTCATCAATTTTCTATTGAGGGTTTTGTGATATGTTTGACCATTTATGTGCTATTTTTATACCATTCATGGTTTATGGTTAAAGTATTAACATCTCACATGGTAGTTTTAATACAAATGTTTATGTTATGTTTCAACCTTTTTATGTGAGGAACGCATTGGACATAGTAAGTGTCAAGCGAGGACCACTATAGCCCCTCGATGGATCGGTAGGTCTCATGAGACAAACTAGTGTCTTGGAACAAGGCCATGACAATATTTTTATTTTTAGTCTTGGCACGAGGCCTTGACTATATGGTTATGATTTCCGGCATTATGCATTACATCATAATGTGATTAGCTATTGATATTACATGTGATTGATCATCTAGTGGAATATCCATGTGAATAAGTAAATGAATCATTTGATTTATATTTTCCATATTATTTTGGTTTTTTTTAAAGGCTTGTGTTTTAATCTTATAAATTACCTTAAGTGTTTATAATTTTTTATGATAGTTTTCTCTATATTGTTGTCCATATTGAGAATTTGAGTCCACCCTTTCTTTTTTTCCCTGGATGTGAATGAGTATATTATGATTGACCTATAGGAGTATGCTAATGGATATGAGTGTGTTCAAAGGGGACACATTTTTTATATCATAATGTAATGAAAATATTATGTATGTATCTTTTACTACCAAAGAAAACTAAATCGATCGTCCATTCAGGACATGATCTATTTTGATCATGCCAATGTAATGTAATAATGTGCCGAATCTCGGTAACTAGGCCTAGGGAGTTACACACTAAGATAATATTGTAGATCACCTATTTTTCTAAGGGGGACAGTCCCTGACTATTTGGTGGTTTTTTAAACATTTAACTACTCTCTTCTCACATTACCATATTGGCGCTACATTTCTTGAGAAATGGTTCAATGTTTTGGGTTTTTCTGGCCCAAAAAAATGGTGCATTCCATTATATTGTGTGTGGGCTGCTGGTGTATCTGGTAGGCCATAAATAAAGATAGGTTTGAGAGGATCATGTCTTCAGGTCGCACAATTATCATGAGAGCAACATCGATACTCGCTAATTCGGTTACCAGACTCATAAACTGGAACAAAGTACCCTCGTTGTGATCCCCCCAATCGAGTGTGGCACCGGTGCAACCCCCAATTCATTGAATAAGGGGCCATTGGGTGAGCTGGATACTACCAACCATGGGGCTCAAATTTAATTTCAATGGTTCATGCGTCTTGGGTTCTATGCGAGGTGGTGGGGTGGTTCGGGACTACATGGGGAGTGTCCTTCATGTGTATGATGCATTCTCTGAGTAGGCTAATGCTATCTATAGAGGCCAAAAAATTAACATAAGGCTTAACCTTTTTGACCAGAAGGGAATTTCTCTCAAGACTATTGAGAATTAATCTATGATCATGCATGATTCAATGCAAGGAAAATGTTCCACTCCTTGGTCGATAGCATACGTCATCAGAAAATGCAAAGGCATACTAAACATCAATAATAATCAGGTGATCCATACATGGCATGAAGGTAATACGTTGGTGGGTCATATTGCATACATGGATTTATGTTACTAGGGAAACAATTGTACATGTTTCTCAAGCACACATCTCTTTTAGCCAGACGAGGTCAACTTGATTATGGGGGACAAGCTTGGGTTGTTGTATTTTCGGCCTCCTTAGGATTCTTTGTACCATGACACTATTTTTCAATTTTTATGGTTGAATAAATATATAATGAGATGATGATGTAAATACACATTATTTATGAAATAATAATAATTAGTTACATTCATGTGTAATATATATACCAATTCAAAAAAACAAGTAGTGAATAAGGCATGTGTCTCACAGATTTAAAATTTAGTGGAAAACCTCATACCTTAGGTCTGAAATATTTCATACGTGTTGGAGAATTAACTGTAATAAATATAAATTTATTACACATAAATTATAGAAAAATAATTATACATATTACCAAATTTTATTTAATTATAAATTTTTATAAATCCTTTGTCAATAATTCTTTATTAAAATCATAGTTTCTGGTTATATCTACATTGTTTTTCCATTGATGTTTTGGTTTGGTAATTTTGGCACATAAATTTTTATCATGGTTCTATAACATCCCAAATTTTTTGAATTATATAAACATCATCCATATTTGTTATATATATTTTTATATTCATTGAATAATGTACATATATAAAAATGAAATTCACCATTCATGGAGATGGTAGCCCATATGTATTCATGAACGTTGTATTCATTTTTTTTATTTATCTAATGAATGAAAGATAAATAATAAATCACATTTAATGAATAAAACTTGTATCATATAATATATATATATATATATTCATTAAATTAATCCTTATTACCATCCCTATAAAATAAATATGGAAAATGAATCACATATCTTTATGAAGGATGTAGTCTACATGTACACATATAAAATGTTATTATTTCACAATGGTGTCGAAGGTGAATTGATAGTTATAATATTATAATTATAGAGGAATATATATTTCATAAGTATCGTATATAAACATTAAATCCTTCAAAATATTTATTTATAAAAAATGGTGACGAGAAATGAGTTCTATTACAATGTGGAGATGGTATGATATATGTACAAAAAAATCCCTAGTTTCACTTCCCATTTGAGGGGAAGAGGGGGAACACTACTAGAAAAACAAGTATTTGCGACGGGATCCCGTCGTAAATGGATTTTTGCGACGGGGGCCCGTCGCAAATGACCCATTGCTGAAAACGGTGTCGCAACAACAATTTTTTGTGACAGGCCCATCGCTAAAGCCTTTTCCCGCGACGGGGAGAATCCCCGTCGCAAATAGTAATCTGTATATTTGTAAACAACTTTTCAAAAACTATTTCTGACGGGGCCCGTCACAAAAACTATTTTAAAAAAATGAAAAACTATTAATAAATTATTTTAATGCATATAATAATAATACAATTTGCGACGGGCATAGTATCCCGTCGCAAATACTATAAAAAAATAAAATAAATAAATTATTAATATATTATTTAAATTAATATAATAATAATCCAATTATAATTCCAAAATAAAAAAATAAAAAAATATTAATAAATGATTTTAATTAATATAATAATAGAATTATAATTCACAAATAAAAATAATAAATTATTTTAATTAATATAATAATAATAGCATTATAATTCAAAAATAAAAAATAATAGAATATTAATAAATGATTTAATTAATATAATAATATTAGAATTATAATTCATAAATAAAAAAAATATTAATAAGTTATTTTAATTAATATAAAAATAATATAATTATATTACATTCAAATATTAAAATAATTCAAGTATTACAAAAAAATAATTAAATTTTAATATTATAAAATTTTAATATATATATAAAATTTAATATTATAAAATATAAATAATATTATTATTCATATTAATATTGTTATTTAAAAATATAATATTATTAATATTTTATAATGAGACAGAAACTACGAATAGAAAAAAAATCATATTTTGATTTCACAAATTTTATAACATAAATACAAACTCTAATCTGAAGGAGGGGGGAGGGGGGATCTGCAGATGGTGGTGGAGGAAACTTCATCCCTAAAGCATGAGTGAGTCGGTGCATGTACTCCATTTGCTCCTGATTCTGATGCTGCCACCGACTCGTCTGCACCTCGTACAGCTGCTGCTGGCGTCGACGCTCCTCCTCATGCTGCTGATGCATCTGCTCCTGCTCCTGTCGGAGACTCTCTATCAGTGCAGTCTGAGATCGCAACTGATCCTCATACTGTGTAGCAGAAGAAGATGCACGAGATCCTCTTGAGCTGGACGCCGACATTGCAGCACTGCCATAATAATCTCCGGGAGTCAGTCGAGAGCCGATACCAACTACCCGACCCTTCGCGAATGCATACTGGGTGGCCTGCATCCATGCCGCCTCATCAAACTGACGGCCAGTGGTCTGATCTGATAACTCAGCCTGACTCTCAGGCCGGGGCTGTGATGTTGCGGCCTCATATGACTCCTGTAGTTGCAATTTAAAATTAAAATTGTGAATATATTATATGCAGTTAATTTTTAATCTTGAAAACAAATAATACTGACCACGATGTGATGCTGACGATCACCTCTAAGCTCCCTAGTAGCAGGATCACTATACATCCTCCGATATACGTCGTACTCTGTAATATCGGGGTGCTCGACAGCCTATAATAATAAAAAATAAACTGTTAATATTTATAATTATATAAAATATTTATAAATAATGTACGTACCAGATGCTGTCTATGAGTACTGAAAGAACGACTCCCAGCTCGATGAGTCACCTCCTGTCTCCCCCGATTCTTCCTCCCCACCGATGATATCCTCTGAAAGGCACCACTCAACCAGTGCGCACATAATCCATCCCATACATGGGATGAAATGTACTCTGGTCGGTGTGCTCTACATGACTCGTCAAAATCTGACACTCCTGCTTTCTTCATCACATCTTTTCTTAAATTGTGCAAAAACTGACGAAGGCAATCACGCATGGCCACCTCCCATGCCTCGTGGATGGTGTCACGCATGGTATCCTCGATCAGATACCATAAACCCTACAAATAAATCAAAATATCAAGTTAGAAATGAAATAATTTTCAAAATAAAAATTATTTATTTACGTACGTACCAACCAATGACCGAACATGGCCTGCTGCACATCAATGGGAATCTGCTCCCATGTGGTCCACGGCTGAGATAAATAGTTGCGCAAAATAGCGCTGCCCTGTCCGACTGCTATATGCGGAAAACTGTAAAAATAATAAACATTTATTATGTGAATAGATTAATTAAATCTTAGTCAAATCCACAGGTTATCACACAGGTTATCACACCTCTGTGTGGGTGGATCAAACCCAAGACGTGGACGTCGCTCGGGGATGGGGTCAGGAATCATCAATCGTGCAAGATCGTGCCCCCTCCGCGTACTCCCTGGAGCGCCTGTAGGCTGAGGGTCATCTGCCAGCAACTCATCCACATCGAAAGTCAGGTCAGCATCTGCCAACTCATGAAATGTGGCGTCGTCCATCGGAAATAGAAAATGTTAATGTTGTTAGCAAATAATTGATAATTACTATTATATATACATATATACATATTATGATTGTATATAAATACCATGGAATTCTATCAGTGTTCATCTTCATTATCATCTTCATATATGTCAATGTCATCTTCATATTCCTCCTCAACATCATCGATATCCATTCGAGTTACAGTTGCTTCATCTCTTACCATTTCAAATTCATATGTGACATCATTAACATCATCGTCATCACCGACTCTTAAATGTGGGGTGTCGTCATCGATACTCATGTCTCTTTGTAAAAAAGATTGATTTTGAGTACTCTCTTGAAAAACTTCAATTCTTTGCACATCAGTGAAAGCACATTCACTTTGATTAAACTGATTGTCTCGAATTTTGATTTTTATTACACTCCACCAATCAGTCAAGTCTCTTGATGTAGGACAGTACTTTGCGTAATAAACTTGATGTTCCTGTTGAGCCAATAAGAATGGTTCATTTACTGCGAGAACAGTTTTACATTTAATATCGATGATTCCATGAGTCGGATGAACACACATGCCTCTCTCTGTATCCAACCACCGACATTTGAACATGGTTATGTAATGTTGTCCAAGATAACAGAGTTCAATGATTTCATCATGTATGCCATAAAAGTCAAATTTATTTTCTCGATGATGAGATCCTCTCAAGCTAACTCCACTGTTCATTGTTTTTTTCGATTCCCCATATGCATGTGTGTGGAATCGAAATCCATTCACCACATATGCATTATAAGTTTTAACAAGTTTAGAAGGTGGGTTACTCAATACACATAGTCTTTTGTCAATTTTATCAGCATGTCAAGACACCTGAAAATTTGTGAAATAATTATCAATATAGAAAACTATACATTGAATGAGTTTCTAAAAGATAAAGAATTTATGTTACCAGTTTTTGAAACCACTGAGAGAAATTTTTCAGTCGACGTTCTTCGAGAGCAGCTGCTGTAATTTATGGAATTTGTTTCTTGATATGATTATCATACAACCTATAAAAACCAAAGTTATTTACTGTAACATAAATGATAGAATAAGTGATATAAAAACTTACAGTACAACTAATTTCATCTCTTCACAGTTGAGCAGAACATACATATGAGCTCTATGATGTTCATCATCTGAAAGCCAGTGTTCATAAACTCCACCAAAACCAAGCTCTGGCAGATTGAACACAGATAATTTATTGTCGATTTCATCAATATTCCTCTCATTCCATCCCATTCGGTTGTGTTTTGAAGGATACTCAGATTCAAAATAATGGGAGCAGAAAAAAGATGTTTCCTCTTGAAAATAAGATTCTGCAATAGATCCTTCAACAGATGCTTTGTTACGTACTTTTTTTCAATTTTTGGATGCATCTTTCAAATGGGTACATCCATCGAAACTGTACTGGACCACCACATTTGGCTTCATATGGCAAATGTAACATCAAATGTTCCATTGAGTCGAAGAAAGATTGCGGAAATATTTTTTCCAGTTTACATATAATTACAACAACATCTTTTTCAAGTTTTCCTAGAGCATCATAATCTGCTGTAGCCGCACAAATTTCCCGAAAAAAATGAGACATGTCTGTTATGGAATCCCAAATCACAGAATTCAACAGACCTCTTAATCCAATGGGTAGAAGACTTTCCATTATAACATGAAAATCATGACTTTTTAATCCAGTAATATGACCATTCTTTACACATCTACCCAAATTGGAAGCACACCCATCTGGAAGTCTCAAATCTGCAATCCCCTGACAAAATAATAAACGGATTTCTTTAGACAGTGTATAAGCTACTTTTGGTTTCAGTAACCTTTCTATTCTGACATTCTCAAACAGGTCCAATTCTGGATGCCTGCAAATTTGGGAAAGATCTAAACGTGCATTTACATTGTCTTTGCTCTTTCCTGGAATATCCAAAACTGTATGAAACAAATTATCAAAACAGTTCTTCTCAATATGCATGACATCTAACATGTGTCGGACCAACAAATCAGACCGATATGGAAAATCCCAAAATATGCTACGTTTAATCCAATTGTGTTCTTTCCCAAAACAAGAAATTTTTTGTTGGTTTATTGTGGGACCAAAAGTGATGGGAGGTAATGAAAATACAACTGATTTTAACTCTGAACATGATAGCATTTTTGGAGGTCCATCCCTTTCAAGTGTTCCTTTTCTAAAATGAGATCTGTTTCTGCGAAAAGGATGATCAGCTGGAAGAAATCTGTGATGACAGTCAAAATAACAAGGTTTCTTTCCATGAATGAGCATAAATGCTTTGTTCTCTCCCATACAGTAAGGACATGATTTCTGACCATGTGTACTCCAGCCAGATAACATCCCATATGCCGGGAAGTCACTTATTGTCCACATCAATGCTGCTCTTAGTATGAAATTTTGTTTCGTTGCAACATCATATGTACTGACACCAGTACTCCACAATAAATTTTATTCATCAATCAATGGTTTCAAATAAACATCAATATTTTTCTTCGGATGTCTTGAAATTAGTAAAGTCAAAAAGATATATGGCTCCTTCATCAACATCCATGGAGGTAAATTGTACGGCGTTAAAAAAACAGGCCAACATGAATATTAACTACCATAAGATCCAAACGGACAAAAACCATTAGTGGAAAGGCCTAGTCGAACATTTCTAGCTTCTAAAGCAAAGGATGGATGCACTCTATCAAAATGTTTCCATGAATCACCATCGACTGGATGATTCAAGCTTTTATCGGTTGAAATATTCTCTTTATGCCATGACATCATTGTCGCTGTATTCTTAGACATGAATAAACGCTGAAGTCTGGATGTAAGCGGAAAATATCTCAACTGTTTTACAGGAAACAAACCAGACTTCCCGTGTTGTCCTTCTTTATATCTCAGTTGCCCACATGTGGGAAAACTATCCAACGACTCATTTTCCCCATAATATAAAATGCAGTCATTTGAACATGCACGAATCTTCTGACAAGTAAGTCCCAAATTTCAAGCCAGCCTCTTACTCTCATAGTAATTTGCAGGTAAAACATTTTCTTCGGGTAACAGTATTTTAAGCCAAAAAAATATCTGGTCAAAACAGGTGTTTGACATTCCGTTATCTGATTTGATAGCCATAAATTTTGCAACTGCTTCTAATTTGCGCATCTTGCAGCCAGGATATAATGCATCCTCAGCAGACTTCAACAACTCATAAAATTCAGACGGTGCCAACTCAGGATTTGAAGCTATATCAGCTGGAGTTTCTATATGTTGAACAGATGAACCTGCAACATCATGTACTAAATCTTGAAACCGGGATGGATCCGGAATCAAGTTGGTATCACCTACTCTGGAACTGTGTTCACCGTGTTGATACCAAAAAACATAATCTGGTTGAAAACCAAAACTCAAGAGATGTTCCCCCACTTTGTCAAACGTGTCAAACGTTCTCAATGCACATTTTCTGCAAGGGAATTTTATTTTGCCTTCTGAAACAAATTCTGGATTTGATGCTGCAAATGATAAAAAAGTCTCCACACCCTCTACATATATTGGATTTAAACCAGAACCGTTTGGATTTCTACGTTTATTTATCCATATGCGGTCACCTAATAATGATTGTTGACGACCTCGTTGTTCCATATTTTTCTATAAAATATAAAAGCATTACTGGTTTTGAATAATTTGTTAGAAAAAACACTCAAGCTAGGATAATTATAGAGTTTAGATCATACACGACTGACGCAAACTTTTTTATTGATATAGACCTAAAAATTGACCCTTTAATAATTAAATATGTTGAGAATAAAGAAAAACATGTTACAAATATTGATAATTTTAATATTATATAATTTTTTTATTATTTTCATAGTACTAATATTATTGGTAATCATTCCTAATTATTGTTAATTATTACTAATTATTACTAATTATTACTAATTATTACAAATTATTACAAATTATTACTAATTATTACTAATTAATACTAATTATTACTAATTATTACTAATTTTTGGTAATTATTACTAATTATTGGTAATTATTACTAATTATTATTAATTATTACTAATTATTGTTAATTATTACTAATTATTACCAATTATTGGTAATTATTACTAATTAATACTAATTATTGGTAATTACTACTAATTATTGGTAATTATTACTAATTATTGGTAATTATTAGTAATTATTGGTAATTATCGGAAATTATTACTAATTATTGGTAATTATTACTTATTATTACTAATTATTACTAATTATTGGTAATTATTACTAATTATTACTAATTATTACTAATTATTAGTAATTATTACTAATTATTACTAATTATTGGTAATTATTTCTAATTATTACTAATTATTACTATTTACCGATAATTATTGGTAATTATTGGTAATTATTACTAATTATTGTTAAGTATTACTAATTATTGGTAATTATTACTAATTATTACTAATTATTACTAATTTTTACTAATTATTACTAATTATTGGTAATTATTCCTAATTATTGGTAATTATCGGTAATTATGGGTAATTATCGGTAATTATTACTAATTATTGGTAATTATTACAAATTATTGGTAATTATTACAAATTATTCCTAATTACTACTAATTATTAATAATTATTACTAATTATTAATAATTATTACTAATTATCGGTAATTATTGGTAATTATGGGTGATTATTGGTAATTATTACTAATTATTGGTAATTATTGGTAATTATTCAAAATTATTGGTAATTATCGGTAATTATGTGTAATTATCGGTAATTATTACTAATTATTGGTAATTATTGGTAATTATTACTAATTATTGGTAATTATTGGTAATTATTGGTAAATATTACCAACTATTGGTAATTATTCCTAATTATTGGTAATTATTCATAATTATTGGTAATTATTCCTAATTATTGGTAATTATCGGTAATTATGGGTAATTATTGGTAATTATTTCTAATTATTGGTAATTATTGGTAATTATTCCTAATTATTGGTAATTATTCCTAATTATTGGTAATTATTGGTAATTATGGGTAATTATTGGTAATTATTACTAATTATTGTTAATTATTACTAATTATTACTAATTATCGGTAATTATTACTAATTGTTGGTAATTATTGGTAATTATCGGTAATTATTACTAATTATTGGTAATTATTACTAATTATTGGTAATTATTACTAATTATTAATAATTATTACTAATTATCGGTAATTATTACTAATTATCGGTAATTATTGGTAATTATCGGTAATTATTACTAATTATTGGGAATTGTTACTAATTATTGGTAATTATTACTAATTATTACTAATTATTACTAATTATCGGTAATTATTCCTAATTATTACTAATTATTACTAATTATCGGTAATTATTCTTAATTATCAGTAATTATTACTAATTATCGGTCTATAATTATTCCTAATTATCGGTAATTATTACTAATTATCGGTAATTATTGGTAATTATTGGTAATTATTCCTAATTATTGGTAATTATTACTAATTATTGGTAATTATTGGTAATTATTCCTAATTATTGGTAATTATTCCTAATTAGTGATAATTATTCCTAATTATTGGTAATTATTCCTAATTATTGATAATTATTCCTAATTATTGGTAATTATCGGTAATTATTGATAATTATTGGTAATTATTCCTAATTATTGGTAATTATTACTAATTATTGGTAATTATTACTAATTATTCCTAATTATTACTAATTATTCCTAATTATTACTAATTATTCCTAATTATTACTAATTATTCCTAATTATTACTAATTATTACTAATTATTACTAATTATTACTAATTATTACTAATTATTCCAAATTATTACTAATTAGTGGTAATTATGAGTAATTATTACTAATTATTACTAATTATTGATAATTATTAAAAATTATTACTAATTATTACTAATTATTGGTAATTATTACTAATTATTGGTAAGTATTACTAATTATTGGTAATTATTACTAATTATTGGTAATTATTACTAATTATTGGTAATTATTACTAATTATTGGTAATTATTACTAATTATTAGTAATTATTCCTAATTAATGATAATTATTGGTAATTGTTCTTAATTATTAGTAATTATATGAATAATTACCAATAATTAGGAATAATTACCAATAATTAGGAATAATATCATTATTAGTATATTTTATTATTAATATTAAAATAATATAATTTTCTATATTATATACAATTCTCCTTTCATCTGTGTGTTTTCTATCTCCACATACAAATAATACATGTGGAGACAGCAAACACACAGATGAAAAGAGAATTGTATATATATAAAAAATTATATTATTTTAATATTAATAATAAAATATACTAATAATGTAATAATGTTATTATTCCTAATTATTGGTATTTATTACTAATTATTAGTATTTATTCTTAATTATTAAAAATTATTACTAATTATTCCTAATTACCATTAACTATGAACAATACTAATAATTTAAATTTATTAAGTAACAAAACAATGTAAACATAATTAAATTACAACTAATTAAGAATAATTGAAACTAATAAAAAATTTAAAATAAATATTAAATTAAAATGAACATAAATACCTTGAAAATTGATCTGAGGTTGATCTCTGATCGTTCTTCAAAACATCAATATCAACTCCGGAGAAAAAAATTAAACTTGAGAAAAACTGAACTTTAGAAATAGAATTTTGAGAGAAGAAAAAGATGGAGTTTGAGAATGATTTGAAAAAAAACGGATGGGGGTATTTATAGGTTAGATTATTTGCGACGGGTCCTTTTGCGACGGGTACCGTCCCAAATACCTTAGCCATCTTTTATTACGGTCAACGGTTAAACAGTTATTTGCGACGGGTCCCGTCGCAAATAACCACATACCGACATACTATTTGCGACGAGGGTACATTCCGGTCGCAAATACCTTTTACCGCCGCCGGTTATTTGCGACTGGGGTATTTGCCCGTCGCAAATAAGTTTTTAACGGGGCTATTTGCGACGGGAATAAATCCCGTCGCAAATACCCATTTTTCCTGTAGTGGAATTAGTGTGGTTTATTAATCAAAATGACATTTAAATATATATATATATATAGGGTACTAGATATATTATTTTAGGTACAATATAAAAGTTTTATAAGAGGTTAAAGAAGAATTAAAAAGAAACCGACCAATTAAGGTGATTACCACTTCTTTGAAATTACTTCTTTAGATCTATTATTAAGTAACCTACTGTTGGTTTTTTGGGAATAAAAAAAACTCTATAATGTATATAAGAAAGATTATAAAGGATTTTTTTAGGTGATTTTCAATTTAGTAGGCTCATAATGTTTGATGTCTTGAGGGTAGTAGGTTCTCTTTTATAATTGAGGAGTGGTGCTCTTTTTGAATGTCTTAAACCATTTAAATGTAATGAAGTAATTATCTACCCTTAGATTCCTCCAAAATTATTGGGATTTTAAAATATGATATTATTATATTTCCATCAAATAATAAAATCTATACTGGTATAAGAGGTATTTTAAACCAAATATTTGTTTGATTAACCACGTAGGTAAAACATTTTATCATAAATCGTAGTAAAAATATGTTTCCCTCTTAAAGTGATATAATTTCACTAATAAGAAAAATATTTAATAGTAAATGGAATTAGTATGAAATTTTAACCATATATTATTCTAATTTTACATTTTTAATATTTTTATATTAACATTAAATTTTAATAAATGTTATTTTGAAAAGTTATCATCAATGTCGATTTTGACACAATTCATTTTTTATATATAAAAGACCTAATAAAACTAAATTAAAATATAATACCTCAACATAATAATAATATTCCACATTAATATATTAAATATATATATAACAATAAATCACTGAAATTATATTAATTTCATAATTTTTAATATAATTTATTTTTTTTTCTATTAATTGTATAAACATCGTGTCATCGATTTATAAAAATTTAAGCTTACTATATAAGTTATAAAAATTAGAAATTCAATTCTATCAATAAAAAATTTCATTCAAATCAAAATAGAAAATTTTATTTTTTATAACAATATTTTTTCCTAGTATGAACATAAAATATATATTTTAAATGATGAGGGTGACATTTTGTAACTTTCTTTTCTTTAAATATTTTATAGGTAATTTTCATGGGCTAGTGTTCATTAAACAAATCAATTTCAAGATATTTGTAATAAGGTTAGAATTCTATTCAAGAAATAATAATTATGATGAAATAATTTGGGCTTATGGGTTATTATTATCATATGTTATCCGAATTAGCAGATTACGGTGTAAATTATTTACCACTATTACTATTCATGTTGACCAAAAAAATATACATAACTACCAAATATAAATATAATGGTTCCAAATAAGAAATTATGTTTATCAAATTATTTCCAAATTTTAATGAATATAATTTTAAAATAATCATGAAATAGAGAATGAATTCCTCTTTTTAGAAAAAAAAACTAAACGTTAAAACATTAAATTTGGTTTATTTTTATTAAATGTCTTGAAAAATACTAAATTACAGTTAATTTTTTTATTAACTATATAATATAAAAAGTTAGTTAATATCATTTAAAAATAATTAATAATGTAATAAAATAAGATAAAAATTTATTTTTGGGGATATTAATAGTGTTTTATAAAATTTTCTCCTTTACTTTCAAATTATTTTTATTAATTAATTGATTCGAAAAAAATTCATTTCTAAAAATGTATCGATAAATTTATCAATATTTAGTTATTATTAGTCATACCCATCAAAAAAATAGTTAGTAAATAAATATCACATATTAATATTTTAATTTTTAGTCGTGACTCATTTAAACATAGTATTCTATGTAAAGAAAGATAAAAAATAAAATTTATTTGATCAAATATTTCAAAAAGTATCGGGGTGTTACACAATACATATATGTGTAAATATAAGTAATTGAAAAAATATCATTCAATTTGATGTGAATCTAATTATTAGAGTGATGAGGAGATGGATCATCTAAGCAATAGATTCAAATTTTTATATAAGAAGAATAAGTATTCTTGGAAATAATTTTCAAAAGGATATTATAAAAAGAAACTATAAAAAGTATAACACATCTAGTAAAATTAAATTTCATGAGTGTAAATGAGAAGAAACAATTGGTGATGAATTTATAAAGAATATGTAAAAAAGTAAATACAATGATATAGACATGGATCCCAAGAAATAAATTAAGTAAACCAATAGTGATTTAGTTGATATATCTATTGATTCTAACACATCCATGGAAAATTCACATAAAAAATCTAATATATGATTTATAGCTACTGCACCATAGTAAATATGTCCAACTTCCACCCTTTATAAAAATAAATATGAATTTGAGTCTAAAATGACTAATGAATAATTATTTGAATATTTTTTTTCTTGATGATGCAATGAATAAACTAAATGATATATAAAATCCCATATATGATATAGTTTTTACTACCAAGTAATAATGATAATGTATGTAATGTTAATTTAGATTATTTATTTTTATAATATAATTCCTTCTTAAGTTACATTAATATATAATCATGTTTATGATATTGCAGACTGGGACAATGTAATACACACTAACATAAGAATATGTTTAAAAAAGGATTAGTCAAGGATCTATCTTAACTTTAATTAAAAATGTTTTCAATCCCTATCGAAAGGGAGAGAAAAAGTTAATTTATTTCAAACATAAGAAAGTGTAATCTTCCACTAAATCCATAGAGTAGGGTCACATGGATTTATTCTGAACATATTTAGTTTGATTCTTGGTGGAATGTACTAGGATTATGTGATTTTGGATGATTTTTCAAGATTCACATGGTTATTTTTTATTCCTCAAAAAAGAATATTCTTTATGTAGTGTTAAATAAGAAATTTATGTAAAAAACATAGTAGAAATACCA
Source organism: Viscum album (assembly GCA_963277665.1). Taxonomy (NCBI): domain Eukaryota; kingdom Viridiplantae; phylum Streptophyta; class Magnoliopsida; order Santalales; family Viscaceae; genus Viscum; species Viscum album. The sequence continues at coordinate 452,982,840 of OY728145.1, forward strand.
TTAAATTCTTTAGAATATATTAGTTCCATTTATTAATGAATATAGACATTGTGACATTATAATCATAGTAGTTCTTTAATAGTAATTAAATTTTACCCCAAACACCTCTTCAAAATTTGGTCATTGAAATCGGGATCAAAAATACCTAAAAAATCCCGACAAACACTTATTAAATAATTCAAAGTTGATTATATATGGAAATAACCTAGATAAATATCTTTTAATGTAATTAATATCTTTATTATACGAACTCTTTTAGGAATACACCAAATGTATTATAGAATTATAGAAAACCTATGGTTATTTAAATTAATGTTTTTGGCTATAAGGATTACATTCTTAATAAATGAGACATTCTTTAAAACTTTTCACCAAAGTGGGAAGAAATAATTTTTCAATGATATTATACCTCTAGAAATTTTTATATAATATTTAATAAAATAATAATTTTTTAAGAATTTTTGGATATCACTTTTGACATGAAAGATCAACATGAAACAAAACATTCATTATAACACATTGAGGATGATATAATATATTTTAATATAAATAATTCTTATTTAGACTATAATAATACTGCTAATTTACCTAATATATTTCCATGAAAATACCAACCAAAAAATATATCCCAAGAACAAGAATTGAAAGAAAAATGTATGTGAATTAGTTAACAGGCCTAAAAAAACTTTTTTATTAACACTAAATGGGTCTATAAAAATTGGGTTCATGAATCTAGAACAATAATTAGAAATAAATATTGGTTATTTAGATATTTTTATTGTCAAAAGGCTGATATTGAATTCAAATATAAATCTTCACCGGTAACAAGACTAGAATATATTAAAATATTATTTTCTTATATAGTATATATTGATTTAAAACTATATCAGTTGGTTGTTATGAGTGAATTAATATATTATAATGTAATTGATGATGTTTCTATTGAAAAAAAAAATTAACACATCATTTACCGAATCATATTTTCTAATCTTTTAAATTATATTATTTTTTTATATTAATCTATGAGAGCGAGTTATGATAGGCTAAATACAATTGATATTTTTAATAGCATTTCAAAAGGTATTTTTGACCCTTTATTTTTTATTAAAATAAAATAAAAATATAATTTGGTTTCTAAAATCTATATTGGTGATATAATTTTCTATTTATCTAAAAAACATTTTTTATTTTTAGAAACATTCGAGAAATAAATTTAAAATTTCATTTAATAATTGAGTTAAAATTCATTCATGGTTGTAATAATTTATAAACTACATATATAATTATTTTAAATCAAATTAAATACTCATGATATATTTTAATATGATTTAATGTGTACTGAGATATTGTTCATGGTACTCCAATTATTCCTTCCGATAAAATATATTTAGATAAAATGGTAAACCATTTGACCGAATAGTTTATAGAGGCATGATATGAATTTTACTATAGTAACATTATAACCAACTTGATATTATGTTTAGTGTTTATATCTGGGAGGGTTTTCATTAAAACCCTAGTTGTTACATTTATATATTATAATAATAAAATTCTAGATTCCTCAAAAATATAACATATTTTTGATAGTTTTACTCTGGAGGCCATTTATTTTAATTTGTGGGTTGCGCATGTCCTTTTTCTGGTAAATCCTATAGTGCCTTTGTGTTGAAAAATGATCAATTCAATTTCATTTTCTAATTATGAAGCTGCTACAATAGATTTAATATTTTTCTTTATAAACATTATATTGATGAAACACACATTATTGGAATATGTATATCAATTTCAACATGTTCTTATAAAATATGAAAACATAAGTACTGCAAAAATATATATGAATCTCTAGACTCTTAATAGAAGACAAAAAATAATACAAGGCATAAAAGTTTGAGATAAAAATTTTAAAGTGGTCATAGGACACTTGAATTCATCATCACAGAACAATAACAATCTAAAATTTTCATAGCACCACTAAATATTTAGATATTAAGTCTCGTCAGGAATGAGTTATGTTGGAAAAATTATTATCCGTTGATAATTCATGATTTAATATTAGTCTTCTAATAACTATATATAAATTGTCACAATTGATTTTTATGCTCAAGTGGATGTAAGTATAGTCATATGGTTTATTAGGATACCATGAAATTTCAAGCTATTTTAGGTTTTTTCATGGGGTCCCTAAACCTACAATTATACTCTTGGATAACCATGCAGCAATCCATGTGGTATATCACCCTGTCATGAATCTGTTGACCTACCATAATACAAGTTACAATGTTAGTCAATCTATCAAGAATATATACCTTAAATGTACAAATATTTTCATAATATTTAAATTTTGTAATGATTTACATTATTCATTGATCTATAGTTTTTTGTACCAAACTAATTAAAATATCCTCAATTAGAATCATCTTTCCTATAAGTCTCCATCTCATGGAAAACTCAAACCTATCCTTTCAAAAATCAATCCCTTTTATACTGGTATAATTTCTAAACTGTGAAAGATAATTATGTCAGAGAGAGATAGATGGACTTGGATCCTAGTAATTATTATCCTCATTTGAAGAATAGCAATGTTTGTTCAAGTGTTTCTATTAATAATTAAAAATAAAATCTGTTAAATAATTTATTGATTGTAGAAAATGAGATTAATGTTGAGTGGTTTGATTTGGGAAACTGAAAACATTAAAAATAAATATAGTATAATGATTTAATAATTTTGAAAACAAGAATTGAATACCATTATAACTAAGATTAATTGATGTGTCATATTTGAATGTTGAGTGTAAAGCTAGTGAGAATAATAATTTTACTCAAATAATTGTGAATGTATAAGAGTTTTTTCTCTTCCCTATAGTGAGAATGATGTCTATTAGTATGTCATGACTGTGTGGTAAATAATTCAGAAATATATTATCATTTATTTCACATGAGAATGTATATAGATAAAACTTTGATACATATTAATTGAAATATGAAACAATTGAGACCAATTTCTATCGAGTTATAAGGGAAATAAAAGATGTAGGTTAATTTTATTTTTCACATGATTTTACCAAGGAAAGGGTATTTTAGTACCTTGAGGAATAATGATATATTCCATTATCTAATAAATAATTTTGTGATGTTTATCTTTAATTTATTTATAATAATTCATAAAGAATAAATTACTATTCCCTCTTACATATTTTATTCACTATCATTACCTTTTATATCTCGACCTTTCTTGAGATTGAGGGACTTATTCTTAAAGGTGTGGAAATGTTTATATCTTTAGATGGAATGTATTTGAAAAAATAATATATATAGTACAATTCCTATTAACTAGAATTCAGGGACGATGTTATCGGTGGATCATAGTGAAATTTTGTAAGAAAATATTAATCATATTGAACATCAATTGAGGACTATATATAATGTTGATCCAGGTTTGAGAATTTATGTTATTGTTGATTAATCATATTAGTATTAATTGTTTGTGAAAGGGTTTTATGTTATAGATGTTTTATAAGAATTAAAATGTGTTTTTTGTGATGAAATTGTGGAAAAGGTTGATTTGAATAGAGAAGATATTAGAGAAAATTGGGTGTAATTATTTCCAATCTTGTTCCAATATAACTCATATAATATAAACTAAATCAAATAACTATAATCTAAAATATTTCTTATGGATTACCTAAATATCCTATACCGTTAACATATGGGAGAAAATAATTTTTTGTTGATGGTTTTAAATAAACTGAAATATCAATCAATGAGTCTTATGAAGAGCCAATCACATTGTATGACAATTAATATAATAGTAATGATAATCAGGATAATAGAAATGGGGAATATATTTAGGAGATAATTACTTCAATAGATGAAATAAATTATAGAAACTAAAGGATCTATTAAACATGAGATATGAAATCTTATTCATCAGATACTCCACCTATTTAGGGGGATGAGACCATTAGTTAATTCATGTTTTATACTGATTACCCAATTTTTTATGAATGTGATGATGATAATATTAATGGATGAAATGCCCCTAATCAGGGTGGACCGGTCATCATTATTTCTCCTAATGTTGCGAAATTTGATAATGGAAATTTTGAGAATCATATTTAATTGGATGAAATAATTGATATATCTTCTCTTAGTTGTGATGGACATTAAGAAGGATCATTATAACGAACTATAGACCAAGTGTTATATTTTTTTATCAAATTTATTGAAGGTTGGTAATGTTTAAGTCCCTATTATAGTTAATTAATTAAATCCCACATATATGTATGATCCAACATGTGATTGATAAATGATTATGTTTTCAATGAAAATAAATGTAGAATATTTTTGAGTAATAAGAAGTGGCCCTAAAGACATAACCTCTTGTGAAAGATTTACACTCACCTAATACATCACATCATGTATCCTCATCCTATATTACCATATATGACATGGATGAGTTTAAGGTGGATAAAATGAATGTAATTAAAATTCTATATATTTATTTAAGAAGTGTATTTAAGAAAACTGTATAAGAGAGAACATATTTATGTACTTATCCATAAGAAATTACATCCATTCACGGTTTTTTTGAAGCTTGATTCCATAAAAAATGGAATTTAATATATAAAATACTATATTGGATTTCTATATGAATATCTTGAAGACTTTAATACTGAATAAAGATATTTGAGATAATATAAAATTCTATTCCTATATACTGCACCATCCTCTCATAATGATATTGATGAATCTTTGTTAAGGTTGAATATGTCTCTAGTAACACAAGAAATTGAAACACATGTTAATCTACTCAAAATCCATTCACCTTTTTTGAAAATTTTTGTGGAGTAAAAGAGACAAATCATTGAGACTATAGAGAATGTAACTCATGTTAACAATGAGTTTACCATGTTAGTGTTCCAAATTTTAAATAGTTCACATACTACCTTGGTAGAACATACAACCATTTATATTCCTTCATGTTCTCCACCTCTACATCTTCTATTCATTCTTTATCATCCATTTATTTAAAACCTTTTGGATTCCCAATTAATTATATTGTAAAAAATCTCAATTCCTTTTAAAATTATGTTATATTTAGTGAAGATCATGTGCTTACTCCCAAGACAACTCTTTATCACTCTATAATAAAAAATAAATCCCAGAAAATGATTATTTTTAACTCATATTTACATGCCTAGTATGAGAAATTTAATTTAGAAAATACCCTTTTTAATATATATATATATATATATATATTCATAGTACATTTCATCCCTATAATTTTGATTGGTACTATTTTTTATTTGGGTTGGGACCATGTTGGTTAGAGAAGGAAGTAAGAAGAGTTTGATGTTACAGAGTGTTTCCTTTTGTTGTCAAATAAGATAAATCAATTCACTTTGTAAAGTACATTAAAATCAGACGATGCTTTTTTGATTTGTATTTCCCAAATACCATTAGATAGAAGAACATTTGATGAAATACTTATGAATGAAAGGGGGAGTAAAGTTGATGCTAGTCATTTGCAGTTTTGATTGGAAATAATAATGTTGTGGGAAGATAGTGAAGTTATAGTTATTCCGGTTGAAAATCTGATGCTGATAACGGTGTTCGATAAAAGATTATATATCATGATAGATATTGTTCGTGATGATATCATTTTTCTGTTTAAGGGGTTTTGCAATGTTGAGTTCAAGGATGGATTCGAGGTCCAAATTTTGAAAAATGGAAAATCCATTAAGTGTGTGAAATATGAGGTTGGCGCAAAAGAGACTTATGCACCAAATGTAATGTCAAATGGAGTTTTTTGCGATGCGTCAGGGTTTTGCGTGACATGTCATAGATTTTTCATGCTGTGGTCGATATGGTCTATAAATAAGAGGTGAGCCCCTCAAAATATATATGCTTGAAACATGGAGAAATCATGAGCTCTAAGCCATAAATGAATTTTATATGAATGGGAGTGTGCGATAGAAGTAGTTTGGTGCATAATAATAGATTTGCACCCAAGATTGATGTTTCTCACAAGAGGTGTTTCATGAAAAAGGTAAAATCTTTTGCACGAGGAATTAAATTTACACACAATACACCAAAAATGGTTCATGAAAGATTTGGGTTCTTCGCACATATTCAGTTGTGCGTAAGATTATTCTTACCAGCTTCTGGTTAGGAAAGTAATTATTTTACTTTAAAGAATACACCTGTACAATTAAAAATAAGCACTGAAATAAAATAATTACCTCTATTTGTTAAGAGGGTGCACACAGACTTGAGGATTTTTTTCTATTTTCTACATGAGTGTAATGTTATATCCTACTCATTGTATTCCACATCAAAGGATTGTTTTCTAGATTATTTTGGGGTACTAGATTATTTCCATACCATACCATGGTCTTAGATACTCTTATTGAGTATTGAACCTTGTAAATCTTGTGTTTCTGTGGGTTTTTTGTTCAATAGGAAATAAAGTGTTTAATAGAAGGTGAAGTTTGTTTTAAAAATAATGATGCATAAAAAGAAAAATATATCACTAATTCACCCCCTCCCCCTCTCAGTGATATTTAGATCATGAAAAGGAACGTCAATTTGTTTCTAATTTTTATAAATTTTGTTCACTATATTCTTATTTTTCTTTAATCAATTTTTTATATTTTTGATAATATCAAAAGTTTGAGTGCATTATATTATATAGTGATGTTAATATTATTTTTTTCATTAATTAAATATTTAAAAGTAACATAAAAGGAAATTGATTTATGTGGTGTGAAATTATACATTAATTTGAAGGATTATCTACCATGATTTATGATCATAAAAAGTGGATATTATTGTCATATTATGATATTATATGCCTTAATGATCACAAATCATGTTTATTTTAATTTTAATGTATTATTAATTTTATAGAGAAATTGATTTTTTTGTAATAGTATGCTAAATACCTTATCAACCATATGAACAACCAATCATTGGAAGAGTGAACTTGTGAATGAATAAATGGACATGAAAAAAAATTCTGGTATTAAATCAAAAATACAATATAGTCAGGTGACTAAAATATGGATTCCCACTTAACATAGTATATCATGTTATTGTGGATTATTTACCACAAGGAAACCCAAGCGACCGTGTTGAAATTGTCCATTTCTCAATCTGTTGGAATGACTACTCTATGTATCCAACCGAATGTGGATATCAACTAACTATGGGAAAATAAATGAAGGAATGATTTAAAATTACTATCATTTAAAGTCATAATTTCTCACACTATTATATCAACTTCATAATTCCCGTCAATTGAGAGTGCATATTCAATCAACCACACAACTATTTTGATTGAGTGTTCTGATCTTTGTTACGGAGAAATAGATCTTGTAAAGGTACATTTCCTTGAATGTGTATCTTTGTATATGTAATAAAAAGAATAAAAACTTAAATTAGTGTACCTTAATATCTTTCTTAGCCAACATAATGGTTTTTATGCCAACTACATAGATGCCTAAGTTTCTGCTAAATCCTATACAAAGGTAACTCAAATATTAATAAAACTAAATATGGGTAAATCTTGTCTATGTATATAAAATGATATTATATTTTGATCTAAAGTTCATTAAAATGGATTAGTATAAGGTTAATGATACCATATATAATTAATTCTTTCTAAATTTCATCAACCACATGTTCTTGATGGGTCAGAAATGACAATTTCAAATGTTATTTTAATTAATTTTCTTCAAATGTAATATTTTAGCAAGAAATTAATCATTCAATAACTCTAATATTTTATATTGAGTATGAGAACATTAATGTTATTATATTCCATGTAACATTATGAACTTGGTTCCACTGACCGGTTCCCTAAGCTAGTTCTTTACGTGGCCTAAGGTTCTCCTCCTCGCATGCCAGAGGCATCTGACTACTAGTGAGGATCTAATAGCCATGTGGGGAGAATATTAAATCATAATCATATTGATCCATTGAAGAAAAAATAAGAAGCAATATATCAAAAAAATACATAATAATTATTTCCCTAAACCATTTCTCAAAACTGGGTACATAACCTCAACCAAATAGTAAATATTCCATGACATGCCATGTAGTTCCATGTTTAATGGGAAATACATAATAAAGACTTGATAATGAAACCAAAAAAGTGCCCTGATAACATGCCAGGTTCCCTCATCCATGGACATCCCTCATCCGCTATCAACACCCTTACATATGGAATTTTCACTTACGCAGGCTGAAAACCAAGATGATTGCTTGGGTACCCAACAGAGGCATGAGTAGGGTGTGATTAAAACATAGTAGGCCACCACCAAAATTGTGTACAAAATATATAGCCTAATATATTGTATGTATATGTAATGTAATAATATAAAAAAAGAAATAAATATTATGTCATTTAAAATTTCTTAGATTAATTACTTATATTTACTTTTTCTATGTTTTACCTACTTTTATTAAAATAGATTCATCACATGTTGATCTCCAGATCCATGTCTCAAAATTTCAATGGATGGAAAAAATAAACCCTCATTCCATGAATATGATCGATATCCAAAATTCAATGTTTGACCATCTAATCCATGATATGGAACTCCATGTCCATACCCTAGGGTTAAGTAGAATTATTCCATTCACTCGATAATTGTTGTGCACATGGGAACTTGAGCATTAGTCAGGCCCACAAATAAGAGTGTAGAATCATTCCAACATCCCACTACCATATATCACAAATCACATATTTTTAATTTATTTAGCAATTTCAGTACATAAAAATAGGAATGTTTTACTATTTATATTTATTCATACTTCCATGGTTCTTTACCATCATTAGGTTCTTAATTCTTTTCAAAATATCATTATTCCTATTAATAAATTTCTACCATTTATTCTCATTTCTATTCCATTTAACCATGAGGTTGATCCCCATTATACAATTATCATGTCCATTCATGTACCTATCATCAATCACAATACTCTTAATACTATGTTAAACATCCCATTTTACATGTTTCATAGTTAATTTAATTTACCATTAGTTTAATATTATAAACCCCACAATTCATCATTTAGAATCCCATCCGTTCATGTTCAATGGAGTGGTACACCCTATGGGTAGGACTAGTCAATTCAACCTCATCAGATCCCATAGAGATATTGATGGTTTCAACACACCATCTAAGTAATCGATTAGCCATTACATATCATATAAAATGAAACAAAATATCATGTTTCCAAGACCACAACCACATACATGTAATCAACATCAAAAAAATGGTTGATAAATTTTGTAGAACCAAACTCATGTTCATATATGGGATCTCAATTAACCTTAGCCTTAGATTTGAACACATACACCCTTTAATGGCCTATCCTTGGATGCTATAGAAACTTGGGTTTTAGAGATTTAGAAAAGAATAATGATTCTAAAATACTCAAACTAGGAAAAGGAAGTAAAATTAGTGTTAAATTCACCAAGAGACTTTATTTACACCAAAGGAAAATCGAAAAAGCATAGACATGAATGATATAAACCATTGGGATGTTTTTCGGGCTTTGTTGTTTCCCCAAGGTTGTTGTTGGAATAATGGAGGAGAAATATAGGTGAGGTTTCATAAATCCCAAGACTAAAAAATGGTAAAATTCACCATTTTAAGGGGGTTTATGGTTTGGAAATATGGTTGTCCAAAACATGTTCCACACTCAGTTCAATAGGGGGCTAGGTTTCATATACTCTTAGGGATACTTCATAGTTTAGAAAACCATGCAGAGGAAATATGCGATGGATTTGACCAATCCCACATAGTTTTTCCACCCATCATTCATAGTTGTCCTAACCGAGCTCCAACCCTCTCCAGGGAACATAGTTCAGGATCACAGTTAGCACTAACCATGATCCAACTGTGCAACTTGTAATGCCCCGACCCCAGTAACACAAAGTCGGTGCGTTATTACATAACATTGGAATGATCAGAAAGGATCAAGTCACGAAATACTGATTAGTTTAGTATTCTTAGAAACACTAGATATATTCATAAGTCTTACATTACATCATAAGGTTAAAAAAAACTACAACAACATCTTGTCTTCATATCCCCTCATACTATCTCTGATGGTCATTCATAAATTACTTCTTCACCTCCTGGGAAAAATAAAACATTGATTGGGGTGAGCTCAGATGCTCAGTAAGGATAACAATATAGAAGAAGCTTTCCTGGATAAGCATAAACACTTAATGCAATGTATAACTAAAACAAAAGCCTTTTAAACTTGAACTTTAGCATAATATGGAAAAGATGAAATGAATTAATTCCATTTACTTATTCACATGGATATTCTACTAGTCAAATAATCACATTCAATATCAATAACCACTTTCATAATGATGGAATGCATAATTCTAGACTATCATAACCACATAGTCAAGGCCTCGTGCCAAGACTACAAATAAGATTGTGTCAAGGCCTCATGCCAAGACACTAGTTTGTCTCATGAGACCTACCGATGCATCGAGGAGCTATAGCGGGCTCCACCTGTCCCTTACTAAGTCCAATTCATTCCTCATATAAAAATTTTGAAACATAACATAAACATTCGTATTGAAACTAGCATACGAAATGTCAATACATTATCCACAAACCATGAATGGTATAAAAATAACACATACACAGTCAAACATAACTCATTCAATACAATATGGAAGATTTTATTGTAACATATTAACCTCAATCGAGAATAATGAAGTATATTGACATAGATGAAAATAATCATCAAAACTATTTGAGAGAAATATCCCCTTTTTCTTGAAATCATTTAAAAGTCACACTATTTGTCAATAAGCCATTTAAAAATTGATTTTTGAATCAAAGTGTCCCATACCACTTTGAAACTTTTAAAAGGAATTTTAATTTTAAAACTTTAATGTCCATATAAATTAATCCTTAAAACCATTTTTAAAACATAGACATTAATGAGATATATTTAGAACAATAAATCATTAAAACATTTAAAATGATATTTTAGTTAGAGTTCCTAACCAAAAGAGTGACACTTGAATAAAAATAATTAAGGTAATAAAAACTTTTTAATATCATGAGAATAAATGGATTCATGATATACTATATCAAAGTGCATTATATACACCATGTAAAAGTGATTTGGTGTATAACAACAAAGGAGTCTCAATGGAATGTAATTTGAGATGAAACTACTTATAAAGACTGTATCTTTAGTTTACGGATAAATAAATGGTTTAATTATGTGTGAAAAATATAAATACACTAAATATGATTGGATATTAAGTGTAAAACAATAAAAGGACATTCACACATATTCTTGTAAAAGCAACACCAATTAATTGGATGTTTCACTCAAGAAATCGAGATTGAGTAAAAATTACTCTTATCAAGTTCATACCGATGAATTGAGAATTTATCAATGGAATGATTATGTGTATCAAAAGTATATCCATGGAAAGGGGAGTGGGAATTATGAAATAATCAAATGAATAGGTATTCCACACATAATCTTGGAGTAAAATAATCAATAAAGTATGCGTAAAGCTGAATGAGTGGAAATTGAAATTTTAAATCCCTTATCAATTTGGTAACATACAAAACATACAACCATGAAAGAAGGATAATGAAATGATGATGTAATTATACCTAAATTAAATTATATTACAAAATTAATACAATCATGGGCAGTACACACACCACATACAATAAATAAGTGGTGAACAATGGAAATCCCACGAAATTAAAAGTGAGATAAGAAACCCCTTACTTTGTAATTTTTCCTTGATCGAGGGTATTTTAACCTCCTGTATAATGGTGAAATAACTTTTATTGAATTATAAAAAAATCATTTACATTAATATGATATCTTATCTGATCTTTGAACATTGATTTGTTAATGATATCTTTGTATTATCTTCGTTTCGGGTGTTAACGGATTTGTTTTCCTTTATATTATTTGTTATGCGAGCCGTATTTGTTATGGATGGGATGTATCTTATTCATGTACATAATTATATCATGTCTCTAAAAATTATTTTTATTCATTAAATTAAATTTAGACTTGAATAGATATGGTGGGGAATGAATCTCATCGCGTTCATGGAGACGGTAATCCGTACGTACGCACAAGTGACAATATCAATCTTTTGATATTAAAATAATATATAATTGCATGTTATATCATATATAAAGAATCATTATCATGTTATATTTATTATTTAAATTAATTATAAATCATTATTATAACCATCTAAATAATAATATATTGAATAAAAATTACACCACAACGTGGAGACGGTAGGCCGTACGTACGCACGTATGGTGACATGTCATTCAAGGGATGGATAGAATAATGAATTAGTTTGACCATAATTATAATAAAATAACAGTATATAGAATATACTTTAGTTATTATTTTATAATGGAAATAACAAGGAAAGAAGAAGTTGAAGAAGAAAGGAACATTAAAGAGGGTGGTGAAGACGTTACCTCTTCTTCGAGATCTTTCTTTTTATTTGATCAAAAGGGATTCTTAGGTTGGATTTCTGATCAAAATAATGCCTCTATTTTGATGTGAGGGAATTTGGGAGGATATTTGGGCGGAGGTTTTCCGAGCCAAAAGGCTTTGAAGGTGTGAAGAATTGGTTAGAAGTGGTGTCCTTTTATAAGAGGGAGGAAGGGATCTTTAAGAAAATCTTAAAGTATTATTTTATAATAAATTCATATTCTGTTTATAATGGCTCAAAAGTAGATTATTAAACTTCTAAGGAAGATATGGGTCGAAATACTTTCAACCAATATATTTTAGACAGGTTTGGGTCATTATATTAACCTTGTCTTTTAGTTTTAACTCTTAGTTAATTAGTTTGACATTTACCATGTCACTTTGTATTTTATATTATATAGTTAATAAACTTTTTATATATATCCAAGAGACCCCAAAGTGGTACATTAATGATACAGATATCATGATACAAGTCCTTTGGCCGAAACTTAGATTTTTAGGAATTTAATATCAATTAATAATATAATATTTGTTTTAAAAACTCTTCTATGTCAATTTTGACACTATTTGGTATTTGATTTTTGTAAAAATCCTAACAGCATGATTACTTAGAAAAACATTAATTAAATCAATCCTAACATTTCATATTAACCTATAAAATTCATTTAATTCATTAAAAGCCTCAAATTCTATTTATTTGGGTATTTATAATATAAATTATTTTAATATTTCACTAATAAGGTAATTACTTTATCATCATTGTGTCATAAATAAATGAAACTATTTAATTTCTAAAAATTTTAAATAAAATACCATTATGTAGGAAATAGTTTTATCTTTTTAATGAATACTTATAGTCAAAAATATAATATATATAATTTTAGTTAAAAAATTTTTTTCTAAAAGATATAGGCTTATGTCATTTTTGTATTTACTTTTACTAAATTAATATAAAGTGTCATTATCACTTACAAGTGGATCCATGGGGTCCAAAAATCGACCCAAATATGTCCATGGTCGGACATGTATCAACCAATAGGTTTAGGACACGTTTTATGGTCAATTAATATTATTATAATATTATTTTATTTACCGTTATTTACCGAATTTACCCTTTAACCATGGTAAATAAAATAATTACCGAAGTAATTATTAAAAATGTATAAAAATAAAAGTTACCTATTTACACAATTTGGACATATTGATTCCAAATATGGAGTTCATTTTTACAAATTCAAAACACATAAGTTGCAGAAATTATCTTAAAATTAATTCTCGTTGTCAAAACAAAAAGCGTGTTTTTAAGAAATAATAACTATCAAAAGATTGACACATGTTTATGTCCGGTTTATATGTGAAATTATGTCCAATTACAAACATTATATTAAATGGTAAAAATATATTCTAAACATACTTTAAAATCAATCAAATTCATAATTTATCACTATTAATTATTTTGATTTAAAAAGTTGTTTTTAATAAAAATTTTGTAATTTTCACTATTCATCAAAATATAAAAGTTTTCCAAAAAGTACCAAAATTTCATCCTAGGATAATTTCGATATTCCAAATCCAAAAATGAAGTTCATTTTGAAAGATAAAACGTAAAAAATTTCAAAAAGTGGGTATTACTATTCATAACAGTTAGTTTGATTGGTTGTGGTGTGTTAGAATCTCAAAGTCGCGTACAATGCAAGCAATTGCATTATTCAAAGGGAAATGTACTGTGGATTATTTAGGTGTTACATTCTCCCATCCTTAAATAAATTGAGTCCTTTCAATTTTTAAAATTGGGCTTGGGAATATACTGGAAAGTCCCACATCGGAAAAAGAGTCAATAAAACAATCACTTTAAAAGAAAGAAAGAGAAGTACAAAGGTCACCCAAGATAACCTATACTAGGATTCCATGTAGAAAAACATGGATATGGATGATAAACTAAGTGTCAAGTTCTGATGAAGAGGGATAGAAAACATGATCACAAGAAAGTTAACAATAATAAAACCACAAACTTGTGATGGGACAAACGGTCATTAGTTTCCCAATAGGAAAAGTAAACAGACAACATTTTTAAATTTTTTTTTAAGATACATTACATAAAGATGAGGAATTCATTTCTGAGATTGACTGTGAACATAAATAGATATAATTTATTTTTTTGTAAAGTTTCATTCCTTAATAAATTCATACTACTAACTCATTTTTAAACGATGAGTATTCAAGAGGACTTGGTCACACTAGAAGAGATAGAATAAACTTCTTATAGAATCACATGATCCACGAAGGATAAACTATATATTTACCTTGTCTTTAAAGATTAATCAAAACCAAAATGTTTACTATAAGATCTGATGACTCCCCGAAAGGATATTCCATTAAAGAAACACTAATCTTAATTTCTAAAATTAAACCAACAATACCCCAAAGATAAATAAATACCATTAAATAAAAAATTGTCCTTAAAATCCTTCAACATAATCCAATCTAATATTGAAACCCAAAACATAGAAGAATTTGGTTATGTAGTCTTCCATGTTAAATTGTATCTTTAAATGAAATCATCTACTCTTAAAGTCACATACTTAAAACTATTTAACCTAATCACATATTCTCTATTATAGGTTAATCATTTCCATAAATAACCCAAATCACTATAAATCCATAATAAAAACATAGATAAAAATCCCCCATTTCTCCTCAAATTAAATCACATAGTATTCTATTTTCCTTGGGCATATAGTGTCTCTGACAAAGCCAACATCTTCCAAAATAACATTTATCACTTAATCACCAAATCATTTTCCTATACTAAGGGTGTTTAATTGATAAGAAATAAGATCCAAAATCAAATTATTATTGATCAATAAAATCATTTAACTAAAAATAATTAGTCACACTAACCAGGGACTTCACATAGTCCAGTGGTAGGCGATAAATCCCAATCGCACATTGGTTGTGGGTTCGATTCCCATAGCTTTATCTAACACAACGGGTTGTCACACGGTCCGCGTGTTGTCCTTTTTCAAAAACTATATTTTATAACGTTAGAAAGATGAGATAAATTCCTCAAAATAACCATAACATAATTTAACAACAAATGTTATCTCATACCTTGCATTTTCAACCCAAATTATAATAACTTGTAATTACCTCAAACCCAATGATCATATAAAACCAAATGGTTATTTATAACTATATCCACAAGAGAAAAGATAATTCATACTCAAATATCATTCTCACATGGAAAACTGTAGGGTTACAAATACAAGAGAAAATTATTCCAAAGTAAACCCATCAAAAGGATCACTAATACTTTTTAAACATTTCTCCAACCATTTATATCCACATAGCTTCTTCTTTGACCAGAAAAATATCCTATAGAATAGGTAATTCACTAGGGTAATGACCAGGTCCCCTATATTTATGACAAATGACTGTAAATGGACTCTTGGGACCATTTTTATCTTCTTTCATAGTACTCTTCATTTTTCTTCAGTAATTCTTCACTTTATGTCCTTCCTTCCCGTACATAAAGCATTTCTTTGTTCCATTGATACACCTTCCTGGGTGTCTCCTTCCACATTTCCTGCATGATGGAAAATGAGGATTCCTTTCTCCATGGTCTCCACTGCTAGAGCTCTTATCATTCATCACCTCTTTCTTCTTTGTTGAGTCTGGGAATTGGTTAATATATTTATTGTTGGTCATATTTTTGGAAAAATGATTTGGCATGAAGACGATATCTTTTACGCCTATCAACATTCGATTTTGTTGATCATTTCCACCACCACTCCCACCCTGTACATCATTATCAAAGTCACTATGACTTCCATGGAATCCATCCATTGACTAAAAACAGAAAGTGTTGTGTGAGTAACAGTAGTCATAAAATCATTTAGAGAACATCATGTCACCATATTTTCAATTTGAAACACATTAGGATTAACCAAGGTCATTTACTCTCATATTATATATAATACTTCAAATTGGTTTGTAAAGTAAATGTAAATTATCCGAAGCATATCCCCCAGGAGTGTCGTAACCAAGAGTGCAGCAAGGCCCATTTTCGTGCACCAGTTCCCGTTTGAGTCTAGATCAAAGCGGTGTTTTCGGGTTTTACCCCTTGGTACATATTTGTCAGAGCCGCCTCTACCTGCTCATGTCCATACATGGATATATTGCTCGGAAAACTCACAAAATCTCTACAATACCAAAATTTTAGGAACTTATTCTATACTAATCCTCAAAGTTACTCTTAGGTCTATGTGCTCGAATCAGAGTTTATCTAAATCTATTTTCCATGGTTTGTACTAAACTTCCTCTGATACCAACTGCAATGGTCTGGAATTACTTCCAGTGGACTATAATTGATACCTATCAGGGCACTCCATGGGAGGATACACCCCTTGGGGGGGATACACCACCATCCCTAGTGGCATCCATTTCCTCATGAAGCCCTTGGGTGGAGAGCCATGCTTCTTCTAACGCTCACATGTGAGATTTCGCAAGGATCGGATTCATTCCTACCTCCTTTGCCTCTGATACCAACTGTAACGCCCCGACCCTAGTTACCCAAAGTCGGTGCGTTATTACTTAACATTGGCATGATCACAAATGATCAAGTCTCGAAAGACCGATTAGTTTAGTAGTCTTAGAAACACTAGATATATTCATAAGTCTCACGTTACATCATAAGGTAAAAAAACTACAACAACATCTTGTCTTCATATCCCCTCATACTAACCCTGCGGGTCATTCATAAATTACTTCTTCACATCCTGGGAAAAATAAAACATTGAAAGGGGGAGCTCAGATGCTCAGTAAGGATAACAATATAGCAGAAGCTTTCATAGATAAGCATAAACAGTTAAGTCAATGTATAACTAAACCAAAAGCCTTTTAAACATGAACTTTAGCATAATATGGAAAATATAAAATGAAATAATGCCATTTACTTATTCACATGGATATTCCACTAGTCGAATAATCACATGAAATATCAATGACCACTTTCATAATGATGGAAGGCATAATGCCAGACTATCATAACCACATAGTCAAGGTCTCGTGCCAAGACTACAAATAAGATTTTTTCAAGGCCTCATTCCAAGACACTAGTTTGTCTCATGAGACCTACTGATGAATCGAGGAGCTATAGTGGGCTCCACCCGTCACTTACTAAGTCCAATGCATTCCTCATATGAAAATTTTGAAACATAACATAAACATTCGTATTGAAACTAACATACGAAATGTCAATACATTATCCGCAAACCATGAATGGTATAAAAACAACACATCCACAGTCAAAAATACCTCATTCAATACAATATGGAAGATTGTATTGTAATATATTAACCTCAATCTATAATAATGAAGGATATTGACATAGATGAAAATAATGATCAAAACTATTTGAGAGAAATATCCCCTTTTTCTTGAAATAATTTAAAAGTCACACTATTTTTCAAGAAGCCATTTAAAAATAGATTTTTGAATCAAAGTGTCCCATACCAATTTGAAACATTTAAAAGGAATTTTAATTTTAAAACTTTAATGTCCATTTAAATAAATCCTTAAAACCATTTTTAAAACATGGACATTAATGAGATAGAGTTAGAACAATAAATCTTTAAAACAGTTAAAATGATGTTTTAGTTAGAGTTCCTAACCAAAAGAGAGACACTTGAATACAAATAATTAAGGTAATAAAAACTGTTTAATATCATGAGAATAAATGGATTCATGATATAATATATCAAAGTGCATTATATACACCTTGTAAAAGTGATTTGGTGTATAACAACAAAGGAGTCTCAATGGAATGTAATTTGAGATGAAACTTATTATAAATACTATATCTTTAGTTTAAGGATAAATAAATGGTATAATTATGTGTGAAAAATATAAATACACTCAATATGATTGGATATTAAGTGTAAAAAAATCAAAGGTCATTCACACATATTCTTGTAAAAGCAACACTAATGAATTGGGGGTTTAACTCAACAAATCGAGATTGAGTAAAAATTACTCTTATCAAGTTCATACCGATGACTTGAGAATTTATCAATGGAGTGATTATGTGTATCAAAAGTATATCCACAGAAAGGGCAGTGGAAATTATGACATTATCAAATTAATAGTGATTCCACACATAATCCTGGAGTAAAATAATCAATGAAGTATGCACAAAGCCGAATGAGTGAACTAGAAATTTCAAATTCCCTTATCAATATGGTAACTTACGAAACATACACCCATGAAAGAAGGATAATACAATGATGATTTAATTATCCATAAATTAAATTATTTTACACAATGAATACAATCATGGGCAGTACACACACCACATAAAATAAATAAGTGGTGAATAATGGAAATCCCACGGAATGAAAAGTGAGATAAGAAACCCCTTACTTTGTAATTTTTCCTTGGTAGAGGGTAGTTTAACCTCTTTTATAATGGTTAAATAATTGTTATTGAATTATACAAAGAAATTTACATTAATATGATATCATATATGATCTTTTAACATTGATTTGTTAATAATATCTTAGTATTATCGTCGTTTCAGGTGTTAATGGATTTATTTTCCTTTATATCATTTGTTATGAGAGCCATATTTGTTATGGATGGGATGTATCATATTCATATCCATAATTATATCATGTCTCTAAAAATTATTTTTATTCATCAAATGAAATTTAGTCTTGAATGGATATGATGGGGAATGAATCTCATCGCGTTCGTGGAGACGGTAATCCGTACGTACTCACAAGGGACAATATCATTCTTTTGATATTAAAATAATATATAATTTCATGGTATATCATATATAAATAATCATTATCCTGTTATATTTATTATTTAAATGAATTATACATCATTATTATACCCATCTAAATAATAATATATTGAATAACAATTACACCACAACGTGGAGATGGTAGGTCGTACGTACACATGTATGGTGACATGTCATTAATGGGATGGATATAATAATGAATTTGTTTGTTACATAATTATAATAACATCAAAGTATATATAATAAACTTGATTCATTATTTTCGAATGGAAATAACAAGGAAATAATAAGTTGAAGAAGAAAGGAACTTTAAAGAGGGTAGTGAAGACGTTACCTCTTTTTCGGGTTATTCCTTTTGATTTGATCAAAAGGGCTCCTTAGGTTGGCTTTCTGATCAAAATAAGGCCTCTAGGGTTATGTGAGGGAATTTGGGAGGATTGTTTGGCAGATTGTTTCCAATCCAAAAGGCTTTCAAGGTGTGAATAATTGGTTAGAAGTGGTGTCCTTTTATAAGGGGGATGAGGGGCTCTTTAGAAAAAACTTAAAGTATTATTTTATAATAAATTCATATTCAGTTTATAATTGCTCCAAAGGGGATTATTCAAATAATTAGGTGGATAAGGGTCTAAATAATTTCAACCAATATATTTTAGATAGGTTTGGGTCATTATATTAACCTTATCTTTTTGTTTTAACTCTTAGTTAATTAGTTTGACATTTACCATGTCACTTTGTATTTTATATTATA
This sequence comes from Viscum album, assembly GCA_963277665.1. Lineage (NCBI taxonomy): Eukaryota > Viridiplantae > Streptophyta > Magnoliopsida > Santalales > Viscaceae > Viscum > Viscum album. Next base: position 453,002,927 of record OY728145.1, read on the forward strand.
TAGTTAATAAAATTTTATTATTCATCCAAGATACCCACAAGTGGTTCATTAATGATATAAAAATCATGATAAAATTCCTTTGGCTGACCCTTAGAGTTTTAGGAATTTAATATCAATTAATAATATAATATTTGTTTTAAAAACTCTTTTATGTCAATTTTGAAACTATTTGGTATTTGGTTTTTGTGAAAATCCTAACAGCATTATTACTTAGAAAAAAGTAAATTAAATAACTCCTAACATGTCATATTAAACTATAGAATTCATGAAATTCATTAAAAGCCTCAAATTATATTTATTTGGTTATTTATAATATCAATTATTTTAATATTTAACTAATAAGGTAATTATTGTATCATCATTGTGTCATAAATAAATTAAATTATTTAATGTATAAAAATTTCAAATAAAATACCATTATGTAGGAAATAGTTTTATATCTATAAGGAATATTTATAGTAGAAAATATAACATATATAACCCTATGTAAAAATTTCTTTACTAAAAGATATAGGCTTATATCAATTTTGTATTTACTTTAACTTCATTAATATAAAGTGTCATTATCACATACAAGTGGATCCATGGGGTCCAAAAATAGACCCAAAGATGTCCATGGTCAGACATGTATCAATAAATAGGTTTAGGACAAGTTTTAGGGTAAATTAATATTATTTTAATATTATTTTATTTACCCTTATTTACCGGATTTACCCTTTAGCCATGGTAAATAAAATAATTAACAAAGTAATTATTCAAAATGTCTAAAAATAAAATTTATCTATTTACACAATATGGACATACTGATTCTAAATATGGATTCCATTTTTACAAATTCAAAACACATAAGTAGTATAAATTAATTTAAAATTAATTTCCGCTGTCAAAACAAAAAGCGTGTTTTTAAGAGATAATAACTATTAAATGATTGACACATGTTTATTTCCGGTTTAAATGTGAAATAATGTTCAGTGACCAAAATTGTATTAAATGGTAAAAATATATTCTAAATATTCTTTAAAACCACTAAAATTCAGAATTTATCACTATTAATTATTTCGATTAAAAAAGTTGTTTTTAATCAAAATTTAGTAATTTTCATTATTCATCAAAATATAAAAGTTATCTGAAAAGTACCGAAATTTCATCCTAGGATAATTTAAATATTACGAATCCAAAAATGAAGTTCATTTTAAAATATAAAATTTAAAAAATTTCAAAATTTTTCTATTACTATTCATAATGGCTAGTTTGATTGGTTGTGGTGTATTAGAATCTCGAAGTCACGTACAATGCAAGCAATTGCATTATTCAAAGGGAAACGTACCGTGGATGCTTGGGGTGTTACACACCTTGCATTGGATGGATCATTTTTCCTCATTTGAATTCCTTTAACCCCCAGTACAACCCTGATATTCCTCGTATTCTTGGAAAACATTATTAACTATATTAAATGGAGTTAATCCAAAACATAAACAACAACCTACCTCACTTGATGTTTGGGATATTACATACCATAACTATATAATGAATCATCCTTGATCCACACTTCCATGCATAATTAAGACTATGATGTAAAAATGATGGTCCATGGGGCCAATATATCTACTATTCTTACCCAAGCCCCATTTTTCATTTTACCATGCTACCATAATACTAGATCAAACATCATGGTCTTACCCCATAATATTTTGTCACTGTGATAGACAATAAAACTAGATGCTCCCCAATGGTTGTATATGCTTCAATCTCAAAATCATAAATAGTGATCACATGAGAATGGTTGGGGTGATACTAGTGATGTTTTGACACATGAGAAACATTATTCAAGTCAATATACCACTACGGTAGAACCAATCGATATGTCACTGGTCTGATCTTCTCCACAATCTCAAATCGTTCCAACATTACCTATTTCCATTTCAAACAGTGACCCAAACTTGGTGAAACCTAAAATAATACATGATCACACACTTCAAACTCCGTAAGATGAAGATAAATATTATCAATTAACATCTTTCAACTCTAATCCATTTCCATATATTTCTGAATCAAATAATCCTCATCAAATGTCTCTTATATGGTATTTCTCCCTTAAAAATTAGAATCCCTGACCCCCATTTAATATAACTGGTATCAAAACTACCTACCATATAGTGCCTCATATTTTTCCTTCTAAATAGTCACATGGTAAATGTTGTTATTCTAAAACTCATCTAGAGCCACATTATTTTTCCACATTCAACCAAAATTTAGGGAACAAGGCCTCAACATGTCCTCTCTCTCCAACATAGTAAGATATAATTTCATATCTTTCAATGGGTGGAAGGCCTCACTCTGAAGCACATCTATACCAGTCAGGATGATAAAATCTTCCAAAAATAATGATGTAAAATGTGGATCATAATCTAAAACAATACTCTATAGAACACCATTAAACCATACTATATCGTGAAAAAACAATTCCCCCAACTAATCCATGGGAAATGTATCCAAAATTGGTATGAAGTTTTACAATTGGTCAATTGATTGAAGATTACACCCATCACATCATTATACCAAAGTCTCTTCAAAAGATCCACCATGAAGTCCATGTTGACATCATAACACTTCCATTCTGAAATGGAAAATAACTATAGCATATCACCTCGCTGCTTCTTCTCATCCTTCGCCTACTGACAGGTGTATCATCACAACACAAAACATGTAACCATTTTCTCCTCCCCTGGCCACCAATACATTAGGAGAAGGTCCTGATACATTTTGGATAAACCCAGATACACCAACAATTTCGTGGGATGGAAATCATGCATTAGATACTCTGTTATACACATAGAACAACAACACATCCTTAAAAATAGTCAATATAATCATTAATAAAAAAATGGTTGAATAGTTCCTTCCCACCAACAAGGATTTTTCTCGTGAAAAAACAATACAAATCCTCAGAATTTCTCTCCATGATCTAGATCATAGGTGTGGACTCAACCATCAAGGATATGAGGATCATCTATTCATGGCCCTCATAGACATCCATATGAATACTGACGAACACAGCAGTATTCTTCTACTCAGAAATGGACTACTAAACTACATGAGTGTGTGTATTTAATCTTAAAGAATCTGAAACACTGTTTCATTTTCCTCTATGATATAAAAACTCATCATCTAATGATTTCATATAGTTTACCATTATTAAACTTTGGAGATTTTAAGCCTACTAAGAAAATATGTTCTTTATGTTTTTATGTTCAATATACACAATAAACCTTTCATAAAATATGTAGTGTCTCCAACACTTTAAATAATCAACCATATATACCAACTAAAGGTTTTGTGTTGGGTAATTTCCTTCATTATACATAAACAATAATGACCAAAAGTCTAGGGACGGATATCCTTCCATCTACATTGTCCCAATTCTAACACAAAATTCATCAAAAAACAAGGTATACTCTTTAATAGAGTTAGGTATGATCAGAATTGGCATGAAATTATACCACTTATTTAGCTATTGGATGGAACTCGCACATTCTATATACCATTTGGACTTGATACCCATCTTTATCATGCCTGATAATGGTTCTACAAAGTGAGATATGTCCATGTTGAACCTTTAGAAACATCCCTATCAACCCAAAAATAATCTAATATAAAAGAAAGATCCTGGAATAATTCAATGAGATAATATGTTTCACATTATCTCAGTCCACTAAAACACCTTCCATGTAGAGTATGTGACCCAAGAAATGTATCTTCTCAATTTAGAAGTTGAACATGGATAACATTGAATATAAAAAATGATCTTACAATGTACTAATGATTATGTAAAGATGTTTGAATGATCTTCATGATTATCTGAGTACACCATGATGTCATCTATAAAAACTAATACAATATAGTTTAGGTATGGGTGGAATATTTAGTAAATCAAATCCATAAACACATTTACAATATCATTCATCCTAAATGAATCACGAGAAAACTCATACATGTCATACTAGATCCTAAATGTTGTATGTGATTCAATAAAATGTCTCACCCTCATTTGATGATAACCTTTCCTCATGTCAATCAAATATAAAAAAGAATCCCCAATAAGTTGGTCAAAAAGGTCATCGATATGAGGAAGTGGATATTTGTTCCGATCTATCATCCAACTCAACTTCGGCTATTCAAAACATAAGTGTAGTGGCCCACCTGAACTCTTAGAAAACCATACTAGAAAACCCCATGGTGATGTAATTTTGAAGATAAATCCCTTACCCCTACACATATTGTTATTTCTGGAGCACTTGAATCCATCATGGAATTATTATATATAGTTTAATGAAAACCGGATCAACTCCTACCATCAGCTAAATCATTAACTCAATAAATATATCATGAAGAATCCTTAAAATGTTATCGGAAGAAACATCGAAGAATTTATCCAACCAAGGAGGAAAAAATTTGTGCTATCCCTCGCCATTATCTAGCACAAGACATGGATCTTGACCCATGATTTAACAATAAATGTGTAATTCATCCTCCATATCTAATTATCTCATTTATTCAAATATCATTTCATCCATATGGGAATCAATGTAATTGATTGATGAGCGGGAAGAAGATGAAGTAAAATGTGTTGGTTTATTATAGACTAAAGTCATATGTAAAAGGATGAGCGTGACTTGGAACCCTTGGATGAAGATGTGTGTTCACGATAAGGATAATATCTAAGAGAATTTTTATCCTATATGTCATTATACTAAATCCAAGAACATTTTTTATCCTAGATTGGATCCAGTTAAGATATAGGGTTAATCAGTTGAGGAATAAGTTTTTTTATTATTTCTGTGGTTGTGGATACCACAGTTGAGGATGGAATTGAACCTGACATCCCAAAGAGACCTATTTTAACTTTTAAAACTTCTATTCCACAAATTTATCTACCCTCCAGAGAAAGTATCATAAGTGAAAGAGATGATGATGCTAATAAGATCGAATTTTTGGGATGTTATGGGATTATAATTTATATTTATTTTTCCTCAATATAAGTTGTGGTTTTCTATGAAATAGAAATTGTTGATTTTGGTAATGGAAATAATGGTGATGATGAATAGGATAGTTTTGGTGGAGTACCCGATCATGATGATGATGTTGTTGTTAGGTAGAAAACACATCATTCATCTTATGGTGGTTCTTCTATTTTAGTAAGGTTTATGGAGAGACTTGGTTTAGTCAGGTATATACCCTTCAATATATCGTTTTCAGAGTACAATGTTAGTGATTCTACATATTCTAATGGAGAGACCAATGTATCCACTGATGTGGAGAATCCTTGATGTTCTGTTAGTCATATTATTGAGCCTGTTGACCCTATAGTTTTGACTCCCGTAGAATTATTAGCTAATGGTGAAATTCAAAGGTCTTATACAAATTAGATTGGATTATTTATATTTTAATTGTGTTTATGAATATTTTGGAGATCATATATATTCTCAATAGGTTTTATGTATTTGACAGAGAATATAATATTGAAATATATTAACAGGGCTAATAAGGAACAGGTTTGCTAGTTAAATGTGTTTTTACTTCCTATGAACATATTAATGAGTGAAAATAACAATTTATTTACTTTTATAGAGTGAGGATTAAACATTATCATGGATTTTTTAGTTCTATATTGTCCTTCTTGTATGTGTACATCACTGTAGTGGTGTCTCCAAAAGCAATTATTATGTCTTCATTCACTGTTACTCATTCTTCCAAATCTTTACCTCTATAGTAATAGCCATTAATAATGTTTCCCATGAAAGATATTAGGGATCATAGGCCAGTGATTATCATAGAGATGTTTACCCCTCCTTTTGTAGCTTTAGTATCAACTATAACACCCTTAGCCTCTTTATTTGTGCCTCCTGTCTTTGAGAGGGTAAATGGACTTAATGTTCCTATATCTCATGATTGGATTTTCAATGTGTAGACATTAGTCTTTTTTTAGGATATTGTTGTACTATTTCTTTTATGAAATTTTCGGCTATATTATCCATAGAACATTTTGCAAAATAACATGTTTCTCTATTATTAATAATATTGTTTCCTTTCTTATTTCTTGTTTTACATTTTTTATAATCCCAAATTTGAGAGAATTCCTATATAATTTGTATCGAATATATAATTTGTGCCCATATTTATGTTTTCCCATTATTTTGATACCATATTTATATATCCTTTGATATGTCAGTTTTAATACCATTCACTTGTTATTTTTATTTTTCCGTTGATACATTGTTTTTTTTATACTTTAATTTTTATGATTTTCATCCCTTATCCATTGGTACCATATTTATGTTGATGGTATTCATCGAAAAATATTATCTGGACTTATCCTTTTATACCATTCAAATTTATCCTATGATACTCTTATCAATTTTATATGGTTTACTTTTCCTTTTGAAACATAAATTGAACTTATCTTTGATATTACATTCCATTATATAAAAAATGTGACATTTTAAATTTTACATATAATAATATCCATTAAATCCCTATCATTATACCAATGCATATTTTTTATATGCTTTATAACAATTTAGTGACAAATATTCATAAAAAATGGTATATTTTTCGAACCACATTATTTTAATGCTCATAAATAAGGATTATTATGTTTATAATGAGATTAATTTTTTATGATAGCATTTTATTCTATAAGGAGAATTGATGAAAAATTGGTTATGTGTCTGAAGTCGGTCATGGCTAGTAAATATGTCTCACCAATAGGCTTGATGAATGATTTTACCTAAGTCACTATTTGTATAAATTTCTCACCACCATACATGAATCATTGCTAGACATGATTTACTATTAGTATAAATGAATCACTACCACCCTGGACTTGCTGATAGACATGATTCACCATTATTAGATATATTTAACCACCAGACATGACTCACTGATCGATATAATTAAACCTTAGTAAAAATTTATTATCTCTATAATGTCTTCCCACATGAAGTTCTAGCACCCATACATGTCTCATTTCAAGAATGACATATTTTTTGACAGTATCACTATCAGATCAAATGATTAACATCCATTTTTGAGTTATCACTATCTTGAGTGACCATTGGTTAAAATGAGTCACCATAATAATGGAGCAATTCTATGCATGAGTCACCACAAAAAAATGAGTCACTTCCAAAATGATTCACCACAACAAGATCTTCTGTATTTGTTCCCAGTGTTTTTAATTGTATACTCCCAACAAAAATATTAATTCTATTAATAAAGGTGAATATATTATAATTGTTTTCTTAACCATTGCAGTGATGTATTAAAGGAAAATGTAGAGTCATTATGAGGATTTAATAATCAGGATGGTTATTTTTCAATGACTGCTTGTAGTGATCTATATTCCAAAAAGACTCTCTCATGCGTTGATGATGAGAAGTAGCATATTTTCAAGAACTACGCAACATGAAGGATCATCACAAGAAAACATACATGTTTCATACCTGATGACATTCAACATTTAAATAGTGTAAATCATTGAATATAAGTATCATTTTCTATAGAAAGAATAGAGAGTTCTTTGTTACACTCTATTTTATTACAACATTCAAAAACTTTGTTCCAACACCTCATTAAGAAAAATTTCAAGACAATTGAGCATCTGGAGCACACCAGATGAAGCATCATTACAATTTCTAAATATTATTTATTTATATTTTTTTATTTAAAATTCTAGTAGTGTGTTACATTCTTGGTTCATTAACATACATTGACTTCTTTACTGTAATTGAATAATACTTGATATCCCCTTCTACCTATTTTATTTTTTTATCCATATTTTTTGTTTAAGAGGTCCATGGGTGGATTCTGATGGTTTTTCTTCACATGATTGAATTTTGTTTTTTTCATTTCAATTATACAAAATGTATTTTATTTTTAACTATAAATGGAATAGTTATTATGGTAGTTAAAATTAATAATTTTTTAAATAAGGACTTATTTGAGTAAATTAATTTTTGATGTTAAATAATATTTCTTTTAATTTCGGTTGATCACTAATCATGCTTGAAGAAATATTTTAAAAGAAAAAACTTATTTCTACAACCTATTTTAATTAAAAAGGTGAATTTATTTTAATCGGATATTATATTGGATGTTGTTTTGAACAGAAATGTTTTTGGGAACTCAATCCCCCCCTCTTGAGTTGCTCACTCTCACAGAGAAATACTAACACCACTACTAAAAAATAGAAAATCCATAAACACATAATATAGGAAAATGTTTGCAAAATAAATAATATAAATTTATATAATGAATATTTATAAAAATTATAAATATTGTTAGGTATGAATGTGGTTATGATTTTATTTATTAGGATAGTTGTGTTTGTTGTACAGATGTTTGAATGACATCCATGGGAATCCAGATAAAGGTTATGATTTCATCAACTCTATTTCTAATTCATTAGGGAATAACCATTATTTCCTGAATATAATTTTCAATATTTTATTGAACTAACCATTTATATATATTTTATAGTTTTTCATTATAATTTCTGTGGAAATTACTTCTCATTATAAATATCTAATTATTTTATCAAATTAATCTCAAATTAATTGTAAAATTGGTAGTAATAACTATTATACTCACCAATGAATTTTTTTTTAAATACCCCAACCCATGTAGACCTCATTTGGTGGATTCTTTAATCATTTCTAATTGGTACAGGTGATCACATCCCAAGGGTCCAAATAATTTAGTTGTTTTGGAATGAAAGATACATACATCTATCATAAAACACAACATGAAATAAAATAAAACATTGTGACTCCATTAGAAACAAGATTATTCTCCTAGATTTACCCTTCATATCAATCATAATATAAATCTTAGAATTCTAGGAAAAAAAACACATGAAAGGGGTGTTCTCAGATGCTTGGAAAGGGTATGTATACAGTTAAAACTAACATGAATAAATAAACATAAACATTAAGGAGAGTTGAATAACTAAAACCATGCCATTTAAACATAATCTAGAGCATAATATGAAAATAATAAATGATTATGAAAATTATTCTATATAAATAATCACATGGATATTACATTAATAGAATGGTCACATGGAAAATCAACAACTAATCTCATAATGGGAGAAATCATAATATAATAGATAATAAACATATCATCATGCATGAAGGGGATATATTTTCCCCCACCTATTACCTACTAAGTCAAATTCATTCCTCATATGAAAAGGGTTAAACATAAAAAACATAAAAATCATATTTAAAAACTAGCATATCTTATGTGAATAAAATTACTATAAACCATAAATGGTATCAAAATAGAATATCTATAGTAAAACTAAGAATAACACATTCAATAATATATGGTAGATGGTATCATAATAAATATATTTCAATCAAAAATAAAATCCTACAAAGGATGTTGACTTATATGAAAATACACTAATAGAATCATTAAAATGTTCTTCATATAAATAACCATTTTTATTTTGGAATAATGTATTTACAATCCACACAATTATAAAAGAATATATTTTCATTAAAAAGATCCTTGTAATCACTTAAATGAATCTTCAAAACATTAATGAGTCATGATGGAAAAAAAGTACTCATATTCTTCATAAGTTAATAAAAACATTCCATCCGTATTTTTATCGCAAAATTCATAATGCACCTCATTTAGAGACAATAAATATATTCCATTAGATCACATTTTATAAATAGTAAAACGTGTTTAATAAAACAATAATAATTAATAAGATAGTAAAAATATTTTTAAAATATTTTTAGAAAAAATGGACATTTAAAAAAAATATTCCCTAGGGGAAACATAAATAGAAACAATCTCGATTATTCATGGCATTGTAAACTAAACACTCACCTTTGGAATGATTCGTCCATACGAGTCAAAAATTATTATATAGTTGTTTTGAAAATATTATTAACTTACAATATAATTGTATTATTATTTATGATATCATATATTAACCCTTTATATCATTTTATTTCTCTTCTATTAATAATATTTTATTCATTTTGATGTTTTGGTGGTTAATTACCTAGTTTCCCCATGATTAATGTTTATTGAATGTCCATGTTTTATTACATATGATACAGATACATCATATCCATTATGAAAATAATGTATTAAATATAAATATTATTCATTATATAAATTCTTGTAATCTATATTTCATTGTTATCATTGAAAATTAATCACATTGTGTCATGGAGATGGTTGACAGTACGTACGTACGAGTGACAATATCATTCACATAATGGTGAAATGGTAAGGAAGTGTATGGTAAATTAATTTTTCATAATTAATATCATGTATTATTTATTATATATATCCATTAATTCAACCATTATAACAATCCATGAAATTTAGTGATAAAAAAGAGAAAACACCATGATGTGGAGACGGTACGTTGTAAGTACGCATGCACAGGGCTATTATTTTTCATAGGATAGATAAAAAGTGGGATTTAGTTTTACCATAATCCTAATAAAATATCATAATATATATTTTATTATATTTGTTACTTTATAATTTTTTAAACAGATGAATATGAAGATTAATAACAAATTAATGTGAATGAATTGATAAAAATGATTACCTCTTCTTTTGATAACAAATTTTAGATATCTTCTTAATGGATATAGTGTTGGCCTTTTGGTAAGGCCATGATATCCAAAAAATTAAGGATATTTTTAGTGAAAATTTGCATGTTTTGTCTTATCAAGAAGGAATAAATTGGTGTGAGGGAGTTAGGTAGGAGGTTCCATATTATAATTTAGTTGAGGGTCACTTTTGAAAAGAAAAAAACAATTAAATTAATATTTTTTAATTTTTGATTAAAATGGGCTAAAAGTTGGTAATTATGAATATAAAAAGAGAATGTGTTGTAATCCTCTAAAAATATATTTTTGTAAAAGTTTATGTAACATTGGTACCCCTATCATATGGTTTTAACTGTTAATTAATCCGAATAACTCTGACCATTAGGACATCTATTTTTAATCAATTTGGGTTTATATAGTTACAATAAATTTACAAAATAACCATAAATGGATCATTTATTAAATTTTAAACCTTATCCTAATCAGTTGGATAGAAGTTTTATTTGTATGAATTTTATATCATTCTATAAAATATTATTTATTTTAATATTAAGTTAACTACAATTTTGATATGATTAATTAAATTGACTTGTAAAATAATCAATGAAACTAGATATCCAAAAACTAGTAAATATAATATATAAATAACATGTCAAATTTATTTATGAAATTCTTATATGACAATAATTATACCCAATTATATTTTTTTCAATATTTTTATAATCATTTATTTAATATCCGTATATGTTAAATAATCAATGCATCATCATTGTCTATGACTTTAAGGTAATTGATTATTTTTGAAAATTTAAAAATAAATTATCATGATGAATATATAAAATTTAGATTTAAATTTACTCTTTATGGTAAAATATTTTTTCTGAATTACCACATATTAAAATTCAATACTTATTAATAACATGAGTATAACATATTTGAATTTTATTAAAATAAAATACTGTAAAAGGATTAAAATTGTAAAAGTATATATATAAGGCCATAAAATCTACCAAAAGGTTTTCTTAATATTCCATCACATATAAAATAAAATTAAGAATTATTTTGGGTAATTTATCAATATTTATAATATTTTTTTAAATCGTAATCTCGTGATTTACCCTTAACGGTTGTAACTAAAATTACATTTTTTACTATTAATATTGTCAAAAAAAGAGGGACCTATTTACAAAATGTGGATGTTATTATTCAAAATATATAATCCATTTTCCCTAATTAAATACACATAATTCATAGAAATTAATTTAAAATTAATCTATGGACATATTGAAGCATTGTTTTTTAATGTAAAAATGTTCAAAATTTGGAAGTGTTTATACACCTAATATATTTTTGAAATTTATTCCAATGACAGACATTGGATTCAATAATATAAAATTGAACTATTTATAATTTAAGACCAATTAAAAATTTTATTTAACTAAAAAATAAATTTGATGAAAATGCAGTTTTCAATTAAAATGTAGTATTTATTTAACCTTCATAAAAAAAAATATATACTGAAATACCAAATATTAATCCAAAGTAAATTTTTATATTATTATTTCAAAAATGATTTTTATTTTTTCTAATAATATTTTTAGTGTTAAAAACATGTTTTAAAACAAATTCTCTATTTGAAGGAGGAAAATTCTCCTTTATAAAATTTTAGCATTTTAATATGTAGACCTAGATTCATTCTAATATTATGAATATACATTGTATTGGATAAATATATAAATAAATATTTAATATCATAATTATTTTAATACTATCCATTCATGTATTTTTAATGTTTGGGTTATAATAGTCACTTATTAATAAATCATGTTGCATTTGAACATTGTATTTTGTAAAACACAATCTATTAAATTTAATTCAAAATCATACCATTAAATGTTGGGGAGTTACATTCAACCCTCATAAAAAACATAAAACCTATAAATTCCATAAATATCCCCTCATAAAAGTAGTTGGGTCATTATTAATCATATTTCCTCATATTCCTTTGTCGCTTATTATGTTGCGTGATTTTTTTCAAAGTACCTTTATAAGCCAAGTCATCTGATCCTTAAACAATTATTATATTTTATCTAGAATCTGAATATACAATTTATAATATGATAAATAATATTCAAATTATATTTCATAAAAAGTGACAACATGCATTGGTTCTACCATGTACTTCCTCAATAAAGTTCAAGGGAACACATTGTGTACTTCAGAAAGGCTTGGTGTCATAACAAAATGATAATCAACAATTCCAATTCATTATAGTATTATAGAAGGACCAATGTACCAATATATCAGTTTACCTTTCTTATTTAACCCTATAATACCCTTTCATAGAGATACCTTAAATAGAACATGATATTATAACTGAAATTCAAAATGATTCCTCTAGTTATTAGCATAAAACTTTTTCATAATTTCAATTACAATGATTTTGGTTTGAAGAGTCTTTACATTTCTAAATGTTTAATCTATAATTTCACATCCTAAAATATTCCTTTCATAACTTCATCCCAACAACTTTATCTATGACATATTTTCCATATAATTCTGCATAAAATTCCATTTGAATAATTGTATTAAAGAAATTGTAATAAAAAATTCTAAAAAAGGTAAAGATTTATCCCACACACCATGAATGTTAAGTCAGCATAGTCTCAACATTTCATCTAACATTTGGATTGTCCTTTCTAACTACCGATCTATTTGAGGGTGATAAGCGGTGGCCAAGTGAAGTTCGTTATCAATGGAATTTTCAATACATTTTTATAATCTCAATGTATAATGGGGATCTCAGTGAGGCATAATATATAAAGGTGAAAAATGAATTTTTAATAAATCATTAATATAACATCATCAATGTAATTCAACATGTAAATATTAACTTATCATAAAAAAATATGTTGAATTGGTAAAGGGATCAATAACAACCCATATCATATCATGCATTATAGGACACCTTGGTATTCATGTTATAAATTACATCATATAGTCATCCGATTTGTACGTAGGTATAGGAAGTGTTTTCATGAATCCTATCTGATATTTCCTCTTACCCTTCTCTTATTAAAAAAATAGACATCTTGACATATAGTCAGCAATTTTTTTCTGCTATATATTATCCCAATAAAAGTATTCATTCAAATATTTATATATCCTAGTGCTAAAAATATGTATAGAGAAATTTGATGTGTGAGCATCATCTAATAAATAATATTTTTGTTTGGTTATAAGCGGAACACAAATCCTCTTTCCAAAATTCAAAATAATTACCTCATATACAAACTCTTCCAATTTTCCTGGTCTCGCAACTTAAATTTTCTTTTGAAAATGCTTGTCATCGTATTAAGAACATCTTCGATTTTCCATCAAAACTGGTTTGGTAACCATTTGATAATATAATGATTCTACCCTTCTATAATAATTTCCCTATAAATATATAATAGATCCATGAACAAAGTAACCCTTTAAATCATCATTTTTTCATAAATCCTTGATCCTTCCTACTCAATGCATCTTCCACCTTATTCTCCTTCCCTAGTTCATAGTGTATAGGAAATAATAATCCTTGATTATCTCAATCCATCTATTTTTACTCATATCTAGTTCTTTTTATGAGAATATATATTTAAATCTCTTGATATTTATATATATCTCCCATCATTCACTATAGAGATAGAGTATTTGTATCTTCATATTAATGATTACATGTGTTATGTCAAGGTGAATAGTTTTATTGTTCTTTTCATGGGTTTTTAACTATATTGATTCATATGGAATAACTTTATCATTCTTCATTAGGAAAAAACCATAACATTTCATTAATACAACACTATAAATTACAAATCCTGCATTTTCTAATGGTAAATTCCTAATCAGATCATTGACTAATCTTCTCATAAATAATTCAAAAGATTAATCACATTTTTTTATAAGAGAATAAATTTTTTATGAGTCATCTCTGTTTACATGTTATAAAATAAGGAAAAATATAAACGAATCCCCAATAGAAACCTTAAAGCCCAATGAAACCGCATACCTCAACTATGGTTGTTTTTTCAATCCATTTAGAGATTGCAATTTTATTTTCCAGATCAATAGATATTTCATCCTTCAAGACCATATGGCCATGAAAAGAAATTTACTTAATCTATAATTCAATCATTATAAAGTTACCATATAAATATTCCCATATAAGAGACTCATGTTTGATCAAGAAGTGATATTTATGGTCTTCATATATATTATAATACACAAGAATATCATCAATGAAATCCAAAAAAATCATTAATATATTCATTCAATACACTGTTAATTAGATCAATAAAAACCTAGGGTTCATTATTCAACCCAAATTGAATTAATTTAAACATTAAATGTTATTAAATCATTCAAAATATATATTTTGAATTTCTTCCATCATTACATGAAAGTGATGATATCTAGAATGAAGGGAAATCTTCAAAAAAATAGATCTATGATGTTGATCAAATAAATAATCATTGAGAGATAGAGGATACATGTTATTCATTGAAATAGAATTTAATTCTGCATAATCAATACACAACCTTAGGGATCCATCATTCGTCTTAACAAATAGAACTGGGGATACCCATTGAGAAACACTATGGAGAATAAATCATTTTCTACCCAACTCCTCTAGTTTTTTCTTTAGATCAAATAACTCTACTATGGCCATTCAATAGATAGTCATTGATATTAGTCTTGTATCAATGATTAAATCAATAAAAAACTCAACTTCACACTCTGGGGGTGTCTGGGAAGTCCTTAAAAAAATTAATCAATGTATTCTTTTATAAAAGTTACATCGTAAATTTTATTATTACCTTATTCATCCCTATATGTTTTCTTCTATTTCTCCCCATGAATTTCATTTTGTAGAGCTGTTTTGGGTGGATCAAGATAATAATTAGTTGATGATGTTTATGTTCTAAATATAAGGAATTCTACATCTTCCTCACAAATCATAATTTCATTCTTCTTGCAATAATTTTCACATCATATTTTTAAAGTCAATCCATACTAAAGATTATATCAAATTAAACCATAGGAATGATGATATCATCTTCTAGTAAATCATTTTTATGTGTCATAATGGGGAATAACCAACACATCGTTGTCACAATGAGACTTCCCTTGGGAGTTTTGAATGAAAAATCCTTTATTAAATCTAATTTTAAATCTATAATTTTCATAGAAAACTAGGAATATGTAAAAAATGTGATGATTTTGAATCAAATAAATCATTAGCTAAATATTAGGATGTGATTAAGGTACCTAACACCACAACATTTGGAACTTCATACATCGTAGTTTTGATCACATAAGCATTGTCTTTATACGCAATCCTTTTATGGGGAAATTTTGCTTTATTCATAGGATAATCATTGGTATAATTATTGATCTTTTTATCATTAAAACACAGAAAATTAATAACTTATTTATCTACCTTGAAATCACTGGAATTGTGGAATTTTTCCCACACTTGTAACGATCTCATGTCCCCAATATGCATGTTCCATGATGTTTCTTTCCACATTTATTACACTAAGTAAATTAAACTCTTACCTCATTAACCATTATATTTTTTTCCATATTGATCATCATACCTTATCTTATCTTTCTTTCCCTTATATTGATATGATTTATAGAATTAATTCACTATCTTGATAGCACATGAGACTATATATTCGTATCATGAGAATGTTTATGAGACCTGTTCCCTTCAAGGTAATGGCTTAAACCCATCACATAATAGATAAAACTTTCTCTTTTGATTAGTTACATAATTTGAATCATGCCTTGCTAACCTTAGAAATATGGATTCATATTTAACAACATTATCATCCCCTTTGTACTCGGATTCAAAAATTGTATCTCCAAATCCACTTGTTCTTCATGAGGGAAATAATTTCCCAAGAAAAGTTACTTATAGTACATGCATTTCATGTTTTCAATTTAATCATCACACATCATGTTTGAATTAATGACCAATATTGATCTGAATCTCACAATATATGATAAACTTATATGATAAATTTCTCTATTTAATTACTTTCCAAAGAGTGAAATATATTCTCAAAGGAACATATCCATTACTCAGCTTAAAATGGATTTTTAGTCCCATTGTATAAGGGATGTTGTTGTCTCATGAGGAGACATAACATTGTTCCTCCGTGTTGTGTATCAGGATGCTCCATACGGGTAAGGATATTATTCATAACCTAATTAAGTTTTCCTAGTATGTTTATATGTTTTTCAACACTAGTTTCACCTCCAGTACCCGTATCCTTATCATGAATTTGAGGGAAATCCCACTACTAGAATTTTACACTTTACTAATGGTTCACATCCATTAGTAATGTCCTGGAAATAGTTGGTATATAGTATACCAAAGTTTCCCTCAATCATGGCCATGTAACCCATGAAAATAGGCTTATACCAACAGTTCTGTGAAAACCATTGGTATAGGTGTCAAAATAGAGGTTATACCAACAGTTTGATACAAACCGTTGGAATATGTGTGTTAAAGTATAACATATAACAATGGTTTGTGAAACTGTTGGTATATGCGTGTTACACTTATACCAACGGTTGTAAACTGTTGGTATAGAGGGGATATAGAAAGCCATAAGGCTATACCAACGGTTTTTAAAAATTTTGGTATACATTTGATCAACTTTATAGCAGCAGGCCCCACTCCCCTCTCCAGACCTGCAACAACACAGCTCCACAGTAACACAACAACACACCTTTCCCTCTCTAGACCTACAACAACACCAATTCAAAATCCCCATACAAAGTATTAAAAATTTAGATTTCATTCCTAAATATAGAAATTTAGAAATTTAGAAATTTAAATGTAATAACACCCATAAGAGAAAAAGACTACATGATATAGAAAATCCAATTACACCCATAATAGTATTCAAAATTTAGAATTCATTCCTCACTCAAACCACAACACCAACACACATAAGAGTATTCAAAATTTAGAATTCATTCCTCACTCAAACCACAACACCAATACATCCAAGAGAAAAAACCTACATGTTATAAGAAGCACATGGGATTTTTAGTCATTGTCTTGGGTTGAGTATCTTATAACCAACAGAAAAACTTGGGTAGAGTGGGCATGGATCAAGATACCCATAAGATAGAAAATGATAGTGGTCATGTTCTTATACCTAGGATGAGTTATAGGAAGCACATGGGATGTTTATATTCCTCTAATGATTATGTATCCATGTATAAATGGTTCATGATGTGTTATTGGGAAACATTGGCCAATATCGACATATGAGATGGGTTACCAGAATAGCATATATGTTTTTCATAGACTTTTCAATTAGAATAAGGGGGTATGTGGCTAATTGTAATTTTCTCTCCTGGGTGTGATGTGAGATGAATCCACATCTTGGGTAGTGGGTATGAATATTCAATTAAGTCTTTGGTATTGGGCTTTCAAAGGAACTTTTGATTAGTCATATATCCCACTATTTGAGGATGGAATTGAGGTGATCCATTGGGCTATGGTGTCACCATATGTATTCCTCACACATGGGGTATTTTTATGAGACTTTGAAACATATTTTTCAAGAATCTATGTGTAACCTTGTTGACCAATTTGTAATATTGTATGCTTGAGTGTTCATAGGTTTCATATGAAATCACTATATGATATTTATTTGTTGTATGTTATTGTATAGAATGAACGACCCATGATTGAGAATTAGAACATGATTGTTGGTGCATGTTCATGATGGGATGTCGAGACTCATTCCTAATATAATTCATGTTTTTCTATATATACTATAACCCATTGTTTTTCAATCTATTCCTTGTAAATATTTTATTCCAATAACACATGACCAATAGAACATATTTTATTTTTTATTCCTTAATTTCAAGAATCTATGTGTAGATAGTTGTTTATTTCACTATAAATGTTGTCCATTTCAAATAAAATAGAGATTCTTTGAGTGATATCAGTCACACCGTGTCTCGGATTGAGGCGAGGTTGACTCGTACACATCAAAAAAGACCCATGGATCATTGTGATAAAGTATCAACATAACTCGAAAACGTTTGGTCAGTTGTCTATATGCAAGTTATTGTTTTCACTTAGACTCTTGTCCATTTCAAATAAAAGTGAGACATTTTGAGTGGTACCGGCCACAACGTGCCTAGATATGATTCACTAACTACATAAAAGGAGTGTTTGTGATGAATTCAAATCAAGTTGATTCATATAATCATGACACTTGAATTGTAGAATAAAAATAAAAAACAAATCAAACTGCAATTATTGGGTATGTCATGCCACACATGGAACCACCTGGTTTAAGTCAAATTAAACAGGAAACAGACAATAATAGATGAAAAATATTAAAACTAAATTAAGCCTTACCGATTATAGTGTAGAACTAAAATATTGATTTACTGTAGATGGATCTATAGGGAGGAAGGAGTTCCCAACCTCAGTAAAGAGAGAAGGATCTAGTTTATACCAAATCAAAACAGAAAATAAAAAAATAGATTAATAACATTAGGACACACATATTAGAACTATGTAATTGAGTGGGGGGGCTGTCCGGGGGGTGGGGGCTGTCCGGGTGGTGCGTGGAAATGTCTAGGGGTGGGAGGGATGTCTGGGTGGTGCGGGGGGGGGGGGGGGGCTATCCAGGGGTGGGGGCTGTCCGGGGTGAGTGGGGGGATGTCCGAGGGTGGGGGTTGTTCGAGGGGTGGTGGTTGTCTGGGGGGGGGATGCCCGATGGGTTGGGGGGGCTGTCTGGGGGGTGGGGGCCGTCCAGGGGGTGATTGGTTGGTGGGGGGCTATCTGGGGTGGGGGCTGTCTGGGGGCTGTGGGGGCCTATCTAGGGTGAGGGGGCTATCTGAGGTGGGGGGATGTCCAGAGTGTGTTTTCGACCACCATGGTCACATGAAAAATCTGATTGAAGTGTTGTCTAGCTGACTGTTTCACAATTAACCCACTATTTGTTTTCATCCTATTTCATGGTATTACGAGGTTGTTTGGCTAGTTTTGACCACGCCATGCATGCTTTTCAAGCGCACCAAACAAATAAAAAACACATATTCTTCCATGCCACACTAACCACACATCTAAATAACATTTATTATTTTCGTACACCTCACAAATAAAAATTACAGTGTTTTCTTGTGATTTCAAGTCATTCTGATATCATTCGGTATGTATTTGACCGTAAATCGCATGTTTTGGTCATTTACGACACGCGGAGTGTATTTTCGGCCACCGTGGTCACACGACACCTCCGATTGATGTGATGTATACCCAACCATTTCACAATTCATCCAACCTTTGTTGTCAGCCTATTTCATGGCATTCTGAGGTCGTTCGGCCGGTTTTGACCACCCCATGCACGCTTTTCAAGCACATCAAACCCTTAAAAAACACATATTCAGCTGTGTTGCGCAAACATAAAATCTGAATGATGCTTTGTCTCCTCATACACCTAAATAATTATAATTAGGGTGTTTTCGTGTGATTTCAAGTCATTCT
Organism: Viscum album; assembly: GCA_963277665.1. Lineage (NCBI taxonomy): Eukaryota > Viridiplantae > Streptophyta > Magnoliopsida > Santalales > Viscaceae > Viscum > Viscum album. The sequence continues at coordinate 453,023,147 of OY728145.1, forward strand.
GATGTCTTTCGGTATGTATTTGACCGTTAAACGCATGTTTTGGTCATTTACGACATGCTGAGTGCGTTTTTGGCCACCGTGGTTACACGACACCTCCTATTTACGTGTCGTCTGGCCGACCATTTCACAATTCAACCACCCTTTATTGTCGTCTAATTTCATGGCATTTTGAGGTCATTTGGCCAGTTTTGACCACCTCACACATGCTTTTCAAAGGCGCCAAACACCTAAAAAACAAATATTCAGTTGTGCCTTGCAAACTGCGCATCTGAATGACGTTTTTTCTCCTCTTAAACCTCACAAATAAACATTAGGGTGTGTTTTCTGATTTCAAGACATTCTTATGTCATTCGGTATGCATTTGACCATTAAATGCATGTTTGGTCCATTTACGAAACGCCGAGTGAGTTTTCGGCCATCGCAGTCACACAACACCTCTAATTGAAGTGTCGTCTGGCCGACCATTTCACATTTTACCCACCCTTTTTTTCATCCGATTTCATAGCATTTCGAGGTTGTTCGGCTGGTTTTGACTACCCCACGCAAGCATTTCAAGCACGCCAAACACCTAAAAAATACATATTCCGTCCTATCACACAAACCGCACATCTGAATGACATGTCATCTTTTCATACACCTCATAAATAAAAATTAGGGGGTTTTTGTTTGCTTTCAAGTTATTCTGTTGTCGTTGGGTATGTAGTTGATCATAAAACTCATGTTTTGGCCATTTACGACACGTAGAGTGAATTTTAGTCCAATGTGGTCACACGGCACCTCTGATTGGCGTGTCATATGGCTGACCATTTCAGAATTCAACCAGCCTTTTTTTCATCTGATTTCATGGAATTCTGAGGTCGTTCGGCTAGTTTTTACCACCCCACGAACGCATCTCAAATGTGCCAAACACCTAAAAACACATATTCAGTCATTTCGTGAAAACTGCATGTTCGAATGACGTTCTATCTCCTCATACACCTCACGAATAATAATTTGGGTGTTTTCATGTGATTTCAAGTCATTCTGATGTAGTTCGACATGCATTTGACTATTAAATGCATGTTTTTTCCATTTACGACACGCAGAGTGCGTTTGCATCCACCGCGGTCACACGACACCTCTAATTGATGTGTATTCTCGCTGACCATTTCAAATTTCACTCACCCTTTTTCGTCCAATTTCAAGGCATTATGAGGTCGTTCGGTCGGTTTTTACCACCCCACGCACGCTTTTCAAGCGCCCCAAATGCCTATAAAACATATTCAGTTGTTCCATGAAAAATGCATATCCAAATGATGTGTCTTCTCCTTTTACATATCATGAATGACCCATGGATCGTTGTGTTAAAGTATCAAGACAATCCGAATAAGATTGGTCGGTTTTCCGTGTGCGAGTTGTTTTTACTTAAAATGGTGTCCATTTTAAAGAAAAGAGAGACATTTAGAGTGATATCGGCCACATAGTTCTTTGGATTGAGGCAGGTTTGTCTTGTACACATATCAAATAAACATTTGATCGTTGTCCTGGAGTATCAACACAATCCAAATACGTTTGGTCAGTTTTTGTATATCAGTTGTTGTTTTCACTTAAAATGTTGTCCATTTCAAACCAAAGTGAGACACTTTGAGTGATATCGGCCACACCATGTCTCGAATTGAGGCAGAGTTTACTCATACCCATCACAAATGACCAATGTATCATTTTCCTAACGTATCAACACAATCTGAATGTGTTTGATTGGTTTTCCGTATGTTAGTTTTTATTTTCACTTAAAATCAGGTCCATTTCAAATAAAAGTGAGACTCTTTGAGTGGTACCCGGCCACACCTTTCCTCGGATAGAACCCCCACCCCCTCACCCCTGACAGCCTCCACCCCCACCTTTGACATCCCCCCACTCACCTCGAACAGCACCCACACCTCCCAGACAGCCCCCCTCACCCCGAATAGCCCCCCACCCCACGGACAGCCCCCCCCCCCCTCCCCGGACAGCCCCCACCCCCCAGACATCCCCCCCCCCCACCCCGGACATCCCCCCCCCCACACACACACACCTAGGACAGCCCCCACCCCCGGAAAGCCCCCCCACCCCCCGGACAACCCCTGGTACCACCCAAACATCCCCCTGCACCACCCGGACAGCCCAACCACCCCCGGACATCCCCCATCAACATGGACAGCCCCCCCCCCCCAGGATAGCACCCCAACACCCAGGACAGCCCCCCCCCCCCCCACACCCCCACCCACACCCCTCGGGCAGCACCCCACCCCCCGTACAGCCCCCTGCACCACCCGGACACCCCCCCCGGATAGCCCCCCCACCCCCCGATTCCAAGAGGGTTCATTGTCATTTAACAAATTCAATCATTTTAATCTACTTATTAAACATTAAATAGTTAAACTCATTCCATTCAAATGAATTTATTTCATTATTTGAATAAAAAATTGAGACAAAGTCTCAATTTCACCAATTCATTCTCTAAATGAGCTTTGAAAATAAATCTAAACAATCATGGAATTGAATAATTCATATAAAATTGAAAGATGACAATATTATAGTCATAAAATTCATTACTTTTCAATTAAATGAGAATAGGACTAAATAATATTTCACAAGGAATTTCAAGGAAAACATTCATAGAAACTTTGTTAAAAATTAATAAACACATATAAATGAATTCGCAAGTAACAATTAATTACAAGATGAAGAAAAATTATAAAAACACATACTAAGATAATATGGAATCCAACCGCAATGAATCTAATATGTTTCACCTCCATTATAGGGTTAATTATTTGATTAATTAAATGGATCCAATGGGATGGAGAAAATCTAGGTTAAATCAAAACAAGAAAAAAAATAGATACACATAAAAATCAATACATAAAACTAAAATATTAGATGAATAACAATAATAATAATGTAACACTTAAAAATTTTAAGTGTAGAAAGAAAACAATACCTGATTTGAGATGGATATGTTGGAGATTTAGCTGTTCGGATGGGGGAAGTCAAGTGAGGATGGCTTGATACTTCACATTCAGTTCTATTCGAAAATGATGAGGGGCTGCTAATTGAGGAAAACATTTCCCAACAGTTTTTAAAAACTGTTGGGAATGATTTCCAATCCCAATGATTTATATAGAACTGCTGGTAAAATCCCCTAAAAAAATATTTCCCCAATGGTTCTACAAAATCGTTGGTAAAGCCTCCTACAAGAAATATTTTCCCAATGGTTCTCTAGAACCGTTGGTAAAGGCTCCTACAAACAGGCCAATACCAACGATTTTGTTAAATAGTTGGTATAGCCTCAAATTCCCAATGGTTTTTGTAAACCATTGGGATAAAAGCATTGGGAAAACATCCATTTCAAGTAGTTTCCCTTTATGGATTACACATATTGATATTGTTCCCATTCTTTCTATTATGCACAATTTCTAAACAACGACATACACTATATATGGTTATAAATCATAATGATTTATTTTGAAATGGTACCATAAATTACATAAATTATATTACTAATCTAAAAATCATAATCTTTGTTACACTTGTAATATTCTCAATTCCCATTAAAAGGGTACATATCCCTAATCAGTAATTTTATAAATATAGTTTCCATATTTTTTTGAAATTTTATCTGATACCAACTATGAATACGACGAACCTAGAAGCTTTGAGTTAGTGGTTACATTATTAAATTATTACTAGGTATAACGGATCCAATAATAAAGGAATAAATAGTTTATTATTTTTGGAAAACAAGTTACATATATAAATATTACAATACAACATGAAATAAAATATACATAGTAAGTCCATTAGAAACGCCCTAATTCTCCTAATTTTACCCTATAAATCAACTATAATATACATATTGGCATCTTAGAAAAAATAAAACTTAAGAACTGGGTGAGCTCAAAGTATTATTAATGGAATATGTACAATAGAATATATCATGAATAAATAATTATAAACCTGAAGGTCAGGTGAATAACTAAAACAAAATATATTTAAACATAATCATCCGAATAATATGGAAAGAATAAATGATAATAAAATAATACAATATAAATAATCAAATAGATGTATTATATTAATTGAATAATTACACTGAAAATAAATAATTATTTTCATAATGAGAGAATTCATAATGTTGGACATCAAAAACATACCATCGAGGCATTTACCAATACATTATACCTAAATGTGTATGGCCTAGACCAATACCCAAACTAGTTTGTCAAATGGGACCTACCAATGCATCGAATTGATAAAGTGGGCATCACCCATCCCTATTTTTGTCCAATTCAGTCCTCATTTGTAAAACGTAAATCATAAATAACATGAACACACATATTGAAAAACTGGAATATAAAATATGAATACATTAATTGTAATCCATGAATGGTATCAAAGTATCACATTCACATTTAAAATAACCATAAACCCTTAAATGAAAAATATTATATGGTTTTATAAGTGTTGAACCTAAATGAATAATAATATATTTAAAATAATTTTTCTATATATTAAAATACTCTAATAGAATCAAATAAATTATTGAGCGAAATACCCCTTTTTATGTTGAAATCATTTATTTAAATTCCACTCCCCTATAAAAGGAAACTTTTTATTTGAAAATAACCTTGTAAACATGTAAAGGAATCATAAAAATATTAATAATCAGTGAAATCAGAAAAATATCCTCATGTCACATCTTTTAAAAAAATGATCCTTCCATATTTTTGTCCAAGAAGGCACAAAGTAGAACACTTGATAATGCCAAACATATTTCATTAAAAATATTTTATAAAAAGTAAAAAATGGGTAAATAAATTATAGATTCATAGGATAGAAAAATATTTATGAATTTTTTTAGATAATATATACCTTGATGTAAAATATTTCCCAATGTAAACTTAATTAGAAATATTCACAATTAACAATGAGATTATTAATTAAACTGTTACCTTGAGTCTTATTTCATCTATACATGTCCAAAAAATTATGTATAGTGGTTTTAAACCTATTATTATCTATAATATATTATTATTAATATTTATTATATCATATATTACCCCTTATAACATTTTATTAATCATTTATTAATAATATTTTATTCATTTCACTGTTTCATGTGTTAATTGACTTATTTTCCCATGACTGTTTTGTTTTGAAAGTTCATGTTATATTTTATAGTTTAAGGATCCATAATCTAAATAATGAAATTAAGTTCATAAATCCCATATATATTCATTATATACATTCTTATAATCATTCTTAAAGGTTTATCATAGAAAATGAATCACATCTCTCTGTGGAGACATTGGGTCGTGCGTATGCACAAGGGACATTGTAATTCCCTTAATGGTGAAAAGGTATATAAGTGTATGGTATATTAATTTTTAATAATCAATACAATGTCATATTTATTATATAAATAAATTATTTCCATCATTATACACATCCATGTAAAGTGGTGATAACAAACATATTACACCACAATATAGAGATGGTATGCGATATGTATGCATGTGCAGTGATTTATTTTTAATTGGATGGTTAAAAGGATGAATATGGTTATCCTATTATCATAATAACATATCATTATATCTATTTTACCTGATTTATTACATTACAGTGGAAACACCACATGGATTTAAAGAATAATAATAAATTAATGTGTATGAGTTGATAAAATGATTACCTATTCTTTAGAAGGCTTCCTTTAGATATATTTTTAAGCAATGTGGGGTAGGAATGTTTATATGAACAAGATATAAAACACATGTTTAAGGATATTGTTAGTAGAAATATTAAGTTTTGGTCAATTTATATGGCTCAATGTGGTGTGTGGAAGTAAGGGAGAAGGTTCCTTTTTATAATTGAGGTGAGGGGAACTTTTGGAAAATTTCAAAATATTAAATTATTATAAATTAATTTCAAATTAAGAATAGATCACATATGAGTTATTTATATGTTATGATGATGGTTTTTAATCAATATATCAACCAGTACTTTTTATACATGTTTAGGTCATAATCTTAACCTTATCTTTTATCATTAACCCTTAATTAATCCATTTAATTCGTATTATGATGACAAGTGTTTTTAATAATAAACGTAGATATATTTACTATGAAATGCCAAAATAAACATTAGTGAAACATTTATGAAATATTAAACATTATACTAATTAGATGGACTAATTTTTTATTTTTATAAATTTTATAACATTTAAAAAATAATTAATTATTTTAATATATCATAAATGCCAATTTTGATACTATTCATTATATGACGTTTAAAAAAATCAATAAAAGAACTTATCTTAAAAACAAAAATTTCTATATATCATTAAAAAGTAAAATGTTTCAATTAAATTAATGGATGACATTAATTATTTCTATTTCTATTTATTTCAATAATATGAGAATCATATATTTGATATTCGCATTAATTAAATAAATACTACATCATCATTGTGTAAGCCTTTAAGGTAATTATTCATTTGATAAAAAAATCATGATGAATATAAATATTTTAGATTTAAAATTATTATTTATACATGAAGATATTTTCATAATAACCAAATTTTGAAAATGTAATACTTATTTGAAACCTGAGTTTGGAAAATTTGGATTCTCTTAAAATTGAATTCTATAAAAGGGTTAATGTCATCCAAGTTGCACTATGGGGCTCTAAAATTCAGCCAGTTTTGATTTTAGTAGAAACTCACTAATACAATAAAATTAGTACACATTTTAGGGTAATTTACTTATGTTTATATTATTATTTATAACTCATAATTACCTGATTTACCCTTAATTGTGGTAATTAAAATTAATATGTTTACTATTCCTAATGGCGAAAAACAAAAAGGACCCATTTATAAATTTTAATCTTTTGATTCCAAATATTAAATCATTTTTTTCTAATTATATTCACTAAATTTTTAGAAATTAATATAAAACTAATCCTCTAAAATGTATGAATCAATATATTTTTAATGTAAAAAAATGTTCTAAGTATTGGAATGTTTTTATATATAATATCCATCAAAAATTGATTCAAATGAATGAAATGGGATTAAATTAATTATAATTGGTATATTTATACATTTTAAAAAATTGAAAACAGTATTTAAATATATAAGTAAATAAGGTGAAAATGATGTTTTCTAATATGGAATTTTGTTTTTAACTATACATAAAAATAAACATATCAAAAAAATACCAAAAATTAAACCAAAGAAAATTTTGATATTAAAATTTCAAAAATAAAGTTTATCTTGAAATATTTAATTTTTAAAACTATCAAAATTTATTTTTGAAATAAATTTTTCCTTAAGAGGCCATAAAACTGCCATTAGAAAAATGAAGCCTTTTAATGTGTAAAAATTGATTCATTCTAATCTTATGCCTATAAAATATTTTGTAATAATTTCAAATCAATAAATATATATTTTATATATTTTTTTATTTATATTAATTCCTCCCATTTTAACGAATATGTTATAACATTCACTAATTTATAGATCACATGGTGTTTAAACTTGGTACAGTGTATAATTCAATCTATTAAAATAAATTAAAAAAGTATACTGTAAAATCATGGGGTGATAAATTTCTTACATTTTCCATGTTTTCATTATATCCAATTTTATCCTCTATTTTATGTAATAATTGTTTTATTAATTTCATTTATTATCATAATTTAATTTAAACCACATCATAATGAATGTTCAATACTCTTTATTATGATGTGTATTTTCAAACCATGTTTTTTTCAAAATATATTAAAACAAGTTCATTAATTCCTTTCCAATTAATTTTTTTATCTTCCAGTACCAATATTTTTTATAAAATTTATATATTATAAAGGATATAATATTTTTATGTGACTATAATATGGTTCTCAAAATTCTCTTTTTTACCATTACAAAAAAATGACATCATCTTTTATAGCAATGTTTTCAAGGATATATAAAAAACTTTTGTATTTTCACATCTATTTTTTCTCTTAGATTTATATCTCTATAGGTGATATATTCATCATACTCAATATGTTTTTATGACATAATTCCTTTTAGAATTTTTTATTTATCAAATCCGATGATTCTTTATGTTTTTATTATGTAATGTTTAAGAAATACATTTTTTCATTAGTTCATAATGAAATGATTTTTGTTATATATTTATCTACACATAGATTTATAGATGATGATGGTTGGTATCATTTATTTCCCTCTAATGTATTTGTTTTAATTTATATATCATGAGACATCCAGTCTTGTAAATAATGAGTTCTTGTCTCATTGGGATGCCCATAGTGATTTTGCTCACATTTTCTAGTGTGGACATACGTGAATTATTCACATAGGGATGAGAATAATGGGTTTGGTCATAATTGTTTTCATACACATGTAGTTTTTTTACATTTCCATTCTTATCAAGTTATTCCCCACTTCTTGGATTATTTTTATTTTCATGATATTCCATGTTTTCATGAAAAAAATAATTTTTAATGTATTCCGCAATTTTATAATGAGATAACATTTTTTTATAATTGATATGTATTTTAAAGTATGTATTACATTTTATGATTCAATGATGATATTTTTATCATATTATGTTTCTCTATCATGTTTTATTATTATCATATTTGTTCTTATGTGATTTTATAATGATATGTATCTCTTCCCCCTCATCTCCATCAGATTTATGATAAAAAACATTATGCGTTTTTTCCTAATGAAGAATCTATTATCACCCATTTATTAACGTTCCACCCTTACATGTTATGAAGAAGATTATATCATGTTATATATCTAAAAGGTTCTATAAAATCATTTTTCTATATTATATTCTATAAGTATTTCGAAATAAGATTTTTATGTAGAAAATATTCAAGACAATAATCCTTTCAATCCTCTGGCTGTGTAAATGTTTTTGATATGTATAATCTAAATCATTAAATAAATTCATTATTTACATTTTGTTTAGTTTAGTTTTTTATATTTTGTACTAGTGGAAAGGTTTAATATGTTTTGGATATTATTTTAGTAACCAACGGTGGTGGGCTTAGATATACTCAGTTAAAAATATATATATGATTAAATGTATAGGATGATATCCTAAAATATTATAAATGTATTTAGGTATTTGGTTGTGTCATTGATCCACCTAGGGGTAATAATTCTGATAATGTTTATTTGATACATGAATCGATCATCACTCTATTGCATAATGAGTGGGACTAAGCCTAATATCTTCTTAGACACTCCCATGGAATATACATTTATTGATCATCTTTTCTCTAAATAATTCAAGGAAATATTTATTTCACAGTTACATTAGGGGGATATGTTTATAATTATAGGACAATCGGTCTTATATTAACCTATATCAAACTATGATTTATATAGGATGGACTAAAATAATTAAAATCTAAAATGATTATTTAAAAGGGTAATATTTTTTAAGTATTAATTCATTTCATTTTATTAATTATGTTTATCCCCCAACAATTTTAGAAAATAATCACTCATGTTAACAAATTTTGTTTTTAGAGATGGATGTAACTAGAATGGGATGAATTAAGAATGGTGTGAAGGTTTTAAGCTTAAATTACCAGAGTAGAAGTTAGGATTACTAAAATTCTCATTTCAATGGATTATACTGATGTATTTACATATGAACTTAATAGTATTCCCATAGATTCCAAGGATTAGTTTTTAATTTTACTCATACATGGTTTCAACCCTATCTCACGGAGTCCATATATATTGGGATTGAATGAATTAGATGAGTTACATAAGAAACTGCATGAAAATTTAGATAAGGGTTTTATACAACCTGATGCATCACCATGAAGTGAACCATTCCACTTTATCAAAAATATTAATTAGTTTATGCATCATTGAACTAATGTTTTTGAATTTAATAAAATCATGGTCAATAAAAACTATTGTAAACCCTGTATTAATTCTCTTTTCACTATACTCATATGAGCTCAATACTTTATTAATATTTTACATTGATATTGATATCGTTGGTTAAGGGTTAAAAGGGTCTATATATGTAAAAAATATATCCTTATGAGTAATGAACACTATAAATTTATAGTGATTCCCTTTTCACTTAAAAATTCTCCAAATATCTTTATGGATATAATGAATAGAGTAGTTAGAGACTACCTTCAAAAACATTTGGTTGTATTTATGGTTGTTATTTTTATATATTAAAAGATAAATGAATACAATAAATATATATTTTAGATTTTGATAAATACATAGATAAAGGGGGAAACATATAATAAATTAAGAAAGTATGAATTTTGGATACATAAGGTATCATTATTGGGTTAGTTAATCATAATTAGTGGCATATCAGTTGACCCATCAATGATGTATGTTATTATTCTATAACCTAGTCTGACTACTGTAATCGAGATCTATTTTATTGTTGAATTAATACAATATTATCAATCCATTGTGAGAAATATCCCATGGATATAAAATCCACTAACCTTGTTTACACATAAGAGATTTATTCTCTTTCAGATACAAGAATGGTAATAAATATTCCTGGAACTAAAAAAACGGTTGGTCTCTTCTCTTGTACCTACATTACCATACACTGGGGAAGGGTTAGAAAATGTATATTTATTTCTTGAATAATGTTTTGTGATGAATCCTCAGGTAAGAATAAAATGTTATTAATTAAGAAAATAAATTAAAGACTCAAGAGAGAAATTATCTAATGAAATATTTAGATAATAATTAGTGATAATTTAATAAATGATTTAGATAAATTATCTCTTTTATGATATCTATGATATATTTATTTATTAGATGATAAATAAATGTACAGTCAAATAGTAAAAATTAAATTTAAATTAAAGTAAATGGTTTTAATTGATAAAATATTATGATTTCACAACACATTAACACATATATAAAGAAAAATATGGTATTTGATACTTTGATCAGGAAATACTGTGTTACTCTATCAATGACGATGATCGAAAAAGACCCATTACCTAAGCAATTATATTGGATAAATCTTGATGTCATAATGGTATGATATAAATAATATATTTCTCATCTAACCACTCATCATTCAATTTACATAAAAATAAATGAATCCTAGAATGATGACATTGGGATTTGGAAAAGGAATCGAATACTCCAATGTTTAAATTTGGTAAAGACAGAGTTTAATTGTTTGAATCCTAGATATGTGAATCATAAAAATTCTATTTGATGATCGAGAAACCAGAATATGGACATTTATTGTCCTTCTCTATTATTATAGGATGTATAAATATGTATATAGGTCCAAGACATAACTTCTTATGTGATATAATAAGTGGAGAAATTGAAGAATATTTATATCAATGAAAGGTATTCTAACCTTTTAATGATAAAAGTGAAAATTATAAGGGTATACTTCAACCATTTCTCATACCAGTATGAAAATGGGAAAAGAATACCATGTATTTCATTACTGGACTACCCAAAACATCTAAATAGAATAATTAAATTTGGTTTATAGTCGATCACTTTATAATGTATACACATTTTATTTCCATCCAATGTGATTTTTCCCATGATAAAATTACCAAGATATACATAAGGTAATTGGTGAAAATGAATAGCGTAAAACTACCCATTATTTTTTATCAAAATATAAGTTTTGTGTAAATTTTCTATAGATGTCTCGAGAAAGAATTGTAGAATGATATGAGTTCTAATACTGCTTATCATCTTTAGACGGATGGTCAGACTGAGAGGACAATTCAAATAATAGAGGATATATTGAGATCTTATTCAATGGATTATCAAGGATGTTGAGATCAACACCTATCCTACGTACAGTTCTCATATAAAAATAGTTTTTATTATAGCTTAATATGAAACCATATGTGGATATTAATTAAAATAAATGTAGGACTCTAACATGTTGGGTTGAATCTAGAGGGAGGAAGATAATTGGTCATCACCTATTCAATAAATGAAATAAAAGGTTCAAAACATTTAGTGGAATATAAATGTTGTACCAAGTAGATAGAGTTATATATAATATTTATGGTATCTAGAGTATGATTTTAGTGAAAATATATTCCTTCAAATGTCTTCCTAGAAGTGTGCTATGATATTTGATATGAAAGTGAAAATTATATACATTTTTTCCATTGAGATACATGATCATTTTGGGATCCTAATCTATTTCTATAGAACAACCACTACACATATCTCATGTTCACCATATCTTCCACATATCCCTTTTCTGGATGTATATACGAGATCCATCACATGTAATTAGATTGAAATATATAGAATAAGAACATGACTATTCATATGAAAAAAATATGGAAACATGAGATGAAATATACAAGTTTATGGGAAACACAACCACCAATCAATTAAATGTTTTGTGGTGAAATCATATGATTTAGGAGGATATATGGGAACATGAGGATTTTATGGGATAATATAACCCTCAAAATTTATTCCTCAATGTCATAAAATTTCATGGAATTAATTATTTGTAATGGGGGAATAATGTGACAACCCATGTTTTAGTAAAATATTACTTTTAAAATAATTACAATTTTCCATTAATTTATATACACGCAAAGGGAATAAATTTATATATAACATTTTAAGGTAGTCATATGATTTTCAAGTATAATAATTGGTAACATAATTGTAATATATATATATATATATTATAGATAAAAAAATAAAAAAGACAATAAATATCGACTAAACAAGTTAAAATTAAAGACCTAATAAAATAATATTTCTAAAATTTAATTCTTATAATTTATAATATATTATGATATCAATAAACGATTTATATTTTATTTCATAGAAAATAATATAAATATTAATAATGTGTATTCTAAATTTTTTTCTTATAATAACAGTATTCGTTATATTTTACATTTTTAATAAAATTGTTTACTTTTAAATTGTAGAATGTGAATTTGAAAATTTAACTTCATTTTTGAATTTTTCATTGAAATATTATGTTATTATTAATTCTTTTATTATACAAATAAAATTATTTTTAGGTGAATAATGAAATAAATTTGTTTTTTCAAATAGAACGTCTTTCATGACATTATTAGTATAAAATTATGAATCATAAATTTATAAAACAAATTTCTAAGGATAATATGTATTTTATAAGTGAATTCAAAAATTTTAAAACATTTTTTTAAATTATAAACCTAAATTACATATTTTAAAAAATAATTTATATTTTATCAAACAAATATTGTCAATAAATAAATAAAAATTCCTAGTTATTTAACTTCAATCACTATAAATTATTTTAAAATGATTAATTATTATTTGAAAATTATTTACAAAGAACCCTTTTCTTAATAGACAAAATGCATAAATTTTATAGGTAAAAACTAGTTACCATGGAAAGAAATTGTAAAAGTAAATATCTATGAGTAAATGATCTATAACAATTATTGTACAGTGTGTCGGAATGTGTTGTTGAAGCCTTTCTAAAAATTATTATTGATTATATACATTATTTTCTAATTTTCAATCCTCATTTCTTTGGAATTGATTCCCATTATTGATTTTTTTGGTATTTACAAAAAATAAATCCATTTTATCTTATTCAAGGAGCACTCTTCTCATCACATCCACTCACAATAAAATCCCCAAAAGTTTGGAAAACATTATACCCAATCGTATTATATAAAATTCTAGAGACATTCAAGTGGTGTTTCCTCAAAAGACCATATCTCAATGGTATAACCCCATTTTGAATGGATATAATCCCTATTGTGATGTATACATTTCTAAATTCTCCTTACTGTTTTCTATTTCTTTATGTAACATCTTCTTCAAATTTTATTACATCATCATAGAATGATAACATAATTCTCATTTGTATACTAGTTTCTTTATAATATTTTTATAATAATTAAATAAAATTACCTTTTGTATTTTATAAAAATGAAAACATTAATCATTTGTGTATAGACTACCACCTCCAGGAAAAAACAACTTATTTTTTCTTTCACCGCCTAATGAGGAGGGTAAAAAAGTTGAATTAATTAAATATTTATGATATTTATTTCATTTTTGTTGTTCCTTAAATGATTAACAAGGTTACTTTTATCTTATATGTGTCAGTTTGTTTCATAAAAACCCAAGTAATGTAATTTATCTCATATAGAAAAGAAATATAGTTGTCTCGATATTTTCTATTGAGGAGGCTGCAATTTAACTTACAAAACTGTCACTTTTGATTTCATTGATTTTGAAAGAATAAAAATTTGGGGATTTTATTAAAATTTATAAAACATAAATAAAATATAAAATTAAATTAAATTAAATTAAAATAAATTAAAAGAGTAATTAGAAACATAAATTGAAATAAAATTGATGTGAAATAATAACTGACACAATAGTTGTGGATAATCTTAGACCTTCCAAAAACTCCCCTCTTACTTGTTTAAAAATTATTTCCCAATTTAATTTCTCAATTCCCATACAAATACCTTTGTATAAATAACCTAGTTTCCAAATATATGATATAAACACCTCATTATTAGTTTTTACCACTTACTTAAGTTCTTCTACCACTTGAAGGTCTCTATAAAATTAAACTTAGTAGATATAAATATGCTCAGTTTAAAGTTCTCACTATAGAAACATAAATAGTGAAACATATTATTTTATATAATATAATGAAAAAATATAAAAAAGTAGTTCAAAGTGTATTTTAGAAATAAAAAAAAAACTTATCTCATTAAAAAAATGTAATTTTAAGATAAATTTAAAATATATTTCATAATATGATTTCAACTCGGATGACTGTTTCCATCAGTTGTATTCATCAAAACCCACATGGTGTTTATAATCACATAACTTGAGGAGGCCCATATTCAAAATTCCAACATGAATTCATAAAATATACAGAAATAACTATGCAACAACATTCCCCTTTCCCTATCAATCTTACAATAAACTTTGAAAATATGTGGATATAGAAATAAAAATAGGGGTTGACATTTGTTGTTCATTTTCAGTAAGTCCAAAGTTGTCTCAATCTACTCCCCTTTTACGTATGAATCTTGGAATTATGTTTTCTCAAAACATGTATGAAAATGAATTATCTATAATCATTAAAAAATTATAATTCATGTGGACAAAAGAAACAAGTTGCATCAAATTTACCAAATTCCTCTTTTTATTTCCGAAGAGGCTCTTCAACATCCTCACATTTCACATTCTCAACGTCAATATTAATGAAAAAATATGATTTTAAAATTTAATTATAAGTTTCACATTCAAATTAAAAATTATATATAGTTTTAATTAATGAATTTTGACACATGTAATTAATTATATTCATCGTTTAACGATGTGAGGTCAATTCTGCTGGTAAAAACTATTTCTCAAATTGATTGATTTATTTGGTCCTTAAGAATTATGAATCATCTTTAGTTATAATTGATTATGTTTTATCTCACGAACATATAACACCTAAAAAATTATTTATTCAACTTGATCAATATAGAAATAGTTATTCTTTAAATACCAGGGTGATTAAAACAATTATATTTCTATAATTAATCTATTTTAACCTTCCAGTTCAAAACACATCCATGTTCCAAAAATGATACAATTTCACAAAAAAATTGTAAACTAAGCTGTATTATATCATTGAATTTTACATGTAAAATAATGTAAATATTACTTTTATAAATTCCCCAAAAATTAAAACTTGGACTCCATCAAATGTGTGCACTAAAATAAAATCAAGGAAAACACAAAACAAAATACTCATCAGATCCAAAAATTTTAAAAAAAGAAACAAAATATATCATCCTCACCAAAAAAAATATTTCAAGTTATATATTCATCTCATTTAACATATTTTCAATTCTTGTCTCCTCCTATTAACTAAACACACTTTCATCACATTTATTTACTATCACCACACAAAATTAGATTTTCAACAAGGATTTTATCATCTAGACTAATGAATGAATCACATATGATTGAAAAATTATAAATATAAACCTGATGTTAGTCTATAACAATTTTTTAACATGATTAATTTTATTGATTATTTTGCGGATTTAGATAGGTAGGTTTTAGATGTTAAAATTTTTGAGTCCAAATAAGGAAGTTTTGGATATTTTTTAAGAAAAAATTTGTGATCCTATTTTCTCTCATGTGTGTTCCCCTTGTTACTCCCCTTAGAGGAAAATTTTTGTTATGAATAATTGAAAATCACTTTCCATTCCACATGATAAATGTTTATGAAACTGAAATGAAATTTTCTTCTCTTTTTTTCATGGAATCATTAGAATGCAACAAATTCATTTTCCCTGAAATATCTAGAAAGGAATAACTTTTGGAAATGTATTTATTTTTCTTTATAAAAAATATATCATTAGAATTTTCATTTTTGGTAAATGTATAAAAAATTATTTATCACAACACAATTCATCTCCCCCATCATATTTAAGTTTAACTGGTTCATGTATTTTCACCTCTATGGTAGGTTAGAAAATGAAAATAAACTTGTAATTCAGAAAAATAATCATGGATTACAAGTATAATAAATGATAAAAAATAACAAATATTTATAGGAAACTAAAATTAAAAGGATTTTCTATGATTTAAAGGTTTAAATGGATTGAAATTATGCAATAATTTTAGGAAAAACTTCCTTAACTATCATTTTTTAATATTGATAAATCATGTTTGGGTTAATGAATGAATGGATTGGTCCTCCCAATAAATGAGTTGAATGTAAAGAATATTCCAAAATGGGTTCATAGGCCTCAGAGGATGGGTATTTTTAAGGTAAATTTTTTTTTATTTTCCTTGAGATTCCAAAATCAATTCCCATTTCATGAATTTTTAAATGTTTTAAACATGATATAAAGTGAATTTCAACCTTAATTTATATTCAGATTTATGGGATAAATTGTTTCACTCATTGAAATTGGTTTCTGTCAGAAAAAATATAATCATTTTTTTTCAAAAATTATAAAAACACAAAATAAAAATGAATGTAAAAAACAAAAAAAAAATACAAGGAATTAAACAAATAAAAAAATTAAAGTGAAACTAAAAAGAATGAACGCAAAATTGAAACCTCCCAAACATGTAACTCCCCCACACAAATATTTTTGTAATGAACCCATTGTGAAATATTTTATATTATAAAATTAACATCAACAAATTAATGAAGTAATAAAAAATAATTGATATTGAAAGAAATTAACATAGTAAAATTGTATTCAAATTCATGAAGATAGATTTTCTCCCATGGTGGTTCTTGAAAATTCACTCTAAATAGCATAAAATTGTAAAAATTAGCTATGATCAATGTCCCTTTTCTATTTTATTTTATCTATATAGAATAAAAATGAAAAAATAGTAACAATAAAAGAGATAAATAATTTAGAAATAAAGTTACCTGGGAAAACATCATTATGGTTTCAATTACAAAAGCATTATCTCCATATTTGAAGTTTTTATTATTAATAATTATACGAAAATATTTTTTTCTCTCCCAACACAACTTGAATATATAATATTAATTTTTTATGATCTCTTACAGCTTTTGGAAACAAAATGTTACCTCTTATAGTATTAAACATAATCATATAACATGTTTTAACGAACCAAAAACTATTTTCTTTAATCTCAACCAGAATGTTAAAATATATTCTACAGAATAATATAATTTTTTACATTCAATTTGGGATTCTAAATTTATATATATATACTGAGAGTGCATCATATAGTCTCAAACTCCAATACATTTTATTTGGGTTCACTATTTATTCTATAATATTTCTCATTTCTATGTATGAAAACACATCTATTCCATTTTTTGATCTTGAAATTTTTTTTATACCCTTTGATTAATACAATATTTCTTTAATTGATATTATAATTTCCTATTGAAAAAATTAGTTTCATGATGAGTGATCCGGATCATTGGAAATCCAATTCTAAAAAAATAATTTCATTCCATATAGATGGACACGGTTATGGCATCATCAACTCTAATGGGAAAAACCTATACCCACTTTGACACAAAAATAAATATAAACCGGTATGTAAATATATAAAAACTAACTGGAAAGGTAATATCAAATCCATACCCAAACCTAAGATATGTCATAATATAAATTTAATTATTGGGGAATCTTATTCCTTTTGGAAATATTTCAATGAAATCGTCAATTTCTATATGTTCTACTACATTAAAAATATTCTCTAAAATAGTGGGTTAATACAAACCAGAATCAAGAATGTCTCCTATAGTTATTTTTTTTCTCAATTGTTCTATAATTCTCTATTTGTGAAAAAAATATAGTACTGGTTGAAATTAATAATTTTGAATACATCTATTAATCATTTTTTCTTTACAAACATCAAATAGTTAAGGATCACCCAAAAGTTATTCATTGATTCACTCGCTATTTTAGATATTTTTTTATTATAAAACTAGTTGGAACATAATCAACATTAAAATAATTTACTGGTCCATAAAACCATGGTATTTCACCCTTGTAAGAATAAAATTCCTCATCTGGAAAATTTTATTTAATTAGTGGAGAAATAAGACATTTTCTATTCACAACAGATGATATCCTACTCAAATGATCTCTAAAAATGTTTCCACTTCCTTTATTATACATTATTTCAATATAAAACTATAGTAATAACAAGATACATCTTAAATGTATAGGTTTTTAATCATTTTTCTTCATAAAAATTCTAATTGTTTAATGATCTGTGAAAACAATGACATTCAATACTAGTAGATAACATCTATATATTTCTTGGGAAAAGATAATGTCCATCAGTTATTTATGTTATGTTTTGTAGTTTAATTGGCCCTAATTAATTTTTTTAATTTATAATAAATCACCTTATATTTTATTTCCAAAATATTACTCAAATCTATCCCTAGAGGATATTTAGATGCAATATTCATGATTTCAAATGCAAAGTCCCATTTGGTTGGTTGATCAATATGAAGGATTATCCGTTTTTGTTTTATCTCCATAAAGGAATATTTTGAACATTAATAAAAGAAAAATATGATATCTTTTTTCAGAAATATATAGGATATACATGAAGCCTTACTGAAATCCTTTATTAATATCCTATAAAAACTGACATGAATAAGGAATGATTTAACATATCTCACTATTATTGGGAATATAAATTATGAAAAGACATTAAAATTGTTTTTGTAAACATCAATTAAATACAGAGACACGACATGACCATGAAAAATACCTTGATATACATTGACATGTAAGCTTTCATAATTCTGTAAAATATTCTTATCGATATAAGTTTCAAGAAAATGAGATATACATTTTAAGTTACATACAAATGAAGATCTATAAATAGTGACATCGTCCATACAATAATCCATGAATGTTTCTATAAATTGAAAATAAAATTATCATCATAAACCATTGAAATGTTCTCGACAAATTAAGAATAAAAGGGAATTCTATTATATGGAAAAAATAAAAAAAGACTCATGAAAGTGAATTTATATTGGTCTTCTTGTGTAATTTTAAATTGTAAATAATTAAATAATCTATCAAGAAAAAAATAGTGGTTTTCCTTAATAAGTCATTCGAGGATTTTATCATGAAATTGAAATAGTATGGGGTATTTCATTGTAAAAATATTAATTTTCTTTAATATATTCATATTCTCAATTTATATAGAATCGTAATAAGGAAAAACACACCATATTCATTACTTGAGATTTTAATGACACCATTTTTATGATAACTTGTAAAAGGATCATCCATTGACTATTATAGGTTTTAAAAATAATTCCAACATCCAAACACATGTTGATATTTTTATTAACATCCTATTTAAGTATTGCGTCTAATTTCCATTAAAATTATCTCGCTAGTTTATCTTTTTAATCAAAAACAATTCTATGATTTCATGTTGAGGGACAGATTCTAGTTAAATATGATAGATTCCAATATGAGGATTTCTTGTGGGTTTTGAGGACTCCTAATAGTTTTTTCTCTTGTTTCCCTGATATATATTTTGAAATGATGAAAGTAAATTCATCTTTATCATCTCATAAATCTTATTTGGGGTTCCCTAAAGGTTGTTTCAACTATAACTTGAGTGGGGTGTTTCCATTGATCTAAAAACACTATTAACAAGTCTGGATGTTTAGTGAAGTTATATATTTTAAATTACATTCATATTTCACATCATTTTGATCACTTTTTATTTTCTAAATATTTCTATGATATACAAAATTGGAATATTCTCAAGGGACACAAATATGAGATTAAAAGGTTTTTAGATAGTCACCATTATTAATTATAAGATAAATAAACTCTTTAAATATGTTTCAACATTCAAGAACTCATTTTAGGCTTCCATTTCATTATATTGTTGATCATATTCAACCCAACATTTTTTCCTTTTTTCAAATTGATATTTTTTGTTCATCACAATAATTTAGGAATTAGCTCTATAGAAAACCAATAAATCTTGTTCACATTACGGTATGAATGGTGATTAATTGAGTGTTTCATCAATGAAAAAATATTTGTGTGAAAATAATCTCCTCCAAATTCATGTGAATGATTTCCTTCATGAAAATTAATAGGTTCTTTTGAAGTATTCAAAAATAGTATCTATGTAATGGGATATGCATGGGTACTAATCAGATCATCTTCTGTGTAAAACACATGGAAATCCATATGAAAAATATTTTCTCTCACCTAAAAGAGAACATGCTCCATAACTCCAGTGGGCTTATTAGAACTTTGGTTAGGAATTTGAATGATTAAAAAATATGCCTTCAGTTCTCCATCCAGAATATATGAGAAAATAGTTTGTGGAATTACATTGATGGGAACTCTTTAATCAATAATGACAACCTTGAATTCATGTTTCCCTATGTTTTATTCCATAGTAATTGTTCCTAGATCTTTTCAATTGATTCGAATGTCCTAGGGAATCATAGATGAAACATTCCTTCCAAAGTTTATTTTTCACCTCCTTTTAATTTCCACTTGTGGGTACACATCTATTTCAAAAACATTAAAGACCATGGAATCTATTTCACATTATTATGAAAAAGTCTATTTACTTGAATATTATTAAATATTTCTAAAAGCTCATTATCTGTTGATTTTTAAGAATGTAACTTTATTGATCTATCATGCTAAAGATATGGTAGTTGTGGTATGAATGCTTCTAGTCTATTTTTTTGAACATATTTTATGAACATAAGCACCATACATCCTCTTATAATCCTTTATTGTTCATTAAAAACAATATCAACATGAATTTTTTTCATTCAAAGAAAATTACTAATTTATAGTATATCCATAAGGGGTTGAATTCTCTTAAATAATGTCAATATTAGTATTTAGTTTATTAGTATTAGGGTTATTCAATCTTCTCCCACTCAAAATTTCAATTAGACTAACATTTTAATTTCTTAATTTCATAGATTCATTTTTGTTTGTGAAGGTAATTATTCACACCTTTGATTTCTCATGCAACTAAATTTGGGGGAATGTTCTCCCACTTGATTCATCATGGTGTTATTCATGTTCTACTGTATATTTTATGATTTTTTTTATTGTCTCAAAACTTATTATATTTATCTCACTGACACTATTTATTTCATCATTTATTATTTATTGTTACTCTCAAACTTTTAAGTGGGTTGGGTGGCTAAAGATTTATTCTACAATAGACATTAGATTTCAAATTTAATGATCATCATTGTAAATTATTTAATTGACCATATAAAAAGTATCTTTATTGTTCAGGTAGTAAAAATATTTTATTAGAGTGCTTTTCCAGGCCATATTGAAATTTTGGTTTAATTGAAATGTTCTTGGTTGGTTAGTCTTAAATGGATTTCAAGAACAAACAGCATCCCAATTATCAAAAAGAATTTTTCATTTATGGGAATTCGTCATTAAAATTTTCATTTGTAGAATAAAAAGCTCCATGTAGTTTCATTTGAATAGTTTTTTCATGTTTGGGTGGTGTTTATTGGTTTTTGTGAAACATCATCAACCCCATTATGTTGGAAATATTATAAATTTCCCCCACAAAAATGTATCACTCATACGCATCACTGGGGAATTATTGCATAGTTTTCACATGAAGAAATCCTCTTATTACACATTATTAGACTTTTTAGGCCATTTCATCTATAAAAAACTACAAAATAGTTGATGTTTTCTCAACTAAATCTCCTCTTGTAGAATCATCAAAAATACTCTTATTATTTAGAAATAATATTTTACAAAAATATTGAATCTATATTTTTTCACTAATTTGATTGTGGGTAATCTGAAAGACTATCTTTTGAATCACTCTTAGTACCCATGTAGTTATTCACCTTGAGTTTTCTTAATCTCACAAATCTACTTTTCACTGTAATTACTTCTAGATGTAAGAGAAAACAATTTAGGGACAATATTTTTTAACTCATTCCAAACTCTAATCATGTTTGAATGTGAATATAAAAACCATTATTTGGAAATTTATTCCAATAGAAATGTAAATTCTCCCAATTTTATTTTATTTCCATTAATACTTGAGGTTACATGTTATCACAAATATAAATGAATTATTGAAGATGTGTATATGGATCCTCACTTGAAAACTGATTAAATTTCAGTAGTTTGTGAATAAAAGAAAATTTAATTTAAATCCTAGTAGGGTATTTGGATATTCTATAGAATTTTTTATTATCATCATTGGAAGAATCCAATTCATTAAATGTTTATTTGTTATCCATTAGAATTTTTTGTTATAATAAATTCATTCTATATATATTTTGGAATATTTACAACTGGGGATTGATGGACTTCAAGTATCTATATCCTTAATGTAATAAGATCTATTTATTTTAAGATGAAATCGTAAAAGTATTGGCTATGATTTTTTCACATGAAAAAACAAAATTAAAAAATAAACTTAAGAAACCTTTCTTATAATATCAAAAGTCGATATGGGGTTTTGTTTTCATGAAAAATTCAATCAAGAAATTTATCCCTAGATAACTGAAACATAGTAGTCCATATATTGTCTACTGGGAAGGTTCTGATTTGTGTTACAAAACTACCACTTTGGAATTACTAGGTTTTCCTAGAAAAAAATATGGATATTTAATTAGAGGTTCTGAAATTGAGAATTAGTAAAAGATAAAATTTATTGAAATTAAACATCAAAATTGGAATTTTATTCAAAATAATTTTTTTTAAATCATAATTGAAGCATATGTTGTGGAAAGGGATAGACATTCTGAACACTCCCATATTTCTCATCTAAAACATATTTCCCAGATTAATTTTCCAATTATTACCCAAATACCTCTATATGAGCACCCTATTTTGTAATGATATAATATAAAGACCAAAATATTTTTTTCCTTCTTATAAAATTTATTTAATCACTTCAGGAACTCTATTCAATAAAACCTAATAAATATCAATATTCCCAATAAGTATAACTCACTCATTAAATTTAAATAGTGAAATCAATCATTTTACTTCATATATTGAAAAAAAATCCAAAATAAATTAGATGAAAATTTATTCAATAAATTAAACAACCATTTTCATTCAAAAAAAATATGTTCAAGTGAAATAAAAAACATATAACACCAGAATATTATAACTTAGAAGAGGGTGTTCATTTGATTTAAGTTTCCACAACAACTTCGTTCTTAGCCTCACACCACTTAATTATCCCCCATATTCTCCATTTCATCATGAATACATTTAATATTCCTCACCCACTCTAGAAATCCTTTTTTCCATTTTCAATATGTTTGAATTTATCATGATTATTTCTTATTTATCTAATTTTTTTAATGATGTATTATATATTTTTTTAAGAAAATAAATCATCTAGTGACCATCAAAATTTCATATAATATTTTTATATTTAAAAAAAATCTACATATGATTTATCAAAGATCCCTTTTTTATATAAAAAGTGACTATTCAACTTCTTCGTGTTTTTTGAACATATAGACCATTATAAAAAATGAATTTTAATGTAAAATTAAATTTAGAGCTTATTTTTCAATTTTTATTTCATCTTCAGTTGCAATCAATGAATTTTTACACGTATATCCCATGATATTTATCATTTATTGAGGTGGGGTCCATTCGATCAGTCAAAACTATTTTCCATTTTGATTGATTTTTTCGGGCCTTAATATTTATGAATCATCATTATTTCCACTTGAAAAATCTATATCCCACAAAAATAGGACTCCTAAAACAAGAATTAATCAATTTGGATCAATATAAAATTTGTTATTCTTGATATATAAAGGTGTTTGAAACTGTTAAATTTACTAATTTAATTAATTAATACTTTTAATAAAAAACTCATCAATTTTCCAAAAATGAGGCAATTTCACATAAAATTATTAATTTTTGAGGATTATATCATCAATATAAAAATGAATTATAATTAAATATTATCAATATTATTCTTCCTCCCATTAAAACATTAAATCATCATCAATGTGCATATAAAATCAACTTCTTATATGGAAAGATGCTTTTCATTTTTCACTACCATTTTCATGGATAGTTTTAGTGTATATTTTATGGGTATATTGGATATGTATATTTAATTATATCATGAAGATTATACGTTTTTGTTATCAGAAAATGTTACAATCATTATATGGTAATCCATCAATATCAGTATACTACCTGAAACTAATTTATCTCTGATATGATCATCGTGAAACTAGACCAAAAATCTCATGTAATAAAATTATAACATTATATGTATTTGTAAAATATAAATTATTCTACATTAAATTCATTGTTAATAATTGTATTTTGGATTATAACTAATATTAACACCACTCCAACAATACTATAAAAACTCTAAACACCTCTTGTATAAAAATAAGAATCATTTAACTAATATACATGTATATAATATCTATAAATAAAAAGTATAATTATTTATAGGTATTAATTTGGTTTCAAAATTAGTTCTTATGTTAGTTAAGTTATTTATACATATGTATTAATAACTTCAATTTGTATTTAGATTAATAGTAAGGGTTTCAATAAATAAATTTCTAATACATTATGTCTCAGCCTTTCTTACTAGAATATAGATTTCAAAATTTCATTAATGATACTATTTCCCAATTTTACATGGAGTTTCCTTTTATTATATTTTGAAATTGACTATAATCATTAATAAATACTTCTTTGATAAATATATTCTGAATTTAATATTTAATGATTTTAAAAATAAATCTTATTCAAACAAATGATTATTTCCTTACATTCCTATGTTTTCATTACCTATAATATAATCCTCTTGTTTTAAGAAATATAATATGGTTAATTTTCTATAATGATTTTTATTCTATTTATCCAATTTAAAATGTAAAATATAATACTCTTTTTGAATGTGGGTTTTCAATCCATGGTATTTCAATATATTTTTTAAAAAAATTGTATCCCATGCCTTCTAAATACTATGTTTTTTTCATACACTCTATTTTTTTTGTAAAATTTATGTCTTTTAAAAGATATTATATTTTTAAATTTTTATAAATTTTTTTCAAAAATAATATCTTTCATCTCAAAAATATTGAAGGTAAATTTCACTTCACCAATTATAAAAATGTTTAAATGGTTTTTTAAACCTTTTATATATTAACTTCTATTTAACCACCAAAGGTTATCTACCATGAAGTGATTATTTGATAATATAATATATTTTATTATAATTTCATTCCATTTGTAAGAATATATTATTTAAATATTATGATTTACTAAATTTATGTTATGTTATGTTTATGAAACCCATTATTCAATGGGTTCATTCCTAATATATTATGGTTGATTTAAAGTGGCATACATAAGTGGGGATAATGATGGTTGGGGTCCTATATCACCATAAAATTCTAAATATTATGTTTAAATATCATTATTTATTATATAATCGGCATAATGAGTTTTTTATATAGGAATGGGAATAATGGGTTTGCTCACATTTTTAAGCATGGACATAATTAGTTTCTCTACATATCCATGGGAATAATGGTATATCTCTTAAAAGTATTAATATTCTTAAGGTAGTGCATCATTTAAAAAAATATTTTATTGCAAATCAAAAAGATAATTTTCATTTTCATGATATTCTATTTTTTTAAGGTTACAACTTATATTTAAATTGTTCCATGCCTTTTTTATGATTATCACATGTTTTATGATTATTGATATGTATTTTTATCCATGTAATCACTTTTAACCATAACGGTACATCTATTATCTTATATTTTCAAATAATCAATTATCATTATCATCTATAAACTTATGTTATTTTATTGATAAATTTACTTCTTCTTCATGTTCTCTTTCATGTATAGGATATTTTTCTTCTTTATATTTTTTCCCTTATTGGGCATATGAGATCACTCATTTCTTATTTTTCTATATCTCGGGTTATGAAGAAAATTAGATCATTCAATATCAATAAAAGGTTCTAGAGGAGTTATATTATGTTTTATAGTTTCCAAGTGTTGTAAAATAATTTCTTTACATAGAAAATATTCAAGACACTAATCTTTTTGAGCCTTGGTTTTTGTGACTATTTTTTATATGTATTGTCTAAAACATGAAATTAATTTTATTATTCATGTTCTTTATATCTCATTTTTTATTATGTCATTTTATCCTATCAATTTGATGTTTTACATAAGAGTATATGGTTGAATTAGTGGTATATAACCCATTGAGTGTGGGAATATTAGTGAATATGGCCCATTGAAGAAGAATGACTCCATGGGGAATGGGAAAATTAAGGATGAATTAGGGATTATGCATTGGATGACCATATGTGTTTGTCTCTTTTATTAGGGAAGGTGGATGAGATTATAAAGGATTATGTGGAAATGGATTATAATTAATTGGAGGCTCATGTATGTTTCCAAAACTATTTATTGAGAACTAGGTTGGGAAGAACGATTGGACTCATCGTGAATATGACCAACTGAGGAACAATTATGTCCTATGAAAGGGAGGTTCATATGTTAATTGATCATTGATAAAGAAATAAAAATGACATTATAAATGATGATTTGGTCATTAGTTAAACTAGATTGTAGGCACATATGTGTGTCCATCCCATATATATTGGTAATAGTATGGGAATAATGACTGGACTCATGGAGGATATTTCCTTGTGAGGAAGCACTAGGGCCTATTTGTGGGTAACCATTACGTTCTAACATGGATGATGGAATATGTGATTTTCGGTATTGGGAAATACACCAAAATGAGGCCCATTATGGTTACAGATCATTTATTTTTCTAGTTGTGGGATCAATAATGAATATTTTGTTGGGCCATTAGCCTTTTATGAGGATCATGATGTTTATCACACATTTAGTAGAAAATATTTGTCCACTAAATTCAAATGATGACAAGATTATTCACAAGTTCCAAACAACCTTCGTATATTGATCCTATGGAAGGTCCTTAAGTGTCCTAATGAAAGTGGACCTCGTTATATATGTAATAAATGATTGCTAAATCCATAATTTTGTTATTACTGATAGAGTATTTATAAAGGAAGGCCTTTCATTAGATCCCAATCATAATTATCATAGTATTGTGCAACTCCCCGACCCTCGTTACCCAGTGTCGGTGCATTATTACATAACATTAGCATGATCACAAAAGATCAAGTCTCAAAATACCTATTAGTTTAGTAGACTTGGAAATACAAGATACATTCATAACTTTTACATTACATCATAAAATGGAAAACTACAAAAACATTGTTTCCATAGAAAACATGGAGATCCCATAGACTATCCCTGCAGGTCAGTCATAATATACTTCCTCGCATCCTGGGAAAAATAAAACATAGAAAGGGGTGAGCTCAGATATTCAGTAAGGATAACATTAAAGCCGAAACATTCATAAATAAGCATAAAACTTTAAGGAAATGTTTAAGACTAAAAAAAGCCTTTTAAACTTGAAATTCAGAATAATATAGAAAAGATAAATCAAATTATTCCATTTTCATATACACATGTATATTCTACTAGTCGAATAATCACATGCAATATAAATAGCCACATTCATAATGATGTAATGAATAATGACAGACTTCATAACCACATAGTCAATGTCATGTGCCAAAAATAAAATTAAGATTTTGTCAAGGCCTTGTGCCAAGACACTAGTTTGACTCATGAGACCTACCGATGCATTGAGGAGCTATAGCATGCTCCACCCATCACAAACTAAGTCCAATGAATTCCTCATATGAAAAGTTTTAAACATAAAATAAGCATTCATATTAAAACTAGCATACGAAATGTCAATACATTATATATCAACCATGAATGGTGTAAAAATAACACATCCACAGTCATACATCTCACAAAACCTTCAATACAATATGGATGTTTTTTTAAATTAAATCAACTTCAAATAATCTTAAAATGCATCAAAGGATGTGGACATAGATGAAAAAACCCTTTTTTAGAGGAATATATCTTTCTATTTTAAATTCATTTAAGATTCACGTAATTATAAAGAAATAATTTATTTTTAAAATATTATTATAAGCTTATAAGGTAATCTTCGACGATGTTATAATGGTGGAAAATAGCCTCACCCGCCGTATAAGTTAAAAAAATACATTCATACCTTAATTTTGTCGAAAAGGTTATAAATGACCTTGTTTGGAAAACGACAAAAAGATTCCTTTATAAAAAACAAATAAAAAGTCAAAAAAGGGTATAAATGACTTTAACCCATAGTCTATAAAATAGTAAGATTTTTTGGAAATACATTTTCAAAAAACATGGATGTTTATGATAAAGTGGTCCCAGTAGATACTTACGTAAAAACTACCTCGGATAATAAAGGGATGGTGAAATTAACCCTTACCTTTTACTTCTCCTTGGTCAAGGGTAAGTTAACCTCCTGTATAATGGTGAAATAATTGTTATTAAATTATAGAATAATAATATACAATAATATGATATCATATATGATCTTTTAGCATTGCTTTGTTAATAATATTGTAGTACTATCGTTGTTTCAGGTGTTAAAGGATTTGTTTTCCTTTATATTCTTTGTTATGTGAGTCATATTTGTGATGGATGGGATATATCTTATTCATATCCATAATTATATCAAGACTTTAAACATTATTTTTAATCATCTAATGAAAATTAGTCTTGAATGGATACAATGGTGAATAAATCTCATCGTGTTCGTGGAGACGGTAATCCGTACGTATGCACGAGCGACAATATCATTATGTTGATATTAAAATAAAATATAATTGGAAGGTATATCATATATAAATAATAATTATCATGTTATATTTATTATTTACATCAATTACACAACATTATTATTCCCATCCAAATAATAATGTATTGAATAACAATTACACCACGACGTGGAGACGGCAAGCCGTATGTACACACGTATGGTGACACGTCATTCAAAGGATGGATAGAATAATGAATTTGGTTGTACCATATTTATAATAACATAACATCATATAGAAGATACTGGAGTTATTATTTTATAATGGAAACAACAAATAAAAAGGAAGTTGAAGAAGAAAGGAACCTGAAAGAGGTGATGAAATATTTACCTCTTCTTCAGGTGCTTCCTTTTGATTTGATCAAAATGGCTCCTTAGGTTGGCTTTATGACTAAAGTAAGGCCTCTATGATTAAGGTAGAACACTTAATATGGTATTTGGGTAGGTTTTGGCCAATCCAAATGGCTTTGATGGAGTGAATTAGATAGAAGGGCGAGTGCCCTTTTATAAGAGAGGTGAGGGGCTGCTTAGGAAAAGCTAGAAATATTATTTTATAATAAAATAATATTTGGTTTATAATGGATGAAAAATGATTTATTTAAATTATAAGGTGGGTATGGGTCTAAAAACACTCAAAAAATAGGTTTTAGATAGGTTTGGGTCACTATATGAACTTTATCTTTTAGATTTAACTCTTAGTTAAATAGTTTGACATTTACCATGTCCCTATATATTTTTGTATTATATGGTTAATAAAATTACTATATACTTACAACATAACCCCAAGTGGTTAATTAACGATACCAATAACACTATATAATTCCATTGGCTGATCCATAGATTTTTAGGAATAAAATATCAATTAATAATATAATATTTGTTTTAAAAACTCTTTTATGTCAATTTCGACAATATTTGGTATTTTGTTTTTGCTAAATTCATAACAGAATTATTACTTAGAAAAAATTCATATAACCAACCCTAACATGTCATATTAACCTATAAAATTATTTGAATTCATAAAAAGTATCAAATTACATTTATTTGGATATTTATAATATCAATTATTTTAATATTTCATTAATTAGGTAATTACTGCATCATCATTGTGTCATAAATAAATTAAATTATTTAATTTCTAAAAAATATAAATAAAATACCATTATGTATGAAATCCTTTTATATTTATATTTAATTTTTATTGTCGAATTTATCTTATGTGTAACCCTATATTAAAAATAGATTAGTTGTTAAACATTGATTTTTAACACTTTTAACTCTTCTTTGAATTAATTAATAATAAATGTCTTAATCTAATCCAATTCTACCAAAGAGGTTCATATTTTATTATTATGGTTTTTTTGGTCGAAATACACATATACATTAGAATTAAGACATGTTTTAGGGTAATAATAAAACCATTTTTACCCTTAATTACCCTATTTACTTTTAACCGCGGTAAATAATATTAAAAGGTCACTATTCACCAAAAAATTATTTTTATCTTATTGAACCATATTTTACTTATTGATATCAACCATGTCTCTTGGATTTTTGAAATTCTACTCACAGAAACGGTAAAATTAAATTCTATGTAAATTTTAAAATTCTCCTCGGAGTTGGGTAAAAAACTGTGAAAAGTCCAATAAACTTTTTATATATCTAAAACTATTATAAACTGACTCCTATGAATTACATTTAACCTATATAGGTATTATGTATATATATTTTCATAAAATAAATTTAAATAAAATAAATAATTATTTAAATAAAAATTTCGTTTTAAACTATAACTCAGTGTGTTTCACTATTCATCAAAAATTGAATGTTTTTAGAAAAATACCAAAAATTCACCCTAAGCTAATTTTGATATTCCGAATAAAAAAATGAAGTCCATTTTAAAAGATAAAATTTATAAAATTTCATAATGTGGGTATAACTATTCATAACGGCTAGTTTGATTGGTTTTGGTGTGTTAGAACTTGAAGTTGCGTACAACACAAGTAATTTTTTATTCAAAGAGAAGTTTACTATAGAAGCTTGGGGTGTTACATTCTCCCCTCCTTCAATTAATTTCATCCTCGAAATTTCTAGAATATTACTACATAAAAATACTCGGGTGGTTCTTCATCATATGTTCCTCAAGTTCCCGCGTTGCCCCTTCCATCTTATAGTTTCTCCATAGAACTTTTACCAGACGAGACGTCTGGTTTTTCAACACATGTTCTCTTGTATCAAGAACCTTGATAGGCTCTTCGCAATAAGACAGATCGGGTTCCAGTTCTAATTTCTCATAGGTAAGTACATGCGTTGGGTTAGGCATGTATTTTCTCAACAGTGATATGTGGAACACATCGTGAACTATGGAGAGACTTGGCAGCATTGCTAAATGTTAAGCTACAACCCCAATTCGTTCTAGAATTTTGAAAGGTTTGATGTACCAGGGACTCAATTTACCCTTCTTACCGAAATGTATAACACCCTTCCATAGAGATAACTTTAAGAAAACAAGATCACCTACCTGAAATTCCAAATCCTTCCTTCGGTTATCAGCATAGCTCTTATGTCTACTTTGAGCTGCTTTGATGTGGGTTTGGATTACCTTCACCTTTTCCATCGTTTCCTCCACACATTCTGGGCCTACGAATTTTCTTTCACCAACACCATCCCAACAGGTTGGTGTGCGACATCTCTTTCCATATAACGCTTCATATGGTGCCATCTGAATACTTGAATATAAGCTATTATTATTGGAAAATTCTACCATAGGTAAATATTGATCCCACATACCTTGAAATTCAAGTGAGAATGATCTCAATATGTCTTCTAAGGTTTGAATAGTCCATTATAATTGTCCATCAATTTGGGGGTGGTAGGTAGTTCTCAAACGAAGTTCAGTATCGAGGGATTTCTGAAGAATTTTCCATAATCTTGATGTAAAACGTGGATCACGATCAGAAACAATCGATAGTGGTACTCCATGAAGTCTTATAACTTCATTAATATATACTTTTTCTAAATGTTCAAGTGGTGAATCTGCTCTTATAGCATGAAAATGTGCTGACTTGGTATGACGATCAAAAATGACCCATATTGCATCATTCCTTCAAGGAGTATCTAGTAGTCCCATGAAAAATTCCATCGTAATATTACCCCATTTCCACTCCGGTATTGGAATAGGTTGCATGACTCCTCTAGGTTGTTGCCTTCCAGCTTTCACTTGTTGACATACCATACATCTTGACACAGAATCATCAATATCTCGCTTCATGTTGTCTCACCAAAAATGTTCCTTCAAATCTCAATACATCTTAGTGCTACCATGGTGTATATAGAAATTGAAACTATGAGCATCATCCAACAATTCCCTTTTTAGATCAGATATATCGGGAACACAACGTCTCTTCCCAAATTTCAAAATTCCATCTTCATACACAAAGTAACTCAATCTCCCATCATTCACAACTTTAATCTTCTTTTGAAACTCTTCATCATTGGTCTGAGAACTCTTTATCCTTTCTAGTAAAGATGGTTTGGTAACCATATGAAAAGGCATTGATGGTTCACCTTCCATGGTTATTCCCATATCCATCTTTACTAGATCAATGAAAATAGGATCCCTTTCAACTCTCATATTTTTCAAAACTCCATGATCCTTTATACTCAAAGCATCTTCCACCTTATTTTCCTTCCCCAGGTGGTAGTGTATAGTGAAATAATAATCCTTGAGTAGTTCAAGCCATCTCCTTAGCCTCATGTTGAGTTCTTTCTGTGAGAAAATATAATTCAAACTCTTGTGATCAGTATATTTCTCAAATATTTCACCAAATAGATAGTGTCTCCAAATCTTTAAGGAAAATATTACAGCTGCTAACTCAAGGTCATGAGTAGGACAGTTTTTCTCATGATGTTTTAGCTATCGTGATGCATAAGCAATAACCCTGTCATTCTGCATAAGGATACAACCAAGTACTTTCTTTGAACCATCACTATAAATAACAAACCCATCATTCCCTGATGGTATATTCAATATAAGATCATTGACTAATCTTATCTTCAGTTCTTCAAAACATTCTTCACACCCTTTTTCAATAAAAAATTAACCCTTTTTCTTGTGAGTTTTGTTAATGGGTTAGCCAACCGGGCAAAATTCTGGATGAAACGTCGATAATAACTTGCTAAACCAATAAAACAGAGTACCTCAGTTATACTCGTCAGTGCTGGCCATTCTTGGATTTCCTTGGGCATTGAAAGATCAACAGAGATTCTATCCTTAGAGACAATATGGCCAATAAAAGAAATCTCTTGAAGCCAAAATCCACACTTTCTAAACTTCCCATATAATTCATGTCTTCTAAGAGTCTTTAGGATAATACGTAAGTGATTTTCATGATCTTAGTAGTTTTTGGAGTATACCAAGATATCATCAATAAATACCACTACAAAATAATTGAATTATTCCTTGATAACTCAATTCATTAGATCCACGAAGATGGGGGGTGCATTAGTCAATCCAAAAGGCATTAATATAAACTCATAATGCCCGTACCTGGTTCGAAATGCGGTCTTCGGAATGTATTCCTTCTTCACACACAACTGATGATATCTAGATCGATGGTCAATCTTTGAAATGTATTGAGCTCCATGAAGTTGGTCAAATAAATAATCAATGTGAGGTAAGGGATACTTGTTATTTATTGTTATAGCATTGATCTCCCTATAGTAAATGCACAACCCAATAGATATATCTTTCTTTCTAACAAAAAGTACAGGGGAACCCCATGGAGAAACACTAGGGAAAATAAATCCCTTATTACTCAATTCCTCTAGTTGTTTCTTTAGTTCCACTAATTCCATAGTGGACATTCTATATTGGGTCTTCGATATGGTTCTTGAACTGTGAATTAATTCGATGGAAAACTCAATTTCTCATTCTGGAGGATGTCCAGGTAAATATTCTGGAAACACATCAACATATTCTTTTACAATAGGTGCATCCTCTATTTGAACATTCTTTTGCTCACCCATAGTTATTTCATTATCTTCCTCCCCAATAATTGAATTTATTTGAGCTACTGGGGGTGGATGTAGATTAGAATCAGGTGGTGATGTTTCTGCTCTAAAGATAAGGTGTTCTTTATCATCGTCATCATAAATAGTAACCTCCTTCTTCTTACAATATATTTTTGCATCATTGTCTAAAATCCAATCCATATCAAGGATTATATCCAATTAAATCATGGGTATGACGATGAGATTAGTAGATAAATAACATTTATATGCCCTAATGGGTACTGATTCACAAAAAATTGTTTCAATGATACTTTACTTATGTGTTTTGATTGAAAACTCCATTTTTAAATCAAATTGGAAATATCTAATTTCCTTAGAAAACTGGGAATATATGAAACAATGAAATGATTCAGAATCAAATAAAGCATTGCCTAAACTTGAGGAAACCATTAAATTACCTGCCACTGTGTCTTTTGGAGCTTCAACCTTAGTAGTAGTGATAACATAAGCTTTTCCTTGATCCCTTGGCCTTTTCTGAGGTAAGTTCCCCTAATGCTTAGGACATTCATTTGCATAATTCCCCCTTTATCAACAATTGTATCATTCAACATCAACAAATTCTTTCTTCCCCTTGCAATCACGAGATTGGTGGCCTTTTTCACCACACATATAACAGACTCTCATTCCCTTCAGGAAAGTACTAGGGTGTTTCTTCTTACATTTACTGTAGGATGGATATTCAACTTTTCCCTTCTTCCCCTTATTTCTTTTTCCATAGTTTTCAGCAGATCTCTTCTTCTCTTGCTTTTCTTTAAAGTTGTAAGACATAGAGAATTCTTTTTCGTTCTTGATAGCATATGAGATAATATCTTCGTACGATAAGAAGGACTGTGAGACTAATTTTCAACGGAGAAATGGTTTTAAACCATCAAAGAAATGATCAATCTTACTTATTGGGTTACATATATAATCTTCATCATGCCTCGCTAACCTTGTAAATTTAGCTTCATAATTTTTGACATTCTCATCCTCCTTTTGCCTCAAACTCATAAATTGTCTTTCCATATCTGCTCGATGGTCAAGAGGAATGTATTTTTCAAATCGAATTTATTTAAACTCCCTCCATTCCATATTTGATACTTCATCATCTTACTTTGTGTTTTGAATCAATGACCACTATGGATCAGCATCTTCAGTGAGGTTGTAAACTGCCATGACAACTTTTTCCCTTTCGTTACTCCCTAAGGAATGGAATATTTCCTCTAAAGAATTTATCCTTTGCTCAACTACTAGTGGATTTGTACCCCCATTGAATGTTAGTGGTTGTTTCCTCATGAAGCGATCTAACATTGATCCACCACGTTGTGGATCAGGGTGCTCTTTATGGGTAAGGTTATTATTCATAACCTGAGTGAGTTGTCTCGGTATGGTGACTAGCTGATCAGCACCAGTTGTATCTCCAGATCCACTATAACTATCTTGAGTAGTAGTAAAATACCTACATGGAGTGCGCACATTGATACAGTTTCCATTCCTTCCACTAGGCACCATTTCTAAACAATGGAATAAAATAGATTAGTTTATGAATCACAATACAAAAATCCAAACTTGTAAAATAATTAACATAAATTGAACAGTTTATGGAAATAATCCATAATCATAAAAAATGTTTTCTTTGAAGAAGTATATACTCAAAAACCCATCATCATGGTTTGTAAATAATGTGGGAATTATCCTAAGCATATCCCTCGGAAGTATCATAACCAAGAGTGCAGCAAGGCCATTGTCGTGCACTGGTTCTCGTACGAGTATAGCTCAAAGAGGTGTTTTCAGGTTTTACCCCTAGGTACATCTGTGCCAGAGCCACCTCTACCTTCTCGTATCCAGACAGAGATGTATTTCATTGAAAACTCACAAAATTACTACAATACCAAAATTATTGGAAGTTCTTATATACTAATCCTCAAAGTCTATCTTAGGGATATGTGCTCTAGTCAGATTTCACCTAAATCTAGTTTCCAAGGTTTGTACTAAACTTCCTCTAATACCAATTGTAACGCCCCAACCCCAGTTACCTAGAGTCGGTGAATTATTACATAACATTTTCAAGATCACAAAAGATCAAGTCTCTAAAGACCGATTAGTTTAGTAGCCTTGGAAATAGTATATACATTCATAAGATTTATATTACATTATAAAATGGAAAACTACAACAACATTGTTTCTATAGAAAACACCGAGATCCCATAGACTATCCCTACAGGTCAGTTATAATATACTTCTTTGCATCCTATGAAAAATAAAACATAGAAATGGGTGAGCTGTAAAGACCCTGAAAATTCAAGGAATTTTTTTTCTTAATTTCTTTTGGAATTTTACAAGTCTGTGGTTTCTGACAGCACCTGATTCCGAGGCCCGGTGTGCCCGGAATCAATTTCTGAAGTTTAGCTCGGGTACGTTCAGTGAAAGAACAGGAGGGTTTTTCTATCTTTTGAACCAGTGCTCGGAATCGAAACTTGAGGGCACCAATGAAACTGCAGCACCGATAATCTCATAAGAAGACCTTTTCTGAAGGTGCGTTTACTCGGGAGGAGTTGTTTAAATTTGAGGTCTAAGTGAAGAATAAAATAAAATTGTATTCCAATTTTATTTCTCTTCTAAATAGTTATAACCTTTGTGTGGAAGTTGGTGAAACTAACCTAGTGAGCATAAAGGTGATGTGGGGCCCACACAAACCCCACCCCTTCATATTCCATAACCCCCCATTACTCAACCCCTTTAAACCCCATGCCTTTATTAAGTAACTCTCTCCTCTCTCCTATTAATTAAATTCCAACACACTTAATTTAATTAATATAACTTATTCAATTAATTGGTTTAAGTTTGAAATTTGAAGTTGGAAACCCATGGTCGGTTGAAATAAAATAAAAGTAGATTATTTTATTTTTGGGGGTTAGTTTTATTGTGAGGAGAAAAGGGAAGAGAGAGCTCTAGCTTTGGAAGATCTTCATCCTCCCTTGAAGAACTTAATCTCCTTCGTTGAAGAACGCCACGTCTCTGAAGAAGGACGTCGACTTGGCAGTCTCGGAATTCTCCATCCTCTTCCTCTTCCGTGAAAAAGAAGGAGACACCGATGACGGGAAGGATGCCATCAACCGCGGCGCTTGACAACCGCGATCTTTCTTCGAGGTAGGGGTTGTTTTTATGTTCAAGATTAAATTACATTCTTCGTTGTTTTTTATCGACCACTTGTTATCAAAATAACGACAGGAGGACGGACAGCTCGAAGATAGACGAACCTCTTCCCCTTTTTTTGTTGTTTATTTTCTTTGTGGTTCGGAACGGAAGCGGAATGGTGCAACAGCACCGCGCGGGAACGTGAGAACCGCGGCTGGAGCAGGCCGCGACAAAGGATCGCGGCGTCGTCGCGCCGCACCGGTGAAGCAAAAGGGGGCCGCGACCAAGAGCGGGCCGCAGCGGAGGGGCGCGGCTCCGTCGCTCTGTGTGGGAGCACCGAGAAGGGCCGCGGCTGGGGCGGGTCGCGGTGGAGGGGCGCGGCACCGTCGCGCCGCGCCGGAGCACTGAGGAGGGCTGCGGCCTGGGCGGGCCGTGGCGGAGGGGCGAGGCGCCATCGCGCCGCGCCGAATAAGCACGAGCTGCGGCCCATGGCCGCAGCAGTTCGGAGAAGCGGTCGGCTAAGCCGGTCGCTGGCGCCAGGTGGAGGCGGGATTCCTCGGGTCCCGTGGCTCAATTAAGGTCAGCCATAAATGGCCAGCCGTTTATCAATAAAGGGAGGCAGAGCCCCCCCCCCCCCCCACCGCATCCCGCTCGACCGAAGGCCGAGCCGCGGGCCAAGTGGGTAGGGCCGCCGGCGCCGGGCCAGGCCGGACCCCCGCGCTAGGTCGGGCCGCACCGGCTGGGCCGAGATGCACCAGCTGGTCCGGGCCGTGCCCAATTGGGCCGGACCCAGACCCGGGTCGGGTCGACCCGGTTCAGGCTGACCCAGGGGTAATGGGTCGGGTCGGACCGGGCGCAAAACCCCTATTTTCAGATAAATCCGTTCAAACACCCATAACATGGGTTGCAGACTTCTGATCGACACGCCGTTAGTTGCAATGAGATACTTGGATCGAGGCGGTTGTTTTGGTATATCACACACAAGGTTCCAGAGAACTTTGTATATGGCCGGGTTGGTTCGAACCCAAAACCAACCAAGCCCTCAGAGCGGAAACGCTTATAACTTGAGTTCTGGACGTCCGATTGGTGTGTCGTCGACTTTGTTGGATTCCTTTAGGTGAGAATGATATTTTGGAATACTTCACCTGAGGTTTGGACATAGTTGGAATATGGCTGGGTTGGATTGTACCCGAAATCAAACCTGGCCCCTTGAACAGAAAAGCTGATAAATTTCAGACCGGACGTTCGTTTGACAACCCTTCAGTGGCATTGGTGATCACGTTGAGAAATGGTAACTATGAGTATACCCTATGTAATTTCAGGGTAGATTTGAGATACGGTCGGGATGATTCGTACATGAAACCAACCGGGCCCCTGGGACGAATAGGCTAAAAACTCACATATCGGGTGTCTGATTGACGCGTCGTATGTTGTGTTGAGACCCCTATGACGAGGCGGTCCTTTGAGATACTTCTTCATAGGACTTTGTGATACTTGGAGTATCGACCTGTATCTCATGGAGCGGACCCTCCCAGAGACGAGCGTACAGAGTACGGAGACCGTGTAGCAGGCTAAGACCTGTAGACTTCTTGTCCGATTCGAGTCGGAGTGACTTGTATTGCCCAGTGTGGATCACTACTATGTTTGGGTGGAAGACCCTCGGCGGGGAGCACTACTCTGGTTTGGTTGCAGACCCATGGTACTCGACAGGAGGAGTACCTCTGCAGGCTATTAGGGGGGGTGCACTACTATATCTGGGTGGCAGACCCCAGCGGGAGCACTACTGTGTTTGGGTGGCTGACCCACGGTACTCGACAGGAGGAGTACCTCAGCAGTCTTAGGTTAGTGAGCAGTACCTCGGAGTCGTGATAGGATCACTGTACTCGTCAGAGACGGAGCTCTTCAGTAGTTACGGTTTCGATAATAAAAATACTGGTTTGAGATGAGTCGTTGACCTCTGTGATTTCCTCAAGATTGATATGGGTTACTATATAACTTAGGTATATGTATGGTCATATAACTAAGTAGTGGTTATTAGTTGATTTCATATCTGTGTGATACCTCTTGATTGAGATGTGTTATTTGATAGCTTAGCTATAAGTATGGGCTTATTCCTAAGTAAGGGTTATCTGTTGAGAACTTTCTTCGTGATTATCCTTATAGGATTTAGTGAGACCTTGAGGGTATCGGAGTCCCTACTGAGTATCGTATACTCACCCCTGCACAGGTTATGCCCGCACCTCGTTGTGTTGGTTGCAGATGACGGACATCACTGATCGTTGTTGAGGCTTGTAGATCTAGACGGTACCCGGAGGAGGATCTCACGACGAGTCGATACCCGGAGGTGGATCTCACGACGATTCGATACCCGGAGGAGACGAACGGACGTGGAGTGCTGAGGAAGACATTTGTACCTACCCTTCATGTAGGAACCCGGAGGACAATCTAGGAGCTATTTTTCACCTTTCAGCGGTTTTCTATTGAGTTGTACTTTACTTTCAGTTGTATCCGTACCTTTCTTTTGGGATTCTATTTCCAGCCCCTTGTGTTAAGGGTACCGAGTGTGGTTTTCAGTTCAGGGAGTCCAGTGATGGTGCGGGCGGCTGACGTATCCATACACCAGGACCCTGACTTCTGATTTCCGACTCAGTGAACGAAAACACTAATTGTGATTGTGTTTTCAAAGGTTTCCCCTTAGAACAGCTCAAATCAGGTCAGCTCACCATGTCTAATCGTTTGACCGGGTCATGTCTGTTTCTTTCAGGATGTCTTTCCACGGACGACCAGCTAGAGCTCTGAGAGATGTGTGTACTGACAGCCCACCGACCGACGAGGCGTCAGTACAGGACCCTCTTATAGTTGAGGCACCAGCGGAGGCACCCGCGGTACTACCATACGTTGGGCCACCGATGCCACAAGCCCTAGCAACAGGCGATGCACACCGCTTGAGCGCACTACATGAGTTCCAGCGCTAGAGGCTACCCAGGTTCCGGGGATATATGGACCCACAGGCGGCTGAGGATTGGCTGGAGGTTGTGGTGAGAGTTTTCTGGATAGTAGGTACACCAGCAGACTTCATGGTGATCCTTGCTGCCAGCCTCCTTCAGGCAGCAGTAGGCAGATGGTAGAGCTGGATGATCTAGTTTTGCGATAAGATGACCTTCGCATTGGGAGACTTCGAGACCTTATTCAGGGTGGAGTTTATACCAGTGACTCTACACCCCGAGTGTGTTCAGGAGTTACTGCCTTTGTCGCAGGATTCTCTATCAGCAGCCAAATTATCTGTAGGTAGTAGACAGATGATGCAGGGGTCCAAGAGGACTAGACTAGTAGGTGGGCGACCTCGGGATACAGGTTTTGTTGTGCGAGGTACACGAAAGAGATCCATCCATACGAGGAGAAGGAAGTGTTATGCATGCGGTAGGAAGGGTAACATGGCATGTGACTGTCTGATCCCCCGCACAGTTGATCCACAGGCATTGGAGGAGCCACCGAGACAGAAGCAGCGGCAGGTTCTTAAGCAAGAGCTGAGCGGTGGACAAGGTAGTAGAGATCTGGAAGCAGGTGGAAAGGAGCGGAATTAGTGGATTCCTTTTGTTTTTGGTACTTCTAGTTCTATGTTTCTGTTGTATTTGTGTCTTTGTACTTCAA
The DNA here is from genome assembly GCA_963277665.1 of Viscum album. Taxonomy (NCBI): domain Eukaryota; kingdom Viridiplantae; phylum Streptophyta; class Magnoliopsida; order Santalales; family Viscaceae; genus Viscum; species Viscum album. The sequence goes on from OY728145.1 coordinate 453,064,379, forward strand.
GTTGTAGTAATAAAAGACACTTATATATGTGATGTTTACTTTTCTATCCATTTGTTGGGTTGATACTGAGAGGTCCCAGTTAAAACTGTTGACTTGACCCTCACTTTCATGATTTCTACTAGAGGAGACCCAGTGACCTTAAACAGATGCCGACAGTGTGACTCGACACTTAGAGGTGAGAGTGACGGTTGGATCTATTGGTAGTAATGTCGAGGCCTTACAACGTCTTCCATGGCATGAATGCATCATTCATGTCAGGATTGATTATATTGGGCAATGGGTGTGGTCCATCCAGGGGATGAGACCAATTTTCTCCTCTCGGAAAAGGAGAAATCTTAGCAGCTCTTACAGATCGTAGGTGGAGAAGGTGTAGATCATCCAGGAGCGGATGAAGACTGCACAGTGTAGTAAGAAACAAGAAACCGGCCCCAGTATCAGAGACTCGGGCGTGTAAAATGTTTCAATAAGAAGAAGTGATAAGGATAGATGAGACTGCCGAGCAGCAGACGTAGATGTAGAGCTAAGAGTAGCTGCATTCGGTCAAGGAGTGTGACCCAATGGCTCTAATAATGATTCGATGGACATTCTATGTCCACTACTAGCTACCATAGAAATAGACGTTGATACGAATCATTCCTTCCTTCCATGAATCTTTTCCCAGGCCTGGAGTTTCCGGTAAGCCGTAGACTTGACCCTCACGTCCGGAGATACCTTTGGGTGGAGACTCAATAATCACAATTATGATGACAGTGTGATATGACCCTCGAGGCGAAATTTTTGGTTGGAATTGCTTGGTGGCAGTGTCAAGGCCTTACGACGTTGGTCTAAGTATGGATTGGATCCACAATTCACACATAGATTGTCTATATTAGGCAAAAAGGTTGTGGTTTATCTACAAAATTGGGATGGTTTTTCCTAGGTCGGTGAAAAGGAAACCCTTGGTAGCACAGGACAAACTCATGGATCGGAGGGTGTGGCTGATCACTCTTGAGTCGGTCAACCTTACCCTCATGGTAGTTTGAGTTTTGAGTTTCAGTTCTAATCAGGAAATGGAGTCCTGTTGAGTTCGAGGATGGAAATCACGTACTTATACGGGTCTCACCTCGACGAGGTTTACGGAGATGTGGCTGAAGCAGTAAGTTATCTCCGAGGTTCAACGGACCTTTCAAGTTCCTCAGTAAGGTAGGCAAGGTGGTTTACCACTTGACCTTTCCACCTCAGTTGCACCAGATGCATGATATCATCCACGTACCTTAGCTGATGAGATACGTGAATGATCCTTCAAACATCATCGACCCAAGGGAGTTGGACGTCGATGATAGGGTGACATGCATGGAGGTTCCAATGGAGATCGAGGATCGACAAGAGCGGGTCCTACGTGGATGATTGATTCCTCAGGTGTGCTTTCACTGGTAGCACGAGAACCTCCAGGAGAGCACATGGGAGCGGGAGGCTCAGATGCATGCTCAGTACCATTTTGTTTTTCCTAGTTTGTGTTGAAGCATTACGGGGACGTAAATCCCAGAGGTGTGAGTAATTTAAAGACCCTAAAATTTCAAGGAAAGTTTTTTTATAATTTCATTGTAATTTTATGAGTCTGTGGTTTCTGACAGCACCTGATTCCGAGGCCTGGTGTGCCTGGAATCAATTTCCGAAATTTAGCTCAGGTTTGTTCAGTGAACGAACGGGCGGGTTTTACTATATTTTGAACCGGTGCTCGGAATCGAAATCTGAGGGCACCAATGAAACCGTAGCGTCGGTAATCGCTTAAGAAGACATTTTATGAAGGTGATTTTTCTCAGGAGGAGTAGTTTAAATTTTAGGTTTAAGTGAAGAATAAAATAAAATTGTATTCCAATTTTATTTCTCTTCTAAGTAGTTATAACCTTTGTGTGGAAGTTAGGGAAACTAACCTAGTGAGGATAAAGGTGAGGTGGGGCCCACACAAACCCCACACCTTCATATTCCCTAACCCCCCATAACTCAACCCCTTTAAACCCCATGCATTTATTAAGTAACTCTCTCCTCTCTCCTCTTAATTAAATTCCAACACACTTAATTTAATTAATTAAACCTATTCAATTAATTGGTTTAAGTGTGAAATTTGATGTTGGAAACCCATGGCCTGTTGAAATATAATAAAAGGAGCTTATTTTATTTTTGGGGGGTTAGTTTTGTTGTGTGGAGAAAAGGGAAGAGAGAGCTCCGGCTTTGGAAGATCTTCATCCTCCCTTGAAGAACTTCATCTCCTTCGTTGAAGAACGCCACGTCTCTGAAGACGGACGTCTACATGGTGGTCCTGGAATTCTCCATCCTCTTCCTCTTCCGCAAAAAGGAAGGAGACACCGACAATGGGAAGGACGCCATCAAATGCGGCGCATGAAAACCGTGAGCTTTATTCGAGGTAGGGGTTGTTTTTACGTTCAAGATTAATTTATGTTCTTCTTTGTTGTTTATCGACTGCTTGTTATCAAAATAACGGGAGGAGGACGGACCGCACAAACACGGTCGAACCTCCTCCCCTTTTTTTGTTGTTGATTTTCTTTGTGGTTCAGAAAGGAAGTGGCAAGGTGAAATGGCACCATGTGGGAATGTGAGAACCGCGGATGGAGCGGGCCGCGACGAAGAAGCGTGATGCCGTCGCGCCGCACCGGTGATGCCAAAACGGGCTGCGGCCAAGAGCGGGCTGCGGGAGAGGGGTGCGGCCCCGTCACGCCGCACCGGAGCACTGAGGAGGGTCGCGGCCGCGGCGGGCCACGGTGGAGGGGAACGGCCTCATCGAGCTACGTCGGAGCACTGAGGAGGGCCGCGGCGGGCCGTGGCGGAGGGACGAGGCGCCGTCGCGCCACGCCGGATGAGCAGCAGTCGCGGCCCATGGCCACGGTGATTCAGAGAAGCGGCCGGCTAAGCCGGTCGCTGGCACCAGGTGGAGGCAGGACCCCTTGTGTCCCACGGCTCAATTAAGTCCGTCCGTTTATCAATCATGGGGGGAATCCCCCCCCCCCTGCATCCCGCTCGGCCAAAGGCTGAGCCGACGGCCACGCGTGTTGTGCCGCCCACGCCGGGCCAGGCCGCCCGCGCTGCGCCGGACCCCCGCGTTGGGCCAGGCCGTGCCGGCTGGGCAGGGTCGTGCCAGCCGGGCCGGGCCGCGCCCAACTGGGCCGGACCCGGACCTGGGTCGGGTCGACCCGTTTCGGGCTGACCTAGGGGTAATGGGCCGGGTCGGATTGGGCCCAAAACCCCTATTTTAGGACAGATCCGTTCAAATACCCATAACATGGGCTACGAACCTCCGATCGACGCTCCATCAGTTGAGATGAGATTCTTGGATCGAGGCGGTCATTTTGGTATATTACACTCAAGGTTTCAGAGAACTTTGGGTATGGCCGAGTTGGTTTGAACCCGAAACCAACTGGGCCCTCGGAGCGGAAATGCTTATAACTTGAGTTCCGGATGTCTGATTGACGTGTCGTTGACTTTGTTGGATTCCATTCGGTGAGAATGATATTTTGGTATACTTCACCTAAAATTTGGACGTAGTTGGAATATGGCCAGGTTGGATTGTACCCAAAATCCAACCGGACCCCTAGAACGGAAAAGTCGATAACTTTCAGACCGGACGTCTGTTTGACGAACCGTCAGCGGCATTGGTGATCACGTTGAGAAACGGTCCCTATGAGTATACCCAAAGTGATTTCAGGGTACATTTGAGATACGATCGTGTTGGTTCGTACACGAAACCAACCAGGCCCCTGGGACGAAAAGGCTAATAACTCACAGACTGGGCGTCCAATTGACGTGTCGTCTATTGCGTTGAGACCCCTATGACGAGGAGGTCCTTTGAGACAATTATTCATTGGAATTTTTGATACTTGGAGTATCGAACTGTAGCTCATGGAGTGGACCCTCCCGGAGACGAGTGTATGGAGTATGGAGACCGTGTAGCTGGCTGAGACCAGAAGACTGCTTTTCTGATTCGAGTCAGAGTGACTTGTATAGCACAGTGGGGAGCACTACTGTGTTTGGGTGACAGACCCGCGGCAGGGAGCACTACTGTGTTTGGGTGACAGACTCGCAGTACTCGACAGGAGGAGTACCTCTGCAGGCTATTAGGGGGGGTGCACTACTGTTTTTGGGTGGCAGACCCCGGTGGGAGAACTACTATGTTTGGGTGGCTGACTCGTGGTACTCGACGGGAGGAGTACCTCAGCAGTCTTAGGTTAGTGAGAAGTACCTCGAAGTCGTGACAGGATCATTGTACTCATCAGAGACGGAGCTCTTCAGCAGTTACGGTTTCGATAATGAAAATCCAGTCTTGAGCTGAGTCGTTGACCTTTGTGATTTCCTCAAGATTGAGATGGGTTACTTGATGACTTAGGTATATGTATGGTCATATAACTAAGTATTGGTTATCCGTTGATTTCATATCTGTGTGATACCTCTTGATTGAGATGAGTTACTTGATAGCTTAGGTATAAGTATGGGCTTATACCTAATTAAGGGTTATCTGTTGAGAACATTCTTCATGATTATCCTTGTTGGATTTAGTGAGACCTTGAGGGTCTTGGGGTCCCTACTGAGTATCGTATACTCACCCCTGTAGGGGCTATGTGTGCACCTCGTTGTGTTGGTTGCAGACGATGGACATCACTGATCGTGGTTGAGGCTTGTAGAGATATATGGTACCCAGAGGAGGATCTCACGACGAGTCGGTACCCGGAGGTGGATCTCACGACGAGTCAGTACCCGAAGGAGATGGACGGACGTGGAGTGATGAGGAAGACATCTGTACCTACCCTTCAGGTAAGAACCCGGAGGACGATCCAGGAGATGCTTTTCACCTTTCAGCTGTTGTCCTTTGAGTTGTACTTTACTTTCAGTTGTAGTCATACCATTCTTTTGGGCTTGTATTTCCGGCCCCTTGTACTTTCAGCACGTTTGTTTTACTTCTTTACTTAGTGTAGATTTTTCTATTACCCTGTTTGTGTGTGTTTTCGTTTCGTAAAGGCAATGCCTTCCCTTTTTATTGGGATTTACGCCTTTGGTTCTAGTCGCCAGCCCCAGGCATATGGAAGGCGGGCTTGGGGTAGTCACGGCATGGGCCCCGAGGACGGGGCGTGACATAAGCTCAGATGCTCATTAAGAATAACAATAAATCTAAAAATTTCATAAAAAATCATAAACATTTAATGTAATGTATAAGACTACAACAAAGGACTTTTAAACTTTAGCTTCAGCATAATATGGAAAAGATAAAATCAAATAATACCATTTAATTATTCACATGGATATTATACTAGTCGAATAATCACATGCAATATCAATAGACACTTTCCTAATGATGGAATGCATAATGTCATACTTCATAACCACATAGTCAAGGCCTTGTGCCAAGACTAAAAATAAGATTTTATCAAGGCCTTATTCCAAGACACTAGTTTGTTTCATGATACCTACCGATGCATTGACGAGCTATAGCGGGCTCCACCCGTCACATACTAAGTATAATAAATTCATCATATGAAAGGGTTTAAACATAACATAAACATTCGTATTAAAACTAGCATATGAAATTTCAATACATTATTAATAAACCATGAATGTTGTAAAAAGAACACATCCACAGTCAAACATATCACAAAACCTTCAATAAAATATTGATGTTTTGTTTCAAAATAAATCAACTTCAAATAAGCTTAAAATCCATCAATGGATGTTGACATAGATGAAATCAAAACCCTTTTTTAGAGAATATCTCTTTTTATTTTGAAATCATTTAAGAGTCACATAATTATAAAGAAAAAATTAATTTTGAAAATATTTTTATAATATTTTAAGGGAATCATTTATGATGTTATAATGGCGGAAAATAGCCGCACCCGACGTATAAGTAAAAAAAAAGACATTCTTAACTCAATTTTGTGGAATATGTTATAAAGGACCTTGTTTGGAAATCAAAGAAAATATTACTTTATAAACATCTTATAAAAAGTAAAATAAGGGTATAAATGACTTTAACCCATAGTCTATAAAATAGTAATAATGTTTTGAAAAACATTTTTAAGAAACAAGGATGTGAATGATAAAGAGGTCCCTGTAGATACTTACGTAAAAACAACCTCGGATAATAAAGAGATTGTGAAATTAACCCTTACCTTGTACTTTTTATAGGTTGGGGGTACGTTAACCTCCTTTATAATGGTGAAATAATTGTTATTAAATTATACAATAATCATATACATTAATATGATATCATATATGATCTTTTAACATTGCTTTGTTAATAATATCTTAGTATTATCGTTTTTTCAGGTATTAACAAATTCATTTTCCTTTATATTATTTGTTATGTGGGTCATATTTGTTATGGATGGGATGTATATTATTCATATCCATAATTATATCAAGTCTTTAAAAATTATTTTTAATCATCTAATGAAAATTATTCTTTAATGGATACGATGGGGAATGAATCTCATCGCGTTGGTGGAGACGGTAATCCTACGTACGCACGAGCAAAAATATCATTCTTCTGATATTAAAATAATATATAATTGGATGGTATATCTTATATAATGAATCATTATTTTGTTATATTTTTTATTTACATCAATTACACATAATTATTATACCCATTCAAATAATAATGTATTGAATAACAATTACACCACAACGTGGAGACGGTAAGTCGTACGTATGCACGTATGGTTACATGTCATTCAAAGGATGGATAAAATAATGAATTTGGTTGTAACATATTTATAATAACATCACAGTATATAGAAGATACTGGAGTTATTATTTAATAATGGAAATAATAAAAAAAAGGAAGTGGAAGAAGAAAGGAACTTGAAAGAGGTGATTAAATATTTACCTATTTTTCGGGTTCTTCCTTTTGATTTGATCAAAAAGGATCCTTAGGTTGGATTTATGACTAAAAGAAGGCCACTAGTATAAATGGAGGACAATTGATAGGGTATTTGGGCAGGTTTTGTCTGAGCCAAATGGCGTTGAAGGTGTGAATTAGAGAGAAGGGGGAGTGCCTTTTTATAAGAGGGGTGAGGGGAACCTTAGGAAAAGCTAGAAATATTATTTTATAATAAAATAATTTTCGGTTTATAATGTCTCCAAAACAAATAATTTAATGTATAAGGTTGGGATGGGTCTAAAAAAACTCAAAAAATAGGTTTTAGATTTGTTTGGGTCAGTATATTAACTTTATCTTTTAGATTTAACTCTTAGTTAAATAGTTTGGCATTTACGATGTATCTTTGTATTTTTATATTATATGATTAATAAACCTAATATATACTTCCAAGATAACACCAAGTGGTTCATTAATGATACACGTATAATTATATAAGTTCTTTTTCCGAACCTTAGATTTTTAAAAATAGAATATCAATTAATAATATAATATTTGTTTTAAAAACTCTTTTATGTCAATTTTGACACTATTTTGTATTTTGTTTTCTAAATTCGTAACAACATTATTACTTCACAAAAAATTCATAGAAATAACCCTAACATGTTATATTAACCTATAAAATTATTTTAATTCATAAAAAGTCTCAAATAACATTTATTTGGATATTTATAATATCAATTATTTTAATATTTCATTAATTAAGTAATTACTGCATCATCATTGTGTCATAAATAAATTAAATTATTTAATGTCTAAAAATTATAAATAAAATACAAGTATGTATGAAATCTTTTTATCTTGATAATTCATATTTATAGTCAAATTTATCTTATGTTTAACACTGTATTAAAAATTGATTAGTTATTAAACTTTGAATTTAACACTTTTAACTCTTCTTTAAATTAAATAATAATAAATGTCCTAATCTCGTCCAAGTGGACCAAAGAGGTTAATATTTTATTCCTAAGGTTGGTTTTGGTATAATTTAACTTATCCAATAGAATTATGACATGTGTTAGGGTAATAATTATATCATTTTTACCGTTAATTACCCTATTTACTTTTAACCGTGGTAAATAAAAGTAAAAACTTTCTATTCACCAAAAATTATTTTTATCTTATTGAACCAAAATTTACTTATTGATATCAACCATGTCTCTCGGATATTTTAAATTCCACTCGCAAAAGTGGTAAAAGTATGTTTTATGTGAATTTTTAAATTCTCTTAAGAGGTGGGTAAAAGACGATGAAAAGTTCGATAAAATTTTTATATATCTAAAATTATTATAAACTGACTCCAATGAATTACATTGATCCTATATAGTTATTTTTTATATATTTTTACCTAAAATAAATTTAAATAAAATAAATAATTATTTAAAGAAAAATTTTGTTTTAAACTATTACTCAGTGTTTTTCACTATACATCAAAAATTGACTGTTTTGAGAAAATACCAAAAACTCACCCTAAGCTAATTTTTATATTCCGAATCCAAAAATGAAGTCCATTTTGAATGATAAATTTAATGAAATTTCAAATAGTAGGTATTACTATTCATAATGGCTAGTTGGATTGGTTTTGGTGTGTAAGAACTCGAAGTTGCGTACAACACATTCTATAGTATAATTCGAAAAGAAGTGTACCGTGGAAGCTTGAGGTGTTACAACTGCATGATTGAAAGGGTTCACACTGAAGTGAATAACCCATTTATGTTCCTGAAGAGGTCTTGAAGGAGGAATGAATGAATGTGTATTATCTTATGGACCCTATGAAAATGTGTAATCTAGGTTGGGGATACAAGTGAGAGTTCATTCCCATTAGGAAACCAAGGAATGTTTGAAACCCACATATAAGAACTTTGTATGTATAGAATCAAGGTAGGAGATCAGGGAAAATTAGTACTAATCCATGAGAATATATAGAATATGACACCATAGTAATTGTGGTGGAGAGAGGGAACACCCTAGTACATGGACTATAATGAATATGGAACCTTAGAATGGGACCTAGTAAAGTGTCTCCCTGATATAATACTTGGGTGAGGTGGTTCCATAGTATGGTATAAGTGTAACGACCCGACCCCAGTTACCCAGAGTCGGTGCATTATTACGTAACATTGGCATGATCACAAGAAAGATCAAATCTCGAAAGACCGATTGGTTTAGTAGCCTTGGAAACACTAGATATATTCATAAAGTTTTTCATTACATCATAAAGTAAAAAACTACTACAACAACATATTGTCTCCATAGTCCACACTATTATCCCTTCATAATATCCATGCAGGTCATTCATAATTTACTTCTTCACATCCTGGGAAAAATAAAACATAGAAAATGGGTGAGCTCAAATTCCAAGTAAAGATAACAATATAGAGAAAACTTTCATAAATAAGAATAAACATTTAAGGCAATATATAACTAAAACAAAATCCTTTTAATCTTTAACTTCAACATAGTATGGAAAAAATGAAATGAAATAATTCCATTTACTTATTCACATGGATATTCTACTAATCGAATAATCACATGCAATATCAATAACCACTTTTATAATGATGGAATGCATAATTCTAGACTATCATAACCACATAGCCAAGGCCTCGTCCCAAGACTACAAATAAGATTTTGTCAAGTCCTTGTTCCAAGACACTAGTTTGTCTCATGAGACCTACCGATGCATCGAGGAGCTATAGTGGGCTCCACCCATCACATATTAAGTCCAATGCATTCCCATATGAAATGGTTTAAACATAACATAAACATTCATATTAAAACTAGCATACAAAATGTAAATACTTCATCCATAAACCGTGAATGGTATAAAAATTACACATCCACAGTCAAACATATCAAAAAACCTTAAATACAATATAGAAGTTTTGTTTCATAATAAATCAACTTCAAATAAGTGTAAAATCCATCAAAGGATGTTGACATAGATGAAATCAAAACTCTTTTTAGAGAAATATCTATTTTTATTTTGAAATCATTTAAGAGTCATATATTTCTAAAATAAAACATTTTCTTTGAAAATATTCTTATAAGATTGTAAGGGAAGCTTTGAAAATTTTATAACAGCGGAAAATAGCCACACCCTCCGTATAAGTTAAAAAAACATTCTTACTTTAATTCTGTCGAAAAGGTTAAAAAGCACCTTGTTTGGAAAATGACGGAAAGATTCCTTTATAAACCTCTTATAAAAATTCAAACAAGGGTATAAATGACTTTAACCCATATTATTGTAAATAGTAAAAAAAATTGAAATACATTTGTAAGAAACATGGATGTGGATGATAAAGAGATCCCAGTAGATTATTACGTATAAACAACCTCGGATAATGAAAAGATTGTGAAATAACCCTTACCTTGTACTTTTCCTTGATTGGGGTAGGTCAACATTGTGTATAATGGTGAAATAATTGTCATTAAATTATAAAATATTCATATATATTAATATGATATCATATATGATCTTTTAACATTGACTTGTTAATAATATCTTAGTATTGTCGTTGTTTCGGGTGTTAACTTACTCATTTTCTATTATATGTTTTATTACGTAAACCATGTTTGTCATGGATAGGTTGTATCTTATTCATATACATAATGATATCAAGTCCTTATATACTATTATTAATCATCAAATGAGAATTATACTTGAATGGATACAATGGAGAATGAATCTTATTGCGTTCGTGGAGACGGTAGTCCGTACGTACGCACAAGCGACAATATCATTATTCTGATATTAAAATAATATATAATTGGATGGTATAACATATATACAGAATAATTATCATGTTATATTTATTATTTACATGAGTTACACATCATTATTATACCCATCCAAATAATAATTTATTGAATAACAATTACACCACGACGTGGAGACGGTAAGCCGTACGTACGCACGTATGGTGACATGTTATTCAAAGGATGGATAGAATACTGAATATGGTTGTACCATATTTATAATAACATCACAGTATATATAAGATACTGGAGTTATTATTTCATAATGGTAATAACAAATAAGGAAGAAGTGTAAGAAGAAAGGAACTTGGAAAAGGGTGGTGAAATCATTACCTCTTCTTCAGGTTCTTCCTTTTGATTTGATCAAAAGGGCTCCTTAAGTTGGCTTTATGACTAAAGGAAGGCCTATTGGATGAAGTGAGGGAATTTGAGAGAGTATTTGGGCAGAGTTTGGCAGAACTAAAAGGCTTTGAAGGTGTGAGTTAATTAGAAGGGAGAGTTCCCTTTTATAAAGGGGGTGAGGGGAACCTTTGGAAAAGCTAGAAAAATTATTTTATAATAAATTCATATTAGGTTTCAAATGGATCCAAAGTGAATTATTTAAATGTTAAGGTGGTGAAAGATCGAAAACCACTCAACAAATATAATTTAGACAGGTTTCTGTTACTATATTAACCTTATCTTTTAGTTTTAACTCTTAGTTAATTAGTTTGACACTTACCATGTCACTTTTTATTTTAATATCATATAGTTAATAAACATACTATATACATCCAAGAGGCCCCAAAGTGGTCGATTAATGATACAACTATCATGATATAAGTCTCTGGGCCGAACCTTAGATTTTTAGGAATTTTATATCAATTAATAATATAATATTTGTTTTAAAAACACTTTTATGTCAATTTTGACACTATTCAATAATTGATATTTTTAAAACACATAACAGAATGATTACATCGAAACCATTCAATTAAAAAAATACTAATATGTCATATTATCCTATAAAATTAGTTTAATTCATTAAAAGTCTCAAATTTTATTTATTTGGGTATTTATAATATCAATTATTTTAATGTTTCACTATTATGGTAATTACTGCAACATCATTGTGTCATAAATAAATTAAATTATTTAATATCTAAAAATTATAAATAAAATATTATTATGTAGGAAATCTTTTTATATTTCTAATGAATATTTATAGTCGAAAATACAACATATATAACCCTATGTAAAAATTGTTTTTCTAAAAGATATATGCTTGTGTCATTTTTGTATTCATTTTAACTTAATTAAAATAAAGTGTCCCTATCACTTACAAGTGGCACCATGGGGTCCCAAAATTGACCCAAAGATGACCATGGTCGAACATGTATTAACCAATAAGGTTAAGACACGTTTTAGGGTAATTTGTTATTATTATAATATTATTTTTTAACCCTTATTTACCGGATTTACCCTTTAACCGTGGTAAATAAAATATTTACCGAAGTAATTATTCAAAATATCTAAAAATAAAAGTTAACTATTTACACAATTTTAAAATCCTAATTCCATATATGGAATCCATTTTTCCAAATTCAAAACAAAGAAGTGGCAGAAATTAATTTAAAATTAATTCCCGCTTTCAAAACAAAAAGCGTGTTTTTAAGATATAATAACTATCAAAAGACTGATACTTGTTTATGTTCGGTTTAATTGTAAAAATATGTCCAATGACCAAAATTTTATTAAATGGTAAAAATATATTCTAAATATACTTTAAAACCACTCAAATTCATAATTTATCACTATTAATTATTTTGATTAAAAAAGTTTTTTTAATTAAAATTTAGTAATTTTCACTATTCATCAAAATATGAAAGTTATCCGAAAAGTACCAAAATTTCACCTTAGGCTAAATTCGATACTCCGAATCCAAAAATGAAGTCCATTTTGAGAGATAAAATTTCTAAAATTTTAAAATGTAGGTATTACTATTCATAACGGCTAGTTTGATCAGTTGTGGTGTGTGTTAGAACTCGATGTTGCGTACAACACACGCTATTGCATTATTTAAAGAGAAGTGTACTGTAGAAGCTTGTGGTGTTACAATAAGAGTGATATGGTTACTAGGTGTGGGACCTGAAAAAAAGGTTGTTAATTGGTTGGATGATAGAAGTTTTACCCTATTATGGAGGCATGCTGATGTTTTACCCTAATATGGATAGTTGGGGGATTTAACACCATTATATTGTGTGTGGGAAAAATTTCACCCAAATATATACCTCATGGTGTTTCTTTGGTATGTGGAACCTCCAAATGAAACTCTTGAGGTATGTGGGGCATGAAGGTACCCTAGTATAGTATTCCAAGGATGGGGTGCTTCACCCTAGATATTTAAAAACATATGTCTAGTGGTATTTCACAATGGTTTAAATGTTAAAATCTTATAATGAAATAATTATGCTTAATAATCATTATTATCCTAATTTTTTACTTTAACAGTCACCTGAAGGAGATGGTATGGATTAGGCATGAACGTAGATTCTATTCCCTCTTATAAATGTGTCTATTATTATTCACGAATTCATTTCCATGTTCTCTAAAAGGGGTTGTATGGGGTCTATTTATCAGCATAAGGGATAAAGGGTTTCATAATAAGGAGAAAACATCCCCTAATATTCTAGTTAGGGTATTCAGAAATGGATTACTGAGATTAATATCAACATATAGAATAAATGGTTATATGTTCTTCACATAAGGTTCCTTGAGCCTAGATTCTTGGGCATAAATAGGTGTTGAGAACATCATAGGAATTCCACTATAGGACTACGGTTCATATGGATGACATGGACACCACTAAAGTTCTAATATCTAAGGTTTTTTATCAAACTAGACTAAATTATATGGTCTTTGAAAAAAGGGAGTTTCAATTTCATTGATAATTTAATACTCTATAAACACTAAAAGTAGAACTCATAAAAGTGTATCTCAATTATTTCGATGCTATGATACATGGAAAACACACTACAATATCCAATCACTCAAAAAATCATGACATCAATTCAAATATTTCATAATAATAAAAATATTTATGTTAATCCATTTAAATAAAAATTAATTGACAATGCAATATTCCACTAATTTATACTTAATTTTATATGCATGCTTCATTAAAAAAAATTCAATTTATGACCAACTCAAAAAGAATCAAACTAATTTGTGACCTTTTCTATGGTTTAACCCAACCCCATAAAGATGCAAGGACCTATAATAAAAAAATTCATTATTTTGTAACACTACATCATGAACTAAATGAAACATAAATATTATACAATTTTGTTACACAAACAAAACTAAAATTAAGAACGTATATGATAAAAAATCATAAATAAATAATAAGGATAATATTAAAAATAAATAAATAATATTAAAAAGTAATATAATAGCCTGGAATGCTTTCTCAAATTTTTGTATGTGATGTTCGTTTGGAACTAAAATAGTAATTTTAAAATGGAAATAATAAATTTTGTTCATATGGTTCAACCAATTATATGATTGATGTGTGATTAACATAAACATGTCAAAAATGTATTTTTGTATGTTTTCCTAATGTATCCAGAAAATATGAGTACATTTTCTTGGTTTTCATCTATGAAACATGTTTTTAGTTCAAATGAAAATTTAATAATTGAAACATAAACATTCATTCATACTAATAATACCACATAATAGATTATTATGTGGTTAATTCTTACATTTCAAATGAATCATCAATAATTTCCAAAAAATATCCCAATAAAAAGAGTGTGTTTTCTAGGTTCTGATTATGTTGTTCATGTTTTGAACTAACATGTCACTTTTAAAATCAAAAAACATAATTTTAAGTATATAGGTAATGCATTTTTATAGATTTATTTTAAATTAACTCTTATATTTCTTAAATATATATTTGATCAAATTTCAAAAGTATCATGTTTATTTTAGGATATTTGATGGGTTTTGACTACGTGACAAGCTATTAAAACGATAATATCACTTTAAAATTGATATAATATATTTTCAAATATACTGTCTCCACTATGTATTAAAATATTATATAGTAAATTAATTAATTTAATAAATTATCATTAATAATTTGTAAAAAGTATCCCAAGAATTTGACAATGAATCCCAATTTTGACTATCTCTTGTACACATTCAATTAAAATATATATCATTTTCAATTCAAAATTCACACTCTTATTCATACTAACCAGAAAAATTTTAGAACGAAATGTTGTTAATTTATACAGTTATAAATTGAATCCTAAATAAATTTCCTAAATTATCATTCTAATCCAATAATGTTTTATCTCTGTTTAATATATAATACATGTTTTAAACTAAAATGTCACTTTTGAATTTAAAATACTAACATTAAGTCAAATCTACTACACTGTTAGTTAGATTAATGTTATATTTATTCATATATCTACCAAATAAATCATTAATCCCTTTAATAAATTATAAAAATAATCTGATGACATTTTCTTCATATTTAATGTAATGTCCCAAACATAGAGCCACTAAACAGTTCATTGAGCTAGGTAGTCACATGACCTCAATTTCTCCACCCATGTCCAAGAGGTTATAGACAATATATGAGAATTTATAGGTGGTAAATTAGAGTGACTATACCTTATAGATCATAATAAATAAAAATAATCATAATTAATGATTTCCAAAAGAATATTATAATAAAAATCCAACATATATCATAAATTGGAAATATGAATGTTCAGAATAATACAACCATGTATGAACATTTTCTAACATAAATATACGTAATGATTCATATTAAATAAAGATACTTATAATATAAGTAAACAAATAAACGAAATAATATCTATCTTTTAAAACATCATGAGAACAGTCTCCATCATCTAATCTCATACTTCATGTTAGCCCAAAAAAATAATAGTAAGAATACATAATCATTGATCATAATCCCATAATCAAGAGGTCTGTTCAGGGTACCCCAGTGCAATGACGGCCTGAACATGTTGTGAGATAAACTCAGTTGTACACCACCAATGGGGTCTAATTCAATTAATCTCGTGAGTATAAAATAAATCAATTTGTTAGTATAATAAGAAAGTATTTTAATGAAATAAATACATGTAATCAAGTTGGGTCCATTTTCTTCAAAGGACACTTGACTGGCCATATCTTCTTCATCCTGAGTGGGAATACCTCTGATGATGTGTAATTAGATATATATATATATATATATGTGTGTGTGTGTGTGTGTGTTTATATATATATAATACATACATAGTAATATATATATCCCAATATATAAATACTTATTACTAGTACAGACTAGATGTATAACTCAGGAATCCATGTATAATGATAAGATTCATATTTTAAATAATGGTTTTGAATTCCATGTGTCATTTTTATAGGGACCCCATTTTTGTGTAACAAAATATATTTAGGACTCCATTCTTGATTCTTATGAATTGTATGGAATTCTATTCCAATAATTAATAGGGGATTCTATTCCCGTAATAATAAAAGATACATTGACGAAATAATAATGGATTCCTTGCCCATAATAATAAAGGACGGAATGGTGATTATTAGTAAGGGACTCCATACCGATAAATGCTAAGGGACATTGTTGCCATAAATTATAAAGGAATCCATTCCCACAAGTAGATAGAGTAACCATTACAAAAAAATGGTAAGGAACTCTATTCTCATATACTATTCAAGAAAATACATCTTAAAAAAATTCATAAATTCCAAGAAGGCTTGAGTGATATGGTATTATCATTCACCCCTCATTTATTCTATATTAAAAATTTGTTATATTCATGAATGGGGAAGAAGTCCATCAGAAGAACCCATGGAATATATTATGTTAAACACGTTTAAATTATCCGATTTTTATTAATTTATAAGACCATCCACATATTAGGTGGTTTTATTATAAAATAGATTCATGGATGAAATATTGTTTCAACCTACTAAAGGAATTATTTTAGTTAAGTCTTCCATGACTAAAAATAAATCTACAAGTGAACATGGACAAAAAATGTGCAACCACACCACTTAATTCATTAATGAATTTGTTAGCGTAATATGATATTTTAAAGAACAGACCTGAGTGGTGGTATTATAATTTTTGGGGGACAACGAAAAGTCATCATAAAATATAATTCCCCATACAAGGTGGTTAAAGTTTTTATTTGGACCTCCAACCATGATAAGGGGCTTAAGGGACAATATAGGTGTAGTCTGTGTACTTAATTTAAGGAGATTCATATTTTAATAGTAACACACATGAATTATATCATGCATCACAATGTAAATAATTTATAAATTGTTAAACATTAAGTGAAAATAAACTAGAAAATTAACTTGGTTCTTAGTATGCTTCACTAATCAAATATTGAGAATTGAGTTGATATAGATATAGGGAAATCATAAGATTATATGAACCCCCTAAAAATAGAAATAATTATATCTCATGAAGATAGAACCAAAAGAGAAAATATAAATTGAATAAAGAGTCATCAGGATTCATAGAATTGATTAATGGATTCAAACACATCCAACAGTGTTATTAATGGACAAAAAATAGAGTATAAACATCATATAGGAAGATAGGTAGAAAAGGTTCATGTAAGATAGGCAACTGGATATACGAGAATAAAAAATGGGGCAAACTTCATTTAAGTGGGGAGGTGAAATAGTACATTTCCACATTAAATGAGGAACATGGATAGGACACAGCGGTTATATAACTATTCACCAACCATTCAAATCACACTTCCCAAGAGCCATACCCAACATGGTTTGGTTACATGGTTTGGTCTTAGCATGCTCCACATGTACAGTGCTACTAGTTAAGTGGAACTAACCATGTAGGATAAGGGCAATGTTTGGAAAACAATCCATAACCCATTAACCTACCTGGTAAATTTTCTATATACATCTCGACTAGCCATGTGGATGTCCTTCAAATATTTGACAAACCATGTGGTTCCCCCTTAATGGTTTCACTGTTTCTCTTAGAGGGGTACATGGTTTAAATAAACATTAATACCATAACTAAAGTTTCTAGAAAGTTTTTTTTTCATGTAATGTTGCTTCTAAAACTCATAGGAACTATTTAGACACATATCAATCCTTAATAAACATAAGAAAATATATTTCCAACTATTCGATTTACATTATGATGCTCAGTTTTAGATTCATCCCATCCACAAAACATAGACATTTGAATTCCCATGAGAATTCAACAAATCCAAAAAAACAGGAATGTACAATATCTCCACATTGTAACTTTTCATCCATGAGAATCCTTTTGGGAAACAATGAAAACAACGCCCAAATTACACGAGTCTTGAAGTTTCATTGAAATAGTCATTTTGTGTTCCCAAACATCTGTTGCACCTCCAAGAATCACATAAATACAATGGAACTTAAGAGATTAAAATCCCTCCAATCCTCAAACATACCATCGAAACAATAAGAAAAAAATAATGTAATACATCCACTCCCAACACATGATCAAGTGATTTCCTCATACTATCAACTTTCCTATGGAATTCCCCACCAAAAATTCAAGAATTTCTCACATATAACTCTGATTCATGGTGATTTAACAATATAATTGGCCTATTTAAGCACACACTTCATTCCACAGAGACACTAACTATCCATTTCTCACATGAAACATGATAATGGTACCTTTTCCATAATTTTATCAAGATGGTTGATCCTCAATCAACCAAGATTATACTTTTCACACAGATATTCCCTGGAAATCCCCAAGTCGACCATTAAAATACACCCCTCTTTTCCCAATGACATGCCTGATATAGTTACTCTTTGAACACATTAATATATTATGAGAATCTCGTGTTAACCTCCTTTATCCAACTATTTTAAAAACTGCTCAACTCTGATAGCTGATGCATCACCAAAATCAAATTTTGAAATCCTTATCCTAAGGTTCTCCGATAACATTATAAACATGATCACCAAAGATGAACATGAATTTCGTTGAAGTATTCTATCTCAACTATATCCATCTCAAAAATATCATTGTGTTATAACACATGTTCCAACACTATTCTAAAATAGTATCCATGTATCCTCCCATGGTAGTCTGGGATTAACGCTCACACATGGACTTTACCCAAAATTAGAATCAAATATAATTATATATATAATTTACTAAAGATTACATGAATAACATGATCCATTTTTTAATGGAATGTTATAGAAAAAACAAACATTCAGTGATTGGTCGTAATATTCCACAACCCTTATCTCATATGAGTTTTTCCACTAGTGGATTAATTTATACTCCCATAAATAGAAGCATCCTTATAATAGTATCTATATGAAAATATAAACTAATTATCACAACCTATGATCTCTCCCTACAAGATATAACAACAATCATGGATTAAAAACCACTAATCTGAAGTGCTGAAAATAAAATTACTCATCAGCCATTCTAGATTTTTTGAGAATGGTACTTATGAAATTTATTTCATCTTAAAACAACTCCAAGGATACCACCCTTAAACGTACAACTATATACCATAACCCATTAGGGTTTACCTTTGAATTAATCATTGATAATAACTCTTAAAGTGTCCATTAATCAATCCAGAAAGAGATACACATGTAGATTGGGTTATAGCCAAAGTTATCTCAGCACACTCAGGATGATGTCAAGATAAGGGGCGTGATCACCTCTATAATAATAGAAAATTTAGATTCTATTAGTAGACATGTATAGATCCACTTAATATATTCCCACATCAAAATAATGATATATTTTCCTCTACATATTTTGTACATTGTGTTTCCCAACAATGCATGTCCAGGGACATTCATTGGTCAAATATCTAATGTCACAGGACCCATTATAGATTATCCCTTATCACGCTGCACTCCATTACAATTTTACCCAAATATATGTGTCACCATGTTCACAATCTTTAATTACAGTAACTAAAAGGACATTGTCTCAACATAGTCCATACACCGATATAAAATTTTAAATATTTAGCATTAGCAACTAGAATGAGTTAAACATCTCATACATAGTTGGTATAAATCTCACCCCACCTGATCAAAGACCCGACTCACACTACCGTGAGTCATTCATCAATACAGAATGTTGGATTTTATACATGGATTTTCATTGTAAATTAATATAAAATTTTAATAGAAACACATCCTCTTAAATATAAGGCATCTTAACTAAGCCATAATTTGACAAATGAATGTCTACATTACTATGTTTTTTCTTAGAAGAATGTGTGAACTACACAACAACATTTCAATCAGTTCAGGAACCCGAACTATCCATCCAATTGAAGCAAATTTTAATAAAGAAGAACTTTGTGTGATTTTGAAAAATAAAAGTTCTAAGCATGCCTGTATAATGAAACCTGAAAACCTACATTTCATTACGTTATAAATGGGAGTAAACCCAACTCATTGCACTTAATCCAATCATAAACTAGGGACACCTTCACTCATAGGATTCCATTTTTTAATGAAACATGGGTATCCTATTATGGTTTGAATAAAACTTAATGGTATCAATGTATCCCACCAATCCCTATGGATAAAGCTCAAAATATTTCTACTAGGTCCAATCACATATCATTTTGGTTTCTCACACTATAACCATATTCCATTTTTTAGTATTTATTACACAACATCTAATGCACCCGAAAACACTTTTTTATGATATGTCGAACACAAATTAGTGTGTCATAATTAACCTATATGGGTGAAAAATCAATCAAAATAGGTATAATCGAATCACCTACCAAAAATCATGATATAAGTCCATTATCATCACTAAGAATACAAATATGGGAGTTATCAATGAAATTTTATGACATTGACATATATGGTACAGTGATAACATTCCCTGGGTACCCACTTGTAGAAATTCCCCATTGAGGACTATCACACCAAGTGATCATCGATATACCAGGGGTAATTTTTTATCTTCTAAGGGTTCTAACATGGATAACCGAACTAATGGACAAACTCCTCATTCATATTTAATAATCTCATTAATTATCCAATTTTTCATCTCCATGGTATATACTACATGGTTAAAACATATATTTTTAAATAATGTTTTGAGTTTATAAATTAGAGTCATTCCAAAAAGGTTACAAGGCTCTACCGCTTATCATATAGTTTTAAGAAACAACAGGTTAGAAGGTAATATTACCTATGGGAAGCTATCTCATTCCCACTCAAAGTAATTTAAATGCTAACTCCTTCATCATAGAACAATATATAACACCACTACAGGTTCAATCTAATGCATTCTACCAATTCTTGATCATTATGATATTTTATGAATCTCATATAAATAGTATTTTAAGTAATAGTTTTCAAGTGAAACTATACAAAGAACGTTTTTAAATTTATTTCATACAAAATTAGGAAAATATTTCATAATATCAATTCTAACACATAATTTATTCTGTCCATAAGATTTAAAAAATCCCAATTTAACCAAATTTAAATTTCTAATATATATAGTAAAAGAATATTCAGTTTTTAATTGGAATTCTAATTATTAAAAACATCATAATAATAACAATCAAAATAAGACAATAGGAATTTCATCAATTACAAGGATTGTTCAAGTAAGATTCCACTATATGATTATATGTAACTATATAGAATCAGTTGAAGCCCCATTAAATAAACTTCATGTCAATGTATGCATACATCCATGGGGTTATGTAAGAATTCTTATAAACCTTAAGGTTACCCATAAGGGTCCCATCATGCCAATCTATGT